>OZ022527.1:15030566-16441379 GCA_963989415.1 Cerceris ruficornis | reverse complement strand
AAGAGAGAGAGGGCGAAGGGAGGAGAGAGGAGGCGGCAGCTGGCAGAAACCGAGGCTGAGAGAGAGCGAGCCGTTGGTCTCGGGGTGTCGAGAGGTGTCGGGGGACGAGGGAATCGAGAATCGAGAATCGAGAATCGAGCGGAGAGAGGCGAGAGGGAACGCGCGCAAAACGTAGAGGGAGAAGACGAGGGCTATGACCCGTGTTTATACTATGCTTTACACCGAGAGTGACAGTGATTCTATATCTGTCGCCGCGATGACGCAATTACGATTGGCCTCTCACGGTCGTCGGACACGGCGCACTTCACGGAGGAGACGAAGATTCGCCGAACGGTCTTGGAGAAGCCACGGCTCGGCCGCTTCGGCCGGTGAAATCGCGACGGCCGATCGCGAACGAGGGACGAGGCGAAAATACGCGAGAAGGACGGAGGAGTCGATTTTCCATGGTGGGAATCGGCGCGTCCTCGTTGGGCCGATTTCCCGGGGCCTCTGCGGGGCGAGTCGAGCGTTGGAGCGTTTAAGCGTCGCGCGAGGAGCGGCATTAATTTTCAGCTTGGAAATCCGAGGCGTTGGCCCGGTCGGCTGTGTGGCGTTAAGCTGACGCGACCAAGCTTCGGAAGTGCATCGGCGAGAGACGAGCCGGCGCGTCGCTGTTCGCGCGACCGCCGTCCTCTTTCCTATTCTCCGTTTCCTATCCGTCTCGGATTTCGCGCTTCCGTCCGATTTCTTGCGATACTCGGCGCGATCCCCCCTTTGGTCGTTCTTCGTAGTTGTTCGTCGGTCGAGACACGGTTCCCGCCGTTTTTCCTCGAGTGGCCGATGAAATTTTCGGAACCCGAGAAGATCTCGTCGCTGAGAAGGGAGACGACGTTTGCACGCGCCTCGCGATTTTTCCCTCTCCTCGGTTCGTTTCCAATCTCGAGGAGAGAAAGATGAAGAAAGGCCGTTCCTCCGTGGCGGCGGTTGGTCCGAGAGCGCGCGTGCCTCGTACCTCTAGGTATCTAGGTATCGTTAGGTGGTAGTCGGTTTAGTCTCCGTACGTTCGGGTCGCACGAACGGAGTGCTAAGATGGATCGCACGGAATCCCCGAACCTTCGAACGTCGATGCGGATCGATCGAGCTCCTTGGGAGATTTTCTCCCTGGATCGGTCGCCCCTCTCGCAAGCAGAGATGACCGCGAGTCGGCAAAGTCCCCGAGGCTCGGAATGCACGAGCGAGCGATCGCGTGGAGTCGGGTCGGGGGCGACGATCGACGACGGGGTCACGGTCCGAGCTAGGTTCGCAGGGTCGATCGTCGCGCGATCGTGTGGTATATGGTTCGCGGACACGATATCGGAGGTTGCCGGGGCCAGTGTTGAGATTTTCGCGCACGGAGCGGAGGCGCGCGGCGCCTCGACGAGAACGGCGGCACCCGCGAGCCGAGAAACCGAGTATCTCGGCCGAGTTGGAGGAGCAGCCCGGGACCGTTTGTCACTTTTACTGTTCTCGGGGTCAGTCGAG
Source organism: Cerceris ruficornis (assembly GCA_963989415.1). NCBI lineage: Eukaryota > Metazoa > Arthropoda > Insecta > Hymenoptera > Crabronidae > Cerceris > Cerceris ruficornis. The sequence goes on along the minus strand of OZ022527.1, from coordinate 16,439,879 downwards.
CATTGACCGCTCGCCGATTCGAGCGGTATTACCGTCGCTCCGACGAAGCGCGTCAAGTTTTTCCGGCTCTCTCTCCCGCGCTCACGCTTCCTTCCTCTCTCGCTCGAAGCGAGGGCGCGCTCCTTGAGCCCGCCAACGCGCCGGGAAGGAAGGCGTCCTCGCGAGGCCCCGAGAGATTCGGTGTCTTTCCGGTCTGCCCGATCTTCACCGCGCGGGTAGCCGAGGTAGAAGAGGAGGAAGGGCCGAGGCACGACCGGTGACCGGCGCGCTCGGAGATCGGAGCGCGGTTTGTCCGCGGCATTTATGCTACTTTGCCGGTCGTTCACCTCGGCCGGCGCTCCTTCGTGCCTGGACGAGGTGCCGACGTTATTCGCCTCGTTTCGCTTTGTCGTCGTGGTCACCGAACAAGAATAATCGATTCGCGGGACGGGGTCGTCGTTGGACGATTTAGGAGAGACGGTGCGAGGGCCGCGGGCAGCGGGCAGCAGCCCGCGCTCGGCGGGGCCCGTCAGGGGATATCGGAATATCGGTATGTCGGTATGTCGGTATATCGGTCTCTCGGCTTTTCGGTTCGTTACGAAATTCTGCAAACAAAGCGGGTATAACGCAACATAACAGTTTTTGCCGCCGGCTTTCAGGCTAGCAGACGTTTCGTCAAATTCGGCCGGACGTTTCGGAGGAATGCGCGTAATGCGAGTCGTTGCGATTTTAAAAGCGCGTTCTCAGCCGCGCGCAAAACGCCTCGACGGTGCTCACCGAGCACGAGGAACCGTACGTCGTTCGTCTTACGTAACGACGTCGCGTCGAATGGCCGGTCGATGGTGGGTGCGATCTCCTCGCTTCTGGCTCTCGAATCGCCAACCGACCGAACCGCGACGATTCAACCGTGACCGTTTCGCCTCTTGAACGATACATCCGCTCTATCGAAAATACGTGTCGTCGTTGTCCCCGACGTGGCCCCCTGTCTTGGCCGTCGTCTTAACCCTCGCCGTTTCCGTGCGAAATCCTGGGGAAAGAAGAGGGAAGAGAGAGAAGGGCGAAGAAAGAAGAGAGAAGAGAGAAGAGAAAAGAGAGGAGAAAGCGGAAAGCAGAAAGCAGAAGCTGCCGCGCGACGTTCCGAGGTGGTAGGCGGCGCGCTAGAGTATGCCTCGAAAATTTCGGCTGCGAAGGAGGTCTCGGGTCGTCGACCCGTTGGCAGTGGTCAGTGATGGTAACGGGCGAACGATCGAGCGGAGCGAGCACACGACCGACCGGACAACCAGTTCATCCGTCCGACGCATCGTTCGACGGTCTTTCACCCGGCATTACCCCGCGTATTACGTACGCGCGCGTACTACGCGTTGCACGTGCTCCGGACGCGATTGCCCCGACCCGTGGCTGATCGAGGCTGGCCTCCCTCGCCGGTCCTATGCCCCCGGACCGTTTCCCCCTTTGGAATCGGCTCGCGATCGGCATGCAGCCGCGCTGGGACCGAGCTAGAACCCGCGTCGCTGGCAACCGTCGGTATCTTGGAGGAAGGACGGTCTAGGAGAGCAGGGAAGAAGCTCCTTTCTCATTTGTCGTCGCGAAGGCTATCGGCGAGCCACTTGGCCCGTTGCTCGGGACTCGGATGCTCGAGGATTGCTCGAATTGTCTCGGAACGCCGCTCCTCCGTGGATAGAGGAGGAGCGGAGGGAAGGAGGAAGATGCGTGGCCGAGACGGCATTAGACGGCCCGCCGACCGGGCTCGAGGGCTCGTCCCGATTTCTAACGGGCCGAGGAAAGGTACGAGAAAAGGTCCGAGGGAGGGTCCGAGGGAAGGCTCCGCCGGAGAATAACGGGCACCCGAAAAGCGTCTCCTTCTACCTGCCCGGCCGGTAGGTCCGTTATTAGCCGTTAGAAAGGAAACCCGTTCGAAAGCAGAATGTCCGCGTCGGAGCGTGCGCGGCCGCGGGCACGGGCACGGGCACGGGCACGGGCACGGGCACGGGCATGGGCACGGACGGGATCGCACCTTCTCTCGTTACCGCGTTCGCCGAAAATTCCTCGACGCCGACGACTTGGAAGAGCGGTCCTCCGACCAACCGGTCCGCTCCGTTCCTCGTCGTTCATCGAATTTGCTCCTCGATCGCGAGGAATCGTCTTGCTCGCCGAGGAGGAATCCTCGGGGCTAGAATCGAGGGGAGAGATCCGCGGAGAGGAGGGAGCCGGACGTCGATGCACCGGGAATCCCCGCGCAAGTTCGAAACACGCGATCCTGTCTCGAGAGCCTCGATCGGCTGGATCGCGGTGTCGATCGCGGCGTCGATGGCGACGCCGATCGCGGCGAGGGTTCGCCCCGTCGAGGGGAGCGGGCCCAACGGTGGGAACGGTGTAAATCGAGCTGGCGGGTTGGGAGGAGGGGACAGGTGAAACGGAGGGAACCGAGGAAACGGAGGGCACGAGAGAAGGAGAGAAGTAAGGGGAGTGGCAACACCTGGAATGTACGTATGGTAAGCGGCATCCGGGCAATGCCCTCGTATGTAAACAATCGCAAATTGCAGGCCCGGTTACGCGAGCAAGCCCGGTTTCTCGCATATGCGCTCCTTCGTAGACTCGATCACGTTTGCGTGCACGCGTGCGCGCCAACCGTAACTCTCGTCGTTGCGTATCCGCGAGTATACCGCATACCAGACCGCTCGCTCGACCGTTTTCCCGTTCCACCGTTCGGAGTTATCCGCGCGCGCGCGCGCGCGTTATCCGCCCGTTATCCCGGCGAGCAGTCACCGCGATCGATCCACGCCGATTCCCGCGATACGCGAAAAGGGGCGGGCAGGAGGAACACGGTTTCGCGGTTACACCCTCGGTGCGTGACCTTTTCCTCGGAATTCCCGATCGCAACGCCTACGCGCGCGATGCAAAAGAATGCCTAGGAGGAAAAACGAGAATCGTTCCCGAAGCGGAAAGTGGAAGCGAAGGTGGTCGCCTCGGTGACTCGATTCGCACTCCGGTGTACCGCCGACTCGATTCGCCGTGGCAGACTCCTCGATCGCCGCTTGTCCTCGCGGTCGCCGCTCTACGCTTGCATTTCAGCCCGATTCTTCCCTCCGACGGAGAGGAAGCATCGCCGAGGGAAGAGAGGAGCACTCCCGTGGTGGAACGCCTATCCTTTCCCCCTTCTCGGCCGTTTCTCCCTCCGGAGCTCCCTCTTTTGCTTCTCTCTTCTGCTTCTCTCCGATTCAACGGGAAGGGTACGCGACGCGTCCTCCGCATGGTCGGTCGTTCACCCTCGAGACGGTCACAGACGAACCGTAGACCACCTTTCCTCCTTCGGCTTTTCGTCTCCCTCGCTCTTCCTTTCTCCGACTTCGTCTCCCACCTTTTGCTCGTCTCGTTCTCTCGTCGCCCTCGAACACCTTCCTCCCTTGGGAGAAGAGGCGGGCGTTTCGACTCCCATTCCTGGCGGAGGAGCGTCGACCAAATTTCTCGATGGCTCTCGATCGAGCGGATCGTTCGGTCGGAGGTCGGCTCGAGTCGGCTCCGAAATCGTCGGCCAGGCAGGAACGTCGGAGGAAGAACGGGGGCGGAATTGGAAGCGGTCGTAGGACGGCCGTTCCCGCGTCGTGTTTGGCGGGTCGTCGCGAACGAAAGCCCCCGCGGCTGCAGCGGAATCGTGCTTATCCGAGCGCACGAGCGAGGAAACCGACCTATCGTCCGCCGGTCGTCCCGGATAATCGCGAGACCTTTTCGAGGAAATGGATTATCTCGTGCTCTCCGATCGACCAGCCACGAGACTCGCGGGGAAAGTCGACGGAAATGGCGGGGACCGGAAAAATCCGAAGCGAGAGCGGCAAGGGTACGCGGAGCTCGAAGGGTCGCGAGGGGGTCGTGACCTCTCGGTCGAGTTGGGAGATCGGCAAGAGCCGGAGCGCGTGACCCGTCTCCCGACGAAACGGCGAAACGATCTCGCGAACCTTTCTAATCGGTTCGTTGGCCCCTCGAGCGGCCCGCTTTAAGAGGAAAAACGAAGGAAAAGGGGTAAAGGGGAAACGGGGGAAAGAGGGAAAGGAGGAAAGCCGGGAGAAGACGAATTCGGGCCGCCTTATCCTCGCGGGCCTCCGAGGCCTCTCCGACGATCGCGCTATCGTCCTCCTCCGTAAACCTTGAACCTCGCGATTAAACGCGATAGGTCGTCGCGATTCCAGAAGAAGGAGCATCGTTCTCGTCGTTCGTTCAACCGCGCGCACGTTTCTTCGCCTCTTTTTCTTCGATGCTTTCTCCTCTTCGCATCGATATCCGAGCATGCTCGCGCCAACAGATTCCACTTTCGACCAAATACTCTCGGTTTCGTCGATAAGAGTTCGCGCAACCGCTCCCTTCTCTCTCCTCTTTTCTTATTCCTCCTTCCTCCTTCCACCTTCCTCCTTTCTCCTGCCTTCTCCGCCTTCTCTCCTCTGCCTCTTTCGAGACTCGCGGCAGGAGCATCCCGACGAAGCCATCCGACGATCCTACGGGTGAAGCGCGCGAAAGTTCCCGATAGCGATTCCCCTCGTCCGTGTATTCGCCGCGGAGGGAATAGGAGAGATACGCGCTCGAGGATCGCGACGGGGATCCTTCGAAGGGCCTCCGATAGGACCGAGGCTCCCTTTTCGAGAAACGATCGCGCGGAACCGAAGGAGGAGCCGCGACGAGACCGGCGAGAGGTTGATTCGGTCGCGCGGATGATCCGCGAGTAAAACGGAGAGACTCGAGCTCGAGTTTAGCGGCGAGGTTCCCCACCACGGGGTGAAGGCCCGGACCCTCGCGGGAGTCCCGGGGCCCCGGGGCCCCCGAGCCCCCACCAGGCAGTCCGAGAGAGAGACCTCGTGGTCTTTGACCAACGAGACCGAGGCGCGAGGTGCCCGCCTTCGCACCCTCGCTGCAACCATCCACCACCCCGAACGCGCATCCCACGCTTTACCCCCACGAGAGTCCCGTTCCTCCGCTTTCCTCCTCTTTTCTCGCTTCGCTTTCCTCTACCCCGCGCGCCTCGTCGTTTCTCCCGGCGTTCCTGCTCACCTGCTCCCACTAACCTCCGGGACCGCGGGGGGCGGTCGTCGAGAAAGGAGAGCCGAAGACTCGTCCAGCGACGCCGACGCCGACGCCGCTTATCGACGTCGACGTCGATGCCGATACCGATCAGCGACGTCGTCACCGACACCGACACCGTCACCGAGGACGATCCGCATCGAAGTTGATAACGACGACAGGAGCGGTCAGCTTGTCCGCGGCTGCGAGCAAGGCGACGGCGACGGCGACGCCGGTCGGGGAGCAGTTGGGAGCAGTTGCGAGAAGTCGGGGGGCAACCGGGGGTCGTCGGGGGGCCGGTGTCCGATGAGTCACTATATAAGACGGGCAAGGACAAGAAGGTGTATGTTAGTACACATTCAATCTTCCCGTGGCTCGCACGACTCACGACGTGGCGAGCGCCGGCAAATTCGGCTGCGGCGGTGACCGACTTTTTTCTCTCTTTCGCTCCTCCCCTCCCGGCTTCTTTCCTCTTCCTCTCTTTTCTCGTCTTACCTACCTACCTACCTACCTACCTACCTACCTACCTACCTACCAACCTACCTACCTACCAACCTACCTACCTACCTACCTACCTACCTACCTACCTACCTACCTACCTACCTACCTATCTATCTACCTATCAACCTACCTACCAACTTCGCGCCTCTCCGTTCCCTCTCCTCTCACCCTCTCCCGCGCTCGCTTTGCACGCACCAAGTCCTCTCTCTCTCTCTCCGCATCACTCCCCCGCCTGTGCCAGCTCCCTCTCCTTCTCACGGTTCGTCGACGCTCTTCCTTCTTGCGTACCGTGATCGTTGGTGCGTCGGGCCGATCGACGAGTCGCGTGTTCCCTCGTAACGTCGCTCCGTCTATCTATCGGACCGTTCGCTCGTTCGTTCGTCCGTCCATTCGTCGCTGGCTCCTGTCGCGACGTTTCGCGCGTCGTTCCTTCCTGATCGCCGTACAACGCGGACGGCCTCAAGGATTCCCGCCGATCGTGTCCACCCCCCCACGCGGTTCTCCCCTCCAGACTATGCCCCACCATCCCGATCGGCTACGATACTTATAGCCGGGAATTTCGGAAGTATCGTTTCGAGGAGGAAAATCGTACTCGCAGCGAGACTGTTCCGAGATCAAGGAGATCGCGGACGTTTCTCTCTTTCTTCGCGACTTCGGAGAGACCCGCAGACTCCGGTTAACGCGATCGTCGAAGGAGAGAAAGCCAAGAGGGAAGAAAAGGAGGAAAAGGTCGAGCCTCTTCGCCAAAGTGGGAAGAGTCGACGGGAGAGCGAGAGAAAGAGGAGAGGAAGGAGAGTTGGCGGAGGAGGCAACGCGGGAGGAGGAGGAGGTGGCGGCGGAGGAGAGGGAGAAGAAGGAAGATAAGAAAGTGGCGGAAGAAATTGCGAGCGGCAAGGGCCAAGGCGGCAGGAAGACGGGAAGAGAGGAGAGAGGAAGGAGCGATAAAAGGGAAGAGGAATACGAGCGGAAGAGGGGAGAGGAAACTGAGAAGATCGAAGAGAGCCAAAACTGTGGGTGCGCGCGAGTGATTTTCGATCTACGACCGCCAGGATCCGAATCGTAGGGTTCCACGAGGTCGTCGAGATCGAACGGTAGCGATTCCAGGGACCGCCGAATCTCTCGCGCAAATCTCGCGTAAATCTCGCGATGCTGGTGGAGCACGCGGCGCAGTGGGCCTGCCGGGCCGTGGGTGGCACGAGGATCGAGGTGCTCTGCACGTTTCTCGTATTCCTGTGCGCGCTAATCGCAACGAGGTGCCTGCAGTGGCTGAGGTACGTGCGTACTCTGCCTCCGGGCCCTTGGGGAGTACCCGTGTTCGGTTATTTGCCCTTTCTGAAAGGCGATGTTCATCTCCAGTATGGAGAGCTCGCGAAAAAGTACGGATCCATGTTCAGCGCTCGTCTCGGAACGCAACTGGTCGTTGTCCTCAGCGATCATCGCACCATCCGCGACACCTTTCGACGGGAAGAATTTACCGGAAGGCCGCACACCGAGTTCATCAACATCCTCGGCGGATACGGTGAGTCTACTGTTTCGATTGCTCGGCGGGCGGCTCGACGTTCCGGGATCGAGGCGCCACGCCTCGTCGAATCTTTCGTCGTCGCTTCCTCGATCTCGATCTCGATCGGATTCGTCGCGCGCTTTTCACTTCAACCAAAGTCCAACGTACGATGAGAAAGTGGAAAAGAGAGATCTCGTTGTTTCCACAGGAATCATCAACACCGAGGGTGCCATGTGGAAAGACCAAAGAAAATTCCTGCACGATAAGCTTAGAAGCTTCGGCATGACGTACATGGGAGCCGGGAAAAAGATCATGGAATCGAGAATCACGGTGAGTCGTCGGCGGACAAGTCTTTCCTTCCTAGTAGTACACTTTGCCCGCGACGGAATCGGACGGTTTCACGATGACCGGCTCGAGCTGTGCACTTTGAAGCAGGAGGCGCCGGATGACCGGGTTCTTTCGCTTTTCTTTGCAGCGCGAAGTCGAGGCATTTCTTCGGGGACTCGCGTCAAAAGGCGGTGCACCTACCAACGTTTCCTCCTTTCTCGGAACGTCCATCAGCAACGTCATTTGCTCGATCATAATGGGGGTACGGTTTCGCCACGGGGACTCTAGGTTCAAGAGGTTCATGGACCTCATCGAGGAGGGCTTCAAGCTCTTCGGTAGCATGGCTGCCGTGAACTTTATTCCGGTGATGCGTTACCTACCCTGCCTGCGAAAAATTCGGGACAAGCTGTCTCAGAATCGCGCCGAAATGGCCGATTTCTTTCAAACGACGGTCGATCAGCATCGGGCCACCTTCGAGGAGGGTAACGTCAGGGACCTCGTCGATGCCTATCTCCACGAGATACAGCAAGCAAGAGGCGAGGGTCGGGCGTCCCTGCTGTTTCAGGGAAAGAATCACGGTAAGCGAGAGAGAAAGAGAAAGAGAAAGAGAAAGAGGCAGAGACAGCACGGCTCCCAAGTTCGTTCGCGTCTCCGTCTTTCCGCGGCCTCTTCCATCACCGTTCCGTTTTTCTCCATCCAGACCGTCAGATGCAACAGATTCTTGGGGACCTCTTCTCCGCCGGCATGGAAACGGTCAAGACCACTCTCGAGTGGGCGATCATTTTAATGATGCATCACCCGGAAGCGGCCAATGCCGTGCGCGAGGAATTGGACCAGGTAGTTGGACGATCGAGGATGCCCGGTTTGGAGGATTTGCCCTTTCTACCGATCACCGAAGCCACGATCCTCGAAGTGCTGAGAAGGTCAAGCGTGGTGCCTCTCGGAACCACTCATGCGGCCACCAGGTAAAGCACCGTCTTGAATAGTTCTCTCTCTCTCTTTTCGCCCTTTCCCCCTCGAAAGAGGAGGAAAAACGAGTCGACGATCTTATTCTGGCTACGTTCGCGGCAACTATTCCGGGTCCGATCGTGCCTCGAAGCATCGGTCACGTTCGCTCGACGACCGTTCCGGCCGTAAAAGTGAAAGCAAAAGTGGGTGAGCCCCTACTTACCCCGTTCGGCTTTCGGACAGGCCCAGCTTCTACCTGCCGAATTCTTCGACACGCAACGCGTGCTCGCGCGCGCCTCGAAAGACCGAGGGACAGAGACGGAGACAGTGACGGAGGCAGTGACGGATTTTAAGGTGGTTGGACGAAGGGAAGGGCCGGGGACTGAGAATAGGAAAGAGGGTAGAGGGTAGGGGCCTTACGCGTCGATCGGCGAAAGACAGAGAGGATTCGAGGGAAGAGACGAAGGAGTCGACTAACGGCTTGGCTTTTTCTTGGACGGTTTCAGAGACGTGAGGGTGCACGGTTACACCATCCCGGCAGGATCGCAGGTAGTGCCGTTGTTGCACGCGGTGCACATGAATCCCGATCTGTGGGAGGAACCGGAGAAATTTCGGCCGAACCGTTTTCTCTCGGCCGAGGGCAAGGTCCAAAAGCCCGAGTACTTTATGCCCTTTGGCGTCGGGAGACGCATGTGCCTCGGGGACGTTTTGGCGCGAATGGAGCTCTTCCTCTTCTTCGGTTCCTTGATGCACACCTTCGATCTCAAGTCGCCGGAGGGTGCCTCCCTGCCGAGTCTGAGGGGAAACGTCGGCGTGACGGTCACGCCGGATCCGTTCGAGGTCTGCCTGCTGCCGAGGAAGCTCGACCTCTCGGACGATTCCACGAGCTCCAACGAGATGACCTTTCTCGGAGGAGTCGGCCTGCTCAGGAACGTCGGCGGACACTGAGAGGCATCGATCTCGTCTCTACCTGCAATACCGTTAGTCGCCTCTCCGAGATTTCGTTTCCTCGCGAATCTCCAACGAATCGCGGGGATTCGACGACTCGAAACTGAGAAGGATCGGCGACGGAGGAAAGCAGGACTCTCTCGATCGCAGGCGGCATCGACGCTCGCGTCGCTTTCCTCGCCGTCCTTCTCGCCAGCGACACTTATCTGGGCCGGGTACTTTCCGTCTCCTATTTATTCGCGTTTAGTCACTAGCTTCGTAAAGTTATACATATACATATGCATATACATATACATATAAATATACATGTACACGTACGCGTACGCGTAAACGTAAACGTACGTATATATATATCTATATATATTATGGAGCGCGTCCTTGGAGGTTGGATCGAGGGTCGTTGCAGCGATCTCGCGAATCGAATCCCGTTGGGGCGCGCTCATGGTCGCGGAGTCGGCTCCGAGGCGACCAAGAGGGACAAGACTTGTAAATACATAGTAGTATCTCCGATTTGCGCGCGGACGCGTTACCGATCGAATTGTCTCTCGATCGTCTTTGTGCGCGAGTTTAGCAGACTTTGGTAGACTGCAGTAGAATATGAAGCAGAACGTGCAGCAGTGCGCATGAAACGTAGGAGCGCGCACGACAGGTCAACGTAGCGACAACGGCGGTCCGAACTTTCCTCCGAGGACCTCTCGAGACTCGGAGAATCGGTCGGACCGGGCCGAGATCGGATTGAATCTAATTAGATCGAATGGAATCGAATGAAATCGAATGAAATCGAATGAAATTGAGTGACATGGAATGGAATGGAATGGAATGGAATGGAATCGAATGGAATCGAATCGAACCGAATCGAGTCGAATCAAAAAGAAGCCCACAGTGCCGCGCGTTCGGCGCGGCTTTCTACGTAGAAGAGCGATTTTCGTGAAAGTCACGGCGAGATTCTTGCGACACCGCGTTACATAGTGTGGAATTCAAAAGCGATCTATCGGGCCCGATCTGTCAGGCGTGAACTAAGATTATGGCTGTGAATCTCGAGTTTAGGATGCGGGACCGTCGGCCTCCCTGTGATATCGCGATCGTAAAATCATTTCCAAAGACTTTGTATTCGGCGCATCCTAGAAAAATGACGGAACGTCGACGCGGCAGGCCTCGTAACATTCTCCTTCTTCCTTCTCACCCTCCCAACCATCCCAAACCTTACTCAATCCTCCTCCGAACCTTTCCAGGCAAGCTCCCGTCGTCGCTTCGTCGATTCGCTGTCGCGTAGACACCTCGCAGATGAGGCGCGAGCCGATCAGCGTCGGCGCTTCGTCCATGTTCGTTAGAGCGACGACAAATTGAAACGTGGCACGCTCGAATCGCCAAGTACCGCATTGTGTTCACCCGCCGCCCACGAAACTGTGTTATTTAACGTTGTTCTTTTCTATCGAATAAAGAAACCGTTTCTCGTAAGATTCAGACGGTCGCCGAGGCGCGACCAAGTTGTTCGCTTCATTCACCCTGAGGATTCGCGAGGCAGAGAAATCTTCCTCGATTCGTCGAAACCCCGGAGGACGGAGGATGGAGGACGGAGGACGGAGAACGATCGGAACTCGTTTCAACGAGTCGCATGGATCGTTTGAAGCGTTACGTCGATCGAGAGAACAATTACGTAAGCTCGTTACGTTCTCGCTCTCGGTCGAGGAGTCGCGATACCCGATCGCCCACCGAAATTATTATCTCCCGCGGTGTCGGCCGCTCTTCTCTTTTCCCTCTTTTCTCCGCTTTGCCGAGCGGCGGAAGAAGGACGGGCAGGCGCCCGCCGGCTCGAGGAGGCAGAAAAAGACAGCTAGGAAAGGAGAGGCGAGTCGCGGAGGATATACCTCTTTCGCGGCTTATCTATCGTCCGTGCGCGAGTACACCTCTCTTACCGTTGCTCCAAGGTCGCTGCACGGCAAAAAGCGAAGCGTTTTGCGTAATATTCTCGTGGGATTTCTCGATTCCGCGAAAGACGAGGGAGATGGGCCATAATTCGCGAAGCGAGTGGCCCGCCGGAGGGCAGGAGGTTTCGCGTCGAGCAGGAAGAGGGGAGAAGGGAAAACCGGAGGTCCAGACGCGCCCGCGCGACTACGATCGAAGGGGACATCGTTAGAGAGACCGCATTCTTACCGGAACGGGAGATAACCGCGCCCGATGCGCTCTCGAAGATAGGGGTGCCCTGCGATCTCGCTGGAAGAGGGCGAGAGCGAGGGCGAGGGAGGGGGCGAGAGGAAGAGACGGCACTCGTGAGAGTCGTGAACGTTCCAAAGGTCTATATTTGTCATCCGTATTTGGAAGAGATACAAAACCTGCCTCTCGGAGAGACACGATCGAACATTGGCGAGGTACTCCGCGCAAGGGACCTCTTGATCTTCGGTCTGCCGGGCCGTCGGAGAGATCTTCGGAAACCGCTCAACGACGGCGCGTAAAAGTCAGTCGATGAGGTTTCGGCACGAGGGTGATACCGCATACTCCCTCGAGATCGACTTTCGTGCCCGATGGTACCGACACCTCGAACTCATCCAGTATCTTTCCGGCAAAGAGGAACAAGGTCATTCTTGCCAGTTCTTCCCCGATGCAGACCCGTTTCCCTGGAACAAGGAGAAAAGAAGGGAAGGAAAACGTGAGGAGGGGAGAAAAGAGAGGAGGTACGGCACGGGACGGTTCGAACTTACCGGCCTGAAAGGGAAGAAACGCTTCCGGCTTGAGGATAGTGCCGTCTTCCGCTACGAATCGTTCGGGTCGAAATTCCAGAGGGTCCTTCCAATAGGCAGGATCTGTGTGAACGGCCCACTGAAGCGGGACGATCATGGAGTCCCTCGGCACCTCGTATCCCTCGATTCGGGTGGCCTAACGGGAAAGATGAGAGAGCAGAGAAACGTATTGTCGAGGGATCGATGTTAGGATGGCGATATGCCTCGGGGACGCACCGACGTAGCCCTGTGCGGGATTCCTAGGGGAGTGACGGTTCTCAGTCTCTGCGATTCCGCGAGGGCAGCCTCGAGTCGCGGCAAGAGGCTTCTCTCCTCCAGGGTGGGAGCCAGCTTCCCGTTCGGACGTTGGTCCATCTCCCTCTGGATCGTTCTCTGAAGGGCAGAAAGGGTATCGTGGTGGTTCCTACGTATATCCATTCGCGTTGACCGTACCTGTTCCTCCGGGTAGGCCGCCATGAAGAGCAGGAACCAACGAAGAGTCGTGAGCGTCGTGTCCGTTCCAGCCCCAAAGAGGTCCGCCAGAAGGTGGTAGAGCTGCGGTTCGGTAAAGTAGCCGACCTCCTCGCCGGTTTTCCTCATTTCCCGATCAAAGGCTGCGAGGAAACTTTCCGAGGTAACCTCGGAGGTATCGGGTTTCGCGATTCTATCGCGGTGGTCCTCGAGCAAGCCGCGATATACTTGGTGGGTCTTGCCTATCCCTTCGAGGAGCGAGAGGAGGGTACGGTTGTAGCGCGGGACGAACCTACGAGACGAATCCTTCGTATCTTTCCCGTGAGCGTGAAGCGAAAAGAGGATCGGAGGTGGGGAGGGAACGATCGAGAGGGCGAGACCAAGAGTTCCGAGTACCTGAGGAAAGGGAGAAAGTTTAGCGGCGCGGCAACTCCTATCTCCTTTACGCCTTCCTCCTGCAAGTGCCTCAGCCAGATCCACACCGGATCGTTTTCCGTGTAACGTTTGCCAAAGACGATGTCGTTCATCAGATTTCCGACGCAGTGATGAAGAGTGTCCAGCGGGTCGATCGGATCGCCTACCGAGCGTTCGTTCAGCTTCTGCGACAGGTTAATCGTTTGCGGGGCGAGCCGGAACATCGGGTAGGAAAGTACTTGTACGGCTGAGTCGTAGATACCGATACGCATTCGTCGGCCGCCCGAGCGATCCTCTTCTCCATCTTGTCCCTCTTCGGCCCGTGCTTGGTCATGCCGAACTCCCTCAGACACCCGGCGACGAATTTCCTTTGATCCCTCCACAGATCGCCCTCCGCGCAGATCAACCCTGCGCAACGGTTGGATCAACTTTCTCGGCTAATTGTGAGATCGACAGGGAGGATCGTAAGCGCGTTGCCGCGTTAAAGCGCGTATCGGTTGGCCGTGCCGCTGCACCGTTGGTGGGAGGATGTAAAAAATAGCGAGAGGATTACCGTCATTCCGTAAGTAGGTGCAGCCACTGAACTCGCCGAAGGATAATCCCCGAGCGTATAAACAATAATCTTACCGCACCCATTTTCCCCTCCTTCCCCCTCTCCTCCATCGTTTCTCCGTTTCTCCGTTTCTCTTTTCCTTCTTTCCCTCTTTTCTCATTGTTTCGCGGTCCCCGCCCATGCTTTCCAATTCCTCTCTCCTCCCCTTTACCCTTTCACCCTTTCACCCTTTCACCCTTTCACCCCTTCACCCCGTTCACCCCTTGACCCTCTACATCTTTCTCTCCTTTCCTCCCAGCGGCTTCGCGCCGTCTTTCTCTCTCGCCGAGAAAGGTCGTTTGCGCGTCCTTGCGAAACTAACTGTAATTTCCCGTCGATGCAGCACGGAATCTACAGCGACCGGGGAAACTTCCTTCAAGGAGACCAAGAGCCGATCACCGAAAGTGAGAGTCCTTCGCGCCGACGCGAGAGTCGCTCGAGACGCGTAGATTCGAGCATTTCGCGGGCACGTACTTGAAGGAAAAGTAACGCGCACCGTTCCGGGAAGCCCGAGAGGGCGGAGAAAGGACGTCGTTCCTTACCGTAGCCTCTCATAATTCCGTGAGTAACGTAGAGGGGCGCCCTGCCGGCAAAGGTATCCCTCGCGAGGGTCTGCCTTATCGTTCGTGGGTCCGAGAGCAGAACCGTGTAGACGGAGCCCATGCGAAGAGCGCAAATCGGCCCGTATCTCCTCGCCAATCTGGTAAGAGTCTCGTGCGGCTTCTCGGCGTCGATCCAAGGTAAATAGCCGAGAATCGGAAGCTGCCAAGGCCCGGGAGGAAGTCGACCCGTCCGCTGATTATCGCGAAAGAGACGGTAAAGGAGGATGAGGAGGAGAAGGACGGCCGCGCCGCTGAGGATCATCGCGATCGTTGGCCGATTCGCGGATGCGACGACTCGGTCTGAAACGTATAAACGAAAGGACAGCGAATGAATTCAGAAATGGTGAACGGATGCTCGGCTCTCGATGCCGGGAACGTTTCGAGCGGGAAGTTGGCCGTTGGTTGATTCGTCGATTCGTTGGTCGGGGCCAACCGTTGGACGATGGAATGCATGCACGATCGGTCGGCCGGCTCAGCCGGCTGGTCGGCCGATCGACGCAGTCGGCCGGTCTGCGCAGTCGGCCGGCCGTACACGTGCATCGTCACGCGTTGCGGGATTGAGCGCAGCGCGGGGCACCGCGCGAGCCACCGCGAGGGCAACCGCGAGGGCAACCGCGGGAGCCACCGAGCGACGCGTGCATCGACACGTGTGTGCCTTCCACCGAATGCCTGCCTCTCTTCTGCGTCGTTTCTCCGAGAGTCGCCATAGCGCGTCCTTGGACGTTCCACGGAGGGGCGAGAGACGCTCCGAACGATTCGCTAGCGCGAGTCAGCTCGAGTCAGCTCGAGTCAGCGCGAATCCCCACGGATCGGTAGGAATCGGAGCGAGGCGGCCGCGCGAATGCCGTGCCTTCGATGGCCAACCATCTCCGTTCCACTTTGCGAGCCTCCTCCGCTTTTTCTCACCGACCGAACTTTGCCGCGTCTCTTGCCCTTTCCTCGGGTTCGGAGGGTCCAACGGGCCCCGAGTCTCTTCTCGACCCCCTGCCCCCTCGGTTCCCCTGCCACGCAACCCCCGGGCGGCAAAGTTCGCAGCCGGCGATCGGCACTGGGTCGCCAAAAATTGTTGGTCGTCGAAACGAGAGACTTACCGGCGGAAAACGGTGGACGTTGCTCGGCAAAGATCAGCTCGGTTGAGAGGAAACGCGACGACCGGTTGCTGCGACCGCGGGAAACGAAATGCGAGAATCACGAGTATTTGTGCGCTCGTCGATGCTGTTCCCTCGACGTCCCTGTCTTCCCGGTGCCCGGTCTGGAAATTCGACGACAGCGGATAAAACAGTCGTTTGACTACCAAATCGTGACTGGCTGCTCGGTGACTCGCCGTCTGAATAATGGGACGTGGCGAGCCGACCGGCCGAGGGACGGCGGAGAGATCCTGCCGGATACCTCTCGGTATCGACGGTCAAGATGGTATCGAGCGAAGGGATCTCGATGGAGCGAATTGGTCGAGGCAATGGTTTTTGGAGCTGCTGACTGCCTGCTCCCGGAGTAGGTAGCCGCAAAGGTGCGGGGCTTCCCTGTGGGCTGGGAAAAGAGTAGGCCCACGGTATGCCCTGCCTGTCGTAAGAGGCGACTAAAAGGGCAAGAGGGGGTTCACGCTCGTCGAACAGTTTGGAACGAAGGAGTCTATCGATCTTCCAAGCGGCTCGATGAGAACGGAAGAGGCTCGGATCTCAACGAGACGAGGGGCGAACGAAAGAAGAGCGGTTCCTTCCGGTGCGTCCCGCTTTTCTCGATCGCCCTGCACTTCGACTCGTTTGCGACTCGCAAGGAACGTTTGCCTCGCGGTGATCGACGAGCCTCGGCTGTAGCTCGCAGAGCGAGGGATCGAGGGAGCGAGGGAGCAAGGTAGGCGAATCCGACCGCAGAACCGGGACCGGGAGCGAAGAAAGCATCGAGGGTGAAAGAGAATCGGCGATGGACGTCGCGAGAAGCGAGGGAGGGAGAGTGCACGGTATGTGGTATACGTCGGCGACGAGTGGGGCGAGGACGATTCCACGAGGTGCAACGACCTTTCTCGATGTTCTTTTACTCGGATACATCGGGGTCCCGATCGTTCGCCACCGGTGGCCGAGCCGATCTTCCTTTCCCGCTCTCGAGTCTCCCCGTCGCGTCGGAGCGCAGAGACGCGCGATATCGACGAAAGGTGCGAGCATACCGCAAACAGCGTTCCAGCCGTTTGTTCGGAGAAACGTGCAACGACCGACAAAGGTCACCAGCGGCCGTCGCAGCCGCTGGCGAATTCCTTCGATCGTCGCTGGGCTCGTTCGTTCTCGATCCTCGGTGGTTCGCGGTCATCACCTCTGACCCCCGTTTACCCCCGTTTATCATCTTTGACCCCGGTTTGCCCCCCTTTGCCCTCGTTTACCCTCCGTCAGACTTGGCTGTTGGGGCGAGACGAGGACTTGGATCGGCGCATACGTCCCGCGAACGGGACACCGAACGGACGGAACGTCGATGGATTCGCGGGGGTTGGCAACCCCGGTGTCCGGTGTCCGGTGTCCGGTGTCCGGTGCCTATCTCGAAGGCGCAGTCTCGCGCGATAAGAGTTTCCTGTGCGACAGCGAAGCCACTGACCGCGGATACCGGGTACCTATTCGGCCAACCACCTTCCAGCTCGGACTAACGAACCAGAGAGCGGCGATATTCGCTTTCTTTCGCGAGTTCGTTAACCGAAAGCAGGATCGTTGTTTCTCGAGTGCGCGCAGGCGCGTAGTCGCGCAGACGCGCAGGCGCACAGGCGTGCGCGCCATCGGACTCGAGCTAAATCCGTCCCGGCCGAGACTGTACTACCTCCCGGTGTAATGAAATAATTTTTCATTCGAACTAAGGACGACTACTTTGGGTTCGATGAAACGCATTTTTCTTCAAGGACCGCCGGTTCGCGAGGCACGGGGCACGGGGCGTTACCCCGCCGGTAGCTTTTTATCGACCCCCTTCACGGACAATAACCGATCCTGGGGTGCGTCGATCTCTGCGGACAACGACGCGTCCCCTTTTGCCGTTTCTTCGGATCGTTAGCGCCTTCTCTCCTCTCCCATTCTTTTCGTCCTTCTCCCCTCCGCCTGTTCCCACTTTTCCGCGACTCCGACGCGCCTCGTGTGCCTCGTGCGCCTCGTGCGCCTCGTGCAACTCGTGCAACTCTCGCGGATCTCCTCCTCCTCCTCCGTTCTCGACGACGAGGCTTCGCCAGGTACCTTTCGGTTCCTCTCCCCCGTCTCGCAAGATCCTCGCTCGTTTCGGTCCTTTCGGTCGCGTTTCGGTCGCGTTTCGGTCGCGCGGCAGGAGATCACCGGGCCGCTCGGAGCCGTGGGAGCAAAGGATCGCCTCGAGAAGCCCCGACGATCCTCTCAAGGCTGGAGCCTGCCTGAAAACTGTCGGGAGGATCGCGCGTACTTACCGAGGCTGCCTACCTGTTCTCTCTAATCCTCGCTGCAAGCAGGTAGATAGCGTCTTTAGGGGCAACGATCGACCGGGGTCATTGGCTGGATCCAGTTATCAAGGTTGGGGTCCTTTTCTTCGGTCGATCGCGCTCGCGCGAGCTCGATACGGTCGGCGAGGAAGAGGAGGAAAGAGGGAGGTGACGAGGGGGAGGCGGGGGAGAGAGAGGCAAGCAGGGACGGTCGTTTCTCCTCGCCACGGATCGACGAACTTTCCAAGATGGGTCGGGCGTACGCTCCTCTTTGCTCCGTCGCCGCCACCCTCCTGGAACCTGGAGCCTGGAGCCTGGAATCCGCAATTCGCGACTCCCGACCTCGAGTCCTCGATAAGAGACGCGGATCGACGGGGTCGTTCCTCGATCGCGCTGTTCTCGCGGCAAACGTCCGAGGCAGGGGCTTCCGGTCGACGGGCGAAGACTCGGCGAACGAGAGGATCGACCGATCGGAGACGAAATACGTCCGTCTGTAAACCGCAATCGTCGAACGGGGGTAGAAACGAAGAGCGTTGGAGAGTAACCGGTTCGCGAAAACCGGGATCCGATAACCCAGTTCCGCTTATCGTCGATCGTATCGGACTTCCTTCGGAGCTCGACCGGCCGGAACGATCTAATTCTCGCGAGCATTCCTCCTCTCGGCCGTCGCGCTCGTTTTGGCTCCTGTTCGTTCGGTTTCGGATCACCGACGACACGAATCCTCCTCCGAGGAGACCGCGAACGACGAGAGACGACCCTGACGAGGAGAGACTTCAATTGGAATCTGCAACGAGACGATCCGGCGCACCGCACCGGAGCGGAGCATCGCTCCTGGAGAACGTCGACGTCGGCACGCGCGACCGATCGTCAGGCAAATTCGTGATTCGAAAGCGCGATACGCGCTTTACTACGGCCACTTACTACGGCCTTAAGGACGCTCTCGTAACGGCAGAAAATTGGGTCATCGATCGAAACGATCGATCTTCGTGATGTACATGACTAACACCGCCGCGGCGGGTTGACGTTCTCCCGCGGAGTTCGACGGCCTTCTTTTCGCGCTTAGGCTCCCGCTCGCGCTCGTTTAAACCGCCGACCGAAGGAACCGATGCTCTTCTTTGTATGCGACGCTTACGCGACAGCTTGGCGTTTTTCCTTTTCTCAGCGTTCTCGAGTGATATCGATGAACGACGCGTCGTTCTTAGCGACACGTAATAGCGTCACGACCCATTTACGTGGGCTCGGGCCAACAGCCGAGCGTGCGTTTAGAATTTTCCTCGTCAAAAAGATTGCGCGATCCAGCGGGACGGTAAAACGGCCGACGAGGAAAATCGCATCGAGCGACGGATTATTCGTTCCGTTTGTCCGAAATCGAGTATTTCTTTCGCCTTACGGCCGGTCTCCTTCTCTCCATCTCTTGTTTTCTCGTTCTCTCGTTCTCTCGTCCTCTCGTCCTCTCGTCCTCTCGTCCTCTCGTCCTCTCGTTCTCTTCTTTCCCTCATCCCTCCTGCCCCTCTTGCGGGTATGCGTCTCCGTGACTCTCCGCGTCTCTCCGCGTTCCCTGAGCGGCTGTTGCGAGAGCCGCACACACGAGAATTCGCAGATTCGGCACTCGTACCAAAGGTGGTCGCGCGGCCGACGACCGCGACTTTCTCCTCTTATGCTAATTTCGTTGATACGCTATTTTCACGACTCTCGTACTTGGACGGTACGCGCCGGTGTACCGTTTGCCGACTGATGTTCGACTCGCAGAAAAATTTCGACCAGTCTCGCACGGCGATAACGGAGGCAGTGACAATAATGACGACAATGGTAGCGCGGCCAAGCCGCCGATGAATTTCGGAGAGACGTCCGGCACCGTTGAAAATTCACTCGGCCTCTATCTCGAAGGCAACAGGGGCAAGGTAGAATCACGTAAGGGCGGGACGCGCGATGGGTCGGGTCTCGAAGGAGGAGCACAGGTGGTTTTGACCCGGGGAGAAGTCTCAGGCGAAACGCGAGCAGCCTCGACCGATGATAAACCGTATCCCGAGTCGACCGGTTACTCGACCCTCGAGAGAGAAAGAGAGAATATCTACGGTCCCCAACGGAGACGATGCGCATTTGTAATATTATATTTGGAGAAAATTGGCGCGCGGAATGCGCCACCGCGTGCCTTCTCGACGTCGAAATCGAGCGGTAGAAAGGACGCGCGACGTTTGCCCGATCGCTTCGGGTCATCGGGGGTCGATGTACTCGAAAGTCGAAGCTTTCCCGGCTCATCGGTATGCGGTTACCGCGCGATATCGTCCATTAACGAAATTTCTAACGCGAGTTTATGATAATGAACGCTCGGTTAAAGGTTACTCGGTGCCCCGGGCACCCTTCGCCACGAGCCACTTCCCCGACCTTGAGACGAAAACGATCTCTACGGAGATCGCGCGTCGCCAAAAGCGAGCACCGAGCGTGTTCTTGGACGTGGTGCGGGAACGATTGGAAAATTAGCTATAAGGCGAAGCTGCATCGCCCCGAGAGACGAAAGATGGGTTAGGCAGGTTGACCGGTACCAAACGGTCGAACGGACCACGCCGGTGGTGGCGACGCGTCGCCGTCGCGACGGTCGGAAGGACGATCGTAACGACGATCGTAACGACGGTGGTGGCGACGGCAGTGCCTTGGGTGATGCCAAAGGCAAAAGGCAATGGTGGCTGCATCCGTGGCTACGCGGAACGAAGCTGGTGGGGATGGAGGACACTTTCACTCTTACAGGTGCATGACCGACTCGAGAGCTTGGGACGACTCGTTATTCGAGCGCGGGTGTCCGACGACAGGAGGGGAAGCCCCGAAGCCAAAGAGGCGAAGAAGGAGAAAAGGAGAGCGGAGTCGGGGCGCGAGAATGGGTGGGGATCGGAAAAGGACCCTCGAACGGATAAAGAGGC
The DNA here is from genome assembly GCA_963989415.1 of Cerceris ruficornis. Taxonomy (NCBI): domain Eukaryota; kingdom Metazoa; phylum Arthropoda; class Insecta; order Hymenoptera; family Crabronidae; genus Cerceris; species Cerceris ruficornis. The sequence goes on along the minus strand of OZ022527.1, from coordinate 16,419,503 downwards.
GCGGTGAAAAAAGAGCCGTACAATGAAAGAACGCAGAGGAGAGGAGAAAAGAGGGAAATTTAATGGCAAAGGACCAGCGATCTCCGGTCGTTCCAGAAACCGCCGAGGGTTCCGGCGCGCTCGTGGTCCGCTAGATAACGGCGCGCTGGCCACGTGCTCGCACGTACCGGCACGACGCCTGCCTGCCTGCCTACCTGCCTGCCTACCCGACTACCTGACTGCCTGACTACCTGCCTGACTACCTGCCTGCCCAGCTGCCTAACCGCCTAACCGCCTAACCGCCTAACCGACCGTCTACCTGTCCGCCTACCTTCGTTTCCTCCTCGGCCAACGTCCGATCCGCGAATCGAACCGTTCTCGTTGGCGCCTCGCACGGTACCATCTTTTTCTTCTCACCCAATCGTCTCCACTCGATATCGGTTCGGATATTCCTCATTTCGCGGCGGATGACTAGCGGAAAACGCAGGAGCCGACGGTGGCGCGAAAAAGCGAGAGGGCGGAGAGGGCACGAGAGCGAAGAGGACGTGAACGAAAACGGGAACGGGAACGGGAACGAGTACGAGTACGAGCTCGAGTACGAGTAGAAGGAAGGGGGTAGAGGACGCGATGGTAACAGCGTTAGGGTCGTTGAACCGCGGAGCAGCATCGTTTTTTGCCGAGAGTACGTACTACCGAAATACATTCCCGGGAGGATCCGAATGCTTCGGAGCGGTCCCAGTGGGTCAGTGGTTCACGAGGTACCACGCGGAGGCTCACCGAGCGATACCATCGACGCGGTCGATACGATAATCCCTTTACCAGCGTGGCTTTCGTTTCGAGCCAACGATTCGTAGGATCGATCGAAACCGAGAAACGTGGAGGTACGATCGCCACCGTACATCCGGCATCTTGCGACGTTCCGCGTTTACCGCAAAGCGCGCCAAATCGTATCGACGACCTTCCGACGAGCGTCTGGTGAACCGTGAATCGTTCCGGGAGACTTCCACGAGTCGAAAGATCGTCTTATCTTTCGGTAGAAAATGAGCAACGCGGCGCGTTGAGATTCGAGACGAGAGGGGCCTGAGAGGTTCCTCTTGAAGCGCCTCCGTCGTTAGACGCTCGTAAAACGCGAACTCACCGTAACCAATGCGAACGAACCATTCTTCTTCGCTTGCGGTTCCGAGAAGTCCGGTTAGAATTTAGGCTACGTCGAGCTCCTACTCGAATCTGGAACACGCCGGTCATTGACCTTGCCTTCGATGTTCTTAGCCTTTGAGATTTTCGGCTACGATTACCTACTCTCCAGAGACTATTGTCTCTCGAGCGAAGGAAAGTCCTTTCGCGAGAATGCTCGGCTCGGATCTGCTCGACACGATTCGGCTCCATTCCACTTGGCTCGACTCTCCTTCGATTTCCAGCAACATTTTCAGATCGAGCTTCTGCTTCTTCTTCTTCTTTTCATTCTTTTTCTTGCCCTCCGCCAGCTCCTCCTTCCTCTTGTCAAGCAACGTCGGATAGACCCTCTTTTCTCTCTCTCTCTCTCTCTCTCTCTTCCTCTCTCCTTGAGAATCAGAATCGACAACGGCTCTTGGAGAGTCACGTTTCAAGCTGATCAAGTAACTTTGCACGGAATGCATTTTGCCTCTTTCCCAATAACGCCATAGTTTTAAATAGAACGTGTGGCAGAGAGAGAGAGAGGGGTAAATCGCTCCTCGACCGATTTCAATGGCGAACCTTCCGGTTCTGAGGAGCAGCTACGATGGAACATTGATCCGCGACACGATCATAAGCAGTATCTAATTGTTGCTGTGCTTTTCGCTGAATTAATGTGCGTCCAGTCTCGATCGAACGAAGGGAGAGACGGCGAGAAGGTAAAGAAAGCGGAAAATGCGGAAAAAGCGGAAGGAACGGTTTACGTAGGCCCGTGCAGACTGTCGACGGGAAGACGAGGAAGGCGGAGAGAGGATGGAACCGAGAGGAGGATGCGGGAGAGGGCCAAGTTGGGCGAACCTGGACGAAGCCTGGAGGGAAAGGCACCAACCGATTCCAAGATAATACGTCCATGTACTGAATTACGCGGCCGACTACCGAATCGATTTGACCTACATCCGAGCGACGATCGTCGCAGCCGCGAGCTATTCGGAGATCGAGACCTCGAGGTTTCGTGCCGACTTTTCCTCGGCTCTTCCTCTTTGACCGATCACCGCGACGATAATCCTGACGATCGATGAGTATTTAACGAGACCAAAACTGCCAGACGGCTCCGTCTTCGTATTTCGTTGCCGATTCGACGGAGGAGCCAAGGAAAGTGTACGGATCGAACGTCGTCGATCGACCTCGAAATCTCAAGAAAGAAAAACAACTGCACCGCAAGGACGAGCAACATCGAATCGTATTCAAGATATGTATTTCACAATCGTACAAAAATATCTCTGGTATAACGTTATTATCGTCGATACAAAAGAACTGGAAAGGTTTAAACCGATCTCGGCGTCCAGGAGCGATCGATGTCCAGAAAGATGCTATGTCTACCAGCTAAGCAGCGGGACTTCGTTGGTCATAGTACATGAGCTGCTTCAATTCTTCGATTGCGTCCGCGGCAGCCTGAAATTATTCCACTTTGACTCTCACCTTGTTTTCGTGCGAGCATCTTTTTTACTTACGTTCCGAACGATTTCGTCCTCGTCGATGATCAGACTCTCTACCAGATTTTTCAACGACCTGTCCCATGCTTGCTGCAAAGCTCTGCAGGAGAATTTTGCCAGTAACCTGATGAGATGGCAAGTTCGCGCTCTGAGGACGGCTTGCCGATGGGTAAGCAGCTTACCCAGCTGCTCTGCTGGGGTTCCTTTAACGAAACCGACATGCGTTACCGATCAACGCGTCGTCCAATCGTGCCCAAGTCGCTGTAAACTCCCGTAATTCGGCTAAACTCCTAACGAACTTACCAATCGTCTCTGCCTGCAATACAACGTGCTCCACCAGTTGAGCATTCTCCGGCTGGGAGCGTAAAACGTTGATCAAAACCGCAACGAGATCGGCAACGACCCTCGCTTTCCTCTTTTCCAAGCTCAGGAGCTGCTGCAGCAACTGCATTCCGTTGACGATGTAAACAGCGTCGCAGAATTGCGTAAGAAATTGTTCTCGATTGTAGATCAATCTGCAGAGTACCAGCATCGCGCATTCGAGTGTTTGCAATTCGTCCGCGGATAACGTAGAGGCAGATCTCGTGCTCGCGTTTACCGATTCCGTCCGATTTTTTTCACCGTCGAGCCTTCGGGTCGACATGAGAAGCTTTATCGCGTATACCAGATTTGGTACGACTCTCACGTCCAGATAAACCAGTTCGATTTTTTCCAGATCATCCTTCGATATCGATACAACGAACGGCAAAGACAGGAGACAAGCAACGTACTCTACGACCCGACAACCAGCGGCGGGGTTTCTCAGAGGAGAAACGAAAACCGAAACGCAGTTTTGTTGTAGCAGGGAGCCAATTTCGCCTTCCATGATCTCCTCCATGGAGCGTTGCAAAAACGCTATCCACTCCTCGTTCTCGATCGGCCTTTCGACGGCTCTTGGATTCCAGTCTCGCAATCTGGTGTGCTTGTCCGCCGAGTCGTCCTTCCGTCGATTCTTCGTCTCGTTTCCGCGATCCACTAAATTCGCATTCGAACGGATCTGCACGTTCCGACGGTTTGTTTCGTCTTGTCGTTTTATCCGATCGGCGGCGGTCCCCTCGATATCGTGATACTTGCCGATCGCCCCGTTGGCCCCCATCGTTCTTCCTTCCACCCTTGCATTTCCGACCGCTTCCTCGCTCTCGGACATTTTTGTCCGATTCTTCGAGTCCGTTCTCGTTGGTCCCGTATTCGGGGAATCCTCCGACGTATAGAACACCCGTTTCACGTCGTGCCCCGTTGCAGCGGTATTCGGACAATCGCTGAGACACAAAGCGTGATCCGCAGCGAGAAGATCGCTCCTCAAGGATGCCCTCAGACTCAAATTTCCCAAGAGTACGTCGACGCTGGTGCTAGAATCTGTCCCGCTAGGTTCACTGTGCCGCAAAGCCTGATTACAAAGATTTATGCCGTGCTGACAATACGCGTGCGATACGGGATAACGTGGATGCGTGGTACAGGCTCTTCGATGACGCTCCTGCAGTCTCCTCTCCTGTTCTTGCAGCCTTTGTAAAGTTTTTTCTAAAATTCTGTGCCGTTCGAAATTGTCATGTAACTCGATTTAAATTGGATCGGGCAATGAAATTTATTAACGACCAATTTAGGACCAATTGTTACGGCGGTATATAACGCATGAAAATTTATATACTTTGACTGATTTGTCGCTGGTCCCGACAAATTTTGTAGTTGACGCTGTTTCGCCCTGGCTTGGCTCGTAGACAAAGGGGTTGTGAGAGGCGTAGGTACGGTCCCACTGACTATTATGATTCTGTTCTTAACAAAAGGATGTTCCAACAGCGCAGGCCACGTTAATCTTTGCGACGGATCTTTCTGCAGCAGCCCCTGCAAATAATTCCAAGTGTAACCCCACGCACGATTTCTTGCGAGCGGAAGATCAAGTAGACAACCTGTAAAAAATTCTTGCAATTTTGAGAGATATAATCCGGCCATTTTATCGCTTCGAACCTTATAAGTCTGACTAGGTGCAAAATTGATGTTGTCTGAAACGGCGGCGCGCCTACCACCAGTTCGTATACTATGCAACCGAGAGACCTAAAATCACGGGATTTTTGCGGCGTAAGGTTTCATTTTCGTCCGATTTCTTTCCTTTTTTTCTCCTCCTATGGTGCCAGTTTACCATAAATCTGCATTGTGGTCGTAAGGGCATTCTTCTATAAGTTCCGGTGCCATGTACAGTGGCGTTCCCTTTATGGAAGTGAGAACATGAGTCCCTGTGCTCATGCTTCGGGCAAATCCAAAGTCGCACAATTTTGCCACTCCGTTGCACTCCAGAAGGACATTCTGAGGCTTGAGATCTCTGAAAGAAGCGACGATACACTGGTACCGAAGAGTGCTTCGAAGTAACTCACCGCGTACCTGTGCAATACTCTGTTGGAATGCAGGTAATAGAGCGCAGAGACAAGGTCGCACGCTATCACTTGAGCCCTCTGTTCGGATAATCGGCCTGTTTTACCCAATATTTCGTATAGTTCCTTATCAGCATACTCCGTTACTACGACTATCTGGAATACAAAGTTTCTATCGTTATCGATATTGCGATTAAACGAAACTTATTGAAACGCTGATGACTGTGTACCTCGTTTTCGGTTTCAAACGAATCGAGCATTTGCACGATGTTGGGATGATGAAGATGACGTTGAATTTCACATTCTTGACGTAGACTCTTCAGTTCTTTAAATGATCTGCCGCGCTACAAAAAGATCGATAATCGATTTATTGAAGCGCAGGGTAAATTGGGGAAAGGTATTAATTATTTTATTGCCGTTCAAGTATTCACCTTTCGAATTACTTTAAACGCAACGACCTCACCGTCTGATCGTTTTTTAGCTTTATACACTTGACCGAAAGATCCTTCGCCTACTTGCTTCAAAACTTCGTATTTTTCCATGGCTTCCTTTTTTTTTATAAAGAAAAGCTCAAGTACTTTCGCGAAATCCGAATTTAAAAGGATCCACCTGTTGCTCTATCAGGTACGATGCAATTGGATGCATCCAAATGCACCGTGATAAGAACTCGTTTACACGAATAACAACGTTTACACATGTATTTACAGATATTTTTATATTCGCCCAAGGTTTTATTATATAGGGACATATAAAAATGGTAAAGAAGGTATACAATTTGCCGCTAATTCAATTTACTTAGAATTGGCTAAAGCAAGAGGATAGGCTTCCTAAAATCTGTTCAGGTTATATCATATAGTTAACTAGGTAATGATAAGTTGCCGATGAATCGAACATAAATTCAACGTTTAATTGACAAAAAGGAAAGCACATAAAGTACAGCCTTCTAATAAGTCGATATTACAAATTGTCATAATGAATTTAAGAATTTTGTTGCTCCTTTTAAAGTATGCCTACAGTACCTACTGGTACCTATGCATGTATACATCAGCAGATGCACGTTTTACAGATTAAAATAACTTTGCAATGGGAAAAGAAAGAAAATTCAGAGAGATTAGTAGAAGAAAATTTTTATTAGGATGCGTGTAGCGTTCTTGTACACAAAAAGTAAGCGTCACTCTTCCAAAACTTTTGTAGGTTAGTCTCGATGATCTCGATCCTTCCAATAATCGATACTCGATCTCGAATGGCCGTTCGACTTCTCGCTCTCGGAGGAACGATACGAGTCTCTCTTTCGATCGAGATTTCGAAAACGCTGTTGATCCCTTTTGCTGGACGGTCGTTCTTTTTGATAGTGAGATATATGATCATATTCCCGTCGCAAGTGTTTTCTTCCTGAATCTCTTCCCGAATCTCTTCCTGCTGAGGAGTGTCTATCGAATTTTTCACGACTGCCAAACCGAGGACTGTATTTCTCAGGTGCGTGTTCATATTTTCTATTTCGCGAATGTTTACTCGAATGAGAACGATGACTGTCTCTGGGAGCAACGTAGATATCGGAGGAAGATTCTGCTCGAGATCGACTCAAATTCTTTGACGTGTCGCTCGAATCTGTATCAGAATCTTGTGTTCGAGCATTATGCGAATTTTCTGTATTGCAGGTAACACCGCGTATTTGTGTTACATAATCGCAATACAGTTCCATCTGTTGATTTATAACTTCTCTCAGAATTTCGGTATGAGACTTCTTGTTCGTGTGAACACCTTTGTGTTTAGCTCTGCGTCTCTTTAAATTACGTTCCTGCATGAGTAACTCCAGGAAAGACAGCTCCCTGTCTTTCTTATTGTCGGATTTTCTGAAATCATATGAAAGTTTGTATTTGTTGGAATTGGAGTCCTTTATCGATAGAAAGAACGGATCGGGTGGAAAGTATTTGTAGGGGCTTACGGTTGGTGAGTGTCCGTGATATCATAGCCAATGTCAGGTTTCATGGTATTATAAACGACGTATTCGTACAAGGCTTTCCGTTCGTCGCACGTAAAATCTGTCAGAAGTCTATTGGATGTACGCGGTATTAACCGCTCACCGAAACCTATTATCAGTGTCAAGAATTCATATTTCTCAAAGAAAATTAGAGACAGGGTTAAAAGAAATGATTATGCGCAAAAGCTCATTTTTATAAACACTTAGCAAAAGTTTTGTTTTTATATTTATTTGCACATCTAGCAAAGGACATAAAAAAGGATATATCGAGCCCGTGCCAAGTACAACATTCATAACTTTCTGGAAAAAATCGAGCAGTTTAAAAAGTATAACAAAGTGCTTTCCCAATTTCATAATTACTTACCGATCTTCATAGTCGGATTTCGTTCTTTTGCCTCCTGCAAAATATGACTTTGCAAATGTGTATCTGTAATAGAAGTTTGAAAAATAATTTGCGTATCAACTTACTAATGTTAAAGTCAATAGTGAATCTTCTGCATACCAAATTTGATAGATGACGACGCATTTGCCAGAGAATCAGGCTCTGACAGTGAAACATCAAACTCTCCGTAACCTTCAGCCTTCCATTTGCAGGATTCGACATGACGATTGAGAGATTCTTTAACGATTCGATGAGACACGTCGTATGGGCAAATGAGACAATTTTCGTTCTAGGTAAACAAGGAAATAGTGAATGTAGGGCATAATATATAATTCACAATTAAATATGTTTACTCACTTCATTTTCTATGCTCTCTATGGTCCAATTGAGCGTAGATGCAATTTCCTTGATTTCATCGCGTACGTTGTCTGTAAAGTCAATCATGTATTGTAATTGTTTATCGCGTTTATCCGACTGAGAATTTAGCATTTCTGTTTCTAATCGTAGACTCTGTGCTCGCAACGAAGGTACTTTTTTATTTGGTTAATTTATTTATATGCGCGTGTGTGCTTGCAACTATTTTCGCAAGTGTGCGTAAACGCTAATGGGTTACGGTGTATCCTGCAGATGCACAGTGCCTTTTTTTGATGGCAAATGGAAGAATAATTTCGAGTCTCAAAACCGAATTATTGTAGGTTACGGATACAACAAAGCTTATCGATAGGAGAATTAAGAAGGTAAAAGATTTCGTTGTGCCGTGTAGGTCAGGAGGGCATCGATTGCTACCGACCGAAGGTGTTGATCATAGGTACTAGAGATGGCGTGAAAAATTACTAACATTTATTGCAAATAAATTATTGAAAGTTTCTAAATATGTATATTTCCACCGTCCCCCATCCTTAATATTATGTTTCAAACGATCGTAAATCATTGATTAGATTTAACGTCTGGTACGTAGAATTCAAATTTCATTGACAGAGGGTACTTTACGATCGTTTGAATTTGCCACCGCTTTGGTGCGCTGCTTCGTGGCGCTCTGCCGAAGTAGCGGCGCTTCAGTCGTCTTCAAAAATTTCGCTTGCTGGGTTGTGAAAATGTGTACTCCCGTATTCGATACATTTTTGGTGAGAAATTTTCATAGGCTGTCCTCGAATTCATCTCTCAATTGCTCAGTGATGTGTTGCGCGTCCGACTATCACACTGATTCCTCAATATCTTCTTTTTTTATGTCGACAGGAAGAAAAATGTTGTTGGAGATTTTCCCCCCTCGACGACCGGGATGCTGATACGATTCTTAGTCAAATATTTCGGAATATGTGAGTTTCATCTCCTCTTTTACGACATAGTACTAGCAGTTCGTAGCATTACTATTCGAACTATCGCAATCCATTCATTCGGCCTAACAAGATATAGGAAGAATGAATGTATTATCGTAAAATTGCATTCTACGATAGTTCGGATTTTCTTTTGCTGGTTCTTAGAATCCTGTTTCACCCATTGCCGCTATGGCGTCTGCGCAGAAGTCGCGTGCGCATGCACTGCACAGACGCAGAGGCAGAGCGTCCGACATCTTGGAAAGTTTGCCGCGTTCGTTTGCGACAGTTTGTGCTCCTCAATCAGATTCATTTTTCGGTAGGAAATATTCAAAAGCTGTGCGCGAATTGTACTCTCAGTTACTCCTTAGTGTTTGTGCGTTCAAATGTAATAGTGATTCCTGAATGTCTTTTTTTTTTTACGAAGATAGGACGAAAAATGCTGGTCAAGATGCTAGTGCGATTCACAGCCAAATATTTCGGAATCCGTGAGTTCTATTTCTTTCATTGGCACGTAGTACGAGCAATTCTTAACATTAGTATTCAAACTATCGCAGTTCTCTTATTGTGTTTAACGGTACACAAGTAAAATTAATGTATAATTAGAAAATTGCATTTCACGTCGGCTCAGTTTTGCCTTTGCATGCTTTCGGATCCTATTTTACCCATTGCCGTCATGGCGTCTGCGCAGAAGGCGCGCGCGCATGCAGCGTTCCGATGTAGAGGCAGAGCGTCCGACATCTTGGAAAGTTTGCCGCGCTCGTTTGCGACTGTTTGTGCTCCTCAATCAGATTCATTTTTCGGTAGGAAATATTCGAAACCTGTGCTCGAATTGTACTCTCAGTTACTCCTTAGTGTTTGTGTGTTCAAATGTAATACTGATTCCTGACTGTCTTTTTTTTTTTACGACGATAGGACGAAAAATGCTGGTCCAGACCTTCCCCTCCCGCCAACCGTGATGCCGGTACGATACACTTTTCGGTATTTCAGACTTCGTGAGTATTATTTCTTCAATTTGTTGTACCTTTACATGCCAAATGTCTTCAACAGAGACATTTGACTGTTGAGTGACAGGAAAGATGAGAAATTTGTTGTTATTTTCTCTTTTGGCCATCTGCCATCCCCCCACCCCCTTCCCCTCTTCATCACTTTTGTTTTCAGCAACTAGTGGCCGCGCGCAATGCGGTCTTAGAGTCAGTGTTTGCTACGTAAATATTAGCTGTACCAGTTTTGTCTTTACAGAGCACCTGTCTCTGACTTAACCTTAAAATGTATCATTAAAGATTATTAGAGGGCGCCGTTGCCCCTGAATTCACCGCGAATTTATAGTCAGTGTTTGCATCGAAAGTAAAGAGATAGGATATTTATTCCAGAGCATCGTGGCTCTCGTTGCAACATTTTTATCGCGAAGAAAGTAGATTCTCTTTTCTCGCCGACTATGAGGGAAACGGCCGCGTTTTTTTTTTTATTTTATTTTTCGTCACGGTGCTAGAGTCAGTGAAATTCCAGTTGGCAGATGTACCACCACTGGAGCTACGAATTTTATTTCGTAAGTTGAATCTTTTAAAATAATGTTCTCTGAAATATATATTCTCATTGGCTACGGTAGGATGATCATTTTTAACGCAAAATGTTCCTCCCTTTTAGAGATAACCTCCTCCAGACGATCAGGGAGCTCTGTGCGGCGCTTAGCTGGCTGGAGAAGGCATCCCGTTAATTGTTTTCTGCGATCGGTGAGTGGCATGCACTTAGATTCCTCCGGGACCCCTATTCATGTCGTAGGACGATTGGTCCGAATCGGCAAGGGCGACTGGTTGTATTATTTCTTTTTGCGAGCACTGTGACCATGGGTTCGATAGCTAGTATCCTACTCATGAAGAATTGCATATTTAGGATGTTTATTAGCTCAGGCTAGGTCTTCTTGTGCGTCGCGATTGCGCGAGGAATGAATGTACGAAAACGATACACTCGAGTCGCGAAAGAATACCGCGAAATTAACTTTGCGCGTGTAGATTCTGAAGACGGATCACCCATCCGACTTCGTATTTTCTATTATATTTGCTCGTATCGCGCAATGAGAATTGTAATGCACAATTACGTGCTGCTTCCCGACTTTTTTCCGTTTCCGTTGGCCTCGAGAACCGTAGAATTTTGCCATGTAAAATGTGCAAGAAGACACTTCGCGATGGGTAGGTTCTAGAATCGAAGTAACAATTTGTACAGTCCTTTCAATATCCTTTAATCCATTTACTTCGATGACGGAATCTCCCAAGGATATTGCATGCCTTTAGTTTGCACTTCAATATAAGTATTTTCAATATAAAGTTCAGTATAATATTCAATATAAAGTTCAGTATGATATTCAATGTAACGTAAAGTACTTGATCTTTGGAGATATTATAAATATTCATAGTAGATTCGTTGCTTAAATTAACAGTTAACTTTCAATATTGATCAATATCTGATTTTAATGAAGCAATATTTTTGAGAAAGAGTAGTAGATCGTTAGATATCTCTAATTAATCATTTTTCGAGCTCAGGATTTTCAGCACAAACGGTGAGTTGACATTTGCTCGTGCTCGCTTTTCAGCTCGGACATATCGGCATGCCCAGGTGCTACGCCGATGAGTCCGGGCGGCGAGAAGGGCATTAGCTCGTAGGACTAATCATTTTTAGCGACTAACAACGTCAAAGCGAGTCGTGCACGACGTAATTTCCACGTTTGTGTGTTGTGGCTAGGCCGTGGATCTTGCGTCGCATTTCAAACTCTTAGAAACGAACGACAATTCGCCGTTCGTACTTGCTCGAATTCGAATCGATTCTATTGAAAGGAGCCTCCGCGGTTATAATTTATTCTCGGTTTCACCGCATGGTGAATAAGTTGGCGCATATGGTATTTGATATTGAAATCATGTAGAATTTAAAGACACATGGATGAAAAAGACATACCATATGCGTTACCGTTTTACTTCAAAATATTTCCATCGTCTCGCACGACCTTCCACAGGTCCAAGATATTACGGTTCCCTTGTACGCGACGTGGACGATAGATTGACTTTACATATTACGCAATGTCCGCTTTGCTTGTTCAGTCGATTTCAGGAAATGGTACGTAACCTTAGAGCGTGAAAGTTGAGTACGGAGTTCGGGTGTCGGAGTCGCCCCGGGGTGGCTCTCTAGTGTAGGCCCCTGCGCCCGGGCTCTTGAATGATGATCGATGAGTGAATATATTGTCATGCTTGATTCGCGACTTGCCATTTTAAATATAGGTGGTAGGTAGGTAGGTAGCATACCATCTCGACAGTGTGTTTGAATTTTTCTAAGATAAGCAGGCAGGGCCAGGAGGTGAGGCTATCACAATCGCGCGCGAGTAGGGTGAGACGTCTGCCCCTGGGATTAATCGTGTTCGAACGGATCCGGATCTCGTTCGGTCGCGATTGTTAGCTTTAGTTTTTACTTTCAGCTTGCTCGAATATCATGCTCAAATTGGAGGCATCGCGAGCAATGACGTATGCACGGGCGGCAATTTCTAAAATCGCTGCTCGTCTGCGTTTCGCTCGCGTTGTTTCGCCGCGAAAGCTCCTCGGGGAAGCTGAAAATTGTCTCGACACTCTGGCGAGATATTCGAGCAACGTTCCTGGGGCAGGAGCCCGAAAAGAGAAGAGGCAACCGCCGAAGAGGCCCCGACAAACTGTCGCAAGAAGGGGTCGCAACGAATGGCTGACCTTTCTCGAATCCTCGGATTCTAGAATGGGGCGCCATTATTTTTTCTTTACATTTTGTCACTGTGCTCGCTTAGTGCATGTAGTTGTTACTTTGTAGTAATAGTTAGGTATTTGGTGGGTTTGAAATTTCCCCGCCCAACGAGGGATTCGCTGCTGCAGTCGCGATTTTGTTCGTATTAGTACACGCGAAATTAGCGTTGCGAACAGGAATAAGCGGGTTGAATTTTTTTATTAGATGCGCCAAAGTAGCTTTGCGAGACCAAGTGCACACTTTGTGCCCGTGATTTTGCTCGGTTTAGGATCTTTAGTAACGTAGAGTTTCGAGACTACTTGCCCTTGAAAAGGGTCTTCGGGAGATGTGTCAATTTAATTATACAGTAGCGTTGCGAAAAAAGAAGCAGCATCAGAAATGGATGCACGGGTTTGTCACGCATTAGGTTTGTGAAACGTAGAGTTGCGAGATATATCGCATTCCAAGTGGATGCGCGGGAGTTTGTTGCAATAACGAATCGTTAAACTAGCGTTTCGAAATCAGAAGAAGCACCAAAGACGGGTGCACGGTTTTTGCTCGTATCAGGACATTGTAAAGTAGTTTTGCGAAGTAAAGAGCACCTCAAACTGGTGCGCGGGAGTTTGCTGAAATTAGGGCTTTTCAGGAATCATCTCTTCTTAGTTTTTCGCGATATTAGCGTTGCGAAGAAAATTTACAATCGGGTTTTTCCTTGCTCGGTACTCGGTGAATTAGAGTTGCGAATAACTGAGCAGCATGCGACAAGCTGGTACCAAAGGTGGTACCGGATATGGTGCCCTCGAGTCGCAAAGGACGACTCCTCCATGAGCGGCTTCAATGTCCGCTCCCTTCTTCCGCGAATTAGTGTTGCGACAATTCATCCTCGCGATTTGCTCGCGAATTCGATTAATTAGAGTTGCGTGACATAATAGCGCCCAAAGTGGCTGCTCGGAATTTTTCTCGTGGATTCGTCAAAGTAGCGTTGCGATTAAATGGCAGGCGGAAGAGCTGCACGGGATTTTGTTCGCAATAAAACACCGAGTAAATTAATAGATGCTCGGAGTAACTTCTCGGGTTCTTTCTCGCTATATGATTTTTGTATGTACCCCACCCAAGACACCCCCCCCCATCCCTTGTTTTTTATTATGCCCATTGTCATTTCATGAAAATCAGGCGTTTATGAATAGATGCATTGCTGCAAAATATGTTTTTGAATATTGTGGAAACTTTTACAAAAATTATCAGTGTTTTTCTTATCATTTATCGCGTGCTGAACGGCTGCTTACTATTTTTTTTACATATATTGGATATTGCAACTACATACTGCTGATTATCGTCCTCAATGTTATTAATATTTTTGAATACAACACAGTTTCCCAATGTTTACATTAGCCGATTTTTATTTCGCGTGTCATATTTTTTTTATCTTGCATTGAGAAATATATGTATACCTATCAATTTAATTAAGCTTCTTTAAGTCGTCAGTCGCTAAACTTTGTTTGCGCATGCATCTCTTCTTTCTTTTTTTATGTATTTTCCTTTTGTCGGCAAAATTAATGAGAGTCTGTTGCAGATTGCAGAAGTGCATTTATAGATATTTTAGATTTTGATAAATGATATTTTGTACGACTGCCAATGGTGACGGAAATTGACGCCGCCTTTTTATTAAATATAAAGTACAATCTTGGACATTCAACGGTAATGAAGTAAGCCATACACATGGAAATTAAGGGAGGCAGACGTCTAGAGACGTTGGAGGAACCCTCGGTGTAATTTAATTTTACTGACCAATGAGCTTTTGTTACAGGAAATACATCGATCCAACGAACCCGAAGGCTGATCTACGAATATTTGTCCCCGGCATCTTGTCTTGGAAATTGTGTACCAGGTTTCCATATATTATTTCTGAGATCTTGTTCGTTATTCCGCTTTCCATTTTCCTTTGTTAATGGGTTCTTTGTGTTTGGTTTTTCGACGAAACTATCACTTGTCCTATGTCTTTTCCTCGAAGTCTGATTCATGGGATAATTGTCCTCTGATTTCCTTCATCCTTCTATTGATACGAAGTTTCTTTCCATTCTGCGTCGAGCAGAATACATTTCACGTGTTCTCGTCAGGAGGTTTGCTTTCTGGTTTACAGATAGGCAGGCAGCATTCTTGAAAGAAATCTTAGTTTTTAATTAGGCAGGCTCATTGGGTTTATACTCTTTCTTAAGTGGGAAACGATCGTTGTGATGTTTCCGCAGGCAGGGTTTTCGGATGGGGAACATATTTTTATCACAACTGGGTAGTTTTATGGTGAAATAAAGTGATCAATGAAGATTTTCAAGTCTGCTAGCTGAAGAAAGAAGAACAAAAACGAGGAGGGGATATTTAAATATCTACGATCACAAATAATATTTCAGGGTATTAGACCGAAGACTTTATGGCACCAGTATTTGTACAAACACACAGATCGCATTTTCTGTGCGCAAAAGTGTACAAAAACTGCTCCCATATCGATGGTCAGACTGAAATACGGGAGGGGAGGTTCAGATCGTGCTGGGTTATGGGTTAAGATCGCCGTTATTGAAATTTGAAGTCTAGAATTAAGTATCAGAATGTGTGGAATGAATGTTGTGTGCTAGTCCTTAAGTCTCGGATGCTCGACGCATCACGTTCGGATATCTATCTCTCCCAGTTCGAGATGGATAATGAAAGTAACGTAGTACAAGAAATTTCACGTGATACATTCTCCCGTTCATTCTGTCGTTCATTATATCGCTGATTCTGTCGGTTAAACCTGTAAAAATGACGAGAAAATGTTTCACGCGAAAGACAAACTGTGATGGCGGATGAATAGCCATTTTTTTGGGTCCCCAGTCGCAGCAACCTCCACGTGGTGGGACTTGGGTCGTTGTTGCTCGCAATGACTCGAAATTTTTTATTTTATTTTATTTTTCTCGCATTGAAAGCAATAACGGGCTAATTGGCTGCGAATCGCTAAAATTCTGGAAGCCTCCAGGTATCTGTCCATTATCTCCCATCTTTAAAATTATATTTCAAAATGTTACAATCCTTTCGTTGGATTTAATGTCAGGAAGGTGGAGTTGTAGAGTTACTGCTGTCGTCGCTCGAATTAATATTGAATGAAAAAATAATGAAAAATTGAAATGATACAGTTTCCCAAAAGAGTTGCAGTAGAACGTCTATACTTATTGTTACTTAATGTTACTGACACATTCACAAAGAGTTGCATTTAATTGTTAAAATTATTTAGAAACACTTGCACGAAACCGTCACATTATGTTACTGACACTTCCTTAAAACATTATGTTTAATTGTTAACATGGAAAACATATTATTTATTAATGAGATAAAAGTATTACATAAGATTGAAATATCTATAAGAATTGAAAAGTAAATCGTCAATTATAAACCGACGTAATTTCACTCCCATAATATCTGTTCGCCATAAAATTTATTAAAATTAACAAGAAAAACATTATGAAATAATAATTTCATTTGTAATAAACAATTATGAACGAAATATGTTGTAATAATCGAAATTTGCAAAACTATTCACGGAGAAAAGTTATCTCAGTGCACGGGGTCTACTGCGCATGCTCCGCGTTCCGCGAGCCGCCTCGGCAAGCCAGTATAGCTTCAGTGGTCGAACGGGTCGCAAGGTTTGACAGGTCGGTATCTAAGTGGACTTTTGGACTTGCCTATCGGCATCTAGTCACCTGTGACCTTGCAAAACGACTATCAGTGCATGTGTGCTATGATATTAAACTACTTAAACAATAAATTAAAAGTTATTTTAAACAATTTTAATAATTAAATAAAATGTTTAGTGGAAGTGTCAGTGACCGCAAGTGGCAGTTACTTGCAAGTGTTTTTAAATTATTTCAACAATTAAATATAATGTTTTGTGGACGTGTCAGTGACCTCAAGTGACCTCAAGTGGCAGTTACTTGCAAGTGTTTTTAAATTATTTCAACAATTAAATACAATGTTTTGTGGAAGTGTTAGTGACCTCAAGTGGCAGTTACCTGCAAGTATTTTTAAATGATTTCAACAATTAAATACAATGTTTTGTGGATGTATCAGTGACCTCAAGTGACAGTTTTGTGCAAGTGTTTTTAAATCATTTCGACAATTAAATACAACGTTTTGTGGATGTATCAGTGACCTCAAGTGACAGTTACCGGCAAGTGTTTTTCAATCATTTCGACAATTAAATACAACGTTTTGTGGAACTGTCAGTGACCTCCAGTGATAGTTACCTGCTAATGTTTTTAAATAATTTGAGCAATTTAATACAATATTTTGTGAAAGTGTCAGCAATGTTAAGTGACAATTTTCGTAAAGTGTTTGTAAATTATTGGGAAAAATTAATTAAATATCGTTTGCATTTGCTCCGGCGCTTAATACAACAAGACAATTTCAATTAACCGTTAAAATATTGTACATATGTTTTTGGCAATGGGTTTTTGTAGAGATTCTATTAAATTATCAATTAATTTTCTCTTTCCTCGAAACTCCCAAACATCGTAGCATAATGTAGCATTTTTGGGTCCCGTTTCGCGGCAATCTCCTCGCGGTGGGACCTGGGTCGATATCACTTGCTATGATTTTTAGTTTTATTAAATGTGCTTTTGGCACGAACTTTGTTCAATAGTAATGATAAATAGTAAGTGGTATCGAGCGAATAGCCACGAAATCCGAATATTCGGTAGACCTGACTACCGAATACTCGGATTCCTAGTTTTAATTATATCTAAGACTTTGTGTTTAAATCAGCATTATGATTTCGCGATTAAGTAGAAATTAAGCCTCGCATTGAAAAAGTCAATAATAATAAAGTAACTGAATTGTGCTATTGTTATGCGAATGTAACTTGGAAGCATTATAAATATGGTCTTCATGAGAAAGCCGCAAACTAAAGACAAAGTGAAAGAAAGCAGAGCTTTGGTTATTTTTGAAGTTATGCGATCTACACCCACGGTTTTGGTACCCAAATCGTTTTAATTCTATTATTTATTTATATCATCATTGAATACTAATACTATATTATCGCATAAAGAACAACGTCTCGTTATTTAAATGAGTAAAAAAAATCGTTTCTCTGCTCCAAACGATATGTCTTCTACATATTACCGCTGCAGATTCTTCTACTTAATAACTATTTTAATAATATTCATGCTCAATTCTCTTATTTCGAGATTCCTTTATAATTATTTGTTTGAAATTCTCAAAATCTCTGGTTTCGGCGTGCTAGAGGATAGGCCATGTTGCGCCTGACATGCAGCCGTATTCCGATTGGCCCGCGTTTCCCCCACCGCTCGGCAGCCGAGCCGCCGCGAGCTATCCCCACTCCTACCAGTGGGGTCACCTACCTCTTTCTCTCTCCGGACTTCGTGCCGTTAACACGTATCTGCTGTGAGTACCGTTTCCTTTACATTGTCCTCGTTTACCGACCGCTAAAAAATAGTTCACTCGTTTATCTACTACGTAATAGTCTTCTGCTGTACCATATCTATCAATTTCGACAGTAATAATTACGCATTTAGTAACAATCGCGAAATAACTACGACGCAATTCGTGACGTCACTGACCTCTCGCGACATATACGCAACACTTTTCTCGTCTACAACATTAGTATTTGTTTTATAGCTTCGAATTTCGATTTTATTGACGACGAACGCAATTATTGTTGCTCTGAAACGTGATTATACGGAATTTTTGTACTTTTACGCAGTTATTTAATAGTTTACTCGTGTGTGCTTGCAGGACTCGGAGTATCCTTTGTACGACCTTCCGGGCTGGCACGATCGGACACGTGCACGGTGGAACAACAAACCGTAAGATGTTACGACGCCATACGCAAGTAACATTTTCATTTACTCGGGTCTTCGCGATATTTTGTTTGAATTTATACAATATTCATATTAATTGATATCGAGTCGAACATCCGACGAGTTGAATTTACATTTCTACGAATTAATACGGTTCTACGGAAACATGCAACGATTGAAATCTTTCGGGATTACTTGAAACCTTTTACAATATACGAGTATTTAGTCGATATTTACAAAACGATAGTCGACTTCCAAGAAAGCTGCTCCTTATTCTGGCAGTGTTTACCAATTCCGGTGTTAAATTTCGACGGCTACAATTCTATGCTACAAATAAATCGCGAATCGTTTTTACTTGATATTTACATGTTACGACTTATCCTTCCGTTTTGAGACGCTGCAATGGATTTACATAGGTTTCAGGGCATGAGTATAGAAGTAAATAAAAACCGTATTTGCCGATGTAGGGTATTAAGGTCCTGCGTTAAATTCGTCCGTAATTTCTATAAAGATTTTTGTGAATTTATCGAAGGGGCTTACAGTGTTCATACGTAATAGGGAATAAGCATGACTAATCGTATAACTTTAACAGTGGCAGCCCGCAGTATTTACTGTTTATACATTTAGTTAGTAGTATATTGTATTACACAAAGAACATTACGAATCAATGAGTAAGACATAATTTTTAAGCAGTATTTCTTGAAGCAAGCACTTGATTTGGTATGAAAAAGAAAAACATGGTTGTTTGATTTTCTTGTGTTCCCCACCCCACCCTTTTATTTTCAGCAAAATTTGTGGCCGAGCGCAATGCGGTCTAGAGTCAGTGCTTGTTTCGTATTATATTAATATTTATATCTGTATATATTTATTACTGAATATTTTTTCAATTTATAAGAAATTCACGCGACATAGAGTCAGTGTTTGCAACCCGCTATTATAATTATTAATATCTTTTGAATAATTATTAAAAATATTAAGAATTCTTTTCTCCGCGAAAGTAGAGTCAAAATTGTTCGCCGGAAATGATTCTCGGTCGCGGTAGCTTCCTTATTTTATTTAAATTGATCGTACCGGAAGTAGAGTCAGTGCATCGAGCAGCAGCTGTGGAAAGGACTTCCATCGGGCAAGGCTTCACGAATTTTAAAAGTAAGTATAAGATGCTCGAGAAATGAAATTTTTTAATTAAAAAATATGTATATAAACTAACCAAAATGTTAATTTGTTTGTTACAGAACAGTCAAATGAGGGGATGGTTGAGCAGCGACAATCATTCCTTGGCGATGGGCAAAGTCTGTGAAGGTAAGTTGATATTTTATCCCGTACACTCGTCATAACTTTGATATTTGCCAATTCCCTTGCAAACTTAACTTTGTTCTTTCCATCAATTTAATTAACGTAAATAAAGTATCAATTAGCTTTTGAAGTTCTCAGAGAATACTTGCAACATTTTTATGCTAAATAAAGAATTAGCTGAATTTTCAAGTATTCAGAGAGCAAATATTTTATATTTTGCGTTTTATTTTTGTTACAGACTTTGTCCGAATTCGTGAGGCATCGCTGGAGTGTTTGTTTCGCATTTTATATATACTTTAATAAGTGTTAAATTTCTAGTAATTTTACGCGAAAGTAGAGTCAGTGTTTGCTTCGTGTTTCATGTTATACACTTCAATTTATAACTTTACGCGAAAGTAGAGCCAGTGTTTGCTTCGTATTTCATATTATACACTTAAGTTTATAACTTTACGCGAAAGTAGAGTCAAATTGTTCGCCGAAAATAATTCTCGGTCGCGAATTGTCTTTTTTTTCAATTACACCGAGCCGGAAGTAGAGTCAGTGCAACAGGAGCAGCTGTGGAAAGGATTTCCATCGGGCAAGGCTTCACGAATTTAAAAAGTAAGTATCACATGATCGGGAAATAAAAATTCGCAGTCGACGAATACAAAGGCGGCATATACTGATGAAAATCTGAATTTTTTTGTTACAGAACAGTCAAATGACGGGATGGTTGAACGGCGACAATCACTCCCCGGCGAAGGGCAAATCTTTTATAGGTGAGCTGAAATTTTAATTCGCATATACCCCACAATTTCTCCCCAAGTTTCAGTTGATACTTGAAAATTTTCTCAAAAACGTCCTTACAAGTTTTCTATCAAATTTTCATACTCTTATTTTGCATGTTCTACCAATAAAAAAAATAAAAATAAAGAATTCCCCGACATATGAAATTTTCAGGGAATAAGTATTTAAGATGTGCGTGTTATTTTTGTTACAGACTTTGCTCGAATTCGTGAGGCATCGCTGTACCCTGCGAAACTGCGACGCACCTTCCGCCTTGAAGGTGAGTAACGTAAACACAGAGATATTTTATTTCTACGTACTTGTAAAGTTTCGATACATAGTTCGATATATAACTTCTCCTTGAATTCTCAATTCTGAAAATCATTCATAAACTAATCAATTCTTACGATCTACTCTTAACGTTTCTTGATATATAATTATGACCTTTTTTTCATCGTCTATTTTCAAAATTCAATTAGTTTTCTTTGTAAAATCGGAACGGAAGGCAATTTAAGTTCTACGAACGGTGCCTCTTGCAATGCGAAATGCTTTGTTTTGTTTAGACCTTGGACATTCCTTGAGATGACCTGAGGACAACCTTGATAACAGCGGCGGAGACGACACTGGCAGAGACAGCAGCGGCAGAGATTCTGAGGTAACCTAAGGTATTCTGGTGTCTCGACACTGGTGAGTCAAAAACTTTAACTGTCCCTCCGGTCTCCAAACCATGCCGTAGGACGAAAGGTCCGAAGCGGCACTGGAGACTGGTTGTATTGTTTTATAAAGCGAGCATAGTGAACACGAGTAATTGAAAAATTACTCGTGAGTAGAAACTGTCATTTATTTTCCTTGTGTACTGTCATATATATCGAGCTTAGGACAGGGCCTTCTTGTAGCGCGATTTTTGCATTATTTACATGAATGTAATCATGAAATTTACAGTTAGCGTTGCGAATTTATCAATACAAATGAACAATTTACGAATATTGTGCGTTCTTTATATTGATTGGAAAAATATTCTTATAACAAAATTTGTTATAAGATCGCGGCTAATAGATTTCTTCGAGACGATTTATGTTTTATATAGATCGCTCGATTTGTGCTTTTGATGGATGAAATTTCGGAAGTTTGTAAATTTGTTTCGCGTCGTTGTAATGACAATTATTGTATTATCTGCAAGAAGGCACTTCGCGACGGGTAGATCTCGAAGTCGGAGTGACAATTAATACATTTCCCTGTTAAAATTCTTCCTCTGACGACGAGATCTCCCGGTTTTCAATATACAATTTCAATTCAAAGTAAATTTTGCTTATTTTCAAATATATATAAAGTAAAGTTTTTTGCTTCTATAAAGTTTAATTTAAATTCTCTTTGCTTGAACAGTTATAAAAGTCGAGTCATTTGCTTGATTAAATATGAAATTCGAGTCACTTGCTTCAATTTTTCATAAATCAAGCCGTTAGAATTCTACTAATCATCTTCTTAGCTAGGATTTTCAGCAAAAAGACACAGTGAGTACAAATTCCTGCCGTGTTCACTTTAAGCCCGAACCCATTCGGGTGCCCAGGGCTACTCGAATGGGTAAAGGCGGTGGGCTCGGCCTTTTTTTTTGAAAAATCAGCGACTGACATTGCGGTGGCGAATCGTGCACGACGTAATTTCCACATGTGTGTTGTGTGTGTTAGGCTGTGGATCTTGCGTCGCTTGAAATTTTCTCGTATCATCAAATAATTTATACGAACTTGAACAATACACTTTGCCCTAGTCTCTTTTTCACTTTTATTCCAACTCATCGATGTATATGGTATTACAATGATGAAATTCTTTCTATCTGTGCAGCATATACCATATACATTGCCTTAAATATCAAACGATACAATGACAAATACTTATAATTCTATAAATATTTCAAGTCGCGGTAGTAATACAATATAATGAAATAACGCAATGGTCGCCACCCTTGTCAGTCGATTCCAGGAAATTGGTATGTACATTTTAGAGTGTGAAAGTTGTATGCGAACTCGGGTGTCGGAGGAACCCCGGGGAGTCCTCTCTAGTTTAGGCCCATGCACCCGGGTTCTTGATTGAGAACCGTGGAGTGATGTGTGTTTGTATGTTTGTGTCGCGACTTGCACTTTTAAATATAGACTTTAGGTAGGTAGGTAGCATACCGTTCTGGAACGTGAGTTAAAGATAAGCAGGTAGGGCCAGGAGAGGTCAGGCTATCACAATCGCGCGCGAGTAGGGTGAGACGTCTGCCCCTGGGATTAAACTACGGTCAAATTGAGTGTTCCCCTCATTTTGACCGTAGTTTCTAGTATGTAAATTTTCTGCGCACGTGGTGAAACTCCCGGCGCGAGGCTCGAATACTTTGCCTTTTTTATGAAAACTGTGCTACACGAGCAGCGAATACGCTCTGCACGCTCGTGGTGTGGTTTTCATCGTCTAATTTGAAAATAGTAAGAATTTGATTGGTGCAAAGTATTGGAGCATTCTCTAGCGCAGAAGAAGAGGCTAACAAGTGCCGAAGAGGCCCGACAAACTGTCACGAAGAGGGCTGCAGCAAATGACTTTTCTTCCTCGAATCTCTTTAGAGTTCTAGCATGGAAAGTCATTGTTAGTATTTGTTAATTCACTATGCTCGCTTTCTGTATTTGTCCTCTGACGGATGTAACATTCCCGTCCAACGATCGCATCTTGGCTGCATACGGTTTTTCATCGCGAAATTAGAGTAGCGCTTACATTGCTCGTTAGTGTTGCGAAATTAAGGTAGCCCCGGATGGTACCCACGGATTTGTTCGAATTAATTGGTAGTTTTTAGTGTTGCGATATGAATATACTCGGTTTTTTCTTTATTACAATATTATATTAAATTAGAGATAGAGTTGCGAGACAGATCGCCAGAAATGGCGAACGGGAGTTTGCTTGAATTAAATCTGTAGATGTTGTGTTGCGAAATGAAGCACGAAAAGTGCCCGGTTTTTCTTTGAACAGGTATTCTTTAAAGTAGCGTTGCGATATAAAGCACTCAAAGTGCCCGGTTTGTCTTTGAATAATTAATTGTTAAAGTAGAGCTGCGACATAGCCCTTGAACAAGGAGCACGGGAGTTTGTCTTAGCACTTCATAGAATATTGTTGTGAATTAGTATTTTCTTAATAATTTGTAGAGTATAGCATCGCCATTTAGCACCTGAAATAGGTGCCCGGGAGTTTGCTTTTAGTAAATTCTAAATTAGCGTTGCGAAATATGAGTCTGACGCGGTTTTCTTTGATCAATCGCGAAATTAGCGTTGCGAAATACAAAAGCAGCTGAGAGATGCGCACCTGCTGAGTTGTGACTCAGCAATTGGAGTTGCAAAAATGCAACTCCCCATGGAGTGCCTCAGGAGGCTTGCTCCCAACGATAGCTCCTTTTTTCCGGACAGGTAGTGTTGCGAATTATGA
This sequence comes from Cerceris ruficornis, assembly GCA_963989415.1. Lineage (NCBI taxonomy): Eukaryota > Metazoa > Arthropoda > Insecta > Hymenoptera > Crabronidae > Cerceris > Cerceris ruficornis. The sequence continues at coordinate 16,395,724 of OZ022527.1, read as the reverse complement.
GAGCCCCCGGAATGGCAGTAGGCGGTTTTTGAAGTAGCGTTGCGAACAATGAAAGCCTCGAAATGGCAGTACGCGATTGTTTATTAAATAATGTTACGAATGATAGCCATGAAATGGCAATAGGCGGGTTTTAAAGTAGCGTTGCGAACAATGATAGCCATGAAATGGCAGTAGGCGGGTTTTGAACTAGCGTAGCGAACAATAAGAGCCTGAAATGGCACGGGTTTCTCGTGATTTTCATTAAAAGCGCCTTTTGGCTGCTCGATGATTTCGGGATTTTCAGCGCCTTTTGGCTGCTTCATGTCATAATTTTTGTATTGTTAATCAAGTGCTTGCAAATAGAAATACTGCTGAACATGTTTCTTTTAATACAAGAAATTTTGAGGATTTCTGTAGAATTTTTGACAAGTTATATTATGTACATATTGTCTACTGAGACCAATCAGACAATGGAATTTGATCGTGGTCATTGAAACTACTCCGCAAATAAAAGTGCAAAAAGTTATATGCACATTTGATGACACAGATAGAAAAAGAGTGTCAGTTAATTTAATAAAATTCGCGAAATAGGAAACACGCTGCTGGCTGTCATGGTTAAAGTTATTAATTTAATATTGTCTGGTTTTTACTTTGATCGCGATGACATTTTTGTGAGAATACCGCGTCGACGTAGAGGTTTCGATAAATTGTCGCAAATTTCTTACAAAAATTACGGACCACGGGTTTTGCATACTTTTTTAATAGAATGGAAATAACAAACTTGCGCCCGAAACATATATATCGAAATTGCAGTGTGATAGATGGATGGCAAATACAGATAAGAAGTAAACGCGTCGCTTTTAGATATTTGCTTATTTATTTCACTAAATAGTAGAGTTATATTGTAGCAAAGAGGGAAGTCTGTCTTTATTTAACACTTCTCGCGTCGCGAATTAAAGAGTGATGCATTTATTTTTATGCTCGGATGATGGTAAGGTTTCAAATAATTTCGAATGCAACTGCGTCGAAATTAGCTTTTTTCATTTAAGTAATTTATTTGATAGCAAATGATCGTGACATTGCACAATTTGCTAAATTGTCCATACTATTCAATTCGCGTTTGTCGACTCGGTATGTAACTTCAAATTTTATATTTGCTTTGTTAAATTTCTGATCATTCTTTATCGTAAAGTTTATAACATTTGCATTTCCTACAATTTTTAATAAACTATGCTTATTTTGATTTTCGTAAATTTCGATACTCGTCTGTTACAATATTCAAGGGTCAGTGATATTCCGTTTTATGTTGCGCGTTTTGGGCAAAATTAATGAGAGTCTGTTGCAGAAGACGGAATACTAATAATGGATATTTAGAGGAAATAAAGTGGACTATGCACATGGAAATTAAGTGAGACCGGCGTCCAGAGACGCTGGGGGAATCCACAGTTTAATGAAGTTTTACTAAGAAAGGAGTTTTTGTTACAAGAGTTGCATGAATCGACCCACTTCGAAGGGCGATCGTGGATATTTCTCAGTGACATCTTGTGTTGCAAATTGTGTGTTAGGTTTGCAGATATTTCTTCTGAAATTTTGTTACGATCGTGTGATTACCATTTCTTAATGGTTTCGTTGTTAATGGTTTCGATACGCTTGATTTTTGATTCAAGCAGAATGCATTTTTCATTTTCTGGCCAAGAGGTTTGCTTTCTGCTATGCAGATAAGCAGTCAGGCAATATTTTGCAAAGAAATCTTTGCTGCTGATTAGACAGGCTCAGATTGTGTTTGTATTTCCCCCGAGATAGGAAATCATAACTGCTGATTATAATTTTCATTTAGGTAGATATTAGGTAGATTTTCAGGACTACCACCTGAAGAAAGAAGAAGAGACGAGAATAAATTGAAGTACTCGCGATCGCAAATAGTATTTAAGTTAATTAGACCAAAAATGTTATGGTATCAGTATTTGCATATACACAATGATTTTCACTGTGTACAAAAACTGCTCCCATATCGAAGGTCAGATTGAAATTGCGAGCGGACGATCAGATTGTAATTGTAATGGATTAGACTCTAAGACGTTCGTCGTATGTTTAGATTAAGATTATTCGTAAGGTTAATTTAATAAGGAATAAGTTTCGCGTTAGTCCTTAAGCATTGGATGCTCGTCGCATCACGGTCGGGAATCTATTTCTCCCAGTGAGAGATGGGTAACGAAAGTAAAGTAGAGCAAGAAATTTTGCCTGACACATTTTCCCGTTCATTTTGTCGTTCATTCCGTCGTTCATTCCGTCGTTTAAACCTGTAAAAATGATGGGAAAATGTTTTACGCGAAAGACAAAATGCGATGGCGGATGGATGGCCACTTTTTTTGGGTCCCTAATCGCAGCAACCTCCACGTGGTGGGACCTGGGTTGTTGTTGCTCGCAATGACTTGAAACTTATATTTTATTTTATTTTTCTCGCATTGAAAGCAATAACTGGCTAATTGGCTGCGAATTCCCGAAAACCTATAAATTGCTAAATGTCTTTCGACCATTCTCGATCTTTAAAATTATGTCACAAATTTTCATAATTTAGAATGAAGAATTTTACGGCCATTTAATTCATTCCATCGTTAAATTCGTTTTCGTAACCGCAACCTGCCGCGGCATGTCGTGACCGTACTCAGCGTTACTTTGAAATCTCTCGACGTACCAATAATATTTTGTTCACTCTTTAAGTACTTCATTTTTTTAAATACTTTGATTGCATCGGGGACGTATTTAGATTTGTTATACTTGCACTAAATTCAGTGAAACTATCCTACTGAAATTACGGTAATGCCCTCGATATAAACCAATAATTCATGACTCTAGCTAAAATTGTGGCGTTTTTTCCTCTCGTATCGTGCGTATATGGCATGAACAGTAGTCGTGCACATGAAACGTTCTCGTAATTTTTCTGTCAGAATCGATTACGAAGTATCAGAAATCACTGTGAAAACTTGCCGCGGTTGGGAACGAACGTTATCGCATCCCTTGTGATTCACCAGTGGTATCATGGCATCTCTAATAGTACCGTTTAGTGGTATAAGCCATAGGTACCGACCGTAGGTATAGCCCATAGATGTAGATTGTAGGTACCGACCATAGGCCTATATTCTTCATTCCTATACCTACCTACTATATTTATAATGGGTATTCGACGATTCATTGTCGATTAGGTCAAGAACTGAAGTGTTTTTAATTGCCGACGGTGGTTATTTAGTCTCGTAGCTCTCTGCGTTATCGATCTGCGTGGGTAACGTAGGTGATTTCTTTGGGACAAACGACAGAGACAGAGGAATACGCGTCGCGGGATAGATTCATTTCGATTCGACGAAGCTGCACGAATTGTGCGGAAGAATCGGTGCTCTTACAAGAGCAAGGAATATTGCAAATAAATCGTCTCCTTTCTGTTTCCGCGATTTTTGGCCGAGCGTGACGACGTGAATCAAGGTGTTTCGTGGAGATCGGTCGAAGGTTGATACGTAAGACCGTATCTGGGACGATGAACGATGAAAATAAGACGGGTGATACAAAGTGATTCGTAAGAAATTCTGGGTTAGCACCACACTTGTTACTATCAGCAGTGGTGATGCAAGGAAGGGGAAAAGAGGTCGTCTTTGCGCGTATCCCGGTTTTCCCTTTTCCCCGCGCACCGTACACGCGGATAAAAGGTCGGGGGGTAGAAACGACGGCGGCGAGGGGGTGGAATAGAAGAAGAGAGAGAAAGGGAGGGTGGGAGAGCGAATGAGAGACAGAGAGAATGAAATGGTTCTCGACTGCCGCTACCAGACAAAGAAGCTTGTCAAGTACGATGATGGACGCCTTCATGAACGACCCTACGGAGCCCCGTACATCACCTTTATTACCGCCATCCTCATTTTCATATTTCATATTTACATTTCTAGACTACCGTAAATCAAGGAATTTATGGGTAATTAGGCCTTTGTGCCGTCCAGAGGCACAAATCCGCGTCCAGGCATGGGGGCGAAGCTCTTCGGAAGATGGGCTACTCTCGTAGCTGTCGCGGTGGAGGATCGATTATCTTTCCTCTTTTCGCGTGATCGATCTTACTGTTTTCCCGCGTCGCGTCGAAAATCGTCGAACGTTGGCACAGAAAACGGAAGCGATTTCTCGCTGTTTGCCCGACAAAGCGCTTCGGGTCTCGTCTCTGGGACCTTTTCGAAGATAACGGCGAGCAACGACGCCTCTCTAGGACCGGTCGACTAATTGCAAAGACGTATTTGGTTTGGGGGGTAGGCGATGACCAGGTGGCTTGGAGGAAGAGAGAAAGGGCGGACAGGAGGAACGGTGGAAGGGTGGAAGGGAGATAGGGCGGTAATTTCATCGGTTACGAGCCGTTGAACGTACCGCGCGCGATAAAGGTCTACGTTAATATTTAATGGAACGTTTTAATGGTGCACGCAGGTGCGAGTACGTCGCGTTGTTTGCTTTCCAGCCGCTTCGGGCGGCCTAAGTATCTGTTAATGACACTTTACAACGAAACACCCAAGTTTCCGGGGTCGCCGTTGCGACGAAACCGGGGATGAAGGTTCTTCTTTCTTCGAAGGAGGAGGACGGAAGGGTGGCCATGTCGGCTATAGTGGGAAGAAAGGTAGTCGCTCCGATTCGCAATCCGTAGGCCCGAGTTTAAATCTCCCATCATCTCAGGGAAATTTAAAGAATTATTCCATTGCGACGTGCGCATCGTAGCCTCGGTGGTTCGGAAGCCACGTGAAACAGTAGGTCCTAGACGAAATGACCCGACAATAACGTAACGTCGGAGAGTCGATCGGGCTTTCATCGTTCGTACTTTGACATTTCCCGGATGAACTCCATCTCGGACATGATCTCGCTCCTCTTTTTCTAAATTCGAAAGATGCGCACGGTCGAAACGTTAAATGACACATCTACGGATGAATTCCTGGCCGTTGCGGCATCGCGAACGCGTCGTGCGTCGAAGCGGACGTTTAAATCGTTTCGCTCGAAATTCCGTAGAACTCGAATAGGCAGCTCGAGCGAGAGATCGAAAGGATTAAGCTAGATCGGTCGTAGGTTCGGTTTCTCGTGCAGCTTTGCATCCTCGCGTCGCGACAAATGGAGCAAAACGTAGGCAGGTAGCGTCGAGTCGAAGCCGGTAGGTAGGAAGGAAGGAAGGAAGGACAGGGCGATCGAGCGTAGAAAACTCAAAATACATAACGATCCTCTGGCAACCCTAAGGAGTAGACGTAATGTGCGTATATTTACTTTAGTACCCACCTGTTGCAGTAACCCAGTTTCTTACGTGTACCGAGCGAAAAGTTTTTAAACTTTCCGAGGATCCTTTAAATTCTCGAGGTTTGCGTCGCGTCGACGGGGAGACGGCCGGAACGAATCAGAGTCGCGTTGTCGGCCTCGCGTTACCCTCAGGATCCTTTCGCCGTCTTTGCTCGTCGAAGATGGAACGATTCTAGGATTCCGATCGCCCTGAACTTAAACGGCGACACGATAGCGCGACCTTTGAATCACGAGCGAGCTCTCGTTCGCGCTGATTCTACGATCCGCCGAATTATCGGCGATTCTTCTCTCGCATCTATCTGTCGAATTCCTTGCGAACGGTGCACGCCTTTTGAGCGATTTCTCGCAAAAGATGAAACGCCGTCGGTGGTCGATCGGACTCGGTGCTCGCATTTACATACAATCGCCGTCGCGTTCGATCTCGCGCTTTTAGTCGGTGCACAGCTACACCGCTTTTACGCTCTTAATGCCGGCCAATGCTAACACATGTTAATTCATCGGGTATTTAATATTCAGGTGGTATGTGCGTTGCGCGCGGCGAGCTCGTTTACCTTTGCATCGAAAGACGATTTGCGGAGCAAAGCGCGAGAGGGTGGGTGAAAGGGAGAGAGAGAGAGAGAGAGAAAGGAAGGAGGGGGTGCGGCGCGACGCGTCATTGCACGTACACGTGCATTGATACCGATATTTATGCCCACCAGTTAATCATGTCAAAGTCGTTTGATTTGTCGTTGGCTTTTATGGAGGGGAATTAAAACGTTCATTTCGCCGCAGACACTCGCCAACAGTGTCCGTCCCGATGGTCCTGGCATCGGTGTCGCTACTGCTCTACGAGTTATTATTCCGGCAACCCTTGTACGAGCCAGCGAATCGGAAGAGGGAGAGCTTTTTGCAAAATTACCGGCTCTCGTTCGCGTCGAAAGGTCATTGGTGGGATCGGCGCGAATTGATCGAGCGTCGGTCGATTCGGTGGTTCCTCCTTCTCGTGCCTTCCTTCGGGTCCTCGAGAAAACTGGAGAAATCTCGAGGCATCTCGAGGCGTCTCGAGGAAAGCAAAGATCGGCTCCGAGGCTAGGCTCACGCCCGGGCAATATCGTTGCACGAGTTTCACGATGTACGTACATCCAAAGGAACCTTTATCGTTGTCGTTTGGCTTCTCGGTGGAAAGTCGGCCAATGGCATCGCGAGTCGATAGTCGCGCCTGTCGTTTATGAAAATTTCGAGACGTTTGCCGCGTTCCTCTTTGAACCGAGGTGTCGTAATAGAGGAGCGTGGAGGAAAAGAGGAGGTTGGAGGACGCGATAAGAGAGGTTAAATCCGAGGAAAGAGGTATAAAGGAAAGAGAGGCGAGAGCCGTGTCGGATTTGTCGGGGGTGAAAGGATGCACCTGCCAGGCGGACGTGGACCGAGGAAAAGATGGGTCGCGAAGAATTCGAAAGTCGTCAAGGGGAAGTCGAGGGGGTCGCCGATGGGAGGACGAAGGTGGCGTAGGACGAGGACGGGGTTGAGGGACTGGAAGGATAGGGAAGCGAAGAAGACGGAGGGCCGAGGGGTCCCTCGTGGCTCGACAGCCGTCCATCGAGTCGGTAGCCGACTCGCGAGTGGGAGAGCCTTCCTCGATCTTTCCTCTCACCCCGGGGACCGGCCTGCCGAGGATAGAAGGATAGGAGATAGGAGGATAGGAGGATATGAGGACCGAGAGAGAGAGAGGGAGAGGGAGAGAGAGAGGAAGAGAAAGAGAAAGAATTTTGTCCTAGGAAGAACGAAGGTGGAGAAGGAGTAGAAGCGGAGGGAGCGAGGAAGGAGGGTAGAAAGTGGAAGGTGGAAGGTGGAAGGTGGTAGGTGGAAGCGGCAGTCGGCATCGGCTAGGTCCGCGCGCTTCTATCACGTCGGGCGAACGGGCGGACAGCTCCGAGGCGATTTGTCTTTCATTTCGGGCTAATTTATTGCGCTCCGGCCGATCTCTTTCTTCTTCTCCCTTTCTCTTTTTCTCTCGGCTGCCTTTCTTATTCTCTCGTTGGAGCGCTTCACCGACTACCCCTCGCGAGAGTGCGGCCAACCTGCCGCTCTCCTTTCCTCCCTCTCGCTTCCTCGTCTTTCCTTCGCCCTTTCTCCCTTTCTACCTTTCCCCTTTTCTCCCTTTCTCCGTCTATCCCTTTCTCCCCCGTATTTCTAGCGCTATTCTCGACTCGGCACCATTCAGCCACGCCCCACCCAACTAATGTCCCACATAAAACTTGGTATCAGCGATCCTCAAACGGGGATTTACAATCCCTTCAAGCGCCGCTGTCACGATAAATCCTCCGAGGCGACGTCGATATATCTCGCGCGCGAATACTTCTGTCCCTAATGGATACCCCCCTCGCCTCAGCGCCACCCCATCCGCCGACGTACATACGTTGGCGACGTCGAAGCCGAAACCAGTTCGGATCCTCCGTACGTCCGTTCGAGTCGATTCGTCCTCGCAGTCTCCGATCTTTCCCTTCCGCTTTCGCTGACTTTCGTCTCTCGACCGCTGTCTCTCGGTTCTCGTTTCCCGATTCTCCCCTTTCGTCTCGAATCCTCTCCTCCCCTCTGGCCAAACCCTCTTTGTCCTCTGTCCTCTGGCGTTTCGCGAGGCCGAAGGAGCCGCGGCTCGAGAGGACCCGTCGCTCGGCGAAAACGAACGGAGGAAAAGAGGTGCGCGAAAAGCGCGTTATCCGAGTTATAACGGTATCCTATTAGGCTACTCGTCGTCGACGGTTAATAAGGGTAAAAGCGCGCGTTCGTGCAATTAAGAGCGGTAATAAGCGCCTTAAGGCCAATAAGATGTTTCCTAATGGAACTAGCTAACAGCGTCGAGCCAATTATCCACGCGCCCATTAAAACGAGCGCGGGGGACCACCGATACGGCGGCTCTTAATACCGCGGTCGAATACCTTACTTCGATCCCGATCTCCTTCTCGATCTCCATCTCAAGGGTAATTTCAATTCTACGTCGACCTTTGCGTCCCACTTCCAACGATTCGTTTTGCCTGTTCCCTCGTCCGGTCGAAAGCGCCGTTCCAGCGGCGGGGTCGAAATCCGCGATTGTCTCGAGCGATCCACGCGTCGTCGACAGAGTCGTTGCGTTATCAGCCAAGATGGGTGGTCGAAGGAGAGAGGAGAGAGTCGTTCGGGGTGTTCGCTTTGGCATCGGTAACACGAAGGCGCAAGACGGCCGAGAATAATGGTAATGGATGCAAACGGAAGCGGACGGATAGAGAGAGGGTGGGAGGGAGGGAAGGAGGGAGAAGACGAGACCGAGGGGATCGAGAGCGCAGAGACAGGAAAAGCCCGGCGGCTTCTCGTCGGAGGCTTTTGGTCTAAGTCCTCGTTATGATTCAACGCGTCTTAAGCCGGTCTTGGACCGCGAACTGGAAAGTGCGAGTCGCGACTCTCTGCTCGCGAGTCGCGATCTCTCCCGGCATCTGCCACTTGCTTCTCCACGGTGCTAATTCCTCGGCGAACTCCTCTACCACCTCGCGTCTTCCTCGGAGGCGCGTTTTGGAGGGACTTGTCCGGGTTTGGGCCATCGTCCTCCTCGTTTCGTCCAAAGTCAAGTTCCTTCGCCGCCCCTGCGAGGGCGATCTCCCTTTTTTCGCGTTTGCTCGCCACGAAGATGAGCGCATTCGGGAAGTGGCGAGCGCTAGGGATTTCGTTTATCCGGAAAACGGGTATATCCGATGCGGTGAATCGACCGGTCGCTCGTTCGCGTCTGTGTCGCGTAATCGCCGTTGGCTCGCGCGCCCTTTTCCTCTCTCGAACGCACCGCGGTATTAGCCGCGAGAATTATTAACCCGATCGTAATTGCACCTGATCTCGACCAGGGGGTTGGGCACGAGGCGATAGGAGGACGACGGGGGGACGACGGGAGAACGATGGGAGGACGATGGGAGGGCGGCGAGAGCACAGGGAGAATACGGGGAGGAGGATCGTCGGATCCGCTCTGCGCTATCCGACTCGGCCACTTTCCTCCGAAGCGTTTCAACGGGGAAAGAGCGAACCGAGGAAAAAAAACTCGTGCGCGAAACGCCGCTTCGGCGGACCTTGCGCGGGTTCGATTCGAAATATCGAAAGTTGCCCGATCGAGTTTCCGGCGAATCTCGTCTCCGACGTTGCAGGATTTTTTGCAAACGTTTTCGGCATGTCCAGAGCCGGTGCGCGGCATGCGTTACACGGCAACAACGTTACAACGACGCGCTAACGCACGTGCGAAAACGTAGGGGCACTAGACGACACGGACAAAATCGCGGTTGAACGGAGTAGATGCAGTTGCAGCTAGAATCGCAAACGCAATCGCAGTCGCAGTCGCAATCGCAATCGCAATCGCAATCGCAGCCGCAGCCAGAGCCGCATTTGCAGTTGCACGCAAGCTGGATGATGCGAAGCGGGTGAGCGGGCTAGCGTTGTTTTACCGTAAGGGGTTAATTGCATTGCCAATAACAGATAATGCAACAATCAATGATTTAAGGGAGGTGGAGAGGAGGAGGCGGTGGATATAGACGGGAATGGGAATGGGACTGGGAATGGGAATGGGAATGGGAATGGGAATGGTGATCGGTGAGGGGTGGGGGTGGGGATGGGGTTGGGGGTGAGGGTGAGGGTGGGTGGAGGACTAGGCGGAGGTAGGTGCGCGGGGTGCAGATAGGACACAAGTACCGAGCAGACCGGTCGCGGGGATGGAGCGGACCAGGAGGGGGATGTCGCGCGAAAGAGTGGGATTGAGAGGGTGAGAGGAGAAGACTAGGGGTCAGGGGGCACGAAGGGTGACGCGAATCGTGCGTGGAGAGCAGGTAAAAGCAAAGCAGGAGAACGGAGCGTCGCGTTTCTCCATGCCGATCGCTTTGCATGGCAGAGTGCGTGTCCTATATACGCAATGATGTTTGCGGCGCGTTCGCGGAGACGCCTCTACCCTGCAATTTAAACAGTCCCAGCAGACTGGCGGCGGATTATCCTAACGATAATTGGCCGCGCTTTAGGAAGCGGCCGCGTATGGACGTCGGGCACCGCGAGCAGCCAAACACGTAGCAAACCGGGTAGAGCGAAAGCGAGAGAGCGGGATAGTGGGAGAGTGGGTGAGTGGAATAGCGGGAGAGCGAGACGTTTCCAGTGCGTAAGTAATACGGGCCTCCGTATTTCGTCGCTGCGACGTTTTCATCGCGCAATTTTTCTCGAGTCACCGTCCATATACCGAGAGTTATGTCCGTCAGGGAATTAATATAGGCAAGATTTGTCGTTATTACGAGGCTGGGAGGCGGGAGGTGGGCAAGGAGAGAGAGAGAGAGAGAGAGAGAGCCGTGGGAGGAGGGAGCGAGCGGTGGTCGGTGGAGGAGCGCCGCAGCTACGGTAGCGACGATAGCGACGGTAGCGACGGTAGCGACGGCAGCGACGGAGGCCTTCTCGGGGTGGAAAGCGAAGCCATTACTTACTATAACTGCCGACGGGGGTAGGAGGCCGATCGGGATAGGAGTTCCTGTCAAGCATCCATCATCGCGACTAATGGCCTCCACTCTCCTGCCAATAACATCCGGTCGTGCACCTCCGGCCGGAAACCTCGATGGTTTTACTCGCCCGTACGGCCTTACGTCCGACTTGTCGCGTCGGGAATGCATCTTCTCGAGGGCGTAGGGAGCGTCCTTGTCAACCGCATCGTGTCCTCGTAAATCGTTGTATCCGCGCTACGGCGAGCGCGCTCCTTTTATCCTGGTCGTTTCGAGGCGAACCGGAAGTTGGAGCGTTGCTCGAGGAGTTTCCGTGTCGCGAGGATCCTCGGTGGTGTCGGATTCGCGGGGAGAATCGGGGGGACGAGAGGCTTCGATCTTTGGATGCTTGGATCGTTCGCGCCACGACCCGACCGATTTTCCCGTTTTCTCGTTTCCTCGTTTCCCCGATCGCCCTGCATCCCGGAGTGCCGACGCGCAACGCCGACGGTCGAATAGTTATTGTCGGGCGATTTGATAGGTGGATAATGACGAGTAATGACGCGCCGCGGTGGGAATCGAAGCTACAGTTGCTCTCTCCGTCGCTTTCGAGTCTTCCCGATGCCTCTGTCCCTTGCCGGGTCGCGGTGCTCGCGCTTCGTGTAACCCACCCGCGATCTCCTCCTCTTCCCCGACTCTTCTCCGATCCGCCGACCCTGCCGACCCTGTCGACCCTACCATCCCCGTCGAGTCCACCGATCCGGTCGATCCCGTCGATCTCGTCGATCCCGTCGCGCCGGTTTTCCTCCCTGCGACCCTGCGAACGTTCGGCCGGTCCGGCGCTTCAACGCTCCGACGCTCCGACGTTCCCGCGTTCCCGCGCCGGCCCGCGGACCTGGATATGAGATTGCGTCATGCATATGCAGCTGCATTTGGCATCGGACTATGCCCGTCCAATCACCGCCGTGAAACTTGATTGTCGCCGATTATCCCCCGCCGCGATCGACCTAATAAAACGCGAATATTTCCCGACATTACCGTCGCACCACCACCTTGCCCTCTCGTGATTTCGATCTTGTATTTTATGGCAGAGGGTGCTCGCAGCCCGCGATATCGGCCTACGTCACGGCGGCCTTCGCCCGTTTACATCTCCCTCGCTCTCGCTCTCACCGTTCGTGTCTCACTGTCCGTTCCGAGCGTACTTTCTCGTTAATTCCGCGTTAAACTGCCTCGCCATACTCGAGGAAAGCGGCTCGATCGGCGGCTCCTTCGATCTCGTCGCCGCTTTCGCGAGCCCGGTATCGGCAACGTTTTCCCTCGTTTGGCTGAATCAGGGGTCTTGGTAGCAAACTTGTTCGCGAAGAGTCCCGGAGAAGAGTCGGGTTGGTTTGTTTTATATACGCTGAGTCGTTGCCTGGCTGGCACGTAGGCGACGACGATATTTACATTGTACCGGTGGCCGTAGATAGAGAGGCCGGAGGGAAGGACAGCGTAGCCACGCCAGCTACGGTAGGGACGTTAGGGACGTTAGGGACGGTAGCACCGGTAGCACCCAGGCAGCGGCTATGCTAATCGCTCGGATTTACGGTAATTGTCCGAGAATTAGAATAGCGGTGAAGCGGATCCAGCGAAGAAGGCCGGGCGAAAGAACTTTCCCATGGAAGGCTTCGCTCGAAGCCGAAGCGAGGAGAGGCGCGAATCAGCGTCCGCGGACGTCGAAAGTATCGGACATGCTCGACGATGATCCCCGTCGTCCCGGTCGTCGGGAAGCAGAGTCGCGATAAAACCGTACGCCGGCAGACGAGGCGGAGATCGCGAATCTTTCGCGATGATGGCACTCAGACTCGTCGCGAAGACTCAGCAGTCGTTATCGGCCCGTGAAAAAGGAGAGCGATACCTGTTGCATACGTCGGTGATTCTTTTCCTGGCACGAAGGTTTCGCGTTGGAGCATCGCGCGAACCCTCGTTATTCGGCCAAGATCTTTCCCTTCCTCCGCTCGCAGAGTCCGTCTCGGGGAGAGACGAAGCGAGAGAGAGAGAAAGAGAGAGAGACGACGAGGTTCGTTCCTTCCTTTCCCTTTGCCCAACGGAACGGCGGTCGTAGGTGGAGACGGAACGTGCACGAATGTATTTCGATGAAAATAGTGGAAAAGGCCTCGAAGAGCGGGAACGTGGGAACGACGCGTTAATCGGGACGGCGGGGGACTCCGGGTCGGATAAGGCAGACGGGAAGAGCGACGCGGCGGTGGGCGTCGTCGAAGCGGCGGTTATCTCGGCAATTAATATGATTGAGGAGACATCTCTCACGTCTCCGTAATATCCAGCAATGGCCCAAGTTCTGATTGCTTTCCCAGTCCCGGCCAGGGTGGTGGTGCGGCTCGCTATCTCGAACGTCGTAACCCTAGCGCGCGGGTCTCTCCGATCCTTCCGAGTCGACGAAACTGAGTTACGATTCGGTAGGACGCGAAAACCGCGGGAATATTTCGCGACGTTGTCTCTGCTCTTGGAAACGGAGGACCGATCATCGAAATTGTGCGAGAAAGGCTCTCTCGGGGGGTCCGTCCGCGAGAAGGGGGCGTGTTCGAGGGATCGACTTCGACGCGCCGTAGGTCTCCTCGCGGAGACGAAGCACCGGGTGGCCCTGAGCACCGGGAAAGAACGGAGGAAGGAGGAAGAAGGTTGAAAACGGCGAGCGGTGAGAAGAGAAGAGAGGAGAGCCAGCGTCGCACTCAAAGCTGTACGTGACAAACCGGCGGCAGTTCTTATCCGTCGCTCCCGTTTTCCGTCCTCGCGATGCCACGGATTCTACGGGGTTGCCGTGATAATCCGAACATTCCACCCTTCCTCCACGTTTCCCGGCCAAACCCCCTACCCTTTTTTCCTTCCTCTTTTCCTGGATCGCCGGTAGCGCGAACGATGCCAACGATGGCAACGATGCCAACGATGGCAAGGATGGCAAGGATGGCAGCAATGCCACCTAGCGTAACGGGAGGAGTCGAAGCAAAGACATCGGGAACACCTTCGCTCCCGAAGTGGCGGAGGGGCGGGTGTTTCCCCGGCGTTGGCTCGCCACCTAGGAAGATACGGTTTGCCCGCGGCTTCCTGCTAGGCTATACCTCGCTTCTCCGTCCTCCGTCTCGTGTCTCCTACCTTCTCGCGTTCCCTGTAACCGGCATGCGATGTTATAATCGCGGCTCCGAACTCACCCCCGCCGGGGGTGGCTCACGTACGAGGGTACGAGATCCGCGCTACGGAGCCGTGCTCGCCCGTCTATCCCCGCTTCTGCCCGGAACGTTTCAGCTCTTCCTCCGAGGCTGCGGGGGAATACGCGCGTTCGCAACCGCGTTTCCTTGCAACCACCGCAGTTTGCGACTACGTCACGACCGCCTCGTAAACTCGCCGGCTCGGAATCAAAACCCTCGCCCTCGAAGCGCCGAGGAGGAAGCCTCGCGAGGAGCCGTGCGAGGAATCCTGCAACTTGCCGCTACTTCCCGACACCCAACGGTGGCTGTACCGAACACCCCTAGCCTCCGTTATTCGCTCCCCGTCTCCCTCTCACCGCTGGCTCACCCTCGCGGTGGGATCACCGCGATGAAAACGGTTTTAAGCTGTCCGTCGTCGCGCTTGCGGCCCTTTCCGACGAAATATTCTCCGACGGTGTCTGTATGTTGGCGCCGCTACCGTGGAATCTGTTCGGATCTTTCTTTCATTAACCTCCGAAGGGAGAGTGGGAGTCAAAGACGCGACGGTTCTTTGTGCCGGCATCGAAGGAAAAGGGGAACGTTAGATTCGTTTCTCCCTTTTCTTTCGTAGCTCGAATTGAAGATTTTGCCGCGGGTATAGGAGACGGAAGGATAAGTACGAGCCAGAAGAAAAGTATACTCGAGCCACGTTTCACATTCATCCCCGAGAAGCTCGTTCGCCCGGCCTCCCCGTCTTCGTACGTCCTTGCCGGTCTACCGAGGTCTACCTCGGTAGCGGCAAGCTCGGTAGTTGGCCCGTTTTAATAATGAGAGAAAAGATTGGTTTCGCTTGGTGTTAATTAGAGAAACGGAGTGAGGGAGGAGAGGCACGGGGGTGACGGAGGGGAGAAAACGGGGGAGAAATGGAGCGAGAGAGGACGAGCCGACGAGGGGTGAAGGAGGGTCGCCGTTCGATGGATGGACGAAATAGTCGTGGACAGCGGTGCGCGTGCAGCGGTAGCAAAACTTGCTCGTCGGGTGTATAAAACGATAAATAGCCGCGTCACGAGCGCGATAGAGAAAAAAGAGTGGGTCGACTGCGCGCTGGGGAGGGAAGTAGAAAAGGATAGAAGGACGGGAGGATAGAAGGAGAGAAGGAGAGGAGGAGAGGTCGAACACATGTCCGTGTCACCGCCGTCTCTCCTGCCTGAATCCCGGAATTTATGCCGGTCAGTGAATCACGTCAAAATTTGATTTGTCGATGGCTTTTATAGCAGCAAGTTATTGCGCGCGTTAGGTACAAATTCGGAACGGTATAGGTCGACGGTGCTTGGAACATTTCCACTTTGTCGGTCCGACTGCGTTTCCGATAGGAAAAAACGTCGAGGACGAACGATCGGCGATTCCGTCTCGTTGGTCGCGACCGCGCATCACGATACTCGGCTCGTTCTTTTGTCCATCTCTTCGCGTAATCGCTGTAGCTTCGAGTTTGACCTCGACGCTTGTATTCTTTTTGTCCGTGCAAAGACGACCTTTCGACGAGACCCGTGTCTTCGGAGAAGGGAAGAATTTCGCGACCGGGTTTGGGCCTCCTCGCGCCGAACCGTTCAAAACGGTTGAACGGAGGGACGCGACACATGCGGCGCGTCCCCGCGCGATCCGACGAATCGTCGATTGCTCGGTCGATCGGCCGATCTCGAAAGTCCAAGGCGATCGTCTCGTTGAACGGTGCGGCGGAGCGTCGATAGGTCGGGGACAGGGTCGCTGGTGCACGGTTGACTCCGCAAACGAATCGGAGCAATAGGAAACATGGAATCGTCGGCGAATCGGCTTACGCAAAGAAGTGGACTTTTAATACGCGAGCGCGTATTTACCTGGAAAGTACGAACGGATTTTCGAAACGTTGCGACGACTGCAGTCAGGCGGTACCGACGGGAGATACGCATATATCAAGCGAACACAACGAATATATCATTCATAATTTGTTCGGAACGGTTGATTTGTAGCCCGCGACGTGCGGCGTCGAGCTGTCCCCCGCTCTCTCTCTCTCTCTCTCGCTCTCCACCATCCATCCACGGTTGTGTTGGCTCGTATATATTCGTGTCGGTGCATACAACGTTCCACGTTCCACGTTCTCTTTCTCTTTCGTATTTTCACCCTTTCCCTCTCCCCTTTTTCCGGCTCTGGCTCTGACATCCACGCGCACAAGCTTGCGGCAGCGCGCGCGCGCTCCGTTCGCCCGTTTGCTCGTTCGCTCGTTCGCTCGTTCGCTCGCTCGGTCTTTCTCCGTGCACCTTGGCCTCTCTTTCTCTGTGTATCTATCTGTTCGCGTCGAGCCACCGCGTCACGCGCCATTCTATCCCCCGTGAGTGTAGATTGAAATTAATACCCAATAATGCTTGTAAATCATTAGGGAAATGCACGAGCCGTGTTAAAACCGCGCCCCCATCCACCGGTAGGCAGAGTCGCTCCATGTTGGTTTAACGGTGCTTTCGTCGATGGAGAGGTCAGGGCAGGAAAGTTCGCGCGGTTCCGTTGCGACGGATCGATCTACGCCGTTGGGGTTCGTCGGACGGGAAACACGCTCCGATCTGTCTGGGAGGTTTTTTCGTCAGAGCCTCGAAAGGGTTTCGAAGCGATTTCGAGGCGGTTTCGAGGCGGTTTCGAGGCGGTTTCGAATCGGCGGCGATTCGACGGTAAAGGGTGTTGAACCGTTCGACGAAGGGTGCCGTGGATGGTGTCGGGGGTGGATGGGTGGTCGGAAGAGACGGCGAGGAGCTTGGAGCACCTAATCTCGTAGGTGGTTATAACGGTAAACCGGTGGTGCTTGCCGGGTTGCTTAGGCGCTCTCGATGTTCAGTCGCGGAGTATATTAGGCGCTTACGACTGCAGAAGCGATACCGAGCCAATGGGCAAACACGAGTAAATCAAGATTGCCAGTGATTTGTAGCGGTTCGCGTAAAGTGTCCCGGCAAATTCGGGCTGCGAGTTTCATCGGCCTCCGATGGAGAAAACGAGAGCGCTCCTACCGGCGGATAAAGCCGTTTCCGCCCGCGCTCCTTCCGAGTACCTGTTCTGACGGGTCGCCGAGGGTTTGGCCGTGCTAGATTTCGGGCCACCGGGTATGCGCGAGCGAGTACGCGTTTCCGAGGGAAGGAGAGAGACGACGGTAGAAAGTATCATCGGTCGTTTTCTCCAAGGGACAATCGCACGATACTCGCCGCAACGAGCGCGCACCGTTAATTTCCCGGGAACATCCGATCGCTCGATATCGTCGATAGCACTTGTCCGCTCGGCGAGGAATCGAGAGGAACGAAGAGTCGGGAAACGATCTCGTTGACGATGTTTCCTTGCATCCGGATGCAAAGTCTAAAAGTTGGACGAGGAGACGCGCGTAGGTGCAACAGGTGGCCCATAAAGCGTGGACGTCCGTTTATCAAGAACGAACGAGTGCATTCCCATTGACTGATGGATGTTCGGGTTCATTGTAACGCTGACGCGCGATTCCTATGCACCGACCTTAAACGCGACCAACGATGCGCCCGATCGAGACGATTCCAATTGACCAATTGGCCAAACCTTCCTTCCGTCCAATTCTTCCCGTCGGTCGGGAGGAACGACCTTTCGAAATCATTTTCGAAGTCGCCAATGGCCTCGAGGTTTGAATCGAACGGGAGCGGGGGAGGAAACGGGAATGTTGGAATCGGAGAAGGCCGCACTTTGGCGAATTCGCGGACAAGGCGAGCCCGCCGAGACCCTGCATCACGATCCCTCGCGGTTCGTCCCACGACGATAGTAAAAACTTTTACAGTCCTTATAATTATGGGTAATTCGCGGTAATTAACGAGGCTGGACGGAGTCACGGTGGCAATTTTCTCAGTAATATTTCTACGACGATAATATCGGGCTTTCCTCCCGCCACGCCGCCACGCCGCCACGCCGGCTTCTCGCCGAGAAATTCTCTCCCTCGGGTCCGCGACTCTACGTTCGCCAGACAACCGAAACGACTCCTCCAACCGCCCTCTCCCTTCAAATCCCTCCCATACCTCTTTCGCGAAGATTCGAGAGGCAAAGCTTCCGCACCTCACATCCACGTGGCCGAAGGAGTGGTCGTCGCGTTTCGAGTCCATGACCGAATCCATGACCAAACTCCTCGTGAAAACTGATCTTCGCTCGCCGCCCCGTCGAGAACAATCTTCGTGTCCTCGAACCGTGGATATCGTTCCGCGCATCTCCTCCCGAGATAATCCAAGATATTCGAATAAATTCCTTCCTCCCCTTCCGGGGTTCTCGGATGGGAGGTGCTCTCGGCAGATTTGCAAAGAATCGTCGTCGTTCCGGCAAACCCGGTGGAGACGGCGGCGCGGCCGACGATCCGTGTGCCTCTCCTCTTGGAATTTATTTTATCGGTTCTGCTGGAAATGACGTTTCGTAACAAGACATAAATTCGAGAAGCCCGGGTAAACAGAGTCGTACGTAATGCGACCGCGGCGCTTCTTGCTCGTCTTTCGCGTCTACGCGGTCCGTTCGATTTTACAACCCCAACGAGGAATCGCCGATGCGTCGATCCGCCGGCCCTCCCGACCTTCTCTCGTGGACGCGGAGCGACGTCGATTTTAGAGGGTGTTAATTCCATTTCGCAATTTGTCGCGTTCCTTGGTAGGACAGCGACGGAGACAGGGGAGTGCTCGGTTTTTACGGTATTTACGGTCCTTTCTCCCGCGCTCCCTCCATCCTCCGAAAGAGCCTCCGGTGGTGGACATTCGGTCGGTTGCGTGGCCAGCTGAACTCAGCTCTCGCGGGAGTTGCCTTCTCTTCTCTCCTTCTTTCGTCTTCTCCGTCGCGTTCGTTCGACTACGCTCGTAGACGGATCCCGACGCGAGCGAGGATGCGGATACGGATACGGATAGGGATAGGGATACGGATACGACCACGGATACCGTCGGGAAGGGGTGGAAGATCGTGGACGGGGTTGAGAGGTCGGAAAGGGGGTTAGGGAGAGGAATACGGATAGAGATACGAAGGGACACCGAGAACACAGAGGCAGCGAGTATCCGTAGAGAGTTTACGTAGAAACGGAGCGAGAATCGAGAGGACGGGAGAGAGGGGGTGGCTGCGGGTGGTTAGGGGTGGTTAGGGGTGGCCAGGGGCGGCCGGGGAAGGGCAGGGGAGGCTAGGGTCGAGCAGGGGAGTGGAGGAGAGCGGAACGTGGGTCGTAGACGCGGGGGTGGCTGCTGGCGCTGCCGGTGCTGCTCGGTATAAGCCAGTGCGCGTCAATAACCGTCCATCAGATGTAATAGCTCCCCGAGACACATCGGTTGCATTTAAATGGCTGCTTAGCCGACTCTGTCTCGACGCCGACGTGGATCTATGGAATTCCATCAAGCTCCACGGGATCCCTTATCGTCCTAACCGGGTCGTCGCGTCTCGGTCCAAGCGTTCCCGGACCCACGTTATTTTCTTTGCGCTCTCCTACGGAGCGAGCTTTCGCGGTTGGTTTCTCTCCCTGGGGAGAGGGTAAGTCGAACCGACGACGATGGGTAGCGGTTTTTATGTGCCGTGATCCGCGCCTCGCTCCGACCGAGTCTCTTTCTTCTCCGCGAAATATCGCGCGAGCCGTTACACCTCCCGTTTCTTCCTTTCGTGCCACCGATCGAGCCTTTCCTCCCACGGTCGTCCACTCGCCGCACTCCGGATTCGCGAGGGACGTAACGAGGTAAAGTCTCGGGAACGGATCGAACCTTCGACCGAGAGAGCAGACTCGGCGAAGTCACGAAGCAGAGGAGAGGAGTCGGGATAACGAGCAGCGACGCGGACGAAATCCGCTGACTGGGAGCTTTCTTGATTGCCTCCGTCCGCGGACCTACGTGCTCGTCACAACAGTTCGTTCCGGTCCTCCGCAACCTCGACCGCCCTCTTCGCTCCTTTCCCCGAGGATCCGAGGCCGAGAAGCCCCTCGGTGTTTCGTTTCTTTGGGAGCGAATCGATCGATCGACGAAACGAATTCGCGAGCAAGATTGTCTCGCCGAATTTCACCGTCGGACGAGGAGCCTCGAAGGGGTGAGGATATTTTTCCCACCCAGCGCTCTTCCCCTTTGACCCGTGGGTCTTCTCGTGCCCTCTCCTTCGGTAGCCTCTCGCTGCTCGTCTCGCCGGCACTGCCGGGAATGCCGGCAGCGGCCGAGCGGTGACTTAATCCCTCGCGGGCGTCGGATCCGGGGGTTAGGGGTGCTCGTTTTGCGCGCGGGATTGCCGTAGAGAGTAGACGGTGCTGGCGGTGAGACAGGGGTGCGGTGCGAGAGGGCAGCTACGGGCAAAAGGATCTGCATGGCGGCTCTACCGCGTCGCAAATCACTTAAACTGCGGCTGGTGGAGGTACGCGAGGGCAAGCTCGACTCTCGGAAAAGGAGGGAGGGCCGGGTCGGGGGTGGCGGATGGTCGTGGCTGCGGGGAAGAGGGGCGAAAGAGACGCAGGAGGCAGAGAAGAAGGAGCAGAGAGAGAGAGAGAGAGAGAGGCGGCAGAGGCGGAGGCGGTGGAGGTGGCGGAGGCGGAGGAGGAACAGGAGGAGGTGGAGGGTGATTATAAGACCGCTCGGGGTTGCTGGCTAGCGAGGTAGTACCATCCGTTATGACTATAAATCTAAGATAACAATAACGCCCCCCTCGCCTCTCGGTGCTCGGTTCGCTTTTCTCTCTCTCCCTCGTTCTCTGGCAGGGTGCACCCTCGGCAGCCAGTGGTGCTAACCCCTCCGGTGCTCGGTCGCTCGGTCGCTCGGCCGCTCGACCGCTTGCTCGTTCGCTCGCTCGCTCGCTCGCCCACCGTTTGTCCAGCGGGCATTAATGGCCGGTTGCGCGCCGGCTTGTTCCCTGGTCGTTCGACGCACGTGTCCTGGATGCTCGCTCGTGTCGCGTTCGCCTCATAGTATCGACGTTAACGCCTCGATACCTACCGTTCGTCCGAGTCGTCGTGGGAGGCTTCGTCGAGACGGGGAATAGGCCCCCTCCTCGACG
Organism: Cerceris ruficornis; assembly: GCA_963989415.1. Taxonomy (NCBI): domain Eukaryota; kingdom Metazoa; phylum Arthropoda; class Insecta; order Hymenoptera; family Crabronidae; genus Cerceris; species Cerceris ruficornis. Next base: position 16,374,813 of record OZ022527.1, on the reverse strand, counting down.
CGGCCGTGGAAGAGCTCGCGACGGGGGTTGCGTCCGGAGGAACGATCTATCCGCGGTTGCTCGAAGAAAAAGTGATCTCCCTGTGGTGCCGGGAGACTCGTGCGAGAATAGGCCCACGGTAACCCCTGCCTGTCGTAGGAGGCGACTAAAAGGGGTGACACCGGCACGGGGACTTTCCGCGGTTCGCCGTGCACGGGGTCCGAGCGGAAAGTGGATCGTCCCTCGCTCCTTCGGTGGCAAAAGTAGCTGGAAGATTTGGACGAGAGGAAACCGCAGCGTATGCTTGCCAGGTGAAATCTCGGGAACCGGCACTCTCCGAATGACCGGCTTTCACCGGTAATCCGCTCTTTGAAGAGGATCGCGAAGATTGGCTCCCGAAGACGAGGTCGAGATCGACCGCGGGGGTGGAACGTTGTTTCGCTGCCGATAGAGACGTGGCGAGATAACGTTTTCGCTGGGACGCTTGTACCGACGATGCTTTTAATTGGGCTTAATGCCGTAAACAGCGAGCGCGTTAATGAAAAGTACCTCGACGCGGCATTACTATTCGGTACATTAAGTCGCAAAATGAAATTCACAATCGATGACCGCGCTGGACCGTCGGCGAAAGAGTAATAATGCATCGCGATAAATATGTATACGAGTTTATCGTAATAATGAGTTCACTGATTTCTGGCCGCGAGGGGGAGGAATATACGATGATGCGACCGAACGCAACGCACAGAAAGCCGTAGAGGGCAGGAGGGCGAGAGGAGGAGGGAAGAGGGAGGAGGGTTGGGAATGACGACGCCGGCCGGCGGAGGCAACAGCGGCAGCGGCAGCGGCAGCGGTAGCGGTAGCGGCGACAGTAACGGCAGTGGGAGAGGCAAAGTTGGTTATTTTATTGGAAATTTTGGCGAGTCGGGGCTCGAATTTGTGAATCGCGCCTGTTCGATTGCTTTCAAAGGTAAATTAATATCGCGCCATGAACACGAGCCCATCCGATGCACTGATGAGCTTAATGAGAACGGAAGTAAAGAGCCGTGGATAAATGCTACTTTGATCAGATACTAATTGGACTCCCGGGCAAACTCGAATTGTCGGTGAGCTCAAAAGGCAGGGACGAACGTATTTCGTCGAATCGATTTTGGCAGTAATAATTTCTCGCAGTTTCAAACGGTCTATCGAGGGGAGATTGGCGCATCGGTAGGTTCGTTCGTGGACGAACTCGATGGCCCTCGCGAAAGGTGGTGGGCGAAAGGGAAGGGGCGAGGGGCCAGGAGCGTCTGGAAATAGCAGACACTGGCCGCAACGCGTCCGTCCGGCAATAAGGGAAATCGAGGAACGAACGGCCGTTTGGCTACATCTGCCGCTGCATCGTCCATCACGCCCGTTACCAGGGCCGGCTAATACACGTATAATTACTCCTTTCTAAGATTTATTTTAATTAGCCTCTATATCTTCCCCTAACGAGCGCCGCTCTCCGATTTAGCGTAAACTGTTTCGTTGCGAGATAAAGCCGAGCGCGTCTCCCCTCGACGACTCGCCTCGTCCTTTTAACGGGAGCGCCGATCTTTGCCGTCCTACGGACACGATTCTTAGCAAGGGGCCCAAAATTCCAGCGAGGTATCTCGTATCGTTGACCGATCGCCTATCCGACCGACGTCGCCGATCCAACGATCCAACGATCCAACGATCCGGCGCAAACGACCCTCGAGCTTTCCGTCGTTCGGCTTTTTGTCGCTTCGCTGATCGCGTTATCGTCGACGATTAGGAGGCGGTCCGGGTGAAAGTCGACTACTCGAGCAAAAGATCAATGGAAGAACGAGTAACGGAGAACGGAAGGGTTTAGAGACGAGGAGGGGAAAAGAGACGGAGAGACGGAGAGACGGAGAAACGGAGACGAGAGGGTGGAAAGGAGGGGAAGCTTTCTTCGTTAGGGTGCCTCGCCGGTGGAGCGACTCGCTCGCTCCATTAACTCGTTCATAGGCGATCTACCGTCCTGGCGTCGTCTCACACCCCATAAGCCGGCAGTAAATCACCTCTAGCAGCCGCCTTACCACCTTCCACCTTCCACCTTCCACCCTTGCCCCTTCTCAGGGTTCGAAACGGTAGCGGCAAACCCGAAACTCGAGCCAAACATAGGCCAACAGCTAGCGACTCCGGCGGAGAGCGGTGTCGGAGGTGGCGGCGGCGATGGTGGTGGTGTAAGATCGCTCGCGAATCCGTAATCGCCGTAAACCCGAGGACTTAGGCGGTCGGGCGCGCGGATTCGCTATCGCACGCATACAACCTATTCCGTTCTGCGCTTGGAAAGCGGTATTAGTTTTCCCACGTATTCGCGAGGAGGAGGAAGAGAGAGAGAGAGAGAGAGAGAGAGAAAGAGAGGAATCGGTGGTCGCCTCTAGCCTAAATCTATATTTCCACCACCCGTATCCCGTATTCCGTGTCCCGTATCTCGTATCTCGTATCCCGTATCCCGTATCCCGTATCTGTTCATCTGCTAGCGGCGAGCTAACCATGGCAGAAGCGTTTCGCGCAACCCTTCCCTTCCCCGTGGTAACGGCCCCTTCGGTCTTTCCTCGTCTCTCGCTGCCCCGAGCCAGGCCACCCCCGTTCGCCCCCGTTCGGCTTCGTCTCGTCTCTGCTCCGCTTTAGCGCAACCTCCGACGCTTCCAACTCGCCCTCTCTCCCCTCGCCACTCTCCTCTCGCCTCTTCCCGACGACAAATCCTCGCGGTACTCCTACGGACCAGCGCGGCGCGACGCCACGAGCACATTTTCCTGAAATACGACGTCCCCGGGAGCATAAACGCCGTTACTATTCCCACAAGTTGTAACTGGTGTTAATTATTGACTCGATGTGTGTATGTGTGTTTTTGGTCGTCGGTATGCGTCCATCTTTGCACACGTACGCGCAACTGAGCGGTGATATAACCAGAAAGAGGGACGGAAAGAGGGAGCGAGCGAGCGAGCGAGAGCGCGCGAGAGCCGGAGGGTTGGAAAGATGGAGGGAGAAGTCGCGCGAACCGAGTTACTTGCGTGACGTTTCCTGCCGATATCTGATTATCGTATGTCTTTGCCACGATAGCGCAAATAATTAAACCTTAGCCTCGTTATTCCCCGTTCCGTTTCCGCCGAGGACGCGGGTAGACGGATCTTTGGAGGGAAGATGATCGATCGACTTTCGTTTTTGAATTTTCATCGTGGAGCCGGAGAGGGTGTCCAGGGGCAAGGCGGCGGTTGCTTTGGGGCGCGCCGATAAATGGATTCGCGAGAACCGATCGCGGTAGCGCTCGATGGAACGGGCGAATCGTAGAAAGGAAGCCGTCTGTCGTTTCGATTTGTTTCTCGAAAGGGGAGCTCCGAGCAGACGGACCGTGTATACGAAACGGCCCCAACTACGCGTTTCGTGCCATCGTAGGAAACATCCGAGCAAATTGAAAGTTCCGTCTGAGAGGGAAATACATTTGTAAATGAAACAGTCATGAACGTATGCCCCTGCAGCCCGCGGCTATTCAATCTAACCGGGCTACAAAGCTAATAGAAATTCTACGTCTCCCGCATAAAGGAAACCGTGAAATAAAATCGAACGTGGATCCTCTTGCACGGATTACCAATAAGTTGAACGCTCGCCGAGTCGCGGCAGGCCGCGGCAAGCTGCGGCAAGCTGCACGACGGCATCTTTGAAATTAACTCGGAAGCGACGTCCGTTGCAGCGAGACGCGTTATTCCGCCACCTTTCATAAGGCTCTCGTCTTTCGCCGAATCGCCCGGCGTGCAACGCCGACGGAATATTTCCAAAGGCAGGCCGCCCTTTTGCGCGAAAAGCTTCCCCACGTTGGAGGGAGAAAGGAAGGGTGGGCGAGTGGACTCGAGACAACGAAGCGGAAGCTCTAACGGGCCGCGGATAATATCGCGATGCTCGCTCGGAAGATCGCGGCATGGAATTAAGATTCCAAGGAGGTGCTCCCGAGAATCCTCGCGTCGGAGTAACGCCGGCTTAAGTCCTCGGGATAATTTACCGTTCAAACGTTAACCTGGAGCCAGTTTGGTTCGCCAATCCCGAGCGTTTCCGGAAGGATACGGGGATGAGTTGCAAACAGAGGAGGAACGGAGCAATAGAGGGACACCGAAAGGGGAAACAGAGGCAGGAAGAGAGAGAGAGAGAGAGAGAAACAGGAAGGGGAAGAGACCTCGCAAAGACGGCCCGGAAAGCTCGTCTCGTGGAAAGAGAGGGGGAAAAGAACGGGGAGAGTAACGTTTCCTGGGCCTGACACCGCCAGGACGATCTCTGGTTGCCGTGGTTTTTGCTCTCGCTGCCGCTGACACGTTTCTTGATTCCGAGAACGATGCCACGAGAAAACGAGGAAGGCGCGTAAGAGCGCGTGACGAGCTAGGGTAGGCCAACGTAGGTATCCGTCTACCTGGAGTATCGTCGCGGAAACTGGCCCGATGAATTTGCGTCGGCAAAAGTTTCCTCCGCGAATCGAATTTCCTCTCCGATCCGAGGGTCGTGAGCAGGTAGAGGGAAAAGTGGGAGGAAGCAACGGCCAGACGACGGGGTTGGGGCACTCGGAAGACGATCCCATCCGCAAGAGCTTCCTGCGAACGAAGGGATCGACTGCCATCGTCTGATTATTTCGTGGCTCTCTCGGATCGAATCGGCGTTGAAGGGTGCTCGAGGGTACGGCCAAGCCAGGCAGGGCCGAGCGAGGCCAGCTTCGCGAGAACGAGGAATCTCGTCGATTCGCAGACGTCGATCGCAGCCCCGAGGTCCAACGAGGAATAATCGGCCAATTTCCCTCGTCACCTCCCTTCGACTTTTCCGCTCGTATTAGTTCTCCAAAATGGCCGCAAAAATGATTTCAAGTAGACGCTCGGGGAGGAGTGTGTCGAGTCGTTCGGTTTTAAATCGTCGTCTTAAATGGTAAGCGCGCTGGCCGAATTTCGCTGGAGAAGCGAGGTTTGTCGCTGGCAGATCGAATCAATCCGGAAGGTCGAAAGACGCGGTGCGATTCTATTTAGCGGCACGTCGTTTGACGGGGTTTATTGGGAGTGCAACAGGTCGGGTTAGACTGGAGTGTGTTCTCTCACCACCATCATTAGTCAACGTCACCACCCGAGTCTCTCTCTTTCCTCCTCCTCCTCCTCCTCTTCCTCCTCTTCCTCCTCTCTCCCCCGAACCTCCCACGGTCTCTCGTCTCCGTTTCACCGCTGGAGATCTCTCCCTCTCTTCGGCTCCGTTTATCCGTTGGTCCGTTGTCCGCGTACCTACCTGTCTGCTCGCCCGTTTTGCCAGGATGCCAGCTTTGCCAGCTTGCCAGCTTCGCTTACCTAGCTCCGTATCATCCTCTCTCTCTCTCTCTCTCTCTCACTTTCACCCTCTATCTCACCCTCTCTCCGCATCTATCGGCCACGCAACGTCGGTCGTTAAATCTCTGGCAATCGAACGGAGCGCGAGACGTGGCTATCGTGGGAGGCGGAAGGACGATCGGAATAGGGAGCGGGGAATGGCTAGGCGAGACATTTGGTGGAAATAAGCGCGAGGAAGTCCGGTGGGCAGGGACCACGGTGTACGGGGAATACACGCGCCGCAAACAGCGATAACAAGGGTAGGAGCGATAGAACGAGGATATCGCGAGACCTTTCCTTCGCGTCGGATCGCCTAATCCTAGGAGGATCATCCCATTGTTGTTAGCCCACGCGTGGATCCGAGCTTTGTAGTTTCAGGAGCAGAAGCCACGTTACCGGAGCTTTTCCGTACCTTCTATTTCCCCATTCTCCGGTGCCACGCGTTCCTTCTGTCTCGGTAAGTGTAAGCTCTTTCCGACAAATCCACCGGCTCGTTTAGTGCCGCAGCGCGGATTAGCGGGAAAACCTTCTTCTCGCGTCTCACGTTTCGCGTTTTGCGTTTCGCATTTCGCGACGCTCGACGTGCCCGGGCGACCGCGTTTAGAGATCCCCGCCAACGAGACCCGGGGAGCGTACCTTAATTATCGCACCTTCTCCTTTTGTCCGTGCTCGGGTGAACGGGCAACGACGAAGCACGAGCTTCGGCCTTCCTCGTGAGGTGTCCGAGCGGAGCTCCCGCCTCTTTGAGAGAGCGTCGGATAGGTTCGATCGGCGACTTCCACGAGGCGTGCAGGTATTTCCAACTATCTGCAAATCGAGGCATCTACGGCGTGGCGTGGCTCGACGTGGCCCGACGTGGCTCGGCGTGGCGTGGCGTAGAGCTGCGCGGTGCGGCGCGGCTCGGCGCGGCTCGGCGTGGCGCGGTTGAAAGCCGCTGTCAACGTCTCTCAGTGGGCAGCGCTGTCTGGCCCGTAAACCTCGTTATCAACCACCGGCCATTAGGGGTCCAAGGCGACAAAACGCCGAGCAAAGTGCCATCTTTCCCAAATAATTACGGTTCGCGTCGTCGATGGTAGCGCTCGCCCGTGGGCACTCGCGTACCTTCCTTATCCGCTTGCTCGAATTACCAGAGCGGAGAGGTTAACGACTTAAATCGCGCGCGTCAGTGGCGTTTCCTTCGAGTAGATTAAAACGCGTTTAAAAGAACGCGTCGTTAAAAGCGCGAACGAACCGTATAATAACTTAATAACTTAATGTTTCGGAAACGCTCGCCGCGGCGAGCTAGTTCGGCGGGAAAGGAGGACGCGGAAGGGAGGGAGCGTTTGGCCGGAGGGAGGCTGGGAGGAAGGAAGGAAGGAAGGAAGGAAGGAAGGAAGGAATGAAGGAAGGAAGGGAGGGAGGGAGGGAGAAGAAAGGAGAAAAGAGGACCAAAGCTCACCCTCCGTTTAGACGATATTTCGAAAGCGACGACTCGATCGCCTACGAGAAGTCGCGGAGGAATTTAGTCCGGCAGGTCGTCGTGACACGGTGGTACCGCACGAGCCTCGATCATCGAGAGCATCGAGCGTCGAGCGTCGAGAGTCGGGGGTCCAATGCTCTCTGGTTTGCGCATTAAAAAATGGCTAAAGTGGAAGTACAAATCATCGAACGACTACCGGTTATTCGGAAATGTTGGACCGCCCGAGAGTAGAGGGGTAGGAGGATGGATATGCCGGGTAGGGGGAGAGCATTTGCAGTAACAAAATGCGAAGCGCTGCACGCGTTAATTCCCGTCCATAAAAGCCATCGACAAATCAAACCTTCGACGTGATTCACTGCCGGCATAAATACAACTAGATCAGCGTGTGTACGAGAAACGTGGTATGAGCGATGGGTCGACAGCCGTTTACCCTCTCCCTCTTTTCCTCCCTGCTTCATCCCCTTCGACCTTCTCGCTCTCTCTCTCTCTCTCTCTCTCTCTCTCCGCATTTATCCCCGCACTCGCCACACTCGGCCTCCGTCTCTCTCTCTCTCTCTCTCGCCTTCGGTCTCGCTCACCCCCTCGTTGCACCCCTTTTGCCCCGGCGCGCCCCGCTTCCACCACTGCCTTCCCGTCCGGCCGTTCTGCAGCGAGCGATGCTGTCCCACATTTCGTATTTTCATATTTTCGTTATCGAATCGTCGAGAAAGGCGGCGGTCGGAGAAATCCTCCGAAACGTTTCTCGATGCGTCGATGGAACTCTGCCGCTTGCCGCGCTCACGACAAAGAAGGTATACAGGCGTCGTGGCCTGGGCGGAAGGCTCGGGTCGACTTCGAAGGTGCTTCCGCTCGTTGCGGGGTATGTGAACGTAACAAAATAATCGACGGACGGCTGTTTCATCGTCGCTGGCAGCCCGAGGGCAGGGTGGTTTTTGCTCTGTCGGTCGGCAGTGGGTGGAGGGTGGCCAGCGGTCGGTGGTCGCTGGTCGTTGGACGGCATTCGACGTTTTGCACCCCCGGACTCGAGCTGCCGGTCTGCACTCGTCAGCCGTGGTCCGGCTCCCCTTGTTCCGCGACCTCGCGGCGAGGCACCCACCCCGAGATCACCGCCTCCTCCACCTCCGCCTCCGCCTCTACCACCGCCTCTCGCGAATAGTTCGGAGGTATAATATGCGGTGCTCACGGTGATTTATAGACGCGTGATATTTCGATACAATGGCAGACTAGCAGGGTTGCCGGCATACGACGGAGTGCGCGAACGGCGCGGGGAGGACCGGAGGACGGTACGCGGAAGAAGCACGATAGAGGGAGGAAAGGAGCGAAGGTTCGTCCGAGAACAGCGAAGGTGGGACGGAGAAGGGGTCGACTTGTAGCCGGGAGGTTGCCGTACACCGACGCGCCTCGTCGAAGCTGGGAAACGAATGCCCGCGTTTCTTGCCCCGCGGACTCTATCGGGCCGTTTGGTGGCCAGGCCGCGAGAACGGCAGACAGAGAGAGAGAGAGAGACGCTCGCTTATCTCGCGGTCCGTAAATAATAAAAATATAGACATTACGCGACCGTATATCAAGCGAGTACCAGCGGCGCCGGCAGCGGCTCCGTTTGCTTTACGTTGGAGATAAATTCTTAACCGCGCCACCGGACGGGAGCCGCGGGGGTGGCTCGATGCGTGCCTCTCCGAAGGGAATCCTGAGAGATTCCTCTCCCCCTTTGATCGGGCCTCGTCGCGGAAAAGTCGACGGGTCGACGGAGGAACGGAGGAACGGTGGAACGGTGGGTCGAATCCAAAGGGAGGTTTACCCCCACCGGGCGGCCAGGAGCGAGACCGGAGACACCGTCGTCGGACGTACGTAGGGCGAAGGCATCGGCGCTCCGCAGCCGCTTTATAAACTATTCCTGTTGTCTCCTTGGGTATTATTCCTGGCGCTGATTTATAGGCGCCATTAATTAACGGACGCGCCTTTATTCGTACGAAAGGGATGGACCTATTGCTCACCGGTTAGACGCCAATTCAGTGCCATTGTTCTTGCGTCGTTTGCACACGTACGTGCACGCACACGAAGGCGCGTTCTCGGGTCCAAAGCGCGCGAATACGACGATAATTTTTCCGAGCGAAATAAAGTCAGGAAAAGCGCGAGCATCGGGCTCGAAAAGAGTAAGAGGATGAACGGAAGAATGGGGCAAGTCCGAAGTGGGCGGGCTCGCAAACGCCGTGAGAAATATTTTTCCAGCCGCGAAACTGCCTTTGCCGCCTCGTCGAGTTCTCTTTTTTTCTTCGCTCTCCCGATTCCCACCCCGTTACCCCTCGACTCGTTTCCTCGATTTTTCCGCCGTCTCTCGCCTCTCCGCGCCACTCCTCTTCCGCTTTGGTCCTCGCGCAAACCCTTGGACGTGTACGTCCAGCCGTAGCAGCGTCGCGAGGACATCCCGAGGCTCAGGTTGGTTGGACGGGGGTGGGACGGGTCCGTCCTGTCGGAATTCGGTCGACATCCGGTCAGGAGAGAGAGAGAGGAGCGAGACGAGTCGAAGGGTCGGCAAACGGTCGGAAGGGTGGAAAGGGAGGAGACGGGAGAAGGGCGGAGAACGCGGCGTTAACCCTTTTCGCGGCAATTAGCGCGGAAGCCTCGCCCGCTTCTGTTCTCGCGAGGCAAAAGCCGGCCGGATTATTTAATCCGGAGTAATATCGCCTCGTAATATTCGTAGCCGGGTGTTTGAAATTGTTTGCACGGCCGTTCCTTGAACGGTCGATGGTCGATGGTCGACGGTCGAGCTGGCGAAGGACGGTCGTCGGTGGAGGATATCGCGTTCCGGTTGGCTGCCCGTCGATCCTTTTTTCGTCGGAGTAACGAGAACACGGGGGTATTTTGGGGGTGGAACGATATATAATGATAGCTCGGTGAAATTTTCCGCGCATTATTCGAGACGTAACGCGTGCTCGTTGTAGCGCGTAATTCGTCCGGATCGGTGGTTGACGGGTGACAGGCCTGACGCGAGCCAGCACGTGACATCTGTCAACTGTGAATGTTTCGAGCGGTGACGGCCGCCTGCTGAACGTTGCCTGACGTTGTTATCGCGTCGACACTGCCGAACGATCTAATGAGCTTCGACGCTGAACGAGAGAAAGAGAGAATGAAAGAAAGAAATAAATCGATACGCAGATCGAAATGGAGCGTTGTTGGACGCAACGATACTCGAAACCTTGCAGAGAGACGATTTTCGTTGTCGCGTCAAAACGTCCGACGACGAGTCGCACCGATGCGTCGGCATCGGTGTCGGGACGATTTTTTTCGACGCGGAGATCGATTCGCGGGGTAGAATCGGCCAAAACGATACGATCGTTGGACGAGAGCGCAGAGAGAGAAAGAGCGCGGAGGTGGAGGAGCGTGCACGGGACATTGTAAACGCTTGCTGGTAACGCGCCGCGAACGGGTGGAGGGGCTTCCAGGAGAGAAGCCGACCGGGAGACCGGAAGATAGGAGGGAAAGAGGGAAAGAGGCAGATCGCGCGCGCGAGAAACGGAGAGAGAGAGAGAGACCCGTTATTTGTCACGGTAAGCGGCCTTTCTCGCAGTATTATTTCCCGCAAAGTGTTATTAACTGCGCTCATATTTCGCCTTTTTCTACCATTTCCTTGTCCTTCTTTTTCCCCCTTCTCCCCGTCGCTGCTCCCTTTTTGTTTTTAATCGTTAATAGCGCCCGTTCATTTCGGCGCTTAACCGCCACCGTCGCGCGTACTTATTTAGCCGAAATATCAATGGTGGAAGTGCTTCCCCCTTCGATCGTTCGAAAGGAGAGAGCCGCGCGCTTTCCGTTTCGGTCAAACGTCCCGCCCGTACTCGCCCGACCTTTGGCTTCCTTCCGCGGGTCTGCCCCCGAAAGACGGGCGAGGACGGAAGCGGAGGGCAAGGTCGACGGAAGGGGTGGTTCGATCTCGACGAAAATGGAGAAGAACGCGAAACGACACGAGAGAAGGATCCGCGTCGTCGTCGAGGCAGGAAAATGGTCGAGAAGGGAGGTAGAAGAGGGCGAGGGAAAGACGCGGCTTCTGGCCGTGTCGGAGTCGCAGTCGCAAATCACTTTAACTGCGCGAGAAACATTTTGCAGCCGCTAATGGCGTGGAGGATCTCGAATGTCGAGACCGGAGAAGGTAGTTCGCTCTGGATCTCGGTGGGCGAGATCGCGTAGCACGGTGGGTTCCTTCGGCACGAGTTTAAGCGCGCGAACCATAGTTTTGCGTTGAACGGAACGCGACGGACCGTTGGCGCGAGCGGTGCACGCGAAAGGCGTATCGGTGTAATCGACACGACCCTCCTGCGTCCACGTAACGTCGTCCTACTCTGCGGCCTGCGGGCATTTTTGCCAATAAAAAAAAAAGACACGCGCAAAAACGCTCTGTGACCGTTACGTGCAGGTATAGGTGAATAAGGGGTGGTCAACGTAGCGGGCTGAAATCGACATCAGCGGTCGGCGCAAAATTTATTTATTATTTTTGTCGTGCAATTTTGTATCGTGCCCAACTGCGGTGAAATTAAATTATTATTTTGCCGGTATAAATCATCGGTAGGTAGGGTGACGGGAGGTCCGGGGGAAGAGGTTGCGAGCAAACGCGAGAGGGAGCGAGAGAGCGCGATTCGGTGGACGACGGAGGGAGAGAGAGAAGAGGGGGTGGTAGAGAAAGAGAGCATCCGTTCGCTTTAAATCCCCGCAAATGAATATTTATATTTTCCATTGAATTACTCTTTCGGGGCGGCATAATACGCGTGAAATTGAAATATATTCGATAAATTATTTTATCGAGCAGCGGCACGACTAATCGGTGCTATATTCCACGGAAAATCCGGCGGTGCTGCCAGCCAAATTGTAGGACGGCCGGGTCGAGCAGGCGTAGTTGGGTAGTTTTTGCGGACGGTGGCTGAAAGGTGGACGAGCGAGGAGAGTATCAAGCTACCCTGGAGATTCGCTCGAAACGGTTGGTCCATCTCGACCGAAGCGGGGTGCCGATTTCACTCGGATCGGATCGCGAGTCGCGCGGACGAAGCGGGGTCCTCGCCCGCGTTCTCCGCGCTCGTCGCGACGAATCGTTGCCCGAAACAATCGGGGTGCAGCTCGATCGACGTTTATACGCGCGAGAATGATTGCACTTCGTAACTCCATGTAAAAGCCCATTTCGCGATTTCGTAATTCGAAATAATTATTGGTGCGCATTGCGACGGCCATTATCGCGGACAAACAGTTTTATATCGTAAATAGACGCCATTAACAAAGAAGAATTGTTCGGTGGTTTCGATGTGCTCGGTAACAAAAGCACGGTCAGATTACACGCGGCAGCGATGTAACTGTCGTAATAACGAACTGCGCGGATTAATTTCGCAACGAGCATTGCGGTTCGCAAAATCCACAGTTTAACCCGTAGTCAGTGCGTTAGCTCGACAGGGCGTACGCTGCGATTCGTTCGGTCGTCGCTCCTGCCGATCGGTTCCGTGATCTTTCTCGCCGCTGTTCGCGCCGTTGACTCCTCTTCGAACCTCGCATCGACGCAAATGCTCGACACGGAAAGGTTTTCATCGGCGAACCGAGGGCAGAGGGAAGGAGCGATGGGGCGGGGGAGGGAAATCGGCTGCACGGGAGCGGGTCGCGAGAGAGAACGGCACGGTGGGCTCTGGAAAACGGAGCAGGGAGAGAGAGAGAGAGGAGAGGGAACCAAAGCGAGAACGGACCGGGGTGAGTTAAGCGTTTAATAAGCTTAATCATGCGACAGATCGGTGAGATACAACTTGCTTCGCTTCGCCAGCGAGGCTGCTGGCAGCCGGCAACCCTTCCTTTCGGCCGGCTCCTCTTCCTCCTCGCTGCTGCACCACCGCTGCTCCATCGTTGCTTCATCGTTGCTCCATCGTTGCTCCGGCGACACCCCTCTGGCGATTTGCCTCTTCGCTGCTGTACCATCTGCCGCTACTATTTTACCGGCGGTTTCGCAAATGCTCCAAAGTCCTTGGTACGCACAGTAGGCGAGTCTTTCGACCGGTCCGGTCGATCCGCTCGATCCGCTCGATCCGCTAGATCCGTCCGATGCGCCGGACCTACCCCTTCTCGGCAACCGTACCGCTCGTTCGAGATATTGTCGGCTCTCTTTGCGAAACTCGCCGCGTTAGTTTGGACGGTGCTAGCGCGTAATCGAGCTTCTTCTCCTTCTTTCTCGCTGGAACTCGGAGGGAGACGGCGGTGAATTTTGCCAAATACTTGGTCGACATCGATCTTTGGAAGATACCGTTGCTGCGCGCCGCTCGCCGTTCCAGCGAACAATGAGCGGAATTGCCGTGAATTCCTGTTGGCACGGCGTCGAAAGGACAATTCTCGAGAGGGTCTTCGGCAAGACCCGGGCAACGATAACTCCGTCCTCGAGTTCCTCCGGGGCGTTCGGCACGACGAAGACGACTCGTCCGGGGTAGGTCGAACGGTAGACTTTGAGCGATCTCGAAAGGGTCTCGGTGTACTCGGAATACTCGATGAAAACGGAGGCTGGCGCTCGTAACCAGCGGCATTTGCTTTGCAGTGCGAGTCCTGACAAGCGTAATTTCATCTACCCTCGTATATTTCGACCGCTGTCACAAAAGCGCCGTACCGAGGGCGGTATTAAGGCGGGTTTTAAGGCGACGCGGCCGGTTCAAAGGTTTTCCTTCCATTTAGCCGCGATGGAGCTATACGCGCGATTAGATCGTCAAGCCTGAGATAATTAAGGAAGACGGTCCGACGAAAATCCTCCTCTCGGGCTTCCGTCGGTCTTCTCTCGGTCTTCTCTCGGTCGGCCCTCTCTTTCCTCTCTGCCTCCTCTCCGAGGATTCTCTCGGCAAATGCATATTTAACGAGTTGCCGAGGCCGCGGGCGCGAAAGACGCTCCTCTTCCCCCTTGATCTCTCGGTGCGGTTTCTCGCCGCTCTCTCGCGTTTCTCCAGCGGTGCACCCTTGGCCGGAAATTATCCAACTTTGAGCGCGCTCGGGAGCGCGTAGGACGGAGGGAGAGGATCTTCGCCTCGTCTCTATCCGCGATCGGCGAGCCACTGGCCGACTTCCGCGGCTCTCGACTGTTTGTCGGATGAACCGAGCATCGGCGGAGGAGGTTCCGTGGTGGTAGTCAGGAGAGGCCTCGAGGACGAGATTCTAGGGGGCGAACGATGAAAGAGAGGACGCACGGAGACGCGGACGATCTCGAGAGCTAGCGGCGGATGCGCGGGTTGGCGCGTAGACGGGTGGTAGGTGGGCAGACGAAACGCGGAAGGTATCGGGGGTGGTAGGGTCGCGCATAACGGGCGAGCAGCATTGATACGGCCGGATCACAGCCACCGGACCAATGTATTTTACTGCCCCGAGGCTTAGCGCTATCGAAGCACGCAGTCACCCGCCATCACTCCGTGCACGGGTATGTAGTGACGGTAATAGTCACTATATCATTGGCTCTTGGTAATACCCTGGCTGCTGGCGGTGCTGCTGATGCTTCCCTGCTCGTCCCTGCTGCCTCCCTGCTGCCCACCCTGACCGTCCGTCCTCGTCCCGGCTGCTCCCTGCGCACCCCCGTCGTCCCCGTTCCACCCCCGACGCTCCTCTCTCCGCCTCGGTCTCGGCTCACCCTCTCCTCCACCTGCGCGTAATGTTCGAAATGAAAATGAATGTATTTCGGATAGCGATAAATACCACGGCGATCCGGTCGCATCGCGCCACTCGGCGTAACTCCGCATCCGCGCGCCGCGCACCGCGCTCCGCGACCTCCGACAGCGGAGCCGATCGCCTCGTCCTCCGATCTTTATCGACTCTCGATTCGTCTATTCCTCGAGGAGATAACGCTCCTCGTCGGCGAGGTTCGACGCAGGGTTGTTACGAAAGGTGACGGGGGAAGGGGGTTGGCGACGCGTCGGTTCCGGTCTCGATCCCTGTCCCGGCCTTGGATTCCAAGTCGGGGAGATTGATCCGAGGTAGCATTACTTCTGGTTAGCCTCCGAGCGACGCGCTGTTAGTCTTCGTTTCTCTCCGGCTCTCGTAACCGGCCGCAAACTCCGGCTCCTCGGTTGATTGCGTCTAGTTAGAGCCACGCCAGACCCATCGCTCGCCTGCCGCGCTCGTTCCACCGCGATTATTTGTCTTCTCATTTTAAGAGTCCGAAGAGGGAAGCGAGGCGAGCACCGACCGCCAACGAGGGATTACCTTGTTCCCGAGTCGCTCGAGGAGACATTTGTCAAGGTGGCTCGGAAGAAGCCGGAAAATTACGAATCGATGGGTCGTCGATGGGTCGTCGATGGATGCCGGTTGGACGGAACGTTGGTCTCGATTATCCGGGGAAACGATGGACGGGGGGGAACGGTGCACGGGGATTTTCGGGGCGATCGCGAGGCAAGGTGGTATCGCGTTTACGCGCGGCCAGAGTTTAATAAGCTTCGGGCGGAAATGAAAAGGGAGCGGAGTCTCTTTTTCTCTCCGTTCGAACGGCACACGGTGAAACGCAGATACGTAGGTATACGTCGTGTACGTCTGGTCTGGGTGTACGGCACGTGAAATCCGATCGTAATTTCAGCCGCACCGTGCCTGCCGTACCTGCTAATCCATTCATACGCTCTCTCCGAGTCCTCTTCTCCCGTTCTCTCTTTCCCTCTTTTCCTACGACCGACTCATTCTCGTTCCGGTTCTCCCGTTCGCTATCCGCCTCTCTCGGCTCGGCTCTGCTCTTTCCCTCGCCATCGGTGCGGCGATGTACACACCAGCTCGGATATATCGGCCGGTATTTCAGCCGCCATGCGGAGGTAATGGATTCAGAAACGCGGCGGACACCGCGCGCCCCGTGTTAATAACAATCCATACTTATTGCCCGCATATTTTACCGATCCCCCGCGCCCTGCCGCTTGCTACCGACTATATTACAACATATGGAGAGCATAAACTTTTATGGCTACCCTTCTACCGCCGCCCTTCCGCCTCCTCCGCCTCCTCCTACGACCACCTCCCGCGCTACCCATCTAACGACCGACTGCCTCTTTCTACCGCATCCGCGCGCCACTTTCTCTCTCTCTCTCCCTCTCGCTCTCTCTCTTTCCCTTTTCATCCCTCCTCCTCCACCGTGGCAACTTGCCTCGCGCGCTTTTCCATTTTTTTTCCTTTCTCTTTTCTACCTACTTTCACTAATTACGCGCCGCGAGGACGGAAGGGGTCGGTTAAACGATCGCCCCGGAGGATCTACGGTCGAACGTGCGACCGTTCGACCAGCGGCTACGTCCGCGAACAGAGGACAACGGGGTCGACGGCGAGACGGCGAAACGGCGGAACGGCGGAACGGCTACGTGGAAATTCATCGAAAGTGCTCGCGTGTCCCATGGGCGAACAAGTTGGCCCGCGAATTACCCCCATTGGTTCTCGCCGATATCGCCGGATATCGGTTGATATCGGTCCGCGTTATCTACCTTCTATCCGATCGGGCCAATTTCTTTCGCGCCGTCCCGTTGCTGGTTGGAGTTGGTCGCGCAGACCTTCCAACGGCACCGCCTGGATCGACGTAATTGCTCGCACATTATAATTTATATCTGGCCCAGAACAAGGACTATTTGGATGCGAACAATCGGCACTCCGACAATGCGGGACCTTAAATCATAATTTGGTTAATGTGGAATGTAACGTCGACGTTGGTGGGCGCGTATCCGTACGCGCGACCGTAGACAGAGACAGAGGAAAAGAGGAGCGAGGACGAGAGAGAGAGAGGAGAGGAGAGAAGCCGTCGGTCGGTTCGTTCGTTCGTTCGTTCGTTGGTTCGTTCGCGAACACGCGCACGCATACTCCACGCGAGGGATTATAAATCGCGAGCCAATGAGTAGCTTCCATTCGTTATCACGGCCGTTGGCACACCGGTTAGGTGTTTGCCGTTGTTTTATGCTCGAAATATCGCGCTTGCGACACCAATGACGTTAACGCGCTCCCAGCTTCGTCCGCTTCCTTTAGCGTTGTCGGATCGTTCAGCGACCAAACTCTTGTCAACGATAAAGCGAAAGTCGCCGGAGGGGAGTGGCCGATAGCGATCGTAACCCACGTGCTCGAGAGTAACTCGAACCGCAAGGCCCGAAGGATCGACGACTTAAAAGTTGCTCGGGCCGAGTAGTAGAGTCCCGTACGTGATCGGACAGTCGGAAGGTTCCCGCTTGGTAGGCGCTCGAACAGATCGGTTCGCGTTTCGATCGATCGCGTTAAACGGATCCAAGGACCACGCGGATCGTCGTTCGGTCGTGCCTGCATTCTCTGCTTGCTACGGGAGGAGCAGGAGGCGGGAGGGGAAGGCCGCTTCGAGGGCTTCCGGCGGAGGTTCCGCCATAGTTTCCGCCGTAGCTCTCGTCGCGCTGTCCGTTATCCGTTGCGGATACAAGTACGTATTGGCTTTCGCGGGCGCGAAAAAGAGGCGCGTCGTGGCTCGCAAAGTTTGCAAAAGCTCGATGCACGCGGCTCGTTTGCCGCTTTGTTGTTTCGAGACGGCCTATAGCGACGTTGACATAAAGCCAAGGCATCGTCTCTCGTAATTAGCGGCTCGTGCGCGCGTGCTTTCTCGGCTTTGTCGAAATTATCGGTTTTTCGACCAATCGGAGATAGGCGACGGACGAGGGGATTCTGCTCCTTCTCGAAGTGTTTTTTTACGTCGCGACGCGCGACGGCGCGAAAATTCGGTGCGCCGAAACTACTTAACCGGACGTTCGGACAGCCTCTTCTGGGGAGATTGCGCGAGTTCCGATAAAAACGGAAGGACGGAGGACGGTGTTGCGAATCGACGAATCGGCAAATCGTTGGAGGAAGGGACGGAGGAGAGGTAAAATGAGAAGCAGAATGAGAAAGAGAAAGGAGGGAAAGAGGTGGTTCCGCGAGCGACGGAAAAGACCGCGCGGTCGTCGACGGTGGAGGGGCGGCTATTCCTGCTTTTTGATATCGGCCGGTTTTCGCGGTGGTAGCGGTATCGAGCTAACAATTAATTATTGGCGGCGCTTCAGAGGGCTGCCGGCAGCCGTAGTTAAACATTACGCGTTCCATATCTTACTGTGCTATCTAATCCCCACGGGGGCTCGAGCGGTACTGCAGTAATCTCGTTTAATTGCCGGCTGTAGACGCGAGAGTCCCGTTCAATTAGTTTTTCAAATAAACATTAGTTTCCTTAACACGCGGCGCCATAACGTGGCGGAGGATGAGGACGAGGAGAACGAGGACGAGGACGAGGACGAGGACGAGGATGAGGACGAGGACGACGGAGCGGTGGAGGAAGGGTGAGGGGGGGGGGGGGGGGCTAGAACCAGCCGATCGTGGAAAGAAGATAGGGAAGGTGAATTGGTGAGAAAGAGCGGACGGGAGAGAGAAAGGGGATCCAGAAGGGAGAAGCGAATAGGTGGTGCAGTCAGAAGGCAGGTCGGTAGAGCTGACGGGTCTCTGTGGAGCGGAAGGGAGACGGTGCGGGTGGCGGAGATGGCGGAGGTTGCGGAGGTGGCGGAGGTGGCAGAGTCGGTGGGAGGCGGTGGTGGCGGATGAGGAGGTGGCAGAGGTTGGCGGAGACGAACGGAGAGGGGGGGACGCTCGTGGAGGAGAAGGGCGGTGTCGCGGCCGCGGGGTAAGTAATTAACGACACATTTATACGATATCGCCCACGGGTGCGCCGCGGCACGGTGAAGAGACACGGAGGAGAGGAGAGGAGTGGAGAGAAGAGGAGAGGAGAGGAGAGGAGAGGAGAGACGAGGCGAGGCGAGACGAGGCGAGGCGAGGGGTTGCGACGGGTGGCGAGGCGAGGCGAGGCGAGGCGAGGCGGGCAAAGGGGTGGCGAAGCGAGGGAAACGAAGCAAGCCAGAATCCCGTCCGTATGAAGTGCCCCGCTAATAGGAAGCTATGCGTTCGTCGATAGATACCTAACCCAACCGGGAACCGGCTGCACGCTCGACCAATCCGAACCTCCAGAAGAACGGTACGGTTCGTTTCTCGCATCGGTATCCCCTCGCTATCGCGAGCGCTCTTCTCCGCGCGTATCCTTCGCTTCCGACGGATCGCCGGAAGTTCGAACGAAGGAAGAGAATTTTTGGCGAAACTTTCCGCGCGACTCCGAAGAGGAGAGGTTCTCGGTGAACGGTGAAGGTTCGGCAATTGGGGGGAAGAAGAGTCCTGGCAGAGATTTTTGGGGTGGCGCGAAACGCGCGCGGAGTCGGAGAGGCGACTTTTGCTCCGGTTGGCCGCGCGGCTGGTTACGGTGACGCGGATTATTCACTAATATGATTTACGACGTATTACCCCGACGAGCTAGCGCGCTACTCACAATGCGCACATAATGTGAGGCATAATTTATTAATTTTACTAATGGCTCCTGCCCATTATTATTGATTTCGGGCCGCGCCTCGTTCGGACGGGCGCTGATTTATCCCGGTCGTTATCGGCCCCGTGTTAAATCGTCCGCGAACCAGGAGCCGCGAGAATACAATGCGACGACTCGTGTACTTTTCCTTTTCCATCGCGCGTTGTTCCAGCTTCGCGGGCATCGGCCGCATCCGACGCAACGAACGCAACCACCCTCCGCATCGGCCGGACAAACCCCTCCTACCCGCGTCACCTGCCTACCGCCCGTTTCGCTTCCAGCCTATTTGCAGCCTCGCGATAACGAAAATACTCTCTTTGTTCCGGAGGACTTTGTCCACCTCGACTCCCTCTTCTCCTTGGACGAAGAGAAGAGGAAAGTCGTTGTACGAGCGGTTCGACACGAACGCCG
This sequence comes from Cerceris ruficornis, assembly GCA_963989415.1. Lineage (NCBI taxonomy): Eukaryota > Metazoa > Arthropoda > Insecta > Hymenoptera > Crabronidae > Cerceris > Cerceris ruficornis. The sequence continues at coordinate 16,355,273 of OZ022527.1, read as the reverse complement.
CCTTTTCCGAATGACCGCTCCGACACGATATTAAAACATTAAAATAATATATCGTCGCTCTCGGAGGATGGCACGAGGTTCGAAAGGGAAGTCCCGGCCCGGCCTCTCGACCCAACTCGACGGGCTTCTCCGGCAATATCGCCCCCCTTTGCCGTTTTCTCGTTTCCACGTTTGCTCCGTTCCTTCGTCTTTGCCAGGTCGCGGAGGCAGGATCGTTTCGTTGATATCCTTTTTTCGCGAACGAGACAACCCGACGAAAGGGGAAACAAGGACGATAGGTGGGACAGTCGCTGCTGCCACCTTCAGCCACCTGCCGTCACTCGCGGGTCCGCGTTTCTCCTTTCGTCGGGCGGACGAAAGGGTACTCGATCGCTTCGTTGGAGGGAATTGCATCGTAGACTCGGATCCTAGAACCCAAGGGTAGCCCGGAGAGATCGAGATCGAGAGACAAGGAGAGACAGAGAGAGAGATGCGAGGGGCACCGACGGGATCCCGTGGGTGGTAATCGCACGAAGGACTCGGGCTGACCGTCGTTGGTGAACGCGGTTGGACGAGCTTGGACGATTCCGTTTGAAGTCGACAGAAACCCCGTCACCCTGGACTCTGCCGCTCGGATAATCCGAGATGCGCGTTTCGCGGAGGGACGGAGGAGGGATCCCTCGCAGAGGGATTACACGAGTGCGCGGCTCCGGCTACGCTAACCGCAAGCCGGACGGCCATTATTAGCGGATACCCTGCGCTAGGAGCTTCGCTAAGCCGCGCGTCCTTGAATAATTAGAGTGCCCTGGAAGGTGCGAGCGAGGCTCGCGGCCCGCGGCCGCCTCCAAAGACGCTTACCCCAATTTTCGGAGCCATCTGTCTCTCCCAAAGTCTCTTTGCCCTAAACTCCTAACAGCGGCCGCGTGCATCGATGCATCGATATGACGATGCGTCGATGCATCGATACGACGATGCGGCGACGATCGGAAATGAAGGAGGAGAGAGCCGCGAGAGCCCGAAGGCGAGTAGTCGAAGCGTTTATTTTTCCGCAGTCCTTTCCGTGATACAGGCTCGCGCAGCGGAGACGGCGGAGACGGCAGACACGGCAAAGACCGGCAGAACGGCCGATGTAAAATCGTACGGAGAGTTCTTTGATCCTTTGACGTCGAAAAGTATTCCTTTCCGTCGAGCGCCCTGTGCCGGCTTCCCTCGGTGACCGTTTCCTCCGCGCAAAAAATTCCATTAGACTGCCAATAACCACCGGGCGAGTGGCATTCCAAGTCTGACGATTAATTATCACAAAGCGACGCGTGTTTGATGTCGGAGGAAACGTTAGTGTGGCCCGATTGATCGGTTAATTTAAAAGGACGGTAAGACGGGGCAGGGGGATCGGCGGTAGAATCGGCAGGGGAAGAACGGCCTCCGGGGGTTCGAGGGTGAACCGAGCGAAACGGGGAATCGGGGGAATCGGGCGAAGCTGGCAGAAGCCGGCAGAAGCCGGTAGGGCCGGGGGCTTCGGGGAGGGCAAGGTGCGCGCGCGCGTACGAGAGAAAGAGAGAGGAAGAGAGAGAGAGAGAGAGAGAGAGAGAGAGAAAAGCCAGCGTGGAAGACCACGGTTCGAGGCAAAGCGCGGAGAGTGGCTCTGTTCTGCGGCGTTCTGTTGTGCCGGTGCCTTTCGTTCGCCTCGACACTCCGACAGCTCTTTCATCTGCGGATGATTACCCACCGCTCTTCGTCGGTCTAAACAGACCCGTCACCTCCTTCCATTCGCGAGTTGCCTCGGAAATTACTTATCCGGATGGAAAATAATTAATACCTTCTTACGGGTGGCGAGATCGATCGAATTTCGATCGGCATCGCGCCCGTTACTCTCGCCATTCGAGACAGAGTCCGCTCGGGAAGACCGTCCTTTCCCCTTCGGACGATTTTCCCGCTCGTTTGGTCGATGCCGAGGAAACTGCGAGACGGCACTTGTCGCGCGTCTCGGTGCTTCTTGCCGTTGACGTCGCGCCGTTTCTCGACGGAATCACAATTACGCGCAGGCGGAAGTAACGTTTAGTCGGCGGTGTCGCGCCCGAGGATTCTGGACCTGACACGTATCGTCTCGTCCCACGACTCGTCTCCCGCATCTTCCGCCGAGACAGCGCGTCCGGGTCGGCGAATTCGCAGGCAAGATCTTTCGGCTCGTTTGCTGGATCTAGGTTGGACGCAAATCATCGGCTGTCGTCTCGCGGCGGGAAAAGGAAAATGTGTCTCGGGGCGCGTCGCCTAGGATGGGACGCGCGTCGAGATCATCCATTCCCCAAATCTTCTCGGGCAAATGGACCGAGAGACGCGGTCGCCGTCTCTCGATCTCCCTCTCTTGGCACTCGAAGTTTTTCGCGCCGCGCGACGCGACCAGTCGGCGGAAGCCGTGCCGCAACGGAAGCAAATCGACGGCTGGCTCGCCGTTTGAAATTCAAAAAGTTTCCCGATAACGCTCCGACTCTCGCGCGAGATTCTAACGTGCCGCCGTCCTCGGCTCGCCCGCCTCACTTTTTTCGCCCCCTTTTCCCTTTCGCCATCTGTCGAGATTCCACTCGGAGAGAGTCGCTGGAGACTCGGTGGAGACTCGAATTTGCCGAGTTTACGAGAGATTAAGGTCTCGAGCGGAGGTACGCGATTCGGCTTAGGCGGCGGAATTCGGTGGGGGAGAGCAGGGTCGACGAATAGGTCGCGGCTCGCGGATCCCGAGAACGGAAGTTTCCTCCTCAAATTAACCGGCTCGGTTAGGAGAGACGGTACGTAAACCGAGATTATTATAATCTCTCGGAGGCCTGACTGCGGTAGCGTTAAGCGAAGAGACGCGCCCTTTGTTTCTCAAGGTATACGCGCGCGTACGGCGTACGCGTCTGTCTGCAAAGGACTCCCAAGGGAGAGGGTGCAACGGCGCACCAAAGGGAAACGGAGACGGAGACGGAGGCGGAGATGGAGACGGAGATTCGCAACGGATGCTACTTACGTTTAGCATTTACTCGAGCCAGAGTTTGCCGGCGACTTTTCGATGCGCGCGGCACCCTCTTCCTCTCCCCGTCTCCCTCTCTCATTCTCACGGCGGAACCCCGAACGGATTAACCGCGGAAGGTTTGCGATAATGGCGCGAGGAAAGAATCGTTCTTGCCAAGATTTTGCGCAAATCCGGTCACGAACGACGGCGTTCCTGCTGTGCTGCTGCGAGAGACGACCCGTCTGTCCTCCTTCGCGGAGGAAAACTTTCCTCCCGGGAGCCCCTTGCCTTCCGTCTCGCCGCGCTGGCGCGACCCGAAAGATGGGAAATTAGAGAGCTTCGGCGGTGACGTATCGTGTCCCGATAGTGGATCCGACGGCACCGGATCGCGCAATAACGGATAATGTAGCTATCATTAGGTACGATAATAACCATCGGCTATTCCGCTTCAAAGTCCGAGAGCAAATTTGCCGAAAGGGATTAGCGTTCGAAGCTGGATGGCGAAATGGCTGGAACGGCGGAACGGCGGAACGTGGTCGGGGCGGCTCGGTGGCCAAATCTCGCGGTGTCTCGCTCCAGGAGAAATAGCCGTCGGGAGGTCGAGGAGGAGCGCGAAACCGAGCATCGATCGTAACGAGGCCGAATACGACGTAACGTTATAAATCGTCGACGACTACTTTACGTTTGTTTCCATAAAATGCAATGCTCGCGAGCGCCTCCGTGTTTCCCCGTCTCGCTTAATCCCGGGGTATTTATTCGCATAATAATAATAGTAACGCCGCTGGAACGTTTTCAAGAATTATCGCTGTCCTTGCCTCCCACGATAAATGAGTCCGGAGGATTAGCTAAACAGTGGCTCAAAAATGTTATTATATAGCGGCATGAATATTCATCGAGTCTCGCGAGCAAACCGAGCAAAGCTTTTAAAACGCTTCGTCTCCGATTCCCTCGCTTCCGCCGAAGAGCCGATTTTTCGAAGCGAGCTCGCCGCGGTCCGTGCTCGTCCCATCGTTTCTCTGCGACAGCGACCGCTCGATTTCCGCCTCCGAATCGTAGATATCGCGAGTCACGGAGCCCGGATCGTCACCGGGAACGCGGGCCGACGCGAATCGACCCTCGTTCCCTTCGGCTAATAAACGTGACGTCGAAATCGTTGACCCGTTCGTGTAAAACAGCGCCGGGATAATTGGCGGAACGAATTCGGAGCTTGGAGAAAGATGGCCAATAAGTCGGAGCACGTAGAAGGCGTGGCCGCAGTTCCTCGATTGATATCTTGGCCCTCGAGAAAGTCGTCGGACGTATCTACTCGGTGCACGAGGCATCGCCTCCGAACGCCGGGAGCCGTCTAGGAGGAAGTCTCCTCGGCGAAGTCGGAGACGTTACCGATCACAACAGCGGCCCGAGAGGCGGTCGAGCGGCTGAAACGATGGCGGTGCCGGGAACGCCGTCCAAAGAGCGGGTCCAAGCAGCTCGATAACGCGATAAGGCGAGGTTAAACCCATGTTTGGCGGCCAGGTTATAGGTTAAACGGTGAACTAGGGGGTGCAACAGGTCGCGTGAACTTGGGTGAATTTTCTGTTCCAGGCCGCGCTGTCTGGCCCTCGTGCGCTCACCCCAGCCCCCCTCGTCGCCCCCCTCGTCACCCCTTTCGCTCCGTAGGACCCCCGTTCGCCCTCTGCCTCTCTCCGTCTCTCGCCGCCGTGCCGTCATTAGTCAATGTCGACGCTCTCCTAGCACGTGGAGTCCCGCGGAATGCACCGTCTGCTCGATATCCCCCGGTCGCTCCGCTGCTCCTCCACCTCCACCTTCTCCTCCCAGAAAATCCCTGCCTAGGATTTCCCGTCGTCGCGTCGAGTCGGAATCACCGACTCTTCCCTCGCGTTGGCGCCTCTCTCCGCGACTTGGACCGGAACCGCCGCTCCAAACGTACCATTTTTTCCTCCTGCGTCGGCGATCGAAGATCGACGATCGATGATCGACGATCGACTCGAAAGCAAGATTCGAGGCGACGGAGGAAAAGGACGAGCGTAGATCGGCGCAGCGGGGAGAAGGGGGACGCGAAGGTACGGGTACGAAGGGTTAGCACCCGCAGAATTTAGCCAGCCCTTGCTCGTTGGTTCGCTCGAAGAACAAAGCTTGATTTATTGTAATGAGTTTGCAGGAGTTAAGAGGTCCGCTTCCCCTTTCCCTCGGTCGTTCTCCGTTGCCCGTTCCCTCGGCGCTTAGCTCGATATTCAGACCGGTGCGGTTTGACGGGGATCGTTGGATCAACCCCCGTCATAAACCCTTCTTAGCACCGACCACCCTCGTAGCCCCCTCTGAAATATGCATGAACTCTCTGCATACTGATTGCGTTATTTGTATCACCTACGTTCTCGAGAAGACAACGCGCCTCGGCTTCGCTCGGTCGCTCCATCGCGTCCTCTCTCGTCCCTCTGTCCTTTCGACGCAAGCTCGGCCCTTCCTCGGCTCGAGACGAAAGCTCGTCCTTGGAATCTTTTCTCCCTTTTTCGAGGAAAAGGGCCAAATGACTTTTGCTCGAGGGGCGAGCCTCGGAATCGGGAGTCGGGTGGATCTTGGATGGTGCGCGCGACTCGAAACGGGTTTTCGCCATGGATTCTCCTCCGCCGAAAACGTTCGATTCGTCGGCAACTGACGGGGGAGCAATAATTCCCGTCTCGGTTTGACGTTAATGCCTCCCCTACTTCGTGCTTCGGAGATAGGCGAGGGGGTTAAGCCCGCCGCGACATATTTATGGAGAGGACGAGATGTTATCGGGCACGAGGACCCGGGGTTTGCTCGATCGCGCTGCGAAATCCGCCCTTCCTGCGATCTACTTGGCAATTATCGGGCACGACGTTAATATTTGAGTCCCTCGATTTCTCTCGCTGCCTCGTCGCTCGGTCCACGTTCCTCTCTCTCTCTCTCTCTCTCTCTCTCTCCTCTTTGCCCCGCCGTTTCGCAGCTTTCGACGTTTACGATTTCTCCGCTCTTCGGCCCCGCTCTTTCGTCGGAACGAGTTGAAATTGTGCGAAAAGCGGACGATAAAAATGGGAGGAAAAAAAACGAAGGCAACAGCAATGACGGCAATGACGGCCATGACGTCGAGATAGACGACGGTGGCGGTGGTGGCGGCGATAGCGCGACAGAGGCAGCGGCGACGGCGATGGGAACGGCGGTGGGTCGGTGGGTCGAGGTGCGTGTAAATTAAAGGCGTCATAGATTTTCGCGGTAGCCCGCAGGATCAGGGCCTTAGATTTGCGTCCGGCAGATTACCCCGGGGGTGAAATGGGACAATGGGCGTTAGTCTGGGCCGACGGCGTATAAATAAGGATCCCCGGGAAGCTTCTGGGGCCAAGGGGCCAAGGGGCCAAGGGGCCGAGGGGCCAAGGGGCCGAGGAGGACGTCGGGCGGAGGAGATTCTCGCTCGGTAGCGACGCGGTAGCCGAGCGTAGAGCCCGGCTAGTGCCGAGACCGCTCGGCCGTCCATCTTGGCCGTCGCCGTGGCGGTCCTTATCTGCGCTCACAGCTCCGCTGCTAGACGTCCGGTGATCTAGGGCACTTCTCTCTCTCTCTCTCCGTCTCTTCTCCTCTCACCCTCTCGCCCTCCTCACCCTCTCACCCTCTCGACCCTCGACTCTCCTTCTCGAGTCCACCCCTTCTCGAGTTTTCGCCCTTCTTCCTCTTCTCCTGATTACCCTGCCTACCGAAATCGCTAGACGACAGTCCGATCGTGTCCGCCACTTGCTCCAACGTCGCGGATCATATCGATACCGACGATATCGGGCTTGGGCGACGGAATTCTACGATTCACCGAGGCACTCCATTCGTTGGGATTGCTCGAACGACGGCCGAAGGAGAAAGAAAGAGGAAAGTAAGTTGAGTTGGGCGCTCGATCGGCGCTGCTCCGAGCCAAACGAGGATCTTATTTAATGCCGTTCGTACGAATCGGCGGACAAGAGGAGGGCGCATCTGCATTCGGATTAGCATCGGACGTACCGGCCGATATTTACGAGCCTGGCAGGACTCGCGTCTCTCTCGACGCGACTCGAGGAGGTTCCTTCGTGTCGCGCACCAAGGCGGGTTCGACTCGCGCGAAAATTCCGCGAGAACGATGCTCGTCGGTGCGACGATAGAAAAGGCGACAGCGACGGAGTCGACGGCAATGACATCGACGGCGACGACGGCGACGACGAAAAGAAGTAGGGGGAAAGAGAACGCACAATCGCAACCGCAGGGAGGCGGAATTGCGATAGCCTTACCGGCCACTCGACCGTTCGATCGTCCGTGTTTTCGCGTATAAAATTGCCCTTGACCCTTCACCCGTATAATGAACCACTGCCGATCCATTATTCATAGGATGCGTCTTGTCTCTCTGCTCCGAATCTACGCTCGTAAGTTCTCCGTTACATTCGCTCGCTGATGCGATTTATTTTTTGGCTGAAACGCAACACGGAGAAACGAAGCCGGAACGAAGGAACGAGGGAGAGAGGAGGAGGAGAAGAAGACGGACAAAGAGAAAGGAAAACTCGAGAGGAACGGCGAGGACGAACGGAGATCGGCGCTACCGATCGCATATTTTACGAGAATGCGAAACGGAATGATCGGTCGTGGATGCACGGAGAGGCAAAGTATTATAATTGATAGCGAGAGCCATCGAGACGAGAGGTTCCTTTGGCTTTCCGTCGTTTTCGCGCCTCAGGACGAGGCGACCTTTGAAAGAGAGCCCGAAGCTTTCGTTCGATCGGCAATGCTCGGCTCTCGAGTCGGTCGATCGTGCGGCAAGGTCCGCGGTATTGGGCGGACACGAGGTCTGCATGATAAGACGGGCACTTCTCTCGGACGGAGACTCTCTCGATAGGGCCACGGTAACGAAGTCTCGTCGCGCACTTGTCTGTGCATATCGAACGACAGAGCCACCCCACGATCTTTGCCCGTTTTTCGTGAAATGTTAATCGCGTCGACGCGCACCGACCGGACCGATCCTCCGGTCGGGTCGGTAGATTTGCCCCGGCGTTCGCTTCTGGTCGCACGTATCCTTTGCCTCGGGTGCCGATCGCACGTCTTCGGGGAAGTCGGGGCCATTAAATATTGTAAGTACCCGTCTCCTTGGAATCGTACGAAGGGAAGCTTGCGCGTAGACGTTGGCAAGTTTTAAAGCCCCAAAGAATCGGAGGGGGGCATAAAGCTCGCAGGTACTGCGGATTCGCAGATCGGCACGTCTGTAGATTGGGAGACTCGAAGGCTCGGGAGACGGAGGCCGGCTGCCGAGGAAGATTGCGAGAGGGCTGAAACGGCGAATGGTGAAACGGGGAAACGGGGAAACGAGGAAACGGGGTAACGGGGAAACGGAGAAACTGCGAGCTCGCAGCACGGCTACGGATACAGCGGGCAATTGAACTCCTCCCGTTTATGGCTTTTAATTAAACGACCTAGATATTTCTGGTACGTTTCATTAGCGTAGAGCCGAACTCTGGCCAGGGAGGCCGCGCCACCGCCTCGACCCTCCACGCCTCCTCCTTTCGGACTTCCCTTCTCGAGGAACGAGAAAAGTCGACGTCTGATTTTTCTTTGCCGCACTTTTTCCCTCGAGCGATCCGAGCAATCGAATTGTTTCGAGAGCTAGCGATTTCCCCGATAATGGCCTCTTCGGGGGAAGGCCCGACCTCGCCGTGCTCGCCCGAGCCAATTCTAATTTTGCCCTGGCACGCTTAATATCTCGTCGCGGCGAAGAGCCGACGATAAATCTGCCGACTCGTTATCATAAATTGGGTCGTGCGGCGATGACGGATCGAAGCGACGGATTTGCCGCGGCTCCGAGCGAAAGAACCGATAGATCGAGCCTCGTCTTGCCGGACTGCATCTCGCACGAGCATCGAAGAGCTCTCCGATTGTCCGTCTCTGCTTCTGCGGCAAACGTTCGAGTCGCGTTTTCGGACGGCGTAGGACCCGAAGATCGGGGTACGAGACGAATCGGGAATCGGTAATCGGGCAGCGCGAATCGGAAGTCGAGTTCCGAGAGAGGCGTCGCTGGTACTTGCCTAATCTCGAAACGCTTGTCTCGGCTTAAACGAACCTTGTCCGCTAATACGCGAGTGATTAATTATCGTTACGCCTCGGTGTTACGATCTCTGCATCGGGCCCTTAATGGAAATAACTAAGTATTGTTCGGGTGCGTGCCTTCCGTACGGAAACGATCCATCATGGTCCGGATAATTAGTACAGCCGTGGTTGCGCGTATAATCATCACTCGGAATAATAATGGCGATGAGGTTACCGCTCTCTGCCTCTCTCTCTCTCTCTCTCTCTCTCTCGCCGTTCTTCCATCGAGTCTTGGTCGGTGTCTCGTTGGAGCAGCTCCGTCGGTCCGTTTTTTCGTCCGATCTCTGCCACGAGACAGCGAGTTCTCTGGTCTTCGCGTCCGAGGCCATCGCGATTTTGCGGTTTCGTCCTGCATTCTCGAACGACTCGTCGCGAGCGAGCAAGATCGCTTCGAACGTTCCTTCCACGGGGTTTTCGTCGTCCGGAGGAATCTTCGTTATCGGAAGGACCCGGTCGCGGGTCTTGGAAACTTTGGAAAAATCAATTCCTCCCTGGATTCGCGTAAACGTGAGCCGGTGTCGGTGCAATTCATTTGCATAGGAATTGCACTCGACGGAGACGGCTGCACCCCGGTATCGATTTTAAGTGGACCCGCTGTCCCGTCAGCCTTCCGTCTCGTCTTCTCTCGGACCGAAGATACCCCGAGGCGCGCAAGCGCCACGACGAAAACTTCTCCGGGAGAAGCAACGGAGAAACGAAGCTCCCCGTCGCTTTTGGAAACTCGAAGCTCCGAGAGACTCGAAGACGGCCTCGAAAGAGCCATCGCAGACGGTCCATCGAAGCTTTTCGAGACGCGTTTTTTCTCCGAACGGCCGAAGGTCGAAGGGACTCGGTGACTCGGAGATGGCGAGAAATCGGACGATCCGAAAATGATGGACTTGGAGGGGACGGAGACGGAGGGGCGAGGATGCGAGGAGAAACGGGCAAAGAGACGGGGAAAGGAGCGCCAACGACATGTGCACAGTGTACGCGCATCCCATACGGTAGGGTTGGGCAAAAGAGAGGAAAGTAGAGTAGAGTGGAGTCGAGTCGAGTAGAGTAGCGTAGAGTTGAAGAAGGTAGGGTGAGGCAGGGTGAAGCAGAGTGAAGCAGAGTGAAGCAGGGTGAGGTAGGGTAGGGAAGGGTGAGATAGGATGAGGCAGGGTGAGGCAGGGTAGGGTAGAGCGGATAGAGTAGCTAGGTCGGATATCCCCGGTGGCCAGTACGTAAGGACAATAAGCCAAAAAGTTGGTAAGGCAGCCATGGCGGGAGCCGTTACCCGTTATGAAGCTCAGGGGTGAAGTCAAGATTGTAATTAGCCGGCGCTAAGTTTCGAGGTTTCTCCGGTATTTGCATGCGATCCCAGCAACTCGGTTCGCTCGCCGGGGTCGTAGCTCGCGCAACCCTCCGCGCCTCACCCGCTAGCACGGTTCGCGCGATTTCGTTTACGCGATAGCGCTTTCGCCGGACCGGACGAGTCGTCGGGAGAGCGAGATAGCGCCACCCTGCCTCCCTCCCTCCCCCGCAAATGCCGAGCACGTAGAGAAATTCCCTATCTCGCGCGTCTCGTTGTTTCTTAAAACCGCGCACTTGCTTTCCCGTGGCGAGTTTGTCCCGTCGGCAAATTTCCCCGACCGCCGAGCGGATTCGACGAGTCAGCGACGAAGGCGCGACGAATTTTGCGAGAGACGGCGCGCTTCTGCCGGTCGAAGAAGCGGCCGGAGATACCGGCTTTGCTGTCTCGCGCGACCAACGTCTTATCGTCGTCGATCGTCGCTGGAAAGGAAGAAACGAGTCCGGAATAAAGGCAGTCACCCGGCGAAAGAATTGGCCGAGGGTGGAACGATAGCCGGGCTCTCTCCCTTTTCCTCTCGCTCTCTCGCTCTCTCGCCCTTCTCCCGTGTCTCTGTTAATGCATCGCCTCCGGAATGGCCGATTAATTCCAGCTACGGAAAGGAAGCGACTATAACTCGTCTCCGAGGGAGCATTCTTAATCCGTGCACTCTTTATTTCCAGACTCGCCTCTCCCTCGTCTCCCTCTTCTCGCCTCTCCTCTCTCGCGATGCCATTTCCGAAGACGAGCGGCTTCTTCCTCGGAGGGACAAACGCGTGATTTGCGGGAATCCGTCGGCCATACGCCGGCCTTAGCTCTCGTGGCTGATCCTCGTGGAGGAACCGTTTCCACACGAAAGATTCGTCCTTGCTCGGATGCGCTGGACGAGGCGGGTAACGTGGAGTATTCGCGCCATTATCCGTCCTACATAGCCCGTGCATCGCTCGCATCCGGCTCGTAGCTCCTGAGCCCCGTATAGGTACAGATATGGGTATAGGAGTAGGAATAGGAATGGGTATCCGGTGTACGCGGCGCAAGGGAGTCTCGCGCGATGCCAGGCGATGCCAGGCGATGCCAGGCGAGGCTGGGCGTGCTGCTCCAAAACACGTACGGCAATTACAGGGACCATTCTGGAAAATGGAGGGTTTCTATCCCACGATTGTTATCTACACGTGTTGTTTATTGATTGTTTCGTTGTCTCGAGGCAGCCGGCGAGCGGCAAACTGTGAGCGGCAACGTACGTCGTCGGACCGAAAGCACGGCTGCCGGTAATTGCCGGCATCGAGAAGAGCCAACGAAACCTACCATTCCCCCGTATTTCCTAGGAATTATATTCGGAAGCAGGTTCCGTCAGCGAGGGGAAAGAGAAGACTCTTTCCGAACGACGGTCCGAAACGGTGGATAAATTTGCCCCGGGATCTCTCGCGACCGCCGAGAAGCCGATCGATCTCGAGCGATCTCGACGAGCTCTCCGAATCCAATTTTCCCCTCGCGATCTCTCGACGAACGGCAGGAACCGCGCGAGTACTCCGCGCGAGAGCCAGAGCGAGAGGCAGACAGGTTGAGCGGACTTTTCCCGCTTACCGGAATCGAAGAACACGGCTGCGAATCCCTCGGAGAAATCTTCCAGGCGCTACATCATCCGAGTATCCTCGCAACAAATTTGTTTCGCATTGTGCCACCCACCGGGCGAAAAATGCCGGGGATACGTCCTTGTCGATGCTCGAACTCGGCGCGAATTTGTCCCTTCGTTTCGAGCGACTCGGGAATCTTCGTTATCCGGCGGCCTTCGTCGGTCGCCGGCCCGTTCGATCGATCGATCGATCTCCTTTTCCGTTTGATCGACGATGGCCTATCTGCCGCGCAGACGGCGATGCCGGTGTCGGTGTCGGTGGCGGTGGCGGTGCCGACGGAAGCGGAAACGTCCTGTAGCACGGTAACTCGTGCCTCGGGAGACAGACCTATGGATTCCACGGAAAGCTGCGCCCGAGAGGGACCGAGAGGGAAAGAGGGCGAGAGCGAGAGAGGGCGAGAGAGGGCGAGAGAGGACGACGGGGGTGGAAGGAGCACCTGACTACGTGTACGCCGTTAACGGGCTGCCATTTTCGATAAGAGGCGTTGCAAGGACGACACTGATCGCGCGCGACGTGTAGGCAAGCTGCTCGTAAAGCGTTTAGTCGAGGGGAAGGCAGGTGGAGAGGAGAACTCGTCGGAATGGGGTAGATGAGTTAAACTACACGAGGTCTGACGGTAGTAATTGAGTGCCGCTCTGTCTAGTTAGCACCTCTTGCCGCCGGCTGACTCTCGTCAGTTTATCGACTAAACGACAGCGATGCGTGACAAATCCATCTTGCCTTAACCACCGACGCCTAGACGTCGATTATCGACGTGGCATCCGTTCGCTCGGCACGGCGACGAGCTCGCTCCAAGGAGGGGAAGGATCGTCGGCCGCGAAACGGAGAGTGCCGTTTGGCGCTACTGTCATTCGCGTCGATCGACGATCGACGATCGTCCTCGGGGCAGCCGATCCGGAAAGCTTGCGCGACGAGTCCCTTCGATGGGCGAGAAGAGCGGGAAGCTCCTCTCTCCTCGAGGAGGCGACGCGTTTGCCGTGCAAGGGGGTGGCCAGAGGCCGAGGAGACGGAGGAGACGGGAAAGGAGGAGAACGTGGTGCGAGAAGACGCGTCTGACTGGTTTATCTGTCTCCGGAGTTGCCGGAGAAATCGTTCTTGCGACTAAGCAGCAACGAAGATTTACGTGACGCGGTGCCCGGAGGAGATATCAACCGGTAGGAGGAAGAGTCGAGCTCGTTTCTCCGAGCGAGTCGAGTTTTTCGGTATCCTTCGCGCCGGTAGTCTCCGTCTCCGTCTCCGTCTCCACCTCCGCTTCCGTAAAATCGGAATTCCGCGAGGGAGAGTCAACGGCGAATGGGAGAAAATCGGTCGAGCGAATCGTTCGGTAGTCGGCCAAGATCCGACGAGTTTGGCTCTCGAGTGAATAATTAAATTACGCGACCGAGAGATCTCGCGATGGAGCGGAGGACGGTTTCGCGCGGCTGGAGGAAGGATGGGAGAGGGAGGACGAGAGAAGACGCAAAGGGGAGAGAAGGCTCAAAGTTGAAATTTCACGCGCCATTGTTCGATTCCGGCGAAGGAATAGGAGTTAGAAGCATTTAGGGAACGGCGAGCAGGCAGGCAGGCAGGCAGGCAGCCTGGCAGGCACAGGGAGGTGAATTACGGTCCAAGATACGCCGGGACGCGGCGAAGAAGCGAAGGGATGCCGCGAAGGAAGACCGACGCCGAGGGCGAGGGCGAGGACGAGGGTGAGGTAGATCGGGACGAGCCCGGACTGAGACTTTAATTCCGGGATACGTCGACGAACAGCCGAAGCTCTCGAAGCTACAGAAGCTACCCCCGGAGCAACCGGAACGACGTTTCACCTTCGCAAACGACTTCGATTTCCACTCTGCGTGCCGAAACGAAATTAATCCCGGCCTTTTCCTCCTCCCTTTCCTCCCACGCACGATGGATCCCTCCTCCCTCTCTTCGAGCCGTTGGACTTTTCGAGAATCCCTTAACGACGCACCGACTGCTCGAAGCATAAGCGATCGACGGATCGCAGAAGGGAAAGACGGCAGAAGGAAGGTAAGCCGGTGACGTCGAAGAGAATGATAGAGGTATCGGAGGGGGAAAATGGGGCGAACGGGGTCGGAAGAGGAATAAGCAGGAGCAAGGAGGAAGAGGAAAAGGAAAAGGAAAGGGAGAAGGAGCGGACTGCGAGAGAGGAGAGGAGGAGCCCGCATTCTCGGAGATTATCGTGCTCGCCATCAGCGTATCACAGCGTCACAGGACAAGATTTATATGTAGAGTTTATTGTCGCTGAGTCCGCCCTACTGCGTTTTATGGATGTTTTTCGAAGGAGCGCTGCCGCCCGCGTGATCTATCGTGGCACCCTCGCCCTTCTCTCTTTCTCTTTTCCCCCTCGGCCTCTTCTCTTCGCTCTTTTCTCTTTTCTCCTTTCCCTTTTCTCTTTTCTCCACCGTTCGCCTCCTTCGCCTCCTTCGTCTCTCGAGGCTGCGGCAGCTTCTCCGTAAGGTCGTTTCGAATCGGCAGATGGGGCGAGGAGGGGGAGAGAAGGCCGAGAAAGACGGAGGGATTCCTAATGAACGCCGGGACGTAGTCTCCTTTCTCGGTTTTCCGTGGTCTCGACCACCTCCCGACCCCTCCCAATTTCCTCCGAGTCCTCCGACTCGTCTCTGCAGCCAACGGCGCGTCGCTCGGTCCGCGCGTTAACGCGAGATTTATGTCGGGGCCTCCTGCCCGATATCGCATTTACATTTTTCTCGCGTTGCTATAAACCATCCCCTCCCGCGAGCATCGTCCTCGGCTCGTTCGTTCGCCCAAGTTCGATTAATTCTCGGGTCGTCACCTCTTCCCTCGGCGAGCGCCTTCCGCTCGGAGAGGAGAGCAACGAGAAAGGGGAAGATCGCCCTTTCCCCGTCGGGCGAAGGGGGCAAGAGGGAGGGTGTAGGATGTTCCCTCGACTGACCGGAAGAGAGGTGCAAGTTTCGAAGACGAAAGGGCAGACGAATGGGCAGGAGTCGGGGAGGTGGGAACAGCGGGAACAGCGGGAAGAGCGGGATGAGCGGGGACGCGCAAACCCACCGCTTCGGCTCGTACGCTCGAGTCTCCGTAAACGCGTGAACGGTAGAGGGAGATACATGGCGGCAGTATGTTACACGTGTTACCGGCCGGCACGTACGGGTTACGTCCGGCAGTCAATCGCTCTAATACTCGCACTCGGTACGCCACGGTGCGTACCGTTGCCGGCGATGCTAGGCCAGTCGCGATACGGCTGATACTGGTCGGCGGTGGGTGGATCGGTGCCGGGGACGGGAATGACGTTGATAGTGGTGCGCTCTGCGGTCCGATACGCCGCTCACCCTCGCGGCATCCTCCTCCTCCTCGTCCTCGCCCTCGCCCTCCGACCGCTTTCCCTCGCCAAAGATTCACGGCCCTCCGCGATCTCCACGGACACGTAGATTCTTTCCGTCTCGGCGGAACGCGCTCATCGATCGTCCCCCCTGCATCGATTTCGGCTCCCTTCGCCCTCACCGTTTTCTTCCGCCGACGAACTTGCCCCCGATCGATCTCGTCTCGCTCAACTCGATCTCCCGTTGGCGTCTCGTTTCCGCCGGTCTCCTCGTCCAGCGATCTTCCCGAGGAAGGGAAACGGAGGCGGCCGCGGACCGGTGAGGCCCCGAGAATCTCTGGTTCCAGCGGGGTCCAGCGGGGTTAGAGGGAGGAGAGACGGACCCCGTCGTAGGACCGATCGATCGGTCCTGTCTCGAGAAAGCGACGGAAGTTGGAAGGCAAAGGAAGCTCGACGAGTCGAATCGATCGGCGCGTATCCCCTTCGTCGGGTGACCGGGCCTCGAGCCAAAGCTCGTGCGCTCTGCGGGACGGCTGGGAAAAATCCCTGAATTATGATAATGGCGCCGACATAATGCGATCCAACGAGGCAATCAGGGGCGGTGGTGGCGTCGGCGGTAGCGCCGGCACCGGCGAACGTTGGTTGACGATATCGATGGTCGATGTCGATGTCGATGTCGATGTCGACGTCGAGGTGGACTGGTGCCGTGTTGGTGCTGGGGTACCGATGCCGGTGTCGGTGTCGGTGTCCGGGTGGACGTAGGTGTCGGTATTAGGGGGTGGCGCGAGTTACGCATCCCGGGATCGTATTAGCGTTACTGGCCACCGAGCCGAGCAGAGCCGAACGAGCCCGGCGATCTATGCGACGGGAGCGATACAATGCGCGTAGCAGGTATAATTGCCGTTGGTGGGCAGCAGTTGCTCTAGGAGGAGCAGTTTCCATCAATCAGCTCCGTTAAACGGCCACGCGCGGATCGCGCAACTCCGCAGCCCGATGGAAATTGTTCGAGCGCGATTCGCGCTCACCCTCTCGGTTTCTCCCTTCGTTCCTTCGTCCCTCCGTACGTTCGGCCGCAAACCTCGTGCGGCCTGAATGGAGCCAGGGGGAAACGCGCGATGTCTACTTCGACGTGTTTCGAGAAAAATTTCGATCGAGCATGCCCAACGACTGGAAAAGGGCGCAGGGGCGAGACAGAGAGGGCAGAAGGTATCCCGTCAAATACGATCCTCTTTCGGCGAAGATACGAGACGAGAGGGAGGGGACGAGGCGGAGGAAAGTGCGACTCCCGAAAGGGAGAGATTTGATAACTCCGCGGAAAGAGCGGTCAAGCTCGCATCGGAGGATGCGAGACGAGTTTTCGCGATCGCCGCCCAAGACACCCCGATCTCCCTCCTGTGCCTCAACCGCCTCGGGGTGGTGGGGCTCGGAGGACTCCGCGGAGCTCGCTAATTCGAAGGGCGCTGCACGATCGAGCGGCGAGCAGGCGACCGAAGGGACGAACGGCCACGCGACGGCGACGTCGTCGACCGACCCTCGAGCCCTTGGGCCGTCGACGGAAGGAGCTCTGGACGGAAAAGACGGAAGGAGAGGCCGCGAAAAGTTAGCGACGACGGCGGATGTTATTGGCAGGGAGGCCATTCGTCGCGATGATGGATGCTTGACGGGCGCTCGGTTGCTTCTCGGCCGTTCCTCGGCCTCTCCTCGGCTG
Source organism: Cerceris ruficornis (assembly GCA_963989415.1). NCBI lineage: Eukaryota > Metazoa > Arthropoda > Insecta > Hymenoptera > Crabronidae > Cerceris > Cerceris ruficornis. The sequence continues at coordinate 16,338,254 of OZ022527.1, read as the reverse complement.
CTCGTTGGTTCGCTCGCTCACCAGGCAGTTATAATAAGTAATGGGCTCGCTTCCGCCGCCATCGGTGCCCGAATGCCCGACCGGCTTGCCCGGTGTGCCCGATCGTGCTCGACTATGCCCGGCTATACCTTCGACGCTCCGCGAAACTTCGCTGCCTTCGCGCTCTCTCTCTCTCTCCCCCCTTTTCTCTTGCTCCTGGGCTCTCTATCGCTCGAATCTTTTCCGCGGCTGCTCGCCATCCTTTTCCGGGCGAGCTTCTTTCTCCATCCTTGGATTCTCCTCGGTCGTTCTCGTTCGCGTTTCCCGTCTCCCTCCTTCTCTGCCTTTCGCTCTCGTTCTCTTTCTTTCGTTCGCCCGTTCCCTCGGGCCGAGCGAGGCCGAGCCACTCGTCTTCCTCCTCTTTCCATCCAACCTCTGCCTCCGTCTCCGCCTCCGCCTCCGCCTCCGCCTCCTCCTCGTAATAACTACAAATCTGTCACGCATTAATTCTCGGTCCGGCATAAATTCGAGCACGGTACAAGCGGAGAAGGAAAAAGTTATCGTGGGGGTCGGAGGGGAAGTCGAGGGAAGCCTCCCCCTCTCGAGGCTCGATCTCCTACACCCCCGTGCCTTGGGATTTCGAGTCGCTGCTCGTCCCACGGAAAAGGTAAACGGGAACGAGGATACCGAGGGAAAATGGAGGAGAGGAGAGAAGGAAAAGCCGACCGACGGAAGAGCCGCGCTACCACCATAGGTATATCCGGACCTTCCACGCTCCGGAGGCGCGAAAAGAGTCGCGCTTGCGGAACGTCCGATCGATCGAGCGCCCCAAACTAATTAACGTGATCCCGCCACGCGCTATCGACGAGCAAGCTCGACGGAGCAGGATGATCGGTGCTCCCACGACGCTCAGCGTCCCGAGACGCTGCAACGCGATAGAGCGAAAGCGCGTAAACGTTTGGTCGCTTCGAATCGACCGCGCGGATAGCGCCCCGTCCCGTCCCGTCTCGTCTCGTCTCATCTCGGGGTAATAGACTCGTTACAAATTGCGGTACGGTTAGGTTAAACAGCGAGAACCGACAACGCCGGGGCCGGAGGGTGGAGGGCGAAAGAGGGAGAGAGGCAGAGAGGGAGGAAGCTAGTGGCGTGCTCCACAACGAGAGGCGAAAGCGGCCAAGAGGGGCGAGAGCCGCATCAACGACCGTGACAAATAACTCTCCTTCAACGGGGGTCTGCATCATTTAATTTTCCTTAGCCCTACCACCGGAATCGATGATCTCCTCCGTCGAGTATCTTACCGAAGACGAATGGGACGACTTAGACGGCGTTTCGGCACCTCCGACGGAAGGACGGAGAGAGGCGCGGCCGGCCGATCGATCAGCCGGATCCCAATTATTCGCGGAAAATTAACCTTCCGCGTTCGACGCGATCCATCCTGGGCGATTAACGAGCGAGATCCCGCGGCCGCAGCCGACCGTCCGCCTTCAGAAGAGGGGGTTTCACCCTTCCTCTTCCCTCCTGTTTGCGTTTCACCTCCGACCCCCCCCCGAGCTTGGAGCGAAAATTGGCAAGTTTCTCGCGACAGCCCGATGTCGACGCGTCGAGAGGATCGAAAGTTCGAAGAAGCGACCGGTCGAACGGGAAAAAACGAGCGGCTCCTCGAATCGCGGAAAGGGAGGAAGGCGCAATTTTCGGGGGTGGTCGGAGAGTGGGAGGGGAATACGGAGCACGCAGGGCCGTTGCCATCGTTCGGGCGATTCTCTCGACATTTACGGCCTTCAATTTGCCCTTCCGAGAAGGTGGCGGTGGTGGGCGAGCCAGGAATGTTAATTAAAGCCGTTCGCTCCTCGATCTCGCGCTTCGACTAATTAGTCGCGCACAATGCCACCGTGAACGGTAGCGGAAGAGAGGCCGAAACGGGACGAGGAAGAAGGAAAAGGAGAAGAGGCAGAGGGCTCACGGGGCATCGGCTGGAGGCAGCCGGAAAGGGAGGAGTGGAGAGGAGCGAAGAGGAGAGGAGCGGAGCGAGGAGAAAGGAAAAGAGAGAACTGACGGTGGCAGCCGGAGATCGCTTCACTCGGATCGCCAGGTTCTCCCGTTCAAAGGAACCGGCGAACGTCAAACCCGCGTTGGCTCGCATCCGCTATCGTCCCGTCCGAAAGAAGAATGCCAATTTGCCGTGAGCCCTCTTCGCGGTGGCGAGCGTCACGGAATGGAAATTCTGAAACGAACGACTGGAATTCCGGAAGGATCGCTGCTCCAGAAACGCCAGGCGGTCGCGCGCGTCCGCTTCCTCGCCGAGGAACGTACTCGTTTTCGATCTTGCCGCCCTTTTCCGCCTGTCAACCTTTTCTCTCTTTCTCTCTCTCTCTCTCTGTGTGTGTGTCGTTCTCTCAAACGAGCCGAGGAGCGACGGATTCAAATGGCAAGCTATACCAACTGGTCCGATTTAAGGGGACATCGGCGTCGCTCTCGCGTCCCCTTCACGGGGGTTGGTTCGTGGAATACGGAGAGGCGAGACAACGAAACTACCGGCAGAGGGGGAGTCGTTCGACGGGAGAGAGTTAAGGCGATCGTAACCGGCAAGAATCCGGGAAGACTTTCCCTCGAAATCCGGCGGAAGCGATCCTCGTAGGAAAATTCCTGGGACGAGGAGCGGAGAGAGAACGAAAGGGTGAGCGAGCGCGATGGCGCGAGGGTGCGAGGGGGTGCGGGTGAGCGAGCCGCGGATACGAAACGGCCGGGTAATACGGCTAAAGAGGACGGGAAGAAGGAAAGAGGAAGGAGTTTCGTGGCGGGGGACCTCATCTAAAGTTACAAATCGCAATTCTTCCATGGCCGTGGTTCCGATTCTGTAAAGTTATGTTATGGCGCAAAGTAAGCGGGATTTATCAAGAAAGTTGGTATAACTTCGCTACGACTATTGATGCAATGAAACGATTGGCTCCGCCTCATTTACCGGCTCCTGTCCCGCGCTCGTCCCTTCCACCGCGAGTCCCGAGTTGCCGCGAAGGTAATCTTCGTCCTCGGTGCGCCTCTTCGTCCGAGGACGGGCTTCCCCGTGCCTTCGTCGTCTCGTCTCTCCTCGACGAGCCGAAGAATCGGGGCAAAACACGTTCCGATCCTCGTTGCTCGACGTCCCCCGTCCGTCCGATCCCGACGTTTCGATCGAGCGAAGCGCGTCTCTCGATTATCGCGCCGGCAAGAGGGAATTGCGGAGACGAAGAAGCCGGGAAAACGAGAGAGTTGGGAACTGATAGCCGGGGAAATGGGGGAACGGGGAGCGAGGGGAGAGGGAGGAGTGGACGACGGAGGGTGACGGTGGCTGACGGAGAGCAGGAGGGCGAGAGAGGAGGGAAGAGGACTCGTAGGTTTATCTGAAAATATTACGATGGCACGGACGATGTCGGTGGTGCAAGGTGGCCGCCGGTTTTGATACGTCCCCAGTGTAGCGTAGACCCGCGCGCGCGCGCTCGTATAGCCCAAGATATATGAACGGGATTGCAATCATGTCCGTGTTACCGAGAGTGTCCTGTTGGGATAATATAAATATCGTAGAGTCGTCGTTGTCGTCGTTGTCGTCGTTGTCGTCGGTCGCGGAGGTTGACCCGAGAGGCAGATCGGGGAGGAAACATCGAAGGAGGATTCACCTGCGAGGCAGGGCCGGTCGCGGGACGACGTCCCCCGGAATATTGGCCGATATCCTTGGCTATCGGAACGAGTATTTACGAGAAGGAGGTTACCGAGAGGACGGTGGTCGTAGCTACGGTAGGACGAAAGGTGGACGGGGTGGTCGGTGGTGCTCGCGCGCGCGCTACGGAGGGGGTGAGATGGAGAGCGAACGAGACGAAGGGCTGGATTGAGAGGGAGAGAGAGAGAGAAAAGTGGAGCAGCCGTAGGTACGTCTGGCGTGCGTGGTGGTGCGCGAAACGGTGGAGGATCGTCGGGGGTCGAGGGTGAAGGCGGGCAGGAGGGAGAGGAGAGAGACAGAGGAGGGTGGGTACCGGTCAGATAAGATTGCGAGGCCGGTGTCCGGGTCCCTGGTGTCCCTTAGCTTCTGGCTTCGCCGAAGAAGATAGCGTCGGCCGACCGCGAAAACGTCCGGACACCGAGAACGGAGTTACGACTCGGTGGCCCTCGTTCCTCCTGATCTTTAGTCCGTGCTCGCGCTGGCTCGATCTCGACTCTCGTCGTTCGCTCCGGTCGTCCGGGATCGTCGATGCCGAGGCCGACGACGACGTCGACGTGGAGAGCGCACGGCCTGCCTCGGTGGAAATAAAAGGAGAACGAGGGGGTAAGACGGAGCGAACGCGCGTAAGCCGGCTAAGGAAGCTCCGTGATGTACCGGGAGGAAAAACTTTCCTAATACCGTCGCCCGTACGGGATTACGCCGGAGATTGAAACGTATATAGGTATTTACGAACGAATCGTAACGTAACGTTACGTAAGGTAACGTAATCGTATCCCCGCAAGAGCGGGGAAGTCGAGGTCGGCTCCGTGATCGGCAAACACCTATCCTTTCCCTCCTCCCCTTCCATTTCTTTCCACTCGTTTCCGGTGCCGCGGCCATCCCTTCCGCGAGGACTCGACCGGAGTCTCCTCGCAGAAGGGGTCGCGACTTCGACCCTCTTCTCCCTCGGAACAGCCCCGTCCCTCGTTTTGCGGATCCGCGAATAGCCCTGTGCCCTGGCACAGACCGCTGCCACAGACCGCGTTACAAGGGGCCAGTATTTATGCACATTGTTGACTGGCACGTGGATTTATGGACGTCCGTTATATTATGCGTCCTGTCGTCCCCCGTGTAAAGCCGGCAGCATGCCTGGTACCGTCTCGACCGTCTCGACCGTGCACGCGACACGTATTTCGGATTAACGTCGCGTCCGAGTCTCCGGGAAATCGTCCCGACACGGTACCTCGGCCCTCGACCTCTCCTCGAAAACTTCTTCCCGACTCTGCCTCGCCGAGATTCGCGATCTCGCGCGATCGCCGCACGGCGCGACGACGGCTGGCAGTCGGTCCGTCCAGGAACGGCCGCGACTACTGCCCGTCCCGTTTCACCGTCGATCCGTTTTCCCGAATCCACGCGCGCGTGGCTGGCGAATCGTCCGCGAGGCGTAGGCGCATCGTTCTCGAAACGTCGAAGGTAGGTGCGCTCCTCCTTTTCGCGAGTCTCGCGGGAATTTCGAAGGAGGTTTCGGAGAGTCGATTCGGGCAGGAAGAGCCGGTGGACGTTGGGTCGGCGAGGGTCGGAGAGGGTCGGAGAGGGTCGCCGGCGTTGCCGTTGGAGGGATTTTAGCGTCTCGGGGAGTAATAACGTCTCGGGGCGTAGATTATGCGGTGTCCGGCCAGGAGCGGGCGAGTGCCCAGTTGGGTCCTCCGATGATGCAAGGTCCCCCGGTGCTACCCCCGTCCGGACATATATTAGCATTCTAACCAACCATTATTATATGCCTGGTGAGCCGCGTTGGGCCGAGAGTACCACCAACGCCCGTGTTGCGTACTTGGACCAAGTTTACCAACAATTCACCGGGGCTCGCGCTCTATAATGGCCCCACGGCTGCTTAATTTATCGCGGTCGTAATTAATAGCTTTGTAATTTTCATACAGGCGTACACGGGCCGCGTCGCGGAATTTATGGATACGTTTTCGCTCGCGATTATCGATTCGGCGAGCGCGGCGTTCGAGGACGATCGCGGCGCGGCCGATCTCCGATAGGAATTCTTTCGCGGGGGCTCTCGCTCGCGGAGGCCGGGGCTCGTTCCCGTCGGAGCTCGTTCGTCGTCGATCGACCGGAGCGATCGGCGCGACCGTCCTCTCGAGCCACGAGAGAGCGGTCCGTCCGGGTCGCGCGCGGTGCCGCGATTTATTATTAAATATCCCTCTCGCCCCTCTAAGTAGCTGCTTCTTTACGGCGCTTAAATATAAAATAAGTAGACGGGTGCAGCGGCAAGGTGCTCGCCGCGATACCTGGCTGACTTGTGGCTCCATTAGCGGCCCCGGCCGGTAACGCGTAGCATAATAAGAGTTTATGTGTCAGGTTGATGCGCCGGGGGGCTGGCAGAAGCGGACCGACTCCGCGGCACGGGAACCGTTATATTTTCATTAGCCCGAGGAGACGGCAACGAAGGCCGGCTTCGACGAATTTGGCCGGCGAATCTCTCCCGCGAATTCCTCCCTCGAGGAAAGAGGCGAGCTCGTTCGGTCTCTCGCGCCGGCAGAGGCCAACGGACGGTTCGTCCGTGGGTCGGTGGACAGGTGCGGAGGGTCGGAGGTCGGAGAACGGCCGGAGGCGGAGGCAAGACCGAGGAGCCGCGGCATTATGCAATCTTGGGGTAAACTTAGCACTTAGAGAGGACGAAGAGTTAACGCGGCGTCGTCGAGCGAGGACCTTGTCGGAGAATGCAGGAGGAGACGGAGATGGAGATGGAGATGGAGACGGAGTAAGAGATGGAGACGAAACGAGGGAGCGAGAGGGGACTCTGGGAGCGGAAGAAAGAGGAGGCAAGGCCGCGAAGAGGATGGGCGGTGGTCCCTGGCCGGGTGAATCGGCGGGCGACAGGGTGGCTCGTGGTGCAGTCGGAGCTCGTATCCGTTCGGATGGCTCCTACGAGCAGGAGCCTCGGTAGTGGAGTCTAACCCCTAACCGTCACCCTCCTACCGCGATCCCCGTGTTTCGGTGGCGGTGGTTCGGCAGCCGAGAGGCTGCCTCGCTCGTTTCGGAGGTACGCGAACGCGCCAGCCACGATAGTCCCTTCGCTATAGACACCGTAGTTGCGGCTAGTTGGCCGTCACCTCTGCGTCGACGCTCCCTTGTCTCTTGGACCGATTCAATTTGCCCGCCGCGTGGCTGTTTAATTACTGGCCGGAGAGTGGACCGTGGCCGCGAGGAGGAAGGGAGAACCGGATGAAAGGAGACGGACGGTGGTGGCTGTTTCGAGAGCCAACGACGGAGTGGCAGAGCGTAGGCGAGAGAGAGAGAGAGAGAGAGAGAGAGAGAGAGAGAGAGAGGCAAGAGGGACGGTCACGGAACCGGAGGACACGAGTGCATCGGATAAGAGAGGAACGCTTCCAGGAGCGACAACGGGGAAAGCGGTGAGGGTGGGACGGACGGGATCGGCAACCCTGTCTAGCCGCGTATTGGTGCCGGCGGTTCCGCTGCCACTAAGACACTAACGGAATAACGGCGCTCGCCGGTGGAGATTGTTGTTGATGCTAAAGTAACGGGCAGCCCTGAGGGGTCGCCGCGAGAGAGCACAAAGGGAGGCCGAGAGACAGGGAGAATGAGCGCGCGCGCGCTCCAGCGAGCGAGAGAGAGAGGGACGAAGGTGGCTACACGACGAGAAAGCTGACCAGCGGGGGATCGAGAAGAGGTTGGGTCAACCCTGCGACGTGTCTTGCAAACGGAGCGAGCACCCTGCGCCCCTTCGCTCCCGCCACCTTTCACGTTCACATGCACAGCCGCGTCCACCTTTCCCGTTAGTCCGAAACGACGGCCCTCTCCGGCTCCGCGCTCCCTCTCGAAAACGGTTTCGTCCTTGCAAAATCAACGCCCGAAGCCTCGAAAATTGATCTCCTTTCGGATGCCAGGTGGAACGCGACGCCGTCGAGCTCCCCGAAATCTGCGAGAGTGTAACTTTCGGTTAGCCGACAAAATTATCCTAGGTTGCAGCGATCGAACGATTCGCCGGGAAAGGGTATACTTGGTCTACGACGAAGAAACTGGGAGACGAGAGAACGAGGAGGACGCGGAGAACGGGAACGGTGGTGGTGGTTGCCGAGGGGGAGCCCCGTGGCCGGCGGTGGGCAATAAAGTCTGTCCCGACCAGAAAGCTCGCGTGTTCGCGTTTAGCATTTATCGAAAGTCTGGCCGCGCGAGATCGTAACTCGAAAGCGCAGGCCTGCCTGCGTGTCATGCAGATAGGTTTAAAAGCCAAACGTGCCGTATTTACAAATGCGCCTCTCCCTCCGTGCCTCTCTCCTACCCCCGGAAGGACAGCCGGCTCCGCGTTAAAACACAACTCGGAGACTGCTTTAACACCGTTCCTCGTCTCTCTCCTCGACCACTCCACGATTCGGTTTCCCACTCCGCATCGATCTACGAGGATAGATCGGCCCTTCCACAGCCGACGGAAAATTTTCCCCTTGGCTGGAAAATCGGAGTGCGTGAAACGTAACGACTACACCGGGTCAGTGGCTCGGCTGTCCGTCGAGCGGTCATCCGGCGCGTCCACTCGGCTCCAACGATCCTCGGTCTCGCGGTACGCTCGCTGGAGAAGCCCTTCTCGAGCGAGAGGAAGAAGGAGGAAGAAGGAAGGAGGAAGAATGAGGAGGGCGAAGGATGGGACGCACCGGTGGCCGGTTCGGAAAGGGGAAGGAAGAAAGAAGAAGCGCGGGAGAAAGGCCGCAAAGGCGGCCTCTCGTCGACGTCAGCGCGAGTTCTGGCTGCCTTAATGGAGACACGTTCGCGCGAGGTGCCTCTTACGGCGGCAAAGCCGATTTATCTGCGCCCACGATCCCCTCTCGCTTCTCCCTCCTTCCTCTTCCCATCTCCCTTCGCCCATCTCCCTCTCCCTAGGCCGTCTCCCTCGACCGTCTCCCTCGACCGTTCTCAGCCTTCGCGCGGCCCTCTTCCTCGAGTCTGTCTCGAGCTTATACTACTTTTGCCCTTCTCGCGGAGACCAGGAGCGTCGATTTTCTCGACGATCCGCAAAGTCGATCGCGGCTCACGAAGGGATCTTTCGCCCTCCGTCTTCCGCCGGAAGTCGAATCAGCCGCTACCGGGAGGAATCGCGGAAAACCGTCGAAGGAGTCGATCGATCGCGGAGGATATTCGTTTGGTAATGGTCGTTCCTCGGGTCGCGACGTAAAACGAGGCCGAGTCGCTCGGACGATCCGTGCCGACGAGGTAGCTATCTCGTCTCTCGGAAGACAGGGCGGTCGTTGGGTCGGTGGCGTAAAAAAGGCCTTCTACCTCGAGATAAGAGCGGACGGTATATCGGCGAATCGAATCGTAGATCACGAGGGATTCTCCTTCGGGCTTGGTCGAGGGTGGACGACATCGCGAACCCTATCGTAGATCCGGCCACGTCGAGAGACGGAGCGGCAAGAGAAATGGGAAAAGAAACGACGCGGAGGAGGGAGGGAGAGCGATATCTTGGCCGGAGGAAGAGCCGCTGGAGCCGGAGAAGGAAAGAGAGAAAGAGAGAGGGACGACGAGGTCGGAAGGAAAAGAAGGACGAGGAGGAGAGAGGGAGGAACGTGGCGAACCGTAGAACCGGAACGCCGGAGTTTGCCCAGGAGGCAATGAAGCGCGTCAAGGGGATGATGGACGTCTCCGCATAAACCTGACGAGTGACTCGTGGCGCCTTCAGGAACGACTCTGAGGAGCCCTCTACATCACTTTTATTACGGCCGTCCTCATTTTCATATCTCATAAAACCTCCGGGGCTCCGCTCCTCTTCTCCGCGGACGAGCTTGATATACGTATAATCCGCGATCCGACTCGCGTGGCGAAATTATCGGCTCCCTCTTTCTCCCGGTCCTTCGCCCCTTGCCGCGTTCCTCTCCGTCGGCTCTTTTCCGGCGAAAGTCGCGCCCAACTTTCCCCGATGCGGCCGCGCTCGAGAGGAGTCTCGGAATCTCGGAGGGCTGGCGGGAGCCGTTGAGGGCTTTTTCTTGGTCGCCGTCTATGGGTGGCTCTCGGGTGGGACGTGGGAGGTACGCGGGAGGTTCGCGACCGCCGCCACGCTGCCGGCGACGTTGAACGACTGCGCTGCGCGTGACACGAGACTGACGGGTTTATGCGAGCGCGCGTGTGGGAACATAAAAGGGAACGCGTAGCTAGCTGCGTGCCTGCCCGTTTGCCGAGACGAGCGCACGGTTCGGTGTTGCCCGTTCGCTCGCTCTCGCTGCTGCCTGCCTGCCTGCCTGCCTGCCTGCCTGGCTGCCTGCCTGGCCGCCTCCCTGGCTGCCTGGCTGCCTGCCTGCCTGCCTGCCTCGCTGCCTGTCTACCCGCTGCCCGTGATGTACGTCCGTTTGTGTAAGTGACACGAACCGAGTGAGTGACGGGTCTCTCACCGGCAACTTCCCTCCCGCCTCTTTCCGTCGTCCTTCACCCCCTATCCTCCCTCTCCGCCTCCTCCACCTCCGTGTCCTCCTCTTGCCTCGGCCGGAGGTTCGCCGGCACCTCTGCCGGCTTTTCGCTCGACCACCCCCGCGCGCTCCTGCCCACGGCCCTTGCTCGGACGCTTACGCGTACTCCGGGATACGGTCTCGGAGTCCTCTCCCTTCGTCCGTTCCTCCTCTTTCTCCCCACGGCCGGTCTCTCCGCCCGGTGGCTCTCTCGGAGGTCTTTGTTTGTCGTCGCTGACGTCAGGCCGGTGGCTGCAGTTGACGGGGCGCGAAACTCCAAAGAGGAGTATCGCGAATGGCCTTGTCGGTTCTGGGCTCCGAGTCAAAATTCCGATTCGTCCGGCGGATTTGGTCTGGCAGAGGATAGAGAATACTTGGGCCGGTCCGACGAGGACTTCTTCCGGCCCGGAAACGTACGATTTAATTGCTTCCAGAGACGGAATTAAGGTTGTCTCCCGGTCCGCCGCTCGGTGTACTCCGAGTGGCGAGAGTCACGAGGAGCGGAGAAGCGCGCGGGGACCGGAAGAGAACGAGACGTTTCAGGGCTTGAAATTTACGCAACGGCGAGCAGCGACCTTTCCTTTACTTCCATCTAATTCAAAACTATAAATCGAGGGCGTCTGTTGTATGTATGATGGCGGGCTGGCGCGAACCTGCGAGCTTGCGGAACGACCGAGCGACCGAGCGAGACCAGGAGAGAAGCCGCGAGAGGGCTCGAGAGCGAGAGAGCGAGAGGGCGAGAAAGGGAGGACGGAGAGTCGTGGAAAGATGGAAGGAGAGGCAGAAAGAGAGGCAGCAGCGAGGGGCAAGTGGAGGGAGACTGCGGAACCGGAGTAACGTAACAGATGCTGCACAATAAACACCTCCCGTCACTTCGCTCCATAAATCGCGCGGCGGGCTCCTAGAAGAAACATTCAACCTCCATCTACTCCTCGTCCTCCTTCGGAGCCCAGACACCGCTCCGACCTTTTCCGCCTTTGCCCGTCCGCTCTTCGGCCTCTCCTCCCCCCTCTCGCTTCCGGCATTGCGCACTTTTCGGTCCGAACCTTCGATCCTCCGATCGTTGGCTCGGGAGGCGAGAGGGCCCGTCGTCCCCCCGATGCTTTCGCGAAGAACGGCTCGCGGACGATGGAGGACGAGCGAGTCGGGGCTCGGGGCCCACGGGCCGGGGGCCGGGGACCGCGGCCCGCGGCCAGGTGGCATCGCTCTTAGGGGCTCCGTCCGCGGGAGGGGGAAAGGGAGAGGGATGCTGCTGGCCGAGGGCACGAGAAGTGGAAGGAAAGAGAAAGAGAAAGCGAAAGAGAAAGAGAGCGAGAGAGAGAGGACGGAGGTTAGGGGCAACCGTGGCCGCGCGCGGCCGTATTGATCTTATCCCCCGACATGAGAAATGCCCGCCGGTTTAATAAACTCCCGGGACTTATGAAGCACGTCAGGGTGATTCACGGCCGCCTCATTGAGTCGTATTTATACAACCGCGGCTGATAGATTTATGGAGGACAGCGCAGCGTGGTCCCTCCTGCCCCCTGCCATCCTCCCCCGCCGTTCCCGTCGCCGTCGCCGTCGCCGTCGCCGTCACCGTCGCCGCTGCCCCTCAGACTCCTTGTCCACCCCTGGTCGTCGATCCTCCGATTCGCCCCGCTTCCTTTCCCGTCTCTTTTTCCCTTTCGGCTCTCCTCCGATCGCCCGTGATCGCTCGATCGGCCGGTTTACGCGAACGCGAGCCTCCACGCGGCTAACTTCTCGGCCTCTCCCCTCTTCCGGACTCCCGTTGCCTCCGGGACGATCGCGCGAGGAGAAAGGGTAGAAACCGAGAGGCATCGTCATCGGGGTAAGAGGCCGATCAGGGGCGGAGGTGGAAGCGAAGGAGGAGCGGAACAAGGTGAAGACGAAGAAGAAGAAGAAGAATAAGAGGAAGATGCGGAGGAAAAGGAGGAGATGGCCAAGGAAGAAGGAAGAGGAAAGAGGGGGCGGCTGGTCGTTGGACGAGCATGGTGGAACGTCCATGGATGTCAGGAGCGGTCCGTGGCGTCACACACGCACCTCACCTTGCCATCGGGCGAGAGCAAGCAGCCTTATAAAGTAGCCGGGCTACGATTTAATCCGAAATTTATTTCCTCCATTAGTAAGGGCTTGTCTCGGGGCCTCGAGCGTGAGCGAGAGCCTGACGAGGACGACGCGCTGCCTTTCCATCTCCCCTCCGTCCTCTTTGCTTCTTACTCGTCTCTCCTCTTCTCTCCGCTCTTCTCTCGCCTCGCCTCTCCTCTCCTCTCCTCCCAACTCCTCTCGCCACCGCTCCGCGCCTCGCCGCGTCTCGCCTCTCGTGGGAGCATCGGAATGCACGCCGGTACATCGGTGCATCTTAAGCACACCACTACATTATGACTCCTATATCGCCATCTTTATTATATCCGCGGCACACCGGTGTCCGCGGTCACGTTTGACAAGCGTCGTTTCTTCCTATTTGCCTCGTTTCTTTTTTCTCCCGCTCCTCCCCCGCCGCCTTTCGCTCTCGATCTTCTCGTTTCGAGAATCCGCCGATCCAGCGCCGACGAATTCAAGGTTTCGCGCGAGATCCGCTCCCTCCCCGTCCTTTTCATCGGGGACATCCTCTTCCAACCGATCCGGTCTGCCGCGACACCGACGAAGAGTCGTCCGGCAAGTTGGCCGGCAAGGAGCAGCCCGGAAAGAGCCCGGTGGATCGTCGGCAGAGGCGGATGCTCGGACCGCGCCGAGATACGCATCGGCCGTTCTCGACAAATTGCCCGGCCTCTTCCTTCCGGAGGATATTCCACGGAGGTGCCGTGGGCGGCCAGGAGACGCAGCCTCTCGTGGAGACGTTGCGTGCGAAGACCGAGCGAGGAAGGCCGCGGTGGGGGTTTGACGTCTCGATCGGCGAAAGGACGAGGGATCTCGGCCGAGCCGCTCCTTCTCCTCCCCGAGCTCGAGGAATTTTTCCCGTCCACACTCTCGACGGTCGAGGCGCGACCCGCTCCGATCGACCGTTTCGAGTTACGCCGGAGAGCGGACCCAAGTGCGGGGACCAACGACGAGACGCCCGTTGGCCCCCAAACGACGTGGATCACGCGCGACCCGATCGATCGTCCTCCGAGGGGCAAAAGTCGATCGCCCTCGAGAGCGAGAATCGCTTGGAAAAATCATCCCCCAGCGTGGACGATGGACGGTGCTCTCCCCTCGTATCGCATCGATCGCGAAGGATTCTTCCAGTTGGCCGTCGAGTCCACAGATGGCGCGTTAGGTCGAAAGGAGCTGACCCCACGAAACGAATACCAAACTCCCGACGAACGCGCCAATTTAAAAGAGATCGACGGAGCGGCGAGGCCAACGAAATCCGAATCGTTCCTCGAGAAAAACGCGCGGCGTTCGACGAATTTTGGGCGCATCCGCCTCTGTCTCCGGTCCTGCGCCACCCTCCCCGATCATCCCTCTCTAGTTCGCCCTCCATCCCTCTCGCAGTTCGCCGTCGCTTCTCCCGCTCCGGCCGGACTCCCGTTTTCGATACTTATTGTACCCCATGGGTTTCCTCGGCTCGCGAATAGCAACGGGCAGGAATGGGAACGGGTACGCGAACGCGCTGCCACGTACACCTACTCGGAGCTCGTGTGCGCGGGATGGTCACTCGCCATAAATCAGATTCCCGTGAGATAGCCGGCTAGCTGCTTCGTTCCGTTGAGTTTTATCGGGCGTACCGGCGCCGCGTGCTAATTAAACTGACGTGAAATAATCGCGGCCGTTTCACGATTGATCGTTGATCGAGGCCGTCCGAGCGGCAGCTCGCCCGCTTCTTCCTTCCTTTTTCCCTCGATCGCGAGCGCCGCGGACACCCCGCGAATCCCTGCCTCCTTCGAATCGACAGAGATCCCGGCGCACCTAGATTCGACCGATCGCCGATATCGCGACTCGATCGCCGTTTATCCTCTCCGCCCTGAGAGCGCGTCAGAGGGGAGAGCGAGAACCGGAGTGCGCGAAAGTTCGGCCGTGAAAAGCGATAATTCTCGTCCGGAGGATCCAGGCTGGAAGCGCGGAATCGGGGACGAGCGGAGGGACTCGGGGAGGAGGGCGAAGGGGGCCGGAGAAGGGTGGAGGAGCGCGGTGGAGAGGAGCGGAGAACGGAGGGCGGTGGATAGTGGGCAATGGTCGAGCCGATGGGAGTCGGGAAGGACGAGAACGAAACGGGTTTCGGAGGTCGCCGGTAGCAATAAAGACTAATACCAAAGTAGCGTCTAACTCTGGAGATGCGTCCTCGCGCGTTATCTCGCCGCGATGGGCGAATCTGCTATCTAAACTGCACGGACGACCGTCCCGTGGCTTTAAAATACCAAGCGTTCCCGGTGTCGTTGGTTCGACGATACGCGAGCACGTAGAAGCAGCGTTTATCGAATTCGGTGGTGCCGGTAACGCGAAATTTCTGGACGACCCCGACCGGAGTTTGAACCTCTCGGGGCAACTGTGAATCGACGGAGAGATTAAAAAGCGCGGAGGAAAGCGTGGAGAAAAGCATCGAGGAAGGCACCGAGGAGGGCGGGCGGTCGGGCGGGCAGCGGCAGAGTCCGCGTTCGCTTTCGCCCTGGCGTCCGCGGAAGAGCAACCGCGAGGAAAGATGCCGCGCGCGGTAATTAATGGCGGAGCGAGTTCGTCGCAAATCACGTGGCCCGTCCTATAACTCACCGCGTTGACGCGTATTTAAATAGAGCCCGATAGGCCGAGAGGAAGCAGCGAGGGCGCCTCGTCTCTTCTCTCGACTCTTCGTCTCCGCGTTTTCGCGTCCCTGCGTCCCTGCGCCCTCCGCGAGCGAAGCTTCCGCGCGGCAATCGGAGACCCGGAGATTCTCCTCTCAAACTTTTCCACCTTCCGCGAGTCGACTCGTTTGGTCGATAAGTGCGAGAGGAGCGCGGCATCGAGAGAAGCCGAGGGGCCGAGGGTGCCACGGGGCGAGATCTACGGTCGCGTAATATTCACCGAGCGATATTTACGAGCCGCGAGATAAGAGGGAACTTATCGTTCGCGCCTGACGAGCCTTCCTCGCTCGCGGAACCTTTCCTTTCGCCGCGCGGCAGCCGCGCTTTCGAGAGGAAAGCGAGTTTCCTTCTCCTCGATCCAAGGACCGCGAGGAACCGAGACGCCGAATTCCGAGGTACGATCCTGGCGAGCGTCGGCCGCGACGAGCCCCGGCATTCTCATCCTCCTCTATCGAAAAGCTAGTATTTATGGCTCCATTAAGGCCGGGACTAAATCATCGGTGCAGCCACAACTTTGTTGTATCCAGGCCGGTACTGCCCATCCAATACCTTCCCGGTTCCCAGCCGCGCGGACCTCTTGTCTAATATTTCGTTGCTGCAGCTTGCTCTGCTACGCGCGCCTCTATATTTCGAGCATCGACATCGAGGTCGGAGGATGAAAATTTTCCCCCGCCGCTCTTACCGGTCAAGAGAGTAGGTGGAAGGAAAGGGAAGGGAAGGGTGCGGCAAAGAGAATGGAACGCGGAGAGGTAGGAAGGAATGAACGAACGGCGGGAAAATCCTGCTCTCTCGAAAGTCCGATAAATTCGTGACGAGAGAAACCCCTCTCCGAGTGCGTTGAATTTTTGGCGGCACGGAGAGACCGCATCTACCTCGTGCCTTCCTTCCGTTTCTCGTTGTACCGCGGTGTCTCCGAAAAGTTCTCTTCATCCGCCAGGATCGAGGCTTAACGCGGTAAAGGGCGGATCGATCCCCGGGGCGGTGGGTCGATGCATCGGTGTAGCCATCGGTCGATCGACCGGTCGTAGCTGCGTCGTCGCCATCGTTGCCCGAATCGCGTATCCTGCCGGTGAGCCACTATCGAAGAGCGACCCTTGTAACATAAAATGCTGATTTTATTTAAACGTCGACTCCCCCTTCCTCTCGGCTCTCCTGCAGTTTCGCAGCCACCGGCGTATTTATCGCGGGACATTCCGGGCGGACGTAAGTATGTCGGTCCGTGGTACGCCCGTTAATAATGTCCTTAATCCTCGAGCTCCGACTCCGCGGCTATCCTCCTGCCATCCTCCGGCTATCCCCCTGCAATCCTCCCGCTATCCTCCAGCTACCCTTCGCTATCCTTCTGCCGTCCGCCTGCAATTCTCCCGTCATCCTCCCGCCCTCTCGGAGCTCTTTTGCGAGCGCGCGTGCGATCGCCCCCGCCGGTTACGTCCGTCGAGATCTCGATACCTCCTCTCCTCGAGGAGCTCTCTACGTCCGGGACGAAGAGTTCATAGGAAATCGGATAAATCGGCCGGGAAAGGAAATGGCGTTCGATCGGCCGAATCGGAGGGCCGAGCGATGGGCACGGCGCCGTTCTAGGGCGAGAGGCTACGACGACGGAGAAAGAAAAAGCAACCGCGCGTCGGTAGGACGGGCGACTCTCGCGTGAGCAAGAGGGAGCAGACGGAGGAGAGAATTTCAGGCCACACCGAGACAACCGGGGCTAAACAGCCATCTAAATGCATCCGAGGTGGCGCTCGCTGCCATTACGGCTGATGGACGCTTATTGACGCACGCCCTGCCAGCAGCCGCACCGCCGTCTCCTCGTCCGTCCCTTGGCCGTCCCTCTTACCTTATCCCGCCGCTTTTCTTGCCCCTCGCCCACCCCCGTCTCCCGTTTGCCCGAAAACGGGAAGTTTCGCGCGGGAACACCGACGATTCCTCGGAGCCGTCGACCGAGCGCCGATCGTCACCGTTCTCCGCGTCGGGAGAGGAGGATAGAACCCACCGTCGAATTTCACCGGAGATCCCGCGATACCGTTGGCCAAGACGGCAGGATACGGGGCACGATGACGTGCCCCGCCGTCATCGGTGACGGGGATTCCGTGGAACTTTTCGCTCTTGGCGGCTCGATCGCAGTAGCCGCGACCGGTAGAACGGTTGCCATCGTCCTCGAAGGGGAGCCGGCGAGGGGGCGACTCACGGCGCAGTTTCCCTCGAATTCTCGACCTCCTGCTTCCATCGCCACGGCAGGATTATCGCGTTATTTATGCGGTAATAATAACGAGTTAGTGTATGCGCGGGATGTGCTTTATGTCCTCGCGAGCCATTAGGGTTAATATAGCGCCAGGGTCCTTTTCCTCCTCGTCCGCCCTCCGTCTCTCCCTTTCGCCCTCTTTCTCCGCGTGCCGCGCGATTCTGCGCTTCGTTTTCTCTTCTCCCTCTCTAACCCTCTCGCCCTCTCAGCCTCTCTACGGAGGCGCGGGAAATTCGCAGGTAGACCGAGCCAAATTCGCCCCATCCCCCGAGTGGTTCAGGGAATCGTTCGTCGAAACTCTGCCGTCGAATCGCCATGGCGGAAGGTGGCGTTGGTGGATCTCGACGGCGACGTCGACATCGACGACCAACGCCAACGCCAACGCCCGTCTCTCGATGCCGGAACGAGTCCCCGATTCTTCGTGCTCCTTCCCCCAGGGACCTGTCCAGCTCTTTGGACGGAGATGGACAGGTACGGGCTTGACGAACCCGGGGTGCCCGAGTGAAAAAGTAAATGGGTGTTGACCGCGCAACACCGGGGCGAGTCCGTCCAGAGGTCCCCGTGGATGCGATCCCAAGGGGACGCAAGGACGCGTAACGAGTACAGGTTGAGAGGCACTACGATAGTGCACCAACGTTAACGGACAGAATACCGGTAAGCGACGCTCGTCTCCTTGGGAGCGTAACAGAACTCGCTCTCCTGTGGAAAACGGTCGCACAGGCATTTTGGGGTTTTCGATCGACCGTTTCGCTTGGCAGCTCGAACGTTAAGCAGCTAGAAAGTGGATTCCAACGCGACGGAACGAAATGGAGCGTGTGGCCATATGGGCAGAGGCAGCCTTCGGGCGTCCGGACTCTGTATCATTTTTTCTCCTCCACGTACGCTTTTCAATTTTTCCGTCTCCGGTCGAACCACGGAGATCGGCAAGAGCGCTGAACGGAATCGGGAGAGGATGCACCGAGTATCGGGAAAGGTGCTCGTCCTCGATGCAGCGCGAGGGAAAAAGCAAAGGGCTCGTAAGACAAAGGAAAACGGGAGGAGGGGGTCGAGATCGAACGCGACTGCCGGAGAGAGAAGGGCAGGCTTCTATCAGCCACGAAAAGAGATCGAGACAGGGTGGGATGGGAGAATAGGGAGGATAGGGAGGATAGGGAGGACAGGGTGGAGGTACGGTATCGTAGCAGAACTCGATGGCGCAGCTCGAGCTGTAGGTGTTACGTCCGCGGAAGAACTGCAAGGATAGACGACGACAAGGGGGAGCAAGGACGAGAAAGCAAAGTGTCGAAGAAGGGGAAGAAGAAGAAGAAGAAGAAGAGGCAGAAGAGCACGGTCGGGAATAGCAGGGTGAACGAAAGGGATGGTCGGAGGGTGCAAGGGGTAGGAAGGAAGATTGGAGCGGCAGAGGCGGTGGCCTCGCGGCCTCCGCGACGCGCCGTTGTTCGATTCGGGCCGCGCGGTCGCGGAGAATACGAACGGCCGAATTATGAAAATGGTCCCGCGTGACGCGGCAACCACCCTCGCCAGAAGAGATAGCTTCAGGCAATAAACATACCACCCCGAGCGCCACCGAGCGGCCCCGAGCAGCCCCGAGAATCTCCGAGACGCCTTCGACTGTTCCTCGATCCGACTCGACTCCATCGAAAAAGACGGGGCTCTCAAAGTCGAATAGACGAATACCGGCAAATCCGAGGAAGAATCTTCGACACCTTCCGTTTTTCGGACCCGATTCGGAGCAGTCGGTGGCCGAGGCAACGCTTTCGTCGGGTTCATCGGACTCCTCCGTGATTCGTTCTCGAAGGAACCCAACGTTAGCGTGCGGCGCGTCGAGAACTCTTCGGTCGGAGTCTTTGTGCTTGCAATTTTCGTTCGACGGTGTCCATCGAAAACATCTTTCCCTCGATGTCGGCCCGTCAAACTCTGGGTCGTGCTCTCGTCCCGTTAAAACAGCCGAACCGTGTCGTCGGCAAGCTGGTGACGAGGCGAGACCCGAACGTCGTTCTCGCGAGAGGCAGCTCGCTGGAAACGAGCGATCGAATCTCGTTGAGGCGCTTTCGATCGGGCGTTCGGTCGTTTCTAGTCGCGTCCCGTTTGGTCCGCGTGTCGGTGCCTTCTCTCGCTTCGTCATCGTAAAACTTTTTCAGCCGACCTTGACGGACAGGCTTCATACGGTAATTGGCAATTTTTTTTTTGGACGACGAGCCGGCTATGGGCAGTGGTTCAACAGGTGTCGCGGCGGTGGGTCACGGGAAACTTTTATTTGAGCTCGAGAGCGAGGCAGACCGAGCGAGCGAGCCGAAGAGGGAGAAGGGAGAGGGATGGAAAAGGAAAAAGAGAGCCCGTCCAGAGAGGAAAGAGGTACGACGGGGGTAGCTCGTCGAGTCGGCTCGAGTCTAGTCGAGTCGAGTAGAATCGAGCGAGCGAGCGAGCGAGCGAACGAACGAACGAACGAACGAACGAACGAACGAACGGGAGCCTATTAGTTCACCCCGGAAAAACGCGAGTCCACCGACTCCCTCTCTACGTCGACTCGACCCCGTTGTTTGGTATCGCTGATTTTTTTTCTTCCATTCCCTTCCTTTTTTCCATTGAAACGCGTCGACCGCCGTAATCGCTCTGTCGAAGCAATCCCTCACTCGGTTCGATCTCGCGACAGAAGGACCGATAATCCCGCGCGTTGTCCACGCGGACGAGTTTTTCCACAGTTTAGTCGCGCACGCCCGCGCGCTCGCTCCGCGATACCGTTTTTTCTTTGTCGGATCTACGCGCGAATGCGTCCGATCGATCTTCCTGCCTCGAAAGCTCCTCTCTTCCGGCTTTCGTTTCTAAAGCTTCTTCCGCCTTTTTTCAAGCCGACCTCCGAACGAGGATCTCTCTTTCTCTCCTCCCTCCCTGTTTGGTCCGCGTCTACTTTCCGTCCGAACGTTTTGTCTTTTTTCTGCCTCGTCCCTTTCGCTGGAAGACGACGAGTCACGATCGTCGTCGTTGGACGACGAAGAAAGGAATCGAGAGAGGTAGATGCGTCGATCGATAGAGGAGTCAGACGTTCGTCGACCGAAGTAAATCGATGCGTTTGATTTTGGAGAAGGATCGAACGTCCATGACGGCTCCGTCGAGAGGCCGGAAAACGATCCTTTCCGTTGGAGAACGGAAGGAAGGTCGGTCCGGAAGGAGGAGGTAAATTCAAAGTTTGCCTCCGCGACGAGAACCGATGGGTAGGCACGTTTCTGTTCGCGGGGAGAACGGATAGAACGGTCTCGGTCACGCATCGACGGTTCTGGCCGCGTCGCGAGGATGACGTGCCGTATTCCGGCTTTCATTGTTACGCGGCCTCGTCGATCGTTCGGTTCTTCTCGCGATACCCGAGTCGATGTGTACGTTGATAGGTACGTCGATAGGTACGTCGATATCTACGATATCGTATAATACTTTTGTATAGGCTAGCTAGGGCGACGCGACCGTAAGAGGCTGATGAAAACGAATCGGGCGGAGATAGTAGCAAAGAGATAGGAGCAACGCGTCGTTAACGTTTGGCGCGGCAGCTAGCCGACCTCCTTGCCGTTGTTCCGCTCGGATCCTGGTCCGCCCTCGGACTTCCGAGGAGGAATCTCGCCGTAATTGCGATTCGATCGTGCGGCCGAAACGCGTCCGCGGAGTCCGCGAGGAGAAGCCAGGAGGAGCGAGGAGCAGCGACCCAAGAACGAGGGAAAGCCGGCACGGCTTTCCCGCGGGATTTCCTCCCGGTCGGATTCGACCTCCGCCTCGGCTCGGACGAATTTCGACGAGAGTTATTTCGCCGCGTTAAATCGACGTAAAACTGTAACGAATTTTAAAAAATGATTTCGCTCGACGATATTCCGGGCGTTCGAAGCGCAAGTACAATATTTACACGAATTACAATTCCGCGCTTAAATCCCGTTTAGTCTATCTTTATGCGTCTATGTCGAATCAATATTACGGATACATATTTACGAGCAAATTCACCTCGAAACCACCAATAAGCCGCGGCCTCGTATACATATCCCGGTGCAATCGTTGCCGCTGTGTCCGAGGTTTTGATTTTCGTTCTTTGTTCATTTATTTGTTTTTCCCTTTTTACCGAAAAATCTGTCGATTTACGAGGGGCACCGTTTCCATCGCATCGACATTACCTCGCGTATCTGGTTACGCGCTTTCATTCGTTTATTTATCGCACGGAAATTTCGCTGATTAGTATCGTGCGGACTGCACTAATGCGTTGTCTCGTAATTCATCGATTTTAACGGGGCTGACCACGCCGGTCCATTGAATCCGCTCGTTCGCTCGCCAGTTCGCCCGCTCGCCCGTTCGCCCGCTCGCCCGCTGACATTTGCGCCTCTGACGAATTTGCGAAAAATCGTGGATAATCGTCCCACGATCTCACGACCCGCCGCCCGTACGCGCTGCAACGGCGAATTTCTGCCGTTACGGCGGTCGACGGATGGATTTCTTTCTTTCGGAGACGGAAATAATTGCGAAATTATACCCGGACTTTGCAGTAATTGTCGGAAGAGCACGAAGGGAGAATTCCATTCTCTTTGGGAGAAGAAACGGTGCACCCGGCTGAAATCCTCCCGAGGTGGTCTATCGCTCGAAAGCTGCCTCGTCGCTTTGCGAATCGCTGCGCATAATTTCGCGACGTTTGGCTCCCTTCCCGAGATCCACGCTCGTCTCGTTGGACTCTGGAGATAAAGTCAAATTTCACCTCCCCTTCTACCGATTCCTTTTCCCCGAGTCGTCCGTGTCTGGACGCTTCGGTCAGAGTTCGAGTAAGCGAACGATAGCGAACTTCCCCAGAATCGTCCGGAGGACGTCGCAGACTTTGAGCGCCGCGAGATCAGCCCTTTCTGGGAGATCGAAATTTCTCATCGTGCTCTGCGGAAAATCGAAGGAAACCGTGCTCCTTCGAGGCGATCTTCCGCCTACCGAGAATTTCGTTGGGTCGTTGAGAGTCTCGATTAGCTTCTTTCTTATCTCGCGGCGGATTTAGCGCGTCTCCCGCGGGACTCCCCGGAGTAAACCGTCGGTGCTGGATATCAGGAAGATGGTCGCCTCGCACACTCTGGAATTCGTCCAAGGCGTCCGCGAAGAATCATTCCCGCGATACCGTTACCGCGGCAGACTCGTCGGGCCTTTACGTTTTAACGAGAGTTGAACTTTGCCGAGAGAATCTCTGGCGTGCGATGAAATTGGAAAGTACAAGAAGAAGAAGAAGAAGAAGTCGTATTCCTCGGAGAAGTCAAAGCACCGCTGGCTCGGCCAGGGCTTCCTCTTCCGGACGCGGGGGGGAGCATCGAACTCGTCGCTACAAGGATCTCTTTCCCATTGTTCGATTTTGCTGCAACGTCCATCGTACCTGCGCCACCGAACGATTCGAGTTGAACCGCGTATCGAGCGGAGGGAAACGCGAGTCGCCCGTGGATCTGGGTCGACAAAAATCGGTGGCAACGTCGACAGCGACAACGGGGATGCCGGTGACGACGATGACGACGGTGTCGACGGAACGGGTTCTCTCCTCGGGTCGGGGCTGGAACGAGATTAACGGAGGGTAGACGACGGTTAGTAGGGATGCGTTTAATGCAGTTTCGGGCGTTCGAGCGGCAAATCCATCAGGCGGCTGCCTCGGCATCGCATCCCCCACGGGGCGGATAAATACTTATTTAACGCGCTTATGCATGCAGCCGCGGTAGCGATACGACCCGTAAATCTGTCCGAGGAAGCACAATGCTGCTAATTATATACATTCCCGTGACGCGGGAGAGGGAGAGAGGGTGAGGGGTTGAGGGCGGGAGTGAGAGGACGAGGGCCAGGAGGGCCAGGAGGGCCAGGAGGGCCAGGAGGGCCGCGAGGGCCGTGACGGCCAGAGGAAGAGGAACGGAGAAAGAGAAGTCGAGCTCCGGTACCCCAGGAGCGGCGAGCCGCGCTCGAAAACTCTCCCCGCGACCGCGCGCCCCTACGACTCTGGCATCCCCCCTTGTCCCCGACCTTCCCCGAACCGTACCGTCGGCTCAAAAGACTCGCAGATTTATTGCCAAAAAGAGGAGGGAAAATGTCGACCTAAGCTCATACGTACGGGCTTGGCAGTTTGTATGGCCGCGCACTCTCCGTCGAGAGAGGTTACACCGACGGAGAACAAGGGAAACTGAGTACGGGAAAGAGAGAGGAGGAGGTGGAGAACAGAGAGAGAGAGAGAGAGAGAGAATGGGAGGAAAGGAGAGAGATACTCGGAAGAGCAAGTGTGCAAGGATATCGGAAGGGGTGGCTCGCGGAACGAGCGGTGTCGGAGGGCGAAGAAGGCAAGGGGAACGCTCGACCGTAGGGAGGAAACTGGCAACGGAGGAAAGAGAACCGAGCTATAAATTCCATCCCTCCGCGTCTCCGCTCGTCGTGCTATATCGCTGATTTATAAATATGACTGTAGCGAGGTATAATAATACGTATGTACTCGGGGAGCCGCGTCGGTGTTCTCTTCAACCCCCGGATCGTCAGTCCGGTCGTCCGTTTTTTCCTCGTCTTCTTCCCGGTCCTTCGTTTTTCGCAGGGGCAAGGAGAGTCTCTTTACCGTACCGGGACTCCGTTTGCCTCGGTTTCATTCGCTTTGACTCTCTCCGAGCCGCTTTATCTCGCTTCGTCTCGCTCGGCCTGGCCCCGGCCCCGGCCCCGACCCCGGCCCTCTTTGTGACTCTCTTTGCCGGAGGAGCCGTCTCTCGGCTCTCCTCGACGCTCCGTTGCTCCGTCTTGCTTGCCTGCCTGCTCCGTAATTGAAAATTGATTTACGCGGTCCAGGCTGTCAGTCGGTCGGGTAAAGACGAGCGGAGCTCCCGTCGGCTTTCGCGAGAGGGTAGCTGCAGCCCGGACCGCCGGAAGAGAGGAATGGAGAAGAAGAGACGGAGATGAGAATAGGAGGAGAGGAGAACGAGGGAGAGGGTAGATGCGGAAGGTGGAAGAGGACCACCTTCCATGACCGATGGCCGGAGAGACGCGACGAACAAAGGTCGAGAGAGGTTCGCGAGGAGAAAGAAGGAAGGGAAGGGAAGGGTAGGTGGAAAAGGGCCGAGGGGATCCGGAGCGAGGTTTCTCGCGGGAAAGCGGTCGCATCGGTGAAGACGAGGGAGGAGAGGAACGAAGTGGAAACTACTCGGCGGGGAAGGAAGAAGGACGCGGTGAAATACAAAAAGCAGAGACTCGAACGTGCCATCGTTCCCTTACGGCGTAACGTCACTCGCAGAATATAATCAGGATTTGTAGCGATGCGCGGAGTCGCGCCACCGTCGCGAGGATGGAAGGGGGTGGTCGGTGACTCGGGAGAAGGACGCGAGGAGAGCGTCTCTCGGCTTCGTCGAGTTCCCTCGGGGTGGGAAGCGGGTCGGCGCGGTGCGGCGAGGGCGAGACGCTCGGCCGTTATTAAGGCGCGACAAGAACTCTGCCGTGATGAGCGAGCCGCCGTGCCAGAAGATACCGGCAGTGATTTATGCGACAGCGACATCCACCAACCAGCGACCACCGTTGAAACCGAGGAACGAGTCTCCCTGTATCGCCTTCCGACCTCGCCGAACGGCTACCCTCGTGCCTCCGACCTTCTACCGGGCTTCCTCCCCCCCCCCTCTCTCTCTCTCTCTCTCTCTCTCTCTGTCTCTCCATGCATTTCTTCCCTCTTCCATCTCCACTTTTCGCCGTTCGCTCCTCGCGATCATCCTCCGTTCGTCGATAATCCGCTTCCGCGACACGTCCGATCAGCTGGATCGCGAAACTCGGCCAATCACCCGACCCGACGTTTGCCGTTCTCCCTGTGCTCTCTATTTTTCTCCTTCTTCATTTCCCGGTGGTGCGCTCCCCCCTTCGTCCCGACGCAAGTGACTCCGAAGCTCGTCCTCCGCGAGCTTTCTCTCTTTCCGGCATCCTTCTTTTCTCCTTCCATCTTTTCTTCCTGCCGTCACCGATAAGTCAAAGTTATCCCCGGCAGAGAAAAATGCCAGACGTTTCCCAGAGCAGAGAAAGGCCGGCTTTCTCGGCTCGTGATTTGTGGCGACCGCTCGCTCGACTCACCGTGGCAATGAGTCGGACAGTCGTAAATATCTCGGCGGACTCGCAGACGGCGGACGGATGGACGAGCGAGGATGGGCGGACGGGAAAGGTTCCATCTTCGAGCGACCGCCTTCGGCCCGCTCCAACCGACCCGACGATCCAACGATTCAACGATCCACCGATCCGACGACTCCACGAACGTGCCGTCGAAACTTTTTCCGAAAACGTGAAGCCGTCTCGACGGAGGGACTTGCGCGCGAGTCCCGGCTCTCGTTGCTCCGA
Source organism: Cerceris ruficornis (assembly GCA_963989415.1). Lineage (NCBI taxonomy): Eukaryota > Metazoa > Arthropoda > Insecta > Hymenoptera > Crabronidae > Cerceris > Cerceris ruficornis. The sequence continues at coordinate 16,312,826 of OZ022527.1, read as the reverse complement.
GGTCCGGCGGTTCGGGTGGCCAGGACGGTCGGGAATTACTCTCCGTGAGGCGATATCTTACGGAAGACGGATAAGATACTTGCACCGTAAACGGGAATTATAGGTTGGAGCAGGATCGACCGGTCCGGGTCCTCTCTTTTCGATGAGAGCGATTCGACTTCCTCGGAAGCTCTCCGTTCCGAGGGAAGTAACACCGAACGATCTCTCCGGCGATACCGATAGAACGGCCTTCGAAGGAGCTATCCCGGGGAGAGAAACGCTTGCTTCACGAAGAAGGCTGCGTCCGTCCGAATTGCCGATCGAATTCACGATCCCTCGCACCTAACCCACCCACTTTGCCGGCCAAGCACGCTCGAGCTCCACCCCTCCTTTAAATCACTCATTCCTTAATAATAGACAGATCCCATTATAATACCCGAGATTTATATTCTTGGCCCCCTTTTCTCTTTACCGATAAATTTCTCCCACCTCCCTCGTTCACCTTTTTTCCGGACTTTCGCCGCCGCCGATTAGCAAATTGTCGACGGTCGAGTCGTCTCCGTAGAAACGGTGGCGAAAAATCGAACGATCTCTGCCAGAGAGACGCTTCCGTTGGGCCGAGGGAGACGGAGAACGAGAGAGAGGCGAGGAGGGGAACTGACCTGGCAGAAGGAAGGGGAGATTTCGACGACTCGCGTCTGACGTTGCGTATACACGGTCAGGCCGAACCGGACCTATAAATATCGTCGAAACGCATCAAATAAATCCGAAGCTTTCCCATGTTGCGGCACAAAAAGGGAACGGGGTGAGCGATGGCCCGATGGTCCCCGCAAGGGTGACCCCTATTTATTGCCGAATTAAAGCGCGTCACCATTAATTTGCATACCACGAGCACGATCGTAAAGGAACGTCAACGTGCGTCTGGAATTCCGTGCCGCTTGACGATCCTTGCCGCTCTGGACGTCGCGCTTTATGTTTCCGCGGGCAATAATTTCTCGCGACGACGGTCCCGCACGTTCTCCAAAAAGTACGTCTAACCGGTATCGTTTGACCGCCTATCGCCTTCGTTCGCCGCGGGCTTCCCGAGCGCTCTCCACGACTTTTCTCTCGCCTCCGACTCGGTCTGCTTCGTTCCTTTGGCGTCCGTTTTAGAGCGAACGGGAAGAGCAACAGAGGGGGCTGACGGGGGGAAGAGGACGAGGGAGAGGGACGAAGAAGGGAGGACGAGAAGGGTAGATTCGAAGGAGAGGTAACGAGCCGCTCGATGCGCGCCATAAATTAGCAATTATTTAATTTTCGTAGGGCTCGAGGTCCTTAGACGGCTCTAAATCAGTCTCCGTTGCAAAAAGCATAGATAACTATGACGCATGGCCCCCGGGAAGAGACAGGGGTGCGCTCGCCGGATCCTGGCGGTGGTGACTTGGTCCGGACGGGCAGGGAGGAAGGGTGGACGAGTGGAAAGAGGGTGCGGGGGATTCCGAATGGTAGAGGGTAGAGAAAGGCCGAAAGCCGAAGGAGGGAGGAGAAGAAACGGGCAACGAGGGAGAAAGGAGGAAGGAGGTGGAAGGCCGTGGCAAGAGGCAAATGACACGAGAAGCGAGAAGAGCAAACGGTGAACGAGAGAACGGAGGGTAGGTGGTTCCAGAGGGAACGCGTTTCACGATGGGTGCCACAGTTTCCGGGGACGATCGACACGAAAGGCACGAGAAGCCCCGGCGAGTCCGGAGGCAGAGGCTCGAGGTTGCTGGTTTGTCGCTGGTCTGTCTGGTTGGTCGTAGGATAACCGGTGGTAGGTAGGCGCCGTCACCGATGCCGCCGTTGCCGCCGTTGCCAACGTTGCTCCTGGCTCGCCGTTGTGTATGTAAATGTGGACGAGAGCCGGAGCGGGCGAACGAGCACACGGAGCTGGGCACAATGGCAACTAGTTTTAATTACAAAGTAAGGTGAAGCGATCAATCATAATGATGTACGTGAGGCAGGCGCGGCCTCTGGGGTGTCGAGGGTGGGAAGCAGCGTCGAGGAGGACGAGGAGATGGAGGAGACGGAGGAGGGTGAGGTCTCGAAAGAGGTGGGGAACGAAAAGGATGAGAAACAGAGCGGAGAAACGTGGAGCCGGGGGAGGATCGGGTGAATCGGGAGGATCGGGAGGATCGGGAGGATCGGGGCCACGGTGGCTGTGACGCGGCGGGACGAAGAGAGCCTTCGCGTACACTTTGCGTATAATTTACTGGCACTGGATATACCTGAAGTTATGCTATACCGAAGCTGCCGTAGCGGCTCTTCGTTCTTCCGTCCTCCGTCCTCCGTCCTCTGGCAGCCTCTGACGCTGCTTTCGCCGGAGCAAAGGGTTCTGACTCTCTCCCTTTCTCTCGCTCCCCTCTTTTCTCCGCGATCTTTGGTCCTTCCTCTCGTTCTCTTGGTCGGTTCCTCCTCCTCCTCCCTTCGTCTATGACTCGGTGCCACGTCTGGCGGACTGGCGGACTGGCCGCCATAACTCTCGGTCGCTCCCTCCGAAATATCTGATGCGCCACGCGATATTTACGATCGGCAGGCCCTGGCGAAGCCTGCCGCTGAAAACCTGACGGCGATTCTTCTTCTCTCTCCGATCCGCCGTCTCGTTTCGTCTCTTCGCCTTCTCCTCTCCGGGCTTCTTCGTCCCCGCGTCTCATCGTCCTTCGCCTTTCCGCTCGGTGGATTTTCCGACCTCGAGGTTCCCTCGGTCATCCTCCCCTCTCGTTACCGTTCCCTTTCGAGGCGGCCATTCGTCCTCTTTTCTTTCTCAAAATTGACCTCTGTACTTTGGGGGGTACGGAACGTCCTTTCATTTGCCGCAGTTCTTCCTCGATCTCCGTTTCACGGTTGCAAACCAGGCTCGAGGCAATTCCACGCATCGTTTCGTTTGCTCGCGATGCGCGCATAGTCGTCCCTCGCGTGACGAGTCGACGTTTATCGGTCGTTAGAGCCACCATCGGTGCAACCGTCTCTGTCGGTGAAACGAGGATCCTCGCCGCTCCTGCGATCGACCACGATGGGAAAGGCGCTTTTCCGCGCCTGGTAGATCGATTGCTCCGAACGGAGCAAAATTATCGGCTGCACGAACCGTGCCATCTCTTCGAGGAGCAGGACATCCGGTGCACCCTCGAAAGAATCCACGTTCTCCGGTCTCTTTCTTGCTCTCCCTCCACTTCTCTCTCTCTCTCTCTCGATCTTTGCGTCCGTGGTGGAATCATTAATGTAAATCACCGCGGCACGGTAGGGCCCGGCTAACGATCTCGAGTGGCGACGCGTGGAGTCCGACGTTGCGAGGACGCTCGGTAGGACGGTGCGACTAACGAGGTTTCGGGTCTCGCGAGACGCGACAGCACCTCTCTCGATAGATCTTTCGGGAAGGCGTGGAACGCTCGTTCCGACGAGCGCGCCTCTCCCACGAAAATCTTACGAGTGGAGAAGCTATCTTCGCGCTGCACCGGGATGGCCTTTAAATCGTGTCGCGCGATCGAGCAATTCCGAATGGACGCGAAACGGCACAAAAGAGTCCGTCGGCGTTTAAATTTAAAATCCCGTCGAGTCGTGAAACGTTGGCACGCGCCGGCGCGTCGACGACGCGTTCTTCCGTAATTGCCTCTCCGGACGAGGTTTGGCCCGTTTAGTTACAGTCTCGTAAGTCGGTCGTCCGCTTCTCGATGCGTTCTGCCGACGAGGAGATCGGCTCGTCGATTATTAATTGTAGGACGCGCGGGCAAAGTAAACGGAGCGTCGAAGCACAAATGGAACGGTGTCTGTCGGGGGCGGGATGAAGGAAGGACGAAAATGATAATCGGCGTCGAATTACTTGGGCGCGAGGATCGAAGGGTAACGAGGTAACGAGAAGCGTTGCCGCGTTCGAGGGAAGCCAGTAGCGGGAGACGTTGGAGGAGATGGAGAGCGAGAGAACGAGAGAGAGGGAGAGAGAGAGAGAGAGTGAGAGTCGGGGAGAAGGAAATGGGCATCGACGCGCCGTTTTCAGCGGCGTTAACGCGTATTCGGGTATCCGCGTGTCGCGCGATCCGATGCCGGTGCTTATCGCGTCCGTGAATGCGAGTAATTTCGCGCGACTAATTAGTCTCTCGTTAGGGAACTCGGCCGTTCTAGGAGCGAGAACGGAAAAAGGAGATAATTTTGCGATACAAATCGGCGACTTATCGGTCTCGCCTGACCGTCGGTCCGGCAGCGAGGCGATGTCTCTCTCTCTCTCTCTCTTTTTCTCGTTCGACCCTCCTTGGTTCGCGAAGCGATAAATTTAATTCTCGGATAATCGAACGCGTCACTCAGCCATTCAGTTTTAATTAAAGTTCGGACATTATCTATTTGCTCGATCGTCGTAGAGTCGACTAGGAGCGACGCTCGTCGCGGTCGAATCAGCGAATTCTTTCTTCCGACGTTTCGCGTTCTCGCGTCTGCCCTGGGCAAACTGGCCTCCCCTTTGCGCCCGAAGAGGCTTTCGAACCTCGATGCCGTGCGACGCGACTCCGTCAAAAACGAGGGCGAAGAGGTAGCCGTCGAAGCCGTTTGTTCGAGGCGCGAAACGTAGCGCGTTCTCCCTCTTCTCTCTTCTTTTTGTTCCGGTCTCGATTAGAGTTTCCGACATCCCCTCGCCACGGCAGCCTCGTCCGTAGCTTCAGCCACAGCGGCAGCCGCAGCCGTCGCCTCGCCTCGTCTTCGGCATCCTTATCCTCGTCTTCGTCCTCGTCCTCGTCCTCGTCCTCGTTCTCGACGTCGTCGTCTTCGTCGTCGTCGTCGTCGTCGTCGTTGTTGGTACCACCTCTTCCTACCTTCAACGGTGAGACGGTTTTACGTCTTATGAGTTCCCAACTGCGGCACCTCTTCTATTCCTCGCAATGATTTCGTCGCAATCACCCTCATCCTACCCGGCTGGCGAAACCCTCGACGGGGCGGTAATATCGGAGAATGGCGCGACGAAACTCCGAGAGGCGGAGAAGCCGACCGACACTTTTGTCAATACACGCGGAACGAAGGAAAAGGACAACGACCGAGAGAGAAGGAGCGCCTCTTTCTCCGCTGGCGCTGCCGCTATAAAGACCACTCGTGTCATTTCGCAATGACGAAACTTTACCCCGAATTCTCTCTTTCCTCCGCTCGTTCGTTCGTTCTTCCATTGCACCCACCCGCTACCACCCTCGGCCACCCCCGGCCCCCTCTGTCGTTCTTTCCCACCCCTCTCTTCCCCGTTATCGCTGCCGATGTCGCGTCACCCCTTTCTCTCGAGGTCCCTCGCGTTTCAGGTGGAACGAGATCGTCGATTGGAGCAGCTTGAGGCGCTCGTCCTTCCCGCGCCTCCTTCCATCCACCTTCGAATGCCGAATCTCGTCGAGCGAATAGTCGACGCGCTCGCGAAAAGTATCGCGAAGCGACGATCGCATCGAGAGACGAACGGAAGACGAGGAGCACGGGAGCGGGGGGAACGATTCGCCGAGAGCGAGTGCAAGGCCCTCGACGGGTCCCCCACGCCCTCCGCCGTTCTTTCGAAGGTGACGAGAGCCACCGAATAGGCGATCCGAGGACGAGACTTACATATTTATCGCGGAAGAATCGCTCGAGCACGCGTATCCCGCGCCTCGTTGCCACGAGGCTATCGATCGTGACGCACGCACGGATCGTTTGCGCGTACGTGAGCCGAACCTCGATGGGCCACCCGCCTCGACGACTCCTCGATCCTCGATTCGGCCTTCTCGTCGCTTCCTAACGGCGAATTCCACCGTCGACGATCGACGGATCGCCTTGGAAATGTTTGGAGCCGAATCGAGGTCCGGGGGGACTCCGCGCGGAGGACAGGAGCCGAGGAGCACCGCGGCCGATCGAGGAGATCCCGGGAAAGGAGTTGGGCGAGAGGGGTCGCGAGGGAGGAGAGAGGAGACGGCGGTTAGTCGCCGCGGAAGGACAGAGGGGAGAAGCTCGAGGACTGGAAGGACACGGTTGCATTTGATATGGAGCGCAGATAGCCGGTAACGTACGGGACGCGGGCGACTGTCAGCCGGGTACGCGTTGCGCGTTACGCGCCTCGGTTCGGAGCGACCGGCCTAGGACGGGGCTCCGGCTCCCCCGCAAAACCTCCTTCCATCGTTCGCGATCGGTCCGCCTACCTGCCCTCCGTGGTATTATTTATTCGGCCGAAAGTCTCGATGCTCCGAGGGTGGGACGGTTGACGGGGACGTCGGTACTGGAAGGACGGTACCGGCTGCGGCCGTCTCCGCGAGGCGGAGTACCGAGCACCGTTGAGACCGCAGCCGCGACGACGGCGGCAGCGGCGGTAGCAGCAGGAGCAGCAGCAGCAGCAGCAACGGCCGCGACGAAGGCTCGACGGTGCTCCCGGTCACGACTCGCGAGCTCCCGTATTTGAATACAATGCATTATATTGTCCGCGTCATATCATATATCTCTTTGCTAAATAAACACCGTCTCAATATTTAGGCTTTGCGAGCAGCTCGACCGTTGGTACGGCCGAGGGTATAGCTCGCAGGGGAAGCCCGGGGGCTAGGGGGTCGACCGTGGACAGAAGGAAAAAAGGTGAAGCGAGAATGCGAGCCTTCGCCGTCTCGCCGGGGCTGCTCTCTCGAGGAGGCCGGAAAATCGCTGAGAAAAATGTGGGCAGATGGGGCGAAAGCGGACTTGCGGTCGGTCGGAGGGACCGGAAGGGTTGGCTGGCCGGAGGCAGACAGAGCTGGCGGGAGGAGAGAGAGGGAGGCAGGGGGTGGTGGGTGGGCGCAGGGCGTCGTACCGTCTCGCGGCGGGCGTGTTGGCGGTAATCCGATACGTCGGCCCGACGTCAATTGACATTTAACATGCAGCCGTGCACTTGGCGTTATATGGATCTGTTGGCGCAGTGTATCGCTCCGGGTTTATGATCTCATCGGGCGATTGATTTATGTCGGCAATTATAACATAGCTAGGAGTGACGCACGGCTCCGCGTCCCGAATGAGTTATGGGCGTTAATCTCGGGAAAACCGACCAAGGGCTGAATGCCCTCCTACGACGACAGCGCGCGACTTTCCTCCTTCGCCGATGCTCTCCTCTCGCGACGAAACTCGGCCTCGCTCTCGGACGAGAGGACCGTTTAGCATAATCGGCGGCTGCCACGTCCCGACGTGCTCTGTCACAACAGGCAGCCCGTTCACGCTTCGTGCTCCCGGGCTTTTTTCGGCAAATTCCGCTGACGCGACGCCCGAGCTCGTTACGTCACGTTGCGTCTCGTCGCGATGGATCGTCGGCGCTCACGATCGGGCAGTTCCTCGAGACCGGATCGCGCGAATCGTCCGGAGAGCACGCGAGGATGAGACATCCGGTCGACTTACTTTCCGTCCTCCCGCTCGCGGCGGAGAATGAGGCGAGTCGAAGAGGAGGGAGCTCGGAGACCGAGAGGGGTATTTACATTGCTAATGTATCGCCGGCCTAACTTCTAATTAAACAAATTCGCACAACTCAGCGCGGCGCGCGGTTGCCGCGCGGAATTGCTCCGAGGGTCGGGCGAACCGACCCGGAGGAGGAAGAGAGAAGACCGCGTTATTTCCGTCGAGGTTCCTCCTCGGCGGTGGCTGCCGGCGGGGAGGGAAGCCTCCAGAGGAGTAACGGGGGAAACCGGGCAAACCGAGCACACCGGGTACCGGAGAAGCGGAGAAGCGGAGAAACGGTGAAGCGGGGAAGCGGGAAACCGAGGGGAAACTCCCTTCTAGCTGGAGGGGTCGCTCGTTAGCGCTCTTAACGCGACTTACCGCCTGGAGCGCGAGGCTCCGGTCCCCCGATTCATTCGGGGGAAGAAGGAATGAATATTTATAAGAAACTGCAAAATAGTAGCCTCGTCTTTTCTCTCGGCTCGTTCGCCTCTTTCTCTCTTCGATCTTCTCGCCTCTTCTTTCGAGTTTCAGGCTGCTTCTTCCGCCTCTCTATTTCCGTTGCTCCGAGGTAGCCGCGAATTCCCTCCTCGGCCGTTTCTCGCCTCCCTCCTCCTCCTCCTCCTCCTCCTCCTTTTCGCTCGCCGTCTGCCTCCTTCCGTTCTCGCCGCGAGCCACCGACGAGCTCAACTTTGCGTCGGCGAATCCCGAGTGAAAGACGCTCGAGACTTTGGTCCGCATCCTTGCGCCGTGGTTTACCGGCCCGACGATCGCGCCGTGCCAATTTATTCCGTAAAATCGCCCCCTGACCGTCGGTTTCCGCCGCTCCGCTCCATTCGAGGGTCTTTCAAATTTCAAACGATCCGCTCGATCGGAACTCGAGTCGACTGTTCGACGAGCGAGAAAGATGCGATCGAGCGCCGGGTCACGGTTCGGCCCTCTCTCTTCTCTCGCCTCTTCCGGCGGCCTCCTGCCGCTTCCTGCCGCTTCCAGCCGTTTCTTGCCTCTCGGGCTATCTCCCCGACGCTTCCGGCGTCTCCGGCGACTCGATTGCGGGGCAATAAAACACCTCCGTGACACCTGCGCGCTCGACAGGGATCTCAGTCTTCTTCGCCCGATAACGAATCCACGGCGCTGGTCGCGAGTCCTTCCTTCGGGCAAAAGAGTCGCTCGACGGGCCGCGACCTTAGGATTCGGTCTCGTTGATCCCTCCTCGGCAAACCGTGGGCCGTGAGACTCGCGAGAGGTACCGCTCGCCCTTGAGGAGCGCGCGTAGGTGCCGAGAGAGAGAGAGAGAGAGAGAGAGAGCGAGCGGCACTTTGCGGGCTCGTAAAACACCGGCAGCCTTGTAAATCGGTGCCCGAGCGTGCCAGTCCCGACAGATTCGCGCCCCACTCTTCTCCCGCTCTATCTTGCTCGGTTTTTCGTCATCTCGGCGAATCGTCGAATCTTGGAGGAAAATGGACGAAATTCGCGAGCCATCGCCCGAGGGATTCTCGAGAGAGGAGGAGGGAAGAGAACGAGGGAAAGAGGGAGAGCGCGCGTATCGCTTCTCGTGTGACGAGAAAGGGGGTAGGATATCGTGAAATTCGCTGATCTGCAATGCAAATGTCGCGCAAGATTTCGCACGCAGGCGCACGCGGCAACGCGGCAACGCGGAATTTTTATTATTCCGGCGGGTCTTAAGCCCGTTGTTCACGGTACACACGGCTCGTGTAAAGTGAAGAACAAATGTAACGAGGCAGTCGCGTCTTACTCGGATAGTAGCTTACCTGATCAGGCCTGCCTTACCCTTAAGCGCGACTTCTTTTTGCGGTGGTCTCTTAGTATGCACGCGCGACCGTCGTAAAGTAGATGTACAGATCGCGCGTATCTTACGAAACTAAATTGGAACGAGACGAGCGAGGAACGAGAGAAGGAAAAAAAGGTAAAACGCCGAGATAGAAACGGGGAACGGGCGGAATGGACGGACCGGGACCTGGCCGACGTACAAGAGGGAAAACGCGGCTCGCCCGGAGCGAGAGAGTGAGATTGAGAAAGTGAGAGAGAGAGAGAGAGGCCAAAGGCGCGAAGAGAGCGCAAACACCCACCGACCGGGCTCGGTATATCCAGCTGGCTCTCCCACGCGTTCTCGGCGGACCGACGTCTTCATCGCCCGCCGTTCGGACTAGCGTACAAAGAGAATCAAAGTCCGCGCGCTACCGCTACCCTCGCCGCGTTTGCTCCTCGTAGACGACGAAAGAGGACCGATCGACGGCTCGACGACTTCGCTGCCCCGTTCGTGAGGGTCCATTTGCCCGGAGATCGGAGCACCGGACGAACCCTTTCGGCGGACAACCCCGGCGGGGTCCACCCTCCCCCGCGATTGTCGCGCATCTTTCCCGCAAAGAATGAACAAACCAAGTCGTCGACGAACGCTCGGGACAGTTCGAAGAGAGGCGACAACGAGCATCTGTTCGCCGAGCGGAAAGACGAGATCCGCTCCGTCGAGGGTTCGAGCGAAGCCGAGGAATAGAAGCGGCAGAGAGGGAGACGAGGTTCTCGTTCCTTTAAACCGAGAGGTAGTTTAAGGACCGTTCGAGAATCGGTAGCCTCTCCGTCGATGTTTTATTTTATCTTCTTCGCTCCATAAGATCGCATTCTTTACGACCCATTAGACGAATTCATTACCGGCCTCGGGCAATGGGTAGGTGAGGTCCGTAAGCCCTCTTTTCTGCCTCTCCTCCCTTCGATCTCCCCCTTCTCGAGTACCCCGCTTTCTCCCTCTCCGACAGCGTCGCTCCTTCGGTCCCTCTCCGATCTTCTCGGATCTTCTCCCCCGATTCTCGCCGGTTCTAAGACGCCCGGTATCTCGAGGATTTGCGCGATCCGCGAGCGTCTCGCTAGGCCGCGAATACCCGTTTAGCCGCGTCCACCGATCACGTTCCGAATTGTCCTCCGAGAGATCGCGAATTACGGCGCACCCGAGCCGTCCCGCGATATCGCGAGATATCGGACAGAGGACGGGAGAAAGGGGTGACGGAAAGGGTTGGAAGACGGCCGAGGCGACCTTGGCCGAAACGATATCTCGCGAAAGCTCCGGTCGGCCGATAAACGAGTCTCTGCAAATCCCGGCGATTCCTGCGGGCTCCGTAATGCTCTCCGGCGAATCCCGGTTTATCTAGTTTATCTGGTTTATCCGCCAGCCACGGCTATTCTACGGGAATATTGTAGGCGAGGGTGTCCCCGATACCGACGCACGATTCACCGCTGGTATTGTATGCCATCGAATTAGCGAGTCCGCGCGAGCTGCGTCGCCTCGTATCGCAAACGCTGTACTCTCCGAGTCGATTTCCATAAATTCTCCTCTGGTCCCTCCGCTCGGCGAGGGAGAGCGAGCGAGGGCGACCGAGGGCGAGGAAAGAGCCGCGAACAAAGCCGATTCGAGGATTTCTCGACGAAAGCCCGAAATGGCGTGAGATCGACGACCGTCGAATCGGCGCGATCGTCGACGTTCCCTGGGATCAGAGATCCGGGACGAACGGGGAATTCGAGGGGAAGGAAGAGGGACGAGTCGGGGTTAAAGGTTCAACGACACAGAGCGATACTTTATAACATATATATTTATTTGAGCTTTAATTGCATTTTAAAATACAACCGAAATAATTAAATAATGACAAATCTGGTAAAATGGTTTCAAGAGTCGCGTATACATGATGCATATCTTTGTGGTTGCGCATTTGTAAGTAGGTAGGTACGTTTCGAGCGTATCTTTCGCACGGTTGGCTATTCCTTCTTTCCTTTCTTCGTCTCCGCGAGGGTGTGCACGCCGCGTTCGCTTGTGCGCCTACGTCGTTAGTCTTTCGCGTTCACCTAAGCTTCGTGCTTCCTCGTCACACTCTCAGCAGTCGTATATAATTACAATAATAATATTAATATTATTATTATATCGATAAATACTTTTAAAGTCCGCGATGGAAGAATTAGAGTTTACAAGAAATACGTATACAAGTGTGTTCCGCTCCGAATTCGGGCCTCCACGTTTATCCACCCTCTCTCGCTACCTCTCTCGTTCTCGGTACTTGCATTCACGCATCCACGCACGCACATTCGCGATCTTGCACCCTCTGACCCTCGCACCCACGCACGCATTCCCGTCCGCTCATCGCCCGTTCATCCCGTTCTCCACTCTCCGCGTTCGCTCTTCCGCTCTCGATCCTCGCCGAATCTTAGTCGAATCGTTGAGTCCCTCTGTTCGCAACAGTTTCGCACACGCCAGGCACACTCGCGTTCGCGCGCAAACCATCGTAGAGCGCGTTCGCGGTCAGGCACGCAGAACGGTGCGCGGGGTAGCTCGCGCACCGTCGTCTTTCTCGAGCTCTCTCTCTCTCTCTCTCTCTCTCTCTCTCTCTCTCTCTCTCTCTCTCGATCGGACATCTCGAGAGACTCGCGGCCGGCCTTGAAAAATTTATCGCTACGCCTCTCGCTTCGCCGCGTCTCTCTATAATATAATAATCGTAATTGTAATCGTACTCGTAATCGTAGTCGTAGTCGTAATCGTAATTGTAATCAATATACACAGTATTCGCGTTAATTCGAGTGATAGTAATGACAATATTTTACACGTAAAATGTCGCGTTGGCTCGCACGGCGCAATAAATAGTATTTGAACAAAGAAAATGTACAGTAGCCTACTCGCGTGCTACGAGTCGAGGAAAAGGACGTTCGCCGTGCCCGACTCGCGCGCACTCGAGCGACCGCGAGCCTCGCTATTGCACCGCGTCTCGTTGCATCTTGGCGTCGTTTTCATCCCCCTTGCGTTCCGGCATTCGCGGACTCCCGAGGAGCCTCGAGCCTCGATCCCGAGATCGACCCACCGGTTTCGTAGCGATAAGTATCGACAAAGATATTCCTATACAGGGGTGGACCCTACCCTAACCTATGCGCTAATCAACTACGCTCTTACGCTCCGTACGTTCTTACGCTCTTACGCTCTTACGTTCTAGAGGTATACATGCTGATCCGACCTTACGACAGCCGATGGCCGAGACGAGCGTCCCTCCTCCCTCCGCCCGTCACGCTTCCGGCCCCGTTCCGCGGTGTTCCCACCATTTCACTCGCCGACCGTCGTAAATGTCCTTAAGTATTTATAAAATCACAAACTTGGCCGCGCGCCGAGCCCCCTGACTCAGCGGTGCCGCGAGATATGGTGGCATCACAATTTACTTGACGCTCCTTCGACGTCCGCCCGCCGTTCCCCGCCTGCGCGGCGAGTCTCGCGTCGTGGTCGCGCCGTCGAGGAACGATCCAAGGAGACCGACGACCGGTCGAACGGTCCCGGGGCCCGGGGCCCGGAGCCAGGAGCCGGAGGGGACGATGGTCGAGGAGCGAAGGACGAAAACGGTGCGAGTGGTTCCTTGGCAAAAACCGAGGGGAATGGTCGGGGAAGGGCCGTGGGGAAGGAGCGGCGAGGGCGGAGATGAAACGGAGAGAAAGAGCGAGAAAGAGAGAGAGAGAGCGAGGAGAAGCGAAACCGGCAGGGGGAACGGCGCGACCACGAGGCGACGATCGACGAAGAGGAAGAAGACGCGAGAGATCGATCGGCGCGAGAGGCGGGCGACTCGAAGGTCCGAGTGTCCAACCGCGCCGCTAGTTACAGTCGTTACAGTATAGATACACTTATGTACAAATGGCAGCACCGCTACTTACGGGGCTCGGACTATACGTACTTGCTGGACAGCTGCTTGGCCAGCTCCGTATACTTGAGAAATTTCGAGTGCGGACTTTCCTCGAGAGGAGAGGCCGCCGACTGAGAGGGGCTGCCGTTCGCCTGCGGAAGAGGCGGCGACTTGTTGCGCTGGGAAGTCGGGGGCGACGAGGAGCTGTGACCCGGGGCCCCGGTGGTGTTCTGCGACGCGGCCGCCGCCGCCGCGGCAGCTGCAGCCGCGGCCGCTGCGGCCGCTGCCGACCTCCCTATCGTCAGCGGATCCGGGATCACTCCGTCCTTTACGAAGTGCATCTTCGAGAGATGATGCCTGTAGGCTCCCTTGGAGATGAACGGCGTGTCGCAGAAGGCGCACTTCATGATCGAGTCGGCCGTAACCACGGCGTCGTTGCAGGCCCAGCTGAAGGCCAAAATGGCGCCAGGAGTGGTCCCGGTTCCCGGGCCGGAAGTCCCGACGACCGAGCCGGAGCTCGATCCGTGGGTCGAGCTCGATCCCGACCTGCCAGGGCCGGAGGTTCCGGCGGCTCCCCCGGATCCTCCCCCGGCGCCGCTTCCGCCGCTTCCGCCGCCGGAGGAGCTCCTCGTTTCCGTCTTGTCGCAGAGCTTCTGAAGGGCGGCGAGCGGATGGCTGCTCGTCTTGCGGCCCTGCGAATCCGTCCCCCCGCCGGTCGATCCTCCGCCGGCGCCTCCGCCGCCCCCGCCGGAGAGGCTGTCGAACATGGAGGACAGGGCGCCCAGGCTGCTCGAGGCCTTCGCGTCGGGGGTTCCTCGCGGGGTAACTGATCGGTCGCTGCTGGTCGGACTGCTCGTGCTGTTTCTGCAGGGACTGCGCGCAATCGACTCCGGTTGTCCGCTCGATCTCGGCGTCGGTGGGTTGACGCGAGGAGACGGCGCCTCTCTCCCGTCCTCCGACGTCGCGTCGTGAAGGTTGCCTCGACGGTGATCGAAGGAGCTCTGCTCCTCCTCCTCTCTGCAGTCATCGACGATCTCTTTCTTCACGAAGACTTCCCGCGGCGGCGGTGGCGGTGGCTGAGGCTGCGATTCCTCCTCGTTGCTTCCACGATCCTCGACCTCGTCGTCCCTGGGCTCCTTCTTCACGACCACCGCCGCCGCCACCGCCGCCGCCGCCGCCGCTGCACCGGACTGATCCTCGTCTCCGGACTCCTCCGTGGGTGGATGATGACGAGCGGAGAGAGGAGCGCCCTGCTTGTCCGGCGTGACGCGGTGGTGATGAGAATGAGAGCCGGAATGCCTCTCGGAATGACCCACGGAGGAGAGATCGACGCGCCTCTCGGGCGTCATCGCGTCCGTCCTGCCGCTGCCTCGTTCCGAGATGGAGCTCGACTCGCTGCCGCTGCGCTCCCTCCTCGCGGCGGCGCTCATCGAGCCGTAGTGCTGTTGCTGCTGCTGCTGCTGGTGATGCTGCTGCTGATAGGAGCGCAAGAGATTCATGGTTTGCGGATCGACCAGCGGTTTCGTGTAGTCGACGCTCTCGTCTATGCCGAGGCGCTTGAGAATGCTGGTGCCCATCGGGGCTCCCGGCTGAACGTGGTGCAAGCCGGTGGTGCCGTGCCTCGAACGAGAATCGAAGCTCTTCTCGATCAGCTTCTCGATGGCGTTCAAGACGGACGGGGAGGAGCTGCCGGTCGTCTCGTTGGTCGTCGGCGTGGGAGTGTCCTTGCCCGGAGTGGTGGCGTCGCTCGCCGACGAGGGAGACCGGTGCTGTCTGGAGGATACCGACGAACTGTCCTCGTTGACGCTCTTCCGACCGCTCTCGGTCGACGGCAACGTCGCCGGCAGGTGATTCGACATGAGGGCGTTCTTGAGGAAATTGCGCTGATTGACGCCGACCGTGCCGGCACCGATGCACTGTCGTATGTGCTCGACGAAGATGGTCGTCTCGATCTTCTCGCCGCACTTCTCGCAGGTGATTCTGCCGGCGTGCTTGCCGAGACCGTGATGAGACAGTCCGGTCGCCGCGTCTCCGTTCTTGAACTCGTTCTGAGCGCGCTCCAGCTCGAGTAACTTCCTCACGGGCAGAGACTTTTTTCGCTTCTCGCGCGTCTGCCGGCGACGGCCTCCGCTCTCGGTGATGGATCGCATTATGTGCTCCTTGTAGTGGGAGTTCTTCACCATGTGATTGCTCAGCTCCTTCAGCGAGCTGAATGCCTGATCGCAGACCTTGCAGGTGAGAACGGCGCTGACGTGGCTGCTCGTGGCTCCCGCCCCCGGAGGTCCGGCGTTGCCCCCGTGGGGGCCGGAGCTTCCTCCTCCGGGGGCCAGGGAGCCGGTCCCGCCACCCCCGGCGACGTTCGCGCCGCCGCCACCGACGCCCCCGCCGCTTCCGCCCTTGCTCTCGTCGGAGGACTTCCACGAGATGATCTGCTCCTGCGAGATAATGTTGGTGTAGTGCTGGGTCTGCTGCATGTGCGAGGTCATCTCCGCGAGCGACCGGAAGCTCTGGCCGCACCACATGCACTTGAGGATCTGCCTGGTCTGCTCGGCGCCCTTTCCCAGCCAGACGTCCTGCCCTCGGACGAGCTTCCTCGGCAGCGGCATCGTCTCCTTGATCAGGAGATTGAGCTCGGATGGGCTCTGCTTGCTGCTCTGGGTCGCCGAGGCAGCGCCGGCGGAGGTGTTGGTGCCGGCGCCGGGGCCGGACCCGGAGCCGGAGCCGGGCCCGCCTGCTCCCGGTCCCACTCCCGCGTTGCCCGAGGACGTTTGCGGCTGATGGGACTGCTGAGGGGCGGACATGCCGGGCATGCCGGACTGCTGGGAGTGCAGACTCGACGCGGCCGACGGAACGGGCATGTTGACGCCGCAGTGCTTGGCCTCCTTCATGTGCGTCGTCATGGCCGCGAGGGTCGGGAAGCTCTGCTTGCACCACACGCACTTGAGCACGTCCTTGGCTTGATCGGCGCCCTTGTTGAGCCAGTGGGACTGCCAGGCGCTGTGTCGGCCGCCGGAGGTCGATCCGCCGGCGGAGCCGGTCGATCCGGTCGAGCCGGCAGTCCCGGCGCCCGGACCCGCCGTTCGGAAGAGATCCTCGCCCCCGAGCTTGCTCAGCTCGCTCATCTTCTCGAGGGCCTTGGTCGCCTCGCTCGGCTGATAGGGCTTCTCGAGGGCCGGCGGGGGTTTTATCTTGCCGTTCCAGAGCTGATGGTGATCGACGACGCCGGTGGTGGCCTTGGGGGAGAGCTGCTGCTGACTAGTGGCCGCCGCTGCGACCGCGGCGGCGAAGTACGGGAAGTGGGAGGCGACGACGGGCGAGGTCCACGGGGAGACGACCGGCGGTCTGCCGAAGGCGGAGGCCGCGACTGCCTGCGTCGCGTCCTGATGGGCGGCGGAGGCCGCGGAGGAGGAGGCCAGCCTGCTGGACTTGCGAGCCGGCGGAGGCGGCGAATCCTCCGGGCCGGGTCGCTTTCTCCCGGCTATCGAGAGATCCAGCGGGCCGTTGTTCGTCTCGCTCGAGGAGGACGGCGTCGGGGGCTTGCTGAGGTTCAGGATCTGCTCGTCCTCGTCGTCCTCGGTCGAGGAGGCCTTTCTCGTGCTGAAGTCCAGAACGGCTGGCAGGGGAGTCGCGGACGGCGAGACCTCGCCGACGCTGCTCGGCGAAACGAGGAGGCCCGGGGTTGCCGCCGGGGGAGAGCACGAGGAGGACACCAGGGGCGAGACGGAGCCGCGGGACAGGGGCGAGTGGCCGAGCAGGAGCCGCTGGTGGGTCTGATGCAGGTAAGCGGCCATCACCGCCGCGGAGTGTGGTGGCAGCAGAGGGTGGCTGCCCAGGGGCAGAGGCACGATGCCGCTCGGGCTTACCGGGCTGGCGCTGCTCCTGGTGGCGGCTGGCGGGGGACTTCCGGTCGCCGGGCCGGACGATTCCCGGGAGTCTCTCGAGGGACAGCGCGGACTCATTGGCTCTCTGAAAGCATCAAGAAGAACGAGAAACGTAGGGCAATCTTCGCACGGGGCGCGAATAGCCGATGGACGAATCGCCGGAAAGGCGGACCGTCGCGCGCGAAACTGCCTCTTCCCGCGTCTTTCTGCCTCACCGAGATTCTCCGATCGGCCGCGGATCCTGGCTGGAACGGACGCGACGCACTTTCGCTCCTGCTGCGTCTCCGTCGCGGGGAGGGGTCGTCGTCGAGGCGTTCTCGCCGAAGCACCGACCGACGCGAGACTCGAGCGCGCGCCGCAGAGTCGACGATACGGAGGCGGACGGTCGATGGCTCGATCGACTCGACGTCGCTTCTTTCGCGCGGCTCACCGATCGTCGAAGGCGCGCGCGGCCGAATCTGCGAGCAAGTTTTCCGCGCGAATCGACGCGAACCGACGGGAAACGAGGACGAGCGAGAAGAACGGCGGAGATGGGAGAACGCGCAGCCCGTTGCGGGCCCGTCGACGGCTCGCTCGTAACTGAATGCTTCTGACTGAATGCCGAATGCGTGCCACGAGATGAAAGGGGAGCACCGCCACGCATGCAGGGGAAGTTTTCGGGGGCTAGCGGGGCGGCGCGAGGCGGCGCGGGGCTCGCAGGCGCCACCGCAGCAGCCCGTTGCCGGCGTCCGGATCCACCGCCGCCCCGTGGCCCCCGCGATCGCCGGTGTGCCGGTAAAGCGCTATCGCGCGCCTCCCGCCGCCGATGGCGATGCCGATGACGATGACGATGGCTGCGGCTGCGGCGGTGGCGGCGGTGGTGGTGGTGGCGGTAGCGGTGACGGCGGCGGAGGCAGCGGCGAGAGCAACGCGCGCGGACGGACGAGTAACACGTGCCTGTCTCTATTAGCGGTGTGACGTCGCACGGGAGCCACCGATATCGCCCGTCGTCTCGGTCCTTGTCACCTCGCGGCCGTAAAAGCCGCCTCTTGGCGCGCGGGCCGTCTCAGCGAGGGATCGTCGGCTCGAAGCGCGACGAGCGTCGCCCCGTGTGTACACACCCGGGGCCACCGCTCGACGACGGCGACATTAAAGCCAACGACAGCACCGCTCTCGTTGATTCAAGCGATTTACGACGACGTCCTCGGATAAAGCACCGACCAGCGACTTTCGAAACGAACGGCTCGAAACTTATCTTCGCGCCGTCGACGTATCGCGCGAGCGCTTTCCTCCGACGGATGCGCGAAAGAGAGAAGCGTGTTTACCTGTCCGGTGGTCCGGTGTCCCTTAAAATCGTAGGATTCAGTCTCGCGGCAGCGGAGGGCGGCGGGGTAGACGGAGAGGCGTCCTCGTCGTCCTCCTCGTCGGTCGGCTCGGCATCGTCCTCCTCCTTGGCAGCGGCCGTGCAACCCCTTTCGCTGGGACTGACCGGCCCGTCATCCTCCACGCAGTCACCCTCCTCGGCCTGGAGGTCCGTGCCGGGCCCAGTGCCTTCGACTCCGTCCTCCCCTGAAACCCAACATCGAGCGGACCTTGAGCGTGCATCTCCGAGCATCCGCGCCTCGACTTTCGTCGAGCGCGCGAGGAAACGAGCCGCCGATAAGTGGATGGAAGATGGCAAAGAGAGACGGCGGAGGAATGGGGTTAAAAGACGAGTTTCGGAGCGACAACGGGGGAGACAATGCCGCTATCGGTTCATTTATCGGGTCTTCGCGCCGGCGAGGGCGAGGGCGAGAGGAAGAGCGAGAACGAAACGGGGGCCGAAAAGGACGGCGCGGATGGCATCTACCACGATCCCGTCGTACGGGTTACGTCGGATACGTCGCTGGCGACGACATCGCCGGTCCATTGTCGATCCATTCTCGCGACTTCCATCTTCGCATTATGATTCTTAATCGAATCGTTTCCAGACGCAGACGTCGCAACGGCCTTTTTCCGCGATACCTCGGCCGTTGTCCGTGCATCGCCCGTCCCGCATCGATCGCGCAGACGTTTGAAACGTTTCGAGGAGCGCTCGCAATTTCATGAAACGACGTCTCGGGCAGTCCGTTCCGATCGTTGGGTTCGATCTTATCGCCGTGGAGGAGCGTCGCGGGGTGTTGTTCCAATTGCGGAAGAAGATGTATCCGAGAAGAGGCGAGTACCGCAGGGGGGAGTGGGACGACTCAACGACGGAATCGAACCTCTCCGGCCCTCGAAGCTGGCGAACCATCGAAGGAAGGCCATCGAGACCGCCATCTTGTTCCGAGGACTCGACTCCTTCGGAAAGGGAGCCTCGATTCCTCCATGGTTTGCGAGAGGGCCGAGAGAGGAGAGAGAGAGAGAGAAAGAGAGAAAAAGAGAGAGAAAGAGAGGAAGGTGGCCGGCACACCTCCCTCTCAGGAGGGTGGGGACAAGCGGGAGCACCGTCCTACCTTGCCGACTGGCCAACCAAACGATCGTTTGTTCGCCGACGGGCCATGGAAGAGGTAGGGAAAGCAGATCGCACATCGATCCGTGGAGGCATCGGCAACTAATTACGCAGATTTATGTCCCCATTGTCCATTGTCTCTCTCGCCTGGAGCGGCCCTCCGAAGCCCTCCCGGGCCCCTCCGCGGCCCTTCGGTGCCCTCCAAAGTCCACAGAAGCCCTCCGGAGTTCTCCGCGACCGTGAGCGATTCGCTGGAAGCGACTGCTCACCGTCCCAACTGAGAACGAGAGGAGAGAACGACCACGACCACGACCACGACCACGATCACGGGTCCACGAGGTACGCCGGACGCACCGAGACGAGGAGGAAGCGAAGGAGAAGGAGAGGGAGAAGGAGGAGGAGAAAGAATTTCAAGTTTGCGAGGCAGACGTCGCCAACGAGAACGAGATCGAACGTGGATTCGCGATAAACACGAAGATCGGGACGGACCGAGAAGGAGAGAGACCAACCCCGTCCGTTCAAGCGTTGACAAGGTCCGGTCAAGGGTGGAAGAGAGCGAGTCTCCGAGATCGCGTTCCTCGCGACGACGATGAGATCTCGGGGGCTCCCGCGGAACCGACGGCTCCGTGCTTCCGGCGCAGGCATCGTCCGCTTACAATTAGTCCGGAAAGCGCGCCTAGGTGTCCAGCCCTCGATGCGTCGAAACCCCGTAGGCGAATCGCTAACGAGAATCCTGCGCAAGGTTGCGTATTCGGTCGCAGGAGAGATAGGAGCGGAGCGTGGGGACCGTGGCGTACCGAAGTTAAGCGGGGCCCAAGTTGGAGAGCCGAGCTTCGAGGCCGCTCGACCGAGGAAGATGCGTCCGCGCGATATCCGCTCCTTCTGTCCTCGACTCGCGACAAACCGGTAGGATAAACGTTACCGGTCAGCCACGAGGCATCGGGGGCTCCCGCGCTCCTACGCTCCTACGCTCCTACGGTCATACGGTGTTACGCTCCGATCAGTGGGCGCGGGACCGAACGTACCCCGTCTACGTCGTACAGTTCGCGATGCACAGGACGACCGCCTCGCCGTCTCTCTCCCCATCCTCTCGCCAACGCGCCATTAGTACACGATGCACAACAATAATTAGTCTTATCTGCAAATTCTTTCCTTCTACCGTGCATCGTGCATCGTGCATCGTGCACCGTCCACCGCGTGACCTTCTTGGCCAACCTCCCCGATGTCTCCCTTTCTCTCTTTCTCCCTGCCCGAGCCCGAACTCCTTTTTCGTCGTAGTTCTCGCGAGACGACGATCTCCGAGGCTCGTCGAAGACGGCTCGAGCTGCCGCAGGACCGGCGACCAGTCGGCAAAGAGTCCCGAGAGCATCGGGCAGCCTACATACGCGTACACGTGTCGGAAGGTACGTCCTATCGGCTGACAACCGGTACCGACGATGGACCGAGCATCGACGAGACCGATAGTCACGCTCGCTACTCCGCGTGGAACGATCGTTGCTCGTTAATTGCTGCGACGAGAGAATTTCGAGATTAGCCTCGCGAATGGAAAATCACCGAGGCTGCGATCCGACGAGGAAAGAAAGCATTTTTGCTCCGAGCCGAGACGGATCGAGCGGTAAATCTCGATCTCAGCGGCGTATATTCGCGTCTGGTCTAGATTTACGCGCCACCGGCGTATTAAATCAGTTGCGTTTGTCGGTAATTAGGCTCGTTGTTAAAGCTTCGCGCGCTGCGAAAATTTACGGCGGACCGTGTAAACTCGATT
This sequence comes from Cerceris ruficornis, assembly GCA_963989415.1. Lineage (NCBI taxonomy): Eukaryota > Metazoa > Arthropoda > Insecta > Hymenoptera > Crabronidae > Cerceris > Cerceris ruficornis. The sequence continues at coordinate 16,291,709 of OZ022527.1, read as the reverse complement.
GTTTGCGGGGCAAATCGAGATAGCGAATTTTTCTTTGCGCCAACTCCGCTATCTCGGTTTCCATCTCGACGTTGATTCCTCCAGGGGCCCGATCGGACTCGGAGAGCGGCTGGTTCGGTCGGGCATGGGCCTTACGCACCCAGAGCACCCGAGTAACGCGTGGTCCCTCGGCATCCTGCCAATTGGCAGGTGGGATCTGTCGCTCCCGAAGGGTTTACCGAGGCAAGAGCAAGGACCCGTAGGAACCGTGGCCGGGGAACTTGCCTCTCTGTGTCGAAAAACCTGTCTTCTCGAAAGGCGAGCCTCTTCGCGGGGGCAGGAGCCCTCCTCCTCGCGAAGTCTTGGCGCCGATGGCCGGAAAGCGCGAAGGCGAGGAAACGCGGAAACGTCGGAGGCAAGAGGAAGGAGGAGGGCGCGAGGGGGAAAGAAGAAGGGAAGGTCGGAGGAAAAGGATGAACGGAGGAGGGCAAGGGAGGGCAAGGTAGGGCAAGGCAGGGCAAGACAGAGCGAGGCAGGGGAAGGCAGAGCGAGGCAGAGGAAGGCAGAGGAAGGCAGAGTAGGGTAGGGCAGGACAGGACAGGACAAGGGGGGAAAGGAGATGAATTCCTGATGCGAGAGAACCGTCGGGAGGCTGCCGAGAAGAGTGACAGGAGGCAGACGAAGAGACGAACGGATGGACAGGCAGACAGACGGACGAACGGACGGGCGGGCGGAGAGGCGGACGGGCGGACGAGCGGACGGGCGGACGGGCGGACGAAGAGAGACGAAGAGCAAAGGGAGGCGCGCATTGTGATTCTCTCGCGGTCTGCCAGGGAGTGACTGACGGGTGAATCCATTCTCCTTCCTCCGTCCTTCTTTCCGTCTCTCGCTCGTTTCCCTTCTCTCCCGCTGCTTCCTTCTCTCGAGGCAACCGGCGCGGCGGTACTCTCGCGAATTCTCGCTCCGACTCAACGGCGCGCTCGAGATACCGCGGCGATACTCTCCTTTCATCGTTTGGAGCATTTCCGTCGTCGCCGGAGGTAACGGGCTTTTTTCCAATTTCTCGCTCCTGGACCGTCCGATCGCGAACCGCGGTCCAAGAGGTAACGCGGACGGCCCGAGGGAGGAGAGACGAAAAGGAGGGCGAAAAGAAGGAGAGACGGGGGAAGGAAGATGGTTGGGACGGGCAGGATACTCGCGCGCAATCCCTCAGGTAACTTCGGATTCCCCGTCGATGTAAATGTTTACGATTCGCTTCCCCTTGGAGCATCGGTCCGTCCTCTTCTTCTTTTTACGATCGCTTTGTCTTCCCAGCGAGGAACGTCAGGTGGTCGGAGATTCGTGAGTCACTTAGGCGTTCGAACGAGACGACAGCCTCCAACCGAAGACGAAGTACCGACCTACCGTAGTCTACCTGACCGATTGACCGATGAGGCGACTGTTATCCTAAGTCAACACTCGCTCCATCGGTCCGTCGAATGGGCCCCTTCCTTCGCCCGCGCCGTCTTTGGCCTACGCTCCCGATTTCATCACCGCCACTCGTCCAGCATCGCCCGACCTCGCGATCCCGCCGTTTTCGAGGACGTCCGCGAAAGCCGCCCGATAAATCCTATCGTCGATCCAGCGGAGGGAAATTTCGTCACGATGCTCCAAAGTCTCGGCACTTGGACACGCCTCGTTCAATCTCGCGCCATCCTCGACGACCGCGAAAACCCCGAATCCACGTCGCCCGATTGCTTTTCCTCGGCTTCCACGACTTCTCGCCGTCTCCCTCTCTCGTTCGCCGGAGCCGCCTCGCCTCCAAGTGCCAAGGTAGATCTCGGATTTGCGAGGACGGGACTTTCGGCCGCGAAATTGTCGCTCCCTTCGAGAACGGGCGACAAAGTCCTCGCGCGCATATTGCACGACGGAATCCGCGAAGCTCGTCGACGCGCCTACGTAGTCCCGAGAAACGTGGGTGCGCGCCAATTTTCTCGGGGGATTCCCCGCCCGAGGAGCATCCGCCGCGGCGGGAACGCGACGACCGACGAGGCGAGACGCGTCGGTAGAACGCGCCGTGCCGTTCCGTTCGAGCGAGGGGGCAACGGGCGAAAGGTAGGGTAGGGTAGCGTGTAGGGTAGGGTATGGTAGGGACGCGACGACGACGAGGAGGAAAAGGAGGAAGAGCAGCGAGCCCGACGAAAGTGGAATACGACGAACGCGTCAGACGCAGGCCGCGGGACCGTCCGACGCGGAAGTTCCTCTTCTCCTGGCGACTCGGGAGAAACGAGCGGACTCGCGTCGGACGTTTCGCGCGTCAAATTTTCCAAGATACGTCGCGAAGCGGCGACTTTCGTCCCGGAGGAAGACTCCGTGACGAAGTCGCTGGGACGAGGCAGAAGGAGGAGCGGGCTGCGCGGTGTCGCGCGGACCCCCTCGAACGGTATTAACGAGCGCTCGCGCGCGTTCCGAGCCGGCGAAGGCGCGTCCACCGATCCAGGTAGGACGAGCGAATGATGGATGATGCGAGCCGAGCGTCCACTTCCTTTGCTCTTTCGCTCCTCCGCTCGTTGCTGCGTTTGCTCGTTCGATCGCGCAACAGGCGACAGTGATGATCGATGCTCGGCTGCCGTAGGTGCTGCCGTTGCCAGCAGCCTTCTCGAGTCGCTCTCGCGATCCTTCTCCCTTCTATCGGGAGCCTCCTTCGACGAGCGGCGCGTTTCGGCGCGCCCTTCTCCAGCCTCGAGCTTCCATCGAACCGTACGAACTTTTTGCAAATCAGCCGAGAGAGCACACGAGCGAAAGGAATCGGGAGACGGGCGAAACGATAGGCCGAGTGTAGTCGAGGGAGGACGGAGGGGACGCCGATCATCGGAGCGCGTCGGACCGCAGAGTCTCGGGGCGTTTTCCTTCTCTCCGTTGCGTCGCTCGTTCCGCCGACTGCCGGCACGGACGCCGTGACAACGATAATTGTCAGCAAAGTAACGTCTCTCGAGTCGAGCGGGAAGAGCGAAAAGGAGAACGAAGACGCGGTCGGAGACGGAGAGGCTATGGTGGAAGGGAAGAAGGTACGGTCGAAGCAAGGGTGAGAAATGAAAAGAGGGAAAGGACGACGCGAGGAACGACGCGAGAAAGAGCGAGCGAGCCACTCTATTTATAGAACCGGCAACAAACACGGAGCAGCTGGTGTCGATCCGTCCGGTTATCGTTTCGTTTACACAGCTCTGTCATACCCCTCGCGAAGTGGTCACGCGAGAACCGAGAAGCGAGAAACGAGAATGGAGAATCCAGAGGCAAGGAACGAGAAACGAAAATCCTTTCCGTCCTCTTCTCCCGCGCGGGAGAGTTCGGCACCCCCGCCGACGAGAGAAGAGCGCAAAATCAACGGCCTCGAAAGAACGTCGAAATGGGAACCGCGCGAGTCCGATACGCGTCTCAATCTCGAGGAGGTGCGGATATCTCGCGAGAGAAGTCGTCGCTCGATCTTCGTCGCGAGAGTCGGATCCCGAAATAGGTTGTCGGCTCGCGCGCACGTACGACCGGAGGAATCAACGACGAGCGAGCGAGTCAGCGTGAGAGCGAGAGAACGAGAGAACGAGAAAACGGGAGACCGAGCACACGGCTGCCTCGCCGATCCATCCTAATAAATATCGTGTCAACGTAAATAAGTGCGATGCCACGTGGTACGCGCGAGTGCTCGAGAAGCGAACGTTCGAGAGAAGATGGCGCACCGACGGACTCGATCCGTCGTCGGGATGACGGACGGCTGATGTACGGAACGACAGGTGCCGCCGTGGCCGTCGACGTCGACGGGTTCGTCGTCGTTCCCAGCGTAGCACTCCCGAGCTCCTCGTCCTTCCGTCACGCCCGCGCTTCGTCCGCGCCTCTCCCTCGTTCTCGCGATCTCGTCGTTACCGAACTTGGCCCCGCTTGCCCAAAATTTCTACCCTTCCGCAAAAAACGGGGATCTACGAGCCACGGTCGGGAATCGGTCGCGATTAATTCCCCGACCCTTCCCTCGCTCCGACGCTCTCGCGTTCCAGTCTTCGCGATAGCCGTCGCTTCGGACGACGTCGCTCCATCGGCGAACGCTCGTCCAAGAATAACCCCGATGTCGCGCGGAAGACGATTTACGCGGCACCGCTAACCGCTACCTCGATCTCTCTTCGCGACGAACGACCGGAGTAATTGGAAACGAAAGAATTATCCCGTCGTCTCCGCGCGGACTCGCTCGTCCTGCCGTCGTACGTTTCGCGTTTTGGCTATCCCGCTCGCGCTTTCGTGGAATGAAATTTGCGCGAGGGTCACCGCACCCCAGCATCGATCGAATCGATCGACCCGTGAACTTTTGGCTTCGTCTATGCTCGCCAAATCGGCGAACTCCGCTGGCACGACGGAGACGCTGCCCACGATCGGACGGGCAGTCGGCCAGTCGAGTACTCGAGCGGACGAGCGAGAGACCAGGCAGGTCGGCAGGCATGCAGGCAGGCAGGCAGGTAAGCGGGCAAACGAACAAGCGGACAGGCGGGCAGCCAGGCATGCGTGCAGTCGGTCGGTCGGCCGATCCGTCGGTCCGTCAGTCAGGGCGACGGTCGGGCAGCCAGTCGATCAGGCAGTCGGTCCATCAGTCAGTCAGTCAGTCAGTCAGTGAGCCAGTCAGTCAGTCATTCGGCCGGTGGACGGGACGAGCGCGGAAAGCGTAGAACGGTTCCAGCGCGGCGACGGCGGGGGAGGGAGGATCGACGAGGGAGGAGGAGGGAGGGGGAGGGACGAGGGGCAGCGGCGGCACCGAGGTCGGAGCAGATTTATGCGACACACATGCGGCAAGGCGTATAACTCACTCGCTCGCCCATAATATCTTCCCCCCGACCCCCTCGCTCGCCGCTCTGCCCCTCTTCTTAGCCCCCCCAAAGGCATCGAGATGAGAGACAGATACACCGATACCGCCGAACGAGGCCGACGCAACGCGATATTTATTACGAATTGGGATTACGTTGTATCAGTGGTTCTCAGCCTTCCATGGGGAAACCTTGGAGGAGCGACGTCGCGCGCTCCAAGATCACCGCGATCGATGCGTCTCGACGCGTCTATCTCGACGGGAAACGTACGAGCTACCGCACCGAGCTACCGAGAAATCGCTCCCCGTCGCGCGACGGAGATCGTGGCGGACGCGGAGAAACGGAGAGGGAACGGGAAGAGGGGAAAGAAAGGAGCGAGGGAGGTGAAAAGGAAAAAGGAACGGAAAAGTAGAGGAAAAGGAAAAAGAAGCGAAGCAAGAAGGTTGGGGGCTGCACGAGGGGTTAGGCAGGGGCATACCGCGAGGCTAGTTAGTCCGAGATCGTACCACCTTTGTTTGCTCGGCCCACCTCCGTCATCGAGGCGACGATACAGCCGCTCGTACGTGTACGCGCACGCACACCGTCGCTCCGCCGGTAGCCGTGGCATTATATCGTGAGCACAGAAGTAATTTATAGTTGCAATAATTTATTGGGTACCATGGGGTTTATACTTGCCTGACGCGTAGCCATCCGTCACCGTCAGTGACGTCACCTCCCTCCACATAATGACTACCTACGCCCCGACTCCTCCCGCCCGCTTCGGTCCTCGTACCTCGTACCCCCTTTCCGCCTCTCTACCCCCTACACCCTTTTGCCCGTGCAACCCCACTCTAGCCGACCGCTCGGACGATTTCTCCGCTCGTGTCTCGAGTACGGCCGCGATCGGTCACCTCCGCGAGGAACCGCCAAATCTCCCCTTTCCCCTCTTTTCCTCGCGTCCACGATTTCATTTGGCGCCTGAAGTAGACGCGACTCGACCGGAAGGACGGTGACGGTGACGGTGACGGCGACGGTAGTGACGGTGACGGTAGTGACGGTGACGGTAGTGACGGTGGTGGTAGGACGACAGTCACCGGAGGCGCCTCCCGATGCTCGACGGAGACGACGAGTCCGACCGCAACTAGATACGCTCGTCACGTTTCTGGCTCGCCTCCTGAGAGGAGGAGACGCTCCGGAGAGAGCGGGGGGAGGGATTGAGAGAGAGAGGGAGAGAGCTACACCGGAGAAGACGGCGAAGCCGACTGGGAGAGGGTGATGCCGCGTTACCGGCTGCCGTCGGAGGAAACCGAGGGTGCGAGTGGAGGTGACGTTGACGGGCGTTTGTCACTGTCCTCGGCAAATAATATCCACCATCGCCCGGTATACCAGTCCCGTTACCTCCACGGATCTTTCTCCTTCCGAAGGTCTCCGCTATTGTTCCGACGTTGTTTTGCGACTCGAGGCAAGGAGAACTCGCGCGTATCCTAATCCCACCTAAGATCGACCGATCGTTATCCACCGCGATACTTGTTCCTCGCCTCTGCGTTCGCCTATCGTCCCTCGACTCTTCCTTCGGCAGACTCTTTCTCGATCGTGGCGAGTCGAGGGACGGGCGGAAGGACTACGCTGCGAAAAAATGCGGAGTTTTCTTCGAGGAGAAAGCGCGGTTGGCGATCGCCGAGCGGCCCGCAGTCTCCTATCGCCGAGAGATAATTAGGAAAAGTTATTCGAGCCGCCGGTGCGCTAGGTCGCAAGGGGGACGGGCGAGGGTGACGGCGAGGGAGCGCGACAGGGACGGAGACGGTGGAAAGGGTGGAGGGTCTTGGCGACAGCCGTCAATCGATTGTCAACCGGGTCAGGCGACCGACCTAACCTAGACTCCCGGACTTCTATCCTCCTCCGCCTCCTCCGCCTCCTTCGCTCTCCTTCGCCCTCGTCCGAGCGCCCGCTACCTACGCTTCTTCGTCCTGCCGCTGGGATACGTTGCCGTTGAATTCTAGAGAGCGTCGTCCGCGTAAAAGCGTTTCTCCCTCTGTCCTTTCGACGCAAGGGAAGCCCAAGGAAAAAATCGCTCGGCGACTCTCCCCCGCTCTCGCCACCGGATGAGCCGAACCTCCGAGTTTCCGCGGCCCTCCTCCCCTACGGTGCTCTCGAGGCCGGCGATAAACTCGTTGGCTCGTTTCGAGAGCCTCCGAAATTAGGGTTACTCGTAATTGCGGACAATCGAGCGAAATTCGGAGGTTAATTCGACGTTGCGTCGCCGATGATGCTCGCGAATGCGGTTTCACGGGGCGAGAGGCCCTCTTCGAGTTTGTCGGGCTTACCGTAATAACGATCCGGCAGCTGCTTCGCGGAATTTCGTCCGAGACCGTAAACTCGGGGCTGTCATTAAGGGCCAGCTCGTCGGCTGGCAAGGTACGGTTTTTGTTCGCGAAGGAACTCACCCCGCGCGCGGCTCTTCTCTCGCGTATTTCGGCGCCGGCAGCGAGTCGCGAATTTAAGCTGTCCCGATCGACGAAACGTCGCTGGAGAACTCGATCGACCGTCCAACTGGCGCGTTGCGTTCGATTTGTCTCGATTAACGTCCCTTCGGTTGCAGCGAACGAGAGAACGAGCGAAGGGTACCGACTCGAGAGGAAAGACGGCAAGGGACGGCTGGTCGAGCGAAGCGAGAGGGACGGAAAGAGGGAGAGGGAAGAGGTGATAGAGGGAGGCAGGGTGGAAAGGCGGTGGCGGTGGCGGCGACGTTGGCGAAGGGAGGAAGAGAAGGAGAAGAGCCGAGATGAGATCCTTCGTGTCCCCGGGGAGGAGGGAAGGGAGGACGTAATGAGTCTCGGACGCGGGGTGACGAGCCATCTTCCAGAGTGACGGCTCGACGTGTCCATCCCTCGTCCTCCGTTTTACGAGTTTCCCCTTTCGATGCCCACTTCTATCAAGCTCCCTGGTTTAACGAGCGCGGACGTTTGCCACCTACTCTCCTCTCCTCCGTTCCTTCTATCTTCCGTCCGACGAGGCTCGCCGGTGCAAACTCGCCCCTGGATAGAGCGTGCACGAGGCGTAGGTATGTTTTCCCGTTTACTGTACGCGAGGGTAGACAACCGCCTTGCCGCCTAGCCGCCTAGCCGCCTAACCGTCTTTCCGGACTCTCCCCACCGTCGATATCAAGACAGTCGTCCGACAGATCAATGCCGCGAACGGCGACGACGCCTGGGCGTCCACCGTCGTCGTTTCTCGGACATCCGCCCGTTCGACCGATACTGGAATAACGCACCGACTCGTCTTTCCAATTTTCACGCGGCTCCTTTGATTCCGAGTCAACGAGAGGATGCGCCTCGAAGCCCTTGCACCGGAAGAAGCCTTTTCGGCCACGGTCAAGGGCGACGAGATCCGTTCGGTCCTTTCGCGGCTCCAGCGATCGAAAGACCCCCCCTCCATGGAACGGAGATGGAGGAACGCGTGGACGAAGGAACAAACGAACGCGTGGTTCATTGCATATTCAGCGAGACGGACTCTTCCGCGGCGAAGGATTTTGTCTTGGTGTCGTAGCGAGAGGGAAAGAAACCGGGGGTCGAGAGGGCGAGAGCGGAAGAGGAGCTGACGCAAGTCGGTTCTTCTGACAAGCAGTCGGTCCGCGTCCCTTCCGCGAGACTTCCGAATATCGTACCAGGGTGGTTTATTGGTTTTGTCTCTGGTGGATCCTCGAATCTCGCCCGAGAGGGAAAGGAGAAGAGGAGAAGAGGAGAAGAGAGAGAGAGAGAGATAGAGAGAGCAAAGGAAGGAAAGAACAACGGAAGAGGAAGAGCTGGCAAGACGTAGCGAGAGGGTGCGATTAAGGGGGTGGCGATCCCTGACGTCGAGTTATTTCGAAATGGACCGAGACGGAGAAGGTTGGCAGGAGAAAATTCGTTCGGCGCGGCAAACGTACGTGGCTGCGACCTCCTTTCCTCGCCGACACGACTCGGAGCACGAGAACCGCGCATTCCTCGCGTGTTCCGAAGTGTTCCAGAGTGTCCACTGTGTCGCCGAATCCGAGAACAGGGGATCCTGATAAAACTAACCCCCCCGTAGACCTTTCTCTCGCGCGTCTCGTCGACCTCGCTTTCGTTCTTTTGCCCTCTCGCAGGTGGCCGCTGGCGATAGCAAGGTTCGCTCGAGGAGGCAGAGGAGCGGGCAAATCGTCGACTCCCGGACGGATCGAAGCGGCGGCAAGGGGCAGAGGGAGAAGGAAAGGAGTCGGAAGATTGGCCGGAGGCTCGGCCGTCCAGAGTCGCCGGCGATTCGGTTCGATCGTTCGAAGAACGCTCCAACGATCGCAAGTTTCGCGGGGTGTGGTACTCGAGAAGAGCGAGCTCGCGGAAGCGAAAGAGAGCGAATGCTACGACTCCTGTCCGTCCGTCTGCCCGTTTGTGTCCCTCTCCCTCGTCTCTCCGTTCGTGGCTCTGCCTCTCTCGGTTTGCCGCGTGTGCGAGAGCGAGCGCGCTCCTGCCGCTGGAGGAGAGAGCAGGAGGAGAGAACAAGAGGGATCTAAAGAGGGAGCGAGGGAGAGGGTAGCTGTTTCATCTGTCACCTGCAGACGCCGCCTTCCTTTCCGTCATCGTCCCTCTCACCCGACCGGCAGCCACCCCCAGCGACCCCCTTTAATAATAACAACAATAGAGCCGGACTAGCGGCGGTCGGTCGTCGCCGTGGCATGTGGACCGTCAGCCGGGGACGGAGCATTGGAAAGGGGCAAAGGAAGGGGTGGACGAGGAAGAAGCGTGCTCGGTAGGACGATGGAACGGTGAAACGGTGGAACGGTGAAACGGTGAAACGGTGAAACGGTGCGACGGTGGAACGGGGCGACTCGAGAAGACGGCCGTGTCACGTCCGCTGCTTCCAGCCTCGACCCTACTCCGCGACTCGTCCACCCCGACCATTTGCCCAGGGACGCGCGGATTCGATTTAAGGCTTCCCGAATTTCGAATTTCGCTACTTGGACCATCGTCGAACCGCTCGATCTCCAGGCACCAATTTTCCTCGTGACCGAAGGGGTAGGAAAAAATGGGGGGGGGGATTCGCGGTCGAAGCGACGAATTACGTTGTCGGACAATGAAATAACAGTTTTCCGTGGGCACTTTTCACGAGGGATTCGGTGATTTTGCGCGTGACCCACGAACGCGTCCGAAGCATTAATCGTTCGTAATTTCGTTCGATTTAATTACCCGGCCGGCGCGCTCGAATCGAACGAGGCATTAAACCGTCCGAAGCGAGTCGAATGTTTGCATTTTAATACGCGCTGCCAATGTTCTCGGTTCGCGTACACTTTTGCGCCGCCTAATGATAGACGCGTAACGAGCGCGACATCGCGTCAATTAACGTTCGATAATTAGCGGGCAGAGAGGCCGGGACGAGCCTACCCTCGCCGATTCCTCGCCGATTCCTCGCCGTCGAATTTCGCGAGCCACTCGCGGAGAAACGGCGAAGGGGGAAGGACCGTGACAAATCGGGGACCGAGGAAGAGACGGATGGCTCGATTCGCCGACGAAGGAGACTCAACCCGGATCTAATTGCGATCCAACTGGAGCCTAACTCGGGCCGAGGAGCGGCGGGATCCGCCGTGAAAGGTTCCTCGCGGGCCCGAGCGGAGAAGAGTCCCGAGTATCGGCGGGTGCTCGTCGTTTTCGTCGATCGATAAGCTCGGATAAAATTGAAATAATTTGATAAATGTATAGGCGCGTGCGCGTAATGACATCCTCTGCCGGTGGTACGCGTACAAACCCGACTCGGCACCCTCTCCTCTCTCCCGCGTTTCACGTTCCGCGTCCCGCGTCCCCGACCGAGCCTACCTCCCGCTCGACTGGACTCCCCTTTACTTTTTTCCTCATTCGAAAGGTAATCCAATCGGGAACGATGATTGAATTATTAATTGAATGACGCGCGTGGTCGTGGGTCACACGCGCGTTTCGACGCAAACGGCGCTCGCCGCGCGAGACCGAGAGGATCGCCGCTCGTCCCCCGAATAATCGAAGATCCTCGTGATCCCGGCTGACTCTCGCCGCGGCTTCCGGGATCCGCGCGGGATCGATCGGACGATCGTTGGCGAGAATCCGGCGAGCAAAGTCGCCGTTCGCTCGGTCGAAGCGGCGATTCGCGATTCACGATTCGCGCCTCGAGGAGAGAGAGGAGTCGGGAGGAGAGCGGCGCGCGGAGGGCACGATGGACGGAAAGAAAAGGCCGGGGAAGTCGGTGAGAGGAGGTGTGCGCGGCTTTGTCTCGATCGCCGACGGCCTTGAATAATCTCGTCCTCGGAAATTTGATCGACACCGGTCAAACGGGTCGAGCGGACTCGAAGGCACGCTTACGCGCCTCTCTCTTGCTCGCGCAGATTGCTCGCCGGCTCGTCGGTTCGCCGATCCGTGGATTCCGTTTCTCTCTTCCCCTCGATCTCTCGATCGGCTCGGCCGGCGGATCGAGTGGGAGGACGTTGGCAGGAGGAAGATGCGGCCTCTCAGGAGCGACCGAGGAGCAACACCGACACCGGCAACGGCAACGACGGCCGATCCGACGGAGGAACGGAGAGGACCGTGGAGCGCACGCCCGGAATAACTCGAAAAGTGTCGGAACGATAATCCGACGGGAGCTTAGCGACGGACGAAACGGACGGGACTGACGCGACGGACGTTTGGCTCTCTCGTCCCTCGCCCCATCGGTCTCCCCGAGTCTCGTTGTCAGTCTCGTCTTCGGTGTCTTCGGTGTCTTCGGCAGCTTCGAGGCGGCACGCGGGGAGCGTTAAACGAGAAGGCTCCTTCCTTCCTTCCATGTCGAGGCTCGACGGCCAGGGGTGGATAATCGGAGGACGTAGGATGCGCGTTACCGTCTTCGATCGAGGGCGGGAGAAATCGGAAGGAAGGGCGCGGTGGGATCGTCGCGGCGCGAATTTGCCCGGAAACCGCGGCAACGAACGGCAAACCCAAGGATAGTAACGAATGCCCGGGGAATAATAATAAGGCAGATGCGGTGATAAAGAAAAGATAAGAGCGGAGAAAGTACGTACGCACGTATCTCCGAGAGACGTGTACACGAGTTACAAAGAAGCTACGATCAATAACGCCGCTTTGTAAAACGTACACCGTGCGACTTAAAAGAGAATTTAGACATTGATTTAAGCGCGTAGGTAACGAGATTTATCGTGAACGCCGTTTCCGCGACGCACGACCCATAACGTTTATCGTTCCTCACGAGTCTGTCCCTCTTCTCTTTTCCGAGGCCATCCAGAAAGAGGGAGAGAGAGATAGAAATGGAATGAGGGAGTGACAGAGAGAGAGAGAAATTGGCGATGGGACGAAATCGGTGAGCGAATCGTCGCGGGGAGGGCGGAGAACGGAGGTGGAAATCGAGAGGCCTCCCGGGGGATGAGTCTCCGAAACGGTGAAGGGTGGATCGGCTCGAGGGAGACGAGAGGCGAGAGACGAGAGAAAACCCCTACGGAGGAGTCGAGAAATCGAAGCGGGCCCGATGGTTTCGTTTCCGAATATTAATTCCAGTCCCGTCGCGTCTCGAAACGTCGTCCGAGTCTGCGGTAGGAGACGAGAGCCAGGTGCAGTCGGACGGATCGAGGTCGTCGCGACGAGGATATTAATTGCGATGCGACACGTACCGGAGGAGCGAAAGCGAGGTCTCTTCGATGGCTTCTTCTCGCCTCTACCGCGTCCCAGCGATTGATTCCGACAGGCTCGAGCAGACTCCGCGTAATCGGTATAATTGACACGGATGGAAACGCGTCGAACGTCGAGCGTGTAACGCGGAGCTCGTACCTTGTAACGCGCTGCGTCTCGACCGCGCTCCCGTGCTCCTTGTTTCGCGCAATGCGTCCAAGTGCTTTCTCGAAGGAGACGGGGGCGAAGGAATGAGAAAAGATAGAGTCAGAGACAGTGAGAGAGGGAGAGAGGGAGACAAGAGGCGCCAAGACACCTGGATGCTCCCGATGCCGAGAGCAAAGAGGCCATTGTGCCTCGGCCCGAGAGGCTCACCTGGAATCGCGAGACGAGGATAAGATCCAACGAGATCGGCCGTCCCGCGGGGAGTTAAAAACGAGGGATGGAGCCGCCGCCCGCTGGCAGGTGGAGGAGGACCGTATTATTCGGCCGGACCTTATCGCTGCTCCTCGCATTAATTTAGCCGAAGGAGCGCGCGAGCATCGCGCCCAGCGGCGCTCCAAACGACCCGCCACTTTCACCGCCACCTTCCGACCGGGGGTTCCTTCCGCCGTTCACGGAGAGTCGCCGATGCCTCGATTTTTCCGAGAATTCGTCCTCCCTGCCCTGCGTGGACGAGAGGGCCGCGGATTTCCGCGATCGCGACGAGAGGGAAGGGGAGACGAATCTCGGCAACCAGGGCACCTTTCGACGAAGCAGGATCGTCGGATCATCGACACGGAGCGCGCTCGACTGCTCGGCCGGAGCGAAGATTAATTTTCAATCTGGATATTTCGTCGGAGCCGGGAACGCTTAATTGAAAATTGCGAAAAAATAGTTATTACGGTGGAATAAATGGCCGATAAATCAACGTCTCGCGATGGCGTATGCAAACGTATCGACTAGAAAACGAGATTATTAATCGATCGGTAGCCGTTCGATCTCGATCGCGATAACCGGGGATATCGTCGCGAAAGGTACAAGGCTATCCAGTTCCTCCGACGCGTGGCCTAATTGCCCGTCCTCGCCGTCGTCGTCGTCGTCGTCGTCGTCGTTGTCGTCGGTGGTGGAAGGCCGGAAGGACGAAATCAAGCGCGGCCGACGATGTCAGGCCCTGCAGCTCCGACGAGCCTTCCGTTCCCCGCTGCACCCTGGCCACGCAGTTTGGCCAGCAGCCGCAGCCGACTAATATCTCGTTCTTTTGTTGCGTTTCGCGGCAATTCGCCTGCCTGCGCTCGCTACGAATTTCGGGCTGATTATTCGGCCCGGTGGAGTGACGTCGCTCGGGTGAATTAAAATGCCACGACTAGGATTACGCACGGATATTACAGGGAGAAAGCCGAACCCGGAAGAGCCCCGCTTCTCCCTCGCTCCCTCGAGCCGTTCCACCCGCGGGGCGAAAGATCTTCCTGTTTGGCTTTTCGCGGTCACTCGAAGGGGAGGGCAGCAACGACCCGCCAGTGGAAGGATCTTCCTCGATCGATCGAAGAGACGACAGGGTTAGAGGAAACGAGGAGGGCCGAGGAGGGCCAAGGAGGGCAGGGGAGACGAAGATTGGGGTGTCGGGCGCGTGCTGCGTCCAGAGGCACCGAGCGTCGCCGGGACGACCGATAATAATAATAAAAATTGATGCGTCGCTTTACGGCCGTCATAAAAACGGAGAGGGTGAACGGGGGCAAGCGCGAACCCCGTTCCCGTAATTCCCCGATCGGGGAGGCCAGTCGAGTAGATCGGCGCTCGAGTCGGCAAAGAAACGAGCAGCCGCGACGGGTTACGGCCTCGGGTTGGGAAGAGGAGCGAGCGAAAGCGAGTGCCGTGCAAAATTAACGGGGATTCTTCCATGGAAGAAAGAGAGTCGAGTGAAAGAGGGGGCGATAGAGACGCAAACTCGCAGCCGCGGAGCTTTCGGGAACGGAAGAACGACGAGGGCACGCGAGAGACGAAGAAGTCCCGAGTGCCGGCCGTTAGCGCGTTTTACGGCGGCATTAAGCTTCTCTCGAACGACGCGCGCAAAGTGCTCCTTTCCTCGTCCTCTCGCCCCGGGAGACCGTGGCGCACCGACTTGCCGATTCACCGATCGGCGAGTCGCCGCTTCTCCTTCCTGGATCGTTCGCTCCCTCGATGACCCTCGTCCGCACGAAGCCGTCCCGCGATCGGTCCGCTCCTCTCCACGAGTTTGGCCTATCCACGAAATACGTTTCCGTCGCTTCTCGATCGCAACGCGTGGGAGCGGAAAAGATCGGCCTGGATGGGACGGGATCGGAGGGGAACGCCGTGGACGGGAGGACGGTGGCCGGGAAGGAAGGGCGCGGAGGGCACGTAAGTCCGCCACCGGGATCGCGGAATCGCGGCATCCCTCGCGTCCGACTCGAGTATCGACAGATATTTAAATGAATATTCCTCCGCTGTTGGAATCCTCTTTGAAATCAAAGCAGAAGGTACAACGACTCGTTTAGACGTCCACCGATATCCCCTGCCGACCGGACGGTGGATACAGAATTTCACTTGTCACGTCAACCGTGGGTTATCACCGAGAACGAGACGATTACGAGGGAGGAAAGGAGAGAAAGAGATAGCGAGTGGGGAGAACCGTCTCTCGACGGCCCCGTTTGTCGCGCACACGCGGCCAGACTCGTACTTTACCTTTGCCCGTTCACCGATCCACCGATATTTCTCCCGTTCGACGTTCCCCTCTCGTTCTCCATCCCCCGAAACGTCGCTCGAGGTTGAGCGGACCCTTCGAGGAGGACAGCCTCGCGCCGCTTATCGGCCATATCTTTCCGTTCCCGCGAAATCGGTTTCGCTCGGTCGTCGAATCGGAGACCACCCTCTTTGCCTCCGGTCGCAAAAGGGCGGAAGAAGAATTGCCCGGCGGGGGTGGCAGGAGCGCCAGGGCGATCGCGTGAATCGGTCGTTTCGCGAGTTCGCGTGTTCACGGGTGCGAGGGTGCAATGGTGCGTAGGTGCGTTAGTGCGTAGGTGCGTAGGTGCGTAGGTGCTTTTGCGCGTGCACTTCGGTGGGTATTTGTATGGTGCGTGTGTAATATTTACCGGTAAGATTATCGCCGCGTTGCTGGGGCCACCGAAAGGAAGGCCTCGGCTGCTGCTTGCTGCGCATGTCTCCCGTCCGGTGCGGCGGCTGCGGGCCGCTCGCTTTTCAAACGATCGGACACCACTACTTACCTGAAAGAGAAAAAGTGAGAGCGGTGAGAAAAGCATCGTCGCCGGTCGCTCGAGGCAGGCGCGAGAGGTGCATCGAGAGGGAACGGAGCAGAGGAGACGAGAAGGAGAGGACGAGAGGCGGGTTCCTCTCGAGAGGGCTTCGCATCTCCGAGGAGGCGCCTTCACCGCGAAGCGGTTTTCGCGCCCTTGCTACCCTCCTCCGCCGCGGAACGTTTTTCCGAAGGGTGCCCTCCGTCCCCCTCCGTCCCCCCGACTCGATCCGGCCGTTAGCAGCCATCCGAACCGGCCGTATATCTTTCCACCGTGCGCCCTCGAAAGCGGCCGCCTTTGTTTCAGATATTTATGAGGCGTTTTAATTCGCGCGCCGCGTCACCCGCCGTTGCTCGACGTTGCTCGACGGGAGCCGAGGGTCGTCGAGAGGGGCGAGCGGGAACAGCGAAACGAGCGGGAAGCTCGAGGAGAAGCTCGAAGAGGAGGTAGACGAGGGCGGAACGGTAATAGGCACAGGGGTGCCTCGATAAACCGGCAAGCCCGTTCGCGCCGCTCGCCCTTCTCTCGAGACGCGAGCCATAAGCGCGAACAAACTCTCGCTCGTATATCTCGGCCGAATGGTTTCCACGTCGCTGCGGCAGGGCCGTACCGCGCCGTGGCGACGATCCCCTTCGTCGCCCCGACTCTTCGGCGATCGAGGAACTTTGAAAATCGCGAGATCTTCCACCTCCGACCTTTTCACCTCTCGCTCCTCGGTCGGCGAACCGCGGCCCACGATTTTCGGTCTCCGGTCCCTCCGAGAGGGAGAGGGAGCACCGACAGGACCCACCGGCCCTGCGCTCCTTTTCCCCGCTCTTTCCGTTTCTCCGTCGTTCCGGCGACGTTCCGACGACGTCTCGTCGACGTTTCGGCGACGGCTCGACTGCTTCTCAGGAGTCACGACACACCGGAGAGCCGGCGACCGTGCTCCCGTCTCCTCGTCTCGCTCCTGCCGGTGCTTTTGCTCTTGCTCCTGCTTCTGCTCCTGCTCTTCTTTACGTGCCAGCCGAGTTTAACGGTAACGGTACGTCACCCTGTCGGTGCGCCTCTCTCTCTCTCCCGTTCTCGATCCCTCTCCGTCGCCACCACCCGCGTCCTCTCCTTCTCTTGGGCTTTCTCTCGGTCTCTACCTTTCCCGTCCGGTCGGCTTCTCTCCCTCTCGCACTCTCCTTAACAGCCTTCACTCTCTAAAAGCCTGGGTGTGATCTATGGCGGGACGTTGCGTCACTCGGGGAACAGATGCAGGGCTCGTATATTACTCGGCCATATCTACCGGGAAAACGGAGAAAGAGAGACGAGGGAGGCGGAGAAGGGCGCCGGAGAAAACCTTGCCGCGCGGTCGAAAGAATGGCAAACGACACAAATCACTCGGCCTTTGTGCGACCCACCCTTCGCTTAATTTTTTCCGACGTTGAAGGAAATTTACTCCGTCGAGCGAGTTTTCCCCCCGCCCCCTGCCCCGACGGCTTCTCCGCATCGTCTCGCGATAAAACGGGACGCCGGTACCCGAAGGCTTCGAAATTCCTCCCCGCCGACCTACCCTCCAGGAGAGTCCGGGTATCGAGTATTTCGACGGCGGAAAATCATTTGGAGTCGTTTGGTGGCTCGCGACGAAGATCGGAGCTGGCAGACTCGTCGTTCCTTCCTCGAAGGTGCGACAAAAGCGACCGGGAGTCTCCCGAGACACCGGCCAGATGTCCAGGCGAGCCTGATCGCAAGAGAGCCGGGGAAAGCGAGCTCGGCGAGTTGTGGAGAGGGCGAGGGCGAGGGCGAGGACGAGGGCGTGGGTATGGGTAAGGGCAAGGGGAAGAGAGAAAGTAGGAAGGGAAGCACGAAAACCCGCGCCGGCAGGGTAGACACTCGGAGAATCCCATAAATCAGGTCAGGGTTGGCGACGGGGGTGGCGGCGCGGCGTAGTTGCAGAGGAGGCCGACGGGGCAGAGGGACGGTTACGACGCTACGACGCAGGGAGTCGTTTCGTAAAGGTCGACGCACAGCGATCTCGCGCCACCAAAGATCCACGACGACGACGACGACGACGCGCATGCTCGTGAGACCTTTGGCGGCAATTCGATCCGGAGGAGGCAAGTTGGATCGGCGGCTCCGAGAATGCCGAAGAGCTCTCGCACGAGTCCCCTCGAAGAAAGTACCGCGAGAAATTTTCCATCAACGTGGAGCACCGCGCGGTCGCGAGAGCGACTTAAAAATTTCGGAGCAAAACGTGAGCGACGGTCTCCGGCGGGGAAAAAAATCGGTCGTCCCGGAGTCGGCGAGCGAAAAAGGGCCTCCGAGAGATCAAAGCCCGAAGAGACGGGGAAGACGCGAGGACTCGGGCACGGAT
This sequence comes from Cerceris ruficornis, assembly GCA_963989415.1. NCBI lineage: Eukaryota > Metazoa > Arthropoda > Insecta > Hymenoptera > Crabronidae > Cerceris > Cerceris ruficornis. The sequence goes on along the minus strand of OZ022527.1, from coordinate 16,273,708 downwards.
GCTGGCCGATTGATTCATTGGACGCGCGTGCCTGGTTTCAAATCACCAGAATAGAATCCGTTGCCTCGGAATGCCAGACTCACGGCTAATCCATCGAGCGTCTTTATTGCTCCGCGACATTTATAAAACGCCGGAGAGACGAGGGCTCCCTGCGATCGCGCTCATTCGTCACCGATTATAAATCGTCGCGTCCCCTTCCCTTCCCTTTCACCCTCGTTCTCTCCCCCCGTCGCTGCCTCTTTCGCTCTCCGTCCGTCTCTCTCCGTGTTGGTCGCGCGGCAGTTTCCTCGGTAATTCGCTTCTCGCGCGAGATGCGACATCGTCGGCTCTTCCCCGCGATCGCGGGGGTGCTCGTCGATGATACGCAAATGCGTGAACGATGCAACAGGGACCGCTTTCCCGTTCCGGAGCGCGATCGACGAAACGCTGAATCGTGGATGGATTCGGCAGGAGAGAAGAGGAGAAAGGAAGACGAGAACGAAGGAGGACGGGATAGAGCGGCTTCTCGCGATCGATCCGTCTTGCAGCGTACATCGCCGACGATGTTGGCGCGAGGCTAACAATGAGAGAGAGAGAGAGAGAGCGCGGGGCAGAGAACCGGAGAGGCGAAAGGGGCGAATCAGCCGGCTGTTGATAATTGCGTCGGTGAAGAGGGGCTAGGTACGCTCGCTCGAGCCGGGGGTGCGAGACGCGAATCACCGACGAAGATAGCTCCGACGGTTCGCGTTTCACCGGGAAAGGTGTAGCAAAGATAAGGCACTCGTTGCGTCGAAACGTCCCTGGACGATCGTCCCGAACCGTCTCGGCGCTCTACCTGCAGGCTTCTCCGTCTCTGCCGGCTGTCTCCTAACGACCGACGGTCCCCATTGTCTCCGGAGTATCGTCCGGAGTCTCGCGTAATATCGCGCCCGCCCTCTCTACCGGCCGTTACACCGATGCCCTCGATGTCTGCGGGCGAAACGCGTAGGAAACGCCGGAGGCAGAGGGTCTTCGGTGCTCGCCCTTCCCTCTCGGTTTCCCGATTCCCCCAGGGGCCTGTCCGTCCTGGGCGGACAGGCACGGGTCTGACGCACCCGGGGCCTCCCGAGTCCGCGGGCCGACCGATGCTCATCGGTGGCGGCATTGGGTCGGCCAAGCTACGCTCGGGCTACTCGGGGCATTTGGGGTAACGGGGGTAGCTCGACGATCGCGAACCGAGAAGACGGACTCGAGTCGACCGGGTCGTGCGGGTGGCCCCGACCTTGTTACCGGCGGACGGATCGGATCTGGCCGCACGTCCCATTACGTCGGCGAGTCGTTCGGACGGGACAGCTCGAATGCCTCGCGGAGAAGTCGAAGGAGAGGCGAAGAAACGGAGCCGGAAGACGAGGGCGAAGGGACGAGAGGGACGAGCAAGCGGAGCCAAACCGTGGCAAACCGAGGCGCAAGCCGAGGCAAACGGAGCCAAACGGAGAGGAGCGAGAGGAAACGAGCGGAGAGGAGGAAGAGGGTAAGGTAAGTAGGTATAAAGGAGCGTGACTGGACGTGAGTTCAATACGCGGCCCTCGAGCGCAGCTGTCACTGACATCGCCGCAATTCGAAACTGACCACGACAGCTAACCTCGGTACCGGCGGACCACAACGGCGGAAACTTATACCGGCCTTCCGATTGATACGTCCCGGCCACTCACCATACGCCGAAGGGGACGGATTAGTCGGTGGACGGCAGACTACTCCCCGTCCTCCGCTCCCGGGACGATCCGTGACGCGACGGGAGCGAAATCCTCTCCTATCGTGATACCCTTCTTTCGTCCTTCTTGCGCGGCTCCCCCTCGTCGACCGCCTCGAGTCGCTCCTGCCGTTCTCGAGTAGGTCGACCGGACCGAGCCAATTAGTTTTATCGCGAAGCTCCGCTTCGCCGAGGAGAGCGCGATTCGCTCGAATTCCGTCGAGATATCGCGGCGGCAGGCGGGAAAGACGGTAGCGTCGAGGCAACGGAAATCGTCAGGACCGAGAACTCGCGGAGAACGATCGAAGAGGGACCCAGTTCGTCCCGGGAATCGGGGGCCGTCGACCCAGCCCCGACGTCGGGGCCCCTGGAGACTTGGTTCTTAATAGGAGAACGGGAAATAAGAGGATTCGGAAGCGGCACGGTCATCGTTGCTCCGAGCGAAGAAGTTCGATGGTGAGGGGCAGCGACGAGACGCGAAACGCGAAATGCGAAACGCGAAGCTCGAAAGAGTGGATGGAAGGGAACGGCGAGAGGAAGACAGGCCGGAGAATGCGATCGCCGGGGAAGAAGAGAAGGAAGGCACGGGCAGTCGGTCGATCCTTCGCGAGAAGGGCGAAGAGGTGATTGATGGAACGTCAGTCACGGTGCAGCCATCAATCTCCCGTACCTATACCTTTATTATTTATTATCCTCGTCGCTACGGATACTCGGGTTCAGGTACGCCGTCTCTTTCCCTTCTTCTCCTCCCTTCTCTCTCTCTCTCTCCCTCTCTCTCGCTTCCTCTCGCTTCCCTCCGTCAGGCGAGCGTTGCATCGGCAAAACCTAAAGGCCGGCAGTGACGAAGCAACGTCTCAGGTATAAGGTACGCGGATAAAGCGACGCGTATTATAGCTTGACTCGCGAAACGACTCTCGAGAAGTTCTTCCCGGCCTCGCCGAGAGTATCTCGATCGAGGCTGGTCCTAGGAATCGAGCCGCCACCTTCTTCCGGCCTGAATTTTCTTTCGACCTTCCACGAGACCGATAGCATTTTTTCCTACACCGCGGCGACTCGATCGAGAGGACCGAGAGCCATTTATCGCCCGTTGTTCCGTACGATGGAACGAAAGAGGCCGATGGCTGACGCGTCTTCTCGCCTCGTTGCTCCTTTACGAACACACTGGCAGCCGAACGACCGTACGACCGAACAGCCGCGCGCCTCGACGAATCTTGCGCTCGCCCCTGCTGCGTCACGAAACAAATGCGCGTTCGCCCGATCATCGTTCTGCCGTTCGCGCAGGATGACGATGCCGTACGATGCCGATGCCGATGCCGATGCCGATGACGATGACGAGGTGGAGGATGACTCTTCGCAGCTGTCAATCCCGGCGAGCCGCGTCGGAATACGTCCGGACCTTCGCGGGTCTCGATCATCGAGCCGGTTACGATCATCGTTTCGCGTCGACGAATCTTCCTTGCCGCTTCGAAGACGAAAAATTCGCCTCTCCGGCCTTCTCGCTCCCCGTTCACCGATCAGACGACTCGATCTTTCGAACGCGCGGAAAGCTAGAAACGGCGAGAGTACCGAAACTTCCACCCACCGTTCGAGATCGTTGGTCGGTGTCGCAGGAAAAAGGGGGAAAAGGACGGAGAGACCGGGCAGAGTCGAAGGGCCACGGCGAAAGAAGGAGGAAGAGGCGACGGAGCGAGCCGGGGAAAGGTGGACGCGTCGGGCAACAGGGGCGGAAAAGTTGACGGCTTAGACGTTTTAAGTTTCTCGAGGCATTTGAGAAGACATCGAGCAACTCGATCTCTCGAGCCGGACGCCGGAGATACCTGCACCTGAGCCTCTTAGACATTTTTTTCGAGGGCTAAACAGGTTGGCTACCCGTGCTTCGGTGGAAGCCAAGGAGATCCGACGTAGCGAAATTTTGCGCCGTCGTTTCGCCGGATGTGCGCGGATCTGTCCCGAATGAAGAGGGGAGGAAGAGACGCGCTCGAGCGGAATGGACTTTCCGCGACGTTTCCCCGGGCAAAATAAATAGTTTTCCCGGTTGCGCGGCGTTAATTGTTAACGGGACGTAATACGCGGAGCGAGCATCGATAATTAACTAGGGAGCGAGCGAGCGAGCGAGCGGGCGGGCAAGAGCGCCGGCAGGTGTGTCGGCGGCACTCATTAATATTTTAATTATTCAAAATGCGCGCGCACGATTAACGATCATGGGCGAGCGGATTAGGATTTACATGATTTGAGGCAGGTCAAGAACGGGTAGACCGATATACACCCGGCATGCGTGGAAGTGGGCGAACGGGCAAAGGCTTCTGCTCCATTCATAGTTAACCGCTGCCGCTTATGAACGGGCATATCTATTATGTAATGCATCGCCGTCGAGAAGTCTTTTTATATCCTCCACGTGGTTCGACACGGAAATACGCATTCTGCCGGCCTCCACCGACTTTCTCGAGGCGTATCGCCGAGAAATCGACCCCCTTGCCCTCGTCTCCGTCCTCGCTGTCCTCCCGCTGCGTTCGAGAGACGTGGCCTTCCTTCCGAGGTGAAACCGCGGAGGAGACGCGACAATTCGAATTTCCAGCTCCGACGCAGCACGTTTCGCGGGCAAGAGCGACTTTGGCCGGGAAAACGTCGAGGCAGCCGAGCCGACCGCCTGTCCGCTCGTTTCCTCGGAAGAGAGACGACGAGCGCTTAGACGCGCGATTATCGGGGGAAAGGGGAAGAGTCGACTCGGACTAGCTTCGATCGTTTCTCGGCCCGCTTCCCGACCAACGATCCAACGTTCGGAGATCGATCGAAATTATCGATAGCCTTTTGATCGATAAATTCGACGTTGGGAGATCCGCGGTTCGTTCTCGATCGTCGATGCGTGGAAGAAGGTTAATTGGAATGGTACTTGCGCGATCGAGGCGAAATCGATCATTCTCGTGTGCGCGGCGAAGAGCCGCCGTCCCTGGCTCTCCTTCGATGATCGATAAAATTATGACGAATGGCATTTCGTGACGAGGCCTCGAGACGTCGACGAGCTCTTTCCCCGAGAAATTGGGTTACACGCTCGACGAGTCGATGCCTCGGAATCGCGAAACGATCGTCGATCGAGAAATCGAGAGCTCGAGAGGCCGATACTGGTTCTTCGATGAATCGTGGGGCCGCGGGGATTAAATCGGATCGAGGGGAAACGTCCGACAGATTCCCCGGCCGATCGGACCTCGCTCCCGCGGTCGTCTCCGGCTCGCGATTCGTTCCTCGAAAGGGCAGCGCCCCAAAGTTCCCGTCGTCGACTCGATCCGAACGTCGTCGACGGCACACGGTCGTCGCTGGCACCGCGCGATCGTCGCACGATCTCGCAAAGGAGAGTGAGAGAGCAAGAGCGGAGGTAAGATCAGTGTCCTCGGCTGGCAATGCCACTACCGGCTCTCCCTCCACTTCCTTCCCACGCAGCGAGGCACGTCGGCGAACGAGTGATTCACCGGTTTACACGCGACTTCGATACCGTTACACGCGTGTGGGCACACGCACCGAGTACACGTGTGTACTCGGAGCAGAAGCTCGACGCCGCGCGCCGGCACAATAGACCGCGCGACGATCCTGTCGGCCGGTCGTTTGCGAGACCCTAGCTTCTCCTCGGAATGCGCCTCGTCGTGGCCCCGAGGTGGTCCCAAGGTGGCCCCAAGGTGGGCCCCGGTCTTGCCGGAGGGAACGGGACCAACGCCGGTCAACGACGAAGGAGAGAGGACGGAGGAGAGTGATCTACGCGCGCGAATGGCTTCCACTCTCGGCGCGTATGCACCGTGCTGACGTAACGTGCACAATTATTATTCACTGTTATCACCGAGCGGCGGGCTCCTCGCACACGTGCAACGGCCGGCCGTGCGGCCAGCTACGATGCATCGAGCCAACTTCTTGGCCAGCCTCTCCTCGCGAGCTAACCTCCCCGGGAGGCTCGCGTCGACGACGATGCATTTTGGAAGGCCGATCTCCCCTCGAGGGGACGGCACCTCTGTCCACCCACGCAAAATCCTGCTACTTGCTTTTCCCGCTATCGCCAGCGATACAGCGTCACGAGGAGTCCGACGGACGAGTCACGGCGACATTTCTTCTTTCTCGGGGCGAGGGGAAAGCAGAGAATTCACGATTCGTCCTTGGATCTAGGATTTCGGAGGGGAGGGACGAAGGCGAAGGCGAGGGCGGGCTCGTCGAGCGAAATCGACGACGCTTCCGGGCGACGTCGCGGTCGCAGTCGCGAGGAATGCGATTGTTGGAGGCGAAAGCTTTCGCTCGACTCGCCGAAACCCAATTTCGCGAGATTACGTGCCCCTTCGAGGAGGTCCGAGAGGAGAAGGAGGTGGAAGGAGGAAGGAGGAAGGAGGGGCGCGTCGACGTTTGGCTATTTAGATTCCGACGCAAGTAGCGAATTGCGACCAACCGCGTCAAGCTGGCAGCTCCTTTGATCGATGCGGCGCCCGAAACTCTGCCGCATTACCGCATCGAAGAAGCGTCTTCCGGCGCCGAGCGGCGTTCACCTCGAAGGGGATGGTTCCCCGCTCCAGGACCAACGCTCCTTCGAGGAGCTTTGGGGTGGCGGGCTGGGAAAACGCGAGAGAATAACCGTCGGTCGACGAGGCTGACCGAGAAGGAGCGAATTAACGGGAGGTTTTATCGGATTACCGGCTCCGAGGCCGGGAGCAGCGGAGCGGGAAACTCGCCGAGTCGATCGCACTTTTCGCTCCGTGCGCCGAAAGCAGAAGCAGAAACGTCAAACCGAAAGGTACGCATTGATCATAATTTCAAGTGCAACGATAACCTTTCGTGGTCATTCGTTGTGCGGCACGATTGCACACACGCGCAATCGGTGCGTGAAAATGGAAATCGAGCGAAATGGATTCGTTCAAACGGAAAAGCGAGCGAGCGGGCGATCGAGAGAGATCGAACACGAGAGACCGAGAGATACCTTTACCCATGTACGTGTATCCGCGGATGGATGAACGGAGAGAGCGTACGTGCGTGAGTGCATGCGTGCACGTGCTTGTGCGTGTGCGTGCAAGAGAGAGAGAGAGAGAGAGAAAGGGAAAAAGGGAGAAAGAGGGAGAAACGGCGAGAGGGAACGAGGGGAAACGACAGCCAGCGAACCGCCGGCGGGTCGCGCCAAATTAGCGCCATCACGGCTGGCTAATATTTTTTTACGTTCACGAAGGGTGACGTTTTTTGGGTTTGTTTCTTCTATGACGTATGTAGCACGATAAAACGGATAGAACGTTCATCGAAAGGCACAATTTTGATCAAAGAGTTTTTTGCCGGGAAATTTAACGAGGGAAAATTAAAAATAAACGATTTAATGTCACTTTGTTCGGCGCTCGTCCGCGCACCCCACGTCGAGCGCTTTCGTTTGTGCTCGCAACGCCGCACGTTGCTCGATCGATCGGAAATCGAAGGAACAGATTCCAGCGTTTTCGGTCTAAACGCATTCGAGATTCTCCGCGGGGACGGGGAGATCTTTCGGGTGTACGATAAACTGGGCGAGAGAAGAGGAACGAATCCACGATAGCGGCCCGCGTTCGCGTCGACCGCAGTTTGCCGAAACGATTCGCCGAGAGGACGTCGTCGCTTCTCGACGGTTTACGGTCACCGGGGGCACGTTCGTTTACCTGCTCGATTATCTCGTCTCTCCTCCGAGGATCCTTCCTACCTCTCGACGGATAGACGCCCGCCATTTACGACGTCTTTACGATCGCGCGAGATTTAAACGTACGCGCAAAGTCCGCGCGCGCTCACCGGGCCGCCTCTGTCTCTCTCCTCCTGTCATCTCGTCTCCCCCGCACCGCCGGTATCGCCCGAGGACGACTCCAAGAGACGGTGGAGTTAATTGATCGCGCGACGAGTCGTCGACGATGAAAGCGCAAAGATTCCCTCTTCTCGTCGACGACGGGGCCGAGGCAAAGTTCGGGGGATTCGCTCGCCACGGTTTTGACTTTATTCGCAATGGGAAAACGGCGAGGAAAAGACGGCGAAAGGTAGCGAGAGACGAAACGGGGGAGAAAGAGAGAGAGCGAAGGAGAAAGGCAGAGAGGGAAAGAGAGATCTCCCCCGGAGGCCCGAATATCGATCTCATACATAATTAAATACCGACCCGGCAGAACATCACAAAGAGAGCTTACTTTGGCTTTGATCTGCTGACAGACGGGGCCCGTCATCGGCAACTTCAATAGGCGCTACTGAATCGCGGGAGTGTGCTATTGACGCGGCAACGGTGACGGTGACGGTGGCGGTGACGGCGCCGGCGGTGGGTTCCGCGAGTGTTGCCACGGCCGCCGATACGACTGTGCACTATCTGCGAGCGTTTACGATCGGCGGAAAGAGCAAGACCACGCCGACATCTCGAAGACGACCGGTCCGATCGTCCGAGATGAACGGAGATCGCCACGAGAAGGCTCGAAAAGCGAAGGCCACCGTCGGCCGTGAGGCGCGGCTGCTCCTCGAAAGGTGACGCGGGTTTTCCCGATCCTCGGTGACGTCAGGCCAACGGACGCGAAGATCGAGAAACGCGCCAATCGGACGTTCTCCCGATCGTCGCCGCGATGACGAATTTGGTCGCGGCGGACGGACGGCGGACGTCTTCTAACCTCGCTCTCCTCGCTTCCCACGAAATCCCAGTGACTCCTCGCACGGTCGACCCGCACGTTCGCGATAATAACAAACATTTAATCGCGTCCGACTGCGTCCTTCCTGACTCCCGCCAGTCAACGAGTGCTCCTCGACCCGAGCGGTTCCACGTTTCCGATAGAGACGGCCAAGGATCCACGGTGATCCTCGTCCGCGACTCGATCCACGTCCATCGTGCTTATCTGACTATCCGCGAACGACCGGACACAGTCAGGATTCGTCCGGAGAACGCGTGGATGGCGACGTTGTTCCTGCGATGAATTTTGACGGGGCTTCGAACGCGTAGGGCGCAAAGGGATTCGAAACGCGCGGCAATGACGCGTCGCGCGTCGCGTACGAGCGTGCGACGCGCGAGCAAACGCGCGAGCGATTCGAAGAGTTACAGGCTGGGACGAAGCGAGGTGGGAGGATGGGCGAGAACGGGAGGGGGAGACCTCGATCGAGGAAGGAGGAGGAGGAGAACGCGCACCGAAGAAACGTAGGGGGACAGAGGTGGAGGAGAGGAGAGAGAAAATCAAAAGGGGATCCTGGCAAAAGACGGAAGAAAGGAGAACCGAGAGGCAAAAGACGCGGAAGCTCGATTCCACCACCTGCTGAACGCGAGGCGTCGTTGTTTATAGCAGTCACGCGTTCGATTCGCCGGGAATCGCGAAACGGAGTAGGCGATCGGTCTCGCCGGTCTAGGCGGCGCACAAGAAGTTAAGAAGCAAGGGTCAAACTCACCGCGAAGTAGTGGTTCCAGCGCGCAGGAAACGTCAGTCTCGGTGAATCGTCGGCACCGCGGAGACGTCAGGAAAGATTACCCTCGTCGCGGGTACGTTGGAAGAAGCACGCCGTTGAAACGGCGAGCATCGGGACGCGCGGGTCCTTCGCGTTTCCCTCGGCACCATATCACCGCGACATCCTCACCGATCTACCACCCGCGCAAAGACAACCGAGACACCACTCACTCAACCTTTTTGGCGTATTCTGATCGCCCGTCACTCTATTCCCACCTTCTCCCCGCTCTCTTCCTCTCTTCACCGTTCGTCGCTGACTCTCACCGTTTCCTCTCCTTTCCACGGTTCGAACGTCACCGCGCGCAAATTCTCATCGCCCCGATGTCGCTACTCGCGGTTCGCTCCGTTCTCGGGTACGCGTTCGCGGAACGATCGGAAAAGGAACGCTCCGAAGGAGCGAGTCACGATTTCGCGGTAACGTGCATGACTCGTCGACGGAACGGAGCGAAAGTAAAGACCCTCCCACGACGACAGCACGTGGCGCACTGACGGCTCCGCGGTCATCTTCCCCGCCGCTACCCCCTCCAGCTCGCCCTCGACTCGCCTCGCCTCACCCCGTGCCCCTCCGTGCCTCGCCCGCCTCGTCTCCGCCGCCGCCGCTGCTACCTCTGCCGACGATGCCGCCGCTGCAGCCCCTCGACCGCTCCTCGTCCCTTCTCCTCCCTCGCTTCTCCGCCGACTTCCCCTCTCCCCTCGACCCCTGGATCTCCCGTGCCCGCCCTCCCCGTCTGGCCCCTCGCCCGGGACACCGGGCCTTCCCCTCGGCCCGCGGCCCTGACCTATCCCCACCGCCTTCTCGCCGGCCCGACGTATTTCTCTCCCCACCATTGCCCCGTTCCACCCACGCCCCCATCCCACTCTTTCCACTTTCAGAGAGACTCTCTTCTTGGTCTCGCGACTTCTTCTCCGCGTCTCTCTTTCTTGCGCCGCGCGCTTCTCCGTCTCCCTCTGTCTCTCTCTCTCTCTCCCTCTCCCTCTCCCATCCTCCCTCCCGCCCTTCCTCTCTCACTGCCTTCGTGCCTGACGGGCGCCTTCTCTCTTGCTCTCGCTTTCGCTCCCACCCTCTCTTAACGCTTTCTTACCCAGTTTGTCCGCGTCCGCGTTACTTTTTCGCGTCTCTCTCGCCCATCCTCCCTCGCGCCAAACTTCTCCAGTTTTCCGCCTCGTCCGACCTTCGTTTCTTCGCCCCTCTTCTCGTCGCCTTCGTTCGTCCACACATCCATCCATCCATCCATCCATCCATCCATCTATCCATCCATCCATCCATCCATCCGTCGGTCCAGTCATCCGACCAGCCAGCCATCGGTCTTCCTTCGAGCGTACCGACAGCCGACAGCCGACAGCCGACAGTCTCGAGTCGGACGGCACGGCGAGGCGCGCGCCGGAATCGCAAAGTCACCGCGATTCTACTCCCCGGAGGAACTCGTTTGGCCTTTGGCGAAATCATCGCGAGCAAGCGTCGCCAGGTTGAAATTGTCTCCGTTTCTAGAACGCTAGACGCGCACCGAATTGCGTAATCCTTCCTGACCGTCTCATTAGAGTTATTTCGCTTAAGAGTCGAATTTATAAACGGTAATACGATTTGCTTAATAATGATTTATCGCGCGCTCACGATACCGTTTGTAGTCGTAAATATCGCAGGCGACGACGTTTATTGCTTCGGTGTAACGGGAGTCCGCGTCCCCGTGTCCTTTCGCTCGCTAAGATTCGACGGTCGAGGATCTTCGGCCGTCCCGGCCTCATCGCGAGTTCCCTCCTGGATTGTGTCGGCAGCGTCGACGCTGGTAGCGCCGCGATCGTTTAGCGCGCGTTGACGCGGAAGCGCAAATCCACTCCGAAGGGCTCGGCGGTGGATGATCGAGGAAGGCGCGAAAAACGGCGGAGCCGCGGCGGGAAGGTGCGAAGCGTGCTTCACGATAACGACGAAGAGGAACGGGAGGGGGGGGAGGGGGTGACGGTGGTGGCAACGGCACCGACAGGAGTTAGTCGCGCGACAGCACGGGGTAGGGGGAGAGAAAACCCGGCGGGGCAGGAGGGCCGAAGGAAGGGAGGAAAAGGAGAAGGAGGAGGAGGAGGAGGAGGAGGAGAAGAAGAAGGAGAAGGAGCAGCGCACCCTCCTCCCGTGGTCCGTAGCATTACGAGTTCGGTAATAAATCTCCTTGAAAAAACACACGCGCGCACGTAGGGACGCACACGCGCGTACTCCCTCGAGCTGAGCTCTCAGACAGTCTCTCTCTCAGCGCTCTCTTCCTCGCGTCTATCTCGCGTTCGGTCCGTACATCTGTGCTCGCCAAGTACGGCGAGCGCGAGAAAAGCCAGCGAACGCCACGGAGGACCGTGGGGGCGGGGTGGCTCGGGGAGTACCCTCGTCTCCCCGGCGTCTCTCGGTTCGCGGAGCTCCGTCCGACAGCAAGGAGGTCGACATGATCTATGCACGCCGCGCCGAGCCGAGTGTCACCGTTTGCTTGATGCATCGGTCCTCACCTGAGCCCTCCCCCTCGTCGTTTCTTGAGCGAGCCCACCTCCGTCTCTTTCTCCTTCTCCACCATCCTCCACTCCCTCCCCGTCGCTCGTCCTCCCCTTTGCTCGTTCGCCCCGTCCTCCAAAGCCCAACGCGACTTTGCTCCGTTCCTCGTCCGGTTCTTTCTTCGGTTGTCCGGCTATCCTCCCGATGATCGTTCGCGCCAGTGAAAGCTTCTCGTCTCAGCGAGACCGTGCGCAAGGACGGACATCCGTCGGCGTATTCTCCTGACGGTGAGGAAAGGGCGGAAGACGACGACGACGGCGCGAACGATCTCGTCTCGTCGATGCCAAGTTTCGTGAGGGACGCGAAGGGTGAGACGAGGCACGAGGGGGGAGAGGAGGGACGCAGGGCGGAGGATATAGGGCCCGGCGCGAATAGAACGAGAACGGTTACGTTGTACGGATCAGAGAGCTCGATAGCGTGCCGAAGTCGAGGCGAACGGCAATAAATCCATTTTTCGTGAAGGGTCGGTCGAGGGGCGAGAGCGAGCCAGGGTCTGATTAGCAGCCTGACTCGCCGTACAGGATGACAGCCGGTGAGTTATAATATTGCCCATCCATCTATTTATCTACTCCATCGGCTCTCCTCTCTTCGCTCGTACCCGCGATGCCCCTCCGCGCCGTTCTTTCGCTCCTGCGAGCTCCTGCGAGCTCCTGCGAGCTCCTGCCGCTCCTACCAGCCCCGCCGAATCCTGCCAGGCCCTTCGAACCCCTACGAGACTCGGAGAGCTCCCTCGAGCTCCCTCGAGCTCGCTCGATCGAGGCTTCCCGGCTCGATCTTGCGGACTTCTTCCCTTGCCCGAAAAACGCGCCAAACTCTCCCCTCTTCTACCTTCGATGCAAAGGGACGACGGTGAAATTTCGTCGAAGGTGCTCGAAGCGGCACGTCACGAGCCGCTGGATCATCGTTGGTCGGCAAATCGGCGAGGTCGGAGAGAGGCGATCGAGCGCGCAGGTTTTCTCCCCGTCTGACGGAGAAGAGGGAGAATTAAGCTCGCACGTTATTGCACGGAGAGTGACCCCTCGCAAATCTTTCCCTCCGAGACGAGCGGTGAGACGTCTTTTCTATACATTTTGCGTCGGAAAGACGCGCGGCGTCCCGAACTTTCGACGGGAACCAGTTCATATATCTGAAGTATGGCTGCCATAAATAAGCGGCCTGTCCGTTTGCTCGGTTCGCCCAACCTCTTGCAAATCTTTCCTCCCGTCTCTTTCCTCTTCGACCGTCTCTTCTTTCCTCCTCTAGCCTCCTCTCCCCTTTAATCCCCGGACGTCGCCGGTTCTCTGTCTTCGAAGCCCGAAATTTTGTACGGCCCTCGTATCGGGGTCGCTGCGTGTCGAGGCAGTCGGCGAACCGACCGCTTCCGATGCGCGACTCGAGTTTCCGCGAGGATGCTCGTTTCGGGAGAACCGATCCCGATTCGTGGCTGCACTTGCCGGAGAATCGATCTGCCGATTCTCTCTCCCGGATGATCGGACTCTTTGGCCTCCTTGCCCTCCCTCTCTGTTGTCCCCACCGTTTTTCTTTCTCTCCGACTGCTCGGTTGGCACGCTCGCTCGTTCGAGCAATCACGATCGGGCCGTTGCGTAATTGATACGTTCTCAGTTGACGGTCGAATGGCCGCGAGAACGCGCGCCTAGCCTATCGCCAGTCCTACCGGAGATTCGCGTTGGATCGCCTCGATCGATCAAATAATTCCGGTCGCGGCTGAAAGTAAGGAAGCAAGCGGCAAAGATCGTCGCGGAACGCGCGCTCGAGAGACGTATTCGCGGATTGCGCGGTCGCGTTTCAGCGCTCGGCTATCGGCCGAACGAGAGAACGAGCGAACGAGCCAACGGGCGAACGGGCGATCGGGCGGACGAGCGAACGAGCGAACGAGCGAACGAGCGAACAAGAGAGCGAACGGAGCGGAGCGGGAGTGATTTATGCTAAGTCGCCGATGCCGGTGAAGCAGGGGCCCGTGTATACGTTCTCGGGGCGGCCATCTTGGGCTCCCCTCGTTTCTTCGAGGACTCGGATCGATTGACAGACCCGTGCGGTGATCACAGCTTAACGAACTCTCCTTTCTTCCGCCACGCTTCTGACGCCTTTGGACACCTTCGAACGCCTCCGAACATCTTGGAACATCTTCGAACGGCTTCCGATGCCTTCTGCCTCGTCCCCGGTTTCCCGCCCGTTCCGCCGTCAATTTTCCCCGTCAGCTCTCTTACGCCGGACGAAGAGACGTTTATCGGTGGTCGTGTTGGTCGGTTTCCTCCGCTCGGAGGTTCCCTCGTACGTCGTCGGCGGACGTTGGCGGACGTCGGATCCGAAGGAAGGCGAGGCCGGTCTCCGGACGAAGATCGAAGTAAATAAGGATAGTCGGAGTCGAAACTCGATCCACCGGTCGAGCGTAACCTGAAATTCTCGGCCCGCTCGGATCTGGGTTTACCCGTCGGTGACTCGATGTTCCCGCAAGCTGAAAATTTCGCGGCTCTGCGACGTTCCTCCCGATCGGCCTGACCGTGAAACCGCGCCACCGAGCGTTCTGATTTCTATTCGTCAGCGTCGGTCAGATTTACGAGCGTTCCTTTGGTCGCAGAGAGGACCGTAGGCTCCTACAGGCTCCTACAGGCTCCTACAGGCCCCTACGGCCCCTGTCGCAATCGCCGGGCCCGGGGGTCCTCGGGCAACAATGAAACCACGCCATTTGTCACAGAGGCGCTTCCTCTGCTTCTAATAAACGTTCGTCCTACCGTCGTGGCATGGTCGTGCCGCAACGTGCAGCACGGATCGACCTTTGCTTCTGCTCCCTGAATCGTGATCTCTCTTTCTCTTCTTCCTTCTCCGTCTTCTGCCTCCATCTTCTTCCTCCGTCCGGGCCGTTCCTCACGTTCCTCCCTCGCTCCTGTTTTCGTCATTTCTAGGACTCCTTCGCTCGCGGTCCCGAGGAACAGATCGGAATCGAGAGAGAGGGACGAAGGTAGAATCGGAGGCAGAAGCAGAGACGATAGGAGAAGAGAGAAGAGGGGCGAGCAGCAGCGAGCACGACGGGGCACAACGTGCCCACGTTCGTAGTTTCGCTTGCCGACACAATGCACCGGACCATCGAGGAATTGTCATACAAATTGTCGTTTATACAGCGACGCTCCTAAAGAGAGGATCTACGGGTTGGGGATAGAAGCCGGTGGCTCGGAATCAGCCACGGAGCATCTTCCGGAGCAGAGAGGTACCGATCGCGATTACGAGTCGAGGGACGTCGCGGAGATGGAGAACGGATCGACTCCGAGAATCGCGAGAACGGAGGCAACCGGAATGGAAAGTGAACCAAGGACGAGTATGACAGTTTGAGGAAAGATCGGCGACCGTGGTAACTCGAGAGATCGGTTTTGGACGTTGCGGGTTAGTTCGGTTACGGTTGCGAATTTAAACGATCGCGGGGGAGGCCGGGCGTTCTTGCGTTTGCCCGATAAATCCAGCGCGACGAGATTACGGATAAGGGAGAGTCGTTGGGAAGTTGGGAGCAACGATGACGCGATCGATAGCGGAAAGAGTTATACGCGGCGAAGACGAGGGTTACACGAGCGAGGTCGACTCCTAATGATTCGGAGAATCAGCGTGACGGTGCTTGGGTATCCGCGCGCATCGCGTCGATACGTCACCGAATCGACGCGGCGACTCGGAGAAACGCGTACGCCTTCGACTCGATCTCGCTGTAAACGTGTTTGGAACGGTAGTAGGCCTACCGTTACCGATGGCACCCATCTCGTTGACGGAGGTCATCCGCGGCTCCCAGCCGGCAGTTTCTTTTTTCTCTCGAAACGTCACCGCCGATATTTATGGCGAGCCACCGAGGACCGAGGATCGAGGATAGAGGGGTTCGAGCGCTTTCGCCGTCGCGTAATTCTCTCCGCGTCACGACCCGACTCTGCTCGCCTCGGCCCTAGTCCGACATTCTTTTCTCCAGAGAAGTTGCGCGCGAGTGTCGCTCGATTCCGCTCGAACCCTCGCGATCTACCGTCTGAACGGGAAGACGAGGACGGCGCCGCGTGTCTCGCGACTTTTCGCCGATCTTTCCTCTCTCTCTCTCTCTCTCTCCCCCCGTTAATCCTTCCCTTCCTGTCGGGGTCTCTCCTCGAGATGTCTCTCGGTTCAGGCCGATCTCCCGATTCTCGCGAGAAGATGACGTTTTTGTCGCGTCTCGACGGAAAGTTCCCGCGACCGTATCGAAGAGGTCGAGCTTCGAGGAGGTCCACGAAGCCGGGTAGCAGGGAAGTCGAGAAGCCGAGAACTCGAGAGATTTATCGCTCTCCGGTTATAATAGGTACGAAAGGCGAGTTGCACATCGTGGGTGATGCCTACCAAACGACTCGGTGACGTCGTCACGACCAACGATTCTCTTTGGTGCGGCGCTTTAGGAGAGAGAGAGAGAGCATCGAGAATTTTCAGCTCCACGACTATTTTAAACGAAAACGAGCCGCCTATCCCGTCGACGAGGAAAGTCTCGCGCCGATTCCCGAACAGGAGGTCGATCGTCGATCGCTCGGCGAGGCTAAACGTCATCGGAGAAACGTTGATTCGAGATCGAATTCAATTATCGAGTGGGAGGCGCGGAGAGAAGACTCGTTTAGCCGCGACGAAGAACGTCCGAGCGAAGGATCGTCTTGACGAAAATATCGTAAAACGTTTTACGGCCGACATAAACTGCCGACGAGAGTAAGAGCGATACCAGGCTGCTCACCTGCGCCGATGCGCGGCCGCGCAAACTAGTCGGTTGGGTCGAGTACCTCTGTCTCAACGTTACGAGACGATCGCGGTCTCGTACCTTCGGCCGAGTCTCGACTCGCTTTCATTTCATGCTCCGAGCGCATCCTCCTCTTCGTCGAGGAGGCGCGCAGCCGGGGCGATCCGTCGATCGCCAGCTAATTCCACAGCGATCGCTTCCGTGGCTCGGTCAACGACTCGATCCGAATTTTATCGACGCGACGAGTATCGCGAAGATTGGTAACCGAATCGCGGCGACGGACCCTATGGAAAAATAAGACGGTCAACGAGGAGAGAGGATCGGCTTCTTCGGTTTGGCCGGTTATACGATATCGTGAAAGAAATCGTGCGAGAGCGAACGGTTGGACGGATGGACGGACGGATGGACGGACGGATGGACGGACGGACAGACGGACGGACGGACGGACGAGCGAAGGAACGAACGGATGGACGTACGTACGGGCCGATCAGGTTTGAGCAGCTGTCTGCAACCACGTCACTCAAGTTCACCGTCGGCCTCGCGGTGGAATGAATGCCTTTCATTATGAGTCTTATCTTCTGCCCGATCTCTCAACCCTTTCTGCCTCCTTCGGTCTGCTCTCCTTTATCCGCTTCGTTTCTTCCCCTCTCCTCCTCGTTTCCCTCCGCCCTCCTCTCGGCAGGCTCGCACGAGAAACGCGAGGCCAAGCGCGAAAGCTTGGATGAAGCGAGACCGTGAGGTCGGGAAGAACGAAAACACAGACTCAAATAAGGGAAAGAAGCGAGAGGGAAAATATTATCGTCAAACGAGCGAGGACCCTCTTTGTACCTGAGTGTATCGCGAGATTTATCGTGGGTAAACCCAACGAGTTTGTCCTCCTTCTTCCGCCATACATCGTTGGACCAGGCGCGTCCCTAGGCTCGAGAGGAGCTAGAGAAGCGATAATTAGAAGAGGGTCTTGGTCGCGACCGTTCGGGGGCTGCAGCTATCCCCGGAGGGCATCCCCTCTCGAATGGAGCGATTCCCGAAGAACGATTCGCGGCCCGTCCGGGACTCCGCTTGGTGTCGGCAAGATCGAGGAGGATCGCTCCGGGAAATGAGAGGCGCGCGACGCAGCCTCTGCCGTGGAAAAAACGCGGCAAACTCGAGCACGACGATTACCAATCGAATCACCTTCGATCGGACGTACTCGATCGAGAGGAAAGATTGGAATCACGCCAATGCGTGTTAACACGTTACATGCATGCTGCACAGTTGGACGTGGAGGTAGATTTATGTGGAAGTCCGGCAATTCCGTTCGTTCTAAGCGGTCGACCGCGACGCTTCGAGCTCTCCGTCGCGAAGCGGCAATATCTTTCGGCGGTTTTCTCCATTTTCTTTCGAAACGTACCCCCGTTTCCCGATCCTGCCGCCTTCCGATCGTCCCTCGCCCCGTCTTCATCGGTAACTCCGACTTGGACGAGAATCGATCAGCGGGCGATTCGACCGGCAACGCGTCCGCCGCTCGATATCGCTCCTTTGTTCGTCGTCTATCGCTTGGACGTCGAACGTGCTTCAATCGTCGACGGATTTATCGAAAGGGAGCGCGAGTTCGGAGACGAGGAGACAAAAATAGTGGCGCGCGAAGCTCTCGCAGCGCGGTCGATATCGTCGCTGAAATCGAAAGAGCTCCAACGAGTCGGCCGGGAGAGCGGTTTTGATCGCGGCGACGAGTTATCGGCGTCCCGCCGTGAGATCGATAGTTGGTCGATAGTCGAACGAAAGAATAATAATTCTTTGCGAGCGCGCGTCGGCTCTAGCGTGCATACGTGCGTGCGTGAGCGTACCGCGCGCGGACGGTAGGGCGGCGTTTAACAGTATCGGCCGGCTGCGCGCCGCTCGGTAGCCGCGGCGAGCTAAATTTACATGTTAATTTATTCCGCGATTCGCATCGTGCGTACACGTTGCTCGCCTTTCTTCCCTTTTTCTGCTCCGCGGTCAATTTGCCCTCTCGGCGAAAACGGGGGACCGTTAGGCGAGTCCCCGAGGGAGGACCGGAAGGGCGCCGCCGGTCGACGAAGCGGTCTCCGATCCTCGACGACGGATCGGCGCGGTCGTTCGGAGAGCGCGTCCGAGCGCGCCGAACTTGCCGGCTGGAAGAACCTGTTCTCTAGTTCTCGGCCTCTCGGTTCGCGTCAGCGACACCTGCTATCATCGAACGAGCTCGTCTTCCGGAGACGGGACGAATCTCGCATTCCCCTTTCGAGCGTGTAAACGCAGCGATAGCCGTGCTACGTACGTGGGTACGTACGTCGGCTGACAAGCCGGACAGTTTGACACTCGGCTTCCTAACGATCGGTGCGCGGGCTGTCGGAGAAAAAGGAAGCTTTCAATGCCGATTCTGTGGGCCGCTTGATCGACGCGTCGTCTCGCTGTCAAGACCCCCCTTTCTGCCCCTTTTTACCTATCCCCAACCCTCTCTGCCGCCTCTGCGGCTCGTTCTCTCTTTCCCCGTTTCCCTCTTTCCCTCTTTCCCTCTTTCCTCCACCACCCTATCCTAGATTTTCTTGTACGAGGCAGGGCTTTGTACGCCGATCTATTGGAGCTTAACGTTTATTGTCTGCGTTTGCCCGTCTTTGTCCTCGTCGACATCCAGCGCGAGGTACTTGGCATCTCCCGATGCGACTTATTCTACCGACGAAATTCGCGCGACAGCCAGCCGCGAACTTGGTCCTCTCGATCGACTCGAGAGCCTGTCGATCGACCGGAAATAAGAAACGATCGCGGACGTTGATCGATCTCGATCTCGCTCTCGATTCTCTCGGCGCGGAATTTTCGCGAGGATCGCGGCGACTCCACCGAGGGCAGAACCAATTGGTTTCGTTGTCTTCCTCGCGGCTCCGTCACTCCGAGCAATTGACTTTGATCCGTTCGTGCGCGCGTAACATTGAACGCAATTACGGTCAATTTACAGTGCTTCTCGGTCTTTGTCCCTCTCTCGTTCCTCCTCCTCCTCCCTTTCCTTCTCCTTCCGCCGCCCCTGCCTTCGTTGTCCCTCCTACGTCGCTGCCCCGACGATCGTCTCTAGGTAGACGAGAGGACGGGCGTCGATCGCCTCCGAATTCCGTGCGACGCAGTTTCGCAGTTCGATCGATCGACGAGGAAACGCGACGGTACCGGTCCCGAACTCGAGCCTCGCGCGGTTTCTCCTCTTGCGTCCGGAGTCGCGGCCAGCGAGAGACCGTTTACCTCTTCGTGCTCGCTCACCGTTAAAGCCCGCGAATTCGAGTGGACGCGACTCTTGGTATAATATTACATCCTATTAGGAACGGAATAACTGCCGGGTGAAACGCAACGGCGAGGGCGAGGGCGACGGAGACGGAGACGCTGACGGTGCCGGAGACGAGAGGGGTGCTTTCTCGAGATGCGTGCCATCCAACCGTCGCGAGACACGCTCGAAATAATAACAGGTTCGCGGGTGACGTACGAGTCGCGCTGCCCGAGGGCTGTACCGCCAAACGGCCGCCTCGAGTGCCGGGCTCGTCTCTTGCACTTTGCGCGATCCGTTCTCCCCGTCGATTTCAGTTTGCTGAAATCGATCGATGAAGTTTGCTCGATCGAGGTCGATCTCGCGACGATGTGGCAGGGTTCGACCGAGAACGAGGGAAGGTCGGGGAGAAGGGAAGGCGAGGGGCGCCGAGAAGGGTTTTTGCGCTCTCGCGGGAGCGAATGCTCGGTGGGAAGCAGCAGGGGGTGGCTGGGAGAAGCAGCAGGGAGGGTTGGATCGCACCGAAGGAAAATTTCGACTATAAATAGCAGTGTATTCTAAA
Source organism: Cerceris ruficornis (assembly GCA_963989415.1). Taxonomy (NCBI): domain Eukaryota; kingdom Metazoa; phylum Arthropoda; class Insecta; order Hymenoptera; family Crabronidae; genus Cerceris; species Cerceris ruficornis. Next base: position 16,253,511 of record OZ022527.1, on the reverse strand, counting down.
CGAGGTACAGAGAGCGCATTGGATCTAAATTATGAATTTCATCAGCGGCAGTCCGCCGTTTCATTCCGCGTTTTAGCCTTCCTCTCACCCTTCGGGCGCGGGCGTTCCGCCACCTACCTCCCATCCTCCAACCTACCCACGACCTACCCTCTACCGCCCTCGCCCTTTTCCTTCCACCGATCCTCCTCTATTTCTTCGTGTCTCTCGTTCGTCCTCCGCCTCCTCCTCCTCGTCTTACCTTTCAGCGGAAGGCTGCCACGGCTGGCCGTGGCTGTATCCGCGCCCGTAACCGTAGCCGTAGCCGTAGCCGTAGCCGACTCAACCTCCCTCGATATCCTCCAGCCTCCCCGTTCTTCCCCTTTTAACACGGACGCGGGAGATGAAAAGTTCTGGCGAACACATAAAAATGCGGAGCTGCATTTCCCTTTTAAAATAACGCTCTCCGCTCCTTTTCCAGTTTACTATTATCAAGTTGCGCGGGCTCCAGTCGCTCCTAGGTGTTGCCCGTCTCCACGTTAGCCCCTCTTCTCCGCGCTTCGCGGACGATCCCTCGACGGTCCCGGGGACAGGAGCAAAGGGGTGGGCCGCCCCCGGGGCGATCGAGCGCGCGGCAAGTGGTCGAAGGACCGGGCTGCCTCCTCGCGCTCCGGAGCGAGGGTGTCGGAAACGGGGAACATCTTGGAGTCCGCGATGATGCGACCTTGAATCGGGTGACGAGCTCGTGACGCGAGAAGGCGTCCCGGTTGGCTCGGAAGAGAGGTACCGCGCGCGGCGAGCCTATTTATAGACGGCCCGGCAAAAACACCGACGATGACGGCGGGGCGCGAAGTGCCTTCTCCGGACCGCGAGAGCAAGCGGAGGAGAGAAAAGAGCACGAGGATGAGGGACGTCGGTGGGAACGGGATCCGGCGGACGACGGGGAGAGGAGATCGGCGCGGAACCGGTGATGCCGGAGGGACCGGAGGGTCCGCGGACTCGAGAGAGCCGAGGGAACGAAGGAGCAAAGGAGCGAGCTCGATCGAGAGCGAGGCGCGCGAAAGGAGGAGAGAACCGTCGATCAAACGTCGCGAGCGTCCGAAGCGTCTGTCTGGAACGAAGACGTCTCCATCAGCCGTCAGATCGAGCCACACGCTTCTCGCGCCCCTCATTTTTATTACCGCCACAGGGCCGTACCTACTCCGACCGCCTCTCGCTGCCTCTCGGATTTCCGCCGACGACGCGGACAGGTCAAGCGTCGCTCCTTCCGCGCAAAGACTTTGCGCCCAACCTGGACCCGACGTAGGCTCGATCCAAGAATTACGTCGAGAGTGCTTCCGCCTCGTTCGTTTCGGAGGGGATCGGTCGACGAAGCGGTTGAGAGACGAGCAAAGAAACGTGCGTCTCGTCCGCAAAACTAGTTTGCGAGGGAGCGGAGCGATAAAACGCGGCGATAAGAGAGGCGTCATACCGAAGCGTCGCGGCTGGTTGGGACGCGCGGTTCGAGGCACGATTATTCCTTCCCTCGGGAACGGCTCGGCGGAAGCTGCGAGGAGCCGGTGGCCGAGAGCACACGAGCGCGAGCAAACGGAGAACGTGGTGGTAGGGTGAAGGGTGAAGGGTGAGTCGGCGGCGTCGGCGGTGGCGGCGGAGGAGGAGGACGAGGACGAGGAGAAGGAGGAGGAGGAGGTGGAGGACGCAGGAACGGTTATTAGTCGCCTCGCCGTTGTCGTTTTATCTTCGTGCCCAATTAGCAAATATCATTCCGTAATGCAACGTGACGGGGCCCTCCTCTGAAAAGAGTGCAGCTGCATCGGCATCGAAAAAAGGGTAGAAGAAAACGGCGTCCGAGGGATGCGGGGGAGAGATGGAAGGAAGGGAGGCAAAGGGGAGAAGGACAAAGATAGCGAGGCCGTTCGAGTTTTTTATTGGCACTTTAAAAGGTAGCCGAATAATACGAGCGGACGTAGGTAATAATTATTGCCTCGGTCGCGCTACCGATCGGTAATACGTCGGTAATACGCGGGCCGATTCTCGCGACGGTTCTCCGCGAAAACGGCATCGATCGGAAGGCTCGAGCCGTAGAATCCGGAGTTTGACGTTCGAGCGACGACCTTCGGCGACGAAGCTGATCGAGTCGGGGAGGAGGCGGGATTTTTGAAAAAGCCGCGCACCGATTCCGAGGTGTCGAGCGCCAGTCGAAACTTCATGGCCGAGTTTCGAGGGGAAGCGGACAAGGGAGCTCGAGAGGGAGGACGATGGGTCGAGGGAAGGAACGCGAAGGAGCGTGGAAAGAGTCGAAGAAACGACCGGTTGGCAGTGCACGGTGGTCAGTCAGGTCGATGTCAGGCCGCTAATTGGCAGCCGTGTCGCATAGAGGTAGCCCGAAGCCGGTTTGCGTAGCTGGCTGCTCCTCGCGTAATTCGTAAGCGGTTCTTGCCCCTACTTTCGTCGACTCTCCTCTCTCCTCCCTTCTCGTCTTCTCCCTTCTATGCGCCGGTTCGTCAGTCGTTTCTCCGTTCCTTCGTTCCTCCGTTCCTCCGTTCGCTACCGCCGGTTTCACGGTCTCCCTGCGGCGCGGTAGCTCGCCGATCGGCAGCTCTAGGAGCGGTAGGAGCGACTCCGGCAGCCACGATCGCTTCGTCGTCGTTCGCTCGAGAGCCTCGTTCGCCGAGACGATCCTCTCGAGTCCTACGCCACTGGATCCTCTCTACCGCGGACACCTTTCGGTTTCGCTTCTCTGTATGCGCTTACGCGCAGCGCGTGGGCGAGTTAAACGGAATAGAAAGACCGTCCGCGAGGAGAGCGAGGAAACGAACGAGGCGGAACGAGGGGAGGGAGAGAAGACGAGGTGCAAAAAGGAATCGGAGGAAGAGAAGACCGCGGAGGGGGGTGGGGGGAGGAGGAAGAGGCGGAGGAAAGACGAAGCGTCCTATCTTTCGTTGCATACCTACACGAGCTCGATCACCGTTAGCTCTTGTAGGACAACGAGACACCCTGGGTGGTCTTTGAGCGCGTTCCCTCTTGCCTCGCTTGCAAGTCCACGCGGTCGCTCGATACGTTTACCGTCGATTCTTTCTACGTCGATCGCGGCAAGATCGCGGACAGATCGCGGCCGAGTCGCGGCCAGACGGAGCGGGAGAATCTGTCCACGCGAAACGAGTCCGAGCGGAAAGCGAGAGGGTCGGAGGTTAAAGAGCGAGAAGAGACGATAGGAAGAGGGTTAGCGGGATACCGCGGAGGCAGACGGCAAACGGCAGACGGTAGACGGCGCGAGGGTGTCGGAGGGTGTCGGCGAGGGTGCCGGGGAGAGCCGGAGAGAGGTAGGTGGAGGCGGCTGCTATCTACACCGTGGCTGACACCTGACGGATAGCCTGGCGTCGGCAACGCGGGATATTAATTTGGTAATTTATGAGGCCCGATTAGGCAGCGCTATCTGTCGAGCTAATGCGCGAACCGTTGGCAGGTCATCGCCAAAGGGCCTGAGTTTCCAGCCGCTAGAGGCCCTTCCGTCGCGGAGATCGGGCGATTTTCCCTTGGAATTTTGCCGGCCACGGAAGTGGGACCGTAAGGTTGGAAGGGTGGACAAAGGTGGCTCGTTCGGGGCGAAGCCCGGGGTGGTTCGGCCGAGAGGTGGGGTCAGATTTGCGACTCCGCTCGAAGAAAAGTCGAGGCGAGCCGGTCTCTGAAACGGCCTCCACCTTCGGGGCCGATTAGATTCGAGGCCCCGAGTCGCGTTACTCGTGACGCGTGATGGATGGACGCACAATGGGAGAACACGCGTGGCTGCACGAGCGTTACAGCCTCGGAACGTGTGGGTATCAACGTAGGTGGATGAGGATGAATGGCTCTCGTCAAACGGAAGGGACCGCCCGCCGTTTCGCGCCATAATACTCGTCCGCGTAAGAGGCGCAGTAGGTCGGCTTATCGATGACCAGACGGCTACTTACGTACCGGAGAACAAGCCATTTACCGAGTCCAAAGTCTCGCGAGTTGTTTGTCACTCGGCGTTTACCGGTGGCCCCGATGCCGAGCTTCCTTCTCGCGCCTACCATCCGCCGATTTCCTCGACCGTCCACCGATCTGCCCGGCGAGACTCGATGATCGCGCCCCGAGCGTCTCGTCAAATGGTACAAGTTGCACGGCGGGCGCGAAAAGCGGAAAAAGCGGTATCGAGTTTAACGGTCGTTTGGAGCGATCCTTTAAACCGATCGCCTCGGTGACGCTGGAAAAACAGAAAGCGTCGAATCGAACGGGAAAGACAATAATCGGGAGTAAACAAAAAAAAAATACTTTGAGCGGAGTGCTAGCGCGAACAATGGTAGCCACAAATCAACGGGATTATGCCACTATTTCACGCATGGCTATGGCCGGCTCGCATGATAAATCAAGCTGTCGTTGAGCCACAATAAACAATAACATTTGGACGGCCGGCTGGCGGGACGGCTGGTGGGACTCTTCTTCGCTTAACTCGGTCATTCGCTCGGTTCGGCTCGTTTCGGCTGGTTTGTTCGGTCGCCCCGATCGCACGTGTTATTTCCTCGACCTCTCGGGGTCTCTCTCGATGGCTCTCGACGCACTCGGTGTTGCTCGTCGCGCTCCACGGACTCGCCGTGCTCTCGGGCTCGCGCACCGGTTCTCGATAATAAATTGCCTCGCGAGGACAGCGCGAGGTACGCGTGGGCATCGTGCTACGATCTTTCGTTCGATTTCTCCCGGAGCGACGCCTTTCCGGTCGATGATCGCGCGCGACGTAATCTTCCTTCGGCGCAGCTTCGCTGCCGATCGAGGAGGGGACGCGCCCGCATTTCCCAGAGTTCGTCGCGAAAACCGGGTCCTGGAATTTGTTTGGCCAAGTCGGGCCAACTCGCGAACCGGTCGTGCACGCCGATCGGCCGAGTGGCCAGGCCGTACCCGCCGACTAATTATAGCCTCCTATTTATTTTATTTACGCGTGCGCGCAGCCGTGCGGCCGCGAGTACGCGAGAGACCGCTCTCCGGCTCTCCCGCTCTCCCGATCTCCCGTTCTCGCGTACGCGCACCAAGAGAGACCCGCGGTCGTAAATCAAAATTCCATTTCAACGTTCTAACGAAGGATCAAATAAAACACTTTAATTGACGTTTTTACGGCGGCCGGCAGCTCGACTCAAACTCCTGCCTAGCCGGCTGACCCCGCCGCGTTGCCTTCGCCTCCAAGAATTCGCCCTCCGTCCGGTCCACGTATACGCGCCGCTCTTTCGACGCGACGCTTCCCATCTATCGACCCCGCTTCCCCCAGGGGCCTGTCCGTGCGGGGCGGACAGGTACGGGTCTGACGCACCCGGGGCCTCCCGAGTCCGCGTGCCGACCGAAGCGTATTGCTGGTAGCATCGGCTTAGCCAAGCTACGTTCGCACCGAGGGTATGATTGCTACGGCGAGGACTGACCCAAGTCCCAGGGCAATTCTTCCCCCTGGCCCGGTCATCGGGGTTGGAATCGCGGGGGCAAGAGTGGAGCCAAAATCGCTAGGCGAGAGACGGATACCTCGGCGGGTGAGCCGCGCTACATTCGGCTCGGCCACTGACACGGAATACTCGCAATCGGCAGAGGTTTAAGTGGGCCTCCTCGTCTCCCCATCAGTGGGTCAACTGGTAGCACGCGCTCTTTTGCGTATGGGCGTCGATTGGACGTATCTCGATCCCTCGTCCAAATGGGGGCAGCGTGGTGAAGCATCACCTTGAGATACCACACGTTAAACAAATACAGAACGGAATACGGAATAGTCGACCTCAGCTTCGACCTTCCTCTCCCAATTCTCGTGGGCTTCTTCAAATTTTGGCGATTTCGCGCGGACCGAACAGGCCGGGAGAGGCGAACGGGGAAAGAGTCAGAGGGGCGGAGGGAGACGGCGAGGGACAGGGAGGAAGAGAGAGAACCCTCGGCGATTATAGCGGCGCAGTTATCGTTAAGGGGGCGCGCGTCTAGCCGCGTTACTTTCAGCTCGAAACGATTATCAGTAATTTCATGGTTTTCGGACGAACCGGCGTAAATATAGACGATTCCCCCTGGCCGCTTTAATATCGCTCCGCGCCGATCAATAATAATAACGGAATACACGGATCTTGTCTCGGCGCCGATATACCCGACGTATTATATTATAGTAATTTTCTACCATGGATTCTACTCCTTTCCCTGCACTTTGGACCACTGCCCGTTTCGCCTCCGCTGCTACGCTGGCAAAAGTACCGTAAATTTCGGAGCCACCGATGATTCGCGGGGGAATCTCTCGACGGAGAAGGCGGTGGGAGCGGAGGACAGATCGAACGCGCTTAAACGCGCTCGAGGGAAAATTTATCAACGAGCGCGAACCGACCTAGCCGGTTCGCCGCTCGTCAAAATCGGAGGAAGAGCCGAAGGAGAATGGGACGAAACGAGAAAGACCCGTTCTCTCTTCGGTTCCGAGATAATGATACTTCGCCTTCCACCCCTTTAAATATAAACACACACCCTCGTTGCCGTGCGGCCTTCGTCGTCCGTTCCGTACTTTTTTCTCCCCTCTGTAGTCCTTTCGATCCTCGATTCTAGTTGTTTTGCGGTTTACGACGGTTCGCGTTACAACTGATTATTAGCCGCCCTTCTACCGTTCCCCGCGCTTCCTCTCTCTTTCTCTCTCTCTCTCTCTCTCTCCCTCCATTATTATACACGGCCATATACGGCCATTATGCCCAGGCCCCGATATACAACACAATCCGCCGTAATGTCGGCCATAAAATTAAATTAGGGTTATAACACGATTTTTCACAAAGGTTTCATGGGCCGCGCCGCACGTTTTCAACGGTTCGCCTCTCGAACGTCTTCCTTCGGTTTCTCGCCAACTACCTGCCCCTCGATCATAGGTACCTGCTCGATATACTTCGATCGTTCTATCGCGGCTCGAGCTCTCGAAATCCATGATACGGTTCGGCAGAATACGATACGACGCGAAGATTCGAACGAGGCAGCAGCGAGAGATCGCGTCGAGAGCAATTGACCGGCCAAGTAGAGCGAACGATAACGAGATCGCATTCCGCGGGGCCTTTCGTTCGATTCTTCGCGCTTTTCGGCCCCTTTGCGCCGGAATGCGTCGCTCGAAGCTTCTCCGTCGATTCGATACACCGTGCAAGCAGAGGCTTAATTCCCATTCAAAGACGTCCTCGATCCGCGGAGAGTTTGAGCGCATCGGCGAATCGCACCCCAAAAAACATCCCTCTCGACCGCGAATGACGACCGACTTGGACGTTCCGGCTTTCTTGCTCCGATTAAATTTGCCAATAAACGTTATCGGGTCGAAGAGGATTATACAGGATGCCTAGGTACGGTCTAGTCGTACATATTTACGACATCACGATTTGACCGTCGATATATTTGGATCGCTTCTGACGATATCCGATCTATTTACGTTCGCGAATAAAAATTCCCAGACTGTCTGAATGGTTAGAAACGTTTATTCCGTCGTTTCCCGATTATAAATTTATGAGATGCAGCGCTTTTTGATCGCGGGTCAGCAATGATCGACGATGTATCGGTGTATTGATATGCCAAGCCACGCGTATTAAGGTCAATCGGTAGAAATATCCACCGTGCGGTAAATCAGTGTAGAATTGACACGAGAAATGGAGCGACGTCTGGCATCCGCCGAAAAGCTTGCACCTTAAAAGAACCATCGACTTTTTTCCATCTGTCCGCGGGGAAGAGTTCGCGATTGAATATTTCGCGGTTATTGCACGCCGCGATCCTCGCATAACCCGCTCGTTCATCCTCGGTAGGAAAAATGGAACATAATCGCCGCTGAGCGAATTCACGACCGCATTTGCTGCGCCTCGTACGAAGGTGTTGGAATTAGTTTCCACGATCGCTAACGTTATCCGTCTCTACGAAGAATACAACGAAGTTGTGAATAGAGGACGAAACTGGAACCTCAGATAGAGAGATAGATAGTCAGATGGAGAGGGAGAGATAATAGATAGGTAGGTAGGTAGGTAGGTTGGTAGGTAGGTAGGTAGGTAGGTAGGTAGGTAGGTAGGTAGATACGGAGAGGAAAGGGCAAAAGAGAGAAAGAGAGAAAGACGGAGGTAGGGCGACGGAGAAAGAGAAGGAGGGATAGGAAGAGAGGCAAAGTTTCGGGAAGGAGAAGCCCGCGAAGAGAATTCGAGAGGCCACAAATCACGGGGAGGTAGTGTGGGGCGTTGGAAGTAGGGTTCGTCGGAAGGTGGAAGAGGGCCGGAGAGGTCGGAGGCAGCGATAACAGGGGGGTGGACGGGAGAACGAGAGGACGAGAGGACGAGAGGACGAGAAGACGGGAGGGCGAGAGGACGAGAGGATGGGAGGACGGGTGAACGGGTGGACGGGTGGACGGGAGAACGGGTGGACGGGCGGACGGGTGAACGGGTGAACGGGTGGATGGGTGAAGGGGCGGCCGGGAGACGAAGCGGGTAGCGTAACCGGGTTGGGAACGGGGGCGAAGTAAGAGGCGGCAGCAACGGCGGCAACGGCGGCGAAGGCGAGGGGCAGGGAGCAGAGGATAGGAGGAAGAGGAGGAGTGGCAGGCTGCAGACGCGGGGTGCGACATGCTTTATGACGTCTGTTCATCACATCGCCCCAGTCTCATAAATTAGAAATCACCCCTTAGATAGCTGGCACCCATCTACGATGGCGTCAGTGCCGTATCGTGGGAGGCAGGGATCGCCTCCGACTCGTCCGACGCGCAAGAAGGTGGGGGCCGGAGGCCCGACGAGGGTTGGAGGGGCACCACGGACGACGGCAATAATTTTCACCGTATGTCACGGCAGTGGAAGAAAAAAACTGGGCATGGCTCCGAAGGATCGCACGAACATTCCGGTTGACCCTCCTTCGTTTCTCCGCTCGTGTTTCCGACGTCCGTTCGGGGCGAACGTCGCTCGACTCTCGCGCTCCAACGAGAGAGTTTGATCGACGGTGCTTTATCAGGAGGCGTTAATCCGCTTAAATCGCTGGAAAATCACCGCGACTGCGAGGATCGGCCAAGGATCGCCGCCGACGAAACTTTGCCTCCACGCCGGAAACTGTTGGCTGTGCGTGCGAATCGTTCTCGCGAACCGCCGAGTCGACCGACCGCGATTAAATTCCCGTAACGAGCCGATCGATCGATGCTCTTGCACTCTCTCTCTCTCTCTCTCGCTCTCTCTCCCTCCCGAACGATCGACGTTCGAGGGTTCCAGAGGGCGGACGATGGTTACGATGCGTACGATGCGTACGTCGTCCCACGCGAAGCCTCCTGCTCGCTTTCCTCGTCGTCGAGGTTCGACCATCATCCCCGTTTTCCGCCTTCGTCCTTTCGTCCGGCAAACCTCGCGAGCCACGTCCGCCCTCTCGCTGTCCTCCTCTTCCACCTTCTGGGAGGAAGTGCGACAAGTGCAGCGAACTGTCGGCGTGCCAAATACGTTCCGGAGCTCTTCTCGTTCGTCTCGATCCTCCCTCGGACTCTTTCATTTTCCACTCTCCTTCATCCTCCGTCGTTCGCCTCTCTCCATCTCTCTGAAACGCTCTCCGGCTAACTCTCGCGTCTTACGCGCGGCCCACCCTCGATCGTGACTCACCGACGCATCAAACCGACTTTTTAGAGCCACACGACCAAACCTCTTCGGCAATCGGATTTATTTCTTTGTATTTCTTTCCAAACATCGGAAGGGGACGAACGTATTTTGCAGTTTTTCCGTCGACTTAACGCTTTATCGTCGAGCAGAACCCGACGAGCTCGGATATTGGTCGCGTTTAAAGGTGACCGTTTGATATCGATTCGGAGAATAATTCGAAATAAACCGCGTCGCGTCGCGAGGCGCGGTACGTTGCGTAATTGGGCCAATGGGAAATTAATGGAGTCGGTTATTATGCGCGTTCCTTGCTCGGAGAATCCCCGCGTCAACGAAATACGGCAACGAAGCGAATCGTGCGAACGCAAAGACCCCGCCGCGGCGAGCCGGGGAAAGAGCGGAGAAAAAACAAATCGGGATCTTTACGGTGCTCCTCGCTCGACGGATTTGTCGCGGAGAAAACTTTAATTGGTTCTCGAGTCCTAACGATTAATTAATCTTCGATTGGCTCTCGACTACCGACGACTCTTTACGAGGAACCTTTGTCTTTGGGCGAAAGAGGCCCTCGACCGAGGGGAAGCACGGCGCCCGGTTAATCGTGCTTTTCTTCTTCGCGGTTTTTCTTATCCGCCGAGAGAAACAACGTACTCGTCATTGGGGAAAACGTGCGCAAAAATTTCTTTTCCCATCGCTTTTTCGACGGAGTCGCCGCTCGTCCGCCGAAGCGGCATAGGAAAACTTCTTAAAGCGGCGAATCGGTGGATTCGTGGATTCGTCGATTCGTGAAGCGGAGAGCGGAGAGAGAAGGAGAAAAGTCCGACCGTCCTTTGCTCGGATATAGGCGGATTCGTCGATGACAGGGCGACGGACTCCGTCGTCATACTCGAGGTACGTTCGATGCGGGCGAATACTCGCGAAAAGTGTGGACTCGAGATACGGTGTCGCCAAGAGGTGGAGGACGAAGGAGAGCGAGGGTAGTAGCGGGAGGTGGAGGAAGAGGAGAATATCGGTGGAGTGGCAGGAACGAGCGGCAGTAGCGGTAGTGGTAGCAGTTGTCCGGGAGGACGGTGGCGTTCACCACTACGGAGAACGTACCGTTTACGTCGACGATACAGAGGGGTGAGTGAGTTTGGAGTGCGGATTCGACGGTGAGGCGAGGCTGTCCATCTCGCGGCACGTCGCGGTAGAATGGAGTCGTGGAGTAGGTCGGGGGTGGGTGGACGGTCGAAGGCGGAGGAGGTGGTAAAACGGGGGTGGGCGAAGGTGGGTGGTTGAATGGGGAAGGGTGGTAGCTGTCGCTCGCCCGGGCAACAGACGTCTTCTGACCCGGCCGGTGGCTCAACTCGACTCAACTAGACTCTGCTTGCTGGCAGGAGGCAGCGGCAGGAGGAGGAGGAGGAGGAGGTGGAGGAAAAGCGCGGGGTCGGGGGAAAAGGAAGGTTCGCGGAGGAGGCGAGAGGAGACGCAAGGAGGGACAGAGAACGGGGGGAGGGAGAGGATGACGGCGGTGGCGCGGGGTGCGGATGGTAGGTGCATTGCTTTTCACAGGAGAAGGTGGAGGAAGTTGGGGTCGTAAGGGTGGCAAGCGTATCGATCCGGACGGAGCTTGGCTGACGGCTGACGAGGCCGTCACGCGAGACGAGTCGGGTCGAGACGAGACGGGACGGAACGGGACAGGACGGAATGAGACGAGACGAGACGAGACGCGACGAGACGAGACGACACGAGACGGGACGAGACGAGACGAGACGGGACGAGACGAGACGAGACGAGACGGACGAACGGAAAACTCTCCCACTCTGGTTTTCTCTTCTACCTCAAAGTCTCGTGGAGAGTCGCGGCATTGGGGTGGATAGAGCGGCGAGTAGACTCGGGGGAGAGAAAGGTCGTGGAAAGCGTAGGACCGAGGGGGTGGAGGCCGGGGGAAGCGTAGAGATACTGCTTACTTCCCCTTCGGGGCCTTCTCGTTGCGAAACAGTACCTAGATTGTACGTGCACGGCCGAATAGCTCGGCCACTGTAGCGCGATACCGTACTTCCCTTACTTCCCTCGCTGCCGACGTACTTTCCACGTTTCCGCGCGTCCGTGTGTTTAGCCCACATGGACAGGGTGCGCGCGCGTTCGTCCCGTACTTTACGCGCGACCGCTTCACCCTTCGGACGAGCCAGTGCACGCGTGTGCGTTTACGACTTTTGGCTCCGTATTCCTCCCCCGGTACTTGGAAAGTCGGCGCTGCTCTTTACGGAGAGACCGTCGAATTTCTTTCTCTCGATTCGAGGGCTGACTTTCGGGACGGTTAACGACAAAGTCGAGACGCGACTCTAGATATGGCCTATCCGAGAGACGATAGAATCGACGGGAGGAAAATTTGCGTGCTTGTCGCGCGAGGGGAGAATTGGAATTGGTCGAATATATCGAGCGGGTGGACGGCTCTTCCGCCGAACCTCCTCCGGACTCTCTTCTCCCGAGCTTCGAGCGAATCCATCTTGGGTGATTCGCGAGCGTCTTCTCGCGTCTCTCGTTCGGCTGTCCGTCGAGAGGCCGAGAGAGGCACGGAATCGCGCACGGTCGAGAAAGAGCAGGAGAAGCGAGAGAGGTAGGAGGAGGTCAAACGCACCACCGCCCCCGCTCGCTGCGAGGATGGTGAAGCGAGAAGCGAGGAGCGCGGAGCGAGGAGCGTTGCCGCGGGGCTTGTAGGAAAGGCAAAAGGCTCTCGCCGCGCGCAAAGGCCAAACACCGAAAGTCACTTAAGCGTGCCGGCAGGTTCGACGACGGTGACGCTGTCGGTGGCGGCGGTTCGTTTTTGAGTAGCGCGCCACGTAGGTCGGCGCCGCGGTGGAGGCCGATGCGTTCTCTCCGCGGTGTTCGCACGCTTCACGACGAAACGAGACGAAACGAAAGAAACGAACGAAACGAACGAAACGAACGAAAGAGGCGAGGAATCGCGAATACAATTGGTCGAAAAGATCGGTTGGTCGAGGAGGTCGCCGCGAGGCAGGGACGGGGCGAAAGACGGACGGAGTCGGTTCGTTCGCACGGAGAGACCGATCGTCCCTGGAAATTCGAGCGCGCATATTTCTCCGCAAGAATAGCAGGCACGGATTTATTTGGGAGTACGGCTCGCGAGGATGCGCGTATATCTCGCTGGCCTGTTTGTCAGGCAAACGGCGTGAGGCAACAAATCCCTCGGTAAACATAAAACAACGGTACTGCATCGAGAGGACGGTACGGATATGCTTTGATGTGCTGCCACCACCCGCGAGCGTCTCTAGGAGTTCCTTTATGGCAGCCATCGGGCATCTGTCGTGGCGGCGTCTTTTTCTCCGGTTAATTTATTAGCGACGCTCGGAGGATGGCTCGGAGGACGGCTCGGAGGATGAAGCGGAGAAAGATCCGGCAGCGAGCGATAGTCCCGAGCACCACCGAGCAGTACCGAGTCCCTGCCTCGTCACGATATAAATCGGGAGACGGCCGGATCGGTTGGATACCGGCGACGTCGGTTTTACAAGCATCGAAAATAGGGTGAGACGAGGCGTTCGGACGAAAGGTACCGGGACTCGTTCGACGATTCCTCCAGAGGGGAGGCGATGGCCGACGATCGTTCCCTGCCACGTCCGGCCGAACGTCGCGGAAGACGAGAGGTCGCCGCGTCGATGGAGTCGATAAATCGGCCAAAACCATCTCAAATTCTTCGAAACTAGCAGGAACGTAGGAACGTAGAAACGATCGAGGTACTAAGTGCGCGCGTACCGGTGACCTAGCTGCGAGCGATGCAATGAAAATTGTAAAATATCTGTTTCTGCTGCGTGTATTCCCGAGAACTCGTCATCTATCATGCTTACCATTTGCATACGAGTGAATTCAAATGTTATTCGAGAAATATCGTTGCGGCAAAAGATTACAAAACGAAAATGGCGAGGTTCCTGAGCGAAGTCTCATTTATCTCGAGATATACCGCTTTTGGCATATTTGCTCGTCGATGTGATATCGCGTGTAAATCATGATCACCGGAAATAATGGAAGCCGATTAGAAAGCTGACTCGATGCGCGCGCGTATAATGCGGAAACCTCACCGCCGAATCTTTCACGCATGGATAGCACTGGTCAACACGACTTTTTGCCCAAAGAATATTTATCACGATTCCCGTAGATTTTGTCGCGTTGAACACGAATATGAGGTCCGTTTGTCTCCATCAGAATTCACTTTTGAGAAAAAAATTCGCCCGGGACGTATTCTAATAGAAGGAGGCGATAGAGCAGACATTTTTCTTGGGGGAATCATAACTGAAATTTGCAACACGAATTGTGTTTTCGGCCGATAAATTAAAATATCTCGACAAGATACTGCCAGTGGTTCTCAGTGCAGCCGTTTTACCCGTGTTAGTAATGTATGGAGCTTGCAGTACTTACAAATACATTTATTGCTTGTGAGTTGCTTTCAAACAATAACTCTACGTTAAGCAAAGAATTATATTTTTAACATTTGGTCATAGAAATAAACATATCGTTCAATTGCATTTACAATATGAAGATTGATCGTACGAGCAGCGAGACGAATATTTCCACTTCACTTAACCGAAGGAGGACGACGACCTGCGCGTGTTGTCAAAACATACTCGGCCGTCCCAGGCTATCGCACTTCGAAGGTGTTCGTCTCGCTGGATCCGCCGACGAATAATCAGTGCTTCGCGATCGCGTTCAAGCATAGTCGCCTATTACCGTGCGCGTAGAAAACTTTCGAAGACGAGATTCGCAATCATCGAGTAACTCTCTTTTTCTGGGCTACTCGATAATTCATCTTTACGGTGATATTAACCCTGGGTTAGGGGTCGTTTGTCTGCTCTCAGCCAACAGAGCAGCTTGACCGTTGCCACCGTACGTCTACTCTCGGCCACGAAAGCAAAGAATCAACTCGCTTCTGCGGTATGTATAATTCTTGCTAAGATTTTAGCAGCTCTGCTTTAAGTGCTATGTTGTTTTTAATGAAATACGGCCGCAAAGTGTTCAGCGCCACAAAATCTATGAGAATTCTTTGGGCAAAGAAAAAAAGTTCAATTTGGTAGACCAGGATAATTCGTTGAGCGTCCACGCTAATTTTGGATTCGTCGGTGATTTATCTCGATTATTGGCTCGACGATTTGGTCGTTTCGACGTCCATTTTGTCCTTTCTAGCTGTTTGGCAGAGGAGGATCTCTTTGGGCATCCTCCTCCCGAGTAGTCTCACGATAGTTTCGCAACGGCCGAACTGTCCTCCGTTCTTCGCTGTTTCTTCTAGCGATTAGTTTTTCGGTTTTCCCGCTGCCTCGTGGCAACGGTAGGTAGCGGCGTTTCCGCTGGAAACGAATTTAACGAGACCCGTGCGAAGGTCGCGCTACTTTTTCACGGGGTCGAAGGATTTATGACCGGGGGAGCGAGGCAACCTCTCCTCACGGAGTCCCAAAAATGTGCCTCGGCATTGTTTGAGGTGAAAGTTTGCGCAATGGGCGCCGTTCGCCGAAGGTTTTTCGTTCGGTGGGATCGGAAGCGAAATTTCTCCTCGAGCGGAGCAGGTACGAGGTCCTGCTCCGATCGGTCGAATCCATCCGTGCACCGTATGTTCCGGGCGCGTTTTCTCGGCGACGGAAATCCTCGTAAAAGTCGAACGACACGTCTGGCGGGTCTCAACGTCAGGTAAACACGATGGAAAGTACTCGTCCCTTCCGTTGTTCCTTCCTTTCATAGGACAAAAATTTCTTTTTTCGACAATAAACCCCGAGACTTCGCACCCCGAGGACTCGTGGAAAAATTGCAGACGCAACGTGCCTCGAGGATGCGCGCAATTAGTCGCGCAAGAATTTTCGTTGCCTTTTGTGCGTTTCATCGCGAAGGAGAAAAAAAAGCCTCCTGGTCGAGGTCGTCGAGTCCGTTTCTCCGCATACTCGTAAGACCGCCTGGAAACATTGTCGCGAAACTTTCGGCTCGTCAGGGACGATTGCCGGTCGAGGAAGAAAACCGATATTTCTCCGGCGAGCGACGAAACGCTGGAAAAACGAGTAGTCGCCGGCGAGAACTTGGAGCACACGACGTCAGCTTGTCATCGCGTTCACCGTTTTCCGTCGGATTCGTCTCGATTTCGTGGGATTTCGCGAGACACGAATCTCACACGAGGCGACGCGAGGCGAGGCGAGGCGAGGCGAGGCGAGGCGAGGCGAAGCGAGTCGAGTCGAGTCGAGTCGAGGCGAGTCGAAGCGAGTCGAGGAGTCTCGCGGCGTCTCGAGTCTCGGACGAAGCCATATAGTGCCGGCTGGCTTTATAATTCCGGACCTCCGAAAATATCCGGCAGCAACGACTGACGGCGGTCGTTTGGACGCGCGTGCGCCAACTCCAAGTACTCTTCCTGCTTTATGAATGGAACCGTGGATCACGAGGTGCGGAGAAACGCGTGGAAGGGTAGCAGATCCGCTTCTTCGCGCCGTTCCCGGTCATTCCGAGCGGGATTTACCGTCGATCGGCCAAATATTTCGACTTTTCGAAAACGATCGACGCGATGCTGCCCTCGCAATTCGCTAGAAATTCGGCGAGAGAAGTTCAAATCGAAAAACAAATAAACGGGTGGACGTTCGTTTCGGCGAGTTGGAAATTTTCCCGCGCGTTCGTCTCGATTTTGTGAGCGAAACGTTTTTATCGCTTTTCGCTTTTACTCGTAAAACGCGTTATAACGTTATGCAGCTTTATCGTGACTCCTGTTTGCGTTATTCCTCGTAATAGCGTTGCGTACGATTTCACGAATTACTTTACGAGCCGCACTGCCGATTCACGATTTTTCGATCGACAAGATGGGAAGATGCGTGTGCCTAAATTGCACCTGTTGCGTCAACTGCGAAATGTTACGACAAACAGTGAACCTCGGTAAACGAACGCGAAACGGAGTCGACGTTCGTTCGCTCGGTCGCGGAAGGACGAGGAAAGTCGACGAGTGGAACATCGGTGAAACGAAATCCCGGCCTCTCGCATGAGGATCGTCAATCGCTTCGCGCGGATTCACGAGACGAGGTCGTGATTCAACGGCGATTTCTTCTCGGTAATGCCCCGCTAATTAACTTCCTCCGAGGAGCGCTCACGACGGTAGGATCGTGGGCAGAGGAGACGAGATATCGATACTCGGAGATCGGTGCGTTTTGCGGATCCTTTCACCGAGACATCGTAAATCGAACGGAGAGGCAAACTCGGTCCGTGCGCCACGTTTGGCCCTCGGGACGCGCGCGTAATCCCTCTTCTTCCTTCTCGACCGATTCGCGATGACTTTCGCCGATGGCTCTCCGAAGCGGTCCTCTCGGAAATCTCGAGGAGGAGAGGTCGCCAAAGAAGTCAACTTCTGTTCCAGTCTTTCCCGACATACGGACAATTTGCGGGAAATCGTCGTTCCCTCGTCGACGATTCCGTTTGCTCCGTGAATCGATGGAATTTTAGCGAGAGGAGAACGATCGGTGCGTCTCGACGGAAAAACGTCCCTCGAATTCCGAATGCGTCCGGAAGCTCCGGCAAGTCTACCACCGCGGAAGCTGGCGAAAAACTGTGGCGTTTACGGCGCCGAAACTCCGTAGACTGCGGTGGATTTATGTACGCGGCGGGCATCGGCGCGCGCGCACACCGAGATTTATCGGCGCTTGGCCGAGTTTCGGTAGGGCAAGTTGAGTGAATTGTAAATGTTTCCGGCAGAACTTCACCAAGATGGCGTCCTCCACCAGGGGCGAGTTTGTTTACGCCTCATGGCTCCCCACGTGGGAAAAGCAGCATGGCGCGCGTCAACTCTTCGACGCGCACAAATCGTCCCTTCGTCCTTCTCGTGGCCCTATGGCCCTGCCTCGTGCACGACCGTTTTGCCGCTCGTTTCTCCATTCTTCCAGGCCGCGTTTTTCAAACTCGCGCCCTTTTTCGACCGTTTGGAGTACAGCGTGCAGTGACCATGGTGCACGCACCGGCCGAGCGATTTGGCCTCTTTTCGTCATCACCCGAATTACCCACGTAAATACCGATCCTCCGCTAGCTTTCCGTTCGGCAGCTATGCAGAGTCATTTCCACGACTGCTTTGAAAATCAACGGCAACTGCCGCGCTTTGCCGTCGATGGCATCGCGCGCGCATCGTTCGAAACGCGAATGGTTTAAATTATTTACCGCGCACGCACATCGAAGCTTCCGCTCTTCGAGGACGAAGCACGCGTTGCTATTAAATTTTCTCCAAACGACGTTCCGCCAGTTTGCGGAAACTTTCTTGAGAGTTTACGACAATTAGGTGGGATTAATCGTGGCACGCGCAAGTTTGATGCACGCGCCGCGAATAACCGGTACTTGGTTCGAGCGGTTCGTCGCGTCGCGAGCAGGAAACGTCGTACCGTCTCACGGATCGCGAATCGAAGGTATTCCGGATTTTCAGAATTAGCGAGACCTCTTGCCCAGACGCGTTTCTTTCTCTCGCCGGTCGTGTCTGCCCTTCTCGAGACGCAAAGCGCCATTTTGGCGAGGCGAGCGAGCCGTCTCGCGTCCGGGCAAGATGCTTCGATTGTCGGGCACGCGTTGATCGTCGAAATCTCGCTTATAATCGAACGATCGGCTATTTTCATACGGTGTCACGGTGGGGCTCCATCGAGAAAATAGAAACGGCATCGACCATTCGTCGACGGGGAAGAAACGGGAAGGGCGGGAAACTCGAACTCGGAGGAAGGAATATCCCGATCGACGAAAGACGGCTTCGTCGTTTGCGATAAAATTAGTCGAAGAAATTGACTCACATTTCATGCGTTGCGGAGCGTGCTGTTTCCTTCGGGTCATCTGCGTCCTTCGGGGATGCTCGATTATCTCTGTGGCCTCCAGGTCTTCTCACCTTAGACGCGGCCGATCGGAGTCCAAACATGTGACGGTCGTGCGTCCAAATTTTCCTCGACGTCGTAGATTCGCCGTTGGATCTTCCGCCGGAAATTGTCGGACGTTTTTCCGGCTCGCGCACTACCGGTCACCCACTCGCGCGTTTCCGACGAGCACTACCTCATCGCGATCACGAGATATCGGTGGATCGTGGTCGCCGAAGCGATCGTCGTTGTTCTCACCGTCGCTGTCGTCGTTTCCGTCCTCGCGTTCGTCCTCGTCGTCGTTGTATCGGTAATCGTAGAAGAATCGACGATCACCGTCATTGTTTCCTTGGCCAGGTAACGCGAGACGAATGGACGAGAAGTCGCGACGACACTTATACGGAATATCGAGTCGAAATGTCGAACTTTGGATGTCTGGGAAGCGTCGCACTGCTCGCACTCGACAGCTCAAAACGATTCTCCGGCGTCGTCATCCATCCCTCGATGGAATCGTCGATCGTAAAGAACTTCGTGGTCACTCGAATACAAGGTATCACTCTGTCGTCTCGATTTGCGGAAACGGACGAGACGAGGCTCGTAAAATTGTAAATACTTCACTATTTGTAAATAAGCGAGCGCGTGTGCGCTTGCTGCGACGCTTATCTGCGCGCAGGTACATGTACGCGCAAATACACGGTCGCTCTTGAATCGGGCGAATGTCAACGGATAAACCGCACCTGAGAACAGTCACCGACGAGGCGGCTAAATCTCGCGTCTTCGGCGACTGGCGATACTCGGGAAAGGACGCACCATACTCCGGAGCGAATTCCACGTTTTTCCGCGTCGATCATCGGAAAAACCGGAGACGGACCTTGGTCTCGGCACTCTCTGCGAACAACGGTCGTTGATTGCGCGTCACTTTGCTTTCGAGGTACACTGATATCGTTGGGACAGGTATCGGCGTTCTCTCTCTCCCCCGCGCGTTTCTCCCTCTCGCGATCGAGAGAGAGAGAGAGAAAATCGGGACAAAGGAGAAGGAAGGAACGTTGATCGCGGCCGGATGAGGCGTCTTGCCGCCTTTTCTCGCGACGTCTCCACGAGAGGAGAGCGAGAGGAGGTCCGGATGCTTCGATAATCGCGCGATAACGAACGGATTCCAACCACCGATGACGCGCTGACGACACTCGGCGCTCGTACGTCTTCGCGAATCTACGAATCTACCGAAACTTTGCCGGACGTACAAAGTTTAGCGAGGACAGATAGATCGAGGGCGAAAGAAAGGGGAAGAATACGCCTTCGGGAACGCGCCTCGACGTGCATCTGCGAACGCGAGGACGCGCGAGGATCCAGCGGATAAAGAACAGAGAAGAAGAGGACGCACAGAGAATCGCGGAGGTTCGAGAGGAAGAGTAAGAGAGAATAAGAGAGAGAGAGAGAGGGAGGGTGAGACAAAGAGAGAAGAAGAGAGAGGGCGGAGGGCGAGAATGAGAGCAAGGTAAAGAGAAAAGAAGCAGCGTCGGAGGAGGAGGAGGAGGAGAAGGCGGAGGTGGTGGCTACCGTCGTTCGTGGATCGCGAAATCGAGCGGGCGGCGGTCCAGCGCTGACTGACTACGGACTGGCGTCGCGGCGGCAGGCCGCATGGTGGGGGGGCCCCAGGAGTAGCAGCAGTCCTCTTTCCCTCTTTCCCTCTTTCCCTCTTTCCCTCTTTCCGTCTCGCCTCCTCCGCTCGTTCTCGTTTCCTCGCTTGCCTACTCTTCCTCGCTGGCCTCGCGGCACGTTCTCTCTCTGCCTCTTTCTTCGTTTGTTGTTCCACCAACGCGGCCGCGTCGCATTCGCGTTACCGGCGTGCACTTGGCGCGATACCGAAACGGAGATACCGGGAATGCCGTCTCGAGAGGGGACAAACGGGGGCACCGAGTTCGCGGCGTACACTCCGCCTGAATGAGGGAAATCCGTGGGAGGAGAGACGTACCCCGTCCTCCGTCGTCCTTCGTCCTTCGTCGTCCTTCGACGTTCCAGGACGTCCTCCGAAGACGGCTCGGACGCTCGACGTTTAGGCGGTCGTCGGCGGCAAGCAGGGGGGTCGGGGGGTCCAACGACAGCGACGGCGCGAGAGCCAGCCACTCCAGATCGGCGGATGCACCGGATACCGTGGATGCGCTGCCCGGTGCAACGTGGCCACGTCGCGACTTACGCGAGCACACCGGTAGACTGGCGTGCCTCTTGCCTCCCTGTCCGTCCTCTCTTAATTGCTAGATGTCGATAAACGAGTAGAGCGCGGATAACGAGGCCGGAAAGACGCGACGAAGATTCATCGACGGGCCCCAGGGACCGAAGATGAGCTCGCGCGCGCGAGAGGTGGTCGAAAAAGGGGGCGGGGCCCTCGACCACGTCGGCCCCAAAAGCGCGCGAGAGGGGGCACCTCTCCGCGGCGCGCCGTCACTCTCCTTCTCGCCGCGAGAGGCGCTGCCGGCCGATGATAGCCACCGACGGTACTACGGCCTCACGGAGCCACACCTACGAGTTTCTCGAAGTTTTCGTCCCTCAAGAAACAATCAGACTTCCGGCCAACTTAGGTAAGTGCACGATCTACGCCCTCCGTACCAAGCAACATCCTGCAGAGCCGGCAAAGTACCTGGCGCCCGGGTGGACTCTGAATCGACGAAATTTTAAAGCTAACCTCAAAATTCTACGTGCTCTAAATCGAGCCGAGCAGTTTCCACGGCGAGGTCTCGTTCATCGAAAGATTCCAGCGGTCCGGCCGTAGAATCGCGACGGTCGACCGACCACTCACGAGATTTCCCCGTCGCGCTAAAAATCTCGTGGTGCGCTCCTCGCGCTCGTCGGCGATGTCTCGCCTCCCGCTTGTTTTTTTTTTTCGAGATTTGGACGAAAAGGCCCCACGAATTTGCTTCACGGGTCGCGGAGAGCTCAGGCCTCCGCGGTCTTCCTCTCGCTCGATGTTTTTTTTGCTCTCACGCGCGCAACGCCGAAGCGACCGAGCGATACTGTGCGGACGTTGGGTGATGGACCTTGCCCCCTCCATATCTCCGTTCCCCCGAAACGCATCGACGACGACGACCCTATCGCCTCCCCGGATCTACCGTTCTCCCGCGAGGCGCGACGGTCGCGATCGGTCGTACGCGAAGCCAGTTGGATAGAATCCACTTTCCTGCGCAAATTCAACGACCTTCCCCCTTGGTCCTCGAGCGAAGGAACATCGCTCCGGTCGTCGGTCGAAGGACGAGGAGAGGAACGTTGCGCGTGAGCGATATTTCGCGGTTTCCGTTGGAGCGAACGATCCGCCGAATCCTCCTTCGTCCGTCATATCCCGCGGCAATCGTCGAAACTCCGATGGACGGTTTCGGAGAAAGATCGGACAGGGAAAGGATTGGAGAGGAGGGCGAAGGATAGGCGTCCGTTGGTCCGTAGTCCGTGACCGAAGGTCGTTTTGGCGGGCGCCGGTGGTGGCGCTGCTACGAGCGGCGGAGTCGCGGGGCGAGGAGCATTGCCGTACCAACTACCAGGTTGTGCCCGCCTACCAGGCGGAGCCCGCATGATCTATAGCGTCATAGAACACCCCTGCCGCCGTGGTAGGAACTCGATGGCGACGCCCACGGAGCGGAACGTGCGCGTTGCCCTACCGTCCTCGCTGTTGTCTCGCCGTTGCCGCCACCGCCGCCACCACCACCGTCGCCACCGCCGCCGTCGCCGCTACCGCCACCGCCACAGCCATCGCCACCGTCGCCACCACCGCTTCCACGGGATGTTTATGCCTCTACCTCCGTGTCTCTATCTAGTCGTGGACCAACCACGCCACGTTGTTTCCTTTCTGCCGTTGCTGCTACCGTAGCTACCGCTACCACCGTCGTTGCCGTTGCCATTGCCGTTACCATTGACGTCGCCGTCGTCCTCGTTGCCGTGGTCGCCGGTGCTGCGCTTTCTGCCCAAGGTTTATCCTTCCTCCTTCCTCCTTGCGTTCGTTGTCGCTAAACATTCCTGTCAATTAAAAGTGCACCGACGACCGATCTACCGGTAGCCTTCGGTCCGTCCTTCCACAGATCCTCGACGTATCTTGCCGGTCCGACGTCAACGGCTCCGACGACGTCTACCGCAAATATCGTGCTCGCTCGTCGGCAGCTCTCACGCTCCTCGCGATTCGTCCGCTCGTTAACGTGCGAGATCCCGCTGCGTTCGTTTCCCTGCAACGAAACGATGCGGCGATGGGAAGAAGATGGTATGGGCGGAATCTCTGTCGATTCGGAATCATTCGCGATTCCCTCGTCCTAGCCGAAAATTCGGTCGAGATCGCGAGAAAGCTCGCAGCGGCAGGGATCTCGGGCGATGGGGATTCTCAGCAGTATTCTGTCGCAGTGACGGTCGCGGAGCCGTTTTTGTTCCGTGGTCGAACCGTTTCTGTCGTTTCGGAACACGTCATGCCGATTCGGAGCTGACGACGTTCGACTCTCGACTTTTACGAGACCCGTTTATCGGGTGACGTTCTCATCGAGTGGTTTCGCCGGAAACCGTGTCCTCTCGTCTCCTCTCGCCTCCTCTCGACCAGTCGACGACTCGACACGACGGAGACTCGAATGCACATTTCGGTGCAAGACTTTTATCGTCAGTGTTGCCGTCCGGTCGAAACTCCCACCCCCGTAGGAATGCTATTGACGGATCTCAGGTCCGAGCCGATCGTGAAAAGGATCAACGACGAGCGCGAGCAAGGGGGAAGGGAGAGATATTCGTGCGAAGATGCTTCTTCGGAGTCGGTCTGTCCGGGATCTCGTCCCGGTTTTCGGAGCCTCCCCGATCCGCGAGGGATATTTCGAATTCAAAAAAGCAAAGTTTCCTCAAAAGTCCCGTCGATGGGAATGTTTGGCGAACAAAGTCTCGTCGGGGTGAGAGGAGTCGGGCGAATCGAGCGAGCACAGGCGGGCGAGTCTCGAGCGAGAAGGAAGGAAAAAAACGATCTCGCGCACGTGGAGGGCGTCAGTTGCGTTTGTATCTCTCGGTGACTGCGGGGGTTCCTTTTACGAGCGTTGCCGTCGTCGGTGGACGAGACCGGAGGCACTAAACTTGCGAATATTTCGAAAGGCGTCCCGTTATGCAACGGCAATGTGGGTCAGCGCACAAGCCCGCTGGGTATGTTTGCTCGTCCGTAGAGTCAGCCCCCTGCGGGACCCGAAATAAGTGCACCTCGTAAAATAAAGTACCGCGCGCCGCTTTCCTCGGCTATCCAGCTCGGTGCCACCGTCGATCTTACGACGAGTCTCCGACGACTCTACGACCTTCCGCGATCTACCTACGGACGTGCCCGACCGGCCAAATCCATTGTCCGCCGAGGACAGAAACGGAGCCGAGGAGCCGACCCGATAATTCGTCCGGCTATTCGCGCTGGTCGTTCGATCCCGACGTGCCCGGGCTTCGAGACAATCGAGCGATATCGTGGCCTCTTCCGCGCAACGGAGTCGCACTTTGCGTCGCGGAAAAAAAACGAATTCCACCCGTGATCCGGCGGAATCTTCTTCCCGACGATAGCGATGGAAGGTAGGAGCGTTGGACGGGCACTTATTCGATGCCGTTGGGCCCGCGAGATGCAAACGGTACGCTCGAAAATAGATCTAGTATCGACGTTTCGCTCGCCGCGTCAATAAATTCGCGGTGAAAAATCGCGTATACAAAACAGTTTACGAAGGTCGATTGGCGTTCGTTAAATATTTCGCGTTCGTTGTCGAATCGAACGGTATCTCCGCGGCGCGCGATCGTGCCGAGTTTACATTTATTTTTTCATCGCGCGCTATTCTATTTTCCACGATCGAGGAGCGAATGTATTCTACTCGCCGATCCGTTTCCGTCGCTCACCGCTGCTTGCCGCCAAAGCGCCCGGAGGTGGAAGGTATCAAAACAGCCGACGCATCGGGCGATTTCTCGTTTCTTTGGAGCGAAGACGTCGCTTTGATTGCTCGCGATCGGCGGCAGGAGGAGGCTCTTTGACGCGTTTGGGCGGACAAAGCGCAACGAGCGCCGCAAGAGAGGAAGCAACGCTCGACGCTTCGAAAATAGCTTCGACACGAGCGGCCAGCCGGCGATTCGAATAGTTTCGTTGTCGGACGAGAAGTCCGCTGTCCGAGGGCGATTTGTTTGAAAATAATTTCTCGGCCTCTCCGCCGCGGAGAAGTCGCAGGCGAACCCCCACGGTCGCTTCCAACGCACCGTGATTACGAACGCGCCAGACGTCCACGAACCTGCTTTTTTTCATCGGCGATGGCATTCCGAATCGCTCGAAGCCCACCGACTCGTTTCGGTTCGTTTCTCGGGTCCCGTCTGCGCGAATTTCGCGAATCGCGAAGGCCGTTTCGAGCGCCAGTCGCTCCTGCCGCCACGTCGTCGCTCCTTCCTGGCGTTTCTCGCTCACTTTTCCCCTCGATCGAGCCTCCTCCATCTTCCTCGACGTAACTTTGGGACACGCAGCGACAGAACATTCTTGCGAGCAGCTGAAACGCTTTTAACTCGTTGCGCAATGGTCCTTCGCCGGAGGGATACGTCGCTTCGTGTGCGCGCAAACTTTGTACGATGCATTATTTGCCGAGGACGAGTGCTCGCCGGGTTTTATCGCGTCGTATTTCGAGCAACGCGTAATCGGCTCGTTTCCATCCGGATAAATTATTCTTCTTCGGCCACCGTTTCGCCGCATCTCCGCGGTCGCGTTGACTTTTCTCGATGCGCGCCACCGTGTCGCGCTTGGATCGTTCCAAGTTCAGGCGAGAGGATCGAACAGTTTCAAAGCGATTCGACGCTCGCCCCTTCGCCATGGAGAGCGCGGTCTGTCTCGAGTATTCGGAGGCCGGCAAAGTTTGGAGGGATCTTTCGAGGGTTGTCCTTTACCCATGAAAATATTTCTGGAAGATGGAGCTGCACGAGATCGCTGCTCGTTTGTCGCGATCACGAGTGTTGCTCGAGGAGCAGGGACGATTTGCAGAGTCAGGGGAGAGCGACATTGCCAAGAGGCCCGAGAAACGTAACGAAATAGGAGGAAGTTTCGCGGGCGCGAGACTCGGGCGATCGGTCTGAACGAGAAGGAAAGGCGAGAGGAGAAATCTCTTTCGGATTTCGCGTAGGTGCGATTCTGGCGGCGACGGTGGCGGCGGATCAGGGATCGAGGGTTGGCATCGTGTAAAGCAGCGGCCCGGCGAACATTCGTAGAAGGTTCGCAGTAGGGAGTACGGAATACGGAGTACGGAGTACGAAGCGCGGTCGTAAGGGGCAGAGGGGTGGAGGAGGAGGAGGAGGAGGAGGATGAGGATGAGGATGAGGATGAGGGTGAGGTGGATAGGGGGTGGTCGACGAGGATGGGGTCGTTGTCGACGATAGGGCGAAGAAAGAGGTGGAGGAGCGCAGAGAGAAGCCGAGGTCCGTCGGTATCGATCGGGCGTCTGCGGTAGATTGACACGTGTCATGGCCGCCTGTCGGTGTTGGAGAGAACGGCAGCGGGAGAAAGAGGGAAACATCCGGAGAAAGTCGGCAGAAAGGAGAGAAAGGAAGAAAAGAGAGGGAAAGAAGGCAAGGAAGCGAGACGGAGGGCGACGGGTATAGGAAGAGGGAGAGGAAAAGCTGTAACGCGAAGGAGCGAAAGAGCGAAAGAGCGAAAGAGCGAGAAGGAAGGAGGAGGCAGCTGGGAGCGACGGGGGGTAGAGACGTCGAAGGCGGAGAAGGAGGTGGCTGCGAGAAGGGTGGTTGGCGCGGGGAGGAGGCGAGGGAAAAGGACATTAAGGTGCGTAATAGCCAGCGGGGCGAGCGCGCACCGCCGCGGCATCGATTAGACAGAGGCTCCCTCGTCCCATTGCTAGGATGCAGCCCTCCCCTTCTCCTCTTTCTCGACCCACCGACATACTCACCCTCCGCTATAACCACCCGTCCACCCACACCCTATACCCCATACCCTCGGCGAAGGGGCCTCCACGACCACCCACCTCCGCCTCCACCTACTCCGTCGAACTGGAGAGCCCCCGAGTACGTGCTCTACATACACACTCCTGCGCTTATGTCAGTTCCTGTCCTGCCGTTGCCGTTGCCTCTGCCTCTGCCTCTGCCTTTGCCTCTGCCTCTGCCACTGCCTCTGCCACTGCCTCTACCTCTGCCTCTGCTTCGGCTTCCGCTGTTACTGCTACCGCTCTCGCCGTGCCACCGTCATTGAGAGGTGGAGGAAGAGGAGAGAGAGAGAAACGGAGAAAGAGATTGCCCTTGCACGTGTGTACGTACGAGAGGGAGAACGAGAGGATCGGAACGAAACGAGAGGCCGAGAGTAAGAGACAATAAGAGGGAACGAGAGACGCCGGGAGGAAAGGAGATACAGTTCCCCGTAGGGTGGAGGGTGGAAGGTGGAGGATGGCGCGGAAGCTACGCTAAAGGGTAGCCGAAGCTACCTAGCTATCCTATGGCACCTACACACGCTCCGGCGGGGACACCAACGTCTAACGTCGTTATAAACATTAACGGAGCGGCTCAATATTCCCCGGACCTTGCATCCCCCTGCGTCTACCTCCGGTCCATCTCCGTTCTAGACCAACCACCTTCGCTCCTCCACCTCCTTCTCCTCCCTTCGCGCTCTACCACCTACCGGACGTTCGGCCGTGCTTAGTTCACCTTTCCACGCTCTCCGAGCCCTTCGATCCGCCAAAGTCCGGCAATGCATTTAAGGGATTTTGCCTCTCCGATAGCCATGCTCCGAGACGGTGATTTCCTCGGCTATCGAGGGCGAGGGACTTCGACCCCCGACGAAGGAGAGAACTCGCGGTTCGCGACTCGCGATTTCCGCTTGGACAATCGATCGGAAGAAACGACCCTCGATCCCGTTGCCTCGGCCGAGGAGAATCCGTGCGAGGGCTCTCGGACTCGCGGGCGAAAAAAGAAGAGCGGAAGGAGGTCAAGAGGGTCCGCGGGAATTGAGTCGTGGGTGCTTACGGCTCCGGATCGGGATCGTCTAATTTCGTTCGACGAGTCCCACAAGGATCCTTCGCCTCTTGGGCTCCTTCTTCCGTCCCCGTCTTCGTCTCCGCTCACCGTCCACCCTGTCGGCTCGCGTTCTCTTCCCTGCGAACATCGATTTTGGCAAGAACGTCGAGGGTCGACTCGACGTATCGGCCGACGAATTCGTATGCGAGGGTCAGCTCTGATTATCGTTAATTGTGGTTGATATCGAGAACGAAGGGGATACGCGAGACCCTCGGCAATTTCGATCGGATTAGCGGCACCGATCCGGGGACACCGGTGGACGAGAGGACGATTACGTTCCCCGACGTGATCGACGATCGGATCGGCCGTTTCCGGAAGCGCACTTTCGTCGACGTTTCTCTCAGCGTCATGAAACAGTTTTCCCTCCGGCCCGTCCCGTCAAGGCGGTACCGCCGCGGCGTACCGTCGGTCGCGTGCATAATCTAGTCTCGCGTGGCATCGAAACGCAGGGAAATTCATCTAGTTCGTGCGTTCAACAAGTATCCGTCCCTCCTCTTCCCCCTTTCCCTTCTCCCGCTCCTCTCTCGTCTCTCCTCGCGCTCCTCGTGCTCCTCCTGCTGCTGGTCGCGCTTCCGCCGCTCCTCCGTTGGCCCTTGCGTCGGCCCTTCGCTGGTCCTCGACCGTCTCCCTCGCCCCTCGCGAGCACGAATTTCCGAGCTCCGTTTGCTCTCGTCCGGGTTAGCTATTATTTTTCGCGTCCGAGAAAAGACCCCTCCGGAAGATCTCCGGGCAGCAGGTGCACCCGCGCGCTTTTTCCGTGCCACGATCGGTAATGAGGGATTAGTCATCGGCGATCGTCGATCAACGTTAACGAGACGATCGGTTAGCTGCGAGTGTCCGCGCGATACGTCAGAGTTGGATATCGTATTGACGTATCGACGTCTCGGTGCTGTCCGCGACCGCTGGCCAATTAATGGCCTCTCTTGTTTTTCCGGCAAACACTCGTAAATCTCGACGGATCCGTCCGCTCGATTTCTTCTCCCCATTCCCCGTGAATTCTTCGTGCCTAACTCCAACTACGTATATCCGCGCGTGTTCTACATGACGATACAATTAATAAGCTCCTCCGAGCGATTGCTGCCGCTCCGCAAATATTTAATTTACTACGACCATCCGGAACCTAATTGGCTTCGGTTTGTTCTGGCCCGGCTGTGTTTGTTTCTTGTCCACGCAAACGCTCCGATTGCGTGACGCACCGTATCTAGCCTATCTCGCCCGTTCCGTCTATTTCGTCTATTTCGTCTATTTCGCGCATCTCGGACAGCGGCGGAAAAAAGGGATAGGGAAATTCCGCTTCCTCGGGAAAAATCCTCCACGTTCCCGTTAACTGGTCGGAGGGAGTTTCGAGAGCGACGACGACTGGCGGTTGGCGGCGACAGAGCGATACCGTTGAGGGTCTCTTCGTTTCGACGAGGCCTCAGCGACCAACGATCTACTCGCTCGAGTAGGTCTTCTTTCCATATTTTCATTCTTCCCGAGAGGAATCGGAGAAAGCGGAAGGAGCGGAAGAGGCCGAAAGATCCTCGCGATACCTAATTCCAGACTGGTGGTATCGCGTTACAAATCGAATTTCAGTCACGTCAAAAGTAAACGATGTCAAGATCCGCGCGTTAGGCGATCGGGTCGCGAGGAGCGTGTTTCTAGCCGGATGGAAATTTCATTTGGTAGTTTTCTTCGTTTAATAAGAAGGTAGCGGAAAGGGAGAGGAAAGGGCGAGGAAGGAGGAGAGGAGAAAGGGAGAGGAAAGAGAGCGGCGAAGAGCAGGGGCCAGGGGATACGAAGGGGGGAAATGGGGGGGTTGGAATACGGGGGATAGAGAGACGGAGCCACGAGGTCGCTGCCGGTTTGCAGACTTCGGAAAGGGGAAACGGAAAGGGCGCAACAAGGCCGGGGGTGGAGGTGGCGGAGGGCGGCCCGGGTGCGCTCTCGGAGGTGGTCGAGGGGTGGTTGGCGAAGAGAAGCGGGGAACGACGGAGGACGGCGGAGGACGGCGGAGGGCGACGGAGGGCGACGTAGAGCGGAGGAGAGCGGAGAAGAGCGGCGGAGGGTCGGCCAGGACTGGGAGGCGAAGTGTCGTCGTCCGAATAACGGCCAAGCGGCATCGACCGATCTTCCTGCCCCCGGCTCGTACGAAGCGTCAACTTGTTTCCCTTCTATTCCGCGAATATCGGACCTTCAATTTGCCCGCTGCGGTTCTCTAACGCGATTCTCCTTAACTCGGCGCGTCCTTCGTTCCCCGGCGTGCATGACCCATGAATCGTCCTTCCGATAGCTTCGTCTCGATCGATCTAGTCGCCCGCGGAAACTTCTTCGGAGACAACGCGCGCTTTCTTCTCTACCGGAAAATTTGAGCTTTCCCTCTCCACTTGCCCTCGCCGCATTGCGTTCGTGCGGCGTTTCGAGGGGGACGCTCGCGCCCTGTCCTCCTCCTCCTCCTTGCTTCTTCTCATCTACATCCTCGTCGCCTATCTCTTTTTTTCGAACAAACCGCGATACGTTAACGGCGATCCTTCGAGGAACGTTCGCCTCAACGAAAGAATGTTGCGCAGGCCGATCTCGCCGATCGAGGGTGGACAGCGATGGAGGGCTACGAGGACGATGACGACACTCACTTTTGCATCAAGTGTCACCTGACCGTGCACGGATTGGAGAATTACGTGCGACACCGTCAGTCAGGGTGCCGGCCGCCGGACGAAAAGGCCGAGGTGGTTCGCGTATCACCCTCGACGCCGACCACCGTCACCTATCCCGAGATTCTGAACGCCGACGCGTTCTTCAGCTCGTTGGAGCTTCGAAGCAGCTCAAAATCCACTGCCCTTAGAACGGGCGCGCTTCTGGACGAGGCCAGAAAGGCGAAAAAGGACGACAGGAGGAAAAAGAGCAATCAGAAGAGCCAAGCGGACGGGGACGAATCGACGGGGAAGGAGAAGCTTCACGGCATGCTGCCGGCCGTAGCGGACCTCGACGATCCGACCGAACATCTTTGTATGCCAACGCTCGTAGGTTTTCCCGATATCGTCTCCTCGTCGACGAGCGGAAAACCTACCGCGACCGCCTCTCCCGGCAAATTGAATTCATCGATGGTTCACGCGAACGCGAGCATCGGGAGCTCCGGTTACCCCGTGAAACACGAGCCGGAAAACTCCTTGGAAAGTCTGATCAGCGGCCACGAAAGGTCGAAGCAGGCGGACCGAAGGAGGCAGGAGGACGGTCAAAGAATCGAGCAGGTCCATCGGACTTGGCTGGAGGAAACTATGCTGGACGATCTCGTGGAGAACAGCGACAACAAGGACATGACCAGGTACGAGTTCGAGTACCAGCCGGACGAGGAATCGGAAAACGAGACCTTGGGAGACGATTTGGCCATAGAGGAGGACTCCTATTCCGAGTCCGACGAGCCGGAAGATCGGGAACGTCCCCCGTGCGGACACACCGGGGGAAAGTGGAAGCCGGACTTGGACGATATCCCTCAAAATATGTCTCAACTCAACGATGACGACGTCGAGGCCGACGACGATACTCAGGAGCATCGGGCTCACAGGGAGCAGCGGGATCAGCGAGATCACCGGGAGCACCCGCCACCGAGCTACACCGGGGGCAAGTGGAAGCCCGCGGAATCCACTCAGGTAGACCGTCGGCGAATTCTCGGCTACGACGCGGCCCTACGATGCCATCCGAGGCCTGAGCGAACTTGTCTTTGCAGAAGATCGAGGAGTATCGGGGGAAAAAGAGCAGCGCCGACGAACAACCGCCGCCGGGACACACGAGAGGGAAATGGGTGCCGGGTGCGCGAACGGATATCGAGACGGGATATTGGTGCGATCCTTGCGGCAGGAAGCTCGCATCCCGATTGGTCTACAACAGGCATCTCCTCTCGGATTTGCACGCCAAGAGAAGCATGGGGTACATCGACGTGGACATATTCGAGCCCACGACGCGGTCCTCCCGTCGTCGCGCCGCAAAGGAGTCATCGGCCCGTAGCAAAGTAACGATCGTTTTTTGCCTTAGGGGAGATTCGTGCGGATCTCGCGTAATTTTAAGGTCGCGCGATAGAGACAGGCCCGCAAAGTCATCCGCGCGCGTTACATCGACAGAGGCTTCGAGGGACGGCGGAGGTCGAGGACGCCGAGAAAAAATTGCGGCAGAGGGAGAAGGGTGTGCTGTTGTGCGAGATGTGTTACGCCCGAGTAAAACGAAATCAAATGGGCAAGCATCTGCTCTCGCATTATCACTGCAGAGTCGCGGGGAAGTGTCCCCGGAATTCGAGGGCACGGCGTTTTTTGCTGGAGAACATGGCCAACGTGGTTCGGCAGTGTCCCTTCCAGTGTTCCTCCTGCCACTTCTACTGCAACACGGAGGAGACGTTTTTGCTCCATTGGCGATCCGATCTTCACGCCAAGACTCTCGAGCAGGTACCCGTCCACCTACTCGCCAGCGGCGAGTGCCTCCTCCGAGCCGCGATTCGGAAGCGATTCGGTAATCCTCTGGCTCCTTTCAGATCGCCGGCAGCTTCAGATGCTCCACCTGCGACTTCTGGTGCGAGGACGGCCAAACGATGGAGTCTCACCTGACGAGCGGTTGTCATCGGGAGGTCGTCGCGATGATGAACGGATCGGTGCCGACAGTGATCGGTCGGCAGCGAGCGCTTCCATGCGGAACTTGCGAGCGCCGGTTTCGATACAACTTGGAGCTGAGGCTGCACACGAGGAAGACGGGCCACGAGGACGGACCGACCTCCTCGGACGCGTATCAGGGACGGATAAAGTGCGATCTTTGCCCGCAAATCGTGAGATCGCTGGTGGCTCTTCAGCGTCACCAGCTGTCTCGGCACGTCGACGGGGACGATCCGAGGAGAGAGTCGGTCGACGCGGCTCGACCGACTCCCTATTTTTGCTCCTTCTGTTCGTTGAACTTTGCCACCCCCCGCGAGGCCGTCGCTCATCGAAGAACGATGAGCCACAAGGAGACGGTGAAGGCGCGGAAGGGCGGAGACGACTCCTCGAGGACGACCGTTCGAGTATGCCCCCATTGCGATGCAGGCTCGTTCGGATGGACCGATTACAAGGAGCATCTCCTGGCTAATCACGCGGAGCTCTGTCACAGGTAAGGCGGCTCGCGTGAACGGCACGGAAAGAAGCCCGATAAAAGTAAAGCTCTCGCCCCATAGATGTCCCACTTGCGGCGAGCTTTTTGCCCTCTCGCAAGACGTGACGAGACACACGCGGGAGAAGAGCTGCCGCGACGATAACAAATTAAACGCCGTCAAAAGGGCGGACGTCAAAGAAAGATGGAAATGCGGCAGCTGTACTTTCTCAACGGATCTCCAGGCGGAACTCATCTTTCACAAGGCTCTTCATGCCGGGCCGCTCGAGAGCCACGAGCGCCCCGACGAGCCGGGTTGTAGCAAATTGGAGCCCAAGTATTCCTGTCCCGTCTGCTCGAAGATCTTCGTCAAGGTGTCTCTGCGAAAACACATCCGTATTCACACCGGCGAGAAACCGTTTCCGTGCGTCAAGTGCTCCGCATCCTTCTCGAGGAGGCCGGACCTGATGATGCATCGGCGAGTCTGCTTGATCACCTCCTCCGTACGGCCCGCGGGATCCGCCCGCGAACGGAACTTTGTCTGCTTGGAGTGCAACGACGCTTTCTACACCAAGTGAGTACGCTTGTTCGGTCTCCCCGCGAATTCCGTTACCGTTACGTTGCCCCCATCGAGAGAAACCGACCCGATTTCTTAACAAAAATCCTCGATCGATTAATAATTTCAAACGATCGTCTGAAAACGCCAGGTAGAAGCAATTGCTCGGGCACGTTCTTCGTGTACGGTGCCCCTCGATCGCTCCTATGACGTACGGCGAGCCTCGTATCGTGACAACAACGACTCGACGTAGAAAAGTTGCCTCGCATTAGCCGGGCAAAGCCAAACGCTCGTATTTATCTCGGAATTTTCAGTTGGCTACAATTACATTGCATCGATCGTAGATCTGCTGGGTCGAACGTATCCAACGTACCGCGAGAAAACTCTGGAGCAAACGGAGATATTTCGGCGTCCTCGAACCTTTCACCGGTGCCTTTATCTTGGCCGACGTTGCCGCCGTGGGAGCGCGTATCTCTCAAAATTTGGCGCGTCGGTGGCGAGAGGGACGTGGAAACGGAGCAAATCGGTGCGCTCTCGTTTTTCTCGGTGTTTCGTCGCTGACAATACAGGTCCGCGCACCATTTGCCTTTAGCCGGGCTTCTTTGCGAGGATCGAGGGGATCGAGAAGGGTGGCGGGCGCGACCTGGCTCGTTGTAAATAAAGGGTGGCGCATTCGAGGGTAAAAAGTGTAAGACAATAAAAGCCACTGCCGCGAGCTCGAACCACGAAACGTTCGCGCGGTCGTAGTAAAAGTGTCCTCGCTGCATAACTATAAAATAAAAGACCGTATCCGCGGCCCGGTGGAACAGACGAGGAAACCAGAAACAGTCGGCTCGTTGGTACGAGTGCATCGGCGGCGTTAGGACGGCAGAGCGAAAGGGCGGCAGGGCGGCAGGGCGGCGTGAAACGAACGGGAGAGGGAGCGAAAGAGGACGAAGGGAGAAAGGGGTAAACCGGGGAGCGAGGAGGATGCCGGTGCGCTCGTATTAACATCTCATAGCGGCCTGTAAGCCCACGGGTCATTCTAGTATTTAACGGGCCCGTATTATACTTGGCGTAAGTATACGTCCTACGGCTCTCTAATGCCGACCGATGTAAATAAAAGACTGCGCGCATGCTAACGCCTGGTCGCGACATCGGGAGTAACGCCGGGCCGGGATGGTGCTCCTCTTCGCTGCGAAAAATATGTAATTGAATTTCGAGGCCGCTAATTCGAAAGCTCGTGGAAAATAAATGGAAGGCGGAGTAGCACGTAACGGGGTATCGGTGACTTTAGCACCGTTCGACCAGGGATTTACGGCTGCGTCTCCTATCGAAGGACGCGTCAATGAGACGTCGAGCGACCTAACGGACATTGGACGCTGATATTTCGAGCTCCGTTAACACGGTCCGAACATACGTGCACCATCCAAGCATCGCCCGGGTGTGGAGCAATTGCCGTAAAGCAAATGTTAACACCTTCGCCCGCTTGCTCGGCTCGCTCGGCTCGGCACGGCTCCATTTCCTCGTTTCTTTTTTCTTTTCATTCCTTTCCTTTTCTCTCTCTCTCTCGCAACTTCTCCCTCCGTTCTCCCGAGCCGCGGTCTCTCCTCGAGCGGAGCGCCTCTCTCCTACCACCTACCACCCACCACCCCCGTCGCCTTTTCCACCCCTGGCAGCCGCTTCTCGTATACGCATTACCTTCCGTAACGGTACCTATTCCACGTCGAGCCAACGACGTCGACCTATTCTCCTGCCGGAGTCTCCGAATGCCCGGCCAAAAGTCTCAACGCCGAACCAGAACGACGAGCTTTTCGCTTAATGTCACGATTCCGACCGTTTCGGGGGATTAGGCTCGATGATCGTCGTTTATTTCTGTCCAACACCCCTCGCGATCTTTCCCGCGGCCGATGGATAGCGTCTCCTTTTTCTCGCGATATGAACGTCGAGTCCAATCGCGGCTTCCGCGACGCCTTTTCAGAGTCCACAGGATCTCGATCGGGTCTGCCCGATGCGACGTGACCTTCTCGTGGAAGCAGGAGCTCGTTAAAGTCAAGAACGTCGTTCCGAATTTTCGACGAAACTTGGTCGAACCGACGGTATTCGAGTCCGCCCGAAAATCACTCCCGCGAGTCGAAGCCGTATCTTAACGGTTAATCCACGCTCGACCAAGATCGACCGGCCGGGCCGATTTCCTCATAAATTCGAATTGTCTTCCCTCCGAAGTTTCCGTAATACTCCTTACGCAATCACCCTTCGATTCTCCGTTCTCGGAGTTTCGTGCCGCCGTACCTGCAAGTCCGTATCGTCCTCTGACCGCAGGCAGTTGAAACTTCCGGCGGCCACCTTGATCAGGACTTTCTCCGCGTTTGCTTTCAAACGGGAAGCGGGGACGGAGCGCCTCGACTACTTTTGGACTGCCGTGGTCGAGAGGGCGGGGGAAAGCTCGGAGTTTGGCGATTCAAAGTCCTCGCTTCTCGTTCGGACAATGCGGGAAAAGAGTCGAAGGAGGAGCGGAACGCGAGGATGGCAGGTTTGGGGATGAAGAGGAGCAAGAAATGCGGCAAGATTCCGGGAGAGCGAGAATCGAGAAGGAGCGGCAGAAGAAGGGAGGCGAAGGAACGAAGAGTGGAAAGCAGCGGATAGGAAGGAAGGAAAGGAAAGAAGGAAAGAAGAGAGGAGAGGAAGAAAGGAAGGAGAGAGAGAGAAGATAATTACGAGAAGACAGGCAACTCCCGCGCCTTCGATCGCCTAACCAATTCTCGGAATACGCGGGCAGCTCTCGATGTATGCGCATATTCAAGATAGTATGTTACATACGCGAGCTACCGACCGTACGTTTCGTTCGTTTCAGCCCCGCTCGTCTCTCCCCGGTCCTCGGTGGTCGTTTGCCGTTTGCCGTTTGCCGTTTGCCCCGTTTTGCCCCGTGTTCCACCTCCTGCGCGTCTCGGTGCTGCCGTTCCTCTCGGTCCGGCCGGTCCTTTCCAGCCTTCTACCTACCGGCAACCCTCTCGCTTTTGCTCGACCATGTGTACGCGAGTTCCCCAGAGGTATTTACATATATGGACCGCGGCGTGGCGCGCGCCTATCTTTTATCTTTCGTAGCAGTAATGGCTCGTCCACCTCCTTCGTACCGGGCCAGGTAAACACCGTGCAGATAGGCATACCGGGTGAGATTGGCGTAACCTCGCCGCTCGGTGACATCTTCCCGGATCACGCTCCCGATACTGCTCTTTGCAAATAAAACCTACCCCCTGTCCGTCCCTACGGCGGGCCAAATAAGCGAATCCTCCCCGTCGGATCGTCCTGCCCTCCGACCGGCCACAAATTCCCTCTATTTTGCCTTCACCTTCGAATCCGCTTTCGAGATTATCCCGCCGAGATGGACCGGCGATCCTCGAGGGCTCTCTCGCGATAGTCCGTCACGAAGATCGGTAAACCGCCTTTCCTCGTTCGCCCTCTCGCCCTCGCCCTCGCCCTCGCCGTCGCCCCCGCTCGCACCCTCGTTCTCGCCCCCGAAGTCGACGCCGGCGCGCGATCGATTTATTTTATCCGCGATAACGACCATGCCACGCGAGGTGCCGCGCAATTAATTTGGCCGCGAAGCGTGTTCGCATCGAAATCGTACATAAATCTCCGATCATCGTAAATTTAGTAACTCCCTACCCTCTGTTTCTGCTGCTCCTCCGGCGCCTCCTTCCTGGCGAGGAGGGCCGACGTCTCGGGGTACCATTGTCTCGGTGACCAATACCGTTTTCTCTCGCCTCCGTCGAAGCCGCTAATGAGGCTCGGTGTCGTCTTCTTGCGAATGATATCGTGAGCAGCCTTAAACGTTGGACCGATCGAGCGGTACGAGGGATTCGCCGATTTACCGATTCTACGGTCGATCGTTGGACCGGTCGGCCGGTCGGCAGGCCGGCCCGCAAATCCCGCGGGATCGTTGGCGCTACCGAGAACAAAACGGCCGAGGATGGAGCAAAGAGGGTCGCGGCGGGAGGAGGAGAGATAGGAGGAGGAGGAGGAGGACGAGGGAGAGAGGGCGAGAGGAGGAAAGATCTCTGCATGCCCCGGAGGAACAATGCGACGCTGTTGCACCGCATTCGTCGCATCGAAATGTATTGGTGAGGTGTCCTCGGTGCGAGCATTGTGTTCCCGCAAGTACGTGTGTCGGAACGTACGTAGCACGTAGAACGACTTCTCCCGGTTGCGTGTGGTGGCAATGGTGCTCGGTAGCGATGGTACGCGGTGTGGTATGGTTCGGTATGGTGGCACGCGGTAAGCATGGCCCCGTATGCAGACAGTTTAGCGGTGACCGCCCCGCGAGTCCAGTTGTCGCGTGAAATATTGCGATTCATAAAATAAAACAGGCCTGCGGTCGAGGACGCGTAGATATAGCCGCCGGCCGCTAACCCAGACCTAACCCGCCCCTTCGTCTCCACCTCCTCGTCCACCTCCTCGACCACCTCCACATTCGCCTCCCCCGCCGCGGGCTTTGCCACTCTTCTCTTCCCCCCGTCGAGTTTCATCCACCACCGCCTCCGCTCTTTCCTTTTGCCAGGATGTTTCTCCGGTCCCCTTGTCGGCCTAGCCTGTTCGGTTGCCCTGCTCTCTGCCTGCCTCTCCGCTCGCTCGCTCCTCCGCTTTGCCCGCTTTGCCCGCTTCGCTAGCTCGCCTCCATCGGCTCGGCCCGAGACCTCTCTTTATCCTCCTGCCCGTATATTTCTTCTTCCATTTCGCCGCGCGCTTCTTTCCCGTCCTCGACGCCGCCGGCTGAAAGGTCGCCAAACCGCAGGCATTGTAACGCGTCCGAATTCGGCGCGGTGAAATTTTTCGCCACTTGCCGCGTCGGTCTTTTGCCAAGACCGGCGCGATATTCCTCGACCCTACAGCCTGGCGTTCCACGTCCACGTCGGATTCGTCCCTCGCGCTCCCCGAGAGACGGTCTCGCTGGTTTTTCGCATCCTCGCGACGAGAGGATATTCCCGATAACTTGGAAGTCGCGATCTCCTCGTAACGAACGATCGTCCCCGCTGAACGGGAAGGCAGAAACGTCGACGTACGTTACGGTTAAGACGCTCCTCCGTTCTGGAGATTCCTCCTTTTCCGCCGACGAAATTAGCGGGGGACATGTTTATTGTAAATGAATCCTAGTCGGGGAGCGGCTCGTGGAAGACTGCTACGTGTCCTGGGGGTGGCGAGTCGGAGGGAAGGAGACCGAGCCGAGGAGAGAGAAAGACGGGCGAAGGGTAGTTTCGAGGGCGCGCGCGCTTGCCGCTCCGATTTATGCGCCCGTTACCGAGCCCTCTGGCGCAATTAAGCTCGCGTTATAATATTGTTGTTTATTCTGAGCCTCGGCTGCGAAGCGTTAACCACCCCCCTCTGCTCTCCGTTCGTCCTGGCTTCACCGGCAACGACCAACCCTACGATCCCCTAATCTCCCTGACGCGGCAGCTAGCTTCTCTTTCTCTCTCGTCGTCTCTTCCTCCCTCCCTCCTAGCCACCCTCCTAGCCACCCTCCCAACCCCTCTCGTTATCGCCGTCTCTTTTCCTTCTCTCGACTTACGGCATCAGCGCCAAATGCGGGTCTAACCAACCACTCCCCCGAGGTCACCAGAAACGAAATTCCGCTTTGTTTGTCGCCGCAGGCAGGGCTACCTTTGATTGGGATTCGCGCGTTAATTTCAACTTATTCCGAGGCTCGGTCACGTACGTGTTAATGAAGCTACTTTTCGAGGCCGTTTGTCCCCGTTTACTCGGTCGTTTTTCCTCCGATCGGAAACGTCTCGCGCTCGGTCGTTCCATCGATCTTCGATCTTTTCCCTTCGCGGGAGGATTTATCGCGGAGAAAATCAACCAAGACCGTCGACGAGTCGGCCGAGGCTCGTCTACGTGCGCGCGCTGAGATTCTCGTAAAACGAACCGATCGTTTAATCGCAGATTTATCCTCTTGTTTACATAAATTCTAGGAATCTATAATTAAATACGCGATTCGTCTTTCAACGTTTTATCTCGCTGGGAATCAAGCGGTTTATAACGCTCAAATAACCTGTGAATCATTCGTTAAACCGGTTTTGCGTCTCGATGCCGGCAACGTTGACGAAATGAGCGCACAGTCGGGACGAATTCCGAGCGTAAACGACGACGACGAGTCGAATCGTCGCTGTCTCGGTTCTCGATTCGCTCGAAAATTTTCGCCGGGACAATTAACGCAGGTAGAATGCCGATCGAGAGCCTCGAGAATGAGTCGTAAATCGTAAATGCGGCGCACCGCGATCTTCCTTCGACCGTTCACGGCGATGATTCTCGTACCGTTTCAAAGTGGTTCGAGACGATTCGAGGCGATACGAGGCGGAGAGGTCTTTTCATCGGAAACACCGTGCGTTTCTCCCCCTTCCCCCCGTGCTTTTGATTCATCGAAAGCGTTTACACACGGCACGCGGACCGTTCACGCACGTACATATATACTTATCCGTGTCATAAAGGTTAAAAAGTCGAGAGAACGAAATCTCGATGGAATCTAACGAGCGAGAGGGAAGATTCGAATGGCTCCGGATCGAGAGACGCGGTACTTGGCCATGATCAAGATCGGGTTCCAAGGAAGACGGATAGAGAGGAGAGTCGAAGGAGAGTCGAGGGAAGAGAGAAAGCCGAGGGCGAGGGGAGAAAGAGAGAGAGGGACGCAGGTGCAACCTGCACCGGTGCGCGACGGACGTATGGACGTAAGAACGAACGAACGAAAGAAACGAACGAACGAACGAACGAACGAACGAACGGACGAACGGACGAAGGTGGGATTGAGTTATGACAGCGTTTGCTCCAGGGGGCCGGCTCTGGACCCGGCGAAGCGGATATTCTTCTTATTCTTTATTTCTTCGTCTGCGGCCCCGCCGTAGGAACCGTCGGCCATGCATCACCTTCGGTTCACTCTGGTCCGGCCTCCTCTTCGGCATCGTTCCACGGCCACACCACCATCACGGCCCATCACGATCCCACCTTGGCCATCGGCCGCTGGAAACGCTGA
This sequence comes from Cerceris ruficornis, assembly GCA_963989415.1. NCBI lineage: Eukaryota > Metazoa > Arthropoda > Insecta > Hymenoptera > Crabronidae > Cerceris > Cerceris ruficornis. The sequence goes on along the minus strand of OZ022527.1, from coordinate 16,213,473 downwards.
TTCCACCCACCGCCGCGGCAGTCGGATCGAGAGAGAGTCGACCTCCGACTATTTACCTTTTAGCCGCGTCTTCTTCTCCGCCACCGTCGCCACCGTAACCCACCTCCACCGTTTCCGCCCTCCCCTCGACCCGGCGCGTATGACCGTAAATGCTCGTAAGTTGCCCGTAAATGCCGGTAAATGCCCGTAAATGCCCGTAAATGCCGGCAAATGCCCGTAAACGGGCGTAAATGCTCACCGATACCTCGATTCTCTCGGTCTTCTCGGGAGGCTCGACGATCCACGTCGGCGCGACAATTTTCGAGCAAATTCGATATCGCGATCGCTCCGGTCGTCGTCGTCGTCGCGATACGAGCTGCGTGCAACGAGAGACGAGGAAGGATTCGCCGAGCGCGGAGAGTATTTGAGGAGGCAGACCACTCCGAAGCGGAGCCGGAGGCCACGTTCGATGCGCTCTAGGCCCCGAAGATACGTCAGTGACACGAGAGACGAGGGAAGAGTACGGCGAAGTCGCGCATAAATCATTCGCGGTAATAAAGATCCACTTGTCGTGGTCAGATATTTATGAATCGCCCTCGGTTCTCCACGCCAGAAGAGAATCAGCTTTTAACTCTCGCGGCTAGCCGGAATGAACGATCGTCCGATTTCGAGATAATCGAAGAGGTCAGGGGCGGAGGGGACTAGGGCGCGGACTCGACGGCAGAACTGACGGGGAGGAAGGTACGGACGAGAAAGGATGGGGAGGATAGGAAGGATAGGAAGGATAGGAAGGATAGGGGGGAGGATAGGGACGGCGAGAGAGCCGAAGCGGAGAGAGGAGAGTGAGAAGAGGAGGAAGAAGTCCGAGTCGACGTTCGTGGTAGAGGCCGCGGACCGACAGACCGAGCGAAGGACCGCGAGGCCATAAATACCTCAGCGCGTTCAGCCAATTAAAACAAATCATTTTAATGCGCAACCTTTTTAATTAATGCCCGTGCTCGTTCGCTCGCTCTCATCCGCCTGCCTCCTCTCGCATAGTACACGATCGCTTCACCGGCTCTGCCATTCCCATCCCAGACCGAGCGAGCGAGACGGTACGTCCCTGTTATCCCGATAGCTCGACTTCTTCCTTGCCTTCGCCTTCGCCTTCGCCTTCGCATTCGCCTTCGCCTTCGCCTTCGCCTTCGCGTGTACGCAAAGATGGCTATCGTTCGACTTTGGCCTGCTCTCCCGAGAGTCGAGAATAGAATCTGCCGACGAGAAATCCACCGTTTTCGTTTTCGCGGCCACGAGAGACATTCCGCTTTCGCCCTCTTTCCATCCTCCGAGGGACAACGTCGCGCATCGTCGCGACGCCACCGGAGTTTGCTCGCGCGCTTCGGAGCGTCGCGGCGGAGATCGGGTTTTTTCTCTGCGAAAGGTCGCCTCCGAACGCGGGCATTATTGACGAACATAACGACGGCCGTACCGACGCGGATTAGACTTTTAAATGGCCTCGAGCCCGACCGGTACATATTTCACGGGATGACGGTGGACGTCGCGCTAAATCATCCGGAGTGACCGCATCCGCTTGCCCAATCGGCCCGAGACTCTCCTTAACGGCCTCTTGTCACGCCTGCGACATTCCACCGAAACACACGCCAAGACCGAGGCTCTCTCTCTCTCCCTCTCCCTCTCCCCCTTCCTCTCCATTCCCTCCCGTCATCGTCTCGCCGCGAAACGCGCTTTTGTCAGCGGCAATATTAATATTGTTCTATCGGAATTCCAATCCGCCGGAATCGCCGTTCCATGACGCGAGATTTCTCAGAGTCATAATTCACCGTACGGACGTGTTCCACGTCGCCGACTCGATATCGACGTGGTTTCGAGAGATTTTTGGTCAAATCTGCTCTCCGCCTGTCCGTTTCTTCCTCCGGCAATGACGCAGACGATTCAGCCGAAGTTTCCCGGTACCGGTCGCGTCTGGACGAGCGACGACTTTCCGCGTTTAGCCCGGGACCCTTCTAATTGCAAGTAGCAGGCGCATCTCCTTCTCGATCCGAGTTCAAGCTGGGCGCGCGAATGTGCCTCGTGGGTCGAAGGGCTTCCGGAGATTTCCTGGAGGGCCGCGATTCTCGCGAGGCTCGAGTACCCGCGTCACGGGCATCCGCCGGACAGGAGTACTCGGAGGGTATCCTCTCTCTTCCCCCGTCTTTCCTCTCGACTACCTGAGCGCAGGTGTAGGGAAAGGTACGTCCTAAGCTCGTGCGAGGGCGTGTATATCCTGACATTGTAAAACTTGCCGTTACACTTGCGTAGCCAATTGGGTAGGCCGGCTCCCTCTAGGACGGCCCAGATCTCGTAGCCTTCTCTCCTGGACTCGTCGGTGGTTGTCTCCGTCCTTTCGTTGCCTTGTCTTGCCTTGCCTTGCCTTGCCATGCCTTGCCATGCCTTACCTTCCCTTGGCTCGCGTCGCATCTCCACTTCCCCGGACTTCGCTTCGTCTGCCATCCTCGTCTTACCTTCTCCTCGCCGATTCAACGTTGCGTCTTCGTCGGAGCTCTGCCGGTATCGTCGAGCTACCATCTCGAAAAATCCCTGTCCTTCGTTCCGCTGCCGCGGCAGGCTTCCCGCGCCGCCGTGATCACGCTCGATCGCAAAGATCCCCAGACAGGACCGAGAGATACGTAGGCGAAGATCGTGCTTACCACATTCGGAAATTTGCTACCGATTTCGATAACATCGACGAGTTATCGGTTAGCTTCGTGCCCTTCCAAAGATCTCGCCGTTGCCGAGGGGTTTTCGAGTCGTCGCGACGGGGACTTTTCCCGGTGGAGCGAAGAGGGAGACGTCGTAGAATCGAAGGTGAAGAGGCGCATAGATCGTCAGCCGTTGACGGGAAGTATTTCGAGCGAAGGTGCTCGGTGCGCGCCCGTTCGCCGGCAGGTTGATATAGGATGCAACGGCCACGATCGGATCGTACGGCGTGCGAACAGCCGATGGTCACACGCGTACCATGCATACGTCGGACCATTGTGCTGTCTTATTACACGTTGAATTTAACGAAAGCGCGCCTCTTTAAGCCGCAAAATCATTATTCCCAACGCGTCCCACCGTGGCCAATCGGGACCAGTGGTATTCGAAAAATTATGCGAATCTCGTGAAATAGTTTGAGGATATAGCCTGTAGATACGTAGGGGCTTTCGAGTACGGAACGACCTTATCCGTTCACTTGGCGAGCGCTCCTCGCGAGGAAAGGACGGGCCGGTGCCGTGGCCTCGCGTTTCTACCCCTCCCTATCTCTTTCTTCCAGGCACGCTCTACGCCAGCACATGCTTCGCCATGCCGGAAAGAAGTACAAGTGCGATCACCCGGGCTGCCCTACGGCCCTTCGTACGGCTTCCGAGCTCAACACCCATCGAGCCGTGGTCCACGACAACACGGAGTCCAACAGACGGTATCAATGCTCCGATTGCTCGTATGCCGCAAAAACGAAGACGCAGCTACGAAGGTAAATGAGAGTTCGGGGGTGGTCAGGCGCGAGCCGCCGATCCAGGAGCCCTTACGATCGGTTCTCCGTGTTCCACGGGGACAGAGGCCCTCGAGCGTCGACGCGAGGAGGGACGGAACGGCCGTTTGTCGTGGGACGCGCACGAAAGCGAGAGGCACGATTTAAATTAAGCCTTATTAAGGGCATTGTACCGTGGAAGGCCGCTAATAAATTTCATCTCGTTTGATTTCGCGTTCTTTTTTGCACGGCGAGGTGGCAAGAGGAACAGAAAGACCGCGGACGTCGCGTTAAAGAGAGAAAGTTCGTGGGAGTGAAGGATACGGAGGGAGAAAGGGAGAAAGGGTGAGAGGAAGGGAGGGATCGACGGAGCGAGCGGAGGAGGGGGACAGCCGCGAAAGCGGAAGTTGCGTGCAGCAGCCGGCCAAGTGCGGGCAACCCGTTATGATCGTCCGCATGGCGATGGTCGGCGCGATATTTCATCGCGAATTGAGTACTTACTACGTGAGTCGAACTCAACGCAGCCACGGAGAGTCGCGGACTCCGTCCCTCTCGGAGGGACGCGTACCTCGCTCTTTCGTTCCGTCTCTCTTTCTCTCCTTCCCTCCCACCCCCCTCTCTCTCTGTCTCTCCCTATCTATCTCTCGCTCAGCGCGCGTCTTCCCTCTTTTTCTCGCTTTTTCTCCCGCCCTTTTCGTTCGTCTCTCGGCTCGCCTTTCCGTCTCGCTCTCTCCGTCCCGGAGAGTACCTCTTTCCGTCCGTTTCGGTCTCACTCTGTGCGGCGGAGTAAATCACGGAGGATTTTAATTAAACGTGTCACGCATTTCGAACCTGATATACACGTAGCCACGACCAATGGCTCCCTCGTAATATCGCGCACGCATATCGCATCGTTCATAATCACCGGCCCCGCTGCGACGATGAACTTTGCGTCCCACGTCCGCCTCTCCTCTACTGCCGCTAAACGGACACCTTTTTTCCTCGCTTTCCCTCGCTCCTTCCTCCGATAGCCGAGGACGCACGGCTATCCCTCCCATCGATTTACGACGCTCGCGTTTCGCTTATCGTCGAGCATACTGCCGATAATTATGAGCATTGTATCGCGTCGAGCGTTAATTATCGAACGAGCTACTACCCCCTCGTTACGTCGTAACTCCCGGCATCCTCGATACTCGAGCGAAATCGACTAAATCCTCCTTGCTTCGGCTCCTTCTCTTTCTATCTCTTTCTATCTCTATCTATGTTTCTATCTGTCTATCTATCTATATTTATCCATCTGCCTGGCTATTCATCGCGACAATGTCCGTTCTTCTCCGTGTACTTGCAGGCACTGTAACCGGCACAAAGGTCCACCGGGCATCAAGAAACCAGGGTTGCTCTCCTGTCCCTTCCACGGCTGCACTTACAGGACGAAGATCAACTCTCATTTGCTGCGTCACGTACGTCTGCACACGGGATCGAGACCGTACAAGTGCCGGCACTGTAGATACGCGAGCAACAACTTGGTAAGTTTGGCCTCAATTTTCGAGATTCCAGATTCGAGATATCGACGCGTCCTTAGAAGAGACGAGAGGCAGGAGAATCCGTTCGCGGAGGGGAAAACGTCAGGGGGCGAGAAAATACCGCTAAAAGAGGGAGAGAGAGAGAGCGGGAAGAGCGCCGCTCTTCTCGCACTCCAATTTTTGTCCCCGCGGTGACTCCGTGGCGTAAATTAAGCAAAGTACACCTTAACGTTTGGACCATGCCGCCGCCTCTGCTGCCGCCGAGGTGCGATAAGATAACGAGTTAATTGTGCTCACTGGTTGCCCACACACGCACGGCCCAGTCATACCGAGCGGCCGGTATGCTAATGCCCTTTGAAGCTTTAGTTAGGATGCGACTCGCATACGAGGGCTCCGTGTCTCTTTGATAGCGACATAAACTCATTCCAGTGACTCTCAGTCCCGGATAACTCGAGCCAACGACCGAGAGTCGAGAGCTAATCTCCCCGCACGGAGACTCCCGAGTCTTGCCTCTCGTCTCGCGCCTCTCGCATCGGTAATGATACGAAGCGCGACGGTAGGCGTTTCTAAACTATTCTAAGCCACCTTCGAACACCCGAACAAACCTCGAGGCCCTTGCAACCCTCTCGAACCTCTCAAACCTCTCCGATGGCTTTGCAATTAGCGAACGATAACGCCTCCGCGTTACTTGGAGGCCGATCGGCCCTCGATCGCCTCCTGCGCGTACAAATTGGACCGAGTACGTCCGATCCGAGCCGCCAAGATGCCGGTCAGCTATGATTTTTCTTTCGCCTCTCTCTGCCTTCCTATCCGTCGGTATCGACGGAGACGGTAGAGAATCGGTGAACGCGCTCAATCTTCCTCGCGAAAATCGAGAAGGCGCCCGAGATAAAAAAAAAGACGAGGGGCAAAGAGAATCCTTTCCGTCCGATGGAATATCTAGCGCGACTATAGTCGTTTACTCGGTGAGGCTTTAATAAGGAAAGAACGTGCGATCGGTGCCGGAGAGGAGCGCGCGAGACGGTTTAACGACGGAATTCCCTTCCACGTAGCGAGCGGGTTGGCTTGCGTCAACGAGATTACACGCGCTACCTTCTTCGCTTCCCTTCTTCCTTCCTCCATCCCCATTATGATTTACCTCCAACGGTCCGACGTTTCTTTCTCTCCCTTCGGCCCTCTCTCTCTTTCGCACCCTCTCTTTTTCTCCGCTCTTTCGTTTCTTCCATCTCACCCCTTCGACCCAACGCACCCCCGGCTCTCGGAGAAGTTGCGCCGATAATTTTCCACCGGCAACCCGGCTGCTCCTTTCGGATCGGCGCGGCGTTCCGATGCGTTTTTCCGGTAGCTCGCCGCTCTTGGCTCCGTCGGTCCTGTCCTCCTGTCGGCTCCGTTGCCGCTTTATCTCCGAGCCCGGCGTTCTTTTCTGCCGAGGACGGTTCCAGGCCTCTTGTAAATAACGCAGACGTCCTCGAATGAAAAAAGAGGTGGAATCGATAATTGGCGCATCTCTCGAAGGAGAGACAACGCGAGCAAGAGAGAAAAGTGTTGGAGCGTTTGGAAGAAAAGTTAGTGGTTCGTTGGGATGAGCGTGCTGCGAGCGAAATGCTTCTCCGCCAACTCGACCGCAACGGGATAAGTATTTTTATATATTTTAATTTCCCCGATATCAAGTAAAAACCAAAAACGCGCACCATCCGCATCGAGTGCCCCGCCAATAAAATCTTGATTTGGATAGGCAAGACGAAGGGTCGAAGAAGGCAGACAAGACAGGCAGGACAGGCTAGAACAGGGCAGGACAGCCAGGATAGGCACTGGGCAATCAGGAGAAAGGCACAGGACAGCCACAGGACAGGCACAGGACATGCACAGGACATGCACAGGACAGGCACAGGACAGGCACAGGACACGCACAGGACAGGCACAGGACAGGCACAGGACACGCACAGGACACGCACAGGACAGGCACAGGACAGCCAGGACAGCCAGGACAAGCGCAGGGCAGCCAGAAGAAGCACAGGACAGCCAAAACAGCACTCATCAAATAAATAATTTGTAGTCGCAGAAACGCACAATTGTATTTTATGAATGTATTGTATCTCATGCTTTGTGTAACATAAATGATGAATAAACTATATGTTAAATCGAAAACACTGTTAAATTCTTTTAATTCCTTCGTCCATTCTCCAAAGTCCCATATTCCCTGTCTTAGTCGCTCAGCTGATCAACTAAAAATCTGATTGGCTGAAGCACGGCTCCGTGTTACTGAGCACCATTATAAATAGGAGTACTATCAACAGGATACCTCAGTATCAGTTTTACCCTGATGAAGCTAGCTGAAATGCTGGCGGAAAGTCGGAATTTTCACAATTCACAATGCGGCTTGAACCCGGAAAACGCAAACCATTGTATCCCATATTCCCTATAAATGAGCAAGTCAGGAAGCTCAAGACTTGGTCCATTCCAAAAATTTGCAAAGTTTCATCGAGGGGAGAAAAATTCTAAGTCCCACCGATTTGAGGCAAGTGATACGAGTCAACGGCAAGTCAGACGGCGCAAAACTTCGTCTGAGATATTATTGGTTTACTCCACTTAAGAACTTGGAAAACTTTCAAGGTCAAATTTGACCTTGCAAGCACATGCGTGATGGCTCATACTAAAAAAGCTCATTTTAGACGAAGTAAATTTCAAATTTACTCCACCTAAAATGAGCTTTTGAGCTATGAGCGCACAGAGTTGAGCTTTTGAGCAGTTTTTCCGGGTAAAATTCCAAATTAAACTCGTATCACTTGTTTGACTGCGTTGCTTAAATCGATTTATACCGTACTGAAGAACTTATATCTATGATACGCTCGCTGGGTACTTGTAGGAAATAAGGAATTTTGGTATATGGAATAAATGTAGCGCATAATAAAGCGTACGAGAGTTTTCAATTTAACCAATACTTTATTCATCATTTGTATTATACAAGATAAGAGATACAATATTCATTAAATACACTTGTGTAGTTCTGGTCCCAAATCCCAAAAAGTTCCGAAAAGTTCAGAAAAAGTTCGTACGAGTGTAGTACGAGCGCCAGTGTAGTACGAGCGCCAGTGTAGTACGAGCGCCAGTGTAGTACGAGCGCCAGTGTAGTACGAGCGCCAGTGTAGTACGAGCGCCAGTGTAGTACGAGCGCCAGTGTAGTACGAGCGCCAGTGTAGTACGAGCGCCAGTGTAGTACGAGCGCCAGTGTAGTACGAGCGCCAGTGTAGTACGAGCGCCAGTGTAGTACGAGCGCCAGTGTAGTACGAGCGCCAGTGTAGTACGAGCGCCAGTGTAGTACGAGCGCCAGTGTAGTACGAGCGCCAGTGTAGTACGAGCGCCAGTGTAGTACGAGCGCCAGTGTAGTACGAGCGCCAGTGTAGTACGAGCGCCAGTGTAGTACGAGCGCCAGTGTAGTACGAGCGCCAGTGTAGTACGAGCGCCAGTGTAGTACGAGCGCCAGTGTAGTACGAGCGCCAGTGTAGTACGAGCGCCAGTGTAGTACGAGCGCCAGTGTAGTACGAGCGCCAGTGTAGTACGAGCGCCAGTGTAGTACGAGCGCCAGTGTAGTACGAGCGCCAGTGTAGTACGAGCGCCAGTGTAGTACGAGCGCCAGTGTAGTACGAGCGCCAGTGTAGTACGAGCGCCAGTGTAGTACGAGCGCCAGTGTAGTACGAGCGCCAGTGTAGTACGAGCGCCAGTGTAGTACGAGCGCCAGTGTAGTACGAGCGCCAGTGTAGTACGAGCGCCAGTGTAGTACGAGCGCCAGTGTAGTACGAGCGCCAGTGTAGTACGAGCGCCAGTGTAGTACGAGCGCCAGTGTAGTACGAGCGCCAGTGTAGTACGAGCGCCAGTGTAGTACGAGCGCCAGTGTAGTACGAGCGCCAGTGTAGTACGAGCGCCAGTGTAGTACGAGCGCCAGTGTAGTACGAGCGCCAGTGTAGTACGAGCGCCAGTGTAGTACGAGCGCCAGTGTAGTACGAGCGCCAGTGTAGTACGAGCGCCAGTGTAGTACGAGCGCCAGTGTAGTACGAGCGCCAGTGTAGTACGAGCGCCAGTGTAGTACGAGCGCCAGTGTAGTACGAGCGCCAGTGTAGTACGAGCGCCAGTGTAGTACGAGCGCCAGTGTAGTACGAGCGCCAGTGTAGTACGAGCGCCAGTGTAGTACGAGCGCCAGTGTAGTACGAGCGCCAGTGTAGTACGAGCGCCAGTGTAGTACGAGCGCCAGTGTAGTACGAGCGCCAGTGTAGTACGAGCGCCAGTGTAGTACGAGCGCCAGTGTAGTACGAGCGCCAGTGTAGTACGAGCGCCAGTGTAGTACGAGCGCCAGTGTAGTACGAGCGCCAGTGTAGTACGAGCGCCAGTGTAGTACGAGCGCCAGTGTAGTACGAGCGCCAGTGTAGTACGAGCGCCAGTGTAGTACGAGCGCCAGTGTAGTACGAGCGCCAGTGTAGTACGAGCGCCAGTGTAGTACGAGCGCCAGTGTAGTACGAGCGCCAGTGTAGTACGAGCGCCAGTGTAGTACGAGCGCCAGTGTAGTACGAGCGCCAGTGTAGTACGAGCGCCAGTGTAGTACGAGCGCCAGTGTAGTACGAGCGCCAGTGTAGTACGAGCGCCAGTGTAGTACGAGCGCCAGTGTAGTACGAGCGCCAGTGTAGTACGAGCGCCAGTGTAGTACGAGCGCCAGTGTAGTACGAGCGCCAGTGTAGTACGAGCGCCAGTGTAGTACGAGCGCCAGTGTAGTACGAGCGCCAGTGTAGTACGAGCGCCAGTGTAGTACGAGCGCCAGTGTAGTACGAGCGCCAGTGTAGTACGAGCGCCAGTGTAGTACGAGCGCCAGTGTAGTACGAGCGCCAGTGTAGTACGAGCGCCAGTGTAGTACGAGCGCCAGTGTAGTACGAGCGCCAGTGTAGTACGAGCGCCAGTGTAGTACGAGCGCCAGTGTAGTACGAGCGCCAGTGTAGTACGAGCGCCAGTGTAGTACGAGCGCCAGTGTAGTACGAGCGCCAGTGTAGTACGAGCGCCAGTGTAGTACGAGCGCCAGTGTAGTACGAGCGCCAGTGTAGTACGAGCGCCAGTGTAGTACGAGCGCCAGTGTAGTACGAGCGCCAGTGTAGTACGAGCGCCAGTGTAGTACGAGCGCCAGTGTAGTACGAGCGCCAGTGTAGTACGAGCGCCAGTGTAGTACGAGCGCCAGTGTAGTACGAGCGCCAGTGTAGTACGAGCGCCAGTGTAGTACGAGCGCCAGTGTAGTACGAGCGCCAGTGTAGTACGAGCGCCAGTGTAGTACGAGCGCCAGTGTAGTACGAGCGCCAGTGTAGTACGAGCGCCAGTGTAGTACGAGCGCCAGTGTAGTACGAGCGCCAGTGTAGTACGAGCGCCAGTGTAGTACGAGCGCCAGTGTAGTACGAGCGCCAGTGTAGTACGAGCGCCAGTGTAGTACGAGCGCCAGTGTAGTACGAGCGCCAGTGTAGTACGAGCGCCAGTGTAGTACGAGCGCCAGTGTAGTACGAGCGCCAGTGTAGTACGAGCGCCAGTGTAGTACGAGCGCCAGTGTAGTACGAGCGCCAGTGTAGTACGAGCGCCAGTGTAGTACGAGCGCCAGTGTAGTACGAGCGCCAGTGTAGTACGAGCGCCAGTGTAGTACGTGAATACTTAACAAATACTTTACAAATTCTTTACAATTTGTAATTTTATCAATTTGTAAATTTATCAACGTTGTATATGTGGGAAATAAGGAATTTTGATGTATGGAACAAAGGTAGCGCATAATAAAGTGTACGAGAGTTTTCAATTTGACAAGTACTTTATTCATCATTTGTATTATACAAGATAAGACATACAATATTCGTTAAATACATTTCTGTGCTCTTATTATGTTATTTATTTTGTAACGGTCGATTTTTAAGACCGGTGATTTTCGTGGGTTGGGTCCCGAAAACGTTGAACAGAACTGGTCCGGGAGGGGAAATGGGGGAAGTCACGGAGGAAGGGGTGCTGTTACCGCGAGGGTTAAGTCTTCCACAAGGTCCGTCTTCTGCTGGTATGTCCAGTAGCGTCTCGTAGGAGTACCGGTGCCGCGAAGGCTGCGTCTGCTCCGGACGAGGGCTACTGTTCCTCCTTGATCAGAGTTAAGGGAGACTCTTCGGAGGACGAGGCGTGCCGTTACAGCGAAGGTTACGTCTTCCCCAAGCTCCGTCTTCTAGAGGTGTTACTCCCTGGTGAGAGTGCAGGAAGACTGATGATTTCTGGGAAAGTGCCTCCTTATATCCCTTTTTCCGCTTCCGGGCCTGACCAATCAGGGTCGTCCTCGGAGGAAACTCTTCGGAGGACGAGGGGTACCGTTACCGCGAAGGTTACGTCTTCCCCAAGCTCCGTCTTCTAGAGGTGTTACTCGCTGGTGAGAGTGCAGGAAGACTCTGATGATTTCCGAGAAAGTGCCTCCTTATATCCCTCTTTCCGCTTCCGGGCCTGACCAATCAGGGTCGTCGTCGGAGGAAACGCTCGCACTCCACTGGCGCTCGTACTCGACTGGTGCTCGTACTCGACTAGCTCCGTAGAACTTTTCCTGAACTTTTCGGAACTTTTTGGAACTTTTTGGGACTTTGTAATACTGCTGCAACCAGTACCACACAAATATATTTAATGAATATTGTATCTCTTATCTTGTATAATACAAATGATGAATAAAGTATTTGTTAAATTGAAAACTCTCGTACACTTTATTATACGCTACCTTTGTTCCATACACCAAAATTCCTTATTTCCTACAAATACCCAGCGAGCGTATCATAGATATAAGTTCTTCAGTACGGTATATATCGATTTGAGCAGCGCAGCTTACAAATACAACGTTGTATTTGTTACAATTGTAATTGATACAATTACAAATTGTAAAGAATTGTAAAGTACTCTACTGGCGCTCGTACTCTACTGGCGCTCGTACTCGACTGGCTCCGTAGAACTTTTTCTGAACTTTTCGGAACTTTTTGGGACTTTTTAATACTGCTGCAACCAGTACCACACAAATGTATTTAATGAATATTGTATATTATATTAAATTATAATTTAAAAATTCGGGTCTGAAGGGGTTAATAAATGGTATCCTGCGCTGTCGGGCCTCTGTCCCGGCTCGTGTCCCTCCTCTGCCCTGCCTGTTTTGTCTGCGTTGGTTGGGTTTGGGTTAAGAAAATTCAACGTCACGATATATGCAGAGAGCATACTGTCCTGTGTTGTCCATTGTGCTAGAAATATTAACAGGCGTTGATTTCATGAACACAGTACAAGATGAATGAGAGACTTGCTGTATCAAAAACTCTTACCCTCTATGTTCAGGTTATTTTTGTACATAAATTAATCACTCGTTCGATTGTACTGCTGCGCCGGAGATATTCTGTACATTGTAGTCCGTCCACAAAATAAATGAACTTCATTGTATGCTGACGAAAATAATCCTACGATTATCTAAATGATACGTAAAACCAATGAAAGTTCGCACGAAGGAACTACAGCTATCTACTTAGGTAGATGTAGTAAATATTTGTGCAAAGTTTCATCTAAATCGGAGCGCATCACTACGTGAACTTACCCTGGTGGGTTAAAGATCGGCTTACGTTTATAATTTTACAAGCCACTCGGCCGGTCCAGCGAGAGAACATCGGACTTATTGCTACCTTCGATAATTTTTCTATATTACGAGAACATTTACGTAGAAGTTACGGTACGGTAGCCCACAGCCGGAGAGAAATTAATATCAAACGCTTGGAATCTCGAAAGAAATAAAGAGGAGAGATAAAGCGGCGCGATTTGCAGTTTCTAGAACGAAGGCTCGTAAAACGAAATATTCCCCTCCTGCTACCGCGGCAGGGCTGTCTGTGCGTGCTGCGTGGCACGGACAGGACGTACGATTGTGCACGATGCAAAGTAAAGTAGCTCGTACCGGTATACACGCTCACGATGACCGAACGGAAATTACGAAAAAGAAAGAAATCGGAGTCGATCGGATCGATGAAACGTTTATATCCGATTTGCGTGACGGAGCACACTTTCCGCGGTCGGAGCGCTCCGCGTAAAGGTGGACGACCGCCCATGGCGGTGTGAACGAGCCTTTATCCGAGACCGTCACGGAGCACTGCCCGTGGTAAGATTTACTTATGGGAAATTAAATTTGATGTTGCCGTTGCCATCAACGGCTCGTATAAGCCCGCCTGGTAGGAAGATGTTTACGACTACGGCCAGCTACTTAGCCCGAGAGGGTAAAGCGCCTTTAAACGCTCCCTGGCATAGCCAATGAACGCGTCCGGTTTCTGCCGGACCGATTCTGCTCGCGGCTTCTCATCGTCGACCGATACCACCGGAAGACCGATCCACCATTACCTCCCGTCCTTGCCTCGTACTCGTTGACTTTGCGCCGCTCCTCCCCACGATTCAGCATCGTTCGATTTTATTCACAAACGATACTTCGCTCCAGTCCTTCCACCAACGTTCGATCGAGCGCCTGACCGTTCTCTCTTGTTTTACAGGAAAATCTCCGAAAGCACGTCCTCTCGACAAATCTACATCCCGGCAAAACGATCTACGAGTGCGACGTCTGCGAGGAGAAGAACCAGGAGCCGTTCTGCACGAACTTTGCCAAGGAACTGCGGGCCCATCTCTTGGAGGCGCACGCCCACGAGTTTCCGTCTCCCGATCTGGCGAACGATTACGTTCTCGGTATATTCGACAACTGTTAGGAATCCCTTTTCAGCGAGGAGGCCGATCGGTCGCGGAAAGGAGCATGCGCCCTGCGAGACCATCGCAGCGGCCACAGCGCGCATATCGCGTAACATACGCAGGGATAATAAAACTTTTGAAAAGTATCAAAGTCTCTTCCGTATCGTCCTTGAATCGAACGTTCCTTCCGCCTGCGAGGGAGTCGCGGTTGAATTATCTTCGACGCGTCGAGGCAGAACGCGGGGCACGGATACGTTATAATACTCCAAGTCGATCCCCCCGAAGATGGGTCTCGTCCTTCGTGGTCGTGCGAACCGGTAGGCCTGTACTACGCCAGGAAATAGTTAAGGTGATGTACGGTCACGTGGCACGGTATGTACTTTGGACGCGTTCGCGTATACGATCGAATCTTTATGCCCCGTGCACAACGCGGCGAGATATTGCGGCAGCCTCCTCGGTCCACCTGCTGCAGCTATACCTCCGCGCGCGTACTTCACGAGGGAGGACGCGCGGATTTATACGCCATCGCGCAACAATTTAAGGATAACTTCCCTCTTTACGCGCCTATCTCTCTCGCCTGACCTCCGTTACCTACGTGCCTGGCTCTCCCATTCTTTTTTCTCGTCCTCTCGTAAATCGAGCAAAAGTCACCGATTCGCGAGCTGCGTTTCTTTCGTCGCCGCAACCTTTATCTTAGAAATTCCGTCCGTCTCGCGAACGCGGAGATTCCACCATCGTCAGGGAGGACGTTGACTCTTGCGGATCGTACGGACGAACGTATCCATCCCGATTTTGATCGTCGTTGAGCGTTATTTCGACGTCGGCTGGCAGCGACCAAAGGGGAGGAGGGAGAAACGAGACGGAACGAAATGGAACGGCAGCAGACGTGACGAGACGGGACGAGACGGGATGGGACTAGACGAGACGAGACAAGACGAGACGGAACGGTCGTTGAAAAATTCATCGTGGCTGAGTGCCAACGACGGACCACCTCGTGGATCGTCCTACAAGACGCGTTTCCGTCTTCGAGGGTCCTGATTGTGAGAAATGCACCGTGCTGTCGCGCGAGATAGGTGTCGTAAAGTATGCGGCCCTCGAGTTCTCCCGGGCAAAAAGGACGAGAGAGGTCGAGAAAGACGGAGAGAAGGAGAGACCACGGGCGTCGTGAGCGCGAAGGATAATTTATTGACTAATTAACGAGGATGTCCTTCATTACGGGTCGAGCAGCAGTCGTGGTTGCTTGCTCTCGCTCCGAACCGGCATTATTTGGCGCCCGAATATTTACGACCGCGTCCTCCTTCTGCTCGTGGACCCGTGGACCAGAGGACCCGTGGACCGGGTCCTCCGCCCCGATACCGAGACCGATGCCGATGCCGATGCCGATGCCGATGCCGATGCCGATCCCAATGCCGATGTCGATGCCGATGCCGATGCCGATGCCGATGCTGCTCCCCCTCGGGAGGCAAGAAGGCAAGGAGGCAAAGGGGATGGGAGGGAGAGGAAGGAGAAGTGGGCGAGAGGAGGAGAGGAGAAGCCGCGGACCCATAACGACGTGGCCCGATCTTACGGCTATTCGGAGACCTGGAATTTCCTTGCCGAGGGGGAATCCTACGTCCGCCACCGACACGACCACGAAACTCGCGGGCGTTACTTCTCGGACAAAGGATCGCGCTTAAATCCTGCGAAACTCGTGCCGCTGGTTTCCTTCGCGACGTGGAATATCGATACGTAGGAAGGCCGCCGAGACGCGTTCGGCTCGCAAATTTACGAAATTTATTTGTTCCGAAAGTCGAAACGATCCTACGGCCAGCCGTAATTTCGCTCGATCGCTCGCTGTATTTTTTACGATAAATTCGACGGACGATATTACCGCGGATAAGGAACCGTCCGAGACGTTTCGATTTCTCTCTCCCTCTCCTTTCACCTCTGCTTCTCCTCTGCCTCCTCTTCTTTTCGCTTTGCGCGTCGTAAATCCATCGTGAAATCGTGGAGTAGGTAATATCGCGCGGAACGGCGCGACTTTTCGAACGTCCTCGATAGGTAGACGCGCGAGGAAACGAACGGTCTTAACTTTTAGCAAAACGGGAAGCGAACGGGAGGAGGCGACGACCAGGTAGCGAAACCTGCGGACGAACGAATCGGGAATAGCCGACCCCATGGCTATCCCCATGGCTATCCAGACGAGACGAGACGAAAGCAGATGGAAGCCGGTACCGAGGCGCGCTGGCCCATTTGGCGTCTTTACGGCGAGTTTATCGGGATGGAGGAGGAAACCGATACGTAGAAGGAAAAAGTAACGGGAAATTAGTGTGAACTGCCAAGTGCTAAGAAGTCGCGACAGGATGGTTAGGTAGACCGCTTAATGAAGATATAACGAGCCTGGCGCCCCGTGGGGTTGGCACGACGACGTCGGCACCGAGACGCCCCCCACCTTCTCCTTCTCGACGCGTCCTCGTCGTTCCTGCAGCCCCTTCTCGCAACGACACTGCGGGCCTCGGGTTACGCCAGGACTCTCGTCCTCTTTACGATCGTAGCCGGGCATCGCGGCTCGCGAAATTCCGCGGACTTTATTCCCCTAATTACACTTGGGAACTTATGTCACTGGCAGCAGGATTCTCCCTCGCAACGCCGCGTCGCCGTGTCATTTATTTACACGCTTCGCAATGTTCCGCGCAGGGCCACAGACGCAAATTGTCCCAAGACGAAGAATTACAACTGCACCGATTGCTCGAGGATCATCGCCCGTTATCTCTATACTTGTCCGCTCGCTCCGCGCCTCGTCGTTTCATCGCGATTTTGCGCCAATTAACGAACGAACGAGGAATATCGCGGTAGCGCCGGCACAAAGCGCTCAACGAAAAAGGGAGAGCCGCCGCGAGGCGCGATTCTTTCCCGAGAGCGGGGCGTTTTTTCGGTGTAAAGCGTCCGTGTCACCAAACGCGTCTTATCTTATCCAGAAAAACCACTATAAATTACGGCGTTCAAGTTCAATTTCGTAGGCAGTTCGGTTAATCGCGAGGTGATTGATCGTACCGAGGTTTATCCAGATGAATCCACGCAATACTTTTTACCGTGACAGCGAAGCTCTCGCATACGGCACGCTCGGTTTCGGTCGACTCCTCTTCCTCCCTCTGGCCTCTCCTCCTTTCTTTTTTGCCTCTCCCTCTTCTCCCCTCCTCTCGGGGCGGCGAGGACCGAGGGACTTTGCCCGTTGCGACGTTCGGTGCTCTCGGGACCGCGAGAATCGCTGGCATTCCACATCCCGGCGAAGGGAGAATCGAGAGCCGCGTCGAGCGAGGCGCGGGTGAACGATATATTTTCCCTCGGTGGCTCGCTCGACGTCACCTCGCGTGTCTACACGCGTGAGCTCGATGTCACGTCGCGAGAGACAGCGGGTGTCGGTCCGCGCACGCACGGCCACCGAAACGCCGTCTTAATTATCGGCCGCAATTATTTACGTCGCTCGGTATCGGCGAGCCGCCTCTGGGACGGCCCCACACGGGCCCGCCGGGGGACGGTCGCGCGATCCTCGCCGTCTACGATCCAATTCCGCCTCCTACCTGCCCCCTGTCCTCCTTTCCGTCGATCCGCGAGTCAGCCAGCGGCCCGATGCTTTTCGCAATTGAATTTCTGCAAGCTGATCGCTGGCGAGTCGGTTTTCGAGCGAAACGCGGGAGAGCGAGGAAGAGGGCCGAAGATGCCGCGGAGATGGCGGAGGTCGAAGAAGGGGGAGAAGTCGAAGGAGGAGGAGGGCGAGTCGCAAAGGACTGGCAAAGGGGCCCCACAGGGATTGATGGCCACCACCTTTAATGCCGTTTGTATGTAGCGGCGCGCGTAAGCGCCTCGCCTTACAGTAATTAGCTCAACAAACGCGCCACCCTGTCCCATCAATTGCTACCCTACGCTTTCGCCCGGTCTCTCTCGGATTCGCTTGTACGCACGCAACTCGTGTATCCGCCTCTTCTCTTCGGGCCGTATGCCCTCTCCGTCGGTGGCTCTCCCTCGATCCCCCTGCCTCTTCCTCACCCTCGCCCTCTCGTCCAACCTTCCACCCTCCCGCCCCGTCCTCGCCCGGTCTCGCAAGCTCGGCACTCTCACGTATCTTGAATTAAACATTCGATGCCTCCTGTCTTGGCGGCGTGCGCGCACCTCTTGCGTCGGGAATGCAAATGCAGAAACGTGGCTAGCGCGCGTCTGCGTTTCTGTACGATATACCGTATCCTGTGTAGCTCGAGCGAGCCGAGGGTAGAGGGGGCGCCCCTCTCGATCGACGAATCGGGGAGCGCTCGAATCGGCGATTGAAAGAGCGCCCGATAAAGCTGACGGCTCGAACTCGCGGGACTAGCCCGGTGGAAAAGTGCGGACTGGTCGCGGCTGGCGGTCGCGGGACGTTCAACGATGATTCCGGTGGGAAGGCGTGACGCAATTATCGCGGCCGGTCGTCGGTCGCTCGGGTTTAGCTGCGTGCATGCCTACGCGTACGTTCCTCGTCCGTCGTAGGGTGCGGGAGAGCGCGGCGTATCCTGCCGGTTGCAAGGAGGGAGCCATATTGCGCGCTCCTGATATTTACGATTGAAACAAATCAAACGTTATCAAGCATTCCGGGACGGTGATAAAGAACACAGAGGGGACGCGGAGGCATTCGCGGCTCCCGAGGGAAACGTCATCGGAAAATCTTCCTCCCGGCATTCCGAGTTAACGCGCCGTCATATTTGCTCCATAGCCCCGATATATCGATCTCGCTCGTTCTCGACGATTACGTCGTTGGCCGCGAACGGACCGTGGTCGATTCTCGCGGCGAAGGACGGGGGCGAGGGGTAGGTCGGTCGATGCCTATCGCCAATATTACGGATTTATGGGAGTTTCGACGGCACGACGATCCGGAGGTGGAGAAGAAGCGGAGAGAGGTCTAGGTAGAAGCACGGGGCATAATCGGCGAGTCGAGACGGCAGGGCACGAGGCCCGGTTCGACGGTCGTACGTCTTGCAGTCGCGAACGAGAAGAATCCTCGAAACGCCAGACTGTTTTCGGGTCCTTATAAATCCATCTTTTTTTGGTCCGTGTGCCCTCCGGGCGATTTCGTGCACCTTCCACGAGCCGAAGGGAAAGAAGGAGGCGTTTGGGCCGGTAGTGATTTAAGGGCGTCGCCTCGCGTGTATCGGACCGCGGTCCGTCCGTTAGCGAAGACCACGAGGAAGACGAAGGTTCGGTGTTGGCTCCGGGATGCTTCGCTCGTAGTCGTCCGTGAAGGTTCGTCTGTCTTGGTAAAGTAGCGCGAGCCCATAGCTACGTTCCTATACGGACAGATATAGCCCGGCTACACCGCAGACCACTGAAACACCGGGCCCAAACGATCCAGTTGAGTTGATTTGTGACTACCAGAGAATCGCGAGCGGATGCTTTATGAACCGATCAGCTCGCTTCGACCGACCACCGTACGGGCCCATAAACGTCGAGGCTTTCGGTCGAGGGTCTCGGTAACCGGGGGTATACGGACTTTCGCGCTCCTCTCCGCCTTTCCCCCGTCTCCATCGCGCTCCTTCGAGTTCTCGCACGTACTTCCGCTTTCTCGTTTTCCCCGTTTTCCCGCCTACTCCGATCGAGACGCTCCTCGTCGGATCTTACGACGGACGGACTATCTCGGCGCGAAACGCACCCGGCAGACTCCATTTTCCCCGGCACTTTGCACGACGATCCTTGCCTCGGGATACGAATTTACGTTCGAATTTCGCCTAATTTAGCATCCTTCCCGACTAAATCTTCGCCACGAAGCCGTGATATTCGCCCGAGACAATTCCACGGTTCCTCCTGGGGAACCTTTCGCGACAGTCCACGCTCGATAATATATGCGCCAAAGATTCAGGAGACGATTCGTAGTGCGATACCAGAAGCCGAAGGGGCTGACTCTTGGAGAGCGGTTAAGTTAGGTTAGTCCAGCTCGTCGGTAGAACGCGGATTTCTACGTAAACTCGCTCGGCAGATACGATCTGCGGGGCCCTGGTGCGTCCGATCCTCGTGAACTTCGATGCTCGACCACCACCACCATCGCCACCGTCGCCGCCACCATCACCTCCACCGTCACCACTACACATCCTACGTATGTTCGTTCGGTAACCTATCGGTTTAGCTTTAGGTCGCTCTCGAGACTTCGTATCTCGATATCTACCTTCGGGGGCCATCGACCACCGATTCGCTAATAGCTCATAAAATTACGTTCCTATAGCTCCAAGCCGGCGAACGTCGCGGGACGAACGTTTTTTCCTCGGAGTTGCTCGGGTTTCTTGGGCTTTCCTGAGATTCCGATCGTTTGGGGCTCGAAAGGGAGACTTTCGAAAAGAAAGAGGAGGAGGTGGAGGCAACTCGAAAGCGAGGTAGAAACGAGATAGAAGGGGGCGATGGAAAGGGGGTGGAAGCGAGGCAGAGGCAAGAGCAAGATCGGAGAAGGGGAGAGACTGGCACGAGCATAGGTGTGTGTCGCCTCGTGACAGGACGGTCACGATCTGGACGGCCACCGCCCGTTGTCCAGGATCCAGAAGCAAGGAGGTAGTATCTTATTATCCTATCCGGGCAACCACGGTGACAGGCCTTATAAGGGCTGCCGTGCTCCTGCCGTGCTTCTGCCGTGCTTCTGCCGTGCTTCTGCCGTGCTTCTGCCGTGCTTCTGCCATACACGCGTGAGTCGGAGGCAAGTAGCAGCTCGCCGATGGTAAGCAAAGAAGAAGAGAAAGAACCCGAGAGCCGAAGGGCCGGCAAGTGAGGAGAAGGAGAGAGATAGAGAGAGAGAGAGAGAGAGAAAAGTACCATAGCGTTGCGGTTGCAGCGCAACGTCGCAAAAAATCCACTCTATCCCCATTAACATCGACCGGTCTGCTCATTACAATGTGAGCCGGTAACGAGCTATTATGCGACGCCGCGCATAAACTCTCGATATGATCGTTTTATTTGCCTCGACTCCGTCCGAGAGGCACGCGGGGCTCGAAACTTGGACGTTTCCGCCAAAAACGAGTGGAAAGGATTGCGGCGCGAGAAAACGTCGAGAGAGAGAATTCTCTTCCCTCGAGTGTCGCGAGTCTTCCCCCATCGAAGCTCGATCCGGGTTTACGAGTTTTTGCATAAAAGACGAACGTCGATTCTTCGTACGTCTCGAGGTTGACCTTGAACCTGCTGCCGCCGACTCGGGTCGACGTATGTGCGAGCCGGTGTTTCTACTTTCTTGGGTGTTAATCACAGCCAAGGTCATCCGGGCTTCTCTCGTACAGGTGAAAGAAGCTCGGGTGAGAACGGAAGAGTGGGGAGAGAGAGGCCAAGGGAGAGAACGAGAGAGAGAGAGAGAGAGTGAAAAGTGGTGAGCAAGAACGGAAGGGGAGGATCGGACGAGAATACACCGAGTTTCTCGCAACCTCGCTCTTAGGACGAATCGCTCTAACGACCGATCCGTTACGTCGAGCACTCTAAAGACCCACTTTAATCACGATGGCTCGAAAGATCGGCGCGATCGTGATCCATCGATCGCCCGGCTGGGACGTGTTTACGTGCTCGTTGGCGTCGTTACCTTATGCTAATCGATGCCTACACCTGTCGAGCGACGTGCCCCGACGTTTAAACGACTCCCCCGTCTGAATTATTCGCGGCCGAAAGTGCCATCGGCGTCTTCCTTTTTCCGCTCGGCGCCTTCGCTCCCTCCTCCTTCCTTCTTCGTCCTCCTCGCCTCTCCGTCTTTTCGTTTCGTTTCGTTTCGTTTCGCTTCTCTCCGCGCAGCCGACGTACTCCGAAATAAAGAACGTCCATTGTGGAAAGGAAAATCGTCGAGATCCGTTTTCCTCTCCTCGAGGACGAAGGCGCTCCGTCGATTGGACGTCGAACGATCGGCAGAGTCGCGCGGCAGAGGAGAAGAAAACCCGACTCGGTCGTATATTAATTTAACGAATGGAATCGGGATAACCGGAGCCAGTCGTTTCCGTTAAAGGAATTCCAAACAACGACCGAAGATCGACGCTGGCCGTGTCTCAAGAGCGGTCTTTTAAATCGACCGCCGAAGGAAATCCAATTTAGTCGAGGCCATTTCGGAACGGATCCGCCCGCGATATCTCGTCGCGGTCGTAACGTAAAACTGACAAGCGCCGGAAAGAGCCGCGACCGGGGAATGGCGGTCCTCGAACCGAGTCCAATCGATGGCCCTTTTTAATTACGATCTGGCAAGGAGCGTCTAATTTGCAGAAACGTACGCGTAACTCGCTAACCCCGCCGCTCCGTATTTCGTCGGAGCTGGAAAGAAGGTTATCGGCTCGTTAGTTTTCGGTAGCAGCACCGACGTTCCAGCGAATCTTCCCAGGCCGGAGAAGCGTGTGTTGCTCGCAGGGACGCAAAAGAGAGAACATCGAGGTCTCCGGTGGCTCGGTAATGATCCTTTCGTGGGTCATCAACGTTACGCCGGCGGAGGAGCGTGTACGGAGGCGAATCCTAGCGGGAGGAGAGAAGGGTGGCGCAACGAGGAGGGGTGGAAGGACGGTCCGGTGCATTATATGCAGAACAGGGTGCACCATAGTGCGCTCGAGTCCAGTCAAGTGGCGAAGGGCGAGAAGAGAAAGGCGAAGGAGAGGAAGATGGAGGGCAAAGATAGGAGAGAGCAACGAAGGAGGAGACAACGTGGCGACCGAGGGGCGAGAGAGAAGAGCCCGAAGCGGAAGAGAGAAAGCGAGAGCGTAAAAGGGAGAAAGAGAGAAATAGGTAGCCACTGGGCAGTCTCCTCGCGCCAGGATTTATATCACGGTACCTCTACTCACACACCGGTACACCTGACTTATGCAAAGCGAGAACCCCACGTCCCCTTGCGTCCAAATAAATGTCACCGGGAAACAAAAACGTTCCTCCTTCTGTCTGTTCTGACCGTAGGCCCGCGCGAGTTCGCGCAGACCCGTACCAACGACCACTCGGCTCCCGTATCGAGTACGACCCCTTCGTGCTCCGTTCTTCGTTCTTCCTTCTTCCTCCCTTCCTCCCTTGCTCTCTTCCTCACGCCCTTTCCTCCTTCCGCACTCCGCGGACCTTCACGGACCTATCCTTTGTGCCGTGACCAAAAAGGTGGAACCATATTTTAGTGACGTCATCGGTACAAAAGCGCGGGCGCCTCCGTAAGGTCCGAGTACCGCGAATTCTGCAAGTTCTCTCAGCCGCAAGGTGAAACGAGCGCATCGCGACTCCTCGGACTAATCCGCTCGCTGACAAAGCACCTGCCGGCACTTCTTCGTTGCCGTTCCTCCTCTTCCTTCCCTTTCGCAAAACGCACGGCCGAAGAATGGATAGGACGAAAGGGCGCGGAGAAGGATGATCGGGGAGGATCGCAAACGGCGCGGAGATCCTTCGGGACGTATTTCAAAGTACCTTTGGCGCCATCTCCTCGAAAGCTTGCCAACCGGCACATTTGTGCCTTACTCGCCTGATGTCCGTCCCTCTTCCACCGCGGGTAACTCCCACGTCGCATTGCCTTCCGTTGCTCTTATTTTCGACTGGCTTTACCTGCTTCTGACGGCCGATCGAACGCCGACGTAAATATTGAGTATTTTCACGAAACGGCTGCCAAATCCACTCCCATCTTCCTGCTTATCGACAGATCCCGAATACCTGTAGGAAAGTATCTCTCCGCGCGTCGGGAATCCAGATAGGGGATACGATTTTATATTTTAACACCTAGAAGAAACGTATCGCCGTCCTCCGCGAATCTTCCTATCGATTCCTTCGCCAGGTTTGCCGGGTTTATCGGTCAATTTCGCGTTAGTCGGGCTGTAACGCCGCGAGGCATGGAAAATAAGAAGAGGCCGACAGGCAGTGCCGGGGATCGGCGGTTGACGTTTGCCAATGTCCAAGGAGGATTTACGCGGGCCGTCGAGTCGCAACGTACGCGCGGCCATGTAAAAATCCATACGAATGGACGAGCGGCCGGGGAACGAGAAGGATGAAAAGGACGAGGGGGAACGAGAAGGACGAGAAGGACGAGAAGGACGAGGCGACCGAACGAACGTTCCTAATACGAATGACGTTGAGCATCGCGAGGGCTCACGCGGTGTTCGGAGCGAGCCGGTGCAGCCCCTGATGAAGATAACGCCAGCCTCCTTTGAATTACGAGCAGGGCCCGGCAATAATAAATTCCAGCAAACATTCATTTTCGTACACGCAACTTTATGTCGTCCTTAGCCGGACTAAGCGCTCTCCACCGATGTCATTTAGCATCCCGGTGATGGCCCTAATAGCCGGGTCCTCCCGGTTCAATGGACGCTTCTTCGGGATTTACGGTACACCACCGACTGCCAGGGCGACTCGTCGATGATACTTTGTTTGCCTTCGATGTCCCTTCGTCCGCTGCCTTTCTTAAAAGAAAAGAAAAAAAAAAAGGATCGCCCGCATTCGTCCTGCGAGGCTATCTCAACGACGCGAACGGTACGAGAGGTATTCCTTCTTTCGCGCGTCCATCTTTTCGCTGCAAACGGCATTCGAGGAGCCGTCGACTGGTTCTAATAAACCTGCAACCGGCCCGAAACATCGGCAGCCCGATTTCGACGGATACATCGAGGATTATCCTTCGTTCTTCCAGAAACACGTTGCGCGGGGGTCAGGAGTGTTGGCCGAGGTCACGAAATTCTCGTTTCTAAGATCGTTATCGGGTTCTTCTCGTAGTCGTGCATCCGCGGCAGCCAGCAACAGAGAAATGTTTTCGCACTAATTGGAGAGCACTTATCGAGAAGGCCACGGAATCGTTTCCACGGAATCGTGGATCTAGCAAGAGCGGTTTAGTAGCTTGGTCGAACGGATCCATGAAAAGCGCAACGACGCCTCCCAGATAGTACCGATAAAGGTAGAGGGGCGAGGAGGAGGGAGCCGGTCCCGATTTTAATTGAGCCCCCGAGAATTAAAAGAGAGATCTCGAGAATGCCAGAGAAGGAAAAGGAGGTAGAAAGAGCGAAAGGTGCAGCGATAGACGGAGAGAGAGAGAGAGAGAGAGAGAGAGAATGAAGAGAAGGAGGAGAGTGCCGTCGGCGAGAAGGTGGGAGGAAAGGAGGAGGGAAAGAGAGTATAAAGAAAAGGAGAAAAGAAGAAAAGGAGGAAAGAGTAGAGGAGCCGAGGCCCAGAAAGCACCGGGAACACCCGTGGCTACGGCCAATCGCCTCCGCGGATGGAGGCCTGGCAGGATGGACGGACCAGAATTATGGCCTTCTCGCACGAGAATCGCGCGCAACCACTCGCGGAACGCTTCGAGTTTTGCGCCAAGCCGATTTATGCTCTTCGCCGGATACTTCCGCCAAGATTGATCGACGAACGTCTCGAAGAAGCGTTCCCTCTCTTCCGCGTGCGAGCAAACGAGAGCGAGGGAGAAGGGCAAAAGGGGAGAAACGATCGGCGTCGGTTCGTCCGAGAATGAGACCGATCGCGAACGAGGATACGCACGTACGTTCGATATTCGATGCCGATGGCCGGACGAGGAAGCGGCGGATTGGCCCTTGGCAAATTAAAGGACGAGGAGCGCACCGTATTTGAACGCAGGGGGCAAAGTGTCTGGGAAAATTAAAGCTGAATCGTGGGTGCGCGCGGTCGATGAGTTTCAAAGGCACGTTACATCGTCGAGAAGAAAATGCAAAGTCACCGAGTAAAGTAATAAAAGGGGTCGAGAGCCGAGGCAATCCCGTCGAAACAAACGTTTTAATCCAGAAAACACGAGGGACTCTCGAATGGAAGCTGCGGCGCGCGCGCCCGCGCGCGAGAGAGCTCGCGCGCCTGAATATCCCGGAGTAGGTGCGCGTGGGTGTTGGCGACGACGTATAATTTAAGGCTACGAACGCAACGATTCAATTTCACAAGACCACGGAGTACGGTGCGGCGTATAAGCAAAACCAGGGTCCAGCGAGGAGGAAATAATCTCTTGATTTGTGCCGCGAATAAAGTCACTCGATTCATTTTCGTCCGCGCTCGCCTTATCTTCGTGCATGCTGGGAAACGGTCGGAAGTCTGACGTCGTAGCGCGTTTCGCGCCGGCAATATTGTCCAAAATATTCGTATTCGTTTGCCGCCTACGGCCACCTTAAATTCGTATTCGCCTCGCCGTCAGACGTATTAACACGTAAGTATATACGCCCTTATTTCACGGAATAGGCGAGCATAACCGTCCGATGATTCCGTGTATAAAAATATATCGAATCCTAAGCCCTTGCTTCTTTTTGCATACGAACTCGCGTATTATCTTCTTGTTCCTTGTTCCTCGGTCCTTTCTTCTTGCTTCTTGCTTCTCGCGGGCCCTCTTGCGGGCCCGCTTTCGCCTGCGTTTTGCCACCGAAGAGGTGGATATGCCCGAAGAGCGGTCAGTTGTTTGACGGAAGAAGTTTTCTTTGTTGCGTCGAAGGGCGAAGGGCGCATGCCGGATGAAACGCGAACGACGGTTGAAAATAATTCGATTGGCAGGAGATTCGATTTAACGTGAGAACCGGACCAGTTGGAAGCGAGGCGAAGCCGTGGCATCCGGGGCCGAAGGATCGTGTCATCGGTGTGTAGGTGTGCGTGCGAGTAGCCGCGCGCACGGATAGGTGTAAGTAGCTACAGGTACGTGTAGATACGCGTTGATTCGTGTAGATACGCGCACGGGTATTCGGACAGAGGTGGGTTATAGGTGTGTATGCGTACGTACACACAACGAGGCGCTCCGGCTCGTCGGGGCTCATATAATTGCTGGCATCCATAACGCTGATGTATTTATGGCATTAACTCGCCTCTTTCTCGTACGCTGCCGCCCCCGACCCACCCCGCCATGGCCATGCCCGTACCCGTCATGCAACCACAAGTAGAAATAATTGGTTGAAAACAGCGCGCTCTCAGGCGGCAATATATCCAGCTTACTCCCCGCTGTCGCATCGCTTAGATCACTTCCCCGCCACCAAAACTCGCTGCCAGCCCGCCTCCTTCGTTCTCCACCTTCTTCGACCGATTCTCTCTCCCTCCGACCCTGCTTTATTCTACCTCTTCGACGGCTTCCCTTCCTCCCTTTTTCATCTTCTTCTCCTTCTTCACCCTCTTCCTCCTTCTCCTTCCTTCTCTTCCTCTTCTCGATCGCCCTCGTCGTCGTCTCCGCTCCGTACTTCCTTTCGTCTTCGTCTTCCACGTCCTCTTCGTCCTTCTTCTCTTCCACCTCGTCCTTCTCCTCCTCCTCCTCCTCCTCCTCCTCCTCCTCCTCTCGTTCTTCTTGTTCTTCCCTCTTGTGCCGCTTCACCTCACCCCGCTCATTTGAATAGCTCTTATTTATGAAAATTGAATTGAATGCTTCTCATTTATGAAGGTAATTGGTACCTGTCACGAGTCCTGCCGTAGGATATCCTACTTTATACGCGGATAAGCGGCGATAATTATTCTTGCAATTGAATTTATTTCTATAAGTCTCGTTTTCTTTCCGGCGCGGTCACCGGCGTTCCTCGGTGCCGATCATTCAACCCCCGTCGCGAAACGTCGCGTGCTACCGAGAGGGCGCGAGAGCGGCGAAAGAGGGTGCCGCTTTTTGCCGCGCCTCCGAGGAGCTTCCAGCGGTGTCGGAGGACGATCGACGCTTCCGTCCACCGGCAATCGGATCCTAGATAAATTTCCCTGCGCGGAATCGAATCGAGAGACCGAACGAGAACAACGGAACTAATGTCGGTCTCTGATAAATTACGCTGGCCAACACGATTTTTATTCGTCCTTGTCCGTAATACAAAGATTGTCCGATCGGGAGAGGATCGGTTTCGGCATATTCGGTCGCGTCACTCTCGATCCTTTGGTCCCGGCGAACGGGGCAAAGGACCCGAGCCGCCATTGAGACCGTTGTACCGCGGTTTCTTGTCTGCGCGTGAATCTCCTTATCGAACTCGTTATTAGCATCATTAGGGAAGACCCCTTTGCAGGTTCTTCTCGTCGGTATCTTCGTTTGAGGTGTGCACGTCCGTCCAGTTCCGAACTGTTATCGATTCGCGAATCCTCCGGTAGCCGTTGGCGTAGTTGGAAGAGCCACGAGCGAAAGGAGGATAGAGGAAGAGGGCAGAGGGCAGAGGGGGGAAGAGAGCGAGGGAGGAGTACGTATCAAGTTGCAGGAACGATCAAAGGAATCGGCACGGGACGTACGTACGTCCATAATTTTAATACCGTTGCCATCGCCCCTGATTACCGGCGAAGGTCTCCGTTCCTCATCGGCCAAGTACCGACCAGGAGAAAGAAAGAACCGAGTATCGGTCGAGCCGCCGGCGTTGCCGACCAATCGCTGTCGCGTAACGCGAAAATTATCGTTCCCTGATTGCCGCGTAATGCGTCCCGACGATTTCACCGACGTCGAGGCGTCCGACTTTATCGTCTCGCCTTATTAAAACTGCCCGGTAGCGCGGACACGCACGATTATTCCATCGTCGGCCGTAAAACTACCATCGAACGTAGTCGTTGTCGTGTCTAAAAGTGTCTTCCTTCCCTGCCCCTTCCTCCTCGTCTCGCCGCGTCTCTTCTCGTCTCGTCTCGGCTCGGTTCGTTTCGATGGCAGCGAGCGCTGCCAAACGTCGATCTCGAATTTCGATGGCGCATCGACCGTCGCGATAACGACTCTCTCCGGCATAGGTACGACCGTCGACCGTTCGATTTTCCGGCCGGTTAGTTTGGTTGTTTTGCCTCTCGTCGTCTTGGATTAGCGCGGCAAAAGATAGAGCGTAACTCCTTCTCGGTCCTCCCGGTCGAGATGGAAGAAAATTTGGAAGGGAGGAGCGACGAGAGAACGAGGAAGGGAAGAGAAAATTTGCAGGGTTTTTTGTAAGGTTTATCGCGGTGGTCCTTTGGATGGAGAATTCGGCGGGTTCTCGAATGGGTCGGCGGAGTCGGTCGTGGCGATAGAGCGTCAAAGAGGATCGAACGGCAGTAGGAGCGCTCGTCCCGGCGTCATCGGAACTCCTCCGTCATTAAGCACACCGGTCGGCCGGTGTCTAATTAAGCGGGACGTTAAGTGGGGGCGTTCGATAAAGCCAGACCGTCCGATAAATTCGATTCGCTGGACAGCCGGTTAATACCCGGTATACCAAGTATACGGGACGAAGGGGGAGGAGGACCGAGAGGATAAGGGAGGAAAGAGAGAGGACAGGGAGGACGGGGAACACGGGGGCCAAGATAAACCGCGCGTTTTTCAGGAAGGTCTCGTTTCGCGGACAGAGGCGGAGGATGACGAACCGAGGTAAACGGAGTTCTTCTTCGAGGGGAGGGCGGCGGAGGGTCGTCCTCTCCCGCGTTTCGTCTCTGCGGACCGTGCGGACGTTGGTTCGTATAGGAGAGCGGAGGAGCGGAGATATGCAAACGTCTTGCCGCGAGACGGTTGGACATAACTCAGGCACACGTACGCGAGCGAACGAGGCACACCGACTCGTACCACTGAGGACACTATAAACCTCGATACCGGGCGAATAAAATCCCGGATTTACAGTCCTGATACCGAGCGAGACGGTCCTGTCCTGTCCCGGTGCTGTCCTGTTTGTCGCTGTCGCACGGTGTGGGTTGGCTCATCAGTGATGGCCACGTCCCGCAGTATCTTTTCCCTCGGCATCGAGTAGACCGACCAATCTCGGACTCGTACACGCGCGTGCAGTCGGCTTACGCACACACTCCACCGGACGAGAGACTCGCACGTACGGAAATCGACGTACGCCGAAGAGACGAGAGAGCCGCGATGGTAAACCCTTACCCACCTATACGCCGACCTATCACGGACGTATCACCGACCTACCACCGACCTACCACCGACCTACCACCGACCTACCACCGATCCACCACCGACGTACGTGGACATTTTCCCGGCGTGTACGCGCCACCCGATCGAACGGGTGTGCGACCGAGTAGCCCTTCGATAGAGCTACGCACACCTTCGCCTCGACGTCCGTGGCTTCACGATACTTAGAGAAACCGCTCCCTCTTATCACCCCTCCCGCTCTCCACGGCAGAACCTTGTTCGATACCATTTGAGGACCTCCAATAACCTATCCGAGCCATTCCGATAGGAGCTGTCAGCCCGCACCCACACGCGGTGCGCGCGCGAGCGGACGATCCGCACGGACCGGATAAGCCCGAGCGCAGGTGTGCCGCACAAAATCGTCTGATCGACGTGCCGAGTGCGCTGATCTCGATGACCTTCGCCAAGGGTTTCGATTCGACGACGCCGCGGTACACGAGGCACGCCCCGGATACTATCTCGAGAAGGTACTCGGATATTCTCCCGCTAACGCTCCTAACGTCGGAGGTCTTCTCGGCCTCCTCGGCCCTCTCGGCCCCCTCGGCCCCCTCGGCTCCCTCGACCGAAGCGACTGCACCTCCAACCTTCGCCGTTTCTCTACGCCCCGCGATAATGGTCCCGGGATGCTGGCACTCCGGTACTTAGCACAGATACCACCGGCCCGATTGTCACCGAACCAACGATGCGCTTCGCCATAATCATCTCCGTTTAATTGGAGACTCGGTGATCTCCGCGCCTTAATCGCGGACGAGCTACCCAACGGCTGCCAATTTCCAAGTAGCTCCCGACTCTTTAACGCGCCTATGCATTACTCGCGCGACACGATTCTCTTGCTCCCAGTTACGTACTTTATTGTCGCCCTGGTATCCGCCACAGTCGCCTCCTCCAGCGAATCGACCTTTCGTCCCACCTACCGAATGTCGCCCCTTTAAGACAGAAAAAAAATAAAATCCGAAATACCGTGGGTCTCCGCCGACTCGTCGCGCGTTTCGTTGTCAAAGGATATCCGCGCACCTTGTTCGTAAGTATCGGCGTTCGCGCATGCGGACGTCCCACGTGCCAGGGCAAAGGGCGGAAAAACGTGTCCTTTTTCGCAACGGTCGTTCAACGGCGGATCTCCGGGGAACGTCCGTCGGTGGTTCGAGATCGATGTCGATGCGCCCAGGTCCTCGTCGCTTCTCTCGCCTTCTCTCCGGCGGTTTTCGTCTCCGCGTTGATTTGTCCCTGCCTTGGGAGCCGCGTGAGTTCCCTTCGCTGGCGAAGGTGATGAATCGGATATCGTTGGTCGTCCACGTCGCCGACTATCCTACTCACCCCCGCTCGACATTAGCCACGAGACTACTCCATCAACCGTGTCGGACGATGCGTCCGCGTCGGTGGAAGTTGGCCGGCGAGTCCCCGGTTCCTTCCCTCGAGACAAGAGTGGTCATTTCCACCTTTCCGCGCTTACGCGCGTCTGCCGGGAGGACAGGGCCAAACTTTGGCACGCTTGATCATCGTTCGGCTCGAGGTGGAACTCGCTGGGGCGAAGAGCGGCCGTCGAGGACTTTGATCGGACGAGCTTAACGCTCAAACCGTCACGCGAGTTTATAAGGAAATCTCCGTCGGGCCCCGCGAGCCGCTTTGCCGAATGTCCTTCTAATCGTCCCCCGTATATAATACGTACCTAGGGGTGTCGCGATCCGTTCGGATCTTTTGCCTTTTAACCCTTGCAATTAGACGCAGCGGTAGATGTGTCGGAGCGACGAGAGGGTTGGCCCGCTCGAGCGGCAGATCGATGCTCGCGCAGGTTTAATAATCGAAGAAACGGAGGGAGACGAACCGGGGACGACCCGCGGAGGACGAGAGATCCCGTACCACCCTATTATCCGAGCGAGGGCAGTAAACAAGGCACGGATGGCTCTCCTCTCCTGCGCGGCGTAAACACGAAGCATCGCAGAATACACGGGCATTAGGCGGAGAAGATCCGCGCAGATTCTGAGAATGCATATAATTAAGCACGCTGGATCTCGAGGATCCCGTGTACGTGCGTGGCATCGGCTCGGTGTGGCGACTCGTTCGAGAGGCAGTTTGCTTATGTGTGCCTTATATAGGTACGCATAAATATATGCCTAGCCATCGCTGGTCCCTCTACCCCTTGGAGTCTCAGCCCCCGAGTCCCCTGGTTTCTCAGTTCCTCGGTCTCTGTGTCCCTCGGTCCCTCGGCCCCCGTCTCACGAGCGTGCTCGACTCTTCCCCCTTTTCTTGCCCCACGCTCAACGGTGATCTATGTATCAGCCTGTGCCCGCCGAACCGGGCAACGTGTGTCCGTCCCCCTCGTGTGCTTACTTTATTATCGGGGCTCAAATGAGAATTTATGCAGACATAAACGCTCGTGTCAGCAGCATGCCGCGTAGGTGGGGAGACACACCGTTGAGCGGGCATCTGTCACCCTGTGTGCTCTACCTGGTCTGCCTTCGAGATGCTACGGGTTCCTCTCCCTCCTCTCACACCTCCCTCTCCTTCTCGCCTTCACCCTACATCCTTGTCTTTCGATTTCAAGGACCACGCGGAATTTAAGAAATCGAGAGATCCCACCGCGAAAGATCCTTCTTTCAGACAAGACTAGTTTCCTCGGTCGTCGATCGGTCGAGAGCCGTTCGACTTCGTTCCAGAGTGCCGTACTCTCCATATCGCCGAACCTGCCCTGCCAGTTAGCCCTTTTGGCATCAAAGTACAGATTCCTCCTGAAACGCCCTTCATCGCCTTGCCCTAAAGAGCTTTAATAATGGTGTCGTCGAGCAAAATTAACGGCTGTAAAGATAATTGTTTTCCATGTACGCAAGTCGTATCGGAATAACTATCGTCGCAGAGGTGAAATATTTCAAACTATTCGAGCGACGATCGATCTCGCGACTTTACTTAGATCGACGCGGAAGTTCTCATCACCACAAATCATTATTAGCATATTATCGACGACACTTATCAGGGCGCTGCACCGAGTCCTACCCTCTCAAATAAGATTCCGTTCATAAATCAAACATTGTCTTTCCCCGGCTCGGTGATATTTCATTCGTTAACAGGTATGTAATTACGCCCGCTGCGACTTTCTTGCGGTCAAATGTTTTTCCAGAGAAATTATTACACCGGCGAATAAACCGCCGATCTGATCGTTCGAGAGACACGGAAAACGATAAACGCAACGATCGAGAATACAGGCGTATCAAACGATCCACGTAATTCCGTTTGTTCGACGCATTAGGCGAAACAAAGACATTGGGCGTCATTAATTAAGGAAACGCTCGTAAATTTGTGTCTCAAAGTTTCGCGGCGATATTTCAATATCGATACGATGATATATTTCGAGGCGTGTTTTTCCTTTTTTCCGATTATCCGTTCAATATCAGCGTTGACGTAAAATGTATCATCACTGTACGGAACGGAAGGAACGGTACCGCCATCACGCATCCGAAAATTAATCGGCGTGGGCGCAGCCGATAACGAATGGTGTTCCCGCCAAACGGCCAGTATATTTTACTTTGGACTCCAGTGTCTGTTATTTTGTGCGCATTCTAGCTGTCCAGTTGGACGATTTACACTCCAACTCGATCAGAAATACCATACCAGGCTGGACGGACAAATACCCGCGAATCCATTAAAAAATTGCCACCAGGAGTATTCGTCCTGGAGTATTGTCTTTTAATTGAAATTGATTCCCATGACCGCGGAACATTAATATATATTAGAAGATGAGAAGATAGGGAGGCAGGAGAAGACGATACGATAATGTTCAAAGCGGGTCATGTACCCGCGATAATCAAAGTGAACCTGCGCCTGCGCATCTTAAAATAAACATGCGCGTGCGCATATTAAAATATACATGCGCGTGCGCATATTAAAATCAACATGCGCGTGCGCATACTAAAATGGACATGCGCGTGCGCATATTAAATTCAACATGCGCGTGCGCATACTAAATTCAGCATGCGCGTGCGCATACTAAATTCAACATGCGCGTGCGCATCTTAAAATAAATATGCGCGTGCGCATACTAAATTCAGCATGCGCGTGCGCATACTAAATTCAACATGCGCGTGCGCATACTAAATTCAACATGCGCGCGCGCATACTAAATTCAACATGCGCGTGCGCATACTAAATTCAGCATGCGCGTGCGCATACTAAATTCAACATGCGCGTGCGCATACTAAATTCAACATGCGCGTGCGCATACTTAATTCAACATGCGCGTGCGCATCTTAAAATAAACATGCGCGTGCGCATTCTAAAATGGACATGCGCGTGCGCATCTTAAACTAAAGATGCGCGTGCGCATACTAAAATGGACATGCGCGTGCGCATGTTATAATAAACATGCGCTTGCGCATCTTAAAATAAACATGCGCGTGCGCATATTAAAATAAAAATGCGCGTGCGCATATTAAAATGAATATGCGCCTACGCATACCAAAAATAAACACGTAAAAGGAATATACCCGGAAAATTACTATTTGCTGTAATTGTTTCTTTTAAGCGAAATATCTAAGACATTTCGTGATGCTACGATACGGAGTCAAGTATTTGATTAACTTTGTCTATTTTGTCAAATCTTGCTCTACCGAATAAAATTATACAATCTCCTGTAGCCTTTTCCGATTCGTAAAAAGGAATAAAACTCAAAAATATATCTACTGTCTCCAGATCCATTATCCTGAAACCTATACCAAACTATGGCTACAATATGAAATTATTGAAAATCTATTTCCTGGCATGATTCTTTTCTACGTAAATTACCCATTTCATTCCACTGTGCGGCGGACCATTCGAGTTACCATTCTACAGGGGTCATCGCATGTTAGGTAGGACCATCGGTATGCGGTCTCCTGGTTCTGAAACTATTCCTTCGATCGCGCAATTTATCGTCATCAATGGAATGCTTCTTACCGGTATTTGAGATCTTCTGCGCGATACTTTGTATTGGTCAAAGAAATTAAGTTAAGATTTTTCATCAATTAATATATGCAACGTAAGTACGGAGCGGACCTATTCGTGGCAAAGAATAACGAGCGACTAATACTTTGGGGAGCACACGGATAGACGGTAAATATTCGTATTAAACAGGATCGAGTATTCCTAAAGGGGGAAAAAATCGATAAATACCGCCTTGAATACATCCACCCGGATGAGATTGCGTCATGAATATTGAGCACCACTGCGGACAGGCAATCAGTGCAGTCGGCAGGTGGCGGTAAAATCGAAGGTTTGCGCGTCGTTTTCCGCCATCTTTAGTTGACGGAACCGAGGCAAAAGCAGGCAAGAGCAGCCAAGAGGTCCGTGTGGAGAAGAGATAGGTGGATCGAGCGTCGGGGGCAAAAGGGAAGTTGGCGGATCGAGCGTAAGGTAGTGAGTGAGTCATCTGTGTTCTCGTCCGAGCACGATTCACGAAATCGCCTTCGGTCGATCCTCGCGGCACGGTAAGAGCATCACGATTTAGTCATTCGCCATTCCATCGACCGCCGGAGATAAAAATTGTCATTTCCGTGACGGTAGTGTTTACGCTGGGTGTGTCAAAGTGTTCCTTCTCTCTCTCCCTCTCCCTTCGTCTCTTTCTCTCTTACACACGTACTCTCTTCCTCTCCTTATGCTCGCTCTCTTTTTCACTCTATCGGTTCTATACCGTGCCTTGTTCCGTTTTCGCTTCCCTGCTGCCCTCCGCTGCTCGCCGTTCGTCGGAAAATGGTGATGATGCGTCGTGTAATCAAAACTGTTCGGGGCTTTTGTTGTGCTGCACGCCCACGCGCGTCCCTCTGACTTCGGAAATCGAGCATCGTTCGAGCATCGCGCGTGCACCTCTAGGTGCGACTCCTCTTCCGTATATGTATTTTCTCGTCCATAATTCATTTTTCCCGTCTTCCATTTCCTGATGCGTGCTTCGTAAGAGTGTGTTGGCACGCGTCGCTGAGTGACTTGGCGGTGCATCTTGCATAGACAAAAGCGGAAGCTGCAAGAACGCTCGGAGGAATCTTTCGATCGTGCCCACATTCCGTGCGGTGGCAATATCCACCTTCCATTTCTCGCGACACGGTGCACTGACCCCCCGCGCGTCTCGGTCCTCTTTGTACTCGCTGTAAATTAAATTTCGTCGTCTTCCAAGATCAAATATCGCGTTCTCTTCTTTTTTTCATCGTTGGCGTTCTTTGAAAAAGGTTCGTGACGTTTATGCGACGACTTTCCGTCGTCTTAAATACGAATCGAGCGAGACGCACGAGCGAACACGTCCGTAATTTTGTACGATTCTTTACGCGTTTGCGATACTTTTTGTACAAAGAGATTTTATCATGGTAGAACGGAAAATTGCGACGGTGATGGATAATCGTTGCAATAATGATTGCTTGTTTGTCGCAGGTGTGGATAGATTCACCCGCAGGAGCCATGAGTTACCAAATGTCGTCCAACCAGTCTAGAACGAGTGAGTAGTGCTTGGAACTTGCAAAAGCAGCTTGAAATTCGGTAGAATTTGTCAGGCGGTTACATTGCTTCTTCTTTTCAGTGTCTCACGGAAATTATCAGGGGCCCGGCGATCTCCCCATGGGCACCGCCAAAGAACAGACGCTCATGTGGCAACAAAATTCTTACATGGGAGATTCGGGTATTCACTCCGGCGCGGTGACTCAAGCGCCGTCCCTGTCCGGGAAAGAGGACGACGAAATGGAAGGGGATCAGCTGATGTTCGATTTGGATCAGGGATTTGCTCAGGGTTTCACTCAAGATCAAGTGGACGAAATGAATCAGCAGCTGAGCCACACGAGATCTCAGAGAGTCCGTGCAGCTATGTTCCCAGAGACGCTGGAAGAGGGAATAGAGATCCCTTCCACCCAATTTGATCCGGCTCAACCCACCGCCGTCCAGAGACTGGCAGAGCCGAGTCAAATGCTGAAACACGCCGTGGTCAACTTGATAAATTATCAGGACGACGCCGATCTCGCGACGCGAGCGATACCGGAATTAATTAAATTACTGAACGACGAGGATCAAGTTGTCGTATCCCAAGCGGCAATGATGGTCCACCAATTGTCGAAAAAAGAGGCGTCTCGTCACGCGATTATGAACAGTTTGCAAATGGTCGCCGCGTTGGTACGCGCAATTTCCCACAGCGACGATCTCGAATCGACGAAAGCCGCCGTTGGCACGCTGCACAATTTGTCCCACCACAGACAGGGATTGCTGGCAATTTTTAAGAGCGGCGGTATCCCGGCTCTGGTAAAATTGCTCTGCTCTCCCATGGAATCCGTTTTGTTTTATGCCATAACTACGCTTCACAATTTGTTGCTGCATCAAGATGGTTCCAAAATGGCCGTACGCCTCGCAGGGGGTTTGCAGAAGATGGTAGCTTTACTTCAGCGAAATAACGTCAAGTTTTTGGCAATAGTAACCGACTGTCTACAAATTCTCGCGTATGGCAATCAAGAGAGCAAATTAATTATATTGGCCTCTCAAGGCCCGATAGAGCTGGTGCGCATTATGCGCTCGTACGACTACGAAAAGCTCTTGTGGACGACTTCCAGAGTTCTAAAAGTGCTATCGGTCTGCCCTAGCAACAAGCCAGCCATAGTTGAGGCCGGTGGCATGCAAGCATTGGCTATGCATCTTGGCAACCCGAGTCAGAGACTCGTGCAGAATTGCTTGTGGACACTGCGAAATTTATCGGATGCAGGAACCAAGGTGGACGGTCTGGAGGGTTTGTTGCAGAGTTTGGTGCAGGTTCTGAGCTCGACGGACGTTAATGTCGTCACATGCGCTGCTGGCATCTTATCGAATCTCACGTGCAACAACCAACGAAACAAAGTGACGGTTTGTCAAGTCGGAGGTGTAGACGCTCTCGTTCGTACGATCATTTACGCCGACGGTCGAGAAGAAATAAGCGAGCCCGCGGTATGCGCTCTCCGCCATTTGACTTCGCGTCACGGAGAGGCGGAGATGGCACAAAATTCCGTGCGCTTGAATTATGGAATTCAAGTTATAGTTAAACTTTTGCATCCACCTTCTCGTTGGCCTCTGGTCAAGGCTGTCATCGGACTGATTCGCAACTTGGCACTTTGTCCTGCGAATCACGGACCTCTTCGCGATCACGGGGCGATCCATCACCTCGTTAGGCTTCTGATGCGTGCTTTCCCGGAGACACAACGGGTAAGCATCGCTTGCAAAAGTATATCGCACGACGGTTTACACTGTCCCTCCCGTAAAAACCGTGTTAAATTGTCGTACAGAAATCTTACCTTCGATCGTAATTTTCATACTAGCTCCCCGGCACTTTGAAAAATGTAGAGAATCCGCGAAATAACCCAACTCGCGCAACCGTTCGTCCCGCGTGTTCTGCCGTCGTCTTGCTCTTTGGTGGGAAATACGATTTAACATGTTTGCATCTGGCTCACACTTTGGAGGGAAATACGATTTAAAATCTGCAGGTCCAGCAGCAAAGATCGTCCGTGGCGAGTACCGGCAGCCAGCAAGCATCCGGCGCGTACGCGGACGGCGTGCGCATGGAGGAAATTGTGGAGGGTACCGTAGGCGCGCTTCACATTCTCGCCAGAGAGTCTCACAACAGAGTCATCATTAGATCCCAAAATGTAATTCCGATCTTCGTCCAGGTCGGTGAAAGTTAATTTTACCCAGATATTCTTCTAACGTGCTGTGTAAGGTATAAAGAAAATATATACATTCCTTCTCATTGCAGTTACTCTTCAACGAAATCGAAAATATTCAACGCGTCGCAGCCGGCGTACTGTGCGAGCTCGCCGCGGACAAGGAAGGTGCTGAGATGATCGAGCAGGAAGGTGCTACCGCTCCTCTGACGGAGCTGCTTCATTCGAGAAACGAGGGTGTCGCGACTTACGCGGCCGCCGTGCTCTTTCGCATGAGCGAGGACAAACCGCAGGAATACAAGAAGAGACTTTCCATGGAGCTGACGAATTCCTTGTTCCGCGAGGATACAAATCTCTGGAACAATACCGACTTTGGAATGGGCCCAGATCTACAGGTACCGCGTTAACCAATGATACCGGTGCATGGCTCGCTTATTATTTAGCGTGGCTAAATTTATTCCTTCAAAAACACTTTCCAACGACGTAATTACTATCGTAAATTCAGCCCTCGACCATTGTCGACGTTAAAAAGGGAAAACAGAAAAGTATACCAGGGACTATTACGTCGCGTTAAGTAAATTCAGCCACGAGAAGATAATATGTCATATTGTCCGCCCTTCCCTGTATTTCAATAGTAACAGGCACTTGCATACGGTATCTACTTCCTATGTAAGTTTAGCAAACCATAGTTGAGTAGTTTGCAAAAGTGTGAGTGTCCTTATCCGTTATTCCAGTTTGCGCAACTAAGGTATCTTTGTCGACGTTAGTTTCTCGTCACTCGGTTCAAACTCGATCGAACGCGATTACGGAATGACAACAATTGCTACGAGAGGATTCGTCCGCGCGTCTTTGTTATCACTTTCCCGCTGCCTCAAACTCGTATTCATCCTTTCTTCGCGTTTTCGAGCTCCACAAAGGTCATGCAGTCGCGTCGGATGGCGTAACGGATTATCGTGATTTCATCGTGATTCGCAATTGACGTTACGTTATGCATGAGAATGCGTTTTCTTCCCTTCCCACTTTATGCACATCGAAGTGCCAGGATTATTATTTATTCTCGTCGCGAACATTCGATCGACCCTACGTTCCCTCGGTTTCGTACGCGTTTTAACGATATCGGCCGGACGACGATTATCTCGTCGTGACGTGGCTGTCTTGGCGGGGTGTTAAGACACCTAACGCGGAGATACGTTTGTGTTGATCTGAGCTACCTAATCTTCAGGACATGCTTGGCCCTGATCAAGGCTATGACGGTATGTATGGACAAGGACCCCCTAGCGTACACAGCAGCCACGGCGGTCGAGGGTATCAG
Organism: Cerceris ruficornis; assembly: GCA_963989415.1. Lineage (NCBI taxonomy): Eukaryota > Metazoa > Arthropoda > Insecta > Hymenoptera > Crabronidae > Cerceris > Cerceris ruficornis. Next base: position 16,174,076 of record OZ022527.1, on the reverse strand, counting down.
CCGCAAGGTAAGTTACGAGAGTCATACACTTTATCCGATTAACGCTGCTTTACAACGACGATCGTTCGCCGTTACGTTCGGTTTAATTGTAAGATAACGATCGGCCTTAAAATTTTCCTCGATGAAACGCGACTTTTACGAAATCTCTCCTTAAAATCTGGCAAAGCCTTCCTTCAGTTTTGGGAAGGGGGTGGAAGACCGGGGGATCTCTCTTTGCTCGCGCTTCGCGGTGGAATCGGTGGTATGGCAACGCGGGTACCTCTGTCGCTTTCTTGTCTTGTATTTCACGATAAACGCTCGAGAAAGTTAGCGAGAACCAACGATATTTCTATTTCACGATATTATCTACGATAAGAAGGAAGTAACGCATTTAATTCTATGTTGTTTTAACAGCAGCTTAACCCATGGAGTTATATTAAAATACAGGCTATCAACAGTATCTCGCAGTAACATAGGTGACACTCAGCTCTCTTCTTACGTACTGTTCTTTGCTTTTTTAAATCTAAGCTAAATGTCTCTTTTCACGCTTTATATTGTTCGTGTGTCAATTACGTCACGTTAGCTTCGCAGCACGAAATTCCTTTTTTTTTTTCTTTTCTTTTTTTTTATTAAGTTCTGTATATACTCCACACAGTGCACGTCTTGAGAATGCCTACTACCCTTAGAACGTTTTGAGCGATTTAACGCAACATTCCTTACGAATTGTCTGTCAACTTTCATGCATGATGTACGTGTATCTCTATTATCCTTTCTCTAATCGAACGTACTTTATGGCGCGAAGAAGCCTAGATAACTATTCGTAAGTAATTAGATAAGATTTCTCCTTGGATGGAAACAACGAACTTCAAACGTTTCATCGTAAACTCCTCCGCGCGCGTCTTTGCTTCGCTTCGTAACGCGTGACTCTTTATCTGTCCACAATGATCCGCTTAATTTTCAAAGGAGCTCTCCTTAGAACATGGCCGGTGAATTCGGAAAAAGATGACGTTTTCGTCGTCGTTTTTATCGAAATATTACAAAGCGTTTCCTTCCGCGAGAAAAATTCTCTCGTGGAGATAGAATTTCACGAAAGTCTTCGATAACGTAGCAACCTTCGACTCGATATATCGTAATATTCGATCGAGCCTTCGTCGACCGATGTTACGTCGGTTTATCGTAAATTTTGTATAAAACAGGTTATGACCAGATACCAGTAGATTCGATGCAGGGGTTGGAAATAGGTGGAGGGTCGACATACGGCGCGATGGACACTATGGACGTAGCTCACGAGGGTGACCTGAGTTTCGATCATTTGGAAGAGCTTCCCGCACCGCCTCAAGACAACAACCAGGTTGCCGCTTGGTACGACACCGATCTCTGAATCCGTGCCAGCGCCGAGCCCGACGATTTCGCCGATTTCGCCGAGAATAAAGAACGGACTTGTGAGGCTCTTAAGCAATTTTAATACAGACTAGTACCGTCGTCTCACTCGCTCACCCTGTAGAATCCGAGTTCTCTGCGGCATAAACATCGTATCCGAATGTACGGGACGTTAGGTGTGCCCGTGCATCGCGAACCATACACGCATCATACGTACACGAGACGCGAATCAAGTTCGAATCTTGTTTTTGCGCCGTGACGATGAGAAAGAGAGGGAGGAGGGAGACTGAGGGTACGGTATCGCGTTTCGCGGTCAATGCAGCGTCGGAAAAACGACTTTGTCGATTCCTAGAGACACGTCAGATCGATTATACTCTATGCAAAAAAAAAATATATATATATATATATAAATATATATATAAAATATAAATATAACTATTACCAATGCCGTACCTTACGTATTTATAACGAAAGAAAATATAGAGAAACTTTTGATCCGCTGCACGCGAGGTCATCGCGGCCTTTCGTCAAACACGTTGCGCGTCGAGACGGTACCTTCGACTCGGTGCCCGATGACCTGCGCCGAGTGCTCGCGAATCGGATCGATTTTGTATGTTTCTTTTCTTTTTTTTTTTTTTTTTTTTTTACACCAGTTTTAAATTGTTGACGCGTTCGCAGAACGACGCTACGCGTAATATCCTAGTTCTAAGTATCAGGGTGGGAAATACGTTGAACGTGCGAGAGAAATGGGAAACGAGTAAGCGTTCAATGTCTGTCAGTATTTTATTCGAACGATCGCGCTGTCCGAATCGCGCGTACAAGCATCACATGAAGCGTCTTTAAAGACTTTCAAACCCATTTCATCGCGCCCTCATCCGAAGGACGACGTTCGTTTCGTGCGCGCAAAGATCGACGGAAATTGGGATTGAGCTTTTGCCAGGGACCATCCTCTTTCGCGCGACAGAGACCGTATCGGTACAATTTTGGACAGATCGGTTTGCAGGAGCAAACTAACCGATCGAACGATTAACGCTGCACCGTTACGGTGCGCACGCCGGCTGCATTTCGCGCGATTCCGCGCGTCCGTGTTCGTTGTCGCCAATGAGCGATCTGTCTACAGATCGTTTCTTTCTTAACGTAACGCGTTACATCGAGCCTTATTAACCGTGATCGAATCAAAAGCTTTCACCCGGCTCCGGCCTGTCTTTGGTCCGACGAAGCGGAACACGCGTGTCCGCGCAAAATTTCTATCGTTGCTCGGTTCTCCGAGTTTTCTGCCGTCTCCTCGTAACGACGCGAGGATCAATTTTCTTCGTACGATCTTGGAATATATTTTATCAGGATTCCCGTGACGCGTAAGATCGTCGATCGTCGTCGGGGACACGAGACGAGGAAGAGAGAAGGTATCGGCAATAAAGTTTCGCCCGTCGATGCGATACGACGATCGTTCCGGCGCGTTAAAAGTAATCGTCGTTATTATCGATATTTTCCCTGCAGCCGCTGCGGTACGGATCGGTGGCCGCCATAAATCGAGAACGATCGTTATCGCCTATCGACCGGAGAAAACGCATTGCTGGGCGGCGTCGTCCGCCCGAATATTCGATGTATCATAGATTTCCACGGAGTGTCGTGGTCCGTCGAACATTGCGGGGCGTCGACCGGTTATTTATACCGCTAACCCCGAAACGGTAGTATCATTCTGGAGTATCTCAGTGAAATACAATCACACCTATGAATATAACGAATATCAATGAACTTTCGCATTACGTATTTTACAGGGTAGCTATACTTAATTTTTATTATTATCATCATAAAAGTAGCTACGCGATCGCGGCGGTACTTGGCATCGCGGGAGTATCTACGTATCTCGACATGCCCGGTGCGCGCCGTTCGATCGCCCTCGATGTATTAGACCTAAGAGAGAGACACGTAATTCGTACACACCATGTATATGTATCGTTTAATTGTCCATACGAATAAACTGAACGATTAAGTACTCGAATCTTTTTCGTTGAATTCTTTCTTCCCTCCATCCCATCCTCGCTGCGTCCGCGCATTTTTTTCCCCTTATTCAGCACCCATCGTTCACCTTCGAGGAGCACCGCGCGTTTTGCGCTCGCTTTCGAAATCTAGCCTTCTTCGACGTTCGGTAATGCGCCCGTGCAACGGTTTCTTCGTTAGTCGTTTAAATACGAGGTCGCGGAGGCTCGTTGGGCTTCGCGATCACGATCGGTTTCCCCCTCGCGGTGCCTGCCGACCGGACCGCCTTCGACCGTCCCTTGCTCTTTGCGCCTTCGACAACGGTATCCCCTTAATTTCTCGCTCGCTACTTTTACGACTCCGCTCTCGGATAGAAATTCTTCATCGACGATGAGCGTCGGAATGCCGCGTACGGTATAAACGCTCCAGCTCCGATTCCAGTTTGCCGAGATCCTAGGAGGTCGTATATGGAAGCGAGTCGGAGCAGCTTCGCGCCGAGGGAAAAGTCTCTCGACAACGGAGAGACCGATCGACCGGAGGGCAACCCTGCTTTGAAATCGGCAGGCTCGGACGACCACGTGGAGCGTGCCTCTATCGAGGGGGGTGAGATCTCGGATGGAAGCCCACAAGGCGACTCCCGAGGAGAAGGGGGCGTCTTTTGGGCAGAGGAGAAGGAAGAAGCGCAAAAGAGCGAGTAAACGAGGAATCCATTGGCACGTAAAGGTGCACCGGTACACCGAAGCGGGCCTCGTGACGGAGAAGGGCGCGTGCACGTACATTCGCCGGGTCATTAATCGGCGGTCGGTTCTCGGGGTTCTCGAGGCTCACGAGCGGCGCACATTCGTGCGTGCACCTCGCTGCTCGAAGGTTCAGGTATCGCGTTAACGGTTATTTCTTTCCGTGAGACGAAGAAAGAGGTTCGCCTTGAAAAGCCCGGTCGCTTCATAGAGCGCACGAGGCCGCCTCGACGTTTCGGGTCGAGGGAGCGAGGAGGGAAACTTTGGCTTCCGCCACGAGCAACAGCTGTCACCGAGAGAGCTCTCCTACTCTCCTACTCGTCCTGCCGTTTCGAGCGCGATGCCACGGTGACGTTTCGCTTTGCCCGTTGCTGAACGCGCGCGTGTTTGCTCCGAGGTGATATTCGTCGAGGTACAAAGTCCCGGGGGAGAGACCGAGGGAATAAGGAGAAAAGAAAGAGGTCGAGGGGAAACACGGTGCACGTTGTTCCGAGACGTTCTACCCGGTTCCACGGAGGAGGACGAAAAGCGGCGAGACGGAGGTAAGTTTAAAAATAACGCGTTTCCAGACGTCCGAGGATTTATCGCTGACCGTACTTTCGTCGTCGCAGCGCCCCTTTGACTCGTATTTCCACATTCTTCGCCGGTCAAAACTTTCCATCGCTAAAAATTTCGGGTCCTCCGTATGCCCGGGTCTTCGCGACGTCTCCGTTGCATTCCAATTTAATTCGACGTCTCGGAGGACGAAATTGGCGATACGTCGTCGAGGAGATCCCTGCCGCGAAAGCGCTACGAGTCGAGGTCGCCGTTTCACTCGGCGCGTTAAGTTTTTTTGGAGTGCACCGAGAGCCGGGCGACTTTGAAGGAGCAGAACCGGTGGTAGATCGTCGAACGGATTCCGGAATTGGAGCCGCTACCCTTGAATTGAAAGTCGAGCAATTCGCGGCAAGAATTTTGCGTGGCGCGGCCCGATAGCTGCTCGATCAGAGTCAAAGGTTCCCTCGGTCCCGCCTCTCGCCGCTGGACCAGATTTTCTGGCTACCTATCGATCGCTCAAAATCGTGATCACTCATGCGCGAGTGTCGCTCGTGCGCGTCGAAGAACCGGTAATGACGTGAAAGTGCATCCACAATGCGCTCGAGAACAATTCGGTCTCTCGGTCGACTCGGGATCGTGGGAGTAAATCGCGTGTTCCACGAGCATTCGAAACGGCGATCCCGTGGAGAGATCGAGCGATGGTTGCTCGTTTAAGCGCCTCGGCGATTTCACGACGAATCGCACCTGTTATCCGTTCTCGCGTTATCATCGCCATCGCGAATCGGCGCGCGGCAAGAGGTTCTCCGCGCTGACGGAGCGATCTCCGCGGAGCGGGAAATCGTCGTCGACTCCCCGTGATATTTCCGCGAAACTCGAGCCAACGAGATCGCGTTCTCTTACGCGACGGGGCCCTTGAACAATGAGAAATTGATCTTCCCTCGTCCTTGCTCCGGAGAGGCCCCCGATAACCTGTCCTCGGGAAGAGTCGCGAAGACGCGAACGAGCGGGGCGGCGCGACGCGGATTCGAGCGGTGCCGCGCCGTGCCGTCCCGCGGAGAACCGGTAATGACGTGAAAGTGCATCCAGAAGCGAGGGAACGAGCGAGCAAGCGGCTCTCCGTTCTCCTGCCAGTCTCACCTCGTCCGGGACAATCTCTCGACTCGCGGTCGAATCCGATTTACTCGGAGAAATTGCTCGGCAGCTCGACGATCAAAGTCCTCGCTCGATCGAGCGGCCCTCGAGTGTTTGGCGCGATCGGGGGACGGACGCGGCTCCTAGCCCTCTTCCCGTGCACCTGTTCGTTCGACTCTGCGAAGGACCGAAGGACCGAGAGACCGGCGAACAATCGGGTCACCGGTGCGTTGGCTTTACGCTTCCATCTTCTCCGAGGAGTCGTCAGTCGTTGCTTCCTCCCCGAGTTCGTGCGCTTCTTCGGCCGGATTCTGGCCACCCTGCTCGGTATCTCTCGAGTCTTCGTTGCCCTTGTCTCGCGTTCTAAAAAGTATCGCGACAGGAGCGTCGATCGACGCTGCGAACGGGTCTCGAAAAAACGATCTGGAATTCGTTTCGAACGTGTCTATCGGTCGAGCAGAATCGCGCGTCCAAGCGCGGCGAAGGTGACAGTGTCAAGTACTGCCGTTCGAATCAGGTTTCGACGTGTCGCTTTGCCTCTTTGCCTCGTAAAGGGTTTTTTTTTCCTTGCGCCTACGTAAAATTACGCGGCGGAACTCGAGAGCGTTATCGATGAATTTCATAATAACAAAAGTCCCATTTGCGCAGGTGTCGAGAGTCGCGAGCGGTTTTCACCGACTTTAGATAGCATCGAAAGAGGAGGAAGAGGAAGAAGAAGCGGAAAAAGAAGAGGAGGAAAAAAGGGGCGAAAGAGGCGGCTGGTGGCGGAGGGGGGAAGGGGTGGGGGAGGCAGGGGGGTAGGGAGAAAAAGCGAGTACATGGAACTAATCTCGTCGGAGAAGAAACTACGCCTCTTAAAGAGAGGAAAGTTATCGGAGGTATTCGGTGCAGTGTACACGAAGCAAAGGTGCGCTCGGTGACGTATGCGACCGACGGAGGGTGTAACGATCGAAAGGATATTCAGTCGCACGATGTCGTTGGAGCCTCCGTGCGCGCAAAATATTTTGGAGGATCGTTGACGGAAGAAAACGGAGGTCCGTTCGAAGGCGGAAAGATGACCGTCGCGATGGAGCACAAGCGGAAGAGCTCGTGGGACTCGAAGGTGAGACGAATCTGGCGCACTTTCCCCGTGTGCGACTTTTTTTCTTATCTCGTCGCTCGGTTCTCGGCTCTCTCGAGACTCCTGTGTCGTTAATTAAGACGGACAGAAGGAGCGGAAAAGTCCAAGGAAACCTGGACGACCGAGGCTATCGTGCGGGTCGAAAGTATAACGCGTAACGTCGGCGACGACTTTTCGCGCTCTCGGTCGGTTTACGTCGTTAATAATGCGCTTCCCTCGAAGCGAAGGAGGAATAATGGAAGGGAGAGCGGCCACGGAGACAATTCGCAAAGAAATTGCAAGCCGAACGGCGAACCGCGCGGATTGTTTCTGCGGTTGCGTTGCGTGCGGTCGTTTACTAAATTACTCGCGCGCCCTGCAACGAACCGACCGATAAATTGCGCAAATGGCGAATCGCTCGAAGCGTTTCAGCGTTCGAGCGTTCGACGCAGGTTCGCGTAAAATAGGCTGGGGACGATGGCAGCTCCATTCTCGGCCCGAGATATCTCGAGCGCGTCGTTTCTCTCCGCAGACGGCACGACCTTGTTCTCCATTGACCCCGAGTCCCATCCGCGGGCAGATGCTCGCGATCGAGCGACGCCGACTCGAGAAACTAGCCTGACCGGGATAGAGAAGGATGCGTCGGCTGGGTTGGGCCCGCCTGGCCCGGCCAGGCCCGGCCTGGGTTGGGCCCCTGTCGCGTATCCTTTCCTCTCTCTCTCTGTCTCCCTTTCTTTTCTTCCCTTTTCTTCTCTCCTCGATACCGTTAGCTCGCAGCCGCGCTAATGCCCGATCGCGCGATTGCTATTCCAACGAAACGCGACCGCCAATGACATTTATCGCGCGCCTCGAGATCTCGCGGAGGCGAACGAGATCTCAAAGATCCGCGGTTCACCTTCTCACCGTCCGATCGACTCCGTGGACTCTCCGGAACTCGACGATCGTTCGCGCGCGAGGAAAATTTCGCCAGGGTTGTCGAGTCATCGAACGATATCGCGGAAGGACGGTCAGTGGAGCGCGAACGGTCGAAGAAGGTTTTTGCTCGAGTTCCACTATCATTGCCCGCGACCCGCGCGAACGCCCCGCTAGCGGATCGTAATTTAAAGCGAGCAGAACTCGTTCCTAGATTCTTGCTCTTTTGGAAAGGTAGTCCAACGTTTGGAGTAACGGTAATAACGGTCAGGAAAGTCACGAGGGACCGGGCGAGCCAATGGAACTTGGTAAGTTCTTTGCGACTCCTCGGTCGTTGACACCGTCTTTTTCTTCCTTTGACGCGCGATCGACGTTCTTCTCTCCCCGTGAAATACGAAAAACTCGTCGGCTCGTGCTTCGCGGAGCCGCGACCGAATCGGGAACCTTCCTTTCCGTGATTTCGCGACGAACGCGATTCCGGAATAACGGCCAATCGAAACGCTTCGATCCGACATCCTTCGCTTCGCGCGATCGAGGAACAACGTTTAACGTCCATTCGATCGCGCGGAACTTTCACAAAAATACCACCCATGGAAAGCACTTTTCTAGCAAAGTCGTCTTGCCAAGTCTCCATTTTTTCCGGCCTCGGAGTCGTTCACCGTGTCCATTATAACGGACGCGCTCGAATCTCGGGTATTCCGGCAGCGTCTCGATCTCTAGAAACGATCTCCGTCCGCCCTGCCCTCCACTGACATTGAATTCCATTTTCCAGTCGGATGCGTTCGAATCGCGCCTGTCCATTTTGAGGGACCTCGGACTTTCACCGGGTCGTAAATTTCCACGCTCCAAGGAGCTACGCAGAAAATCGGTGCAACTTTTTCGCGCTGCAACTCGGTTCGGTCCGAGTCCGTTCTCCCGTTGCGATTCATCGGACGTGTTTCGTCAGAAGGATGCCGTTCCTCCCGCGAGAGGAGCATCGGCTCTCTTGACCTTTCCGCGCCGGCATCGCGTGGCGTTTCTCGTCACGGACTTACGTTTCTTCCAGCTGTTCATCGCTTACAATTAGACGCCGATGTTTTTATGGATTATCGGACTTCGTTACGCGAGCATTTCCCCGGGAAACCGCGGCCGAAGACCATTATCGAGCCAGGTTGAAGGAACACAAAGGTTTCGTGCTCGAACTTTCGTTCGACTTTCGTAATATCTCCGAGGCTATTGTTCGTCGAATACACCCCTTCAATCCCGATCGCGGCCGTCTTACGTAACTCGCCAACAAAATCTCCGGTTGCTTTTAGTTTCGATCGACAAACCCGATTCCTCGCTCGAGTCGCTCTGTCGGCTTTCCTGCTAAATATGCGGCTACCATGTAACTGGACGAGCTTGCAGCTTACATCATCGGCCAACGGCCATTTACGGCAAAGTGGCAAGCGAGTCGCGATCGAGAACTCTCGTCGACGATGTCCGAGCTCGTTTAATCGGGCAACGGATAATCGTCAAGAGTGTCGCGAACGTAATCGCGGACCAAGTCCGTGATAAGGTCCTCGACGGCGGATATCGGGCGAATCGTGCGTCTCGTCGGTCTCGGTTCGTCAGTAGGTTATCGGATCTCCCGAGAAATCGAACTCGACCCCCGCAGGCATCCTTCGGCCATTCACTTTTACCGTTCCGGCGCGGCCCGCTGCTCTTTGACGTCGAGGATCGACTCGAGGGACTCGAAAACACCGAGTCGAGAATTCGTCGAGCGTTCCTCGATTCTCCGATCGATCTTTCCGAAGAGTCCGAAGGTTCGTAATTGCTCTTTGTCGAGAAACCGTGCGAGAAGATACCGCGGATCTCCGCTGGAATAGTACTTATGGAGGAAGAAGGGGGAGCGTGTGCCGAGCGTAACATTTGAACGAGGGCGTAGGCTTCTTTGTGCCGCATGGCAAACCGTAGATCGTTGACTGTAGACTGTAAACCATAGAGCGTAGAATGCACGCGAGTGCATGTGCACGTGAGATTAACGTGCACGTGCATCGGCGTCGGGACGATTACACGGGCGCTTACACAGGTAGATTCCCGCGTCACAGGAGATAAACTCGTTGCTCTCGACGTTCAGCGCGCCCCTTTAAATCACCTTCGTACCGTCCTTCCCTGTGCCTCGGATTCGAAGTAAACACGGAAGAGATACCTTCGCGAAAATCGCCGGAGCTGATCGACCGCGTCGAATTTGGTAACGCCATAATACGTATGAAAACGATTTATCGTGCCGGCGTCCAATTTCGGCCGATTCAAGTATCCGTGGTTGCCGCGCGAAAAGAAAAGGCGCTTCGTGAACGGTAAACGTTACGGGTACTTCTGTGACCAACGGCGGAACGGCACGAAATTGGCCGTCGAGATAATTATACGGCTATCGCGGCGAATAATAATTAACAACGTAAATGCACCGGGGTAGAAGCGAAAGATTCGCTCCGATCGTGCGACAGCTCCGACGGCAATTTTCGTCGTTTCATTTCGCCCGTAAGACCCGGTAGTACGATAATTGTTAATAGAAGTCGTGCCTCGTCGGGAAACGTCGACGTTGCTCGCGTTTCTCCAGCGTTTTGAGAGTCTTGCGGGCAACGCGAGAGGAAGAGCGGAGAAGAGAGGCGAGAGAGGTCTCTCGATCCGCGAATCGGCGCGCCTAGATTTGCAGGAGGATTTCGCTGGGTATTGCGACAAGAAAGTAATTCACGATCGACGTATTTTCCAGATCTCGGTGAGTACGGTCAGCACAAGAAGATTCAGTCGTGCCGGAACCCCGAGCTCGATTCTCTCCTCGGACAGCGACATCCGATTTACGAGAAAACTCGGTGGACAGTATCGTTGCGGCTGTTGCGTGTTGGCCGCCTTTCTGCTTTTTCTTCTTTTCTCGGGGGTATCCATATACCTTGGCTGTAAGTATGGGTACGCTCGCGCGTACCTATGTACCTAGTTTCAGCGATTCGATCGGTCGCGCTTCTCTCGTTGCTCCGATCGACGATACCTCAACGCCGAGATGTCTCGAACGCGCGAAATCGTTCGTTTCCACGCTTTCTCCTCGTACTCGGGCGCGATTCCCCGTAAATGAAATCGTTCCACGGTTAACCGACGATCGAGTCGGCTTAGAAGGCATGAAATTATCTTCGGGTATGCCGCGCTCGTTCACCGAGACGGATGAGTTTACGGTGGTGGAACGTTTCGCGCGGCATACACCGCGATCGTCGTTTCCCTTTGTTCGACCGTGCGTGGTTTCTCCGGATGCTCGTGCACTTCGCCTTGAGATCGCAGCTTCGATCTTGCCGCGATTCGCCGAGGACGAAGAAGACGTTGCTCGGCGTGGAGGTACGGTCGAGTGGCAAAACTCTGCTCGCGCGACTCGTGCGAGAAGGAGGCGGCGAACGGGTCGATTCGCTCTTAAAGGCAGGGAGCACCGTAACGAGCGCGTCGGGCGAAAAAGAGCGGGACGCGGGTAGATGAGAGAGAGAGAGAGAGAGAGAGTCGAAGGTGCGAAAAGGAACGGGCGAAGAAACGAGCGGAGGCTGACGCGGCCAGAGCCCATTGAGGTCTTCCAGCGTGCAAACATAACGGTTTGACCGAGTTACCGACTCTTCGAAACCGTGCCGAGCATCGTGGATCGCAGGCTCAACGTCGTCTTTCGATCGAAGCACCTCGATCCAACGACGATCTTCCTGCCTTTTCTTCGATCGGTAATTTAAGTCGAGAGCTGGAGCGATCGTGTCCGAGCGCTGGAACGGCGAGGACAATTTTCACGCTGCCGAGCGAAAATACGAAACGGTGCTCCGAAGGAAGCTGCACGATCGCCTCGGTCCTCAAGGCGAAGGCCTTGAAAGTAGTCGAGTTAACGGTTCGACCGAGTTGCCCAGTTGCCGAGTCCTCCGGTCCTCCCGACCCGCCGACCGTTCCGACGCTCGACCTTAAAGGAAGGGGCTCGTGTCCTTGGAGCGCTTCGATATCTCGCCGTAATGACCGAATTCTCGCATCGAAGGTATTCTGCGAGCACTTTGATCTCTCTTCGCTACCGGAGGCCGTGGAGGCCGCAAGAGCGCGCTCCCTGTCCGCGAGATATCGTGTCGCCGCGCGACAAAGATTTCTTTCCGCGACGGAAAAATCGGCGTGCGAAGGTGCGGTGAAAGGTGAGCCATTGCAAGAACTGGTAACCCGGCGGTGCCGGTTCACGCGATCTCGCCTTGACGGGCATACGCTGGAACACCCTTCTCGTCTCCACCTGCCGGCTACCTTTACCGTGCGAACGTACCGGACGAGGAGCACCAGGTTGCTGGAGGAACTCCGATATGCCCGTGCGAGCGTTTTCCTCGGAAGAAACGGGTGTAGTTGCGGTCCCAAGGGGACGTCCAGATGTTCCACATCCCGTTGGGACCGCAACCATTTCTCCCGTTTGACCCCCTTTTAGTCGCCTCTTACGACAGGCAGGGGCTACCGTGGGCCTATTCTCGTGCAAGTCTCCCGGCACCACAGGGAGGTTGAAAGTTGAGTCCCGCGCGGCCTCGCCACCGTAGGCTCTCGAACGACCCCGATGTTGACCTCTGCACTCGTAACGACGTTTCGTCGAACAACGAACGTTGACCCGTTAATGGGCCGACGACGTTGCACCGTGCGTGCTCGAGTGCTCACGATCGAGACGGATCGTTGCACCTCGCCAAAGACCTTCCCTCGCGAGCCGGAGACCGGCTAATTGGATAACTATCCGCCGATTTCTCCAGAACGGAGGCCGAACCGTTAAAGTGCCTCGCCAGGAGCTACAATTAATCGTTCTCTCTGCAAAGTCGCGCGATCGTCGCCGCGATCTTTTAATGCCGCTCGTTTGCCTTTCAGACACGTTTCTCACCTCGGATCCTCCGGGCGATCGGATCTTCTTGGCGACTTTCCGCGTCGTCGAGGGAGATTCCTTTGCCTCGGAATTAGCGGATCCCTCGACCGAGGCCTTTCGAATACGATCACGGGAATACCGCGATCGGCTGAATCTCATCTTCCGTCGCAGCTGGCTGAAGCTGTCCTTTCTCTCCGCGGAGATCTTGGCGCTCGACGGGTAAGTGCGCAAAATTGGAAGAAAATTCTACCCGTGCTCGCCTGGAATCCTCTCCTCTCGCTGGAGAAACCTTCGCGGATCTCTCGACGATCTTCGAGCGACTTTCTCGTCGCTTCTCGGAGATGCCCCCGCGGATGAGTCACCTTCGCTCCTCGAAGCGAACGATGCGTTCCATTTTGCAGGATCGAGGGACGAGACTTGGTGGTCCACTTTGACGTCCGGTTCGACCCGCGGTACCAGACGATCACGACGGCCGACGTCGTGGACATTCTGTCGCGCGAGATCAGCCCGGAAAGTTCGAAATACCTGACCAATCTGACGATAGACTCGCAGAGTCTCGAGGTCCAGGAGAGTCTGGTGGCTCTGAACGCCCAGGTCGGCCCGCTGACGACCGTCTCGACTCTTCCGCCGACGACCACCGCGCCTCCCCCGAGAAGATGCGTCACATTGGGCCTACCCTACTGCAAGCACCTTCCCTACAACGTTACCTCCTATCCGAACATCCTGGGCCATCGCTCACTGACGGACGTCGAGGAGGATGTTATCGCTTTCAGGTGAACGCGCGTCCCCGTCTTTTCGGATAATCGACGCGAGATCGATTCTCGGGGCGAAATTTTCACTCGCACGTTCACCACAGGGAACTGGTCGACGCGGAATGTTATCGGCTCGCGTACGACTTTGTCTGCCAAGTCTTGCAACCAGCCTGCGCCAGCAGCCAGCCGGAGGATCTGCTGCAGCTTCCCTGCAGAAGCTTCTGCCGAGAGTTTTGGAACGGATGCGGCGGTCGACTTCCGGACAGAATAAAGAGGGCTCTGGATTGCTCCAACTTTCCGGAATACGCGGATCAAGGTGGCTGCAGGGCCAAGCCAGGTGAACGAGCGCTTTTAACCTAGCGAGGATTTCTATCGAATCGGCCAAAGTTTTAATCGACCCCGGGCGATATCGTAGGATGCGTTCAAACCCTCCAAGAGAGGGGTCTCTCTTCGAGGATCTGCGACGGGGCGATCGACTGTCCGGACCTCTCCGACGAGAAAAATTGCGCTTACTGTCGGGACGGATACATGCACTGCGGCGTGGGCAGAGCTTGCATCCCGCGCAGCAAGAGATGCGATGGAAAGGCCGATTGCGCGAACGGTAGCGACGAAAAGGACTGTCGTGAGTAGCTCGCACCGAACGCGCAGCAAACAAAAATGTCGACGTTCGAAGAGAGGAGATCTAACGCTCTCGTTTCGTCAGTGTCTCTCGCGCCGAGCATTCGCATGGCAAAGTCTCAGCCCTCGGACACCCCTCACGCGGCCAAGTACAACGACGAGGGTTTCGTCGTCTTCAACGAGAAGGGGAGCATCGGTAAACTTTGCACGGAGAACTTGAACGCGACCCTGCCGGAGACGGAGATGGAGGAAGTTCTCCAAACTGCGGCGAGTTCGCTCTGTAGCCTGCTCACTTACGCGTATGTTTCCTATCGATCGTCCGATCGGGATCATCCAAGGGAAGTCTCTTATCCGTCGCGATCGCGTCGCGTTTATTTGCAGAGGGGTGGAAACCGTCCAAGTGCGAGTGGACGACGAGGAGGACGTGCAGTACGTTCACATGGAGGATCCCTCGGCAACGGAGATCACGTTCGTCCGGGCGCCTTGCCCGAGCAAAGAAGTCATGTACGTCCGCTGCTCCGATCTCGGTACGAAAAAAGTGCAAATTGCAAAGTATATCCTGCGTCCTCCGTGCTTCCTGGTTTGCCGGTGACTCGACCCGCGCGTTTTTCGCAGAATGCGGGGTGCAGGCTCTACGCGGCAAGGGTGGCACTCGAGGTCTCGCGAAGATGGCTGATCCGGGAGATTGGCCCTGGCACGTGGCTCTCTTCAAGGAGGACACGCACGTCTGCGACGCGACTCTCGTCGCCGGCAGTTGGTTGGTCGCCACGTCATCCTGCTTTCAGGGGTGAGTCTTTCTGCCTCGAGCCCCTCGTCCCGTCTCGGGGATCCCTCCAAGAAATTAACGTGCCTCCTGTGTCGTTGCAGGCAACCCAAGGCCGAATGGTCCGCGAGGATGGGCACGGTTCGACTCTCGAGCACGTCGCCGTGGCAGCAGGAACGCAGGATCGTCGGCATGATCAAGTCGCCGGTCGAAGGGAGCACGACGGTTCTCCTGAAGCTGGATCGACCGGTTGGCACTTTTTCGGACTTCGTGAGACCAGTCTGCCTACCGTCGAATCAAGATCCACCGTCGAGCAACGCGTCTCACTGCAACACCCTCGGCTGGGCCAGAAACCGTACGTTTCAAATCTCCGACAGTTTCTGTTTGAGCGCGGGTTACGGTCTATCGCTCCACCGAAGCCAACGCGCGTTACAAGCTTCGAGGTTGCGTTACGTATGGGATACGCGTTACGCAAGTATTTAATTGTGCGAAATGTAAAAGATGCGATTTTTCTCTCATTGATCGATGCCTCCAACGAGGAGAATTTTTCAAAGAGAGCGTCGGTGGAGCGAGTGCAAACAGGTAATCTTATATAAGACGACTGTGACACAATTGAGACCAGCGATACGTTACGTTACGCTTCGATAAGTAATATGGAAGGAAAAGATCTTCGATTTCGTCCTGACGAGAAAAAAAATGATTCCCTTCGACAGGCGATATGCTGCAGAGGGTTCAACTTCGGCAGAGCGCGATGGAAAGGTGCGAAAATATCAGCATCGCCTCGGTGAACGGGGTGTGCACCGAAACGGCATATTCCACCGACGACTGCAACGTAAGTGCATTTAAATGTCACGTATTCCGTGGAAATAAGATGCGACCGGACAACTTAAATCTCGATTCGATTCGATTTCTCGGCAGGAGGAGGAGGTCGCGGGTAGTCCGATGCTGTGCCTTCGAGCGGACGGTCGAAGATGGGCTCTCACGGGGGTAGCTAGCTGGAGAATCGCCTGTTCCAAGGCTGGAATCGAGAGGCCCCGGCTCTACGACCAAATTTCGTCCAACATCGCCTGGATCAAATCGACGATCGAGTGAAAAGTGTCCTCGTCGTTCGAGATGGCGCGAGATCCGTTCCTTCGTTCATATCGAAGCGCCGACTGAAAATTCTCGCGATAATTTGCGCGAATGTATGTACATAAGTATGCGTAGACTCTGTAAATTACCTTCTAGGTAGGTATTCGTCGTTGTGCCGCTCCTTGTACGGTGCAACGAGACTCGCGTTAACCCTGCTGCAATAAAGCTTAAACCGTAAGGAACATCGTCGACCAAGTTTTTGGAGAACCGATCTTTCTTTTCCCGCGAATCGAAGGTGACTCGCGTGGATGAAAGGGAAGCGCGAACGCTGCGTTAACGCGCAAAGACGTAACGGCGGGTTGTCCACTTTGATTCGCATCCGTGCAACATCCAAGTCTCTCGTCGTTCGCCAAACGGAGCAAGGTATCGTGGTGCACGATTCCATTCACCGGTATTATGTAAGATCAGCGACCATGCACCGACCCGGTCCGGTTGGTAGGACTGTCGATAGAACGGCAACGTTTCGCGTAATTCTACCGTGGTCTTGAAAAGAGAATTCTGCGCAGAGTCGCCCCGGTAGGGACGGTGGGAGTCTTCGAGTAGGGTTACTTCATAAATACTCGTGCCGGCACTCGTACGTCGACCGTCGACCATCGACCGTCGACGGGTTCATTCGCAATCGAACGGTGGAAGAGTGCGCGCGTTCGTGCGTCAGCTTTATCAGAAATATGGTAAGCATCGCACATTGGGTCGTCGCGTTTCATCGTCTGGCTCTACCGCCAATCGAAAGATACAACGTCTCGATTGTTCGTCGAGCGTGCGGGAGATTACGTAATTATCGTGTACGTTAGAGTCTCACGTTCGGAACGTTTGTTTCGTTTTGAGCATTTTCGGGCTCACGAAGTCGTAGATAGATGGATAAGCGATATTTTAACGAGATGGTAACGTGCAAAGGGATCGACGAAGGTAGAGGAGGAACTCTCGGATCTGGCGCGCATCGACGAGGACGTCGAGCACCCGGTTGATCTCTTTAGAATTTGGCACGATGAAGCACGAAGATACAACCCCAGAGCGCCGGACGCCTGTTGCGTGGCGACTGTTTCCGAGCGAGTATTCCGTCCATCGATTATTCCCGTTTCTCTCAAACTCGACGTTCGATTAACTTGTCTCGTTTTCTCTCAGGGATCTCAAAGTCTCGGCGAGAAACGTGGTCCTCCGCGAATTCGATAACGACGGCTTCGTATTAGTGACGGATCGCAGAAGCCAAAAGGTCGACAACATGGTAATTGATATTTCCACGGACACGCTGACCTCTTGACTTCTGGCCGTACGATTTTCTCTACGATTGTTTTAGAAAAACGTTCCCGCCGTAGCGATGACTTATCTCTGGTTCTACGTTAACGACGCGAATCAAGAAATTACCAGGCAGGTGTGTAGTGCACGACGAGAAAGGTAGACGGATTTTGCGTAACCCGTATCGGCGTTTTTGAGACGTACGTGATTTTTTGGACAGGTGAGAGTGGAAGGAATCGCGCAGGAACTGGAAAGAGAGCGTTTTCAGCATCTGTACGACAGAGAGCCGCTCTTTTGCAAAATACGTTCTCACCTGTGCCACCAGGGGAGACAGGTAAACTGGAACGATCTAAAGCGCCGACACGACGAGATCCTGCGATCCGTTGGCAAGAAGGAAAACAGCTTACCGATGCCGGATCATTTGTACGTATCGCGAAGAAACAATTTTCTTCTCATTTTCGTCTGGACGCGCTTTTCTCTTATCGGAGACTAAAGGAAGGAAATTTCCAGCGTGGGTTACAAAATATTGCCGAATATGATCGAGTTCTATTTCGCGAGAGATCATCTCATCGGCGACCGGATAATATACAGGAAGGACGCATCGACCGATTCTTGGGAGCATCGAAGAATATCCGCCTAAAGGTGTGCGGTCGTAACGACGGTTCTTTGGAATTGTACGAACATTTTTCACGAATAAATTTCATTTTCCTAAAACTCCATCGATCTTTCACCTGTCCCACCGTCCGAACTCGAGAGGCGCGATCGATTTCGGTGAGCATTCCATGCTCGGAGGCCAATTGCGAGAAACAATGCAACGCCGGTGTTCGAATAGTCGCGGCACGGAGGTTGATAAAATGGCGCGCGATTAGGCCCGTGCAAAGATAATCTCGAGGCAGTCGTGGCGCGGTTGCTTCGGCTCCGAGGAGCGAGCAAAGGCCAGGGGAATATCGGCTCTATCGGCCGAGCTAAAAGCCGAGAGCAGGGAGCCGAGAGTCGAGAGGAGTCGAGACGAGTCGAAAGCGAGCACGAGCGAGTTGTTTGAGGGCGCTCGACGGCGCTGCTCGTGGCTCTCGCTTTCCTCGTGTTCGTCCGGACCGCTCCGATATTCGATTCATCGACTGTATAAAGCGCGTCCCCGAGTCACGGCGTACGCAGTAGCCGGCGGGTCGAGAGCGGTCGAAAGTGCCCGGTGTGACGACTGTAGCGAATAGTGAAAAATGACCGAGCACGCGTATACCTGCGCCGATGAGAGCGCGAAAATCGGCTACCTATTGCTCGAGGACGGCACCGTTTTTCCGGGGCGATGCTTCGGCGCGGAAAAATCCGTCGACGGCGAAATAGGTGAGTGTCGTGCCGACACGTGTTCGTCCTTGGAGTTGGAGCCGCAAAAGTTCGCGGACACGTGCGCCGATTTTCCGACGACGGGCCTTTCGGGACCCGTCGATAGCGAGTCGTCGACGATGTCTCCGCCGTCTTTCCTCGCTCCTAAACTCGGCAAACCGGCGGTCGATCAACGGCGAAATAACCGCCGCATTTATTCGTGATAACGACTTATCTGCCGCTACTGCCGGCTTTAATAAACTCGTCCGCGCAAACGCGTTTCTCCGAGTCCAGCCGAATCCGACCGAGCGATTCCGTTCTTACGCGGCCACGTGGGTTCGTTGCACGCTCGCTCGTCGACAATTAAATTACTGGCATCGCGATGTACGCTGTCTCGCTGCGTCTCGGCGTCGATAAGCCGCAATCTTGGGGCGCAATTGATCCCCTCTTTCATCCTCCGGACGATTTCGAGAGCTCCAAATCGAACTGCGTGCGCGTCGGCGAGAACGCCACTCGCTCCAATCGAGTCTCTCGATTATTGGAGTAAATTGAAGCAGCGACTTTAAATCGTCGATGGACAGAGCCGTCTATTCTGAGACCGAGAGCGCCATACCTCTCCTTCCTTTCTTTCTTCTTCTTCTTCTTCTTCTTGTTTCACGCTGTTTGCATCGATGTATTTTTTCCAGTCTTTCAGACCGGTATGGTGGGTTACCCGGAGTCGCTTACCGACCCTTCCTACCATGCTCAAATTCTGGTGCTCACCTATCCATTGATCGGAAATTACGGCGTCTTCGGTGAGGAGAGGGACGAGCACGATATTCCATAGTAAGCTTTCAAAGCCGGCGAATCCAGCGTAGCAAAGATATCCGCGAAAATGCCTCCCGATCCGGGAGATCGTTCGACGATCGTTGTTTACATTTCGTATCATGACAATCGCGAACGTAAATATTTGCTCCTACCGAACGATCGATACGACGTTTGGCCGACGAAATCTTCGCGTTAACGCTGGAATCGTCGGAGATCTATTGCGCGGGCTTTCAGAAACGTCGAGTTAAAACGTCGCTGTTCCAGCTGGTTCGAGTCGCACAGAATTTGGGCAGCCGGTCTCGTGGTCGGAGAAATTTGCGAGACACCGAGTCACTGGCGCCAAACGAAAACTCTGTCGCAATGGATGAAGGAGCAGAACGTGCCCGGCATATACGAAATCGACACCAGAGCTCTGACGAAAATAATTCGCGAAAAGGGCACTATCTTGGGGAGAATCGTCTTCGACCGGCCACCCGTCGGTCAGCTGCCGCTAAACCCTCCCATCGTGGATCCGAACAAGCGAAATCTCGTCGCCGAAGTATCTTCGGTTCGTGGAGTCTGACCGTCAACGATCGACGCGTTTCCGATGCCGATACTTAAACGCGTTCCATGTTTTAGACCGCGGGAAGGACCTTCAATCCCAACGGATTTCCGCGCATATGCGTGGTTGATTGCGGTCTCAAGTACAATCAGCTGAGATGTCTGATCGCTCGAGGTGCTCGCGTGGACGTCGTTCCATGGGATCGAGACGTAACTCGAATGGAGTACGACGGCCTCTTCCTCAGCAACGGACCGGGAGATCCGAGCATGTGCGACGTCACCGTGCGAAACGTTCGAGCGGTTCTCGACGCGGCAAAAAAGAAGCCGATTTTCGGCATATGCCTGGGCCATCAGCTCCTCTGCATCGCCGCCGGCTGCGTCACGTACAAAATGAGGTACGTATCGGCCCTATCGTTCTCCGAAGCGCGAGAAGCTCCTTTCTACTCCGTCGCGTTTGCCCTCAGCTACGGAAACCGAGGTCACAATCAACCCGCCACCCATCACGGGACCGGTCGTTGCTACATGACCTCGCAGAATCACGGATTCGCCGTCGATGCCGCTCGACTGCCGTCCGACTGGGAGACACTCTTCGCCAACACCAACGATAACAGCAACGAGGGTGTCGTGCACTCCACTCTGCCGTATTTTTCGGTACAGTTTCATCCGGAGCACACGGCCGGCCCGCAGGATCTCGAGTGTCTTTTCGACGTATTTCTGGAGGCGGTGAAGGACGAGGCGAACGGGAAGCCACGGATTTCCATCAAGGAAAGGCTCGATCGGAAACTGGACTATCAAGCGGACGATCCCGGTCTCGTAGCGCGGCCGAAAAAGGTTTTGATCCTGGGATCAGGAGGCCTCAGCATCGGTCAGGCCGGGGAGTTCGATTATTCCGGGTCGCAGGCGATCAAGGCGCTGAAGGAGGAATGCATCCAGACCCTTCTCATCAATCCCAACATCGCGACCGTTCAGACCTCCAAGGGCATGGCCGACAAAGTATACTTTTTGCCCATCACGGCGCAGTACGTTGAGCAGGTACGCGAGAGGGGAAGTCTCGGGAGGAATAGGCTTTTCGTTCCTCGAGTTTGGGCCCGACCCTTGCCGTTTCCCGTTACCTTTTCCTTTCTCTGACAAATGTACGGCCGCTTCTAGGTAATACAATCGGAACGACCGGATGGCGTGCTCCTGACGTTTGGCGGGCAAACGGCTCTCAACTGCGGCGTCGAGCTCGAAAGGAGCGGAGTCTTCGACAAGTACAACGTGAAGATCTTAGGGACTCCCATACAGTCGATCATCGAAACGGAGGACAGGAAGGTGTTCGCGGATCGCATCAGTCAGATCGACGAGAGGGTCGCGCCGAGCGCGGCGGTTTATTCCATTCAGGAGGTAATTTCGCGATTAAAGGATGCGAAGCGTTTCAGCTATTTCGATAGGTTTGCAACACGCCTGGACTTTTTACCCGTAGGCTTTGGACGCGGCAGAAATATTGGGTTATCCCGTAATGGCCAGAGCCGCCTTCTCTCTCGGCGGCTTGGGCTCGGGTTTCGCAAATTCGAACGAGGAACTGCGGACTCTCGCTCAGCAGGCCTTCGCTCACTCCAATCAGCTGATAATCGACAAGTCTTTGAAGGGCTGGAAGGAGGTCGAGTACGAGGTCGTGCGCGACGCCTACGACAACTGCATCACAGTTTGCAACATGGAGAACGTCGATCCCCTCGGTATTCACACGGGGGAGTCGATAGTCGTCGCTCCGAGTCAAACGCTCTCCAATAAGGAGTACAACATGCTTCGAACGACCGCCATAAACGTAATCCGGCACTTTGGCGTCGTAGGAGAGTGCAATATTCAGTACGCTCTCAACCCGAACACCGAGGAGTATTACATAATCGAAGTTAACGCGAGACTCTCTCGAAGTTCGGCCCTTGCCAGCAAAGCGACCGGTTACCCGTTGGCCTACGTGGCCGCCAAGTTGGCCCTCGGCATTAGCCTGCCGAATATTCACAATTCCGTTACCGGCAAAACTACCGCCTGCTTCGAGCCCAGTCTCGATTACTGCGTCGTCAAGATACCGAGATGGGACCTCAGCAAGTTTCATCGAGTCAGCACGAGGGTACGCGGTGACCTCGATCGCAATATTTCAACCGCCGAGTCGATTCTCCGGATAATTCCACCCTTTCCTCTCCTTGCAGATCGGCAGCTCCATGAAGAGCGTGGGGGAGGTGATGGCGATCGGTCGAAAATTCGAGGAGGCCTTTCAGAAGGCACTCAGAATGGTCGACGAGACGGTGAATGGCTTCGATCCGTTCGTGGGAACACCGCACGACGAGGAGCTGGAGAAACCGACCGACAAGAGAATGTTCGTTCTCGCGGCCTCGATAAAGGCCGGTTACACGATCGATCGGCTCTACGAGTTGACCAAGATCGATCGTTGGTTCCTTCAGAAGATGAAGAACATCATCGATTACTACAAAGTCCTGGAGAACATCGATCACACGAAGCTCTCTCACGACGTTCTTCTGCGCGCGAAGCAGATCGGCTTCTCGGACAAGCAGATCGCCGCGGTTGTCAAAAGTTCCGAATTGGCGGTCAGAATACAGCGGCAAGAGAGCAGCATTCGACCGTTTGTGAAGCAAATCGACACGGTGGCTGCCGAGTGGCCAGCCACCACGAATTATCTCTACTTGACGTACAACGGGACCGCCCACGACGTGGAATTTCCAGGGGGTTACACGATGGTCATCGGTACGTCATTCTTTCTTCGATATCGATCGGAGAACGAGAAGTCACTCGAGCGTTCGTTCCTCTTTTAGGATCCGGGGTATATCGGATCGGAAGTTCGGTGGAATTCGACTGGTGCGCCGTAAGCTGTCTTCGCGAATTGCGGAATTTGGAGAGGAAAACGATCATGGTGAATTACAATCCCGAAACTGTCAGCACCGACTACGACATGAGCGATCGTCTGTACTTCGAGGAGATATCGTTCGAGGTGGTAATGGATATTTACGATCACGAGTGTCCGGAGGGTATAATTCTGTCGATGGGAGGTCAGTTGCCGAACAACATCGCCATGGATTTGCACAGGCAGCAAGCGAGAATACTCGGTACTTCGCCGGAGTCCGTTGACGGAGCCGAAAATCGCTTCAAGTTCTCCCGCATGCTGGACGGCATCGGAATCTCCCAGCCGAGGTAAATCGCGATCCATTTGCCTGCGCGAATCTTAACTCGCGGAAAGCCTGTCGCTCCACGCGGATTCATACGTTTTATACTATTTAGGTGGAAGGAGCTGACCAACCTAAAATCAGCCATCGAATTTTGCGACGAGGTCGGTTATCCCTGTCTAGTGCGGCCCTCCTACGTTCTCAGCGGAGCCGCGATGAACGTGGCTCACTCAAACTACGATCTCGAGAGTTATCTCAAGAGCGCCAGCGAGGTCAACAAGGAGCACCCGGTCGTCATATCGAAATTCATTCTCGAGGCGAAGGAGATCGACGTCGACGCGGTAGCCTACGACGGAATAATTCTCTGTATGGCGGTTTCGGAGCACGTCGAGAACGCCGGAGTTCATTCCGGGGATGCGACCTTGGTTACACCCCCGCAGGACATCAACGCGGAGACCTTGACGAAGATAAAAGTCATCTCGAAGGCCATAGCCGCCTCGTTGGGTGTCACCGGTCCCTTTAACATGCAGCTGATCGCAAAGGTACGCGAGCTTCATCGTTACCCGTATTAATACTACGATAATCGTCTCGATTCATCGTATTAACATTTCGCAGGACAACGAGTTGAAGGTGATCGAGTGCAACGTGAGGGTATCGCGGTCTTTCCCCTTCGTGTCTAAGACGTTGGATTACGATTTCGTCGCGATGGCCACGCGATTGATCGTCGGAGAGACCGTCGATCCCGTCGACGTTCTGGCTGGATGCGGCAAAGTCGGCGTCAAGGTTCCGCAGTTCTCGTTTTCGAGATTGGCCGGTAAGTAGAATTTTCGAGAGTCTGGAAAAAAGTGGGAAGGAAATGGAAAAGGGGAGACCGGTGATCGAATGGACGGGACTTACCGATAGGGGCCGACGTGATGCTGGGAGTGGAGATGGTGTCCACCGGGGAAGTGGCTTGTTTCGGGGATAATCGTTACGAGGCGTATCTAAAGGGAATGCTGAGCACCGGTTTTCACATACCGGAGAGAGGCATCTTGCTCTCCGTCGGCAGTTTCAAGGTAATTCTCTCATGGCTCGTTGTTCTTGCAACGTGAATGCAACTTTGTTTGTCTCTCTCTTTGCTCGCAGCACAAAATGGAGTTACTTCCGTCGATCCGAAGCCTTCGGAAGATGGGATACAAGTTGTACGCCAGCATGGGAACAGCGGACTTTTACACCGAGCACGGAGTAGAGGTAAGCCATGGGAAAACTATCACAGTTTTATGAAAACTAGATTCTTATTTGCATATCCACGCATATAAATGCCGCGTTTCGACGAGGCTGCATCTCCTAATCGCAATTTCCTAAACTTCGCTGTTCTGTCCGTTCACAACGTGAAAAGAAGTTTCAGTCTCTGGCGTAAAAAAAAAACGAAACGTCGAGTATCTAGTTCGATATAAAAAAATAATAAATAACGAGTCGACGTTTGATTCCTTAAATTTACCAACAAGTACCTGAGCAACTTAATAGAGTTACGAAACTAAGTGGCCTCTCCCTCCCTTTCAGCAGATCCACCGCGTCAAAGATCTCTCGAAACTTTCGCGAATTTCCCAAGCGAGACCGCGCAATTCGCCCCTCAGATGTACGTAGTTTCGCTCAGGAAGGAATCGTTAGGATTTTCCGTGAGCGAGACGATGCTCCGGTGTTCCTCCTCGGATTCTCGAGGACTCTGCGTTCCGTTGGAAACGATCGGCGTCGTACTCGTCGACGGATTCTCGTTGGTCGATTTCTCCATCCGCGACTGCTTCTCCTCGGAAAACTTCCGCGATCTTTTCTCGTGCACGATCGCCTTCGTGGTACGATTGTTCTGACCGCGATTGCCGCCGTGCTCGGACGATTTGCGCGACTTCTCGGCGGCCGCTTCCGGGGAGGGTGAAACCCGTTCTGGAGATTCTAGCGCGAAACGATCCTTCAAGGAGGCCACGTATATCGGAGCTTCGATGTTTCTCTTGGGCGTCTCGGGCAAGGGTCCCGTCGGTGGCTCGTCCTGCACCTTCACGTGCACGTTCCTCTTTCTGAGGACATTGATCTTATCCCGGTACGCCCTCGAATCCTCCGTGTATCTCGGGAACTCCGAGAGGAGAATGGCCAGCCGATCGGCCTGATCGAGATAAATACCTTTCTGCCGATACGCTTGATACTGATGGCAACGTTCGGCTATCTTTATAAAATGCCGCACGAAAAAGTCCAACAGAGCGCACAACCTTGGACCTTCCAACTCGGCGCACCGTATCTAAAAAAATACGCTCGAATTAGTCGAGTCTTTGCGTCTTATAATCTCTAGAATATCGTTGATAAGATTAGGCTAGTGCCTAGCCGTGGGGAACTCGAGTCTTTCGCGATGCCGCTCGGAGAATTACGATGTCAACGGCAAGGTAACGCGCCACGATAGATACCGGTCACGAGGAAACGCTGCTCGCCGAGCTCGCGATTCCCGTCGGTTCGACAGAGACTTACGGAAATTTCGATGATGGAATCCGTGGCCTTTCGAGGATTGATGAGGGTCCTGTTGGTAACGAACTGATTGGCGTATATCTTTCGCTCTCGTTGATTCTTCACGGTATCCCAGAAGCCGGCTCTCGTGTATTTTTCCTCCTGCGGGAAGCGGTCCTCGTTCGGTCTGGGAAGCGGTCTCGAGATCTGTTGCGCGAGAGCCGGATTAACCAGAGCGAGAGTATCGACCGTCAATATTTTCAGCAACATCTCGTAATCCATTCTGGGGAAGAATTCCTCGTTGTGCCGTATATTCTCCATCGCGTGAAAGATGTACATCACCGGATTCTCGAGGATCCGTTTGAGCTGCTTCTGCGTGTGCAGCAGATGCTCGCAGGGTACCCTGTGAAAGAGATTCCTGTCCCTGACGAAGTAATCTCGAAGCATCGGCTCGTTTTGACTGATGCAATGATAGAGGGAACTGAGGAGATTGAGAAGGCACTCGCCGGTTCTATTGTCCGGCCACTTGGACGGCCTGTCGTTCTCCTCGATCATCCAGAAGAGCTTGTTCCTTATGTGAACGGTCGTCAGGCCGAACATCGTGTCGAAGACCGGTCTCATGAACGTCTTGTGCAACATCAGAGCGATGAAGTACACTTGCACCTGGGCCTGGGTCATACAGGTCTCGAGATATCGCTCGGCCGTCGGGAAAACGAGTTGCCACTCTAGATCTTGAATGAGATTGCTCCCTTTCTTCGGCACGAAGCCCTCCGGTACGACGTAACATCCCAAATCCTTTATCTTCTCGACGTCCGTGTAATCCGGCCAGGTGCTCCGCGGCCTGTCCAGCCACTCCTGGGCGCAATTAGGCCACGAGAGCCAAACGGCTGGCATTATTTCGTACTGCTCGACCCGGCTGTACTGGTGGCCGCTCCAGACCATCACCTTGTCGCAGTAGATGACGCATCCCTCGCGCTTCACGTCCTCGACAGCTTCCCGATCGAAGCCCAGAGGATGGGCGAGTCGACTGACGAACAGATCGATGAAGTGTCTCATGAACTCCGTGCTGCTGATGTAGTACAAATCGTAATTGTGACGCCTCATGGCCAGCTTTATCCTCCGTTGTTTGCTGTTTATCAGCTGCTTCCTCTCCTCCTTCGGATCGTATATCTTTCCGTCGGACGTGAAGGTGATTTTCTTGAAGCAACGGTGCGGAAACTCCACGCTGTCGACCGAGTAGTTCTCCGGTTCCTCGTCCTTGGAGGATTTCTCGGTATAGCTTCGACCGGTTGCCTCGGGTTTGCTCGACCTGTATACCTCCTCGGTACCGTCGATCACCGAATTTTGGGAAACGTTGCAGCTGCTGTCGCTGTCCATCGCGTAATTCCCAGATCGATATCCCGAGGTGGTGCTGCTGGCGCAACTGTTCACCGCGGTCCGATGAACCTTCTTCGTTCGGGGTGGTTGCCTCTCGTGACGCCGATAATCTCCCACGGAGGAGACCTCCTCTCGCGATCGGGCGCCATCGTTTCGATATCCGCGCTCCTCCGTGGACGAGGCGATCTCGTAGTCCGATTCCGTTCTGACGTTTCGAGTCGATCGGGTCTCGTAAATCGACGAGGAGGAGTCCCGAGCCCCCGAGAAGCCCTCTTCGTGCGGCAGATCGGGCAGAGATCGCGCATGACCGTACTTGCTGTTCGCCAAACCGTTCCTCTGCTTGCTTCTTCTGCCGAGGACGATGTTCGAGGAGGGCTTCGGCCCGTAAACGCTGTCCCCGTCGCTGTCGAGTTCGTCGTCATTCTCCGCTATCGAGGACAGGTCGACCTCGTCCTTCTTCAGTTTCCGCAAGGCGACCGTCTCCTCGATTAGCTGCAGTTGTACATATCCTAACAATAACGTCGCTTTTCGTCAAAGATGCCTGGAGCGTGAAACTGCGTACGTCGAACATCTACTCACCTTGATGCTGGGTAGGCTTCAGCAGGATATTGTACATTGTCGCATCGTTGACGCTGCTGTAGTACGAGGATGAATTCTGTTCGGTTATGTCGATGTTATCGTGAACCGTGTAAATTCGCACCGGATGGAGCGGCTCGATGGTGGGTCGAACGGTTTGCCTGGTCGACGTGAATCCCACGTTTCGGGAGACGTGTTCCTGCAGAACGTCCGGCAAGAGAACGCGTTTCTGCGCCGGCAAACATTTGTTAAGTTCCGCTTCCTGCGAGGAGACCAGAGTCTTCCTTACGAGCTCGATTTCTCTGAAACGAAAATCAACGTTTCCGTTGAAGAGGGACGACGTTGTTTTTTTTCGTGAAAGAATTTGATTTATCGCGCGCTTCCACGCCGATTCGGCAAAGAATCCACACGCAAATACGCCACCTTCTTGGAGATCTACGATTAGATTACGGCGAACCGAATCGATCGATATCTCTATTTTCGAAGAGGCAAATTTTTCTTTATATATTTCTTTGCTGTAACGGGCGTGTCGAAATCTCGTTTCGGAGGAATGCGCGACGGTATCGTGGAGGAGATTGCGCGGGGCGCCGGAAATTGGTCTATTACGGGCGATAACAAAATAATGGGAAACGTAGCATCGCGGCATTGGTCGATGGTTGCACGATCGGTTCCACGTGTCATCGATTCGATTCGAACGACGAGGCGGGACGGCGAAGCGGGAAAAAATGGCGGAAAGTCGTTTCTTACTCTTCGTAGTTCTCGAAGAACTGCACGCACATCATCAGATTGTTCAGCACGAAACTTTCAGGATTGTATTTGATGGCTCTCCTGAGCAGGAGCAGTTCTATGTCCTCGTACTCGTTGGCCCGATTTGGAGACTGCGCCCCTCCCGTCCGACCGTACTGCGCGGAGCTACCTTGACCCTTCCCTCGCCCTTTGTTCTTCGACTTGGCATTTCCCATTTTCCTCACGATCCGATTATCGTTGAACTCGACGATCTCTTCGTCGCCACTGACCCTGCCTTTGCTCTTCCCGTGCCAAGAAACTATCCTTCCGCACTGTTTCTAAAACGATAACCGGCGCGTTGAGGCTGGCTCGAGGCCGACTTGGACACTTAACGAGCAACGACCGCAAACATGACGCGATCAAGTCAAACTACGCTCGACTATACTCGACGCTCATCGATGATCGGTGAGACAGTAGTCCGATCGTGGGGTGCCGCTGCCGATAAATACCTATCTCGTTATCGAGCTACGGGGCAGAACGCTTTTAATCGCCTCTTTACTATCGGATATCGAATCACAAATAAGCCGAGCGTAAAAATGCTTAAGAAGCACCTCGACGCGATCGTCCGAATCTCACGATACCGTCTTGATTCGACGACGCGAGTTCGCCAGGATCCTGCGGAACGTGAGATTTAAAGTAAGCGCGCGACGCGCCCTTTATCGTCGCCTCGCAAGGGGGAGGTACCCCCGTCGAGCGTGAACTCGCGCGACTTCGCGAAAGATCGACTTCTCGAGGAATTCGCTCCGATGTTTTGCCGATATAGATCTCTCGGACGTAACGCGGGAAAAACGATAAGAACCGGCGATCGTGGCAGGGACTCGTTCCAGGGAGAGACAAGAGCGCGGCCGAGCACGAGGGAAAATTTTCGATGCAACCGCAGTTGCGGCGGTTTGCATAACGATTATTTTATTACGCCTTCGTTGATGCTCGTTTCGTATCCTGACGTCAGGGATGAGAATATCTCGGAGAAAAAATGAGCGTTATCTAATCTCCGAGTCGAACCGTATCGGTATCCTGTGCAACCGTAGATCGATTCCGGACACGTCGTTGTATTTGACATAAATATTACTCCTGTGGACACGCCGAGTCTCCGAAGAGTATTTTTTATCACTGCTTCCTCGACAGGATCATCGGCTCCCCCGTCGCGCGCTCTCAGCTTTTCTCCCTCGAGTCTCTCCTCGTTCGAGAGCTCGACGGATCGACGCTCCACTTTTACCGCGCTATCGAGATTTCGTGAACGACGAATTATCATCGCGGAGATAACGCCAGGCTGGAATGTGATTACGCATTCCTATTTCAATTAGAAGCAACGATCGATTCTAACGACAACGATTCAACGACGATAGAGAATTTCTCCTAGCGACGATTCTCGCCGAGCAAAGGTTGCGATCGACGATGTAGAATGATCGAGAGATATTTCCTTCCCGCAGGTCGAGCCGGTGCAATGGACTTTCGAGAACATCAGCGTAAACGAGGACTCGAGTCCGAGCGAACTCTGCCACTTGGCAGATTTCCTCTCGAAGAAGCAATTCGATCTCGTCATCAACCTGCCGATGAGGAACGGCGGTGCTCGACGCGTTTCCAATTTCATGACGCACGGCTACCGTACCAGGAGACTCGCCGTCGATTATTCCATTCCGCTCGTCACCGACGTCAAATGTGCCAAATTGCTCGTCGAAGTGAGTATGACGCAGACACGTTTGATTCCTGGCGCGTACCTTCCATCGGAATCCCGCCGAGGAATTTTGAGTCCGAACTCAAAGTTCGCCTCGCGCCTTTCGAGATTCGTGCCGCTTTCCGAATAATCCGTCTCGCAAATATAGATCGGCCATATATGCCACTTTGATATTTTTACTACGATAGCCTTTAAATCAGTTTTGATATATGTATCGTTTATCTTATCTCGATAAATGTAAATACAAAAAAACTTTACTATCTGCCTTTCCGCTGAATCTCGCTCGAAATCTAAAAATTGTATTGTACGTTTCATCCGTCGCGAAGATACAGCAAATGTCTTATCGGGAAAGAGATTTGCACGGCTTTTCCGAAGATTTCTCTACCGCGGCGACGACGAAGGGAGATTCCTCCGTTCGCGTCATCCGAGGCGCGCTCGATCCGAGACGGATTTCAGCTCCGACGATCGCAACGATCTCCAATGATTCGCCGAGGCGAATACAGGCGCGTGCCGCGGCACGTGTTTCGTTAATTTCGTCGCGACCGTTGCGATCTCGAGGATCGCAATGATCGTAACGCCTCGTCTGCCCGATAACGAGCATAATTATCGAGGAAGCGCGAGGTCAAGATGCAATTCCATCTATTGCTCAGGCTATGAGAATGCTGGGTGGGCGAGCTCCTCGCATGAAGACACACACCGATTGCGCCTCGTCGCGGAAAATGATCAGGCTTCCGGGATTCATCGACGTGCACGTTCACACGCGCGATCCTGGCGCGGTCTACAAGGAGGACTTTGCCTCCTGCACCGCCGCTGCCCTCGCAGGTGGTATCACCATGATATTCGCCATGCCAAACACCAATCCCGCGGTCGTCGATCATCAGTCGTTCGCCCTCGCCAAGGAGGTAAGTCCGACGATTCGCGTGATTCCCGACTTCTACCTGGAATCGCAGTTTCGAGGAAGCTACGGGCGAATTATTGCCCGATGAATCGGAGCTCGCGTGCTATTCAGGCGGCCGATGAAGTCATCTCGCCGTACTTTGTTACGTCGAGCGTTCTTTACGCCTTCGTTATCTCTCGTTAGGAGAGATCATAGAGATTAACGCTCTACAAGGTTAAGCGTAGCGAGGTATCGACGAGAAAACTTTGATGGAAACTTGACCAATATGCCGGGACGTTCTAGCGCGCCAATTTGGGAGCGAGATGCGACTATGCCATTTTCGTGGGCGCATCGTCGGACAATTGCGCTGCTACCCCGGAATTGGCACCTCTGGCCGCCGGTCTCAAGATGTATCTCAACGAGACCTTCACGACCCTCCGGCTGACCGATCTCACTGTCTGGACTAAGGTAGGCTCGCGACCTTAGGATCTCTTCCGCCGCGTAATCTACCGATTCTCTAATCTCCGAGCTGGTAATTCCGCTCGAGGAAAAATCTCCCCACGAGGAGAGGCTCGGTTGGGAAGTTACACGCTCAGATCGAGATACTTATTTTCAGCACTTCCAAAGCTGGCCGAAAAAATATCCGCTCTGCGTTCACGCCGAGGGACAGACGACTGCCGCGATTCTTCTGCTGGCCAGTCTCCACAACAGGCCCATCCACGTGTGTCACGTTGCCCGAAAGGAGGAGATACAGATCATACGCGCGGCCAAAGAGAAAGTACGTGCTTCGGAAAAAATCACCATGCAATTTCTGTGCATCATCGAATAAATTTCCCTTCGACGTTCCTCCTCAGGGATTGGCGGTGACCTGCGAGGTGTGCCCGCACCATCTGTTTCTCTGCGACGAGGACCTGGAGCGCATAGGTCAGGGACGGGGGCAGGTGAGGCCCATTCTGGGAACCCGGGAGGATCAGCGGGCGCTCTGGGACAATTTGGACATTATCGATTGCTTCGCAACGGACCACGGTGAGTCCTGTTCAGCGTTTGTTCTGTCCTGCCCAGCAATTTCCGTCTGGGTGCTTTCTCTCGAATGTATGTTTTTTTTAAAGCGCCGCACACCGTTCAGGAGAAGTCGAGCGAGAAACCACCACCCGGTTTTCCGGGACTCGAAACCATCCTGCCGCTTCTGTTGAACGCGGTTCACGAGGGGAAATTAACGATGGAGGTAGCCAAAATTGTTTCTTCTCGCGAGCAGTAATGCGTCTCTTCGACGCTTTTATTTAATCCTTCGTGGTAAAGGAAGGCGAACAATGATTTATGAGCTTGAAGGCGAAATCGTGTTCTCATTTATCATTCCGCCGATGACACATAAATCCATTGTTTGCGATATCTCTTCCTTTTGAGATAAGTGCCTCATCTATGGGTTATCGGGAGAATTTGCGAAAAAAGATAAAAGATGTTCCGTTATATTGTTCGTTCAGGATATAGTGGACAAAATGTACAAAAATCCCAAGAAGATCTTCAACGTGCCGGATCAACCCAATACCTACGTCGAGATCGATCTCGACGACGAGTGGGTAATTCCGGAAGCGATGCCGTTCAGCAAATCAAAATGGACTCCCTTCGCCGGAATGAAAGTTCGCGGCTCGGTTCACAGAGTAGTTTTGAGGGGCGAAGTCGCCTACGTGGAGGGCCAGGTTCTGGTGAATCCAGGATTCGGTCAGGACATTCGAGAGGTTCAGGCGAAGATGAAGCATCAGCCTATTCCCCCTGCCCCGACGGTCGACGTGCCGGTCGGTCGTCCAGGTTCCTTCCTCGACGGGCTCTTGTCTCCGAATTACGATAAATACGGAAGCTACGCCGACCGAATAGCCGACATCTCGGAAGAGGAGCAGAACGGTGAACTATCCGATCCTCTTCGACGATCCGTCAGCCGGCTGAGACCGATTGATCTCCGATTTGCATTTCCAGAGCCCTACACGCATCTTCTGCAGCCGACTTCGCACAAAACGAACGTCCACTTCTCCCTGGACGTGGATAGCCGCGAACAGACGAAGATTTTCGCCGGTCAACGCACCGTTTCGCCTCTTCCTATCAGCAACGCGACGAGATTCAAGAGCGACAGCAATCCGAATCTGTTCGTCCCGCCCGTCGCGGGAGTTCCTACGGTTCACACGAGCCACAATCTCATGGGTCACCACGTTCTCTCGGTCGACATCTTCAGCAAGGATATTCTCAAAGATATCTTCCATCTCGCGGAAATTATTCGCAATGCCGTGAGAAAGGAGCGGACTTTGGATCACATTTTGCGGGTTAGTTGGAAAGGCGTTTCTTCTCGGCAACGAAAAATTTTCGAGGTGGCGGAAAGCGATAGAGCCCTTACGCTTCTTTCTCTCCGTTCAGGGAAAGGTGATGGCGTCGATCTTTTACGAGGCTAGCACAAGGACTTCCTGCAGCTTTGCCGCCGCGATGGAGCGTCTCGGTGGGCGAGTGATACACATGGACGGTTCGACGTCTTCGGTGAAGAAGGGAGAAACTTTGGAAGGTTCGAATTGGATTTAATTATCGCGGTCCGTGAATCTCCCGCGAACGCGTATGTACGATCTTCTCCTGCATTGCAGATTCCGTCGCGGTGATGGCCGGTTACGCGGACGTGGTCGTTCTCAGACACTCCGAACCTGGCGCGGTATCCGTGAGTATTCGCTGTCCTGGCCGACGGTTCTCCCTTAAGCTAGAATTCCGAAAATCCACCGTGGCTTCGACTTTGCCGTTCTTTTTGCGCAGAGAGCGGCGCAACATTGCCGAAAGCCGCTGGTGAATGCCGGTGACGGAGTCGGAGAGCATCCGACGCAAGCGCTGTTGGACATTTTCACGATAAGAGACGAAATCGGCACGGTAAATGGTATGACGATCACCATGGTGGGAGATCTGAAGCACGGAAGGACGGTTCATTCTCTAGCCAGGTTAGAATTCTCGATGCTTCGCTTCTCCATCGGAAAACGTTCCGATGTATAATCGGAGGCGAGACTATCGTCACTCGATTCGGCTTTGACGCAGGTTGCTCACTCTGTACAACGTGGAGCTACGATACGTGTGTCCTCCTGGCCTCGGTATGCCCGATCACGTGGTGAATTACGTCGCCAAGCGTGGTATTCCGCAGGAGAAGTTTTCGACCCTCGAGGCTGCTCTCCCGGATACGGACGTTCTCTACATGACTCGCATTCAGAAGGAGCGTTTCGCCACTCAGGAGGAATATCGACAGGTAGGATTTTACCGGGGAGTGTCATTGCGTACGACCGGTGACACTGAACTTGAAACAATGGAAGGCCGCGCGTAGGTGCGCGACCTCTCGATCGCGCAATTTTGGCCACGAAACCTCGGTCGAGACCTCGATAACCGAGCGATCGCGCCTTTTGCCACCGTGCAAGCCGGGGGACGACCCGATAACGCTAGATAAATATTTTCCTACGATTCGCTTCGACGAACGCGACCAACGAATGCGCAATTTCAGGTCTGCGGACACTTCGTGGTAACGCCGCAGCTGATGTCCCGGGCAAAGAGGAAAATGGTGGTGATGCATCCTCTGCCGCGAGTCTTCGAGATCAGCCCGGAATTCGACACGGATCCAAGGGCGGCGTACTTCCGGCAAGCCGAAAACGGCGTCTACGTTCGCATGGCCCTCCTAGCCATGGTCCTTGGACGTACCTGATTTCATGGAGGCCGCGAAAACACCTCGACGTCCACGCGAGGTCGTTCGAGTCTCTCGGAGGAGGAGAGGAGGGAAAAGGAGATACGCAGGATACGCCCCGAAAATTCCAATCAGACTGTGATGCGCTAACGAAAGCGCCGACGAGTCGAAACGGGAGCGCGCTTTTCCATCCGATCGAGAAAGTACCGTCGAACCGCCGAAAACGCGCGTATTTCGTTCGGGGATTCCCATCGACTCGATCGCCGATGAAATTGCGCGCTCCTCGTCGCCGATATTCTTCCTACGGATACGCATAATCTCGCGTACAAATTGCTTTACGATACGAAAATTTTATGGACATTTTACCACCGCCTGGGACCCGATGTTGCGAGCAGTGTTTGCCAAACATTCCATGGCCATGTAAAACCATATTTTCATGCTGTTTTATCACGAAATAATATATTTCCAATTACTCTAACGAGCGCAAGTGAACGCCCTTTCATCTTCCTCTTCCGTAGCTCCGTGGGGCATCTTTGCCTCTTTCGGCGAGAGAAGACGCATGTGTGACGATAATTTGCTCCTTTAATTTCTTCCCGTAACACTTATGTACACAGTTCGTCCATGTATATACACGCGACAGATAGATACGGTAGAAATTTTGTCGACGAATACCGCGAAGGTACATAACACAGAAATACTTTTGGCGTCAAACGTTTTGCGCGCGAACGCGCGACCAGAGAGACCCGCTACTTTGAGCCTTTCGTCTCAGAGACGTTTCGAACTCTTCTCTTCGCAAGTTCGTGGGATCCGAACGGTACTTTCCTTCCCACGATTTGTCGGAACTTCCGGTTTGCCAACGAAGGCAAATTTTCTTCGCGGTACACCAGCCGCTTGGTTTCGAAACGTTTGCGTGTACCTCTCGCGATCGTTGCGAGAGATCGAGGCCGAAGAAATGACTAGACGTTAAAACCACGGCGCTGTTCTCGGCGACTTCGCGATTTTCAGCGATCGAAGTTCGAGCTTACCTCTCGATCGGATCCCTCTCTCGTCCCGGAGATCCGCAAGATCAACGGACGTTCGTACGCTCATAAATAACTAATGG
The DNA here is from genome assembly GCA_963989415.1 of Cerceris ruficornis. Classification (NCBI taxonomy): domain Eukaryota; kingdom Metazoa; phylum Arthropoda; class Insecta; order Hymenoptera; family Crabronidae; genus Cerceris; species Cerceris ruficornis. The sequence goes on along the minus strand of OZ022527.1, from coordinate 16,138,603 downwards.
TGCGTGAATCACAGTTACAGGTGAGTAGTATCAGCGATAGGAATAATAGCAACGATAACAATGAGCGTGGGCTTTGCGAAATTCCATCGCAGTATTTGGAAAAAAAGATGTTTACGATCGAGAACAGTGACGCAAATGGATGACAAGTTTCTCGATGAATGGACGGCGGTCGGCTTAGATACGGTCAACGGAGATGTATTCGCTGGAGAACTTTTTCCGCGGTGCTAGCTCCCACGACTTGTTTTGGACGACGAGAAACGCGTTGTCTTTATTTTCGCGTCGGCGCGTAAACGTTTCTGTTTTCATTTCGGTCGAGGAGCCGTCCCGTCTCGAGGACGTCATACTATGGCGTCTCTCGTTTTAAAAGCAACGTCGCTCGAGCCGTTCGGGCACATGTCCGATGCCAGAGCTTTCGCGTCATCCCTCGTGCTCTTCTTCGCGCGATGCAAGGGCGGCATCTTCAGTCTCAATTTTCTCTTTTTCGAGCCATCTCTCCTCCTGGAATAACATCGATCGATTACACGGCTGAGGAAAGTTTTCCTGTAAAATTACGCGAACGTTCTTCCGACGTACTGATGCCTGCAGTCGATGAAAATTCCCATCGAGAACAGGACGACTATAGCTACGATGATACCGATCACGACGACCACCATCGTCACGATCGCGTCCTCCTCTTCCGGGGTGAAGGGCACTTCCGTCGTCGACCAGGACACCTCGTCTGAAACAGAGACGTTCCAACTACCTGTAGAGATTCCTTGCTACAAACGAAAGCACCGTTTCTCCGCGACAGAGAGAAAAGTAGTTCCACTTGCGTAGACGCAAGACGAAAGTCAATGACCGAAAAAATACCATCGAACGATTTCTGCACCGTGAAGTCCCGATAAAGCGCGAGTATCGCATTCTTCGAGTTGCGTCAGATATGAGAAAGAGAGACCACTGGCGCAAAAAGTCAACGGAAAATTTCGTTCCACGACCCCGTCGAACGTCGAACGAATGGGGGAGAACCCATGGACGTCGTTCCTCGTAGCACGTATGCCACCCCGCTGACGATGCACGAGCGTCAAAAGGACCGGAAACGGAAGGGTCGGAAACGTTTACGGAGTCTCGCGCGTCACCAGATGCGTCGATAGACTCCTCCTCCTCCGCCTCCACCTCCTCCTTTCTCGAAACGTTTTCGGAATACCACGACGTCTCCGCTGAGAATCCTAACGCTCGTCGATCTCGTTTCGAGCTATCGAGCTCTCGTCTTGCGAAACTCGCGGCCATACAATTGCGCCAATATCGATCGCTGCTGCAATCGCGACTTCGCACGGACGAAGCATCTCGTTCTATCTTCGGTATTTTTTCTTCAATTACCGAGCATTCCTCATACCGTCGGTTATCGCCGTTGAGCTTCGCTCGTTGCTGCATAATCGCGAGCATTCGCGAGCCGTTGCCGATACGCGCACGTTCTAAATTATTCGAGATAAGTAGACCGTCTTGTTTCACACGCGAATCGTCGTGGTGCCGTGTTTCGAAAATACGTAATGCCAGGAAAGACGTAACCGGCTCGGGGATATCTTCCCGAATCGGTTCGATAGCCTTTCGCTCGATGGAGAAAGGTTCTGGACAATCCGAACGGAGGTTCCGAGTTCCTCCTCGGTTTAACGCCCCGCGATAATTTGCCGCGCGCAATTCGATCCGAGAGGCGTATATCTATATTACGATTGTCGCGCAACTATTTTCCTTTTAACGTCGACGCCTATCTACTTCCATGCCGTTATCGTGACTCGTTAAAAAGAAATTCCATTTTCGACGTACTTCAAAGCTGCAATAAGGAAACTCCAGAGTTTCCACGCTCATCGTTGTAACCGGTTATTATTCTTCCTCTGGCCCGTGGCGCATATGATTGACTCGAGTCGCGATTCATCCTCGCGTTTTCCCGCAATAAAGCACTGTGGTACCATCAACGGGACGGTCAATATCATTTTACCGTACGATATACCAGTTTCGTTTGCCTCGCACAAATATTAGTTTACGAATTATCAGCGGCGTAATGTATTTTCATTTCCGCGATTGCGATAACGCATAAAAACCTCGAGACACGAATCTCAGCCTACCTGGCCGATTACCGAAGTTTGCGAAACGGAGCTCGGAGACACATCGAGATCTCTGCTGATGCGTTTGCCAATCCGATCGAGAGAAAGTAACGATATCGAACGACCGATCGAACTAGCCGGTTCCCCTCGATAGGCAACTTTTTGCGGTAACGCGGGTCGCTTTGACTCATTTTTCGACGAAAACCACAAACACCGGACGTCCTCGCGTCGTCTTTTCGTGTACGTTTCACCGCTCGCGCATTCAAAACTTTCAGGACGTTGCGTGACGTTCGTTGCATTCCGGTGCATTCCGATGCACGTCGATGCAGGCAACGGAAGAGAGCAAGAAGCGCTCTGCTTAACACCTGTTGAGCTTCCAACGAGTCAATGCTCCAGGAAACCAGAGAATGTCCAAGCTTTCCTCGGAAACTTTGAACCCGGCCTCGTCGTGAAGCTCTTCGCGTTCTTCACGCTGTCGCGAGCGGTTTGCGCGCGATTTTTGACAGCTACCGGTGGCACAGATAACACGATATCGCGGGCTTTCGCTTAGCGCTACGTTACCTTTCGTCGAAGACGGAAGACCGAGGCTGTCGTTGATACTTCTCGCGTGCAGTCCCATTTCCATGAGTCCTTTTGCGGGAAAACCAGGTGACTTCGAACGAGAAGCCGAAACGTCGACGTTGCCTGTCGCGCGTGAAGCGATGGCAGGGATTGCTCGCTTGCTCGACGTTAGAGATAAAGAGAGAAAATCGCGGCTGAGACGAACGATCTAAATGAGCGCGCGACAGATCGGCCCGGCGAATCGACCAATTTGGGATCTTGAAGTAAACTGTCGGGCACATGCCTCGAGTCACCCGAGTCATGCGATACGCTCGGTGAGGCCTCCGGAGGCCTCGACGAGACCGACGGAAGCCGAACGAGCGGAACGAGGACGGAGAACCGAGATCGAAAGTGGAAGAAAGAGGGAAAAGCCACGCTTCGCGGCAGTTCGCGCAGTTCGCGGCACCTTCGCGGCGGGAGGAAAATGGGGAGGAGAGAAGGAACAGGACGGAATGGGCGAGAGGAAGAGAGAGAAAAGTAAGAGAAACCTCACGGATTCTCCGTGAAGTCTGCGAGGGACTGCGATGGATTGCGAGGGACCGTGAGGGACTGCCACGGCGCGCAACTTCCATTCACCGTCCGGGATCCACGTAGAATCGGTACGTGTTGAAACGACATGCACACTTTTTGTACAGTCTTGCTCAAAACTCTTTTTAATCGCCTCTGGGACGTCAGTTTCTAGCAATTCGCGCATTCTACTAATTCGTTTCCTCGAAACGCACCGCAAAAACGGACCGATCGGGCGTTGTGACAAAGAGGAACGCGTTTACGGGGAAGGTCGAAGGATCCGTTCGGTTTATGGCGCAAAACGAGGAGCGATCCTTCGGCTGATGTGTCATCGAGCTTCCTGAAAGTCCCCGCGATTCCACGCCATTGCTTTGGAACAGCCCAACAGCGTGGAAAGCGGAGGGTCGCAAAAATTCAACGGCGTTGAACGCTCCGGGTTCTAGAAAGTTTCTCCAAGGCTTCGAAGTTCGCAAAAAAATTAGCACGGTTAAACAATTTTATTTATTTCCAATGGTATCAATTGAGAAACAAATCGTTCGCTTTGGTTTACGATCAGTTTCCGGCCGTGGAACTTTCCCTGGGATAAGATAAAAAAAAACAAAAAGGAAAGAATTATCATGGTGACTGTTTTTATTGCGACGAGCGCAAACCAGGATGAACATCGGAATTAATTGCCTTATTATTCGTTTACCTTGCGAGTCGAAGTAATCGCGATTCTCTGGATCGTAGATAACAATCGTTTTAATGACGTTACTATTCATCTACCTGTTTTGTAGTGAACGTAGGATACATAGGCATCGCCTCCGTGTACTACCCCGACGAAGCCGCTCAGTATCTGAAAGAAAATATGCAACACGCTCGACGATGTGACACAAGGCTTGCAACGATGTTAAATTTTTTAAACATATCGTAATTACGTAAGCGGCTGTCATCGCTGGAAAAACGTCGAATCCCGGTCGGATGTAATATTCCGGCAGGAGGAACACCTTCGTCGAGAAGGCGAGGTAAGAGGCCGAACTCAAGTACAGGAAGCATGCCAGAGCGTTGAACATCATCTCCTAGGGGAGTCACGGTAAGAAAAATAATGGGACAAAAGACATTAGACACGCAAACGAGATTGAGCGGAAGTCTCGGTAGAAAGTGAAATGTACGTACGAAGAGGGAGGACCGAATCAACCTGTAAGACTTCTCGGATACGACGTAACACGCGAGCAAAACCGACGAGGTCAAGAAACAGGCGGAAGACGTGGTCAAAGATCCTTCGAAGGCCGAGCCTATGGTCGTGCTGTACCGTAGACCGTAATTGATAAGGAGGCTCTGTATCAAGCCGCTGATTACCTGCGAACACGTTTACGGTCCTGCTCGGTCTTTGAACGTATCGTTCTATCGTATTCTTATTCTAAATGTCGTATCTTTCTCTAGCAACGACCATGCAAACCCACCGCTTCGACCAGCTTCAGGATACCGGGCAACGTCTTGAGGAATTCGACGTGTATGCACGTGCAACATCTGCAGAAACAGCACTGAACACCCCCGGCGGAATGGGTACCGGACGTCGACATCCTTATCACCGGTCCCATGCCGTTTCTGCCCATCCTCCTTTCGATCTCCTCGGCTCGTTCGACCGTCTCCTCCGACGATAAGCGCTATTTTCGGAACGGCTCCTTCTCCACGGAGATTGCACCGAATCCTCTCGTTCGGAGAAACTTTCAGACGGACTCGTAATTATCGAATTCGCCGAGCTATCGAACTTAACCTCGGTCGTTGAGGTCGTTAAGCCGTCTCGTCTAGCGGGGTTCACTGATTCAATCAATTTAATTGGTTAAACGACGATCAATTTGCATCGCTGAAGCACGGACGACACGGTGGTTCAGTGATCTCTCGCACCCTTGCACCGACAAATTCTACCTTCTTCGCGACGAGGAAGTTTGTGGAAACGAGAGGACGTCCGCAGACGAGAGGACTTCCGAGGGAACTGAGAACGAGGGTGCACCGACGGTTCATTCGGAAGGTTTAAATGTCGTTGCACCCCCCGCATTGCGTTTAACGCGGGGGAAACTCCGGTCTATTTTCGGCGCGTGCCGCGGCAGATCGTTCTCAGCCGGCTGATCGTCTCTTCGGCGAAGAATGTGTAAAAAATTCGTTGAAAAACTCTTGGAAAAAAAAATAATCCGTCAATTTACAAAAACGCGTTTCCAACGAAGGACGGACTGTGCGCTGCATAGTTCGCGCGCGAGCGTAATTAATTTTATTGGGCGTTCGTGTGCGTAATGTAATTACGCGCTTTACGCCAGACGCCATGATATCCTGTCCGTTTTGCTGCTGCACCTAATTAATGCCAACGCCTTTTCATGGATGCCCAAATTTTTCTCTGCTCCTCGGTAAGAGCACTTTAGATTTCCCGCTGCGTCGGCCATCTTCGAGGAGATGAGGAAGAATTTTCCGTTTACAATAAATACACATACGTTTATATACTTTCTGTACGTACAAATGAAAGGATAAAAATATCTGCGATTCGTTCAGTCGGACGCTTGTCCTTCTCTTATCGTACAAAGTGTAAAATGTCAAACAAGGGGACGTGATGCAACAGCGACGATAGTCGTGCTCTGTTATGATCTTGTCCTCGATTTTTTTGTTTTTCCATTCCCGCGATCGGTTATCGACGAGGAGTTTGGCGAATAACGTTCCAGCAGCAAGATTGCTATAAGCGTAATTAGTTTCTCGCGTTTGTGCTTACAGTGGACGACGGTAAAGGAACGAGATCCATCGGTTTCTTGTAAATCCCAAAATGCATACACACATAGAAGTCTAAAAACTGTCGAGCTTTATGCCCAACGTATAAAATACACGGTATATCAAATAAATATCCTCCGGTCAGACTGTATACGCGTATAAAAATTCTGACTTAGACGAGACTCAAGTTCGACGCGCCCAGTTCGTCGGGTTCAAAGGTTTGCCGATCGTCGCGATGCGCGAAACGAATCGGACTTTGTTTAAGAGCCCACGAACGCTGAAAATTCATCGTACGGCTCGACAGGACGGTGTCGGATAGCGCGATGACCTTAAACTGCTCTGTACGTGCGAAGAGCGATGATCGTGCTGAGGAAATACAATGTCGCGTTCACCAGACCGCAGATCTGAAAGGAAACACGGAGGGAGTTGGAGATGGGAGGCTCGAAAAGGCAAAGTGAGATTATTTTTGATCCGGTGGAACTTACGGCGGCCCCCATAAGCAGCTCGTACTCCCTGTTGCCTCTGTTGTTGCTAACTTGTACCAGTAACGTTAACGCGGCAGCCAGATACAGCCCGAATGCGATGGAGTGGTAGACGAGTTCCTACGAAGCAAGTTGTCCTGTTAGCTTACTTCGATTACATTTCATTCTCACCTTGGAGGATCCACTCACGTAAATGGTTTTCGCTATGATGGAAGCCGTCGAGAGGGAAGCCAGGCAGCTGACCAGTATTATAAAAGTACCGATCATGAAGGTAGTTGTTATGAGAAGAAAAAATATCTCGGCGGTGGTTCGGTACCAGTTATAGAGGCTGAATTGATTGCCAATGATTCCCACGCAGACGATTCCTAGAGCCTGAAAAAGGAAGACGGTGCGACCTGTGCATATCGAACGAATCACGTGCTATTGGCAACGACGAAGGTGAAATCAGAGGAAGATAAAGTGCACGGCTCGATTTCTACGTTACTAATCGTAAAAACGGAAACGGAAACTCGCGTCGATAAGGAGAGCCGGCGATCCGATGCGGTGCTTCCACAAGTGCCAATTAAGATCGACGCTAAATCATCGGTTATCTCGACCAGAGTCGCGACAAACGTACCAGCCAAACGAATCAATGAAATACGCACCAATTGCAGCAGCTTTATTAGGCCGCCCCAAGTCTTAAAGTAGCCAGTGTTCACCATGAACGCCGTCGTGCTAGTCGTGACCGTTTGCGTCCTGATGGTTACCGAATGCGACATCGTTGCTTCCTTTCTTGCCGATTCTGAAATGACAACGAAAACAATGCAGGGGACGAATTACAGTTGCCGCGAGTGCAACAACGATCGGAGACGGCTCAGCGATACTCTCCTGCGCAGGAAAGAGGGCCAAGGCTGAGAAATCGAGGCGTGGCCTATATTTTGCGCGCTCCGCTTTTCTCCTTCCAACAATAACAGCAGCGCGTCTCGTGTTTCCTCCGGCGAAAAAAAAAATCTGATTTTTGCCCCTTCGTACAATTTAAACGACTCTATCTTTTTCCCCGCAACGAACGTTAATTTGCATATAATTGTACTTGCAACGATTCACCGATCAAAAGTTTATATATCTTCTTGGGTGGAAGAATTACGCCTCCATTCGGATGGAGGCAAAAAATCATCAAATAAACGGACATTGATTTTGTTCTCCTTCACCCCGGCGCACCCCCATAGCTTGGCGCTGATCGATAACGGACCGTGACCTTCGGGTTCGCTTTCTCCCCAGACGTAAAAGGGAAAGTGACGCCACCGGCCAAAAATCCTCGCCGTCGAGTCGCCAGAAAACGCTTCACCCTCTCTTCGAAAATATCTCGATAACTGTGACGTTTCCGTGCAACCGGTGCATCAGCAACGCATTAGGCGAAGCTCGTAACTAGAATCAACGTTTTCTATGAAGCTTATATCTCAAAGTTTTTCCGATTAGTGATAAGGACATAATCGCGAATCGGAGGGAAGAGGTTGGCACGATGACTCAATGACAAGTAAATACTCTTTTCCGCGGAACAAGACGCTCTCGTATCGCGGATATCCCCAAATTAGAGCGGCTATGATTAAACACGTGCGAACTGCCGTCAGCCGCTATTTTTAAATGAGAGCACCCACGAGGAAGGACGATAAGAGGAGAAAAACCGATTCGATTTCCATCCTCCGTCCATTCGCCTGCTTCGATTTCTTTGCTGATATTAAAAAAAAACGGAAACGACGCACGTTAATTTGTCATTTTTTTCGTCTCGCACGATGGATCACGGACGAACCTGGATCACCGTGCGAAAACAATCCGATCGTCGCGTTGCGCCCGTCGATAAAACTTTTCCACGTGAAATGGTCTCGTTTCGCGAAAATCCCGCGCGAATTTCGATCGCAGTTGACGTCTAACGATGGGCAACGATGACCGTCGACACATGACACGATTCGGCAAAGCGGAGAAGAGTTTAACTGACCTCAATAAGGTAGGTGGTTGCACGACGAGCGGCCACGATTGACTGAAGTGCGCGCTAGCGATCCGAGCGCGGTACCACGAATGACGTCAGTGGTGATATCATACCGGCGCACACTTTTAGAGGAGAAACGCGCGTGCATCGTTAGATGGGAATACGCGCGGTGATTCTCGGTTACATCGACCCACTAATTTTTCCGACACGCGAACAATAACCCTTTCCATCTTGCCCTTTGACCGTCGGCTAGGTTTTTACGACTTGTATTTTTTCAATTATATTAGGGAATATTTCGAAACGAATAGGAAACGAAATAGCCGAAGAAAGTTGTTGGATTAGGCAAATGAATGGCAAGTGACATTGGTGGGATAAGCCGAAGTATGACAAAACTTCTTTTTAAAGAGATTCTCTTTAAAAATCTCTTTAAAGAGATTTTAAATTCGGTACTCTAGCAATTGTAACTTTGAAAGAAACGAAGCAACAATTTTTCATCGGGTTTTAAGTTACGGAAAATATAAAGGAAACGTTCCTAAATGTCGATATCGCGCAACGAGGGCGAATCCAAAGCGGCGAAGTCAACATTTGAGGGATAAGCGATTTTGTGTCGTTCGCTTTTATCTACAACTGCTTTTTCTCCTTTTCTTTCGACTTCTTCCTCCAAGGTCGTTTTGTCCGCGATAACGGACAAGTAGTCACGCAATGGCGGGGTTTAACGTAAATTACAGCGTTATTTTATTCATCATCCACAGCTTAATAATAAATAAAATTTGCAAAATAAAAAATTGAAACGCATGTATACATAATATGTCATCGTACGTAGTTATTAACGAATACGTGCTAAGTATTGCTATACTTTCAATGGACAACGAATACCGAAGGAAACGATTTATTTTAGGTAAATGCATATCTCGATGATTTATCTCGACGATACGATTAAGAAAAGAAACAGGCGGGATGCGCGTGAAAGGTGAGTAATCGAGTCTTTTCGCATTCATTGCCGGCAAAAGAAAACGTTCAAACTTATCGTAAGTGATCCTTGTACGGGTTTTGCATTGTGCGCGCCGCAAAGTAATTGTTACGCTGTGAAAAGACTCGTGCGAAACAGTTCCAAGTGATACCGGGAGCAACGTCGCGATGGCGAACGCCGATTTCAATGACGATGCGTTCCCATCTGTTTGCAAACATTCGTATAGCAACGAAGTTCGCGTCCGTTCTTAGACTTACGTTAACGAATCGAAGTTATAACCTCTGTGTACGAGTGAAAGTAAGTAAAAAAAAAACAAACAAACAAAAAAACAACGCAATGCATCCGATCTGTGCAAATATATTACCTATGTAAAATAGATAGATGTATACGTGTACACGCTCATAAATAAAAACTTGACGAGACGGTGCGGGAAAGGCACGGTTAAAAAAGAATCGTTCGGACGGGATGGTGGCAAACGACATATGCTTCTTGATCGATCGAGAGAACCGATGATCATCGAAGGAACGTTTGCGACGATCGAGCGAAAAGATCCACGTCCAACGCGGCCTCGATCGCGCGTCGAGGAAAGCTCCGGACACATCTCGAAAAGGTTAATCGCATCTTCGGTTTTCCTCGAGCGAGATCGTTTGCATCGTGCCGTCGTTAAACTCCAGGCCCGCACGATTTACCAGCTTCCGGGATTTTCGTCGCCATCCGGAATAATCTTCGATTCGCCTCCAACGCGATCCCGATGGGCTCGACCTACGCGAATCTTCCTTGAATATCGATGAAACGATCGTCAAACGATAAGCTCCCTCTTATATCCGACCAGAAATCGACTCGATCGCTCGGTCCTACGACGATCGGATTCCGGATGACGACGATGACGGCAATTACGACGACAAGAACGAACGCGCGGAAGAAAGAGAATGAACGTTAAGGCACATAGATGGACATGGACAGAGTCTCTTTCTCTCTTTCTTCCTCTCTCTCTCTCTCCCTCTGCGTTTTTCTTTCACTTTCGAAGCTACACACGATCGGAGGAGGGTCCCGTTGGACTAGTTTCGACCCACTGATTTTAGCACTGCTATATATTTCGTTTGTTTGAAATCGTAAAGTACGATCCTGCGACGGTTGGTTCGATCGGTCGTAGAGCTCGAGGTGCTCGCAAGGCCGAGCGTAGCCGTGCCGGTGCTTGGGTGTAGATGCTCTTCAGGTACCTGGCTCCTCTTCGAGTACCGCCGCTCTTCTCACTGCGTGCTACTGTTCTTCCATTCGACGTACAGGAAGTACGCTCCGGCGGCGTATGCGATCGTGTTAAAGATGCCGAATACCTGCCGGCGGAAATTGCAACGATCCAAGTTAACCGATGTTGCAGCGATCGGTCGCTCGCGCTTGCGATTGCGCCGGAGCCCGCGGTTGCGAGTGCTCTGGAACATCCGCCCGCGGTCTTCGAGCGAACGATCGACCGATGCTCGAAAGAGAATGCGAATCGTTTATGCTTACCCCGGCGGCGATATTTGCGGACGCGGGTGACCCGGAAAACGCGGTCCAAACCGACAGCTGGGCGATAAAGGCGATCATGTAGAGTACCGTGAATATCGACGTGTTCAAAAGTTCCTGAAAAAAACAAACAGAGGTGAACGTTAGCGAAAGGCGCGCGGACAATCGCGACGGCTCTTTTGGAGAAGCGTCGCTTACCGTCATGATCCAGTTGATGGGCAGCTTGAGCGCCTCCCGGATCGAGAGCAGGTAGATGAAGCACCACAAGAGGGAGGCGATAAAAGCTGTCACGGCGACAAAGAGGAACCAGTGCGTCGCCCCGACCCGCGCGGGAGATGCACACGCCATGCACAGTATGCCGAGAGCCTGGAACATTTTCAAATTCCGTATTCATTTCCTCGTTCCGTAAAAAAAAAAATAAAAAAAATAAACGAAAAATCGGACGTTCGATCAGCTTCACCGAGCGTTTCGGCGCTATCGCTTATCTTATCTACTCGGACGCGGGTTCGATAACTCATCGTGATTGCTTGGAAAAGATTCGACCGGCACGACTTCTTACATTCTTAGATCTCCCTCTCCTAATCTCCCAATTCTCTCTTCGCCTTTTCTCGCCGTTTTTCCAACGTTCTACCGGAGAACGAAGAATACGCGTTTAAGATTTTACGAGCATCTTCTCGGACTTTAAAAAATTCTTGCATAAAGTCTTCGGCAGATTTCTTCGGCCCTATCGTGTCTTCGGTTTCGAGATCCTCGCTCGTTTCTCCGAGGACCTCAGGAAATTCCAGCAATAGCGCATCCTCGAAATATTTGTCGCGACGCGCTACTTCCCTTTCGGCCTTCAACAATTTCTCCTCTCGCTCTTGGTTCCGAAGAACCATCGGAAGTCTCTTTCGTTCCAATTCGGCGGGAATCAAATTCTTCTTTTCCAGCAGAACATTTTTCATTCTTTCGTGCTCGCTCGTTCTCCACGCGACGTCTTTCGGTTTTGGTGCGCTACGCGCTTTTCTCTCGGCATCGAGTCTCAAACGTTCCTCGTGTTCTCTCTGAAGCTTTTCCCTGGCCTCCTCAGTTTTCCTCCTGCGCTCCTCCTCCTGCCTGGCCGATTGCCTCGCCAAAGCTCCCGGATCGTTCGCTAGAAACTCGGTTTGCCAGCTGGAAAATACTTTTTTCCTTCGTACCTCTCTCCATACGAACTCCTCGAACCAATCCATTCTCTCGATCGCGTCGCCCTTACGATCTGCCGGTTCCTCGAGGATACGAAGAACGCCATTCGAGTCGCCCACACCGACGATCGCGGAAATTCGATCGGTCGATTTTCGCAGGAACAATCCAGTGATAGATTTCGACGATATCGCCCGATCGAGGATCGGCCTTCCCGAATCTCTCGTAACGTCCCACATCTCCAATACTCCGTCGCATCCGCCGACGAAGAAGACTCCAGGTTCGTTGCTCCAGCAGCAGGCCGTGTACCGACGAGATGTTCTTCTCCAAAATAGCGGAGAATCCAGATAATCGTCTTTCCAAATGGCCAATACGCGGCCACCGATCGTGAGGAAAACGTCCTCTAGGTGAGGAGATCTGCGAATTTCCGTAACGGGACCGTCGTGGAGGCGCGAGAGACTCGATATCTTGCACTCCTCGACGTTCGCGGTTTCCGGCTCGAAAGTCTCTCCGGTCCACGTGCAACGCATCAATCCTTCCGCGGTACCGACCCACATGCTCTTCATGTAGTCCGTCTCCTTGGAATTCAGCTCGGTAGATCTTCGCGCATGGCCCTCTCGTTCCTCCAAGACCCCGATAGACGGAAGGCAGAGGCAGAGCAGAGGGAGGTTTCGCGATTCCTTTGCCGATGGAATTTTGAATCGGTATATCGGTCCGAGAGGATTCTCGAGATTGGCGAAATCAAGAGAAGAAAGATCCCAGACGGCTACGGTGCCGTCCTCGGAAGCCGTTAAAAATTGCACGTTCGTGAACGTTGATAATCTTGTCAACTTTCCATTTGGCTCGATCCTGTAGTTGGCAGGCATCCATCGAATCTTTCGAACGGACATGCGGTGAGAGCGGTGTTTATCCGACACGACAATAGCGCGCACCATTGGCACGGTCGTTTCTGTCGGTGTTCTAAGCTCGACAAGTTTACCCTTGGCTTCGTGGTTTCTCCCCGAAAGACGATCTTTCGCGTTGCAGACGATCACTTGGCCGGTCGAGCAGCCTCCTATTAGAAGATTCTCGTTGAACGGACAGAATGATATCGAACGAATCTCCCTGTGATCCTGCAACTCGAGTCGAGGTCGAAGAGGATCCTCCAGGGACCACACGAGTACTCGGCTTTCGAATTTTAATTCATTCACCGACCCGTTATTGGAAGTTGATCGAGGAGAATTGAACGTGGACGAAGATACGTAGGAAACGGCAACGTATTCGGACAAGTTCGGGTGCCAGGAAACGTCGGAAACGACTCTGTTCTTCGCGCTCAAATCAACGAACGATACCAGCTCCTTGAGATCGAGCTCCTCCGCGATCGACACTTCCTCGACGTCCGTCCCCGATAAATTTTCGATATCGTCGACATGCAAATTTACAGCGGCATTGTACTGGACTACATCGAGCACCTGTGGCGCACGAGCCTCCAAAAATATATCGCAGGGACTTTTCTCTCGAGGTTCCGCGCTCTCGTCCGTTTTGAGATCGCTCGGAGTGTCCCGGATATCCTTCTTCTCCTCGACCTTTTCCTCGTCCCTTTTCCCGGATTCTTCGGCCGATTTTTCCTCCTCTTCTCCGAGATCGTCCTCCAAACCCTCCAAGCCCAAGGCGTCTTCGTAAACGTACTGAGTCCAGGCGCTTTTGGAATAACTGGACTGAGTCTGAGCAACGACCGACCTCGCCTCCAGGTGCGTCTGAGTCGTCCTGGAGATGCACTTTCTATCGATATTATCGAACGTATCGTTAGTATTGACGAGGTCCACGTAGCCGTCTCTGCAGTCGGTCGAATTTCTATCCGATAGCCTTCGATTGGAGGCCAAATATTTGCCGGGTAGGATGATTTCCACCTCGATCGACCGTCTACCATCCTTCGAGATTTCCTCGACCTCCCTCTCGCTCCCAAGAGACTGCCAAGGACCCGGTCGCTTCTCCGTCTTTCTAGCCACGTTTTTTAAGATATCCCTCGTAATTTCTCCGTTTCTCCGAGACACGACGCGAATCGCCTCCTCGGTGAGGCAAAGAACGAAGTCACGGGAAGCGAGGCTGCTGGAGGAATACCCTAGGAGCAACGGATCAGCCTCGCACAGACCGATCTTCTCTCTGAACTGGGCCAAGGGGGATTCGGGTAGCCTCGACTCTCTTTCGAGGATTTCACGGGGCACGAAAGCCCATGGGTATTCCAGAGACACGTCTTCGCCGACCAAACAGCCCAGTTTCCTCTGCGTCTCGGGATCGAGTCTCAGCCGCACCACATTCTCGATATTTTCGTCGACCAACGTCCACCCTAACGAATTCTTAACCCCTTTCCTCGACGACATTCTCCTCTACTGCCTGATCGAGCGGCTAGAAGGCTCATCCAGGGAATCGATCAAACTTTGTGCCTCCAGGGAAGTCATGGCTACTCGAAACCCTTGAAATCTCTGCGTCGTTTTCTCGGCGACTAAACCTACAGTCCGGTATGAGCGAGAGCATGCATTTCTAACCAGGCGGCAAAGAGAGAGCGAGAGAGAGAGAGACCCGAGTGTATGCAAGTACCTGCAAGTAGTACGATAGGAATGCATAGAAGGGTGAACGGGCGCGAAAGTGCGAAGGACTGGAACGCCGGAGCCGGCCGTCTGTCCAAGGAAGAATTTCACTTTCACCGTTTGAAAAGCCCGTTGAGCGCGACAAACGCTCGCCAAACAATTTCCATCGCCAACGTCTATCGCTGGCCGTCGCGAGACTCGCCGTTGGCGGGATTGCCGTGGAAAACGTAATCGGCAAACTCGAAGCGAGTTCCCTCGCGATACAAGGAGGAATCGATGCAGCGATAGCGATAAAGTGTTCCTTCGGCACGCTCGACAATGTTAGTCGAGTCGTTATGGTTTTTCACATATCGCCGTTCTCGTGGCGAGATCTCGCGGCTCGCGAGCCAACGGACGTGATCGATGTTGACCTCTCGTGAGTGGCGCGCCTAAGCGAATGTCACGTCACTAAATATACGCGCGTAACGAGTAGAAAGCTCGCTAAAAAGAGGACTACGCACCTTGCGAATCGTCGAGTCGAGACGAGCTCGAGTTGTTCCGCATGCGATGGACGTCAAAGTGAAATTATATGGGAAATTTTTCAACGATCGCCCCCGAGGCGAGAGGCCACGGAAATCGCGGATTTCCAAAAATATCTCTGCGAGGGATAAACAACCGGACGGAAATATAGGTCGACCGTGCGTTACGGAGAACGAGAATAGTGGGCATATCTGATGTTTCGACCACTTTGCGGCACTATGAGATAAACGTAACGCGAATCGTCTCAATGACAGCAGCAATCGTGTACATGATTGCGTTCTAATTTCATTCGGCGAGGAAGCATCGGGGATGGGAAAACCGACGTGCAGCGATGCAGGTCGCGACCAATCTTTCCATCGAATATTGCGAATTCGCGACTCCACTGGAGGCACGAGTATGCCTCTTGCACGCGATCGTTCCACGTTGCTCGTTTCTCGTTCTACGTTCCACGATCGAACGTAAGATACGTGCAGAGGTGGATTACGATGTCAGCCGGAAAGTGCACGCTGCTCGGCGAGACGGCACGAAGCGAATCGCGGCTGATCTACGAGGGAAGGAGAGTCATTGCTAAAAATAGCGAGATGCGTCTGAAACGGGAAACTTTCGTCTCGAACCGATCGCCGGTGATGTTTACCGAAGGAGATAGGGCACGTTCCGATACAGGCAAGGGTCAGACGAGTTTATCGAACAAGGCAGAACGGACCGAGCGAACCGAGGCAGCAAGTCGACCCACATGTTAAAGTGGCGCGTACGCATTCGCTCGTTCGACGTGCTTCGACTACGGAACGACTGGATAACCACCTTTCGGTCGTTGGCGCGCATTTCTGTGCAATTCTGACGCCAGAAATCGATGCAAAAAATTGCATAGGTCGATCTTCCCCGTCTAGGCTGATCGGAACGTGGTTCGAGGTGAAAAGATAACGAAGCGTGCGAAATATATGAGCATAGGTATATAATGTGTGGGAACGATAAGAAGGCAGCTGAGACGGAAGGAGAGATTGCTCTCGCACCGCCTATCTCCGCCATGTCGGTCCTGGAAGCCTGAGATCGACGAATGACAACCGAAAATAAAACACTACTTTCGTCTTTCACATGACGACGCAACGAATGTGCAAGACTCTCTTGTCAACATTGCGTGAAAATCGAAAATGCGTGAGGGAGAGGGATGTCCCTATCCGTCGGGCGAATCAGAGCAAATTATCCCTCAACTGCCTTTTTACTGATCCCGAAGAATAATACCACGCAACCAATGGGCACAATCTATAAGAATTACTTCTACAATCGTATTCGTTCTCTCGGCCGTGCTTAAACAATTGATTTAAATTAGCAAAATGCTCGATAAAATACCCACTTTAAAATATATCGCGACCGATCGTGGCACTCTCGATTCGGAGATATTACAAGCAATTCCACCGGATGAGCAACGAATCTATCTGATACAGCAACATCTGTTTTCTATATTTAGCGAGAAAAGTAGACCATCCCGTCGCGAAATAACTGTATGCAAATAATATCGAGCCAATCGATTCGAGAAGGCCGTTGTCTCGGAACCGTCTAGACTGACGAAAGAAGCACAACGGCTCCAAACGGAGGATCGAGCTATCCGAGTTTAAACATCGCTCCATTCTATCGATCCTATCGATCCTATCGCACGTCACGTTCACGGAACGTTTTTCCTACAGGCGATAAAGCTCGACAAATCTGCGCCCAGCGTTCCAGGTGCGTTTCTGCTATCGTAAAAAGAAATCCATTCCAACGAAGCGGGCAGAGTCGCGTCGGAATCGACGATTTCATTTGGTGTAATATTTATTTTTTGATATCTGCGATTTAACATTCACCGCCACTAATATTCGACGCGAAGATAAGACGCCCGACTAGCAAGGTTGCGATATCGCGCGCTTCGAGGTGGCATAACCGATCGTCGAAAAGCGTTAACGATCAATGAGCGTATTTCATCGAACTTTGCTTCGCTGGCGATACGCATCGATTAAGAGCGCGAACGTTCAATGAACGTTTCTATCGTTTCCTTCGTCGAATAGGTGAAATATGAATAAGGCGAGCGTCGACGTTTCGCTCGAGCGACTTGCAAGAAGCGAACGAGAAAACGCTGCAAAGTTATGTTAAGACGATGACGTAACGATGCTTCTAAAACGACGATGACATCGAATCACGTTCGTCTTATCGTAATTCTTCGAAAGCAATGCCTGTACGGTAAACGTAGTAAAATACTGTCGATTTATCTACGGGTACGATAATTCGCGGGGTACAAAACTGAAGTCGGTTCCGAGAATCTACGAATGTTATTTCTCACTTTTCGTATCAACGCCACGGCCGGAAATCACTGATCGTAAAAAAGTGCCCCGCCCAATCGAGCTCGACGAATCTCTTCGTCGTCGCTCAAATTAGAAAACTGCGCGGTATTTGACTCGTTGCATATCGTAAATTAAAGGGTCCCTCGTTTTAAACGGCGTCGAGACGTGTACACCCTTCTCCGCAAATCGATTCGCCCTCGAATCGCGCTCGTACGACCGTACGAAGGGTTATGCGCGTTATGTGCGTATAAGCGGGCGCATTAGCAATGCAAATGGCGCTAAATAAGGCCAGAGATTTTGCGACGAAGTACTTTCTTATACGCATTCTCGCCTATACTCGGTGTACTCGGGAAAAACGTGGCCGGCGTGAGTTCTCTGCAAATGCAAGTAGATTGTCCCCGTCCGTCATCGGCCGCGGTGCTTGTCGCCGTGCGAGTTATTTGCATCGCGTATCGCTGGAGGTTCGGGTTCAAATAGAATACCGATCATTCACAGCTTGCATGTACGCGTTTTAACGGTGTGACGTAACGTCTTTATTATTCATTTACGTCACCGCTCGAAAGAAAAGGCAGAGGGAACGGACGGCTCTCGGAAAGAATAGCTTTTTACTCATTAGGCCAGGATCCGTAGTCTTCGCAATGACACACCTACGGCATAACGCAACGATTACGCTCGCAAAAGATTCTATCGTCCCACGTGCGCATATGGAATAGAATCTCTCCAACGTCTCTGCTGTCATGTATATTCCGAACGAGAGAAAGAGTTTCTCGGATCGTGGATCTTTTCGAGATGGAATTCGAGCGTCGAAGAGAGCAATTCCTTTTCCGAGATCGGTGTCTACGATCGTGGAAAGAAGGCGAATAATCGGCTTCGGCAGGCGCGGCTTGTCCTTGCACATAACGTACGTACTCGGGCGCAATCACGACGGTGCACGAGCGGTTGCACCAGCCGATATGCCTGGTGCACAACCTACGCGCCGTAAGAACGCACCGCACAATCACGCGGGACGGGGGAGTTTCCTCGTAATAGTCTCCATTGCGCAATCCTCAATACCGTCGGTCGTTTCGTCTAGCGTGGGTGATTCGCATTCGCGATAGCACGAGACCAAACCGATCTTTCCTCCGTCTTCTTCCAACGGAGCGGGGGAACGATGGTGTGCAAGGAGATAGAGTCTCGGACTCCCGTTCCGTGGGCCCGAGTTCAAGTCCCCGACACCTCTGGGAAATGAATTTTTCCTGGGTGATTTGTGTAGCGTAACCTCGGTCGTTTTGAATCCACCCCGAATCGTAGCAGCAGAGGCCAAAGAGGCACGGAGAAAAGAAGAAAGCGAGGAGCCACGCGGATACCGTGGGTCACGGGCCCCGCCCGAAATTCCAAAGCCGCGACGAAATTCATCGCGGCAGGTTGAGTTCCTCGTTCGCCGGAATAGTCCTTTGCCTCCTCGCGGAGGGCTCAAGGACGATTAACCTCGAGAAGCGAGTATCGTTGAAGATCTCGCGCTGTATCGGTGACAGGGCGTTTCGTGGGAAAATGCGAAGGACGGCACGGGGCTCGGCTTCGCGCGTTCCCTTCTCACGACTAATGACGGACAATTATTGACCGGAAAATATCGTGACGGCTCCGCTCCTCCGGCCAAAATGAACCAATTAAATGGCATTCGTAGATCTCGTCTTCGACGCTCAGATATTTCACGATTGCGAGCTCTTCGAGCTGGCTAGAAGCAAGATCGACGGACGCGTTGCTGTTCGTCGACGCTTCGTCGGCCTTTCGTCCGCAGGAAGTATTTAACGGTCGAATATCGCGAAGAAAGTATAAGAAAAGGCCAGGCCGGAAACGATAAGGCCGAACGGCGAGCGTGTTCTTTTAACTGCCTAGCACCACCGAGGTAAAACGCGACGTAGAAACGTGGAAAGAAATCGATTCTCGACTGTGGTCGCTTAGATGATATCGTTCGATGTGGCCAACGATTTGCGGCTGGATACAGGTCGAACGACTTTCCAGGTATCCGGCAATTCTGGCTGCGCACGAGCGCGCGCCTCTGCCATTTGTGACCCTGAAAAGTGCTACATTCGTTCTGTGTACACGGAACGCACACCGTTCTCGCGATGACACACGCGAAACGTAAGATCAAACCTGCGCACATACGAATATACACGCGGGAATAAATATGACGCACATGAATGACACAATACGTAGCATTCGCATTGTGCCGAGTTGGATTATTATATCGCTTCTTGATTATCCCGCACGCAATACGACGGAGAGCTGTTCCCGACGTTATTAATTATTGTAGACCAAGGTCTCGAAGCTCCAATTTCCACAGCGAACCCGAGGATACGTGGAGAAGAAGAAAAAAAAACACGAAAATGTTAGCCCGTAGAGGAAAGGTAATCGGCAATTGACGAATCGGTCGTAAAGGAAGATGGCCGGGAAGAAGCCAAGGACACCTTGAATTCTTAATGAATCGTTTCGATACCGTTGGCGCGGCCTCGACATATGGTAGTAGGATGGAACTCCGAGTATGTGGGACGCCACGTATGGTCCCGGTCATCGGGATGAACATGTATGGTCAACGAAGAACGTGCGTCTAGTTCGGAGAGACGTGTCTGAGCCTCGATCGAAACTACGCCGTTGTCCTGGGAGGATCGTTCCGAGTTTTTGGTCGATCGGTCACCAAGATCGTCGACGGTAAAAAAAACCGGTTCCTTCGGTTTCAGCGAGGCTCGTGGCCATTCGTTTAACTCCAGCTACGAGAGTCCGGCAGTCTTTTTGAGATTTCGCGCAATTTCACCGATCGCCGATGCCAGCTACCGGTATCGCCGGCGAAAAGTATCACGCGCCACTCGTTTCGAAAGGACTGTACTTTCTTGTCGATCGTTTCTCGCCGTATCGCGCTAAACGGTATCGCGCTTCCCGTTTCCCGTACTTGTTAAATTCGCAATCGATATAACGACGCGAAACACCCTTCGTATCGCGGAAACGAGTCTCGAGGACGTCGGAAGCCTCATGAAATAACAGCGTGCAGGATTTGATTTCTATCCGTTGGTAATTCGATCGGTCTAATGCAAGTCACTATCGGGATTGGTCACGCGTGTATTTTCCTACTTTTGCACGCCAGAAGACCGCTATTTGAAGGTCGAGTCGTTTTACACGGTTCCATCGAGCCCGATGGTCGAGGCTGCCGGGGAAAACGAAGAGAAAATATCGTGCCGCAGAATGAAGCGGCTGTCCGAGAAATTTTAATCTCACGATGGAACATTGTCCTTAATTGTTTGCTCGTAACCGTAGACACCGTTTCAAGGCCTTCCCCGCGGCATTTTATGGGGCCAAAGTCCGGTCAAACACGGACCAACAAGCTTGATCGTGAATGTAAAAAAAATATAGAAGCAATTGCTCCCGTACGTCGGAATTAAACGTGGACGAATCGGAGTTGCCGGTCGTGCGTGCATTCGCAGTTCACGGCTATATTTTACCGAAAGAACGCGTACACGTATCCTTGCCCCGTCGCATCGATCGAAAGTAATAAGTAAGTAGTTCTATTTGTAACGAAGAAAGGTTGAAAGGCTGAAACGGTGAAACGAAGAAACGTCGGCGGGCGTGTCCCTCCGGCGATGGGTGCACGTGCGTGAACCCGAGAGAAACGATGTTCACCGCTGCTGATCGGTTAACGGTATCGAGATGCTACGTCGAGAAATCGAAGGGGAGAAGGAGGAAAAGTACCGACAGACCGAGATGCTCGCTATTAATGCCATAATTTCGTAAACAGGAACTGTCCTTTCGGTCCCCGGCGGACACTCTGTCGAGAGTTCCGTAAGAAGGATTACCGTTAGACGGTTCTTTGCCGTTGCAAGTTCAGCGTCACGGTGCAAACCTTACAAGTCCGCGACGATGCGTGCTCGCGTCTTGTTTCTCTGGAAAATTCATTAAATGTGCCGCGCTTAAAGAGCGTGCACCTTGAAAAATAGGAGACATCTGAACTAGCAGACGGAAAATCTTCGTAAATATAGACGCTGAATGATGCGACTGCGAATGTATTTTAATAACAATGCCACGGATGAGAAGTGGAGCCGATGGAGCCAAAAACAATGGCGTGCGTCGGCCAAAGTGTAGCGCAATAAATAACGCAAAACGGGTAAAGCCTTATTCTTTATCGGCTAACACGACAAATTTTACGAGCCAATTTTAAAATGGTCGCGCGAAAAAATGGGAAACCTCGACCGATCGAAAATTCTCCGAGCAGGACGCAGCGGAACGAGACAGAAATTGATATCATCGCGAAAGTTGTATTTTTGACCTTTGCTTTTTGCCAATGATAATTAATTATGTTTCACGGTATAAGCGGCCATTCCATGGAGCTCGGAATTCTCTCTCGAGGAGATAATAACGCGTGGGTAAGTGTTACGTAATACTATCTACTTTGCGTGCTTGCCTTCTAGATAAAATTTCAAACGATCCACAAAACTGCAGAAATCGCAAATGTTCCTCCGTCCTCGGAACATCGCATCGAAAGAAACGATCGTTGATCGTACGTTCTTTTTTTCATCGATGGTCGAGACCAACGTCTACGAGAGGAATTATCTCGATAACGATCGTAAAAACGTTACTGCGGATGCAAGTGTCCTTCGACCTGGAATCCTGTACCGCGTTCGTTTAATTTTGCAAAAAGCCTCGCAAATTGCTACCCGTACGGTTAAAATGGTATTTCTTTATCGTGTTCTTCGCCGTATAAAGTGCACCGATAGGTGTTATCGAGACGTTTTCCCGGGTTAAAGCGTGCACGTTGGTCCGCATGAAAATCGCGACTTATTCTCCGTCCACCCTTAAAATGGAGATAGAAGCTACGGTATTAGATATATCTTACTAACCAGTTGCACGACTTTAACGATGCCAGGTATGGTCCTGAAGTAGGACAGGTTCAACCTAATGCCTGCAAGAGGGTTCGGCTGACCCGGTTCCGTCTTCACCGTTGGCACCTGCCTAGGGTTGCTGCTCGCATTGTTGCTGGAACCGTCTATCGTTACTACGGTCTCCGACATCATATTACGTCGATCCGCGCTTGATGTATCCCGAACAAATTCAACGTATGTTGTATTTTGGTCAGTGAAAGGCACCGGTGTAAACACCACGAGAAAACGGAGAGAACCGGTAGCACGAAAGCCAATCGTCCAAACACCTGTTGGTTCACCACGGCCCGCACGGAGGCCTCACCACTGAGTACTACCTACCTATCAACCGGCGACCCGCTATTCCCCCACCGTACTCTATTTCCCCACTCTTAACCGATTTCTTTCTTAACTTGTCAACCGAATGGAACTGCGAGAACGAACCCATGCTCGACGCATCTTCCGCTTCCTCCTCTTGTCTTTTCAAACCGCCGATCGGCACTCGTGCGATCTCACGGTTAATACATTTTCTCGACCTTCTATATACCTTTTACCCATATGCGTCGCAGAATCCCTTAGCATTTAGCGTCGTCCATTTTAAATACTGATCGACAGCTTACTAGCCGCTGAACGGTGCGTCCATCTTTTGTTTCCCGTGCCATGCTACTTTCATATGTTTTCCCCCAGTAGATTTTTTTCATTGTACGCACTTTACGTTCGTTACATTGTCTTGTTTCTTATGCGCGTGAATTTATTCGAGCGCATGGCGCGGTTTAAGCTACTCCGTTGACAAAGGAACGAAACTTTTCAAACGTAGAATGTTGCGCGCGGTTCCAAGGGGATGAGGCAACCGATTGGTGGAGGATATCTCGGAATGAGTCATGGCATCATGTGACGGACACGTTCCTCCAATAGTATCGTTGGAAAAAAGTTCTATATATATCACTCTGAACCAATCGTTGAACTTCCCCAACGGACTTGACGTAATACCAGCGTCTGCCCTCTTATGCTGTCCATGGCTTATCAATAGTACTTGAACGTTCAGCACGATTCTGTGAAGTGTAGAGTATATAAGTCCAGAGACTTAGTTTGGTTCTCAGTGATCGAACTAGTGCGAACTGCAACTTAAACTTGGGCATCAATATTTTTTCGACATTCTATCAATTATTTCTGCAAGGTATAACGTGAAAATTAATTTATTTCTAGGTATAAGAGTTTGAAATAATTCACACGAGAGTCCAGTACACAGGAAAACACATTCATCGTATTGGTATGCGGACAATCGGCTGAACTATGAACACATATTCGTCATAACGTTTATTTGTCATAACGTTATTACAAACGCCATATTGTGCATGTAAAAGAATAATTATATGTTTTGCGATGTTTTTGTTATGCTTGCGATATATAATAATAACAATAAAGAGCTTATATTCCCGTTGATTTTTTTCCCTCCCTAACACGTAATTACCATACCATAGATTTTTAATTAACAGTCAGGCAATTACCTTGTGCCTGATACAAGCATTACATTTACTTCCAGAAAGATCTATCCAAAATGTCTCTCTATCCTACATTGGAAGATCTGAAGGTGGATCATATGATGAAGGTATGCAAATAAATTGATTTTTCCCAATATAGCTGGACACGGTGCAATGTACTTTAAAAATCAATATTTGCTTTCAAACTGATGCAACAGTCCACTGTTTCTAGGCTCAACTGCAGGCAGAGTCAAGCTATGCACCTCAGCATGTTGGATCTATGAAACCAACTGCACCTTCTTTTTCTCCACCCTCATCCACCGCTCTGTATCCTTCTTTGGGTGATTACATGGGGTTGGAACTCACAGAGGAAGCAATTGCCCATAATATGCCGGAATATGCCCTTGCAAACCGGCAGAGTGTAAGTAACACGATGCAACTGATAGGCGTTGCATTATGTACTAAGTTTATTTTGCATTTTAGATGGAAATTAGCATCCCTGTGAGGTCTGGGCCATTAACAGGAATGGTTGCACCCCTGTCTGGGCAATCTTTGGGTTTGCAGAGGGCACAAGTTACAAATGGCATCAGAGAAGTAAACAAAGTTCTTTATATGATACATTATAAAACTGACATTAGTTGCAACAGTCTTTTTATTGTTGCAGCTGGTATTGTGCAAAGACAGAGATGGAAAGGTTGGTCTCAGAGTGCATGCCGTAAATAATGGCATCTTTGTCTGTCTTGTGAGCCAAAATTCCCCAGCTGCCCTGGCTGGATTAAGATTTGGGGATCAAATTTTAAGTATCAATGACCGATCTGTTGCTGGTTTCACCATGGAAGAAGTCCACAAAATGATACGAAATGCCGATATAAACGGCATTAAAGTCGCGATACGCGATAGGTTGGTTGCCGGGCATCCTCGTTACTATCTCGCGCGGAAATTCGTCGTATCGATCATTTACAATCCTATCAATTTGTCGACCACTTAAACACAGTTACTGTTATAATTTTTGCTCTCTTTTAGACCATTAGAACGTACCGTCACAATGCACAAAGACAGCATGGGATATATCGGCTTCCAATTTAAAAATGGCAAAATCATTGCTTTGGTTAAGGATTCGTCGGCAGCACGAAATGGTCTTTTAACGGATCATCAAATTTTGGAAATAAATGGAAAGGTATGGTTTTCTACTATGTATATCTAACAATTGAACACAATATGCGACAAATATTGACTCAAAATGTTTCAGAATGTCATCGGCCTCAAGGATAAAGAGATCACTGCGGAAATAGAAAATGGCGGAAACATCATAACCGTGACGGTAATTCCGTCGTACATTTACGACCACATGGTGAAAAAGTAAGAGGGCTAATTTAATTTGTAATCAATTTTGCAAATGTACGAGGAATGATTACCAATATCTTCTCTTTCAGAATGTCAGGCAGTTTATTGAAGACATTGATGGACCATTCCTTGCCGGATATCTAAAGTGAGGCGGTAAATTTCGGATTTTATTCTTGTACTTCGTATCTCGAAAGGTATACGTACCGCGATACCTCGGATTTTTACTTTACAAGCGCAACAATTATTTAACACACAAAAAAAGTCCGCCAAAGTTGAATATATTTGTAGATCGGAAGTATAAGAAAGAAAGGAATAGCTCTTAAACTTAAGGAAACGAAGAGTCGCGCTTTGGCCAAAAATATTTAAAACGTGCGTCTATGGAAAATTATTTTTTTAAATTAAAATCTATAAAAAAATGCACAGATCTTGCAGATCTTATAATCTGACTTTGTATATCTATATAATGGACTGAATTCTTTACTTGTACTTGCACCTTAGTACCTTGTGAACAACTTTATGATATTTTTATTAGATCAATTATAATACTGGCATATTTATTATCGTAGCATTAAGCATAAATTTTTGTTGACGATTATCTATATCATTGCTGTGTTATTCTTGCATAGACATTAGAATTATATGAAGTTACGTTATAATTTTGTTACTTCCGTTTATCTGCTAACAAAGTACATGCAATATTCATTGCCAGTTAAACGTTTGAAATATCTTTATGGTATTAATACCTTTCTCAGAATCTTTTTGTATATACTTCAATAACATTTTGCCAATATTACGATAATATACGTATTACTATACTCGGGGTGTATACAGGGAACTGTTAATCGTGTGTTACTAATGTTTAAGTCGTTGAATGAGGTGCCACATTTCAGAAAAAGATATGTTACGTAGTTAATTAAGTTAGGATTAGAGTATTATACACATTTCTGTATGCAAATAAACATTTATGAGTAAAACTGCGTACCTCTTTACCCGAACCTTAGACAAACTATGAACCTCAACGTTATCCATTTCCCGATATTAGTAAACAGATCGATTACTGATATCTAAGGTCGCTGGACTGATAACGAACACATCTCGTGCTATTAAAACTATCGAATTTTCTGTAAAGAACAAAAAAAGTTGGTAACCCGAGAGCTGAAATACGCACGCGCGTTCCTGTTATCATTAAATATGGCGGTTATCGTTTTATCAGCTGCCGTTGTGACAAGTAGTTCGTAGTAGAGTGTAATATTAAATATTACTATGAGGCAGATGAAACTTAGTAGACAGTTTCGCGATCATTTGCACGTATACAACGTTTCTAGAAAAGTACTAATTAGCATTCCGGTGAGCGAAAGGCAGGTACTTCGCAGTACGATTCGGCCAAGTCGGGCCAAGTGTTATTAGGTAGTGAGTGACATAAATGCGCTCGGCTATCAGTGTTATTTTGTCGAGTCCGGTGCCCGACAACAAAATGTCTCATCCCGATTACGAGCAAACTGCTCACGATCACGCGGCACTGCTTCTTCTATTACGGCCGATTGGTGCACAGATCAAGCAGAAAACCATTACCAGGTTATGTGAGCGAATAATTAAAGCAGGAAGCCGATTTACCGTGGCCGATTCGAGCGGCGGTACTCGTGAAATTTTGGCTAGATTCGTTAAGGAACATCCCGTCGAGAACAACGACTGGGGAGACTTTCAGACCCACAGGAGGTTATTGGGATTAATTACGTTTGGCAAATATGATAATCAGGCTGAACTAAACGAGCTCTGCAGAATTCACGAAACGTTAAAGGTCAAATACAGTGCCACCCTGTACGATTCTCGTACCATACTTTTCGGCCCCTCAGAGTCTAATAACCCTCATGAACCACCATCATCTTTTAATACTCCATCTAACTTTAAAACCAGGGCAGTATTTTATGTGGATGAAAGTTGTCCTGACCTTGAAATACATGTGACAGAATGCCTGAATTCTTTGTTCTGGATTTTGGAATCCAAGAGGCTAGAAAGATCAAGAGAGAAGATAGACAGAGTTTCTCTGCTATTGGCTCCATTTGAAAAGAAAGACTTTATAGGACTAGATCTTGAGTCCAGAAACAATAGAAAGAGATGTGTGGGCCGGATGACAAAACACTTGGGTGATCTGTGCCTTCAAGCAGGACTACCGGCAGATGCATTGAGCAATTATAACTCTGCAGCCAGTGTTTTACAGGCAGTAAATGACTGGCTGTGGCTAGGAGCTGCCTATGAGGGCCTATGTGCTGCCTCTGTTTTGGTACTGTATCCAAACATGTGCAGGAGTCTTCCATTGCAAAGAAATTCTTCCTTGCAAGAAGGTAGCCCAGGTAAGCAAAGGTACGTATAACATAAGTGAATTTCTGCCCGTAAACAATGTAGCTCTTGTTCAAATACTTGGTCTAATAGATAATTAATCTATAATTACAAGTCTAAAGTAGCCTGTCACTATCCTTAGAAGGGGTTCTCAAGCTGTTGCCACTCTACCATCACCACCTGCTATAGAAGTGATAAAGAGTAGCATGCCCCATATTTTGTTACCGGAAGAAATTTCAAAGAAATACCGTGAGGCAATAGTTCATTACAGTAAATATCAATATGCTGGAATAATTGAGACAGAAGCTAGCTTCAAAGCTACCAGGATTTCGATAGAGCAGAATTGTACCTTGCAAGCTGCCAGTTATTTAAATAACGTCGTACTTATTAATTTGCCGCTGAGCGAGCAAGAAAAAGTATGCATCTGCAGAATTTAATTTAACGGGAAAGAAATGCTATTATTCATTGTCGTAAAGAATATTTCACGTTTCAGATCGATCGATTTACCACCCTGTCGGATTTATACGGTAGCTTTGGTTTCGTAAGAAAAGCTTCGTTTTGTTTGCGATTAGCCGCGACGCGACACGTTTCCCAAAACAATCCCAATCCAGATTGGCAACAGTGTTACAATTTAATGCTACAAGCTACGTCTGGATTTAAGTTGTCTTTGGATCCTGTCGATATGTCTCCTGGTAATTCGCCCGTATACAACGTATTAAGCGCGTTCGTTACGTTGGAACGCTACAATAGTTCTTATTTGTACAGATGGTCACAGAGGTTGGCCAGTTATTCAAATTCAAGTTATAAACGAACTCGTTGCTGCCGCTAATCGTATGGGCAATCCAGCGTTAGCAACGAGACATATGACGTTTTTACTTCAAACAATGTACAATCACTTAACGGCAAACGAACGGAAAGAAACTGCTTTGCAACTTCAAAGCGTGTCCCAACAGTGCGAGGGTGCCCCCGTTCCTCTTGTGAGTTTTGCAAAAGATACCGTAAAGTAAGTTTTGCAAAGATCGCAGGAGTAAAGGTTTTCTGAAAGGTTTTAGATTCTGGGACAGTCATACCGCCAGCTAATTTAACGAACATTCCAAAAACTAAGTCGTTCGTTTTAAAAAATATGCAGCCGCATCTGCAGCCTCAAAAGATTGAAAGAGTGAAGGAGGACCACGGTCCTTTTCTCTTTACGCCGATTAATTTCGGCTCGTTGGAGAGGAAAAATACGTCCAAGAGCAAAGTTGGTGCGTTCGATGTATCGGTTATTGCTGATCAATTAAGATATCGATCTTGCGGTACGAATATGATTGTAAAACAAATATCAATCATTGCAGATTACTTGTGGGTGGAGGGAGACATGTGCGAGGTATCGATGCAACTCGTCAATCCCTTACCCTTCGAGTTGCACGTATCGAACATGCGCCTTCTGACAAACGGGGTAGTGTTTGAATCGATTCCCGAAAGCATTACCCTACCTGCAGAATCGGGACCAATTGCTGTAACATTGGCGGGTAGGCCCAAAGAAATTGGGGACTTGGAAATACTTGGGTTTAGTACGCATACCCTGGGGGTGAAGTCAAACTGCAGATTGAGGTATATGGAAGGGATGATTCACCCCCAGTACACCGTTGAAGTAATTCCAGCTTTACCGAGAATAGACGTTGCTACGAGCCTACCTCAAACGGCAAGCTTTAGCTCCGGAGATAATATAGTAACCAGCGCAAGTGTATCATTGTACGGTGGCGAAAGGTGCTTATTATTATTAATACATCTCCAATGATAATCTCTTAGCCCAATGGTCTATTCTGATCTGTTGCAACCGTTGCACCTTTCATTGCAGTGCCGAATGTACTGTAACGATTACCAATTGCGGTCAAGTTCCTGTAGAAATGATCGAGCTATCGGTACAGTCGACTTTAGATGCAATTAGCGAGAGCAAGATATTTAAATGGAGCGACGAAAACTTAATGACACAGTTGCCTCTACAACCTGGTACTAGTGCTAGTCTGACTTTGTACTTATACGCGGCTACGGACTTCATAGCTCCATCGTCGCGAAATGGTAGAGTGTCATTTTTAATCGTGCTCGAGTTTAGCGTAAAATCGTGCTACCAATTTAAAGACTCTAACTTCCAGATATCAGCAGCAGCACCTATCTTAGTCAACCGAGCAGCCTGATGTCTCAGTCCGGGCACAGTTCGTTGCCCTCTAGATTGAGCTCTCCGTCGCATCATACCAAAAGACAATCCGAGCTAACGTCATCCTTCAGATCTGGCTTAAGTTCTCATTCCGGTCATTCGTCTTTGGCGAGTACACGTTTATCGAAGCTTGCCGTTCCGCTGCACACGTCCAACGTGATAGAAGGACAATTAAAGATCAAGTACTCGGGTGGTGCCGGATTAACGGCAGGTTACTGTCGTACTTCCTCGGTTTTTGTAACCATCGAGATGTTGCCTAGTGTACAGATCACGAGCTGGGACGTCCTTCCCGCGGAAACGTAAGTAACAACTTACCGGCCGGCGATTTTCGATGCTAGAATACCTGTATTAGCACATGCAAAATACACTTTCAGGCCATCGCAATTTTATCTGGTGTTAGACCTAACGAACATGACTAATCACGAAATGGAGTTGCATTATACGCAAAATAAATGTATATATATGGAGGGAAAGGAGCCGTGTAGAATACCAGTGCCAGTCGACCGCTGTCCACTCAATAAACTGTCGATGGTAATACATAATTTCCACGTAATTAATAATGCAGACTTATAAAAGTATTCGCACACTCAATTGACAGTTAAACGGTGCTGGCGATATCGGTGAACTACAAAAAGTATGTTCAGAGCATATTGCCTCGCTGGTCGATTTACGCTGGCAATTGTTAGGCACGGAATCGACTGGGAAAGCCACCCTTTCTGGAATCTCCCTTACTCAAGACATGCTGGATCTCGTTAGAATGAGTCCCCTTCAGTGGGGTAAGTGTTAAATATTTATTTACTCGTCTCACTCGATCGATGGAATACTTAAATAATATTCTTTGCAGAGGTAAAGATAAACGACACGATCGTCAAGGCGCAGGACGAATTGACGTGTGGTTTGGGGGAGTGCGTGAGCGTGGGAATAGGTATTTGCAATGCCTTGGAACATCCTCTCAGTGATCTCGCATTGTCTATTAATTTTTATCAGGATCATCACAACGGTGTCAATAATTATCAGCTGGAAACAAGACTATCCATTGCTGGGGCAAATAAAGTCATGCTTCCTGCCGTAAGTTCATTACTGCGATAACGACATCATCGCTCTCGAGAGCAATTAATTGTTTAGTGCGATATAAAACGTGCGATATGTAATTAGTTGCAGAAATACGGAAGGGTGTATCATGAGTGCCGCGTGGTTTTTTTTACGGCTGGACAATACAAAATAGACATTCAATGCAATAGTGCAGAATCGGCACCAAATACGCCGATACTCTGCTCGGAAATGGTTAATGCTGGACACACGTGGCGTTACATACCACCGATAGAAATAACGGTTGACGATTGCTAGCTTCATTATAAAAGTTTGTAATATTTGTAAAAATAAATACACATATGCCTTGTTGAACCATTTGATTCCGGAAGGTGTCAACGCGGATAAAATTTCTAATTTCTTTAATAAACTACAAAATTCAGTACTTTCCGTTTTATTTCTAGCCTATTTTAGAATCTCATTGGTCACGTTTCCGACGGCTGCTTATCCGACGACAGTTTGTTCGACGAACGCTTGTCCGACGGCCGTTTGACCGACGATCGTCTATCCGACGGCAGTCGTTTGCAATTGTTTCGACGGTTCAATTTTCTAGATCTTTTACGTCCGTTTTCACGGGACAAATATAGTAATATGTCTTTGTATATAATATAAAATATATCGATTATATATGAATACAAAAATTTATATATATAAATTTCCTATAAAATAAATACTCCTGTAAAAAAAGGTTATTCAATATATAATATTCTGATCATGATTCAATCGTTCCACAACAATGATTTTGTCGTGTAGTCGCTAAATTTTAGTCAAAAAATTTCTAACTAATCAATGTTAATACGTATCTAATTACAGCTGTTCTAGCTAGTTGTCAATTTCTTCTTTTTTCCTAAAGGTATTAATTCTAGCTCCTGCAAGTTTCTTCTAAACCTCTTATAAAATTCAAGTACAACCGTATTGGCCCACACTTGTTGACTATTAAAATCTAAAACCCGTAAACAATTTAGACTTTGTGCTCTTGAAAGTGCCACGTACGCTTGACCCGCGTTAAACACTCTGGCTAGGCACATTTCTACACAGTCCAAAGTTAAACCCTGGCTCTTGTGGATAGAAAATGCCCATGCTAGTTTCAATGGGATTTGTTTTCTGGTCACTAGGGAGCCTGTACTTGTTTTTAAGGACCATTTCTCCATCTTTGCTTCATACTGAGTACCAGATTTAAACTGTACCACCGGAACGCCATCCACAAATTTTGTAACCACTCCTCTAGCTCCATTGACCAGCCCATCCGAGATGTTGATATTCTTCAGAAGCATCACTTGAGCCCCTATCTTCAGGACCAATTTGCCAGGAATGGATAACTGTTGATTCAAGGTGGCTGTCATGGACGGATCGGAATCTTGAGCCGTATAAACCTTAGATTCCCCTTTCAATTCGTTCAATTGAAATTCATTGATCTCTTCAGCTTCGTTTACATGAGAACATAGTCTAGTAGCTAAAATTCCATTATCTTCTATCTTCTGCTTAGAGGTAGCTTTAAGCGTTTCTACCATTTTATCGGTGACCCTACCTATTCTAATACTGTTCAAAATACTAACGAATTCCGGATCTTTTTGTCGGTGAACCGTTCTTAATTCGTAATTGAAATGTACGCACTTTTCCCAAGCCTCGCTTTGAAAACAGAACTTTACCTTCTCGTCTCTCTTAGCGACGGGCGGCAATTGAAAAAAGTCACCGCACAATATCAACTGCATGCCACCGAAGGGCCTCTCGTTTCTACGCACGTGTCTCGCGACGGCCTCCAATTTATCGAAGTAATCTGCGTCTATCATTGAAACTTCGTCGATTACCAGATGTTTCGTTTTCCTCCACACACTGAACACGGCTTTCCGAGATGCCATTTCTATGCATCTCTCTATCGTGGCAGTTCCTATGCCGATTCCTGCGAACTTATGCAAAGTAATCCCACCGATATGACACGCCGCGACGCCGGTGCTGGCCGTCGCCATCGTGACGTCCGGCGGCAAAGCTGCGATTATTTTTCTTAATAAAAACGATTTACCCGTGCCAGCACTGCCAGTGAAAAACACGTTCTTCCCAGAGAGAACCGCATCGAGAACCTGGTTCTGCTCTGGGTTTATCTTCCCAACGGTCGGATTGCTGTAGAGCTTCTTCGCGGTAGGAATTCTCGGCAGATTTTCATCCATCCGTTTTCTCTTCTTCGTTGTTCCTGGCGAAGGTGTCGTAAACGTTGCACGCGATACACTGTTTGCCTTTTCTTTTGCCTTATTAATTTCCGCGCTAGTAGCAGGACTAATTTCCTCCGCGCCACCTAAACCTTTGTTCGAGAGGAGCTTCTCCCTCAACGTGGTTTTCTCACCTTTCTCCGTCTGACCCGTCATCTTCACGAATATCATTTTCAAGAAATTTATCAGCTGAGAGGACGGGGCATTGGACAGAAGCAACGTGCAGTTATCTTTATTGAATTTGATCGTTGCCTTTCCGTCGGCCATGAACTTGTTGAAGACCGATATGGATTTCAGCGAGAGCTTCGTCGTTGCGTTTCCTTTTTCTGCGCGAATCTCGATAAACATTTCGCGAAAGTTATTCCGAACTAGACGCAAAGTGGCTGAACGATGATTCGTCTTCTTCTGGATCGAACCCTGAGAATCCGTCCATTCCACTGTAACGGAGCACGTAACCGTACAATTGTCCTGGTCCATGCTTCTTCCCGAGAAGCTACTTGCCACACGCGAACGATAATTACACTACGAACAGATATTCGGATTTTTCGGCAGAACGACCGACGAATTGATGCGTAACTTGCGAAACTTTGCGACGACCGGTCCGACAATGACAAACACCGCTCCTGCGACTGGACGCCGTTCCCGCCAACTGACAGTGGACAACAATATGGCGGACGTACACGAGAAGTAGAACTGGCGCGAAATACAACTTGTAAATAACCCGTGATTCGAACAAGGTTCGTTCTCAGTCATAGGGATTTTTCACAGTGATTTGTGATTTTTCGTTATCCTTCTTGATCGTTGAAAAGCAAATCTATTCTACGTACACGTCATATAATATATAGATTTTAGGCAAAGATTATATTAGCTGTACCTAGACGGCATCGCGCGCGGCCAAAAATGTTACTAAAAATAAAAGGGTGGGGAGGCACAAGAAAATTGTTGTTGTTCAAGTAAAATCATGCGCCTTCTTGAATGAGCCCTGCTTTCAAATTACGTCTTACTCGTTCATTCGCAATATTCTTCGTGTATTATAATGTACTACTAATTATATGTTATATAGGAAATTTATATTCTGTGGGTTGGCACTGCAAAGTTACGCGACTAGTCATGCTTGTTTCACGAGCCACAATTGGTTTTCCTCAGTTTTCCTGTTGGAGATTTACGTGTTATAGTTTCTGTAAGAATCCTCTTTTCTTTCATGGTGTCGTGTTTATATGAATGCAGTCGAACGAGCTATCGTACACTCCTTAAAAGGGACTTTTCTGAATAAGGATCAGCTCTGTTCCCGACAAAAGTATGGCATTTCGTATTATCGAATTATACGTATATGTATTGTTGATTCTATGGCTGTAATACTGCGGTGTCATTTATAATCGTTACACTAATTACAATATAAATACATGATTCTCGATTATCGATTCCCCCCGGTGACGAAGGACGATGAACCAAGAGACTCGGACAGATTTACATTCTCAGTTTCGCACCGATATTATTACCGACGAAAACTAATGAACACAATTTTATAATTTCGAGTAGTTCGCCATTACGTTACATAAATATTCTTACCGACACCACGATTACAAATCGGTGTAGCGTCATACCCGGTACTCTATGATGAGATATACGTACATATATTTATATAATATATTGTCTCACATTGAAACATAGAAAAATCAGAGTGCGGGTTGTCTCTATTCGAAGGCTTTTACTCTTTGAAAAAATACTGCGATCTATGATATGAAACTCCGCTGGAACGAGGAAAGATTTCTTTCTCTTTTCCTCGACGTTATATATCGTTATATCGTCTCTCGATTTAATTTACTTATCGACTTGCATCGCTCGTGATGTACAGTCTCACCGACGACGCCGAGTGGAAGCATAAGCTGGATAGACGCGGCGAAACTGTCTCCTCCGTTCAAGGAATTCTCTTCCGACCAGAAAAATATGAAATGCGTATATCTGCACGAAATATAGGCACTCAAATCAGCTACATGCGGTTCTTCCCTCTCAAAATTCGCCCCACGTCTTCGAGCTTACGCTTTGGACATCGGTCTCGGAGGCGCGTGTTCCGGAAATACTTCTATTTGGCAACGGACGTGTCGGATGACGATGATAATTGACCATGTGGATTGCATTATGCCATACGGCAACGTAAAATAATTACGAGCCGGAGATTTCGTTTCGCTTTCACCTCCGTCTTAAACCGTTGAATTTCTCTCCTTCGTCTCGTTAGTTTCGAATCAACGCAGACTTCTACGAGACCTCTTGCGATTAGAA
The DNA here is from genome assembly GCA_963989415.1 of Cerceris ruficornis. Classification (NCBI taxonomy): domain Eukaryota; kingdom Metazoa; phylum Arthropoda; class Insecta; order Hymenoptera; family Crabronidae; genus Cerceris; species Cerceris ruficornis. Next base: position 16,103,393 of record OZ022527.1, on the reverse strand, counting down.
TCGTGCCCGATCTCGTGGAACGACATGGCAATGAAAAATAATAACTTGGCTACCTTTCGTAAACGTTCTACCAGATGAAAATACCCTTTCTCAGACGGTACACCACGATATACGCTTTAAGGACTAATTGAAACGGCTATGAAAGCTAATTACGACTGAGCGGTCAAGATTATGGGGGCTATTATGCGTTACAACGTAAAGAGACCGTCGATCCGTTCGTAAACAAATCGCTACACTGATTTGGAGGAATGCTAGGAGAAGGAGTAAGGGTATCACGAAACATTTATCTCTACTTTTGTACACTGAGATGTTAAATCGACTAGAACTACTAATGGAAAACATTGATTTTCGGGTACCTGCGGCCTCTGACCGAATACTCTGAAATCTTTTCTCCTTCTTTGCCGATAAAACCACCGCGGTTGATAGATCCAGCTTTAACGCAGGTGCAAGTGTTCCGCGCACTTTTTCGCAACGTGGCGCGAAATATATTTTCCCTGTTGATCGACGGATCGGGGATAAAAGTATTTCACGGTATTCAGGCCACGAGGTATCACGTTGACCTTTGCTACTTATGGATGGATTACATGTATTGGGCCTTTGCGGGCATAAAAATTCTACACGAACAAGAGACCTCCCATAGTACTTTGCCATTTCCTTTACTTACATTACGCTTATCTCGGACCTAATTCGCTACGTTCGTGAAGTGAAGTCACGGTGGAGACTTTCAATTTCTGCGACATCGATGTAAAAAATTCACGATGATAATAGTAAATGCTAGGGGTAGTTTGGAACACAGCGTACTTTTCACGATTTTGCTCTTCACGCGTTACCAACCCTCCTTCGCTTCGACGAGATTTAAAAATTGAAAAGAGTTCGACGGAGTCCTTTTCAAAAGATTCCCCTAAACCTATCGAATCGTTCGTGTTTTTATAAAAAATCTATCTCCTTTGGCATAATTGAATCGTAGTTTCAATCGTTCACATGGAGCACAATCGCGAACCGATCGTTGCGGACACTCGAAACCATCGACGATCGTCGAACTTGCTTCCTTTTAACGAGCCGACCATTGACATGGTTACTATTTTTGTATTCTACGTACACCGAGTTCGCAGTCGACGGCAGTTGAAAGCGCAGATCGGACGAGGCGAAAATTTCCATACCTTTCATCTTCGATCTACCTAGGTAATGTTCTCTTAAGAGCGACGGGACGCGATTCATCGATATTACTTAGGATTACTTTGTTCACTGGCTTGATTTGCGCTTCGATATACAAATATCCGCTATCACGCTTTCAAGTCGATCCTCGCGATACTAAAGTTTAATCGTACGGTTCAATATGAACTCTCGATTTATAAATTTCAATTTACGAGCCTATCCTAAGTACGTAGATTTCACGTGTACGATGATTTCTTTCACTAAAATCGAATGAGTAACGTTAACAGTACACCAAGCAAAATGAAGAGATTCCGATTACGTCTGGAATTGAAAATTCAAAGACACCGAATTACCTACAATGAATCGCATATATCCGAACGAATTTACGATCGGTACGACTTACTTGAAATTAGTCAAATTAGTAATAGAGAATATATTAAAGGTAACTATTCGATCGCGTACTATCGGTGACGTATTCAAACGAAACGAGAAAATATCGAAATTTATTTTCGGTATCACATCGTTAGGTTGCGCCGTTCGTCAACAGCTGATGTAAAAGACACTTCCGGAGAATTTTCGTGGATCTAAAAGTGGACGTTTAAACTGAACCTTAACGCGGCAAAGCAATCTCAAGAAGTCAGAGATCTCGCCTGGCACTTTCGAGTCTCTTCGCCCTCCGCGATGCTAAAACCGACGTTTTAAGCTCGAATACCTTGCAGTTATAAGTGTAATCTTGAATGGCGATATTGCACTGTGAAAAGTATCGACGGTACATGTGCAAAAAGCAACGTCAACAAAACCATGTTCCGTCTTTGACAACAAAAATAACGTGTACCTACGATAAAGGTATGGGGACACGTTCAACGAACATCTTCCTTCAAATGAACCTTACGACAATCGACACTTCGTAACGCAAATGATTAAGATCAACAAACTAACTTCGGGAATAACGTCAATTGCGTAGAAATAGATACAAATAAGTCGATGCTAATACCGCAGACGAGAGATAAAGATAGACCGGACAGTTTTCAGGGTTAGGCGGCCACAAAATTCAAGTATCGACTTTGCAAATATATATAGATCAACTGCTGCAAAAAAGGATAAATAAAATTTCTTTACCTCGATCCTTCAACTACCGTTCCACGACTTTCTAGGAAGCGGAATTGTAATCTGGCGTCGCATTGTCGACGATGAAAAACAAAAATTTGCGAAATCGTTGGCCGCGACCCTGAAACGATAAATGGCTGGCGGTAAAAAAGATTCCAATGCCTCCAACAGGGAGAAACAATAATAGCCCGTCCAATCCGTTTCTCTCTCTCGTTTCTGGCGATACTTATCCTGCTTAAAAGATGTGTGGCGCTAATTGCAGCTTCCACAGAGAAACTGGCCTGGCAAACACCGTGACCTGACCCTTCTCTTTTCCACCGACCAGGAAAACGTACAACGGAGCCGGTCCGTAGGACGGTGTCACCGTTTCGTTGATATCCGCCGCAGCGACCTTTGCCCTTTGCCTCTCCGCCCTCGAAGCGCTAACGGCTCGTCTCGAGGGTGAGCCCAGAGGCAAGCTTTTCGGTGGTGCTCTGGGCACCCTCTTGATTTCTTGAAGTTCGAGCAATTCCGCAAAAGTCTGCGAGGCTGATCTACCGGGCTCGTCCTCCAGGACGCTGTCGGGCGGACTGTTCAATATTTTCGCATACTTTCCATCCTGCTGGTGCTGCGGATGCTGCTGATGCTGGTGCTGATGGGACCTCGTCTCCTCTAGTCCGAGATAATTGGGATTACAAAAACCGAACTGGCCCTCGCGTATCGTCGAGGACGTAACTATTGGACGATACTGTTTGCTCTTTCTACCAGAGGGCCAGTCGTCATCGGCGAGAGGATCGCCGGGACTTCTCGCCTCTATACTCGCATAGTCCGAGGTAGATTCTTCGCCCTCCTCTAAATCGGCAAATCTAACCGAGGCTGACGTGGGTATCTTGGCCGCGGTTGGGGTCTTCGGAGTCTGCAGTGCGGCCTCGTACAGGTGCGAACTGTAACTCTCGCCGCGGGTAGGTTGGGTCTGATGGATCGTCGGAAAGTCTCTGCGAATGTAAGACGATGGGTTTTCCTTTGTGCGTCCGTCGCTAATCGGATGGAAATTGCCGAGTGCAAAGTGATATCGTAAGTGCTCACCGCCTCTCCTGTTGGACCTCTATCAGTCTGGAAGTAGGAGGCTCCTTGCGCTCTTCGGTGTCGCTGTTCTCGTCGGGATCAACGAAAACGAGCCTGGCAGCCTCGACGGGCGTTAAAACGGGCGTAGGGAGCGTAAGGGCACGGAAATTCGGCACGGAAATGGGATCCCTGGTCATCCCGGAGCTGGAGGTGTTACCGCTGCTCGAGCTGGTGCTACCGATTTCGAGCGGCCTCGGGGCTGCTTCGGGTGGCTTTGGTCTTCGTCGTGCCAACGTGTTGGCGCTTCGAGACTTCACCATTCCAGTCGACGGCTCGATCACCTCCGAGTCCACTTGCTGAAAAGGATAATAGGAGTTCGCCTGCGGGCAGGATCAACCGGTGTACAGGGTGTTTCGAAGATATTTTACACGACTGTCGAACGACGTTCAACGCGTGGGACGCGCACGACGAAACGGGAGAATAACGATTCACTCGGCGAATCTAGGGTTCGATTTGGACCTACGTACCTCCTGCGGACTCTCCTCGTTATCGTCTTGACCGCTCAGAACCGAGTAGCTACATTTCGTCGGATGGCTCAATCTCGACAGATTGATCTGCGACAATTTCGATATTTCCTTGAGAAAACTCGGCCTGGCCGGTGCCTCGTTCGGCGATATCCTGTTGCTGCACAGCCTGGTTCTCTGATTTCTCGGCTTCGGTCTAATATTGTCGGTGCTGGTACCACGGATCAGTAATTCGGAAACTGCGAGAGCAACGCTCTCCGCCCTTGGTTGCGGTTTCGGACCGGACACGCACAGCTTCTCCCACGTTTCCGTTCCTAAGACACGAACGTTCGGTTACTCCACGAACGAGACCGCGGCTTCGTCGAATCTTGGGCTCGTTACCAAAGTGAAATCTCCACAGCTCGTTTGTGGCCAGGCCACCACTCTCCCCGCCGAAGATGAGCATGCAACTGGGCAGTCGGCAGGCAGCGTGCCCGTGAAGGGGTCCCGGTCCTGGCTTATTTTTTAAAAGACACCAGGACGCGCTATTAACGTCCCATCGCCAGCAATCGCTTCTTTCCTGCAGGTCCGTCATACCGCCGTAAATGTACATAGCATCGCCGTGCAAAACGGCCGAGTGTTTGTGCCTCGCGGCTGGCCCGCATTCGCTGGACGAGAGCAAGTGCCAGGACTCGGTTTCTGCGACAAGGAAACTATCGTTGCACGACATTTTTTCGCAGGATTGTCTCGCATGCGGCGTGCAACGAACTTGAAACTTTTACCGAAATGAAACGCCCAGAGTTCCGGCGAGCTTCCGCGCAAATCTTGGTAGCCGCCGTAGATGAGCATCTGTCCGCGGTGCACCAAAGCCGTGTGACCTCTTCGACCCCTAGGAACTGCGCAACCTCGTTGAGCTCTCACCTTTCTCCACGTATTAGTCTGAAAAGAGATACGATATCTCGAGAATGGAGGGAAACGACGAGATTTTGCAGTGGAATGGATGAAATTTTGGTGGAAGGAATCGGCGCGGAATGAAAGTGTCTCGCCTCTTTGGGTTCGTTAGATTCTTTGCTTTGGGTAACAATAGACTTAGAGGCTGTAATCTCGGCTAGACTGGAGGTTTCTGAACGTGGAATACGAGCAGGGAGTCCTTCGACAAAAGGTACAGAAGAGCTCCAATTTGTCACTCCCTTATTTTCTCATTTCAATGGGCTCGGTTTTAACACTCGGGGCTCTGGTAATTGTTTCGACGTCGTTTCACCGAAAGCTCGATGTCTCTCTTTGGCTTTGAAGCTCGACAAAATTGCCGATATTAGAAAATTTAATTGCGAACATTTACACGTACAGGCTCTAGTGGCGATTTACTTAAAAGGGAAGTTCCGCTGTTAGAATTGCGAGTTGATAATACGGACAAAAGAAATTGATGAAAAATATCTCCTACACATCGTGCGCCCCTGCTTGTTTTTAATAGGTTGCCTTGAAAATATATTTGTGAAAAAATGTAGGACACGGATAACGCACGATTTGCTCGTAGAGGATGGGATACCCCTTACGTGCAATCTATATCTCAGTTTATTAATAAAATCAACCTGTTTGCACGTAGGCAAGAGAGTCTTGGAGAGCTGTCACGCAAGTGAACGGCGCTATTCAATTTTTCCATTTCCTTTCTCCCCATCGTTTAATTCTTTGCTCGGTACGTCTTCTCTCGCCTCGCGGTGTAAAATCTTAATCGAATCGATATGCCAATACGGAGCGTGTCTGCAAAAGTCTAGGAATATCGTGGGTCTATGTGATACGCGGAAGGTAAGCTCTATCTCTCGAAGTAAAACGGACGTCGGTGGTTCTTTTGAAGTGTAGTGGCAATCAGAAGTCTCTTACCCCAGTCAGTCAATGGCCACGGGAGGGAAGAGGAAGGAGGAATGAGGAAGGAGGTAATACGCGTTGCCTCAGCCAGGGTTGCACGGGTCCGCGCGAGGTAGGTGCGAAGGAAAGCGAAATATGGGAGAAAGATATATAGGCTGCATAGCTGGGGTGCAGAAAGTAATTACGTAACTTGGAGCACGGGTCTAAAGTTGATAGGTCTGTACAGCCACTTGCGTCTACCCCGCGTTACGGTATTAGGGGCTGCGGAAGGGTGGCACAGTGGCTAAATTTGCAGTAGATGCTAAAAATGGCGAGAAATAAACGAGACAAATTTCGCGATCTTCCGGGGGGTGGGCTTCGTCGGTGACGACGCGGAAGAAGCACCGAACACGCGGAGATAGGCTTAAAATGTTTAAGTTCGCCGGGAGAGATGGGGAAAGCGAGAGGAGACGAGGGTTATGGGGAAAATTTTCGAAGGGGCGGTATGGTTCCTCCGGCTTTGATTTCCCGTAAACGAAAGAGACGGAGGATTTTAACGAAGCGTGGAGGGCGAACGCGAGAGCGGGATGAGAAAACGACGCCAAGAGAAAGCAACCCCTCCGGCTTAACCAATCGGGTTTGTCTGGTGCATTCGTAACGCGGATTTCAATAATACACGGTGAAGAGACAAGCGAGGGTGGATATCCCCCGGCTTCTGGTATGGTCCAATGATTAAAAACAGACGGGGCAAAGGTAACCAAAGGTAACCATGGTAACTCGTTCAAGGAAAATTTTCGAACCCCGCGAAAAATCGTCAAGAGGGTGGGCGTCAGGTGTGCTCCTCCCCGTTGAGATTCCTTTTGCAGCCACGGCGAACGGCGGTTTGATGCGCGATTTAACATAGCGACGCCATAGGAGGGAACAAAAATAAAAATGTAGTCGAAATAAAATCAATATCGCGGTGGAGTTAGCGCAACACGAACGAACCGAAGCCTCGATACGCGCGGAGATAAAAATGGCTCGGTTTTTGTAATAAAAAAAAATTGTCCGTACGCGTTGGCGTGTCTTGAAAGATGCACGAACCGTCAGAAATCCCTGCTTCGTTTTTATCGGCATCACTCCGAGGAATATAAGAGGGAGAAAACGTTGACACGAAATTGATATTGCGTTTCACGCTTACTCCGAGCTCCTCAATTTTTAATGGAGATGCAGGTGGAGGGCGGCCGTCTCCGTCCCTCTCTTTCTCTCCCTCCGTCTCTCGGAAGGATAAACGCCATTCACTTCGGAGGGTAGGAAACGGAAGAGAGGGCTGTTGACACCAGCTGTTGCCAAAAACTACTCTGCTCGAATTGCTCTTGAAGGATCGGAGAATGCGGCGATACGGGGTCACGTTGTTCATCGAATATTCAGGACGACGTGTCCCTAGATTTTTGCAGCAGCGGCGCAACATTGTCCTCTTGAAACGTTTCAATTCTATTGCAATTAAATGCAAGATTCCCGAACGATTCCTGAAATCGTCGATAGGAATGCATCTACGTAGGTGTCCCGCATCGAACAGGAACTCGGTACCTTCGGGGGATGATATCGGTGCATCGGCTACGACACTGACAAATGACCTCCCTTCACGATCGGAAAGTTTGCGGTGCAGCTAGTCATTGCTTCCCGTTCCGGAGATACCGCTAGGACGTAATCAGGCCGTGAATTTCGACTCCCGTCAACTTGGATGTACAGCCTTCTCTCCTAAATTCCAATCGCCGACTAACGCGATCGAACGTCGCTTCAACTTCCAACGAATTCCGCCCTCTTCCACCCTCTCCGAGCGTGGAAATCCAAGCGCAAAGTACACTCGAGTTTCGTAACGCAAGGAACAATGACTTCTCGCATTTGACTCTTTCGCCGGTGATGCTCGATAACGATCTTGACTCTCGTTATTCGGTGTCTCATCTCGCGGAGGAAAGTCTTAATGATCTGACTCGCCACGATGAGGGAGCACGCGTACGAGGCTCGGCAAAGAAGAAGCAAAAGCGAGGGGGACGGAGAGGGCAAGGAGAAAGAATCGCACCCTCGGGAAACCGCTAAATCAATAGGAACGTCATCGGGTACAAGGAGTTTTACACGGCAAGGAGAGAACGGAGCACCGTCCCTCTCGGTTACTCGGAGGGCTGGGTTCGGGAACGAGTGACACCCTGCCGAGGGCAACTACCCCGAAGTCGGGAGATCGCGTCGGGAGACAATGATTCCGGTTGCCGGTGCGTGTAACAACTGACAGATCTATCGTTGCACCGTTGTTCTCCCGAGGAGCCTCGAGAACTCCTCGGGGAGGATAATAAACGCTTCCCGAAACGAGCAATCGAAGAGCGACTCTTCCGCTCTTGAGTTTCCTGCGCGCCTCCTTCGCAAATGGCTAGCTACCAATTTTCCCCAAAGCCTGCGACTCATTCTCCATCATTCCACCCTTCTCGTCCTATCCGCGGGAGCGTTTCGATAACGAATTGTAACGAGGATCATCGGAGCACGATATCCTAGATCGAGATCGATATCGGCTTCCGCCTCCTTCACAAAATCGAGGGCTTCCGGGCTCTCGCGACGGCTGCCGCTGCAAGGATGACTCCGACGATTTACCGAGCGCCTCCAGGCCTTCGTAAATTCACCGAGTCAACGAGTGAATTCAACTAAAAGCTGCTAAATCTTCGACAGCCACGGATGTGCCTGGCGATTGCGATTAAATCGGCATCGCGATCGGCGAAGGAATATAGGGAAACAGGAGGGTAGGGGATGTTTTGCGCGATATATTTTGTACAATTGTTCGTAGAGGTCCTCCCTCGGAGGGCAGGTGAAGAGGAGGAAGTGGCGAACCACCCTTCGGGCGACGAGTTACCTTGACATTGTAGACCCAAAGCGGCGTTTCCGTGCCCGCGGAAAAGCCGAGCTCTCCACCGAAAACGTACAGGCAGTCCTTGTAAGCCACCGCGCTGTGTTCCTGAAGTGCCGGCGGTCTTTCTCCCCCAGGATGCAATTCCTCCCATTTGCTTTCCGCTGCAAAGAAAACGAAGAAAGAGCTGTAGCGCGTCGGCTCGTTATTCCAAACGTTTTCATGCACGCCGCAAGACCCCCTCTTTTCGTATCGCGCAAGATAGAGAAGATTCGTGCACCGTCCTTCCCAGTCGTTTGTGCGAGGAGAAAAGAATGGCTGAGCTCGCTCAGAGCTGTCGTGCAGCCGGGCAATGTTTTTTTTTTCATTTATTGTTTGTAGCGTGCAGCGTGTCGTAACGCGTTCCGTTCCGAGACATTTTAATCGACTACTCACGCTACGTGCATTTAGTTGGCCCAGTTTTTGCGAGAACGAGAAATGGAAATTTTACGAGGCGATAGTACCGAGGGCCGACAACTCGCTCGTTCCGGGTGAGAAGAGAAGGGTTTGCCGGGACACGTTGCGTGGAAAAGCCAAAGTCCTTTCCGCCACTAAATCAAACTTTCGGCCGCCCTGGCAATCCGGTACTCCGACGTAAATCTTCTAGGTGGCCGGAGCTGCACGACGGGGAAGAGAGAGAGGCGAAAATGCCGGGGGATGGATTTCGAGACTTAAATCTAAGCGGTGCCAAGGACGCGCGAAAGACGAAGAAACCTTAATGGGGAAATCGTGGGGGATAAGAGACGTCTCGGGGCAAAAATATATCCGCGATACGTGAGAATCGCTAGCCTGCTATCTCGAGTCGCTCATTTCGATGCAAAGTCGGACGAGGTAAATCTAAAATCTTACGATGCGCTCCCCGGAAGGAACATCGAAAACCTCGAGTCTACGGGCTGCTTAGGTTCTCCGGAAGGCGAAGGGACGGTTCTTCGCCCTTCGGAGGTTCCGCGAACGAGGAAAAGGGTTGCTCCCCTAATCGTGGCAGAAAAATAGAGACAAAGAAAATCAGTGGATCGTAAACTCGTGGCGTGTTAAGCCAACAAAGGAAGGGGACGTTTCTCCGATCGGAGGTGAGAGGACGATTGCCTCTCCTCGTCGACGTTACCTCATCGAGTATTACGGCTACTAAGAAATTTGGCAATTTGGCAACATCCTGATGACCTTTCTACGTTTTACACCTTAAGCATCCAAGTCAGAGTCTTCGTACTGGAACGTGCCCGAGAACAAAGCCTACGAGATTTACGTAAGAGCCATAACGGCCTGGCTCGAGTAGTTGCAGCTCTCCTAGAACGCTACTAGAGATGCCCGACATTGATTACGTACACGTGTCGTATCTAGTTGGCTACGAAACAATGCCCCCTTTTGTCGAAAAGTGCTGTTCATAGGGCGAAACTATGGTACTTTGATAAAAAAAAGAGAGAAAAGAGATCGTCTTAAAGGGAGAGCTTCCGCGTCACGCGATACTATCGACTTCTTTTCTTGAGTTCGTCGCTCGCCGAAGAACAGGAGGTTCTACGCGAGAGAGATTGTTCGCCCTGCCTGATAACGTTTGCAATTAACGTTCCGCGAGCCGATGTTCCAGTTAAAAATGAAAATTCTGCATAGAAGGGGCGATGGATCGAGCGAAAGAAAGAAATATTTTAATTCCGCGATAGGGATGCATTTCACGAATGGACCGCGAGGATCGACCCCTCGAAATCCCCGTTGATCGACGAGGAGGGTGAAACAAAACTGTTCCAAGATGGAGTACTCTCGTGGTTCCTCGAGTTATCACAATATTTTTCCAAGATCGAGTATCGACGAAGCTATGCTTTTAAAACGCGCCAAGGGGTGTATCCCCGGTCATGGTAGAGGCCCCCGGGAGACAAACCACCACGGTTCCAACCCCTTTGATGCCGCTTAAATATTCACCCGAATTCGCCGTCGAACAATCCCCTCTGATTAATAGAGACATCCGCCCGATGCACGCTTCGCCGAAACGAATTCCGCTAAATCGTATACCGTATGCATATTCCACGCAACATCCTCGAACATTCATTTCCGAAACGACGTCCGCCGTTCGCTTCCATTCTCCTGACTTCCCGTTATCCGTACGTTGAACTATGAAATGCCATCGACAAACGGATAAGCGATGCCGTGCTGCTAACGAAGAGACGGAATACCGAAGAAAGAGTGGCTCGAATGCCGGCTAAATATGCATAACCGGGGTCGTCTCTGTGATCGAACTTGGAAATCCGTTGGGAAAAAGAAAGAGAGAGGAAAAAAAGAAGTATCCATCGGATGGGCGAGCTCGTCGAGCGATGCCAATATTGACCAAACTGACCCACAGGGGATGATGCATTTCGAGGACCGTGGCGCTCGATCGACTGGACTTGACTTCGCTAAAACTCCCATCGGGTCTGCCGGAACGATCAAAGCGATTAAATATCCCGACGATTTTATTCGATGACGAAGAAAATGGCGAAAAATCTGCTCGTCGAACGTGCAGTCCGACGATTCTCCCGAGCGGGTGCAATTAATTCGCGCACGTCTGATCTCCGTGGAAACACCCGTAATTGTGGAGTATCGCCGACGGATTTAGTTGATATACGTGGGCTTTAATAATGGCGTATTATCGATCAGACTGAACCCCGTTTAAATTCCGTCGCGCACCCTCGTTCGTTGGACGAGACGATGGGGTGCGCTGGTCAGAGATGCCGTTCGCCAGCCTTTGCCTGCTTCCACTGCTCAGACATCGCGTATTAATTCCCCACATAATCACCGGCTTTTCCTCATTCTCCAATTTCGTCTGTTCGGCGATGCAGAACCATCCTAATGCCTCCCTCTTGTCTTCGTTTCGTTCGAGAGAGTTTTGGCAACGACTGCCTCTGAACGTTTGACTCGGACATATTCGAGAAAGCACCGATCATTACTTACCGAGACTGTATCGCCAAAGGTCTTTGAGGGGAAGATTGCCGTTTCGTCCACCGAGAAGATAAACGTGCCCGGCGAGGAGGGTAGCGCTGTGTTTGCTCCTCGAAGGTGGTGCCGGTCCATTTTCGACGCCAGCCGCGGTAACCGAGCTCCACATTTTCTTCCTGAAACGATCGATCGATGCCCGTCGTTAGTATCGATGGGCCGAATTGCAATCTGGTCGGAGCGTACGACTATTAGCTCCTTATCTCGGCCAATTTTCCCGAAATCTTCGAATTTAATGGACGGAGATTCGCGCGATTCTCTCCCTCTGTCGCCCGTATAACGATTCAATTCCGGAGTCTTTCGCTCTCCCTGAGAATTCAACTACGATCTTATCCATCTAGTCTTATCTGTGTCCGATAATAGATAACAAGTGTACTCCCGTTCGAGGACTTTTCTTCGGTCTCACCGTAAATTTCCGCGATAAAATCTTTCCGAACGTTCGTGCAGTCGCGAGTTCATATTCGATACGTTATGTGGCGCAATAAAGCGCCGTAGAAAATAAGAGAGAGACTTAATTCTCCGGGAAGGGAGGCAAGTGGTCTAGCGTTTTACTTAAACGCTCCGAATCGATCGGAGAGCACCGTGTAAATAAACGTTCGTAACTCGGTGATGTCCGGAACCGTGGTTTCAAGAGAACGCGTCCGTGTGGGCCTACCGACGAGTGTCCCCTGTAACTGGAAGGATCCTTGTTTTTCTTTCGGGGGTGCATAATGCGAAACTAAATATTTGCCGTCTCGTCGTTCATAATTGATCGACGCGCTTCTCTCCTTTCCGGATAAACATCTCTCGAGACTCCTCTCGGTCTGCCGAGATCTCGAATTTCCACGTCTTTGGGGGCGGGCCGAGAAAGAGGGAAACTTTAGCCAGCTATACTTTCGCTGACAACAATGACATTGCGTAGAACGGCGCCTAGCTCGTGTCGTAAGTTGCCGTCTTTCGCGTAGATCATCCGTCTCGAAGAGGGCGAAGAAAAATGGTCTGGCTGGTGCCGTGGCGGCTGAAGTCACGGGGGGATGAGGAATAAAGTACGAGCGCGTATAAAATTAACGGTCGATCGTTGCGTATACCGTAAACTTAGATTATTACTTTAACGTTCATTAAAAAAAACGGTCGTTTCGCATTAGCAACGTTACCATTATAAGGTTTCAGGTTGTAATATTTTGTAGCGCAAGTGGCGGCGAACGAGAGCTGTCGAGCGTTTCACCCTTAACGTCGGTGGTTCGTCTAACATCTGGCGCCGTTAGTCGTACGCAAGTATATAGGTTTACACGCGTACACACGAGTATATAAGTATATATTTCTGTTCGTGCGAAGCACTTTCCGCTTTTCATTCCGCGAAGAGAGCGGGCGAAGCAAGGAGCGAGAAATTCCAGGGGAAGGGCTGGATTTATCGAAACGTCAGGCGCAATAATTTTCGAAGATTCCCTCGAATCGAGGAGAACCTATCGTGTCGACACGTCGGTCCGATAAATTTAATTTTCCATCTCCGCAAGTTTGGCGTGAAATGACTTGCTTGCGGGGAGAAACGACCAGGCGGAGAGGCAGAGAGGAGCAAATAGAAGCGGATAGAAGCAGAGGGAGGCAGGAAGGTGATTGCCGGAGCTCATTGCCGTCTGGCACGCCACTTTTTGCGCGTATCGGCCGTCCACCTACGTCGGTGTACTTGAAATTCGATTACCGTAGCTTCGAAATCGAGTTTCGAGTAAACGAATGCACCCTCACGTAGCCCAAACACGGGTACGCAAATACGCCTGGCGAGGCAATACGTTCTCCGGCAGACGCATCGGTACAAATGAGATTCCCCCGGTGCCAGAAAAGCACGAGGCCGGGGAATAATGAAACCGAGGGGAGAAAAAGGACTACCGAATACGAGCAAGAGTGGGAGAGTAGGAGGGCGAGTAGCGGCAATACGTCGGAATTCGGTAAAAGAAGTTCAGAATTACGCGCGCATTCTCTTTTTACCGTTTGGATATTCCATTGTCTGGGAGCTCGGGAATTTTGCGATTCAGAGAAATCTCAGCCGGCAGGAAAATGGGATACGTAAAAACGGGATAGAATTTTGCAGCGCGTCGCGACGAGTTCTTTGGAGACTCGAAGAAAGAGGAGTAACGAGGAACTCGCGCAAATATAAAATGTGGCGCGGCGGGACGTCGAGACGGAGCGCTTTGTGGAACTTTTTCGTGGCAGGGATGTTTCTCGAGAGTAGATTCGCTTCTGCCGGCGAGCTTAATAACGCGACGGTAATTAATTCACCGACTGCGGTAATTGGATGATACGGTAATCGCCCATCGCCGCCGGTGGACTGACTCTTCGTCCAATTTATCGTTGTTCCTTGGCCGGCTTCGATGAAGCAACGAACTCGAATGGCAGCGGCGGAAAAAAATTGCCAAAGCTCTTAGTAGGGATGATTCGGCTTATTCGATTTATCGTTTATAGAAGTTAACGAAATTCAGGATCAACAAGGGTCGTCAAACGAACCGATTCGGCATCGAGGCCTCTCTCCCGGTAAAGAAATTAGGGACAGAGGCCGAGCCCTCGTAGTGGGCGGGCTAATTCAAATGTATGGAGATGCGATGACTCCCCCGCAAAGCCGCGACTCGCGAGAGCTTTCGAGCCTCGCGAATGCACGTTCACCATGGGGTCTGCAAGGGCGAGAGAAGATTCGTCTCTCTGTAGCGGTCGAAATATCGGCCTGCAGGCCAGCCCTAAATTCCCCATGCATTATGGATCGCGTGGGATGTTCGTTCGTCTACGAAGCATCGCATCCATTCACCGACCTGTCCGAAAACGGCCGCCAATGTCTACAGTTTCCTGCGTATCGTCAAGCGGAACATTCTGCCTGGAATTCAACCCGTTAACAAAGAAACAACGGACGCAAATGTGCATTGACAACGTTCGCGCGTCGTACGTTTGCACGACGAAAGAAAGAGGAGGAAGAAAAAAGGTAAAAGCTGTCAATGGTCCGTCAGTCGTCGACGCGTCTTGCCGGGTATTCTCGTTGCGATTTCTCTAAAGCCCAGATTTTTAATCTCTTACGTTTCATCGCTGACGCGATTGTCCTTGCTCGTTCCGACGGAAGCAATGACAACTCGAACAACTTTCATCCTAGATACGAGGCTTCGCCAACTCTCGCCAGTCCCTTGTATATGAGAGGTAGACACTTCTAAAGATACTTAATTATGAGGGTGCGCAATCGTGGCCCGTGTGCCATAAAAAAGGCAAGGATCGGTCGATGAGTTTTCCAATCCTCTTTGCTCCTCCTCTATCTATCTATCAATCTATCTATATGCCTATCTTTCTCTCCGAAGGATTGTTTTACCGAAGCAAGATCCCTTTAGCCGGCAACTCTTGAACACTCCGCGGGGAAACGTTATATTCGTTGGTCCCTCGGCGAAAAGCATCGCATTATCGACCGGCCGGGGACTCGATTTTTTTCAGCACCGCGTACCGCGGAACCGTGCGTAAAGATTCGACTGGATTTTCATCTTCCGGCTCCCTCTTCGTTTCGAGGGCAAAGGGAACGAGGAGGGTGGATGGAATCTCTCTCCGGTTAACTCGAGTCGCGAGGGGAGGTGCGTCGTCGTCGTCGGCTTCCTAAAAGGGAGCCAGACGGACCATTTCCTCGCTCGCGCTTCTCCCGATTTCTCAATTGCACAGGCTGGATGCTCCTTTCGCGGAAATATCGCGCACGTTTGTTCCAAGCAGCTACGCTCTTTCCTTCTTCTCGAGCTCTTAATAGCTTCGCAGCTGGTCTCCTCGCAATTACGTCGTGCTCGATGCAATGTCCTCCGTTCTCGTTCGCCCCCGAGTAACCCCTGCCCCGCCATTTCGTCGAAGTGCCGCGTGATTTTTAGAGGCCGGGATGGCGGGATTGAATTCTAAGCTGAGATTCTTTCGAGATTTCCCATTCTACGTCGTTGAATTCGTTGGACGCACGTCGCATCAGAGATTTTTCCCTCCGCAATCGAGAAGGCACGAGGCAAAGGGAGAGAAAAGCCGGCCGGATCGTCGAGAACGCGAAGGTCTCTGCGGTTTCGCGGCTTTTTCCTTCGACGTTACGACGCTTGAATTTAATTAAGACGAGAATGGGCCGAGGGAAAGGGACGTTTGTAATAAAGTTCCTCGAGGTCTTTCGAGTCTCGGTGATTATGGCCTTTTGAATTACCACCATGGCTCGCGGGGACGCTAGTCTGCCAATCTCTCGGTTGCCTCGCGCGGAAAACTCGTCAACTTTCAGCGGCTTAAGGACAGCAACTTTTGTACGGACCTCCGTACAAAGATCATTAACGTATTCTCGCGCTGAAGGATCGAGACTGGTCCTCGTTACAGTAAATGCACGCATAAAGAACCACTTTTCACCCTACGCCTAGTCGTGCGATCCTTCTCCATTTTCCCACGCTTTTCTTCCACGTTTTTCCTACGAGCGAACCTCGTGTAAGGCTTATCCACCTTCCGCTACGTTGAACACCCCGAAAACAGGAGAGCCGGCTTCTTCGCCGGGTCGGTTCTTAAATATTCGTCACGCGGTCCAACGGGACATCGTTGTCGATGACTTTTCGGCATCTGCCGAAGTCGGGGCATCGAGGATAACGTGGAAATAGGGCTGGCCTCCTCGAGAAGGAAGTCTATCCCCGTTGGTATCGCGTTGAAATGTAAAACGTCCCTACCGGGAGCCGCGTGTTTTCAATGACATCCACTAGAAACCCTCTACCGTGTCACTAGTGTCACTTGCGGCAGGATCCCCGCAACCGCACAATCTCCCTTGTAACTGCATTTCACGTAAATCCGGTCTACGAGCTACGTTTAAACGTCGGTCTCTTTGTGCACGTGTATACTCCTCCTCGAAGAAATAACGCTTGGAACTCGAATCACCTTGATAGAGCTACTCGATACATTCGTGCGAGAAGCGACACGAAACCTTAAAATTAAGTAGCAAATACAATGCAAGCAGAGGCGATTATCCGAGTGTTTCTTAGTACATGCGGTATCGATGCCCCTGAGGCGGGTATTAGGCCAAGTTGGGTTTCTAATAATGCTATTAGCACCGCGGCGAAAATCGCTGTAGCGTGCACCGGCAATTCATAACGTCGGTCATCGTTGCGCAAGTTAAATTTGACGGGGCGACGATGGACGGAATTGTAACCGCGAGAAGACCGTTGCGAGTGCAACGTTGGAACGAGCTTTTCTCGTGAGAAAAATTCCCACGAAAAGCTCTGTCTCTCCCCGGTGCACTTTAGTGTCATAGGCGGCAATTCAGAATCAACGATGCGTCCTCGTCTTCGTTCGTTCTCTTTGCGGGACAAGTTCTCCGATATCGGAGGAGTATATAGAATATGGCACCTGGCTGCTGTTACACGAAGAACATTGATTTTCCGGGAGGTTAAGGACATCGTAAACTGCAGCCACCACGTGACTTTAAACTAGCTCGGTTGACAATTTATAAATATTCGTCGCCACCGTTCATTCAGCCATCGCGGTGCAGTACGTTTCTCCGGGTGTTGGATCGAGCTAACTACGGATCATTGTTTCACCGATAAGCTACGATCGTTTTGCCGGCACGACGCGCCGGAGGAGGGGCAAAACGATCGTAGACTCTTCGAAATTTCGGCTCCTTCGGCTCACGTTCAATTTCGAAGGGTTCGTTGCGCCGAAAAACAGCGAAAGAGGGGGACGAGAGGGAGAGGAAGGGGACCGAAGATACCCGCTGGTAACGCAATTTAACAAGCTTACCTCTATGCTCGGTAAACCCTCTATCCCGTTAGCTCTGGCGAATGCAACTTGTGACCCACATGCAAGCAACGATTGAGCACAACTAAGCTAGGCTTTACGGCGATAAGGACGGCTGGCGACTTTCGATGTTTCCTCGACGATTAACTTCCAAGTCGCCGAAGATGCATCGCTCGACGACGATCGGCTCTCGAGTCCTCTCGAACGCTCCTGGACGGATGAGACGCGTTGCAAGTTCGTCGATCGTAAACTCCGAATCGAGAGGCCCGATCGATCTCAATTTCTACCTGTTGTTCCCATCGAGGCACGCAGGTTCTTTAACGCGCCGAGGAAATAGCCAGTGCGGTCCAACTATTCGCACGATGGATTGGAATCTCGATGTTCGTTCGTCCTCGAGAAACGGTCAATGTTCGCTCGAAACCGGGCTTCACCGCGGTATTCGCTCTACCGTGTATACGTCTATGTACGTCGGGCGATATCACGTAAATTCGTCGACCGGGCCGGCGAGAATATTCGCCGCGTCCTATGCTCGCAATTTCCTCTCTACTCTTCCGTGTCTTCCGTTTAATCGAGCGACGATCTGTTTGCAGTTTCTTTGCGTATCTCGAGTCACTTGCACAGAGTCCAATACGTCCCGTGCGACGAGAGCACCGACGGGGACGAAGAGCCGGCGAGCTTGGCCGAGCGACGTTCCCACGTTTTCTTTGCGCAAGAAAACCAAGAGAGACGGCGCGCAAGAGGGAAAAAGAGAGAAAGCCGATGTCACGAGGACGGCACTCTACGTGCTCGTCGTTTCTTCCGTACTGCGTCCGGGTCGAGCACCTACCTAGCCGAGTCGTCATCGAGGACTCGACGCAGGCGCTCGGAGGAAAAGCAACCCCCTGTTACCCGCAACCACCAACCTATCCATCCCCTCTGTGCATCGGTCAGGGGGGTGAACATCCAGCAGTCCGACGCTTCTCTCTACCCTAGACTGACGACGATGACGAACGAAAGCGGGACGACCGTCTTCGTGGGACTCTGCTCCTTATTGGCAGACTTTGAACTTCGTCACGAGCTACGCTTCCGGGTGGCCCGACGGAAACGCTGGGGACCGTCTGCTGAAATTTTCATCCGCTATCCTCCCGATTGCAATCGCTTCTCTGTAACGGATTCGTTTCGCGTGGTACCATCGGGGATACTCAGGAATCGCGACGAATACTCGATGGTTGTGGTGAAGAAATTGCATCGATCGAGCGTTTCGCCCTCGGCCTGTTGTAACTCGCGCGAGGTCGGGGGTCGGGTCGCATCCCGATGGGAAATAAAATCGTAGCTAAAAGATGGGATGCATGAAAAGCGTTCCGTGGCCCACTGCCTCGGCTTCGAAACTGTCTCTGAGTAAACTCCAACGAGGGAAGAGAATTCGCGAAGGTTGCACATGCGCCAGCGTCGGTCCCCATGGAAACGGGATGCGAGCCACCGCGTGTGAATGCGTATTGATTACTTTGCTCTTGCTCCATTCCGCGATCTTTCGGTCCTCCTATCTTCTCCTGTTACCCCTCCGACCCTGGGCCCATCGCTTTTTTCACCGTTCTTTCTCCTCTCTTTTCTCCACGTTCGACGAACGGAGGCTTCTCCTTTCATCGAAAACCTACCCCCTTTTTCCTCAAATTAGCCCCGTAATGTCCTACCGCGCGCTCCAACCCCTTTGCATAGCCACCGAAATCTCTCTCCACGAGGTTTCTTCAATTTACGAGCGATTATGAGTTTACTTGACCGAAGCTCCTGTATTTTCCTGTGCTTCCAGAAGCCAAAGGTCTAACTTATCACATAACAGTGCAAGATTTTTTTCTTTATCTCCATTATCTCCATTGGGACATTGGTCCTTCGTTGCGGAGAGACGAGCTAAAGTCAGTACTATCGAGTTACTCGCTTGTTTTCCATAATACTTAACCTTACGACCAACTAAAGCGCAATAGGAAGCATTTCGTGGAACGTGACCATGGTGTGACGAGACGTTGCGAGAAATACGAAACACCATGGGTACCAGTTGCTTGTAATTTTTATTTCTCAGTCGCGTCGTAAACACCTAGGCGGAACAAATTGGGCTACCGGCTACTTTCGCAACTTCGATGTCCATTAGAAATACAAAATCTCGATGGCCAGGCAATTACGAAGGTACTTCGAGACGCGTCGTATCGAGAGGAACGAGCATATCGATTCAAAGGATACGTCTTTTATACCGCGATCTTATCGTCGGACGGCCACTTATCCTCCAAAGAAGCTGCTCGACAATTGCCAAGTCCGGGGAAAAAGAGTAAACACCTATCCCGCGTGAATAATTCTGCCAGAAGCTGGTGCTGGCCGAATGAGAAATTGTTACAAAAACTATTGGAAAAGATACAAAATTTCTTTGCAGGCTCAATTGAGGCTGCTTCTTCTGCGATAAAGGGAAATTGATACGAGGAGTGGAAATTTAGTCTCGCGTGTCGCGGGAAAGTGGAGAAAATGTATCCGTGACGCGTGCTCGAAACTTCCGGAGAAATACGACGGTGTGAAACGTTAAATAGGAACTGAGTCGGATCTTGATAAGTTCGATAATGAGCAGACACGTAGACGGAAATGTATAGCCGACGATACGTCATTCACCGAGGGATGCGATTCAAGTTTCACCCTCCTGGCCACGCAACGATTATGTAATGCTAATTTTAAGAAGAATTCATCGAGACGCGCGACATTGAAGCATCGATCGCGGACGGAGTCTTATCTATGCTAGAAATTTAATTGGAGCCTCGTAGGGCCAATGGAAATAAGCGTTGCCTCTTATTATCAGTGGCATACACCGGTGCATTGTTTGGTCACAGTTTGTAATTTCAGGGACGCAGCTAACACTTGCAAATTTCTCTCGCCAACAATGGCACTTATCGATATTCATAATACAGAGAAACGTCGACACTTTCGCGAAGAGAACAAAACAGAGTCGGCTATAAAGTTATGACGTAACGCTGTGCCGGTGTCTTCACAGGGCAATTTACGAAATTACTCCAAGGATTCAAACGGTGTGAAACTATACTCACGCCGTTCCTGAAGAGCAAATATGTGACAATATTCCATGCGTGACCACTATATAAAAAGGTGAAACTCCGCGAGTTAGAGAGTCACTTTCCTGCGTCACCCGCGCTTTGAAACATTTTCGAGGAGCCTCTCTTTCGTTGATATCACGGGGATAAATTGCTTTCGCAACCTCAAAGTATTACGGTTGGACCGCAATTGGTTCTCAGGATCTGCCGCAAATATGAGAAGTCTGTGCGTTTACATGTTACTAATCGCGGCAGCCGCTTGCTACGGTTTGCCGGAAAAGGTCGAATACACCGGGAAAACCGAAGCGACGAAGAAACAGCCTGCAGAAGAGAGACCGTCGTCTATCTTCGTGCGACCTAGAAATTCCTCCAAAGTCGCTCACGCGAATAACAATGACAGGGAGGAGGATGCAAAATTCGCGGACAAAGAGGCAAGAACGACCGCTCGTCTATCTCCCAATGGCGAATCTAGAGATAAGTGGAAGCTGGGTCTCTAATTTTCACCACCTGCGCAAAATACCATATATTACCGGGAATTGCAACTTGCAAGTTCCAGTTGCTGCGGCTCCAGATACAGCTCCGGCTCGTTGACTCGACCTGATCCGCATTACAACAGAATTCCGGCGGAAAGCGGCCGATATCCCTCTCAATACGGCGAACGACTACCTGTCGATAGGTAGTATCATCCTTCGTACTCTATATATCTTGCTCGCAAAAATTGGGGAATATTTCAAACGAACATGAAACTATATTAACTCGAACGAAAGATACTCGGGAAAGAAGGAATTGTATATCGTAAGGACGCATCTACAGATATGGATGGCAAACTCAAGGGCGACCGCCAGGTCCGGGTGGAACTACCGGAAGACCGGAAGTATTCGATGCACTCTACGGGGGAATACAGCCGGGAGATAGGTAATTTATCGCGCAGGACGTTCGGAATGGAGCTTTTGACGCTGTTCTTTGCAATCGACAGATATAATTCCCGTCCGAGTCACGGAAGCGAAGGTCCTGGTAGGCCAGGGGGGTACGCCCCCGAAATTAGCGGTGGATATAGCTATGGCAATGGTGGTGGCCATGGAGGCTACGGCAGTGGGAGGCCACTCGGACAGGGGGGATTCCATGGGGTCGGTAGTTATGGAATTTCGGGGACCCTTGCGGATGGCGACAAGTTTGGACCCGGGGAACTAAATTATTCCGAAGGGAACGCTCCACCAGCCTCGAATATCTACGCTCAGAAGGTAACCGTCTCTCGAAGTTCTCGCAATTAGGAATGGATGCTTTTTCCTTTCGATTTCACTCGTGTATGGCTTGTTTCAAGGCCGTGGCTCTAAAAGCTTTGGCCGGAGTCGCTTTAATCGGGGCAGCCGCTGCACTAGCTACGAACCCGGTTCTCCTACCGATCGGCCTCGTGTCGGGTAGAAGAAAACGATCAGAGCTTTCCCAAACGGACGAAGATGTACAAATGGATTACATACTAAAGATGTTGAAGCTTAATTTGATCAAGGTATTCTAAATGTCCTCGATAAACGATAACAACGGAAGGCTGTTCTCTAAATAATTAAGATTACGGGTGGGGAATCATTTTTCAAATCAGGTATACAGCAAGGGAGGACGACAGAGATTGCTGGTTTCACCGAGATGCGTTGCCAGACTAACGTGCGAAATTCAAAGAAATTATTTGACGGATCTCAGGAAGGACGTTGAATTTTTGAGGGAAGGCAAGGACTCTGAACAGCGACTCGCAAACTTGTATGAATATTTATCGTTAAAGCTATGCTCAGAGTGACATTCAAGGACGCGCTAAACTCCTTTCATTGCAGAATTCGAAGCAATATACTGAACGTAGACTCTGTCAGCGACAGCGTTAAGAAATTAATAGAATCTGGCGTTTCTGTCGCATCTACCGGGGGAAATTGCAACTTGTTTGCCTGTTCGTTTATAAAAACTGGATGATGGAGCAAACGAGCGAATAGTATTCGCACTTCATTAAAATAATCGAAAACTTGAACTACCTGTCTTTTGATTCAAATACGTGACTCCGAAAATTCTCGTTCCCTGTGAAAGAAATTCGTCGCAAAGTAAAATAGGTTCCTGCGTTCAATATTTCAAATTGCGCAAATAATCTAATTACAATCATTAGGCACTACAGAAGCGAATGTTGAATTGCCGCCAACAAAAATGGCGTTTACGTTTACGCATTGTTGCTACGAGGTGGCGTAGGCGGCAAACAGTTTTGCCGCGCTTGCAATCTCTCTGTGTCCATTTCCGTGGCGCTTGCCGCAGTAAACGATCTACACGTGACTGTGAAAGGAGTGAGAAAGAAAAGATAAAACTGACGTGTCCTTAATGCAACTCAACGTGGCAATTCAGAACCGGTGTAGGTTCGTTCGTGGTGTTTCTGATCTATCCGACGGCGGTTAATCGTTTAACAGAGCGGTCCGTCGGCCGTCGGCCCGTAACAGTAGCCGAGTTAGACGACTTGCCATATTTCGTCGTAATTCCGCTTGTCAAGCCGTCGTACGGGCGAAATAACGTTTTGTACGAGCACATCGAGGTTATATCGGTAATGATAACGTCAACACCGATTGGTTCGACGCAATATACATTATTCATCTTGTTTTCACGGGCATAAGCGGCTCATCGTGGAAATGCCGACGGTCCGCTCCTCGACCAGTCTTTCGATCGCCTATCATTAACATTGAATTGTTTTGCAACGGCCTAACAGATGTGTCTTATCGTAAAATGATCGACAATGATCTCGGGAGTTAACGTTGAACGTAGTATTTCGTGATAAAATTGGTGCGCGCAAAAGTAACGGGAGAATTGTCGCCGACGGAAAGCGGTTCGTTACGCACGTTTACCGAGGTCGTTTCTACGTGTCATTGTCGACAAGCAGTTTCGATCATCATGGGTACAAGTATAAGAAGGAAAATGGACAAGGACAACAATGTCGAGGAGGGAGAATCGTATCACTTGCACGAAGCCTCGGACTTGCGAGGTGACGAAAAAAATATAGCTATTCTCTTATTCTTATACACGATGCAAGGTATACCGCTCGGTTTGAGCGCCTCTATTCCGATGTTGCTGCAAAACAGAGGTGTGTCCTATCGCCAACAGGTAAATAGCTCTATAACAATAACGCGAAATACGCTCGATGTCCGTTGACGTCACCGACTGTTTACATTGTTCAAACCATTACATTACTAGGCAGAGTTCAGCTTCGTTCAGTGGCCGTTTTCGTTGAAACTATTGTGGGCACCTATAGTAGACTCTGTGTTTTCCAAAAGATTTGGAAGACGCAAAACATGGTTAATTCCTACTCAGTATTTGATGGGTCTGTTCATGGTTCTCCTATCCAATCACGTAGACCACTGGCTGGGAAAGGAAGGGGAGAATCCTAACATAGAAATGCTAACTGTATTGTTCTTTGCTCTAAACGTTCTTGCTGCAACTCAGGATATAGTGGTAGATGGTTGGGCCTTAACTATGTTAAAGAGGTACAATTTCTGATACGAGTCAGCCACGTTAAACTTTGATACGGTTCTTAACTTTTTTTTTTATTGCACGTATCAAGGCGTAACGTGGGGTATGCATCCACTTGCAACAGTGTGGGGCAAACCGCTGGCTATTTTGTGGGCTATGTCCTATTCATGGCCCTGGAGTCCCCAGAATTTTGTAACGGCTACTTAAGATCTGTTCCTTCCGACAAGGGCATACTGACCTTACCTGGTAAGAGGGAGTTTGACGAAATCTCTGCCAGCTATGGACTAAATATTCATAGATGCATCTGTCTTTGCAGAATTTTTTTATTTCTGGGGTTGGATATTCGTAATTACGACTACATTGGTAGCATTTCTTAAGCACGAGGACGTCGAAAAAGTGGAGAAGCAGGAGGAATTAAATAGGGATATCAAACATGCTTACAAGCTACTGTGGGATATTATGAAATTACCATCTATAAAGACTATGATCGTATTCCTCTTGACAGCCAAGGTTACATAATTTTAAACGAAATTATCATTAACGTCGTTGTCGATGCGTAAAGTAATTCGATACGTTGTACCTCGTAGATTGGGTTTTCCGCTTGCGACGCAGTAACGGGCTTAAAGCTAGTGGAAGCTGGCATACCAAAAGAAAAATTTGCTCTTGTTGCCGTGCCTATGGTACCTTTGCAAATATTTTTGCCCCTAATAATATCCAAGTACACCGCCGGTCCCAGGCCCATGGGCGTGTACATAACGGCGATGCCATATAGGTGACTATACACGAGTAACGACCGAACGCACAATTAATCGAGCATTCTACGCAGTTAAGAAATAACTCTAATTATTCGCCTAGGCTCGCGTTCGGTTTAGTGGCAGCTCTCCTCGTATGGGTCACGCCGCACTTGGTGACGAACGGTCACGTTCCGATTTACTACTTCGTCATGCTAATAGCTGTCTATTTCGTACATCAGGTAAACACGACGTCAAATAGAATACGACCGAGCAAAACGCGAATTAACGGGGCAAATATATATCCTGATGTTTATTCTACGCATCTCAGATAGCCGCGAGCAGCATGTTCGTCGCGTGTATGGCATTCTTTGCTAAAATTAGCGACCCAGCGGTCGGCGGTACTTACATGACCTTGCTAAACACGCTGTGTAACCTTGGGGGTAACTGGCCGGCGACCGCCGCACTCTGGTTCGTCGATCCTCTGACGATTCGGCGATGCAGCACCGATCCCTCCAACGACTGTAGCACAATTGCAGAGAGAGAGGTCGGTAGGGATGCATTTTCGTGGGTGATAGTACCGTAAATCGTATCGCGTAGGTCGAAATCGTAGCTGTTGACACTCCCGCGATACGGAAGGATCTTGCCGCGTCGGCCGTTGGGAAGGATCTGTCGCGCGTCCGGACGAGTTCGTCTATACTCGGAGGATTACGGCGATTAGATCTACGCGAGGCCGTTTACGGTACATTGGCCCGTGATACGACGATGCCTCGCTCGCTCGCTCACCGAATAATATTTACATTTTCAGCTCTGCTCTAATACGCACAATGGAGTCTGTAATATGCATCTCGATGGATATTACGTGGAAAGCATCCTCTGTTTGATCATTGGATTCTTGTGGCTCAGGTGGGGCCGAAGGAAACTCGACTTTTTGCAAGGAAGGCCAATGTCTGCCTGGAAAGTCGTTCTTCCGCGGCAAAATAGATAACGCATTC
This sequence comes from Cerceris ruficornis, assembly GCA_963989415.1. Lineage (NCBI taxonomy): Eukaryota > Metazoa > Arthropoda > Insecta > Hymenoptera > Crabronidae > Cerceris > Cerceris ruficornis. The sequence goes on along the minus strand of OZ022527.1, from coordinate 16,077,875 downwards.
GTTCGGTATAATACCGAAATTGTACCTGTAATTACTAGAGAATTGTACAATTCGATGCGCGCATACTTTCCACATACCGGGTATTTGCACGGGTAACTTCCTGTACATCTACCGAGTGTTCCAATTCTCCCATCTCCCCTTATCCCGAACGATTTGCAACGTCTTACGTTTTTAATTTAACAGGGACGCGTCTTTTTTTTTCGACGAATTTCGCGACGAGGCAGGTGTGAAATATTGCGATAACGACGGTCGGCGACTGATGCGTCGTTACGACCTTACCTGACGAAGAAGTAATCTTCGATTTGTTACGACAGATTTCTACGATATTCCTTTGCAAAAATAGCACAATACTAACGTTAAACAAGTACTGCGACAATGAGAAAGCATGCTCCGTGATACAGATAGATTCGTCTCAAGTTTCATTCGACACTTTGTTTTTCATTCGTATCCGGCCTTTTCCAATTTCCTTTCGTACGTAAAATCGTACTGTCTCCTCCTTCTGTGAAGGTCAGCAGCAGCAGCAGCGAGCAATCAGTGTTATCTTACGTCGCATGCAATTATTTTTTAAACGATGCGATAACAGTGACGAACTCGCAGTACTTACAGGTTGACGTGCAAATGTATATATAATGTTAATAAAAATTCTCCATACGAATATATTTTAGCACCGTGTGTTTGTTCCCACTTCCTTCTCCGTATCCCCCCGAGGCTCTCCGGTAATAAGTTAAATCTTCGGGTACCGTAGAATAATTTACCAACGTTTCTGCCCTTGTCAGCTTGCTAATTTACATTTTATTTCATCCAGCGTCTCGTTAGAAGAGAAAAAAAGCAGAAAATCCTTTGAATCACTTTTAAAGAAAAGATACAGTCGTCGTCGTAAAGCCAGTTTCCTTTTTTTTGTACTCAACGGATCGCTTATCCGCAACATCCGGGCAATGGCTTCCCTCGATGGTCATCCTCGGTAGACGTAGCCCTTTTCTTCGGATGCATCGTTCCCGAATGCACCGTTCCCGGATGCACCGAACCGTGCTTGACGTTCGACACGTTTTTCGTAGACTTTTCCGTAGTGGTAACCTCGTGTTCTTCCGCCGTCGACACCTGTTGAACGGCGCGACGGTATTCCTGCGGATTGTACGTTCCTTCATCGATTTCGCGTTCGATTCGATTGTCAATCGGAGAATCAGAGAAAAAAGAATAGTTACGATTCTTAGTGGATCCATGGCGGGTCGAGATAGGGTCAGAGATTGCAAAGTTTGCGCCTCACTGGGCTCGGCTGTCCGTGCACAAATCACGCCGAAGATCGTTGTAATCAGAATTATTCGGACGAACATGTCGTTAGTCTTTGAGCAAGAAAATTAGTTCCTTCGGCAGCAGAGACTTTTCTGTTCGTTTCGCCAGGAAGCAAAGTCCTTTTATTTCGGCAGATTTGTCACGTTTAAAAATTCTAGTCAAAATATTCCGTCTTAAAGTTGACGAATTGCTCCGCGTTATTAGTTCCGCGATTTGTTTGGCTCTAAGGCACGGGAAACGTTTGCGATTATTTTGCAAACTTACGAGGCAATTTAATAGAGTAACGGCGAGCATTAATAGAAACGGTACTGTTTTAAACGTTAAATGATTTATCTTGCAATAAGTATAGTATAATACATCGACAATAATCTTGGTACTTTTGATACACCTTTATACACACTTACATGCACTTAACGACTACGTAAAAGTGCATCGCATCACCTAAATATACTTTACTCGAACGTAGCTCTCTTGAAATTTAACAACATGTATACACAAACATCGATTACTATTGTATACGTAATTATGTCGTGCATAATTCATTCGTATCGATAGCCAGCCACGAATACGACCCGGTTCGTCACTGTCGAGAGTCATTCTCGCGTGTGCCGAGTCCAAGAAGCTACGATACACTCTGATAAACGTCTATTCACAATAAAATCTTTACAATTTGTGCACAACATTGTGCGCGGAAAAATATCAGATCGATCCGTGGATAGAACCACCTCGAAAATAACGTATCGTTTTGTACAGTGGTCGGTGGTACAGGAATATATGTATATATAACGTAATACGCTACTTTGTATCCGTTCCTCTGTTGCACGATACGGCAAAGTACAGTAAGATTCGATAGAACATTGTAGACATCGTTTTGAAATGTTTGTACGATTGATCGACCTGTTCCAGCGTAATTGTGATTTCTCTCTAAGCGTTCGCCGTTGCAACGAGTTCTATGGTATTTTCGTTCGGCGCTAATCGTTGAGATACAAATCTATACTTTCTCTGGTACTTGTAACACCGATTATATTCGAACGATAGGGATCCATTCTGGATCTGCCGAGCGGAGGACTGTAGAGTGTAAAGACGATGCACACGTATACGTACATATATCAACGCTAAACGTAATTGGCAAGACGAACTGCAATGCGTATCGATAAGACGCTTCTTTTCTGTGTTATATTTTCGAGAAATTACTCCCTCTCGGCGGAAATATCTGCCGAGTTATCGTTGAATTATTGAAATGGTAAAACTCGTGTCTGGTTTCACGGGAGAAATCAAGCTGAACGAGTTGGTGGATTAGGAACGGTCAATTCACGTGCTTAGCAAATCCTTTACGAGTAATCTTAATCTTAAATTTTCGCCGTGGACCGAGCGAATCTATTGTCACGTTTTTTTTTTTAAATTTGTATATCTTACGGTATAGTGAATTAGTTCTATCCGTTCCCAAGGCACCGGGTTTCGATCCTAAGATCAAAGGTTCTCAAAGTCACCGATAAAAGACGATCCGTTCGTTTCTTTTTGTCACCTCTTCCTTTTCTCCGTTCGTCGGTGGATCGTGCCTTTTGCCGGTACGATGAATTAATTATCATGTAATATTACGTTGCTCGAGAAACGCGCAATGATCGAACAATTTGAAGTAACTTTGACCAAATGGCCGATCGCCCAGAGTTATCCAAGAATCGGATCGACGAAACGATACTTTTTTCAGAGCCGGCTCGATTGTTTTACGTTAGATTGCCAGGCATATCCGTGTCGCCTATGAAAATACACAACGGAATGTGTGGGTGTACGATGAAAATAACGTCGAGAGTCTAGGCGGTGCATCAACGTTATCAATGCACCCACGCGAAGGCAGAAAATTGGCAAGCAGCTTTCGGCAGAGGAAATCGTGCTCGATAAAATATCGACTCGAAGAGAGAGATGTTTGTCGAAGCCTATTCTTTCGTCCTACGAATCTACGGGGTGTCATGGAAACGATAGCTGCCGAAAGCTCGTCAAGATAAGTACGAAAACACAGTCTTGCAGATTTCGAGATCTCTTCAAGGTGGAGCTATGGAATTTAAAGACAGAGAGAGTCTCAAAGGGGGATCAGCACGGTATTGGTGTTCTATGTAACATTGGTATGTACAAAATTCTCTCTACTCTTCGATCTGCAACCCGAAGCAGCGCGCAAGCACGAGGGAAACGCCGATCGCGACGAACCGCGACTAGTTTTCCATTCTGCACTAAACTCCCCGACCAATTCCAAATAGCACCGTTCGAATTATCCGTTACTTACGTTTCACGCTGATCGGCATAAATGTTTACCATTTCGACGAGCTAATCCGACGGATCTAGCGAACGAGATCGTCGTCGTTCAAGATCGGCACTTTGTCGCTCTTCTGACCGGCTCGCAGAGTCGCGCCCCATTTTGCACCCCTTCCAGCCTCCGAACTGGCCATCAGAACAGAGTACGAGTTGGGGCTGGCTGCCTCTTTGCTGTAGTGTATTCCGTATAAGAAATATATCAGCATTCCTGCAACGGACAGACGGATGTTTCAGTTTCGAGGGCGACGCGGTGGCTCGCAACGGAAATTCGGGAACCGATACGCTCGGATTTTTGTGCAAAATTTCATGATGCTCCTCGACGTACCTACGGTCATCCATACGAGAAACCGCAACCAAGTGAGGAAGCACAGGTGGAACATGAGGCCCACGTTGAGGAGAATGCTCAGCGCAGGTATCAGAGGTACCATGGGCACCTGAAATTTGCCGGTACTGGGATTCTGCTGATGCGCCGCGATCACCAGGACACCTACGATCATTCGTCATTGTTTCGACGGTCTACGTGACACATTGCAAGCTTAAAGAGCAAGAGATTCACTTCCTATCAGCAGGATAATGACGTTCGCCAGGCCAAAGTAGTCCTGCCATGCCGGATCGAAGCCAGCCTCGGATATCAGTAGGAGCAGGGAGTACAGAGAGACACATGCCGCGATGTAGATCATCACGGCCCCGGAAACGGTTCCCGTCTTGCAGTTACCCAGGAAATTCGACAGCCAGGCGTATCGAGGCTTGAGTTTCCCGGTGCCGTCGCCGGAATCTAAGAGCTGCGCAGGAAAATTGTTCGATGCTCGAGGAAAGCACCGAGATACCGTCGGTCGATTTCACGTTACCTCGGATTCCGCGGACGTGATGCTGTTGCAATCGCTGTTGGAGTCGGCACCCTCCGTGGGAGGCGAGGACAGGCTACTGGGGGTGCCAGGATTCGATGGTAGCTGAGGTGCGGCCTTCTCCGGCCGATACCTCAGAATTATCACGCTCGCTGAAACGATGGTATAGGCCAAGAAGGTACCGATGGACATGAACTCGACCAGATACTGAAGCTCGAAGAGCAGAGCGATCAAGGCACTGACGGAACCGCTGAAGACCAAGTTGAGAACCGGAACTTGGGTGCGCTCGCTCACGTGACCCATGAAACTGAAGAGCAGACCGTCGTTTGCCATCGCGTACATCGTCCTCGGCAGAGAGAAGAGAGATCCGAAGAGGGTCGTCGTCATTCCGCAGAGAGCCCCGATGCTGCCGAGAAAAACGGTCGAATCGAATAAGTCTGCATATTTTCCTGGATTCGAGGAAGCTTCGTCGTTACCTTATGACGTATTTGGCCCACGTTATGCCTCTGTAGGAGAAAGCCTCCGGGAGCGCCGCCGTTGGATTGATGTCCCAATACGGTACGACCAAGGTCAAAGCGGCACCGACCAATACGTATCCGATGGTCACGATCGCCATTGAGAAGAGGGTTGCTCGAGGTATGCTGCGTGCCGGATCTCGCGCTTCCTCCCCGGAAGTCGCGATCGAATCGAATCCGACGAAGGCGTAGAAGCACGTAGCGGCTCCTGCGATCGTTGCACGAGTACCGTAAGCCCGAAAAACCGACGATTTAAAGTGTACGTCGGAGCAAACGGTAGTTTACCAGTTAATACGCCGCAGAATCCAAACGGCAGGAGCCCTCCGTTCTGGCTGCTCCAATTGGAGAAATCGGCGCAGTGTATTCCGAGAACGATCACGAGTCCCATAACGCCGAGATTGACTATCGTCAGCAAAGAGTTGACGGTGGCGGAGCACTTGACACCGAGAGCGAGGAGCAAGGCGTAAGCCAGACATAGACCAGCTGCCAAAAAGTCCGGAACTCCGTCGACCGTGTCTCCGAGGGTGTACCCGTGCATCATGTTCCGGGTGTAAGTGCTGATCGATCCTCCTGCCAACGAATCGACGTACCCGCTCCACGCCCTCGCCACGGAGGCCGCACCTGTTCGACAGGGTGAAAGATGTAGCGTCGACGTTGAGCGAAAATTAATCGTCGTTACCTATCATGTGTTCGAGGATAATGTTCCATCCGATAAGAAACGCCCAGAATTCTCCGACGGAAACGTAGGTGTAGACGTACGCGCTCCCGGCTTTTGGCACGCTCGCTCCCAATTCGGCGTAGCAGAGCGCCGCCAGGAGGGAAGCTAGACCGGCGAGCATGAAACTGAAGATTACACCTGGTCCAGCCATGTCGTGAGCAACAGTTCCCGTCAGAACGTAGATTCCGGCACCGACCATATGACCAACGCCTAAAAATCAAACGCCGAGACATACATATGTCTTCAGAGCCATCGCCAGATCGTGGGTACGGAGCTACGACGGCGATCAATTTTCCTTTCCCTCGTCGTCGAGGGCAAACGAACAAATTTTTATTGGTTCGTTGCGCTACAATATGTTCGTGCAATCATCGTTTTTTCCGGTTTGCGACCGTCTTATCTCGACCGACCACGATACAGCAAGAGGCAGACGGAAATGTCCTTAAGACGCAAATAGCATCGAAACGGAACATCGTCTTTCTTCGGATCATATTTGTCCTTTTTTCGCTGCGTACTCACCGAGTAAGGTCATATCGAAGGTACTGAGGCATCTCTTCATCGGTGTTTCGAGCAAATCACCTTCGAGCTTTTTCTTGCGATTCATTTTCGTGCACAGACCGGACATGACGTGCCCCAAGATCATTCGACGAACCGATGGCATCTTGGATCCTGAAATTCATATCTATCAGCGGTTTTTCCGTAGTTTTCCTCTCGCGAAACGAGACGTCCAACGATCGCCTGCAACGTCGTCCTTGTGCCGCGCGACGAATGTTCGAGAAGTATCGTTCTCTTCGGCAGTAGCGTTCCGATTATTATTTAATATCCTACTCACAAAGAGACGCTCCGTTCAAGAGATCAAAATTTCGGCGACAGAATCGAAGGGCAGCTTGTCGATAGCGGCGACGAAATGCGAGCTATGGTGATCGCGAGGGACGCTGAAATCTACGGCGAAGTCGCATGCCGCCTCCCCTAATACGCAAACTCGAGGATTCGATCGATTCAGCTCTAATGGAACTATTTACGTCACTCGACCAGCGAAGTATGAATGGAGAAGATTCTTCGATTCGACGTTATCCCGCGAAATAAATGACGCTCACGAGGGGGACCTGCATCCCCATTTTGGAGATTCGTCATCACGAAACGAATTACATAAATATTGCTTTAAAATTGTCCGAAATACCTGACGTTCCTAGATTCGAGCTAGCATTTACTATCCTATGGGGATATTTGCCATTTTTCCCGGTAATTACGAGCTTTCCATCGTTGCATCTGCTTCTCAAAAAGAAAATTGGACCCAGAAAATTTCATCCCGGCCGACGGCCACTTGTTGTTCGACAAAGAAGCGTGGAAAGAGATCTAGCGGCGCTGAAATTTCTATATTTGCCGAGAGAACGATTCGCAAAGAGTGAAACATATTGCCGCTAAATTAAGCGATGGCTCATAGTCGATGATTTTTTTAATTACAAAATTTGCATTATCCGAGATTCATTGGATATTTTTGAAACCGGTATCTGGACTTGCAAGAAAAGTTCGGTATCTGACACACTCTCTTAATATCTGCCTTAAAGTTGACAATGGGCAGGAACGAATTACGGTGATCTTCCTAGGTAGGCCCAATAAATATGCAAAATTTCATAAAAGTCGGAGTGTATCGGTCCCATTGCCATTATTAAATATGACGGCAGTACCTGATAGTACCGATAATACATCGGATGCCCACTTGGAGGCAGCACCATCTAATTTGCCGAAGAGTGTACGTTACCGTTCGATATCGAGGTGGCATTTATTCATGTAAAATAAGCTCGCAAAAATCATATTATTGTGTCAGGTACATATATTTCGTACGATCGTACGTTTCGACGCGGAGTGAGAAAGTGTATATGTGCAATAAACGTATGATAAAGCGGTAAAACTCGGCTAGTGCGTTTTGCAGTTATCCTAACCTCTTTCTTCGTTCTCGACAACAAACAACAGATATTTATCACTGAAAATTATTTTTAAACTTTATCGTGACGACGGTGTCCGTTCGTCGAGCGTGCATTCCGCGTCTTTCTCTTCCTATCTTTTTCGGAACAACGGGGAAACTTAATATACGGGAACCGTCGGTAGCAGATGGCTTTTTTGACAATTGTTTGCGTAGAAAACATTTTTACGTATATTTTGTAGCCTCTATACCGTAATTCACGAACCGGGACGTCGATGCAATGATTTATCGTAGAGAAACGCACGAGTCCACTTCCCTTATCGTTTTTCTAGTATTTAGCAGAATCATAGAAGCACAACTGAATGCATAGTTAGTTGCTAATGTAAATACATTTTAGCAGATACTTAAAAAATGAGTTATCACCGTGGAGGGGGTAATAAGCCAAAGGGCTTTGGGTTTGCCGGTTTTCAAATGTCCGGTACAAAGAGAAGCGGTTCTAATGTACCACCGCCTCCTCCAAATTCCACCCTAAGTAAGCAGGGGTATCACACAATGAATTCTATCACCGAAAATGCCTTATCCGCGTGTTGGGGTATGCCAAAAAAACGTAGCAAAACCGAAGAAGAGTGAGTATATACAGTCTGAGAGAAAGAAGCATCCAAAGAACAGAGACCTCAAGGGTGGCACGCTAAATGCAAAGTTGCAATGTAAAATCAGATACTTCGAGGACGACGACGATCCTCCTACGTCCTCCTTGGAGTACATACCGGCTCCTGGGTCACCCACTTACGACCTGATGAAAAAATCCGCCCCAAAGGAAGACAGCGACAGCGAGGAGGATCCCTTGGACGCGTTTATGGCCGGCATAGACGCGGAAGTAAAGAGGAACACTTTCGAGGCTCAACTCGCGGAGGACGAGCGTAAGGAGGATAAGTCCAAGGGATTCCGAGCCGATATAGACGGAGAGGACGACGAAGAGAGCTACTACAGGTAAGATTCCGATTTTCTTCTTCCTTTTCCGTCGCGACGAGAAGCAAGAAGAACGGGGCGAAAGAGCTACGGGACGATTTCTTTGAAAAGGTACATGGAGGAAAATCCGACCGCTGGGTTGCAACAGGAGGAATCCGATCAGGAGATCGAATACGACGAGGACGGGAATCCCATTGCGCCTCCGAAAAAGAAGGAGATCGATCCTCTGCCGGCTATCGATCACAGCGAAATAAAGTACGAACCGTTCGAGAAAAATTTTTACAACGTTCACGATGAGATCGCCAGTCTGAGCAAACAGCAGATCGAGGATCTACGAAAGACCTTGGGTATCAAAGTATCCGGTCCGTCTCCGCCTAATCCTGTCACTAGTTTCGGTCACTTCGGTTTCGACGATCCTTTAATAAAAGCCATTAGAAAAAACGAATACACCCAACCGACTCCCATCCAAGCCCAAGCCGTTCCTGCCGCCCTGAGCGGCAGGGACATCATAGGTATAGCTAAAACCGGAAGCGGTAAAACCGCGGCCTTCATTTGGCCGATGCTGGTACACATAATGGATCAGCGGGAACTGAAGGCCGGCGACGGACCGATCGGTCTGATTTTAGCTCCTACCAGAGAGTTGTCTCAGCAGGTATTTTCATCCTTTAAGACGACGAATCGTATCGACCGTGCAGTTCGTTCCGACGTAACGCGGAATCCGGTGGAATCTCCTGACCTTTCGGCTAAAAGAGAAAGATTTCTATGGTCGCACCGGGGGTACCGTGAACGCGTTACAGAAGAGACGACTGTACGGCAGCGTAGGACAGGGTTAACGTCATCGTTATCGATAGATTTACCAAGAGGCGAAAAAGTTTGGGAAGGTTTACAATATTCAAGTATGCTGCTGCTACGGCGGCGGTAGCAAATGGGAACAAAGTAAAGCACTTGAATCGGGTGCGGAGATAGTGGTCGCAACGCCAGGTAGAATGATAGACTTAGTTAAAATGAAGGCGACCAACCTAACCAGGGTGACCTTTTTGGTATTGGACGAGGCTGACAGAATGTTTGACATGGGTTTTGGTAAGAAAGAAACGAAAATATTGCCTTCACGGACTAATCTCCGGATGCGATACGCAGCGCTTTTTTTCTACCGACTCTTGGCTCTCCGTGATCTCGTTTAGCCGGAGAAGAATCACTGTAACGTAATAACAATGATTTGGTTCCAGAGCCGCAAGTGCGATCTATATGTAATCACGTTAGGCCCGACAGGCAAACGTTACTGTTTAGCGCGACGTTTAAGAAAAGGGTAGAAAAGCTCGCAAGGGACGTCCTAACCGACCCGGTTAGGATAGTCCAAGGCGACGTCGGTGAGGCTAATACCGATGTCACTCAGCACGTTATAATGTTTCATAACAACCCGACCGGCAAGTGGACATGGTTGTTGCAAAATTTGGTCGAATTTCTGAGCGCCGGTAGCCTCTTGATCTTCGTAACGAAGAAGGTTAGTTGGGATATTCGCGCGACCGTTTCAACGACGAGGAGGTAACGCGCGATCTTAAAGAATTCGTCCTTTTCACGCTTCAGCTGAACGCGGAAGAGCTTGCGAATAATCTTAAGTTGAAAGAATTCGACGTTTTACTTTTACACGGTGATATGGATCAAATCGAAAGAAACAAAGTTATCACGGCGTTTAAGAAGAAGGATGTCAGTACCTTAGTCGCTACCGACGTAGCCGGTAATTACATTAACCGATTTTGCATGCGTTCGTAAGTCGAGCTGCCACGAGGATAACACGTTTCGATGTAATGCATTCGCTGCCCCGTAGCCCGAGGTTTAGACATTCCACATATCAAAACCGTCGTTAATTACGACGTCGCGCGAGATATCGATACTCACACGCATAGGATAGGAAGAACTGGTCGAGCCGGCGAAAAGGGTACGGCGTTTACCCTCGTCACGGAAAAGGACAAAGAATTCGCCGGACATCTCGTACGGAATTTGGAAGGGGCGAATCAAGAAGTGCCAAAGAGTCTGATGGACCTCGCCATGCAGAGCGCTTGGTTCCGGAAGTCGAGGTTCAAGGGTGGAAAGGGAAAAAGTCTGAACGTCGGCGGAGCTGGACTCGGATTCAGGGGAAGACCGGACGCCCCGAATTCGGTACGTGTTTGCGCGACTTTCGAGCTTTCCACGTCCGTGGACATGTCGGAGGGAAGAGGAACAACATCTAGCAGATTCTCCGTTATTTTAGACCGGCGGTTCCTCGTCTCAGGGTTCCAAGGACATAAGCGAGGTCGTCAAGAAGCTGGAGAGGCACGGACCCGGTAGCGATCGGCTTTCGGCGATGAAAGCCGCCTTCCGCAGCCAATACAATTCTCAGGTGAGCATACCTCTGCGAGAAGTCGGACAGATCGGAGCCAGTCAACGTGTTTTATTTAGTTTCGAGCATCTTCCGACCACACCTGGGAGCAGACGATCACACCGCCTTCGGTGATAATGCCACCGCCACCCCCGCTTCCGCCAAAACCGAGTACCGATCAGTCGCGAAACCAGGATAACCGAGGATCCAACGCCGAGGTCGAAAGGGGTGAACGGAAAAGGGTGAGAAAGAGCAGATGGGAATGATTTTACGACGGGATTACCATTATTTTGTGTAAACTATTATACAGCGATAACTATCCGAGCGATCGTGAAGGCCGACTTGTTTTATATTATAATAAAATTTAATTTTACCAAGCCTCTCGCAAACTTCGTTCCGCTTCGTCTCTCCAATCGATCCCGTTCTTCCGCATCGTATCTACGACTTCTGTCGGAAAAAGAGCCTTTATTGAAATACCTCCGATACAAAATTGAGAGTTATTTAACTTCTAAACGAGGTACAAAATTATTCCAACTTTCCTAAAATCCTACGTGCTACGTGAGATAATTGGGACGCGCACTTTCATCGAGTCCATTCCGCGTTTCCAATTGTCCTTGATCAACAACGATTAAACCGAACTTTCGGCTGGCAATGCGGCAATTAGTAAAGGCTAGGTCCTGTCGTAAAGTGATAATCTCGCGAGTGAGCAATTTCCCTGGGCGCAAATCGGTGCGTCCATTTCCAACGCGCAGCTCTTTGTATCGGTCATCTCTCGTCTTTTTTTCTTTCCTCTTTTCCGCCGTTTCATGGGAAAGATCGATCTCTGCGCGGCCGGTGCTCGACTTTCCGTCGAGTCGGTAGCGCGCACACGTTCGGCTCGAAATTTGCCTCGAATGAATCACAAGTTGCAATTATCCTCATAAGGAATCGCGTGGCCGTGATCGTGTCCGCGAAGCGCAGTCTCGGTAATTCGTATTTTTCATCGAGCCTTTTACACGCATCCGTTTCGCCGACGATTGTCGCGTCGTAGATTATCTGCTCGGTCGTTTTACGCGATTCGCGTGCCATCGACCCGCCTTCTCCTCGTTTCTCCTCGAGGGCGAGCGCCCGACGGAACGCGACGTTCTATCGAATCCTCGATTTCTCGATTCCTCGATTCCTCGTCTTTCCTCGGCTCGATGGCTTCCACGAATTTTCCTCCCGTTGCGCGTTTCTACGCGGCCGACGGTGCACTGCGCACTTGGACAGGCAGAGTTCGAAAAGGTCGCTCGATATGGAGATTAAGCCAAGGATAAGGCTATGATGATCAATCAGACTCAACCGCCTTGTTCGACGACGCAACGCGGCCGGGTGGGATGCTAATGACGGGTTACCGTTTGCCGCGAATCATTTCATGACGCACGCTCTCTCGCAGATCTTTTTTAATCCGCCATCGTGGTCCAGTCGAAGATCGCGTTACGATATTTCACGAAGATCGCGAAGGACGTCGGTGATTCGCGTACCTCGCAACGGCCGGTCGATCGGAGCGAGTCATTTCCCAAGGTTGCAAGACTATTGTCTCGTTCTCTCTCATTTGCTTCCGTTTTGATTCATCGCGATCGTGCTACGAGATACGAGAGCTCTAAGTTCAGTCTTCGTGCAGAGGCATTTCTATTCTTAGGGACTGATGTACTGGCCCATGGCAGGACTGCTCTTTCTGCGAGTCTTCTCGCTCCGCTGAGAGCCCATGGATCTCCTGGTATTGTCGTTGGTCCTGCCGAATTTTTCCATCGCCCTGGTATACGATCCGGTGCAGACTCTACCCCAGAGCTTTCTGTCCTCGTATTGCTTGCTCCGTCCCTCGCTCGATGTTCGTTGGACCTCGTTTTTCCTGCAAACTCTGCGCGCATCCTCCTTCTCTAGGGACGTGCTCGATCCCGCTCTTCCCTCGACGTCCTCCCAGGAAACGTTTATGTCCGACTGCACGCTGGAAGGCGTAGGGCAGCTGCTGTCGCTCGACAGAGACGACGATCTCACGAAGGACGGAGGCACGATCAGCTTCATCTTCTCGTCGTCCTCCTTCAGGGACAAACTCGAGGGTGGCTCGCTTCGCGCCCGGCTGCTGGTCCTTTCGCCCTGATCGCTCGCGTCCTGACTGTCCTGGCCGAAATTATCGTTCAGGATTATCTTGGCGATCGACGTTCTCTTGCGCAAATTCTCCATGTTTTCCCTCGGCGTGCTTTGGAATGTATCGACTCTCTGCAGGATATCCTTGAGATTCACGTTGGCGCATTCCGCGCCGTAGGTCGGCTTTTGTCGCTCGGTTCTTTGTACCTTTGTGTTCGATTTGCCATTCGCGATCGCCGCGGACGGCTTCTTGGTCGTTTCGTGAACGCTGTCTTTCCCGTGACACGTCACGTCCGAGTAAATGTAATTAGGTAGCCTTTCCTTCTGACGAGTCGGATTCGCGATCGACGAACGATCCGAGGAATCGACTCCTCGCGGCTTCCGAGTCGCCGTCTCGACTTTGGAAGAACTTTGCTGCAACCTGGCACCTTTGACGCACCGCTTGTACTTTTCGTCGATCGTCGTGTCGACGTTGCTCCGCGCGTCCGAGTCCTCCGAGAAAATGGAATCTCCGTTGATCTCGTTCGCTGCCAAGATCGGCCATCTGTCGAGAGACGGATCGACGTCCCTCTGTCCGTCGCTCGTTTCGCTGGCCCCGTCGCTGGTCGACTTTGTCTCGTCGTTCTCCGTCGGATCGGAAGCCACGGTCGACGGCGAGACTTGGATCTTCTCCCCGCGCCCTTCGTCCTCCTCGTCGTCGTCCTCGTTGCCGGAATCGCGATCGAAATTCTTCAACACCCCCTCGTCCTTCTCGTTTCGCTTTCTCAACTCCTCCCAATTCTTGCGCGGCTTGTAGCTGGTCTTTCTTCTGACGATCGTGCTCTCGGTGATGTCGATGTCCGGTATAAAGAGTCGGAGAGCCTTCGCTCCGGTCGGGAAAGTTATCTCGTTGACCCTCTTCTCGGTCATTATCGCCTTCAGGCTCGTCCTCGAAGCCACTTCCTGATGTTTATTGAACGCGGAGACCAGTTGAGCAACGGTGTACTTTGGCTCCTCGGTTTCGGACTCGGTCGAACGGTCTTCTTTGTCGTCGGATATTCCGGAATTGTTGGAACGGCTCGAGGCGTCGGAATGTTGACGCTCGCAAGGACGTTTGCCGGAGGAGAGAGAGGAGAGAGAGGAGAGAGTCGGCTCCATCGGGCGATTTATCGATACTTCGTCCGAGTCCTCGGTCAGGGTGTCGGATTCGATGGACTTGAGGGAATCCAAGTTTTCCTCGGACTCGGAACCACCTCGCGCCGACGGTTGCAAATATCGCGGATCCACGACTTTCTCCCCGACCGGCGCCTCGGCCGATCGATCGTTCGATCTCTCTCCGTTCTCGTTGTCCTCGGACACGAGTCGTCTTTCCATCGTTTTACCATCGAGAGGCTCGTCGCTCGAAGTCGAGCTGGACGCGGCTATCTCGGCGTCCAGCCGCTTAAAGATCGGCAGCATGTCTTCGGTCTTGGCGCGCTGGTAGGTCTTCCTTCTTCGTCTGAGGCACTCGAGGCTCCTGTATATGTCCAAAACCCCCTGAGACTTGGACAAAGATCTCAGTCCGTAGAGCTTCTCTCGTGACTTGCTAATTACAGGATTTATTATCATTCGCGTTTGTAGCGACGTCGAGGCTGCCGAAGGATTTCCATTGAGCAAGCATGCCTGAGATTGGATTCGATGTAGACTTCGTATTCTAGACAAGAGTCCTCGACTCGGTCCGTGATTGAGATTGGCCTGAGATCGACTTTGAGCTCGATCGAGCAAACCTTGGGTCTGCTCTTTGTTCAGGAGGCAGCTCTGACTGGCGCAGCTCAGGCTGGTCCTGGAGGAATTTAGACTCGTTCGAGAGTCCGCCGGACTTGGAAAACCGTCGCTACCCTCGAGGCTCGATCGACTTCCGGTGAGACGGTGACTCAGGCACATCTCGCTCTGACTCAGCAGACAGTCCTGCAAGCTCTGATTCTCGTGAGACTGTTCTTGCTCCTGTTCCTGCTCCTGTCCGTCCGCCGTCGACAGGTTTGCCTGGCTACTAGCCTGACTCAAGAGCGCGGCTCTTCTCGAATTTTCCCGACTCACGACGCGCTCCAGGAGAACTTCCCTGGACTTTGAGAGATATCTTCTGAGGTGAGGCGATGCCTGGGTAGGCGCGCCTCGCAGCCAGTCGTGGCGCAGGCATTGTTTCGCGGTCATTCGTGCACTGAAAAATGCGCAAAATATGAAAGGATTCATCCTAAAGCGAAGATCCGCCCGGGAAGGGTTCGTCTCGTTTACCTCGGGTCCAGCACCAAAAGCTTCGCGACGAAATCTTTTGCCTGCGCCGATATATCCTCGAACAGTTCCTCCGGAAAGTCCACCTCGGCCAGGGATATGTTCTGAAAGGTCTCTTGATCGGTTTCACCGCCAAACGGCGAGAAGCCGGTCAGCAGAACGTAGGTCGTTACGCCCAGGGACCTGCAAGACGCGCGATAAACGTTAAAAGGGAAGTCGAGGAGGGAAAGACACGCGCCCGTTTTCATTTTCTACGTACCACATGTCGGCTGCCAGAGTGATCGGCTCGTAGTGAAGAATTTCGGGCGCTGAAACACGAGAGACGATCTATCGATCGGGCAAAAATGTTCTCCTCCAAATTGCTAAACCTCCACGAGCGTTGCGTACAAACTATTTGGTCGAACGGTCTCATTTGAATTCGTGATATCATCTGGCGACGTCATTTTTATTTACACGCAAAAATTGAGCGTCTCGTAGGCGTCGATGCTCGGGGAAAAGTGATCTACGCGTTGCGAGCTAGCCGACGCCGACGCCGATGCCGACGGCGCGCCGGCGAACCGAGTCCGTAGGAGCGCTCTCGATTTTATCGGGCAGCGTTCTCCGCGCGATTTGGCTCGACGGTGCCATTAAACGGCGGCATTACAGCTATTTTCCAGCGTGTCGTTGAGTCAAAGAGTCTACGAAATTGCCGTAAAGGTTGAGCGCGATAGGCGATCTTTTCGTAGGTGAGCCGAAGAAACGCGATTGCGACAACGGCGCTCGGTCTGTCGTTGCAAAAGTCAAATCCGATTAACACGGACGACGATACGATCTCGAACAGGCGCGTGTCGGCTCTGTTATTCGAGAGAGCGAATCGTACGATCGTGTCCACGGCAAAGGAGGCAAAGAAACGTTTGGCCCGACGATCGTGGGCTTCTCGCTGCGCGAATTTGGTCAGTGGCGCGC
Source organism: Cerceris ruficornis (assembly GCA_963989415.1). Taxonomy (NCBI): domain Eukaryota; kingdom Metazoa; phylum Arthropoda; class Insecta; order Hymenoptera; family Crabronidae; genus Cerceris; species Cerceris ruficornis. The sequence continues at coordinate 16,061,656 of OZ022527.1, read as the reverse complement.
GATAAATGTCTCAAGAACGATCCTAACTCTGCTAACGGAGAATTTACTTGAGATCCAATTACGACGAGTCTCGATTGAAATGCGTTCAACTGTAAATTGCAGAAGCAATTAAAATTTATGTTAATAACTTGCAACGTCCACTCGACTCGTCCATAAAAGTTTCTATAAAAGCCGACGAGGATCTATCGAGCGATCGAACAGGTTTCCAGCGTGCGATAACTGTTCTTTCTTATTCTCGCGCAGAAACGTCAATGCCGACTACCTTGCCAGGCCGCGGCTGAAACGGGGAGATTCGAAGCGCCGATTGTAATTATGCCTCGCGATTCCGAGCGTCTTCCGTGGCCCCCGATGTCTCCCTGGGACTTCAGATTGCCTTTATTAAAGGCCTCGTGCTTCGACACGTCTACCGGCCCGACAACACCGTCGCGCAATCGGGATAACGTGTCAATTAATATCGATTACATTTCCGATCTCGCCGCGGAGATCGTCAATTAGCGGCTTCCGACAGCGATCGCCGGCAATTAAGCCGCGCATCGGAGAGCAAAAGCGCCGACCGGCCACCTGTTCACCTCTCGCGTTACCTTCCCTTCGTGGGGCTGTTCTGGGGTCGTCCCTTCGTCGACCGATCGTCCCGTCGACGATGCGCGTTCCCGCGAAACCGTTCGATACCTCGTGGATCGAGAAGAATAGGAGGAGAGAGCTCGTCGGAGCTCACTTACCCACGTAATCCGGCGTCCCGAGGATCTCTCGAACCTCCGTGCCCTCCAAGATCACTCGCGATATCTCGAAGTCGCACAGCTTCACCTCGCACTCCGGAAAACTGCCCATCATCACCAAATTCTGGGGCTGCGATCAAAACGTCAGACATTCCTGTGAATTAAATTTCACTCTCGCGGCCGTTGGACGTCTCTTGATAAAGTAAATTATCTTCACGTCGAAGCGCGGTCTCGATCCGATCGTTTCTCATTTAGGAACGATGGTACTTTGGCGTCCGGGAGTCATTTAGATTACCAAAATTGTCGTTGACTTGCGCGCGATAAGCTCGCCTCGAATCTCGATGTCGATTAATTACCATTAGTCGAGTGGCGAGTTCGTCGCTCAGCCTCGCGAAGAATTGTACTTGTCGGAGGCCGATCGTAAATACCGTCGGACCGATTAAGATACCTAACGGCCATGTAAAGCGCTCGTTCATCTTGCAGCGCGTTTCCCCAACGAAAATACAAGAAGTTGATTCGCGATTTGGAAAAATGCCGATCGCCGAGGACTCACGACGTTCGTCGGATCGCTCGAGAGCGTCGCTTTCGTCGAACGTTGGCACTCGTTAGCCGGGAGATTTCTGACGTCATCTAGATCACGGTATTTGCATACATCGATATTCGTTCTGGCTGGAATTACTTTCACTGAGAAACGTCGCGCTGGGTCGCTTAGAGAGACGTCTGTCAGCCGCGGCTGGATAAATTAAGATTTATATCTCGCCGATCGATACGAATCGCCGACCGATCTCGTTGGAAGGCTCATTTTTCTCGAGATCGAGCTCGTTAATGGCAATTACGCCGATTTCCGTTCGATTTCTGAATCAAACGACTACGCGTATTCCGTCGTATTCCTCGAGATTGGCTCGCGCGCGCGAGGAGGACGATCGGCGAGAAATTCCTCGGCAATCTTTGCTAAATCGTTCGCTCGACAAAAAATCTGTCGGCCGACGCGGGTGGCGCGTCCGAGAAAGTATCGGTCGTTGCTTCGGGAGAGAAGACCGGCAATTAGCGAGGTAATGGCGTAATCGAGCGTCGTTCTTTTGCGGGCTCGCGTCGAGGCTTCCAGGGAAGTTTTGCTCACAGCGGGACGTCTCGTGTCGCGCTACCGCAAAACTGTCCGAGGCTCGCCGTACGGCAAACGTCCAACATCCACCTTAACGACTGCGACTCGGCTACCACGTTTCTCGATTCGACTTTGTATTTTTCTTTCCGCGCGAGTATCCAGTTGCATTGTACGACGTTAGAGGACAAATCGTAGCCTTCGGATCGAAATTATGGTTAAATTAAAAGATATTTCGATATCCAGCTATCGAGAGTCGCGCGTTCGAAATAATTTGTGCCTGGAAAGGAAATGCTGAAAGAAAAAGCTGCTATATATATATATATATATATATATAGAGAGAGAGAGAGAGAGAGAGAGAGAGAGAGAGAGAGAGAGGGGGAAAAGATAAAAAGAGAGACAGAGACGGAGGGTCGTTGCGTGCCTGGTGGATCGCTCTTTGCGCTTCATCGAGAGAAAACATCGCTGGCATTTACATAAACACGGTAGATGCTGTTACGATAAATTCGAGTCTACACGGAGGATAGAACGGAATATTAAGTTTCCACGGGGAAGGCGCACTGTCGTACGCGCGTACCTATTGCTCGCAACACGGATAAATTTTTAAGCGACAAGTATCGCGCATACGCGTTTAAGGACGTTTCATCGGTGGGACGCGATCCGCGTAAGAATGCCCTGCCTGGCCTCTTCCGCGCTATTTCCCAACCGACGCGCTTCTATATTTTTTTAACGATCATTTTCCTCCGTCTTTCCTCGCGTCCGAGTCGCCGCGACGACCGGCGATCGAGTCGATCGGCATCGAGAGGAGATACGAGTCGTCCGCGCAACCTAATTGCTCGTCCGACAGAAGCTTACAAAGGAAACGGCGATTACGTAAGCGAGCCCTTGCGCGACCAAACCGAACAATCGCGCGTCCACTTCGGTAAAATCTTCCTGTCTTCGATATCGCGGGCCTTGAGGATTTTCACGTGGGCGCATTTGAATATTCAAAGTTTCTCCCGGCAGCTCCGCCGCTCGGCTAATAAATAATGACAAAAGCTATAAAAATAAATCTCGGCCCCCGAGCGGCGCAAGTTTGCGGCGTAAGCGCGAGTCTGGCAAAACGACGGTCTCAATTTGCCCAAGAGGAGACACGAGGTACGCGGCTTTTTGTTTGGCCATCGAGGCGAAGGTGCCGAGGGAGCCAGAGGATAATCCGATCCCTTCACGCTTCTCCGTCGCTCTAATCGCGGCCTCTCGTCCGAGTTTAGTCGCGTTTCGCGACGGCTCGAAGACTCTCGAAAAGATGTCACGGAAGCCCACGCGCGACCAAATCTTCCACGGATGGGTTGGCCGGTACGACGAAACACGAAGCGTGGGCGGAAACGTCGCGCAACGCGTCGAAAATCGACGCAATTCCCGACGAGACTTCCGTTTCGCCAGCCTCGGTCTATGTCGCGGATGACCCGGGGTCGTTCCGCTGTAACCGGGAAAGGTCGGTTCGAGAATCGTTGTCTCCAGAGGCGTTTAATTCCATTTCCATGCTTCGCCTTTTCTGCTCGGCGCAAACGTCGCGAGATACGAGAGGTGCTCCAGTTACGGCGAACGGGTTGGCCGCACGTATCCTCCGCGTAGACGCGAATTAAACGTGATTCATCGAGCGCAAACTATCGAGATAACCGGCGCGCAGTAGGCTCGAGAAACGCTGAGCCATTAAAAAAAACCGAGTCGTCGCGATTTTCTCGTCGAATCGTTCGTCGCGATCGAACGGCCCTTCTCGCGCCAACTCTTTCGGGCAGATTCCTCGTCTCGAGTCCAATCGATTTCTCCCTTTCTCTTTCGCGGGAATTCTCGGGAGTTATCGGGAGGTGCTCCAGTTATGGTGGTCGAGCATAGGTGGCGAGCGTCCAGGTAGATAGGAACCAGGTGTGATTCACCGGCCAGGTGAAGCCAGGCCAGGGCGTGGTCGTTTCACCGCCAAGAGCGTGGGGCCTTCTTACCGCGCTCCGTTTTTCCGTCGGCTTCGGCCTGACCGTTCGGCCGCTCGGCCCTGCGATAGTCGATGCTCGATGGTCGACCATGGGCCGACTATGGGCCTATCATGGGCCCAACGTAGGGCCGACGGTGGAGCCTGGAACGGGGAGGAACGTACGCCTCGTTCTCGAGCACCACCGGGATCTCATCTGCATATCTCTGGCGGATCTGACGCAGCGGGTCTATTATCGCTCGCAGGAAACGCTCGGCTACACGATCCTAAGGAGACGCGTAGGTGGCATTGAACTTAAGCCTTCCCTCTTTCACCTGTCGCTCGGCCGCGAAAGTAAACTTCCATCCGACACCGATTTCGAGTTCCCCCCGTCTCGATAAATTCTCCTCCCAGGGGCCAGTCCGTCCTGGGCGGACTGGTACGAGTCTGACGCACTCGGGGCCTCCCGAGTCCACGTGCTAACCGATGAATATTGGCACAGTCCGACAACCGAAAGATGGCTAGGGAACAGCGGAACCTCTCGTTTTCAAGCGCCCATTCCCGCCATTCCGTTTATGGAACTCCCAAACCCAGTCTCCCAAAGTAAACATTCCACGTAGTCGTTCAGTTTAGGAGAAATAGCGGGCATATGCGGTTGAAAACGAGAGGCTCCGCCGCTCCCTAGCCATCTTTCGGTTGTCGGACTATAGTGGCCATGGGTTAGCCCGCATCGAGGGTAAAATTGGTACCACGGCGACTGGGCTAAGCCCGAGTTTTCTCCCTCGAGCAGATCCAGATCGCGAAGCGAGCGTATCTTCTCTCTGTTCGGTGTGGACGTAAAAGGCGATTCCAATTTGTTTTCCGAACGTTTATCGCGAATCGCGGTGCCCGTGGTGGAACGCGGACGATCGTAATTAAAGTTTCTTTCCTCTCGCCTTCTCCCTCCCTCGTTCCTGCCGTTCGTCTCAAAGGTGTACGGGCAAAGAAATTTGCCTCTATCGCGAAGCCCTACCGTTTGCCTTGCCCGCGAGCACCGACGATCGGTCATTCGATTCATCGAATCGGCCGGCAGAATGGTAGATGTCCCGCTCGGGGAATCGGTTCTTCTCGTGCAGGTTTGTCGAGGCGGTAGATCGCGCGCCTCGTCACCGCACAAATTTCCACGGAGACACGCAACGACGCTCGTTGACCGTTCGGAGGTGACTCGAAACTCGAGAGAGTTCCAAGATTCGCGGACGTAGAAGGACGCGTTGATTATCCATCGATGTAACGCGAATGGCACGAAACGAGCGGTCGGTACTCGTTCGATCGGAATGCGCGCACGCGCCGATCCGACGAAGGTGCGGGATCTAAGGGCGAATTGTCGGGGAGAGATATCGGCGAGAAGCCTGGACGAGGAGGCGCGAAGGAAATCGGCGGAACTCTCTGGTGACGCGACGCCCAAGTCGGTTCCGAGATCCGGATATACGAGAAGCGTGACAAGTTCGTTTCGACCTTTTATGGGTCGAACTTACCTTGATGTCCAAATGGGCGATATTTCTCTCGTGGAGGTAGGCGAGTCCTTCTACTAGCTGCCTCACAAAGTGCACCACGTCACCTTCGAGGGGCACCAAATCGCCGTCGATGAGCGTCTGCAGATCGCCTCCGGGCGCGCTGAAACGTTATCCCTTTTTTCGGTTCTTTTTCGGGAGCGATCTTTGTCTCTGCCCTCGGAGACGATTCGCTCGATCTCCTCTGGCGACCCTCCGATACTCACAATTCCATGACGAGGATGATCTCCTTCGGTGTCTCGTAAACGTCGTGCAGCCTGACGACTCGCGGCGACTGCGAGCACAGGGAGAGAAGGGCGATCTCGTGCCTCAATTCGGCGCTGCAATCCGCGTTGAATCGAATTCTCGACGAGTACTTGGCGGCGTAGAGAATGCCGCTCGATCGCGATCTGCATCGGTACACCTTGGCCCATTGTCCGCTGTCGAAAGATCGAAGCTCCGTTAATGAGAGCACACAGCGCGGATCGAGCGCGCAATCGTCGATGGAAAATTTCGAGGCGGATCGAGCCGAATTTACGAATAGCCGTCGAAGATTTCGAACCTCCTCGGCAAGGTCGACGACGCGGCGCCGGGCAAGGCTGCGAGGAACGGCCTCTCGATCTCTCCATCTCTGAAAAGCTCGCGGAAGACCAGACTTGGATTCTGCCGGGCTAAAACTTCGCTCCCGGCGGGGCTTCGTTCGTGGAGATAACGAGAGACCGGTAGCGAGGGCGTATCTGATAGAGAGCGCAATTAACTTTAATCGCCGGCAATTCGAGGAGAGGCCAACCGAGGACGCTTCCCCTTGCGCGATCCTCGCCCTCCCCGGCTCCTCGGGGGCGAGGGGAGGAGGAAGGTTTCATTTTTGCGCGCCCTTTGCCGCGAATTCAAGGCTCGCTCCTAAAAGCAATTACCAGGTATACCGCGGCAAAGTTCGCTTACACGCGATACCGAATCACAATCACGGCCACTGAATCACCGACGATGCCGCGCTGAAAGGTAGATCCTCCTATATACGGTATTGTGCGCATTATTCCGACAATCAGGACGATCAAAGTACTCGGGATTATTAAAGATCCGGGCCCGGGTAATCATAGAAAATTGCATTTTCACGATCGACGACGGAGCTTCAGGGGCGAGCGTAATGGCAGAGCGCGACTCGTGCCACCGAACGGGCCCGTTCAATTCTCTCGAGTTAATTTATGAAAATTTCATTCTCCCCCTTGCATCCGCAGGAGCGAGTGATCGAACGAAATTAAATGAAATTGTTGTCGCGGTACGACGCGTCGGCAATCTCGGGTCCATCGGATCCACCGGAACTGCCGTCGTGGAATGACACATACGACCAGCAGCCGCGCGAATCGTGCTTCGCGCCGGAGGAGGAACGATTCCGCGCCACGAGTTTTCTTCGGGATCCACGGAGTTCCGTCGGAGACTCACCTGGCGAACGGTTTCGGATCTATCTCGTAGTGCTCCGCGATAGGTCCGGTTTTCACGACCCTGGCGAGCTGGGCCTCCTGCACGAGAACCAGGCCCTCTTTCACGTGCTTCTCGCTCCACTGTACCCTGCACCGTCCTCGGCATCTCTCCTCGGTGGCGGTCTTCTCCGTCGGATGCCTCGTCTTCGCCGCGGTCGCGCACTTTCCCGTCGAGGGCTGCAGGCTGCGATGCTGAGGCCTCGGCGACGTCTTCCTGGCCGACGACATCGTCGCTGACAGATGGCTCGATCGATAGATCATCTCGGAGATTCGAGATTGCCGCTCGGGAGCGATCGATCGGCGCGCGGAGGATCGATGCGCGTCAAATCGGTCGAGACATGAAATCTCCCGAATCTTCTCCGACGTGCGAGCGCGACCTTGAGAGACTCTCGACGAAACGAGCACGATTTGTAGGTTCAAAAACGGTCACTCGATGACGCGGGGAAGCTCGCAGGCATCGAGCGCTGCAAGAAAAGAAATCTTTCGTTAGAGGAAGAATCTCTTCCTTGCTTCCGTCCTTGCTCTCTCGCGGTGGAGTACTCACTTGCGCTCGATTTCCCGACGATCTTTGACGCACCAGAGGCACCGATGACACGAGAGACTCGAACGCAACGATGGCTAATCCGATTTCACTGAGCGACGTGCGCGATTAGGAGAGAAAGTCGATGGAACGACGACGCGTCTGAGGGTGCTTCGGGACTCGCGTTGACATTTCCGCGGGAAAGATTCCAACGTTTCGTTCGGACCAAGGAAACGATCGCAGGGGTCGGCGAGGATGCTCGCATCTCGAGGCGAGCGAATCGCGATCGCCGTTCCTAGGAGAGATCGCGAGGTTGACGGTCCAGCGGGTCCAGCGCCGAGGCTGAAACTGGCCGCGAGTCGGTGAGATCGCGAGCTTCGGTTTCGCTTCTCTCTTCTCGCTTCTCTCTTCTTTCTTCCCTGCGACGGTGGACGCTGGACCGTCGAGACCCTACCTGCCTCTCCTTCTCGTCGGCGCTCTCTCGATCGGTCCACCTTCGTCCGTTCCCTCGCGTCTCCACCTTCTCCACCTCCTCTTCCGACTTCTTCGAAGCGTACCGGAGCGAAGTTCTCCTCTTGTCCCACTCTTCTTGGCCGAGTGGACGCGAGCGGCGTTGTCGTTGTTGCTGCTTTTAGCGGTGTTTACGGCACTGCCGGTTGTGGTGGTGTACACCGGCTGACGTAGGTGGTACGTCCACTCGAGGCGCATGGACGCCGCACGATCGCAGCGTAGATGTCCGGGCGCGAGTGCATTATGCATGTACATAAGTTGCGCTTCGGGAGAGGGAGAAAAAAATTCTGGCCAGTCCACTCCACTCCACTCCACTCGACTCGATTCGCCTCCACTCGACTCGACTCGACTCGACTCCATTCCAGCCGAGGTTTCGCTTCCTTCCTATTCGCTTCTTCTTTTCCTTCCGCGAGAAGCTCCGCAACGCGATGCGCGAGGTACTCGTGTGCCCCGTTTGTCCCTCGGTTCTCTCTCGATGGAAAATTTGCGCCCGGTGTGCCTCAAATTCGTCCCGGGATCCCGCGACCATTCTTTTCTCCGCGCGAAAGATCGTGGAACCGAGGCGACCTTTGGCTCGACCTTCTCGCGATAATGGAGCGCCGACTGGGTCGCGAGAACGTTCTCCGATGGAGCGACGTGCAGCCGCGACGATCGGTGGCACGTTCGACGATACGTCCGCAAATTCCGACGGGAATATCGTCGACCCGAAGACAAAGAACGGACGATGTTTTCGAGGTGCGCGACCGCTACGCGCCACGCGATCGGAGGTCGTTGAATTTTTCCCGATTGACGGACATTTTCGCTCTTTATCCGGGCGCTCGAGCCGCGGCAATAAAACCCGGAGCGAGCGCGCCCGTGGAAGCGTTAATATGTTAATGAACGCGTGGGGGTCTCACCTTCGAGATTTCCATGTCCGATTGTATCGCTTCTTGGAAACGAGTCGAGCCGGCGATCTCGATTCCGAGGCTCGAGCCGGGTCGTGGCTGCTCGCTGGCCAGGCAACCGAGCAACCGAGCACCCGAGCACCCGTCGTTTTCCTCGAGGAATCGGCAAAGACGCCTCGAATCGTCGGGTCGTTCAATTGGGTTCAACTTAGTGAGAACGACGCGGCGTTTTTCTTTTCGATGGAAATGTCCGAGTCGAGACGAGAAGCGCAGCAACGGCGAGTCCGCGTTTACGAGCTCGAGGCATCGCGGAAAGAACGCAGCCGCAAAAAAAGAACAAGGATGCTCGATCTTACAACGAAAGGATACGTAAAGGTCTTTCCTGTTCTTTTCGAGTCTTCTCTAAGGAGAAATCGATTAACGATCCATTCGAAATAGTCCAAGGCATCGATACGATTTGCTCGACGAGGAGAAATCGACGTCTCCTCGATCGAAGGAAATGCCAGAGATCGCCCGTCGGCGACGTCGACGATTTCGAGACACGTCCAACGCACGAGTCAATTTCGACCTGCGATCTCGTCGCGATGAAAACGTACTCGCACGTATCTCCGACACCGCGAGACTGCCGGCGAGCAATTAGTACCGACAATTAGCACGAGCTTGTTCGCTCCGGACGGTGCCAAGGATAATTGCTCGTTCGCTCGTCGTTCGTCTACTCTCAGCGCCTGAATCGCGCCGTTTCTTTCGCCGCGACGCGAAAATTTTCCCACTGACGAGCCGTCGGAAAAGGAGGAAAGGGGGGAAAGAGGTGGCCAGCGGAAGAACCAAGTCGAAAATCCCGTTTCGCGGGGTCGAAGATCAACGGCGACGGGAACCGGGATCGACTCCGGAAGGTCCGTCGGTGGGTCAACGATGTCGGTCGCGTTTCAACGGTTCACCGGCAACGTCGATCGGTCGCTTCGTTTCGAGCTAATTGCTCCAAGTACTCCGGACCGCCGGGCCTCCTGTCTTTTCCCGCCGAATGATCGTCCCACCGAACGTCGGTCTCGCGGAAAAGCCGCCATTTACGGAATAAAATGCCAAACGTCCGAGGTCGTCCTCTCTCCCTCTGTCTGTCCGGTGCCGTTTGCAATCAATTATCCGAGCGCGATTCGTTCGACTCGTTCTTCGCGTCCGCGATCCGTGACGTTGCCGGCGCGCTTAATGATTTCTGTTTATAGGCCTCTGCCGGGCAGGTGCAATAAATTCGAGCCGAGCGTCATCGTCGGCTTTGACGACTCGTTATTCGCCGCGATGTCCTCGACTCCTTCCAGGGTGACGTCTTCTCGCCAATAAAATCGGAACGTCTCACTTTTCTCGCGGAAAGACGAAAAGTAACGGTGACGACCTTGCGATTTCTTCCGCGTTTCGCGAAAAAAGAGAAGACTCCTCCTCCTCCTCCTCCTCCTCGTTGCTCCTTCTCCCGCCCGATAAATCACGGGACGCTCGGCGATAAATTTATCGAGTCGCCCGAAAGCCGGCGCTAATTTCTCGAGCCAGATAAATCCTTCCACCCTCGCGGGCTTTTCGGTGGCTCGTTTGCGTCGAGCGGACGTGCCATTTTCCGCGCCTAGGATTCGCGAATCGGAGCGGAGGCGCCACGGGGAATGGCGCGATAGGGACAAGAAGATGCGTCGCGTGGCGCGCGCGGAATTATCCGCCCCACCGGGCGATGCAAATCTTTGAGGCTTCCAGCCGCTCCTTCCGATCGAAAAGCTTGTAAACACGAGAGAGGCGGAAGCGCTCGTCGATGTCACCGCGCGGGTACTCCGCGCCTTAGCTTTTAATCGGCGCTGGAGAACAATAGGCGAGCACGGAGTCTCCCGGTCGCCAGATCCGCGAGAAAGAGGCAACGAGGCATTATTTACACGGCGAAGGAGACATGCGCCGGTATCCGCGGAGAATGCAAATTACCGACTACCATAAAGGACCGTACGATGCGTGCGCAACGTTTGCTCGTAATGCGCGACGTGCATAGCATGCACGTGCAAGTTCTCTACGATTTACGATCCAAGAATTAGACACAATAGGAACGACCGACTCGCCTCTAATAACCGAGTGACGGCCATACTTGGCGCGCGATTAATGTCCAATGCCCGAGAACATTGCCAGAATTTGCAAATTCTACCGTCGGAAAGGCTTAGCCGTTTTAAAGAAGGTTTTACGACGTTAATCCCGATCGACCCAGAGTATCTTACCCACCGACCTCGGGGTATCCTCGGGAAAATCCTCATCGCCGAGGACGAGCGGCCTCCCGAGCGATTTCACGATGGAAAACCCATCCTCCGAGGCTCGAGTTCCTCGTCTCGAGCGATCGAGAGATCGTTCGATCTCTGGCTCGATTCCGCGCTTCTTTGCGCGCTCGTTCGACCTTCCTCGCGGACTCGGGCTTCTTCGCGGCGATTCCGATAATGGAAAACGCCGGGGGCGAGAAGCGATTACTCGGCAATTCGTGGCGCCTAGAAATTGCTAAATCAACGCCCGAGAAAAAGATCGTAGCACCTGCCACGACCAAATAAAGTTGCGCACTCGCGCTTTCCAACGATAATTCGTTAATTAACGCGTAGGTCAGGGCGCGAATTGCCGGCTCGACGAGGCGAATCGAGGAAAAAAGTGCCACGGCGACGGCGTCGCGCCAACTTTGAACGGCCGCCGACAAAAGCGGCGAGCAGCCTCTGATTACAGGGCAGAACGATTCCATCTTTGTCCGCGCTACTTTGGCGTATTTATGCGAGCGTTGAGTGCTCGAATGCTCCAACGCTCCAACGCTCTCCTCTCGCGTACCCTTGACCGACCAAAAATCCACCTTCGAGCGCGATCGCGCCTCTTACTTCGCTCCCGGCCGCGTTACCTTTTTCTCGTCCGCGATGGAACGGCAAATTTTTGCGCGGCTATCTGCTCGCTTAAATATGTCCATCGGGAGAGCAATCGTCGAACGCGCCAATTGTCGCGTCAAATTTGAACGGCTCCCGGGACGAACCATCGAGAGGCTCCTCGATGAGTCGACGTTTCATTGAGTTCTCGGATCGTCGAAATATCCGAGCCGGCGTGGGCGTAGCTTCGAGGTGAAATCGGTCGGACGGTTCGAAGCGCGATTTCGTTTAATCGCGAGCGAGCTGCTATTATCCGTCCGAACGATATTTGCGCACGCACACGTAGACGCAGGTATTGGAAGACGCGCGATCGCGCGAATCGCCCGACCGCGTAACCGTACGATCGTATTAATATCTAATTGCGGTTTCTCCTTCCGTTTCGCGACCATTGCGTCGATCCTTTCCGTCCGTCGTGGGCAACGAATAAATATTCCATGCGTCTACGTTGGCTCGACGTTTTTACGTAATCGCTTCGTGGACGCGAATTGCATAATTCTCGGGGCATCCGGAGTAATGGCGTTTCGCGATCGATTCGCGAAATCAGGGTATCCGTGAGTCGATCGAAGCGCGAAATACGCGAATGCCATGCCGTATCGGCAGGCGTTAAATCGAGATCGCGGTAAAAGCGGCTTTTGTCTTACGGAGCGAAACCTCGATAGTGAATCATCGCGTCACCTGCGTCCAGCCGCTATTAATGCCCTCCTATTTATAGGATGAAAAGAAAAACCGACGTTCTTAGAAAGAGAACTTTGCTCTCCGTATCGGCAAATAAAGGACCGATTCGCGAGACGCGGACGGTGCGCCACGTTCAGATTCGGCGCCCATAACCCCGTACCGTTGCGGATGATGGATTGCCGGTTACGTTCGATCCATTCGTTCTCGAATGATTTGCGCCATTTATTTCGCACGTTATTAAAATTAATACAATGACAGAATTATTTACAGGATGTCTTAGGTGCTACGTACACGATTCTGTTCCTTTGCAATTAACCTCGATATTAATAACATTATAGCGATAACGTAATAATAGAATAATAAAGATAATAATAAGCGACGATGACAATAATAATAATAATTATAATAATAATAATAACATAATAATGATAATTGAATAAAATCGAGGAGGCGGGCACGTTCGAGGAAAAAGGAGAAACGGCGCGTTCTCCCGCGAGGCACAACGAGACAATATATCGGAACGCGAGAAGAATGGACAATTAAATACGACACCTGGCAGAATGCGGGCGGAAATAAATAAGGAGAAATTGGCCCCGAGAGAGAGGTGCCCACCGACTCGCTCGAACGCAAGCCGCCTCGACGACACTAGCAAAATTATATTACAAACGGTGTGTTCGTTTTCTTTGATTCTTACGATCAGAGGCATCTCATTTTTTTTTAAGCGTCACACTTTCCGTCGCGCGTCGTCCGACCTTTTCGAGCGCGTTTTCCGACTGCGCCCTGGAAGTTACGATGGAATTTCGATCGTCGGTGTCGTCTCGAGAAGCCGCGACAATTCGAGGCGCCACGAGAATATTCGCGCCAAATCGCCAAACGTTCCTCTCGGCCGACGACGCGCGACCGGTCATTTCGATTTTCGCGTCCCGCCTCTTCCCCTCGAATCGGTATCTCCGTTCTCCGGTTCTTTTTCGCGCCTTCGACGAAGACACTACCGGCTCGTTGGCCCTTGGCGAACGGGCGCGTGTCCGTCGAAAAAAAAAAAACGCCGGAGGATCCGATTCGAGGAGGAGAGGGAGGGGACTACCGTTTATGACTAGTATTTACGGAGCACCGTCTCCGAAGAAGATCGTGCTCCACGAGAGACTTCCGGGCACTCGGCCTCTGGTAATTTGTCTAGCCTACGCGAATCTGCGAAGCTACGTCGCAGAACCGATCCTTTCGCAGGATCGAAGGTATTTCCTCCCCTTTCCTCCGACCCGAAAGACTCGTAATTTCGCGGAGAAACCTTTCGAGCGGTGAAATTCAGTTACGTATCTACGGCAGTCGTTTCGGCGATCGTTCCCCGATTCGCCGAGAGGCAGTTTCGAAAGGCACGGAGATAGAAGGATAGGTCTAATGGCTAAAAATTGCTCCGACAGAGATCGGAGCCGCTATGAGAGCTAACCTATGAATTGCAGACACCTAAATCTAGTCTAGGCGCTCAATTTCGATGGGCCGACGATCCGTCGCGATCTTGTAAGGCACTGTCTCCGAACCGGAAGAGTTTCTCCGCTGGGTGGCTCGAGTCTTCCTAAAAATATGTCTAAGTTCGCCGGTACAATCGGTCTAGCTGCGAGGCTCCGTCCTCTCTCCACCGTGCACCGTGACACGCTGGTGTAAGTGGGACGAACGATAGAAATAGGCACTAGGAGGATGCGCTCGCACGTTTGCACGTTTGCTGCGCGAAACGAAGGCACCGCCGAATTCCAATCGACGCGCGATCTTCTGTCCGCGACAATCGGCTCTCGTTCGATCGAGCTCGACTCGATGCAACGTGCGCGCGGCACGGTCATCCCTTCGGCTCGAAAGGGCGCTCGATAACGACGACCAACGAGCTGCCAGTGATCGTATCGTATCGTAATACTTTTCTCTCTCTCTCTCTCTCTATCTTGCATTCTCTCAAACGCTCTTAGACTCCCACAGACTCACCCGCACCCGCACGCGCGCTCATTCACGCCGATTCGCGCTCCCTCGAATATTTACAGAAAGATCGACCTCGCGAAGAGATCGCTCGCGACACGAGGAATCGGAATTTCGCGCGTCCCAATCGCCGTCTACCCCTATTTACAGAATCTCGCGCCCAGTTTTCCCCACGGATTCCCTCGGCTTTCCGATTCCTCGTGGCGCGCGATACCGGGCTATAATGTACAACCGTAACGCGTTATTTACAACGTGTCCCAGGCACGTCGGACGATGCGCCCGGGAAAACCGGGCCTCTTTACGAGGCCCCCTGGACCTGGAACCGTCGAATCCTCGCCTGCACCGACTCGCACTGCACCTCGCTGTACCTCGTGTATCTGCCGGCCCTTACGGGTTCGCGGATCACGACCAAGTTCCCCCCTCTCTCGCGGAGGGCCTCTAGGCCCGATTTTCCTCGCACGGTCGCCGGGCTCGAGATCTTGGCGACTTTGGTGGCGGAGCTCTCGGACGTGAATCGGCTGAGCGCCTTGCTAACGACGCCGTTGCACTCCCGGGGCCATGCTCTCGCGTGATGCTGATGACGATGATGATTCTGATGATGCCTCGGCTCCCACCTGTCGGACGAGCTGTCGGTCGCGGCGAACGGGAAGCTCGCTCTACCCTGGCCCTTTCCGTACAGAATAAAGTCCAACGAGTCGTCCGAGTAGATGCTACTGCGATCGCTCGAGCTGTCCGTCGAGATTTCGGAGACGGTGTCGCTTCCGCTGTCGCTGCACTGCTGCTCCTCGCCGAGGATAAAGACCGGGGTGCACTTGAACACCTCTCCGGCGGGCATCGTGTGCGTCGCGGTCGCTCTTCGTTGCGTTCCGTTCGACGACACCGTCACGCTCGTGCTCGTCGTCGAGCTCGACTCGATTATCACGATCTCCGTGCCGGAGAATTTTTGCGCCAGCGAGTCCATGTTCCTCTTGAAGGTGTCCCTTCGGTCGGGACTGAGACCGTATCTGACGGGCTTCGCCGAACCCTTCGACTTGCTGTAGATGTTCTCCGTGTGCGAGGAGACCGCCCGGGTCGCGCAGGGCTTGCTCTCCGAAATTTGGCAGACCTTCGAGGCGGAGGTCCTCTGACCGTTCTTCTCCGAGTCGCTCCTCGGAGTCGACGGGACCGTCGGCCTATCCGTGGTCGACGCCCGCTTCGCCGTCGACTCCGTTTCAGCCGAGGGAGACGTCGACGTCGACGTTGCGACCGACCCTGGCGTCGTGGACGATGCCGTTGTCGTCGTCGTCGCCGTCGTCGTCGTCGCCGCGGTGTTGGACGCGGTTACCTTCGAGTCCTCCCCGGAGAGCTCGGGCGAGGAAACGCGCGTGGACGTCGAGAGGGCCGGCTGCGGATCGTCGAACATGCCGAACCAGGAATGCTCGAGACACTCCGTGACGGTGAGCCGTTCGCTGAAAGCAAATATCGAAGATTCGATCAGGGTTGCGCCGAGTTTTCTCGTCAAACGGGCCTCGTATTTCTCGGACGCGGCGGCTCGCGGCGATCGGTTGCGGTACGGTGGGGACCGATCGTCGCGCAACTAGGAGCGGAAAAATGGAAAAATGGAGGGCGCGAGGGGACGGCGACGCGTCCTACCGACGATAAACCGACCCGCTTGGAAGATAAGCGTGCCACGGCGAGGGAAGGCCGGCGAGTATTCCGGAAGGGGACTTCCTCTCGGTCGTCGAGCAGCTGAGCGATAAGGAAACTTACGAGGTTCGAGCGGAACTGGCCCGATGGGGCCGACGATGTCCCTCTTCCCGTTTCGAAGAAAGTCGCGGCCCGACTGGAATGTCGATCCCTTTTCTTCCGCGATGCGGGAAACCGGAGACGAGAAACCGGTAGCCCGAGGGCGCGATCGCGTAACGAGCGGAAAGGAATTCGCGACCGGCGGCTGGCTGCTGGAATCGCGCGAGTTCTCGCGAGCGATATCGTCCTCGAAATTATCTCGCGCGAAATTGCGCTCTCGTTCGCGAAGGAAGGAGCGACCAGACCTCGAGGAGAGCACCGCGCGATCCACGAGCGTGCATTATCGGACGTTCTACCGAGAATCCCGGCACCCGCGAGAATAATGCCTTCGCGGAAGCGTGCCGTCGAGCTACCTGGAAGGTTTACACCTCCCGACTTCCTCCGAAGCGAAAGAAGATAGGCCGCGAGTCTCGAGAACGTCCTAGCTGCATTTCGACCTCCCTGCCTTCCGGTTATTTCACTTCCAAGAAGGAAAACAATCGCGTGGGCGGACGCACCGTTGATTCGCGACGTTCCGTCGGAGATACCCGATGCGTGCCATCGGCGAAATACGTTCCGATAGCTTACCTCGGATCCTTGACCATGAGTTTGCGCATGAGATCGCGCGCCTCCTCGGACACGTCCTCGAAGAGATCGTCGGGAAAGTCCAGCCGGCATCTGCTGATGTTGCAGAACGTTTCCTGCTTCGTGTCGCCGCCGAAAGGAGAGCATCCCGTTAACAGAACGTACAGCAGAACGCCGACCGACCACATGTCGGTCGCCAGGCTGATCGGCTCGTAGTTCAATACCTCTGGGGCTGAAACGAGAGAGAAATGCCTGCTCCAAACGCGTTGCTTTGCCCGTCGTCGATTCGAGTAACGACTCGTTTCGTTCAATTGTGCCGCGACCCTGTTTCCCCGATGCAATTACGGCGCACGAAAGGGAGCTACGAGACCAGTTAGGTCCCAGTTAGGACCAAAAAGAATGCCGAACAATTTACTTTTCCTCTGCGTCCCCGTACTTACCGACATAATCGGGCGTGCCCAGGATCTCGCGTATGTCCGCTCCGTGGCTGATGTACCGTGAGATACCAAAGTCGCAGAGTTTCACGTCGCAGTCGGGAAACTCGCCGGTAAGTACCAAGTTTTGAGGCTGAAACGTGCAAGAGAAGAATCGTTAGACCCGCGAAAAAAAGTCAAGCGGGCGAACGAGGAATTGGAACGTCTTCGCGAATCGTTCGGGGGCGCGCTTTGTTTCATATTTCACAGCTGACGGCTGTGCCGGGGAATAAATTATTTCGAGCGATCGTGTCGTCGCAATTATCAGCGAAGCGGCCTGCCACTCGATATCGCGACCACGGGAGAAAACGTGTTCTCGGCAACGCGGTCGCGGCCGTTGCAGGTAACATGCATCGAAGGGAGGTTTTTTCGCCGGGACGTACGAGGGTTACTGCGATCATTGCATGGCTCCTGCTTACGCGACGCCACTTAATTAAACGCGCTTAATAAACGACGATTCATCGGCGCGTTCGTCACGCAATCGAGGCAATTAATCGTACCGCGAGGCCGTGTACCGGCCATTTTTCTCGTCCTTTAATTTCGCTCGAACGGTTCCCTTGGAACGGCAAACTACTAAGTTGCACCTTCGCGTCTCCGTTTTCATCGTAAAAAGAAAACGTTTGCGGTACGGTCGCGCGAAGCTCGCTCGCATGGGACGATTATTCTCGCGCATCTGCCCGTAAGCCGGGCGGAGCGCTGGCCCTGGAAGGTCTCAGCTGCCTCTTTCTTCGGGAGCTCGCGTTACAAAGCGAACGGTTGACGATCCTCGAAATTCCCGGAGGGTAGGAGCGGTGGTACTCGATTAAAAGTATTAAATAAACGGCAATTCTCCCGGCGGTTCGTCAGGTAATCGGTGCAATTAATCGCGACACTTGGGTGGACCGTTCGGCCGGGCAACGCGCACGCCTATTTAACGAAACGGCTCGACAATGGCGCCCTTCGCGACCCTACGAGCTCGCAGCGGTCCGTTCTGGACCTCCTGAAAACGTAATTCTCTGGCGACCTAGGTGGTCATAAACCAGTCGTGCAACGTTGACAATGGCTCGGCAACGAACTTTTCTTTCGTCTCTCGTTCCCTTTCGCTCTCCCTCGTGGCTCTTCTCTCCTCTCGATTCGCGAACAGCCCGCGAGCATTGTTCGATTGTTTCGCGAAGAAAGAGTTATCGTTTTCCTCTCTCTCCTAGGCCGTGACTCGACCTCTCTTATCGTCCAATCGTCCGTCCTGTCCTCGAGGTATGTAGGATCGCGAGGAAGAAAGAGGAGCGCGCGGTCACCCATCGTCGCAGCATTCTTGGGCCGAGTAGCTTAACACCGGAGATGCGATGATTTCGAGGTCGCGATTTGGCCAAAGTCGAGATCGTTTCGTCGACGGGACCCTCGCCGGGGACTTATCGCTCTCGAGAGCGCAAAGTATGGCCCCGCACGAGCGGAAGAAGGAACGGCAGGAAAGAGGGAGAGGAAAAGAAGGGAGAGGAATCGTGGCGTGCAAGCTCGTTTCGTTGGAAGATTCAGTTTGTGTGTTACGTTTCGTTATACCGAGTTACGAGTCGAACGTGACCAGACTGCATCACGAGGTGCTCTCGGTGTACGCGACGACGCGACGTACGACGAATAACGCGATTCAAAACTGCCTCTATAACGTCGAGGTCGTGGGTCGTTTTGTTCGTGGTCCGTTTCTTCTTTCGAAACTCGGACGCCTAACGAGAGCCGCATAAAACGCTCCTGGCCTCTCGATTTTTCTTCCTCGGCTTTTTATTTCCTTCTCTCCTCTCCTCTCGGCCCCTCTCGTCCCGCCGCGGCCCATCCAGGTTAGTTTCGTTTCGTTTCTAGTTTTTGTTCGTCAGCTCGTCCGCTTTTCAAAGTGACCGCTCCTCGATAACGCGAGACGGTGCGCCGAGGATCGTCCCGGAAGTCATTCAATGAGGAACAAAGACATTTCCATAATTATCCATTACGAGGTTCGTACGTCAGCAGCGTTTCTCCGACGTTTCTCGTTCCTCGCTCGAGAGAATTCTGTGGGCGGGACGATCGATTATCGCGGAAATTATCTCGGCGCGTCCTTCCGCCTCTGACGAGTTCGATCGGCAAATATTTGCGACCACTCGGCTATCGGCCGGCGGAAGTCGCGTCTACGATTCCTCTGCAACTTTTGCGCGATCCGTGCGTTCGCGTTTGAGCGCGAAATTCGAAGTAAATCGCGTCGATGATCGTCCGCGATACGTCGAGATGCTCTTTCCGCCCGCTCGACCGACGATCTCGATGCATCGATCGATCTTGTCTCGCGAGACGCCCCGGCGAAGCACGTTGCGGAAGATCGTGCTTCCATCGGATGTCGTCGCTTAGCAGGTATACGGAGGGCTCGCAAAAAGCGCAGGAAAGGGACGTAACTCATTAAACGTCTCGAGTCGTTGCCCGTTCTCGTTCCTCCTCTCCGAAGTGACTTCGCCCGAGGTAATTCTCACGATACCTTGCCGATCGCCTCCTCGAGCGCAATGTGCGCGTCGATCGAGACAGATTGGACGGCGACGGCAGCGGTTTATCGCGATGGAAAGTAGAACGCCAACGAAGATATCGCGCGTAACGCGTTAAAGGCGCGTAAAAAGAATTTGCGAGCGGTTACGAGGCAGGACGCTTTTTAGCCAACGGACAACGAATTTATGAGGATCCGTCGCTGGCGTTCATTGAAACTTCCGGCGGTTGAGAAAAGGGGGAAGCGACCCTGCGGTGCGTGGCCAGACGATTTGCGTGTTGCGCGAGTATGAGTATGAGTATGAGTATGCCCGAGAGCTCTCGCTCGTGCGTCTGCGCAGCAAGGGGGACAGACCGAGCGCAATAAAGTTCGGTAGAAGGAGCGAAAGACTTTCGGGCTCGTTCCAGGCCGAGCAAAACCGCGCGCTACGCCGATTCTTTCTCTCGGCGACGAGGAGAAGAGAGGGGAAAATCCCCCCGCTCCTTTCAGAGCAACGGTAAAGAATTTCATTGATCGGCCGGTATTGCTCGACGGACGAACTTATCCCCGACGTACGAGAGCGCGTACGTGCGAAGTGAATCGAACAGGGCGCTCGCTGAAAACGGAATTCTCCGTAAGATGCCGATATCGAGCTACGAGGACAGCCAACGGTTCATTGATGAATCCTCCTCGAGGTCGATCGCCCCTCTTCCCTTGAAAATGCGATGGAAACTCTTCGATCCGCTTCCCGTCCTCCTTCCTCTCCTCTTCTCTCCTTTCTCGCGATCGAGAGACGGCGCGAGTCGGGCCGTGGCGTCGAGAGTTCTTCGGAGATTTTGAATCGTCGATCATTGAAGCGGGAAGACGAGAGAGAGAGAGGGAGAGACAGCAAGCGAGCGCGTTCCGACGGATATCGTTCCTGGGACGTTGCAGCGAGTAGACGGTCTTTGGCGCCAGCTTAGATATCGAATCATTATTGCCATGTGCTCGCGAAGCGGACTCGGAGGGTCGTTCAACCGTTCGCCTCTTCGGAGTCGAATCGGAATTGGCTTTCGAAGGACGTCGCTGAAATCGTTCTGCAACGACTACTTCTTGCATGACTGTCCTATCTGTTTGACAACGTTTTCCTCTAAACCCAACGGTTCTCGGATTATTATTTTTGTTTTCCACCTGGATCGTCGATTCGTTCCACTGTGCGCCGGCGTGAAAGCGGCTTCGGAGCACGGCGCCCGAAACCTCGTGGAAGCCGGCCAACGAGGCCTCCTGGAATCGGGCCAAAGAATTCCTCCGCATTTTTCCATTCATAACCACGGAATCTATATTTGGGTCAGGAATATCGCGCGAATTCGTGGCACGACGTTATTTTGAGACGAACCGGAGTACCGCGTCAGCCGGCTCCCGCCGGCTTTACCCGCCTTCCCTTTCGTTCCCTTCCCTGATAGGGGTCGCATTCGCCGATAATTTCGAAATCGGCGACCCTCTCGCGACGAAAATTGCCTCGACTGTGAAGCTCGAGGAAGCGAAGGCAGACCGATTTCGAGTCGTTCCGATCGAAGCTCAGAGACGGGATCTCGTTTTTCCCCGTTCGAGAAACGCGATCGCTTCCATTTGGCCACGCTCTCGCGATCTTGAACGGCCGAGCTGAAAATAAATGCCACCCGAAGGGTCAATGATTCGAGGAGGCGCGCTCCTCGCCGGAGCGAGAAAATATTTCGATAGCGGTGATCGAGCGAGCCGATAGAGACGTTACTTTCGTATTCTCCTCGTTTACCTCCGCTTTACGTCCGATTAGCTTTACGTCCCGAGCGTAAAATTTAACGCGCCACCGGATGCTCGGATTCCCCCCATCGTGAGGCCCTCTCCATCGTCGCGAAACGTCTCCCGAAGACTCTCGGAAGATCCGTCGAGAGGGCAAAGCCCCTCCGCTCGTCGGTTCTCCGAGTTGGCAAACAAAGCGAGGACGCAAAATTCCACGACGCGAACCGAATCGGCATCGTTCGCGTATCTCCCTCGCGCGAAATTATCTTATCGGTTGGAAAACATCGCGATAGCTCGAGCGTTGCTTCGCTATCGGAGAAACGAGAGCACCGATGGACGAGAGAGCCTTCGACGGAGAGGACGGGAAAAACGGAAACGACGCAGCGTTTCCGCCGTTGGGACGATTTTCGCGGCGCTTTCTCTCGCTCCGGAGAAACTCGGCGAGAGGGTAGGATCCTCCTCTCCGCCCGGTTGCAATTTAACCGCGCTGCTCTCGCGGCTCGCGTCTCCGCAAATTGCTATCAATTTGCGAAAGGGAGGCAATTGGGTTGCATAACCGCGATCATAATCCGAGCCGCGTCGGCGAGGGGGGGAAAAAAGAGAAGGAAGGCTGAAATACGCGAGCCACCGTGAGCGCCTGTGCGTGCGTCGTCGACGGAATATTATTAATACTGGCTCACCTTGGCTCACCCGTATCGATCACGCCGATAATCGATAAACGCGTACTCCTATATTCCCTCGTGTTCTCTTACGCTCTTGCGAACTCGCGTATCCTCTTGCGCTCTCGTACCTACGCGTTTCGCGTCGCATATTGCAGATCCTCATTCGCCAAATAGGAAAGCCTCGTCGGCTCGCGCGTCCTTCGCGATCTCGCCCCGCGCGCGAGCGTTAACGGCGCCAATTTCCAGCCGTTTATTGGCAAAATCGGGGAACGCCTAGGCGGGATGCGCGCGATGAGGCTCAATTATGCAAACATCCTCGTTGATTTCAACGTTACGACCGAGACGAAGACTTTGTTGCGCCGCAGTGCGCGATTGCGTCGCGCCATCGAGGAGATAAGGCGCTCCTCGATTAAAATTGCCCGCTCGTCGAGAGCCGTGTTTTTCGCAGCAAGGTTCTCCGCGTTTCTCGAAGGTGGCCGGGATGGAATTTCGAAACGGGACCGTTCCCGGATTCGGCGGCGAGGAGACGCAAAGATGCATTATTCAGGGGGAGCACCAGAACCTCGTGAAATATCGCGAGCTATTTTCGATGCGGCGTTTCGCGGCAGGACGCGGGACTCCCTCGAGGCCGGGACAAAAATATTTCACCGAGCCGAAACAGCCTCTCTTCTCGGGATTCCATGCCGAGAAGAGGAGTCGTTCCCACGTTCCAACGGGTCTCGGAGGATCTATCTATCTTCCGTTTCGCGAGAAAGTTGCAATTTGACCGATCGATCCGGGGGCGTCGTTCGGGAAACGTCGAAACGACCGAGTATACGCGCTCTCCGTAAGGCGATTGCAACTTTCTTCGAATCTATTCGTCCGACGGGGCAAACCGGTCGACGCGAATCGAGTTCTGGATGCGGAGTCGAACGACGCGAGACGTCTCCGAGTTCAGCGCGGAAACGCGGAGTAATCGGCGTTTCGGCAGAGGGCATCGAGAATCGAAGGGATTTTGTGCAACGATTTGAATCGTTCGGCTCCTCCGAGAAAACCGTCACCCGTTGCCCGAAACGTTCCAAGAGCTCGAGGGTTCGCGCATCCGCGATTTTCGTCGCGGAATTTCTTCCTCGATCGAGCGCGAGTCGCGTACGTGCCGAGCTACGGAGAAATCTAGATAAGAATTATTTGCGAGAATGGCAATCTGGGCGCGCTATCGCCTTCTCCGTTATTTTTACCGCCGTCGAGATAAGCCGAGGAGCCGAGCCGGCCAAGATTTCGCGTTCTCCAGAGTCGGCCGTAGAGTTTTTCCCCTCGTGCAGGAGCACCGTTGGTTTCTCGCGAAAAGAAGGAAGCCCGTGACGGGCTTCGAGACTCACCTTAATGTCGAGGTGGGCCACGTTGAGCGAATGCAGGAACGCTATGCCGTCCAAGATCTGCTTGAGCAATCTCGCGACCTGCCGTTCCTCCGGGACCTCGTCTCTGTCGAGGATCATTTGAAGCTCTCCGCCGGGAGCCCTACGGTCATGGACAGAACCACTCGTGAATGGTTAATGACCGTCGAAATCGGTGCGCATTCCGCACGGCCAGTTTCGCTCTCCGGTCGCGCTCGATTAGCGGCGAAGGCGAGCGACCGCGCGGAAAACGTCTACCTCGGAAAGCTTTCCTACCCACTTCCGCGAGCCACGTTCCCGCTCCCTTTCGTTTCTTCGATCGCGAAACTTTGCTACGGAGAGAGAGAGAGAGAAGAGAGGGTCTTCGACTTACAGCTCGAGAACCAGCACCATCTCCGTGGTCGTCTCGAAGACCTGATGAAGGGAGACGAGGCGCGAACAGCTCGCCGCGGCATCCAGCACCGCGACTTCGTGGAGCGCTTCCGCCCTCAGCTCCTGGGCTCGCCGTCTCTTCTTCAGGAACTTGGCGGCCCACTGCCTTCCGCTCGTTCTTTCACGACATCTCCTCACCGTCGCGTACTTGCCTCTGCAACAAAATGAGAAAACGATGGTCGATCAGTCAACGATGATGGCGGCAAAAGTCGTTGCTCGAGCCGACGAACAAAGGAACGCCGCGATAAGGACGAAATAATGGCGCGCCGGGAGGAAGTCGTACGCGTAAACGATTTACTTTCACTCTTTCATTAACAACGAGGCCGATTCCTCGTGCTTCTCTAATTACGGCTAATGCACGGAAATCCCACGTTCGCGGTAACCTCGAGTTTCGATTCTCCGGCGTGCGCCTCGCGGAAGCGTGCTTCTGCGTTCGCTATGCCGACCCATACCGATCACGATCGAAGCGCACCACCGCAATTCTGCGATTCGCGTTCGACCGCGTATCAGGAGGTTTTGGGACTTCCTCGGAGACAGGCCCCGCCGCGAATCGAGGCCCCGGAGAGCGTCGAGTCGCGTCGAGTCGTCTCGAACAACGTTGGACGTCGCGAGAGATAGATGGGACCAGAGGACCCCTCGAGGTCCGCCGGTGCGAGCGTCATTAGGGCCCATTGTCCAGCCGACGGCATCCCGCGGAGCGGATCAGGAATTGCTCGCAACTCCGCTCCTCTTCCCTTCACCATCTTCCTCCTCTCCTCGACCGAGTCTCCCCGGATATCCCCTGGGCCCTGGAATAATCCGCGCGGCCTCGTCGGCCGAGAAGAAAGTCCTCGCGAAAGTATCGTCTCGCGCGGAACGAGATCCTTCTGCGATTCTTCGCGGCCCTCTTCCGAGGGGTCGTTTTTTGAACGTTCGAGAAGCCTTCGTGCTCCTTCGACTTCCTGAGAATCGTGGGCCCACGGGCCGCAGCGATTTCCGCGGTGCGAATTTTGCCGGCAGGTGAGCACCACTGTCTCGTCTAGGTATGTAGGTTGGCAAATGCCAATGCGAGCGAGCGATCGTGGGCAGACTCTATCGAACAAACTCGTTATCTCCGTTCTAATTGCAGGCGTTTGCCGAGGCAGGCTCAGCCTGGGTCTTTCCGTGCACCCCGTCCGATCGGCGGATCGTTGGTTTGTCGGATAGCCAGATTGCCGGACGGTGAGCGAAGGAGCACGGGCACGGTGCTCCTCGGTCTTTGTTTTATCGAGGATCGATCGTTCGGGACGCGCGAACCTTCCTACCGACCTTATCGGATCGAGCGCTCTTATCCTCTTTTTCTCCGTCGAGGAGCGATTTAATCTCGATCGTGTCTATCTCGCGCAACTTCTTTGCCCATTGAGGAAGCATCGACTCTCGTCGGCGTTTCACGGGTTCCTCCCGCGAGCGAGACCAAGCGGAAAGATGGCTAGAAACGGAAAGTACCGCTCCGACAGGTTCGAGAGATTCCGCTTCTTCGTCCTCGAGGATTTCTCGATCGGTTCATGATCGCTCGAGTTAGATGGTTACGAACGACGGGCAGGACGCGCCGGCGTGGTTCGCGCGGCGATAATGATATCGTCGAGTCGATTTACAGTTGCGCCATTAGACGGCGCGAGATTGCAAACGGTTGTTCCGCGAAGAATCGTCGGAGCTCGATTCGAGGGATTTCCGAGGTTCGGCCGAGGACGTGACTCGGGGCTGCGATTAGCGAGCGCACCGATCGAGCAACGATCGAGCAGCGATCGAGCGCAATCGAGGAGAGGCCCAAAGTAGGCTTACGTAATCGAGACAAAGTCGTGCTCGATCTCCGAGGGGAAACGGCGGGGGAAAGCCGGCTGGGAGCCGTCGAGGAAGAAAAGGCAATCGGCTAAGCGAGGCAGACACCGCGGCTGCGCGTTGCCGTGCACGTGATCTCGATTTCCCTCCTAAGAATGGTAGCCCAGGTCGAACTCCCACGCTCCGTCGTTTGCCGCGCGTATGTACGATTTCGCCCAACGAATCCCATCCATCTTCGCGTCTAATTTGCTCGGAGAATGCGAGGCGCTTACCGATTCACCGATGCGACGACCGGCTCGGCTCGGCTCGGTCGGGTGGATCGAGAGGAATCCGAGGAGATCCTGCGAACGCCAGGCTCGCTCGTTCGCTCGCCCCGTCGACGCGGCTCTCGCCATGACGAGAACATTTCTGCTTACCGTTCCGTGCAACGAGCAAGAAATTGAAATCGTTTTTTCGATTTACCTAGCCAGCACCTGCCGATCCACGACCAACGGGCGAACGACGTTTGCCGCGCCTCGAGAACGAATTCGAGCTAATGGCCGAGCAGCAGCTGCGCAATAACGAACAGGTGGAACGACTCCGACGAACCGAAACTCACGCTCGACCGAAAGTTTTCGCCTCGAAAGTAACATCTTTGACTACGGAAACGACGGAACGTCGGGCGAGAGGAGACATCGTCGAATCTCGATCGTTCTCCAGGCGGAAGGAGCGGACGCGGGACATTGGATTAGGGTAGAGGATCGCGTTTCGCGGTGCAAGAAGAAAAGAACGGCCGACCGTTCGTCGATGCGAGGCAGAAAACGAGGCCGGTCTACTTCCGATATTAGCTTCCGACGAGAAATCGTTGCTTCGGATTTCTCCGCGGAAATACGCGGTAGCGACGATCGACTACCGGGCTCGAGGCGATCTTAAATTCAATCGAAAGCAACGCCGCTCGCGTTTCATTATTTTCGCGCAAAGGAAATCGAGTCCAACTTCGCTCGGCGTTCTCCATCTAACGATCTCGCTCGAGCCCCGCCAGGGACTCGCCGCTGAAATAGGATCGAGAGGTACAACCCGTTTCTCGACGGCACCGCGCAGCTAAAGTCAAATCGATCGCTAATGATCACCGACCACCGTCGATCGTTCCTGATCGCCGTTGACCGCCGTCGACCACCGACCATCGATCACCGTTAACCACCGATCATCGGCTTAACCCGGACTCCGCGCGGGCCGCCGTCCTCCGACGTCGACGGTCCAAGAGAATCCTGAAACTCGCCAAACGTCCGAAGACTCGCAGAGTCGAAGGCAGGAAAGGATTTCTTTGTTCTCGCAGAACCATTGACGTCGTCGAGCGACGGCACGATTTTACGAGCACGAGCTCCGAGAAGTCGATGCTCTCGACGCTCCCCGAGAGTCGTCGAGGAGGAAACCAGACCGTTCCACCGTCCTGGCTCCTCGATCGAAGAAACTCGCGCTCGCTTCCTGCTTCGCAATCTCGAGCCTCGATACGTTTGACAGATAACGCGGGAGAGCGCGCGTTTCGTGGGGATCGGCGCTGCCGATGTCTCGAGTCAACGAGAAAACGCATCCCCCTTCCCGATCGAGGGAGCGATTCCTTCGCGTGGCACGATCACCGTCGCTTCCGACGTTTCCGTTCCGTTTCGCGCACCGACGAGGACGTCACCGTTAGCCGGACGAAATCCTCGAGCGAGCACTTTCGTCGTTCCAGCTCTGCCCTCGGTTTCATGCCCGGCGAGAGGAGATCTCGCGTGGCTGCACCCGCTGCAAGTAGAACGGGAGACGAATCGTCCACGGGCTCGTCGACCCGCCGTGGCCCGATCGTCGCCGATTTTTTTTCCGGGACAGAGTCGTGGACGAGACGCGATCGAGGCGGCAGGGCCTGCGACGTAGAAAGCGCACGCTTTCACCGCGGTTATCTCGCACGATTCGCCTATCTCGTGGAAACGCGCCTCGAATCGTCTCTCCGCGGAATTTCCGTCGCGATCGAAGCGACCCATGGCCACGTTTCGGCCGGTCCGTCGATTCCGCCCGTTCGACGGCCAAATGACCGAGTTGCACGGTTTTTCCCACGACCGCGGTGCGACCGCAAAGCACGGGATGGCGTGTTACTTAAAACTACCGGGCGTAGATCCATTAAAACTGTATACGAAGCGTGGTGCAAGATCAACGACCCACGGTCAAGAGGGAAGAGGAGAGGAAAGAGAGAGGAGCCGAGCGCTCGTTGCCCTCTGGTGTACCGTGGCGGACCAGGAAATCGGCTCCGACACCGAGATCGGCGTCCGCGTCGTGCCGCGCGAGCTATCCGTCGTCCTTTAAGGCATCCATTAGCCTCCTAACTGCTAAACACGCCGTACGGAACGACGACCCCGCTCGTATCCAGCGTCCGCTCCGAGAGGGACCGTCCTCCGCTTCTTCCTCGAGACTTCTTCTCGCTTTTCCTCCTCTCGTCTTCCCTCTTCCGCCTCTCCTCTACCCTACGTTCTTCCGATAGCGATGCTCGAAGGTCATCGACTTTCGCGACCGAGGAAGACCCCGTCGGCAGAAGGGACTCCCGAGGACGGGTCGTTCCGGAGGGCAAGAGGCCAGGACTCCTAGGAGAGCCCGGATCGGAAAAATATCGTGCCGCTCTCCCCCGAGAGGAGGAGGTTGCGCAAACTTGCGTAATCGGCTAACGAGCAGCGAACGCTGGAACTGGAACGAATTTCACCGTTGGCAGCGCCGGCACGTTGCGGCAGTTGCACAATGGATTTGCATTCGAGAGGGCACCGATGCAACCGGTCCCGGAGGACCGAGATCGGTCCTCGGCTCTGGCCGCCCGCTAATTTCTTTAATTACCACCCGAGAGCCGGGCATAATTAGCGTCGGCGAGCTGTGCCGCGGAGAAGCCGCGGTTTCCGCGTTGCTGCCTCGTAACGAGACCTTCTCCGTCCGGTCGTCGTCCGCACCCGAGACGATCTTTTTCTTCACGTTGGTCCAGCAGGAAGCGCGCTCGATCGTTTCTCGCCGAATTTTCGAGGAGCCCCTGGGTCTTCGTGAAATCCGGCAAGCTTGCAGAGACGGAAATTCCTCCTCGACGAGGAGACGCGCCTCTCGCGACGTCCTCTCGCTCCGCTGGGCATTCGAGCGTCCGTCTCGACGAGCTCGATTCTGCGAACGGCTTCGAGGCGGTCCATTCGAAACCCTCTGCGGTCGGCGGCGCAGAAACAGCTCTCGATATCCTCGAGGATGATTATTATTATGCCACCGGACACACGATAGCTTCGCCACGGTCGAACCGGGGCCTCGGAGCGACGAAACGTCGAAACCTTCGATCGAGACTCTTCTCGCTCCTCGTTGATCGACCTCGATAAAGCCGATCGATCGTTTCTCCGCGACTGGAGAAGAAGCGGCGTGTGCCGCGAAACGTAGGTGTACGGGCGATGATCGGAAGGCGGGCGAGCGAGCGAGCGAGCAGATCGCGCGGCCACTCCGCGCCTTCTCTCGCCACCTTTTTTCTCCGTCGAGAAGCGGGCGCGATTAAACTTTCACGAGAATCGCGGCGTGGCCTTTATCGCGCGCTGGAAAACGAACGGCATTCGCGATCGGAGCGCGATCGACCTTCTCGGAGAACGCCCGGTTTGCTCGACCGAGCGGTTCTCCTCCCGTTTCCTCCCTTTCTCGGATAGAATCGAGCAGGATCGAGCCGTTTGCAGCGACTTCTCCGCGGAAGGCACGTCGAGGGCGAGCGTTTCTCCCTCGCGGAGAAGGCGCGCCGAGTCGAGACGCGACGCGGTCGAGCCGTGCGCGATTTGCAAGCCAAATGAGACCGAGGTCAAGGAGCGCTCGGTCGTCTCTCGGACGAAAAGTTATCACCGGTGTCCGGGATGCCTCTCGCGTCCGACTCGTCCGGCCGCATCGTGCCGACTCTCTCTTTCCTTCTCCCTCGCCGTGGCACTTGCACTTGCCACGCATTTTCGGCGAATCGCTGGTCTTAAAAATGCGCGACACGGGCTTCTCCGGGAATCTGGACGTCGGCCGAAACTGCGCGCCGCTTCGGAATCGATCGCAGCAAGGCGAATCAGGGGGCTCGAGGCGCTCGCGAAAAAAGTGGCAAATCGTGCGGAGCCTGCCTCTCTAGGAGGATGAGAGTCGGCGAAGAGGAGGAACCGGTCGATCGGAGGATCGTTTATCTCGGCCTCGCGGCCACTTCCTCCCGTCGATCCCTGAAATACGGCAGATTCGCGGCGGAGCGGAAACGAAGTCGATCTCTTTTCGTGGCGAGCCATCGTATATACTTTTTCCTGGACGATTCGACCGTTCGAATAAATTTGCGAGAACTTTAATAAAGTTCCTCGGACCGTGGATCCTGCCATTCGGGATTCGTCGCATCGTTCTTCTTCTTCTTCTTCTTTCCTTCTCCCCCCGGAGATCCCGATTTAGCCTGCGGACCCGAAACGCCAATAAGAGGACACTCCCGTCGTTGTCGAGATTAATGCACGTCACGGCGAAATCGGGAGGGAGGAACGGGGCCCGAGGGGGGACGGTCCCGGGTTCCGAATTTCGCGATGAGAAAAAAACGAGGCGCAAGGAAGAAGACGGGGTTAGCGAACGCGGACGAAAAGAAGGAAGCGAGCCGAGGAGGACCCTCGGCGTCCTTCGCCGGTCGCCATGGTTTGCCGACCCGCGAGCAAAGAGGACAAATCGATCGCGAGCCGAGCCGGACTTGCTTGAAATCGACCATCGCCGATTCGAGAGCCTCGCGCGAAACCAAGTGCCGTCCTTTTGTCCGCTGCTCGGTGTTTTTGTCCCGTTACGCAAGAACCAGGAAAAAGGAGGATGGGAAGCCGGGAGTTTGCGAGATCGTTGCACGTCCCGTTATTTTCGACGATCTCGGGAGAAGACGGAGGAGCCTCGTGCGGAGAAAAATCGTGGGAAAGCCGAAAGGGGTGGCGACCGTTGGCATCGGGGGCCCCGAGGCCAACGGCGACTGGAAACCTGCGGCCAATACCAATTAACACCCACCGAGGAGTTGCGTCAGCGTCGGGAAAATAGGAGGGAGAAAAGGAGAAAACTCGTTTGTAACCTTTCACTTGGCCGGCGAGTCGAGATAATCGTGAGGCAATCTCCCGACGCCTTCCGCGCAACGATAAGAAATTATCGGGGAAATTGTCGGTCGGCTAATCGGGGCTACCCTTCCCCCGTCGCGGTATCTCTCGCAAACAAGTCCGGTAAATACGCAGCCGGAGGGACGAGCGCGAAAACGCTTTTCCAAGTTTGGCGCGAGGCAACGTCGTAGGAGCCGGAGGAATCGGAACGAGGGAGAAGCCGTCGCCGATGTATATACACGCGTTATATTATTCTTGCGAGAAGTCGCGAGGAGCCGAGCGGCGCGCAGGAAGGCCCGCGGGAGGAGGCTATCGAAAATCTCGAATCCCACTAACCTCCTTGGCGAGCTACCAGACCCGACGGTGCGCGGCTTCGCTACGGATTTCTTTACGGCCCCCGGGGAATTTATTTCTTCTTTACGCGCGACGGATATATATTCGCGATAGCGACCGGCCCAGGTACGGAGCCTCTCTCGCTCCTCGGAGAGGGAAACGCTCCAGGAGCGGAGATCCGGCCGGGCTTTGCATCGACCGCGACTACATGCGCACGGAAGGCGGACGACTCGCAAAAAATCGCCTCTCCTTTGCTCGCTCAAAATAGACGTTGCCTCCTCGTCGCCCTGGCTTTCCTTCCTCGTCGAACGCGCGATGGAGCCGGTTTTTTTTGCGCGAGGCCTCCGGCGAACCGAATGAAAATTGGCCCGTCGATGGAGAGAAACGTTCCTCCGCGTTCGCGTGGGAAGAGCTATCGGCCGGCGAAGGCTGCTCGCGGAGATGCATCGCGACTCTTCAATCCCACTGCCCCGTGACTAATGAAATGCGCCTCGCTTCTTTCACGCGCGGAAGAAAAACGAAAGTGCGGCAATGGCGCAACCGGTGAGCGAGCAGGAACGAACGATTCTTCCGTTTCCACGCGAGAAACCCGAGCTCGCGTGGCCGCGAAACGCCAACGATCCGGCTACCCCCTTTCGACGGAGGGTCGACGCTTCGAGGAGAGGGTAGGAGCTTCGGGCGTAGGTGCATCGTCGTTATTTTTAGATGCACGCGAAACAATCAACGTCCGGCTCTCGTGAGAACTCTCGCGAGGAGGGAGTCGATTCTAGGAATCGTACGAGGAGAATTGAACGGTGCTGTCGAGGAAATTTGGAAGCAAGTGGTCCAATTGCGTACCCAGAGCGACGAGAGGGGTCCGAATTGCCGCTCCCGGGTGAAGTCGGGGAGTCCAGCTTCATTGCGGGTTACAATTGTTCCCAATTTCGCGCCTCTCTGTTGCCAAAGAGGAACGACGAGCGGGCCGGCTGGAGAACCTCCGAGTCTTTGGCAACGATCACCGGTTACCTTAAACGTCGAGAGCCGTCCTGGCTCGAGAGGCGAGCGGATCGAATTTTGGCCACCCACGCGCCGGCGAGAGAGGCTCCTCTCCCATCTCGCTCTTCTCGCGCTCCTCCGCTCGCGGCAGAGTCCAGAGAATCGAACGGAATTGCGTCGAAAGCGCTCCTCGGCGTCGGCGGTAATTGTCGACGCTGGTCCGCCGACTGTAGAAACTCGGCCGCGTGACGTAACGCGGGTCGCCTTACTCGACCGACGATCATTACCTTCCCTCCCGTGTTTCGAGCTCCTCGCGACTGCCTGGCTGCCTATCTGCCTATCTGCCTTGGCTGCCTAGCTGCCAGCGAAAGCGGCCGAGCTCGTGAAATTGTGACAACCGCTAAAACGTGTCGCAATTACTTGGACGGCGCTTCGTCGGTCCGCTCGAAGACCCGCTATTCGCCTCGTCTGCCTGTCCGCTGGCCGCTCTACCGTTTTCTCTCGTCTCGTTCGAACGCGACGTTCCGCGCGATGGAGCGGCGGAAATGTGGCTTTTGATAGGCGACAATCGGCCGGCGAGATGCGACTTTTTCAGCCGCTCTCGTCTCGGATGCCGATCGATGGGAAAACCTGGCCCGAGCGGAAGGCAGCATTCCAGGTGGGGCTGACCACCGGGAGGACGCTCTATTCTTGGAAGCCGGATCGACGATCCGTTAGCCGCGGAACTTCTTCGTCGCTAAACGCGAGGAGGCGCCTGAGCGACGCGACGACGTCTGTAGTCGTCGCCTCGACGCCTCTCGCCCGTCGTCTTTGGCTCGCCGGTCCCGATCGGTAACGTGCTTTCCACTTTAAAGAGTCCTCCTGTTGCGCGTTCGTCGAAGAACTAACGGCGCTTCCTCGTTCCGCGTTACGTGCCACGCGCAACGTCCATCGTCGATGCAACGTTCGCCGCGCAGAGATCCACGGCGCTACAACCAAACGCGGGCAAGATCTTCCCGTGTTCGTGCTTTTTGAAATTCCCGGGATAGGCGAGATCCGTGGTCGATCCTGCAACGACCTTGTCCCGGGTCGAAGGAGCCGTTTCTGCGACGAACAGCGGAGCAGTCGCTCGAGAAGCCCCGAGCGCGCGTTAACTCGCTTCGAGGGATCTTTTTCGAGAGCGCCGATCCGGCCGCCATCGCCTGCCACCTTGCTCGCAA
This sequence comes from Cerceris ruficornis, assembly GCA_963989415.1. Lineage (NCBI taxonomy): Eukaryota > Metazoa > Arthropoda > Insecta > Hymenoptera > Crabronidae > Cerceris > Cerceris ruficornis. The sequence continues at coordinate 16,028,542 of OZ022527.1, read as the reverse complement.
TGAAATTGCTAAAATAGCCACCGAAACGGCGCTTTCGTCGGTCCCCGATAAATCGGCCTGGTTCCAATTAAAGAGTCGCGTTCTCGTTGCCGCGCGACCGTCCTGAAAACGGGAGCACCGACCACCGTCGCGGCGGGGCGACGACAAAGAGGAACGTTACGAATTGCCAGACGCGCGCCCTTGGAATCCGCGATTCTTCCGAACTAATTACTCGAAGGAATGTGCGCGCGTTCGAATAGATTCACGACGATTCGATTGGCGCGACCGTGAAGAGAGCCGGGAATCGCTGGGCCGTAAAGAACGATGGGAGGCAAAGAGAAGAAGACGGGCGGAAGAGGAGAAAGAGGTGGAGGGTAACCGCCGAACCTGTCGAGGAATAGCTTCGCGCATGCTTCCCACGTGACTCACGCTCTCCTCCATAGATACGCATCGTCGGTGAGGCCCCCGCGGGCCCTCCGCGGGCCCTGCGAGGGCCCTGCTCGGTCCCTGCGCGAGTGCGCGAGCAACCTGCACGCACGATGCGTGCCGAACGAGGCAGTTTGCCTGGCTGCTCGCTGCTCCCCGCTTTCCGCCCGCTCCGGCTATGTTTGAACCGCCTGCACCTTGTGACTCAACCGAGTCACTAACCTTGCCTCCCTGCTTTTTTAAACCATTTTTCCATTTCCCCTTTGCGCTCCTCCGTGCCGCGCGCTCGTTCGCTCCCGTTGTATTTACTCGCTTCCTCTCTGTTCGGGAAATCTCGCGAAGACTCCGAGCGACCGTTCCTCGCGTTCTCGACGATCTCGAGAGGCGATCTTGGACGGAGGAGCGGCAGCTGCACCGCACGTCCGACGAATTCTTTCCAGGTTGGGTGCTTCCGCTCTCGAGGAGATCCTCGATACCGTGACGCATTTCGAGGCGTCTCGTCGCATCCCCGTTCGCGTTTCGAAATTACGAAAAGAGATATTACGTCTCTCTCCTTCCTCTCGACCGCGGTTTCGGCACAGCTTGGCCGCAGGTCCGAGGGGATCGATACGGCCCCGCTGAGAAGGGCCCGGTGGAACGCGGCGAAACGCACCGGGGAGACGCGTGACTCACGTCGCGATTCAAGGGACGAGGCGCGCCAACGGCCGCGTGATTCAGCCGGCTCAAAATTCCCGGGCGCAATTCGAGCGGGTCTGCATACAAAAGAGCTCCAGCGTTCCGCGAGTCGTGAGAACTGGACGAGTCACGAGCGATCCGTCGCCGATCCGCGCGAATCTCTCGCCTCGCGCTTCGCCGCGAGAATGCCGAAAAGTCTCGCCCCATTCGAGGCAGCGGGAAGGATGGCCGAGGTATCGCGGGCTCGAAAGAAAGGCTGCGCGTCGGGCGTTTTTCGCGAGGAAGAATGGGAATGAGAGGAGCACACGGGAGATAGGAGCGCGGCGCGTCTTCGCTCCTCTCTGCGGGTCCGTTCGCGAGGAGGCCTACTTTGCGCGTGGCCTACTTGCGGAAGACCGATGGTCACGCGAGAAGGCATCGAGCCGAGGCGCGTGTCTCTCGCGAAAGAGCGAAAGAGCGAGCCTCGACCTCGAAGCGAGTCGGCAACGAGAACTCGAGTTTTTTGGCCGGACCGTTCGAGCTGTTCGAATTCGACCGCGCCTCCGCGCGACTCGAGGCGGTCGCCGATCGAGGATGAATCGGGGCCCAAGGAGATCCGCTCGGGACGTAAATTCAGCCGGTCGAGGAACGGCTACCGGTCTCGAGGAGTCGACCGAGAGTCGCAAAGAGGGCGGAGGAGCGTCGGGGGAAAGATGCCGCGCATCCGAGGCGTCTCGCGAGCGAGAGACGTCGCATCCGTCGGTGTCGCGACGACGGGGGACCCAGAGACCTGAATAGCCGTGCCCGGGGGGCCCGGCAGGCCGGAGTAACGGTCCACGGATGAAGGTTACGGACGGTACCCGTACCCCGATGTACCTCAGCGTCCATCGGATCGGGATCGCGAGATCCCGAGGCTCGAGGTAGCAGCGAACGGGCGTCCTCCGAATTCCCTCGACGAACGAGTTCGACGAGAAATCGAGAGCGAAAGGAACGGTTGCCGGGAAAAGTCGGGAAATTCGAGGGGCTCTCGTGGAACGAGCCGCGCCCTTCCGTCTCTCCCTTCCCGGGATCGCCGTTCCCGAAAAGGAACGAAAGGAGCGACGGCTGCGGAAGACGTTTCCGAGACGAGACCGAAGCTATTGTTCGACGTCGGGGCTTTTCTTCTGCGGAGAAACGAGGGAGGAAGGATCTTCCTTTCTGGCAACGGTCCAACGGATGATCCTGACCGTCGAAGTTCCAGCGAAATTCCAGAGGGATTGCTCCGAGACGCGAGAGGCGGGCGGGGAGGAGGGCTTCGGCCGCCCTCGATGATCTCAGGTAGAGAGATCGACGTGGCCTCGTGAAGAACGGAAAAACGGAAGGACGAAAGGTCGTTCGGAGTAGATTCACCGAAGATGAAGTCAGCCAAGACGTCTTCCTCCGCGAGAGAATGGCGAAGCGCCAACGCCTCCGCGTCGGAGGAATCTCTAGGACGTCGGCCCGCTATCCTCCTTAAATCGACGTACCTCCGGCTCGGTTCTCGAGATTCTCGGGCCGACGAGGCGCGGGCGATCCTTCGCCGAAGGCAAGATTCGCCGTGCCGTGCCGTGAGACGCGAGCGTTACCGGGGGTCACGAAACTCGTTTCGCTTTATTACGCCGGCTCGGTTGGCCCGCATCCATCGCCTACTTCCTCCGCGGTCCTTTCCCACCGACGCCTCTGCGCCTCTCTTATCCTCCTTCGATCCGCCGTCGATAGGTGTACGCGAGATGAGCTCGCAAACTCATCGATTCCCATCGGTTCCCATCGGTTCCCATCGGTCGATGACGCTCCGGAGAGCGGGCTCGTTCGCGAGCTTCCGAGTATCGGCCGCCGTGACTGGCCGAGCTGACTAACGCTCGAGGAATTTTTCGTCGCGGCCTCTTGGCAAACGCGAGCTTCGCCGTTCCGAGCAGTTGGTACCTTATTAGGTCGCGTTATCGGCTCGCGTAGCTCGTAGTTGCCGTAGGACGTCAGTCGCGCGATAACGACACCGAGATGGGTCGGCTGGCCGACAAGAGCGGAGAGTCGTAGAGTCCGAGAGGAGACGAGAGGAGGAGGCGAATTTTCCATCGGCTCGACCGGAGCCTCGAATCGCGCGCTCGCGGAAGGGAGACTCGGCGAAACGGCAAAAAGCTCCGCTCCCCTCTGGCTGAAAAAGCGCTGGCGCCAGTGCTAATGCGCCGCTCGGGAATGCGCTTCTCTCGCGGCCGAGAGAATGCCCGCGATATATTTGTATGCCTCGCCGGCTTCTCGACTTCTCGGCCCGTCGGCTCTCGGACGGCCGACGACGAAGCTGGAAGCGAGCCGAGGTGGAATCGACCACCGACACGATTTGCGATCGCTGCAGGACATCGAACGGAGGCGCGATCTCTCGATCCCGAGAGACGAGCCGAAGAGGAGAACGACCGCGGAACATCCACGGTGTAGCGTTTAGCCGCCAAACAGGATATCCGATTAAAATACCAAAGACGAGAATAAGTAAACCGTTCCAAAAATAGCCCCGCTCGGCTCGTTCCCTTCTGCTATTATCGTTGCTGCCGTTGGCACTGGGGACGCATCTGTCGGTCGATTCGTGCGCGCCTGCTTCGAGCTCGCTCGCCTCTCCGCATCCTCCGGGACCGGGAGCGTTTTTCCGATCTCGGCTGACGCGGGGACGGAGGGCGATCGAGGAATAATCGCGGGTCCGATAAAACCGAGGAAGGAACCGAGGATGGCCGCACCGATCCGAGAGGCACGCAAACGGTGAAAGGAGGTAAAATTTCACTCGTCGATTCGTTCGAGCCTCCCTCTCTTCCTCCCTCCGCGAGGAGACGTTTGTATGCCGATTTCGCAGCGAGTTCGGACCGATCCGTGAGGTTTCTCGTCAACAACGGAGACTGGTTTGACTTCGCTTTTTAATCCGCTCCATCTTGGCCGTCCTCCGACCGCGGCCGCTCCTCGGAATCTAGGTTTCTAGAGCCGCGACAAAAGGAGTCGTCGCGTTCATTCCGGTCCTCCTAAGGAGGAACGATCCAACTGCGACGAATCGATGGCCAGGACGATCGACGATCGAGCGCGAACCGAGATCGGGACGGCGATGCTCGCATGGGTGGAAGCCTACGCGCTATCGACGGCGCTCGGGTGTAGCGACGACGAAACGCGGAATAGCGTGAAATTTTCTCACGCGAATAAGCGCGCTTGTGCACCAACGTAGGAACGTTGGAACGAAGGAACGGAGAAACGGAGGAACGGAGGCGCGCGATCGTCTATTGGACGCGTCACGATCGAAGGTGAGCGCCCACGTGGCGCTTTCGAGGCTGCCTTTTAACGACGTTTCCTCCGGAACACCCGCTCGCCCCTTGCCGAAGAAGCGGCCCGTACCCATTACTCGCGATGACACAATAACAACAACGACAAAGGCCGTCGCCGAGCCGCTTACGCAAGGACGCGTGGAAGGTAAGAGGCGACTCGATCGAGCGGATATTGGCCGAGCCGCTCCGAGACGCGCGAATCGATTCCGCTCTCGCTCCGTCTCAACGCTCACGTTCGACCTCCGAAGCAGGATGCGCCGAAACGCGAGCGCCTCGGAATTTTCGAGCGACAACTGCGCAATTAATGTCGATCGAGCGCCGCGAAACGATTATACGGAGAAAAATTGCCGGCGACGCTGGCCCGCAGCGATAGTTGCGTTAGAGGCGAGTCGAGTTAAACGGCGTTCCATCTCATTGAGCACGATTGCGCACACACCTCGTCGAATCGACTGAAAAGGTGTCGACGGGGCAATGCAGCGGGGGTGTAGCCGAAGGTCGTTTCTCCTTTCGTTCGTTCGGCCAAAATCTTTGGCGAAATTGGCGCACGATTGCACGGAAACGGAGCAGGACGATCGACGGGGTGGGAGGCTCGTCGGGGGGACGACGAGGAGCGCGTTTCATTCGAGAGGAAAACTGGCGCGCCACTTGCAACGGAGAAAATAAAATGATCTCGGTGCGCGCGAGATCTCTCGAGCAAATTCGTAAAAAGAAAGTGAAACCAACGAAACGGGGGACACGCGGAGTGGCAGAAAATTGCAGGCTTTCGGCACAAGCATTCGCGTGGATGGCGCGACGTTAACGATAAAGGATAATCTTGGGAGGAGCGGGGACGGACAATTACGCCAGGTTGTAATTATAGGAACGCGGTGAATCGGTCGAAAGGCCCGGGAGCGACAGGGCCGTCCCACACGACGGTTTCACGACATCCAGGTCATCGGCGAGCGACCGTCCCACGTGAAAATATTCCATTCACGCGCCCAACTTCGAAGCGCTCGATCGTCCGTTCGCGATATCGGCGATCATCGTCGATCATAGTCTTTCGAGGGATCGACGAAATATCGCGCAGAGATTCCTTCGCCGAAGGGACACGAAGAAATTCGCGCTCCGGAGGAGCTCCGATTCGCGCCGAGAGGAGCGAAAAAGGAGGCTACGCGAGAGAAGCGGAGAACCGTTGGTCGCTATATCGGAAGAGGAAACGGCGGGACGGTTCGATTTTAACGAAGGAGCCGGCGAGAAACGAGGACGCGTCCCAATCTCGTTAATGGGAACGCAAAAGTGTTCGGTTAACGCAGGAGGAAGCGACGATTAGACGATTCGTGCGCTACGGGCGTCGTCGTCGTCGACCTCCCCCTTTTCCATTGCTCCGTAGACCTTTCGTCTCGACGGGTCGAGAGCTCGTTTCCGATCCACTTTCGACTCTCGAGTCGTCGGTGTTCTCTCGCTCCCTCCGAAATCGGGCCTTTCAACGACGATTTCGCGACGACTCCCGAGAGAGGGCCAGATCGGAGTCTTCGATCGTGGCAATGCGACGATAAAAACGAACGAGGCAGGAATTCGAGGGGCGAAGCTAGTCACACCTGCGCGCCAACTGGGAGCCGAACAACCGCCTGCAACTACGGTTTACTCCGAAAGGACACGCAAACGCGTTTACGCGCAATCGGCAGCAGCCTCGATCAACCTCCAGAAAAATATCGGTGAAATCGACTCGCACCGCACCGGCTATTCCGCCCACTCGCGCCCCATCCGACGTTTATTTCCTCCGAGTTTGACGTTCTCGCCTCTGGAATGCGGTGCACTTACACCGGAATGTCATATCCTATTTCACGGTTTGAGCTATCGTAGGCGTCGCTGGGACCCGCAACGACAAATTCCGATCGACCTTCCGTCAGCGTTTCAAAACGCCTCGTACGCCTAAACGGTTTTTCGAAAGCTCGAGCGGACCGCGAGAGGTGATATTTTTGGGAAATTCATCGCCCCGGAAGTCGGAGTTTCTCGAACGGCGTGAAGGCGTTCTTGCCACGAGGCGAGGAGAGACGAGGAGAAGGCGAGGCGAGGTTCCCTCGGACAATGAGATCGGACGTTGGGTAGAGTCGAGTCGAACAAAGTCGAGACCGAGGCAAGGAGGAAAGGCGCGCGTCTGTACGTTGGTGCGAGCGAGGGAGCGAAGGATTGCGTGCGAGAAACGCACACTACCCGCCACGTCGGCTGTCAGTCTCGCAACAAAGAATGCGCCTGTCGAGGGGAACGAATTCTCGTGTTTCAGCCGACGAGCGGCGTTTCTGTTGCCAGGCTCGGAGAGACCGAACCTCCGGAAGAGCGCGCCGGCACTTTCCGGCCACGTTTGCAATTGTCTTGGAAATCGAGGGGCTCGACGGCGCTCGACAGTCTGCACTATCGTCCGAGATATCGTGCAAGTCGTATGGCGGAGATCGTTCGGAATGAGAGAACGCACGATGCGAAGATCGGGAGGTCGAGGCGCGTCCCGGATGGTTTTGTGGGTCACGGGCTCGCCGGCCCATTCGTTCGCCTTCGCAAATTTCAAAGTTCGCGCCGGGCCGACGATGATCGAAGATCGCAGCTCGAGAGCGAAGACGAGGGGAGGGGCAGAGCGGCCCCTCGATTCGGGTTGATCCAAGTCGAGGGCCCCGAGGGCTCTCGACGGACCCACGGTCGGCCCTGCGGTTTCCAGCGAAACCAGGGCGGAGAGAGAGAGAGAGAGAAAGGGAAGGAACGGAGGAAAAACGGGGCAAATTTTTGTCGACGCGACGACAAGATCGGCTTGCGCGATCGCGAGTCCATGGAACGTGCCGCGCCGGTTTGCCGAAGCGTCTGCGAGCGTCGTCGGTTCGAGGGGGAGGAACTCGCCCTTGGGATTCCTCGGAGGCGTGGGTGCTCGGCCCTCTTTCTTGCGTTCCTTCTTTCCAGCGGAGATCGGGGGAGAACCGATATCGCGGTTACAACCGTTCGGTGCGCTCGCTCGAGCGTGGAGCTCCTTTTTGCTTGGCCGCAACGAGAGCGCTTCGATTGAGATCTCACCTCGGATCGTCCCCGCGTCCACTCTTCTCTCTGCTCGCGGACGAGAGGAGAGTCGCCAATCCGGATCGTCGAGAGGCGCGACAAGTTTTTCCCGCTTTCCCGTTTCAAATCGAAAACGGCCAAATGCCGGGTTATCGACGCTCGACTTGCCCAAGGTCGAGAGGTCGAAGGAGGCGAGCGTCCATGGACGAGGAGAACGGGAGAGGCCCGTCCGCACCTTCGGGACGGAGGAGAGTATCCGCTTTCGCGCTCGAAGGGTCCGAGCACGGCGACGAGACGAGGGTGGGTGTCTTGCGACACGATAGAAAATGCGGGCAAGGTTGTTCCCTTCCCTTTTCAATGCACGCCACAATGGACACGCGGAACCGCAACGATCGACGATACGGCTTATGAAGTAGGACGTGTCCGAGAGCGCGATAGCCGTGCCGAGTTACTTTCCAACGATTTCTGGACTGCTCGGTCTCGGGGTAAGTCGGAACCGGTACGCCTCGGCAACCTCGCCGACGAACCCTCCTCCATGGGCCGACGGTTCTCGAGAAGCCAGGTACCCGGGACACCGAAGAGTCCTCGGAAGCCACGAGAGATGAACCGCTCCGGGAGGAAGATGGTAGGAAAGCGGGCGCCGATCGGTATCTTTGTTCGGTCGGCTCGGCCGATCGGCCGATCGGCCGCTCGAGTTGTCCGACCTTCACCCGGCTACCGTCGCCATTACGCTCGTTACACGCCGGTCGCGGTTGTAATTTACGGTTAACCGAACGGAAACCGAAGGGGAGCGACCGCGTTGTAACGAGGTCGTCGCGTGGTAGGGTCTTGACGAACAAACCAACGCGACTCTCTCCTCTCTCTCCTCCTTCCTTCCCTCTTTTGGGCCCTTCCCTCCTAGGTTCGACCGGAGAGGCCGAAACCCATCTCGATCGACGAGTCGCGAGGAGAGAAAACCGCGAATATCCCGGGGGTCCGATGGCCGGCGAGAGAATCGTCGATTTGCCTCTTGCCTCTCGTGTTTCGACCGCTCGGAGAAGGCCGAACGTCGCTCTCGCGCGCGGGTAATCCTATTTCGATCGCGTTTAAGTATTCCCGCCGGATGCGCGCGACTCGGCGCGGCTGGAATACCAATTTGAAAGTTTCGTTTTTGAGAGGACGTTGGTTCCCAAGGCGCGAGAGAACGCGCGGCAAGAAACAGTCGGGGAAGCAGCCGGCGCGCGATCCGGGCCAAAGGTGTCCCGGCAACGCGGGGAATCGTGACCGATGGATCGTTGCAACAGCCAACGATCCAGTTGCCCTTCCCCTTCCCGTCTCGGTGTCGCAATACCTCGAGGAACGTGCTCTCGGCGCCGACCCCTCGTCGGGGTCCCGACTCCATCGATCGCGACCGATCTCCGTCCGTGGATCGCTCTCCGGCGGGACACGTTTTTCCGCTTTCCCTCGAGAAAAGTAGACCTCGAGGTTCGAGCCCCGGGAGCAACGTGATCGTCGAACGGCTCCATTCGCGACAGGGCGAACGCCCTTCCGAGGAGGAGGGCCTCCGATCCGTGGATCGAGCGGAGCGACGATGCGCGGGCAATGATCATGGCGACCTTGACGAGCAGGCAACGTTTGTCGCCCGATGCGGCGTATTTTCTCACCCGTGAAGATCGAGCGGGCGCTTTTTTCTCTCCGATTCGCGATGTTCCGAGAGAAAGAGAGAGAGAGAGAGGAAGGGAGAAAGAAATCGCCACGAACACCGTTCCGATCAAACGGACCGATAAATATAATTAAGGCGACGAGAAGCCCAGGAGCCTCCGACGGGAACCGACGCGACCGCTTTATCATCGGTCGTATCTGTACCGCCGATAATCGCCGTCGTCGCTCGGAAGGGACGTTAATAAGCTCTCCATCGCGAGACTCGAGCGGGAAAATGCAGGAACGTCGAGGATGCTCGAAGGAAAGAGGAGCCGAAGGGTCATGGCGTAGGTAGAACCTCCCCACCGAGAAGAGGAGCGTCGTCGTGCCGAGCGAAAAGAATGGCTCGCGGCCAGTGGCTCGGAAAGATTCTTGGGGAGCAAAAGACGGAAGGACCGTGCGCGAGGTTCGAAGCACCGGGCCGAAGGGCCGAAGGGCCAACGATGGAACAGCTGTTGCCTGTCTGGAAGCAGCTGGGCGCCTCGAGCCGCGTTGCCGAGAGAGCCGAGCCGTTCTCGCGGCTCGAGAAAAATCTCGTCGAAACGGTTCGAAAAATCCGGAGAAGCTCCTCTCGAGCGGAGGCGCGGGAGGAGACGAGTGCCGGAGAAATAGTCGAATCGACGGAGAAGCTTGCGGTGCGTTACGCAACTCCGTCGAGATTTCGATGCGTGTTTTGCGGGGACGTCCTTAACCGTTTCGAACAAAGGACGAGGGAATACGGACAAACCGGACGCGCGCGTACTTTTTGCGGGTAGACGGAGCAACGCGAACGCACCCCGGGATATCTCGTTTTTCCCCCTCGATGGAAGGTCATCGACGACCGGATCGCGAGCGGAGACTCCGGAGCAAGTAGGTAGCCGGGCTGGCGCACTAATTGCGAGTGCCGTTACCGTTACTTTCCAGATGGCATGCCCGTTTCTGTCGCGTTACCTCGCCGGCTCCAACCGGAGCACTCTCTGAGAATCGAGCAACGAGAGTCCGTCGAACGAGTTTTCCTTCGCCTTCCTCTCCTCTTCACTCCTCTCCTCCCGACGACTCCTCTGTCTCGCCTCGTCTCGCCCGGTCTCGTCCTCTCGAGCGCATTCCGTCTCGTCCGGCGAAACGAAGCTACGATTTCGAAACTTTCGAGCTTGCTTTCGATAAGCGATCGACGATCGAGGGAAACCGGCGACGTCCGATTCCGACGAAATCGAGCCTCTTCGCTATTCTCGACTCTCGATCGTCTCGCGGAGAAACGAGGGAGTGCCGCTAACGCTGACGGTCGAGTTATCGGCAACCCTTTCGGTTTCTTTCGCGGTAAAACTTTGCCGATCGTTGTCTCCTCCCATCCAACTTCTTTTCCTCTGTCCTTCGACGGAAAGCGTCGAGGGCGATCGGAGAGGGACTCCGATCCGCCGTGGATGGAGGGAGCAGAGAGAGAGAGAGATTCTTCCGGGCGCAAATCCATCGAGCCGCGAGTTATCTACCTATAAGGGTATAAATATCGTGCCGCAAGTGCATAACGGACGGTCTCCGCATACTCTGCCCGGCCACGGACTATTTTCGACCCACGCGAACCTCCGTTTCCTCGCGCTCATCTTCCTCCTCCTCCTGTATTCCAATCGCCAGAGAAGAGTCGAGCGGAGAGCCTCGATTCCTTCTGGGATCGAGGAATCCGCGTCTCGCGATCGGACTTTTCGCTCTCGCGACGAGGAATTTCGAATAGCGCGCCACATCGGACAAGGACGGGGCCACTATTCTACTCTTTGCCGCGATATTCCTCGCGAATTGTCCGCCGTGCGCGACTCGTACGCCAGATGGTGGTATCCGAGCCGATTAATAGAATACGACGACACGGGGAATCCGTTAGACGTACCTAGAAACCTCGCGAGATCCGTGCGACATTCCGATACGTTTTAACGCTACTCCGAAAGATGGAAGACAGCCGGAGGAGGAGATAATTCGCGCGGCTTCGACGAGGAAGCCTCCGTGATTTACGCGGCGAAGTATCCGCTAGTTTCGTGAGTCACTCCGACCGAGGAATCGTTCGTGCTCCAAAGCGCTTCGTGTCGTTCCACCTTTTCTCACGGTGGTGTTTCTTCGAGAACCGGAACGATGTTTGTCCACGGAAATACCACGGCCGTGATTCACCGATTCCGACGCGACGGCGGAGCGGTCGGTTCGAGAATCCCGCGTTAACCGTTGCGGAGAAAACGGAGAAGACGAGCGCGGATCGGTCCGGACTCGCGGTGCTCGCGACGATCCGCGACGAACCGGGAGATTGCGATTCCAGTTTGCGCGTTCCTTGTCTCGCGAACCGGCAGATTTACGAGCGAGGGTCTCCGTTCGATGGCAACGAAGGGATATCGGCGGCCGGTGAAGCACCGAGGACCCGGCGGATAGATCGGCCGCACGGAATTTGTCAATCGGTGGGAATGCCGTTTGCCGGCGTTTATTTACGTTCACGCATAACGTCCCATACGATACGGCGATACAACCATAATATTTATTCGACGATTCGCCGTTCATCCCGCGCTCCCCTCCTCTCTTCGACGATTGCGGCGCCGATCCGAGGATTTGCGATCGAGGGCGATCCAGCGTGTCGACAAAAATCTTAGGCGGCCCTGGTTGATCCCGATCGGTCGTGAACGATCGAGGAAAAAGGAGTCGAGTCGAGTCGAGTCGAGTCGACGTTCGGTTGGCTTGCGCACAATTCCCCCCCGTGGGATTGCGCAAGCCCAAGTTTTTTTCAAAGAAACGCGCGACTGTTTGCATTCCATTCCTCGGCGATACGGATGCGCGAGCGTCGGCTGCGTCGCAAATATTCCAAAACTGGACAAACAATCCGAAAAGTCGTTTCCTCGACCGGCACGTACGTCGTTAATAACGATCGAAATTCGACATTATCGGTTGGCACGATCCCCGGATGATCGGCCGATTACGTTCGCCGAGGACGTTATCTTTTTTGCGGACTTCGAGCTAGCTCTTTGCACCTCGGCGAGGAAATCGGAGCCCGGGGATGTTTTTGACGAGGAAATTTCGCGGGTTATCGCGACTGTACGTCGATCGACGAACGTTTGGCAATCGATGCCGATGCAGCAAATGCGTCGCGTCGCCGGAACGGCGTTGCCACGTACGACGCGACGACAAACACCCCGTGGCCGGTGGCCTACATTATCGCAGATACCGAGAAGAATATCGTTCGCCGCGATTACTACCTACTACGAGCAATCGCCAAACAAAAGGATCGCGAGCGAAAATGGCGCTCGAGCGAATCGAGGATGAACGCGCGCCGCGCTCCTCTCAATTTCTTCGTCGCAGTGGAGTGCTTGGACGTTGCGGAAATATCGTTCCAAAGGTACAGTTTCTTTTTTTCCGACGTGCTCCGTTCGGGAAGGAGTCACGGCTAGAAGATACAGTTTGGGGCTCCCGCTGAAACTTGCGAAACTCGTCGCGTCCTTGTCTCTATTCGCGAGAAGGCAAATATCGTAAACACAGGCGAGCGTGCGGTAGGTCGTCGAGAGTCCATCTTGGAGCGACGTCCAGCTCCGACTCGAGGAGTCGGCGGACGCGGTTTTATTAATATTAGAAGAGATTTAACCGTGTCACACGAGCGCCATTCGACCCGATTCCGAGATTTCTCTTCTCGGCGGTTTCTTCCAACCGATCGGGCCACGCACCGCAACGTCTCTGCGGATGGCCCTCGACCTTGCACAGTTTCGGTGGAACGTTTCGTGCCGCTCTCGGTCGGCTCCTCCTTCGCCCTCTTCTCTGCGTCAGGGGGCAACGGAAATCTTGAGAGCGAGAAAGAGAAAAAGGAAGAGAGAGAGCGCAGGAGAGGGAGAGAGAGAGAGAGAGGGAGTCCGAGGTCGTCAAAGAGTATCGCTACGCAAAGTCTCGACCTCGATCTCGCGGTAGGGGCACTTTCTTTCTTCGACAGGGTCCAGGAGCGAGTCGTCGAGGGTGCCCGGGCCTCGAGCCCCCCGGTGCACCAAATTTTTTCCGCCTTCGCGGCCATTTTCCATCGATTTCTGCGCTCTTGGTCTTCGAGATTTCCAAACGCGGACGACGGCGATCGAGAGGTTCGCTCCGAGAAGCACGATTGGTGAAAGAGAGTCGCGCGAATCAACGGGCCGAGGAGGTCGGTTGGAAGAGACGGTGGTAACCTCGTTGCGCGAGCAAAATCGCAAAATTGGCGGATTCGTCGGGGGCGACCGAAAGAAGCGAGAGAATGAAATAGCGTCCCCTTACCGTGCGAACGGTTGTTCCTCGACCTCATAGAGCTCCTCGAGGGTCTGTTTCGAGAGAAGCCTCTCGAGTCTCTGGGGCGTGGGAGCGAGATGCCCTGGGATGCTGGTAGTCTCGAAGAGGCTGTCCGCAGTCATGGCCGCTGCCGGGTCGATCGGCTCGATCGGCTCGATCGGGGCGAGTCGTCGAGCGACGTCGGAGGCGCTCGACCTTTTCCAGGAGAATGCGAGATAATCCAAAATATCGTTCGACGTTGGGGCCGCGTCTCGACCTCGAGGAGGGGACGATCGGCGGCTATCTTTTGCACAGACTACGATTTCACTTTGATCGACGCACCACAGAGAGTACAACGGAATCGACGCAAAAGCGAAATACGGGTCTCCGGGAATAAATATGCGATCACCACGTTTGCCACGTTTGCCACGTTTTTCACGGCGTACTCGCGTCGTCGTTGTCGTCGTCAACGTAACGGCCGAGGAAGCACCGCGTCACTCTCTTGGCTACTGACGGCCGTCGCGGCGCGCATCTCCGGGAGGGAGAGGAGATCCTTTTGGCGGCGATTCTATCGCGGATCGCGGAGCGCGCGCACCGATCGCGAAACGAGGCACGCGTTTCTATCCTGCGAGCCTTATCACGCGCGACCACTTCTCGCGACGGTCGACCAGCAATTGAACCTTCCGCGGCGACTTTGCGCGCTCCCCACTCTCGAGAGAGAGAGCCCTCTCTCCATCGTTCTCCTTTGCTGCGCCCTCGCTATACCTCGCTATCTCCGAGCTTCTGGTGGGGAAAGTTCCTCCCCCGACCCCCGTGCCCCGGTGACAGTACCGAGCCCGAACTAGCCCGAGAACCGGCGAACGGGCCCGAGTTCTCTTTGCCGCACCAAAGACCACCACGACCGCGACCACGACCACGACCACGGACCTCCAAGCGATGCAACGCGCCCTGCACCCGAGCAAGCCGCGGTGCAGCAATCTCCAAACTCCTCCGACGTCCTCCCAACGCCTTCCCTTCTGCGCCCAAAACTAATCGCAGGACGGTCTCGCCTTTCGATCGGTCCGGGTGCTTTTCCCGCGGTCCTCCGGAGATTTCAATGCCACGCTCGCCGAGAAAAAATTTCCTCCGCTCTTCGCGACGAGGAAGCTCGAACGGAAGAGGAAACGCGAAAGGAGGAGGACCGAGGAGACCGCGGCAGGATCTTGTCAACCGGCGCGCGTCATTGCGCCGAGCGAGCATGAATAATTGAATGCATAATTTATTGGTTTCGCGGCGAAAGAGAAGCGCAGCGGCGAGTCGAAGAAAGAGAGGGGCCTCAGCGCGCCTCTGCATTATAGATCTCCTAATAAGTCGGTGCAGCTTCCAATGCCGAGATAAATCGGCCGATCTCGATAAGGATAACCGTTGTCCCGACGCGGCAACTGTGACGCAGTTATGCCGGTTTTGTGGCGCGATAAACTCGACCGGCGGAAGTCCAAGACGACGAATTGACGATCTGAGCACGAGCACCGAACGACTTCCAGCTTCTGGCTTGACTTTGAAAATTCGAATTCGCATCTTACGAAGCATTTTCTCGGGGAAAGTCCGCCCAATCGGCGTGCTCTAGAGCCGATCGAGCGGACCCGGACCTCTCTCGCGGCATTCCGGCACGTTTTTGCGAGACGCGGAGGCAGACGTCGGTCGTCCTAGGACTCGGCTTTCCGGCTCCTCGAGTAGTCCAAATGGACGAGAGGAGAGAGAGGATCGAGGGGCTCTGGCTCCGTAACTTTCCCTCCTACGCATCGGGCATCGAGAGAGGAGAGAAGCGAACAAACGGACAAACGGGCAAACGGGCAAACGGACAAGCCGGCGAACCGATCGCCAGCCAGGCAGCCACCGACCGACGTTCGAGAGAACCTTTCTAATCCGTCGTGCGAGGTGATGTTTTCGTGGCAGCTAGTAGAAGGCAAGATAGAGCTGCCTACCGGAAGGGGCAAGGACGGCCGAGGCCGAGCGAGCAACCCAACAGGAAGTCGCCCCGCGGCACCCCGGAACCCGCGGAAAGCAGGAATACCGCCTCGCCGAGGAAACGAGCGGACTAGCTCGATCGACGATCGGCTCCGCTTCCTCGTCCCGCGTTTCAACTTCGAATCTTCCCCTTCGACCCGCGTCGATCGTTCCTTCGTGAAGGATGGACGCGCATCGAGGAAAATTGCGCGCCTCGGGAGCGAGCGACGTCCTTTCCCACGCGCTTCTTTCGCTCCAAGGAGTTCCGGAAGGCGGCAGAAGGTCGCGAGCAAACTGGGATATTATAATTTGGAGCGGAGAATAGGTAGCACCGTCTCGCCGAACGGCCCACATTCGTGGCATACATTATAATCGCTTATCGGGTAGATCGGAAGCAAATGGAGGCCACTCACCGCGCTCCTCGCCAAAGTCCCCGACGTTTTCAAAAGATTTTCGCACGCTGCGATAAATTCCACGAGCGGATACGATGCTCGAGGTGCGAGCCCGACTATCGGAGTTTCTCCGACGTCGCCTGGCGTTCTACTAATTGGAAGAACCGTTTTCCACCTTGCCAGCTCCGTTTCGCGCTCTCTCGTCCGTCTCGATTCCCTCGAACGGACGTCGAAACGAGGCATTCACGCGGGAGAACGATGCGATTTCGGGTGGATATGGAAACTCCCAGGGGCCGGCTCTTCCTGTCGAGTCCTCTGGTCGCATCTCGATAAAGAGTTGGTCCGGATAAAGAATAAACGGTGGTCCTGCCGATCGCATCTTTCGACGAGGAGCGAGCGCGAAGACCCCATCGACGACCCCGATTTTTGGCGAACCCGCCGGAGGAAACAACAGGAGCGCTCGTTTAAATGTCAAAGCGCCGAAGACAAAGAGACGGACGAACGTTTTTCTCGCTGCCGGTCTCTTTCGATGCATCGACCCGCGCAGTTTTTCGTGGAAGCGGCTGTTTTGACGAGACGTTTGCCAAGAATTCCAGCGGTCCTTTTCACCTTGAGAGATCTGTTTTTTCTCTTTCCTCTCCGGGCCGAACGAGGCATCGTTGAAGCGACCAAAGTAATTGAAATTCATCGGGCACGAGGAATTTCGGTGGAACGTGGGCTTGGATGGGGCTCGGACTTGGCTCGCATCTGCTCTGCCTTCGTAAACCGAGAAAAGTGCGAGCGCTTTCCCCACCCTCGCTCGTGATTTATGCCGGCATTCGCGGCAAAAGTTATTGTTCCCATGGGGCTCGAATCGTTCCCCACGTGTTCGTAAACACTCGGTAAACGCGGGTGCCGCGCCCGCCGTCGCCGCGCTGCTGAATAATACCGATTGGCAAATAAACTTTCCTTTCCTCCTGTTTCCCTTCGACGCGATGATTCAGAATTTTCGCATTTTTGCCCCGGAGCCTTGGGTTTACACGATGCATCGTCGATTCGCCCAGTTTTCTGTCTTCGGTGATTCACTCGCCGCAGAAAAAAGCTCGGCACTTTTCTGAGCCCACGGCTTTCGCTGTTGCCCTTTGCTCGACGGTGAGCCGTTTCGACGGGGAGCTCGCGATTCCCATGTCCGGGAAAACGAGGGGCACGTGAGAATTTTGCGCATTGCGCGAAATTCAGCAGAGTCACCGAGAGAGCCGAAGCTCGCTCGGGCGTGCCTCTGCCGCCGCGAGGATAAAAGCGTCGTTGCATCGTGAAGGACCTACCGAAGCGAGTCGGAAGTCGTGGGCGCAGAAAAGTTTGCAAAAGGCGCGCGCTCGCGGGGCAGAAGCACCCTCGCCGAGCGAGGAGCCGACGGGGAATCGAGCAGGGAGGAAAGTGCTCGTGTTACTGAATCTCTCGCGCGTCTTACGCCGGATGTCCCTGTATTTGCAAATACGCGGCTGCGAGCGCGTGCCAGAAGCCGGCGAGAGGGTGACTCGACCGACCCACAAAGGACTCGATCGTATTGTTGCACGACTCTGCCGTATTACACGGTCGACGGGCTGGAAATGGAAAAGGTTGCTCGTATCGTGGATGCGCGCCGAAAGATTCTCCAGCCCCCGGGGGAACTCGCATTGGAAACGTCATCGAAAATTGCCCCGACGAAACTTGCCTCGTTAAACTCGGGGGGAATTCTGCTATTTACGGAACGCGCTCCGTTAGAGATATCCCCGCACCGTCGAGGACAATTAACCGAAATGCCGGCTCGATTTTGGCAGCGAGCATTGCCGCAATTGTCGCGAGAAATCGCTCGAAAGGGGAGTCTTTCTGCTTCGAGGTTCGAGCTGCACGAACGGCGACGGACGGAAAAGCGACGCGCTATCTTCGTGGGGGAAAAAAAAGTTGTGCTCGTGGGTAGTCGCTTTCCCTTTGACGAACCCTCGAGACACGAGACACGACGCGCGTATCTCTCGTCAAAGCGAAGGAAATGCGTTTATTCTGTCACTTTTGTATCAAAGGGGAGCCTTCCGCCACCGACGAACGAGCGCGCGCTCGGTCGATATCTTGCCTCGGAGGCTCTCGAGATAGGCCCATCCGAAACGTGCCAATTTCTCGTGGAAAGGACGGCAGGCTCGTCGGTCGAAACGTTTGCGGCAATTTTCACGACTTTCGCCGCAGGAACGCTCGGGATTCACCGTCCTACCGTCGACTCTGCCTTTCGACTCGACGGCGCGCCAAGGCTGATATCCGCTTGAAATTTAAAAGGGCACTTAAACCCATTGCGAAATGGCCGTTTATTATTCTTATTCAAACGAAACGACAAACTGTCTCGCGCTGCAATGACAAAGTGATTTATTATTCTTGCAACGAGGACGCAACTCTCCTTGCCGGGTTCGCTGTCACGATATGACGCAACGAAAGAAATTGCTGGAACAATGCGCGGCCGAGGACGTAACACCGCGTTACGTGCCATCGAACGTCGCCACTGCCGGAAGTCGAATCTTTCGAGATGGCTCGAATATCGCCGGAACTTGACCTTCGTTTTTCTAGGATCCTCGTTCGGCGGATCGTGGAAAAACGAAGCGGCTGGCCCTTAAAACGGCCGCCTCGAGGATTCGAGGAGAAGAGCAGATGTCCTCCGGACAATGAGAAGGAGCCGGGCTTTCTCCTTCGAGGACCGGCTTAATCCGTTCCACGTGTGAGCCGCTCTTCTTCCCGAGGAAAATCGAGGCCGTTTCTATCCATCCTCGCCTCGATACCATACGCGCCATGCGTCGAGGAAAAAAAAGTATGCCTCCGGGACGAAAGGAGCCGAGCCACCCTGCCGATCCGACGATAAGGGCGCAACCGCGCTACCGTCTGTTCGGTCTCGTGATTCGGGGCTTATCTGCTGGCACGCTCCGACAAAGTCGTCTAGACGTCGCCGCGTTTCGAGGTGAAGTCTTATCGACCGCAGGGGCCGGACGGTGAAGCGGAAACGCGCGGAAGCTCCGAATCGCGGGGGAGGATGGCCCTCAGAGCCCGCAGAGCCGACGAAGGATCGCTCTCGATCCAGCGGCGCGAATTCACGAGCGGATGGTTCGTCATCGGAGTTTCCCAAGAGGAGAAACGTCGCTCGGTCGTGGCTCGAGCGACTAAGCTCTTCCCGGTATTTACGAGGCGAGTCATTACCGGGCCCAATTAATGCAAATACTCGCGGAGATACGCGCGCCGGAATTCTTGAGTTGGAGCGGCACGTTATCGAGAACGATTAGCGAGCGGAGAAAGTTTGACGCTCTGACTATCCGAAACGCGACGGACGTTCGCGGAAAGTGATCGCCTTCGTTGAGGAACGATCGGAGGTTCGTCGGACTAGATCCGACTTGGAAGGATCTTTGGGAGTTTGGCGGCGAGGCGTTCTCGATAAACCGGCGCAATCTATTTCCGGCCGCACGAGCCACAGGCTGTAGGCTGCAGGCTGCAGGCCGCAGGCGCCAGACATTGGGCATTCCACGTTCGTCCATGCCTACCAGCGATCGGTTGCTGACTTAGACGGAGGATGTATAGCTTGCACGCTGGCATACGTTGCAACTCCCTGTCACTCGGCTCGTTTTCCTATTAATTCCGCGCGGCTCGCAAAGGAAGCGCGCTGGAGTCGGATACGTGGCGCCAAGCATCGCCGGGAATATCTCGCGTCTGAATCACCCAGGCCGCGCTTTAAGGATGTCCCTTTCTACCACGGGAGATTGCCTCTCTTCCATCCGTCCGCGCGATTGATTTCGTCCGCGACCGGAGACTTTAAACCGAGAGCACCGACGGGGGCGAGATTCCGTCAAATTTTTGCCCAGAAGCGAGTCTCGTGGGGGCGAAGAGAGAGATGGAGAGAGAGAGAGAGGAAAGCAGTAGCTTCGGGCGGAGAGTCGAAGGAGAAAGAAGAGCCGAGGCGATGCAGCCGGCTCGGGGGCGATTCGAGGAGGAGTCGCCGATGAAGTCGGCAACCACCTAAATAGGACGTCGGTCCGTCGCGGTGGCGCAAAGTGCCGCGCGACGGTGACAGCATCGGTGACCGCGGCTCGCAGAATTCGAGCGAGCATACTCATCGGCCCACCTAAAATTACGCAACTGCATTTAGCGAGGTGATTCAACCGTAGGGCCAGAGCCAAAGTCGAGAGAGAGAGAGAGAGCTCTCCTTCTCTCTCGACGAGGAGATGCCCAGCCGACCGTCCTCCGGTCGTCCATCTACTTCGGCCGCGTCGATTCTCTGCACCTCGCATCTTGCACTTTGCCCCGTCGAAGCCCCGTCGAAGCCTCGCGGCAGCGAGCAGCCTCGAAACGACCTACGCGTGCACCGGCTGCGCGAAACAAAGTCCCTGCACGCGCTCTAACGCGCTGATTCATCCCGTGGAACGCGAGAAACACGACCTAACCGCGCGCTCTCCGTTAGAGAACCGTTCTATTTCTATTTCGGGCGAGCCGCGATGTCCATTCGGTCTGTTTGCAACCGTTAATAGAAGACGACTCCTCGCGCGGGCTCGGCTTCGCCGATCCACCGCTGCCTTCCTCTTCCTTCCCTCCCGATGGCCCTCGATACCGTCGCGATGCCATCCACCTCGATCAAGGGCCTCCTCCACGAAGCTCCATTTCTTTGCCCACTTCGCCCACGTCCCTCGTGGTACCGCCCGGTCGTTCGGCACGGAGCTCCTCGAGAGATTGGCCAGTTTCCCTGAATCTCGGAGAGACCCGGCGCTCCTTTCTTGGCTGAGATCGAGATTAGCGAATTCCCAGCCCCTTAGTGCGCTTTATTTCCATCGAGCACAAAAAATAGAAGATCGTGAAATTTGGAACGCGACGTGAAATTCCAGAGTTCTTGGTCAGCGAGTGAAACCACTGAAATATTTTTCCCCTTAATAACCGTCACTATTTATTCCGACAAAATTGTTTTCTCTTGGCCGAGCTGCCGGACGGTTGGCAGTCTTTTCTCTCTGGCTCGAGAGAACGTCAGTTAACAACTGTCCGCCTCCTCCTCGTTTTCTTGAAAAGCGGAAAAGTAATCCGCCGTCTCCGAAGTTACTTTTTTGCGAGAGTCGGGCGAATGGATCGATCCTTCTTCCCGAGTTTCGATGGCTAGCAAAGAGACGAGAGTCTTGGACGTTGGGCAGGAATCGCCGAGCATTCTGCCCTCGGCCCGGCTATTTTGGCCGGTCGCGAGTATTTGGCAGGCCACATAGTTACGAGGTATTCTCGCGGCTCTATTTACCCCGAGACCAGCGTGAACGTGGACTCCGTTTCGAAAGAGCCAACCCATGATTTCAGCATCGCTCGATTCGCGCCATTTCTCCAAGTTTTTCGTCGGCGGAGTCCATTCGTTTTTCTCGTCATCGACGTTTTCCGTCGTCGAGACCGTGAAAAAAAAACCACGTTTCTAGGAAGCGGTAGCGGGCAAACGTCGAAGACGGCGCAAACTTCCGGTTGGTTTCCTGGGTGGTGTTTCTCCGCGCCATATATTGGTAACACCGATCACGCGCCTGGTTTCCGGCGATCGGTAGTCGCTTCGGAGACTACGTAACTTTTGGGACGTTCGAGGAACGCACGAATCGAGTGAATCTCGGCCGAGTCTAGGGATTCTCGGGGTGCGGCCAATATTTCCGAATAGCTGAGAAAACGCGGGGCGAATTGGAATGGGTGAGAAGGCTTCTCGAGCAAGGAGAGATGGAGAGGAAAGAGGGAGAGGCCCTCGAGAGCGAAGGATCGCGCAGGATGCGCTCGCCCGATAGCATTTCCTCGATGAAGGGACGGCATTTACATTCCCGGCACATGATTCACAGGCTAATAAATATTTATTTTATGCGAATCGTTTAACCGCGGTGATTCAGGAGAGTCGTTGCTACGACAGGCTCGTACATACGGGTAGCCCAGTGGAGCAATTACGAGCATCGGTCACGGACAGAGGCGCGACCGGGCCCGTTAGAAGCTCGCGATGCGCGATTAATGCCCTCGAGAATGTTTGCGCATTTTTTCACCGACCCGCGGCAACTTACCAAATGACTCTTTAATGCGAACGTGGGAAGCAAGCTCGCTTGGATGCGCCCGCGATCGCGGCCGAGCAACGAGGAACGATAATTACCTTCGCCTTAGATCCTTCGGGGTGCAAAGAGAATTTCCGGGTCGACCGATTGCCCTCTCTCCGATCGAGAGGAATCGCGGGTCGTTGATTCGGGCGACCGTCGACGAAGGGATCCTCCCCGGGAGGAAGGTCGACGAGCTGCTCACCGAGAACGATTCGCGGCTCGCGGCTCGAGAGACGGGCCCTTTAATCGCGAAAAAGGGGAAGCCTGTCCGAGAGTCCCTTCTGCCGGCTGCTTCCGTCGATTATTTTCTCGTCGAGGTTCTCCCGTGTGGCCGTAGGATGGTTCACGAGCCGCTGAACGAGAGCGTCGGTCGACAACCGCGATGCGCTCGCACGCGGAGAGCCAAGTTCCCCGCTGGACTAACTATTAATACGAGAGCCCGTTCAATTGGGTTTTAACAGCCGGAGCAATTTCGTGCGATCTAATAGAGGATCGTTAAAGGTCCACGTAGACACCTACTTAACCGGCCGTTTACCGAGGATGCTGCACGCGAAGGAATTTATTGTCCCGCTCCATCGTCCGCGATACCACTCACTCGCGCGGTTAGGTCCAATTTCCGACGAAACGTTTGCCCGATCTCCCGACAAATGCCAAGCCTCGCTTTCTTTTCCCCCCGAGAGAGGGAAAGCCGCTTACGAACGATCTACCCCTCGCGGAAGCGATCGAAAGGGCCTTCGCCCCGCGGAGAGAAACGACCGGACGCGAATGGTCGTTGCTCGGTGGTCGTAGTTTCGAGAGCGTTGCGCAACGAGATCGAGGCCGAGAGGGGTTTTTGCCCCGGCGGGCCGGAGATCGAGGAGATCGGGGAGATCGGAGAGGTCTCGATCGCCTCGAGGGAGGTTGATGCGCCTGCCCCGCTGGGATAATTAATACGAGCCTCTTCTCCCCGAGGTATCCTTTATTTATCGTGAGGTACGAAGGGAACGCTAGCGTGTAATACCGGCCGGTGAAATATAGCTGCCATAAGCTCGAGTATTTTATAATCGCAATTGGGTGGCGAGGCTGTAACCTTTGAGCGCTCCGATCTTTCCGATCGAGACCGCGAGCACAAGAGTCGCGGGGAGGCCGGGCAAGGTCAGCGGAGCCACCGAGTTCACGGATTCCGTTAACGTTTTGTCCGTAGACTTCTCGGAGCGTGTCCAATTTGTTCGTCGGCGAAACACCGCGAAGCGTGGCGAACCTTCTCGCGCGCTATTATTCCGCGCGGACCGTTATGCGCTCGCGGAGACAATTTGTATCTTTTGGCGACAAAAGTGCGACGGTGAGAGACGACGGAGGACGACGCACGCATCTGGTCGACGGTGATTCTCCTTCCCTGGGACCGTCACCTCTTCCGATCGCGATCGACGATCCTCTTTTTCTCCTAGACCCGCCTTTATCGAGCAACGAGGATGGACGATCAATTACGTCCCTCTTCGTTGCGGATGCACCGATGATCGATCGTGTCTCGTCTTTCGCGCGTTTCTTCCGATGTTGCTGGCCGATGCAATAAATATTCAACGAGATCGGAGGTAAATGATCGATGCAATCATTCGCTCCGCGGGTTGCTCTTTCGGTCGAAACGCGGAGAATTCAAAGGATTTATTCTCCGGCGCAACCGAGGGCCCTCGTTGTGCGAATTATTTGAGAAAAGTGTCGGTCACCGATATCGATATCTGCTCTCGCGAGCGGTAAATTATCGCGATGCAAGGAGCGTTCGATATTTATTTCATGAGTTCGCAGATCAGCCCTGCGATCGTCGATTCCTCGGCAAACGCGCCGCCTTCTCCGGCGATTCTCCGGCATAGATTTATTCGAGGCAAAAGGAGGAAACAAAGCGAAGAGAGGAGAGCAAGATATAAATTTTCAACGGCCTCGCGGCTCCTATCGCCCTATCGTCCTATCGACCTCTCGCTTTCTCGCTTTCTCGCTTTCTCGCTCTCCCGTCCGGTCGACCGGGGACACGGAAATTTCACCGGCTATCGCGGACACTCGATACCCTCGAGTCCAACCGATTCTTCCGGACGGAGTCGAGGGAGATCGTTTCGAGACTCGGCTCGATCGACGTCGAATTCGATCCCCGATGCCGAGACACGCCCCGCTGCTTTCAACCACGGACCACCGGATGCCTTCGAGATTGAGCCGTGAAAGGCACGGTTACCGTTCGGCCGAGCAAGGTCGCAGCCGTTCGATCCTCTCGACGAGCATTTTCAAAAATTCGCGCCACTCGGAGCAACGGCAATTTCATCCTTCCTCGCTCGTCTCGAGACGCGCCATTTGCTCCGGCTGACACCTAATCGCGACCAAAAGTCCATTACCATATTCATAGAACCATCGCCTCATTGGTATTCGCGTGCGTTCACCTCTTCCGCTTTCGCGTCGTTTGTTTTTCCCGCGGATAAATAATAAGTCCAAGCCTCTCGGAACTCACAACGGGACGCTCGAGATGCGTCGTCGAACGGGAGGAAAATTTTCTCAAATTTGGCAGAAGAACTCTAATCTTGGCGCGCGTTCGCCCAATATGGTCGGTGGCCGGGGGTAATTCCACGGTCCGCTCGTAAATGAAAGTGAAAATAAATTGCTCGGACGGTTTCACCGCAAAATGCAATTTACTCCATTCACGGAGCCGGTCCTTCCAGCGCGAGACTCTTCGAAGCTACGGCAGCAGCCGGCAGACGTCCAGAATTACCTTCGACCGTTGGTCGGCCTCCTCTTTCTCGCTGATGCGCCACCCCGTCATCGTTTCGGCCTCGTCGGGAATGCGCTCCCTTCTGCTTCTCCCTATGCGCCCATTTTGGGTCACCCTGGTTCGCTGGTCAATCTCGCAAGCGCAATTTCCCTTGCTCGCGAGCTTACTCGCGTTTCTCGTCGCGACGTCCGACAGCCCGAGCGGATCGCTCCAGCTCACCCCTGGGGCAGAGTGTTTAACTTTTTGCTCGAATCGCGAATAAATTATTCGCCTGGTGTCTATGGTATTATTATATTATTACCGTTCGACTTGGTATGCCGCGACGAAGCGCCGTCCAGCTGCTTCTCCGCTCTATTAATTTATCGTCGCAGAGCGCATTCTTCGACGACGCGCAGCACCGGAGGGCTCCGCGGTCTCTCCAAACGAACGCTTAATAGCCTCCTACCTAGCCACCGCGGCAAATAACGATTACCGGTCGAACTGAGCCGCGGTTGCTCTCGACCCTGCCTCCTCGAGATGGCCGAGATAACGACCGCTCCTGGAGAGCGGTTATCGCCTCGACCGGCGATAAGTTCCTTTCGTGCGCTCGGAAGCGCGAGAAAAGTGTCCGGAAAGGAGGATCGGGATTCGGAAATAGGGGCTCCACGTGCGCCGGCTGGTCGCGGAGGAATCTCTTTCCAAACGGGTCGCCCTTGGTCGCTGGAGGTTGCGACAGCAGAGTCCGATTTCTTCCATTCCTCGGCCGTGTAACTTCACCGAGGGTCTCGGGTCGCCGACAGCCGAGGAGTCGGGCGATACTTTTAATTTGCTCTCGGGCACTCGACGGACCGTCGATCTATCATCTCGAAAGATTTCCTGACCGTTAAATGTATCTCTTCCGGAAGAAAGGCACGCGGGTCGCGTGGGAGAGACGCACGTGGTAAGAAAAGTCCTCCCAACTCCGGAGGAGTTGGAACCGCATTCCAGGTGACGTCTGGCGCCAAAAGCGGTTCCCAACCGCCGCTCTCCCCTTTCGACTTCGTCGAGGAGAATGGAGCGGGGAAAGCTTCGCGTCGATGCGTTCGACGAACCGGGACCGAGAGCCTCTTTCCTTCCACGAGGAAGAGAACGTTCGCGCCTCGGAGATGGACGTCGTATATATTAATTACCATCCAGGTTTCCGCCGCGATGCAACAGCCATTAGCCGGGAGAAGCTCGTCGAGCGGGTTTAGTTTTCTCGCGAAACCGTCGCCCGTGCGCGAAACGAGTCATCGAATCTCCATCGCGAACGGTACGAGCGCAAACTGGAATTCCAGGCGCATCGAGCATTTCCTTTTGGCCTTCGGCGCGCCATAAATTTCTTTTCAAAATTTTCGACCGGCATCGAACGCCGTGGCTAGATAAGTCGCAATCTCCTCCGGCTCCGCAAATGGGCATCGCGATCCTCGTTCAGGATCGAAATTGCTCGCGAGAGCAATCACGCTGGACGTCCCCGCTTCTCCCTTCCGTCTCGAGCTTCGTCGCTCGGGTTCTCCCGCTTTGCAAATAATAACGGTAAACATCTCGCCGAGTGCGATAAATCCAACGCGGAAATGAAACTTTCCTTATCGAGGATTAGCGGATCGCGGAGAAGTTTCCACGGAGGTCCGAGGCCGGTGATCCGACTCGTTCGCGACGACGCGGAAGCCGCATAGGTGGTCCATTCGACGTTTCTCCGACTGGCAAAGAGGTCGATTGATCCTCTTCGAACCTTTTCCTTCGTCCGAGTCAACGAGTCGACGAGACGAGCGGAGATCCAGTTTATGACAATGCAAATGCGCGCCGTCACGGATGAATCCGTGCACGGCGAAACGGACTGCGTTGGAAATAGAGATTGATGAGACGGCCTCTTTCCTGCGTCTGCGACTTTGTTTAATCGTCCGCTTATCATTTGTCATTCGCTTAATGCCGCGTGTAGGTGCGTCCGGTCGGCACTCGTCCTGTCGCCGTCGAGCGCATCGTCGCCAAGAGAGAATCGCGACGTATCCGGATCACGGCTCCGCTCGATCGGCTCGTTCTCCGAGGTCTCCGGGAAACGATCGGGAGCTCGGTAGCACGGTTAGAACGGGACTTCCGGAGGGCAAAGCGCCGCGGCGTCGAGATTCCTTCCGAGGCGCTCTTCGGGCTGGAAATAAGCCCACGGAAGGTTCCATCGTGTACGTTTAGCTCGTACGCGAGCGTACTTGCGTGTAGGTGCACGTACCATCGTCCCATCGTGCCCATCGTGCCATCTGCATCGACGTTACCTCCTCAGATTCCAAGATACCAATCCGGTTTATGAGGCTCGAATAGAATCCGCTGTCCGCCCATGGACAAAAATAGGAATGCCTCTCCCAATGTGGGATTGAGTCGTCGGACAGCTGCCCCCTTGAACTATAAGCGCGCTCCTCGCCGTGATAGGGGCAGAGAGGAAGAGAGGGAAGAAGGAAAAAATGCCGCGAGAAAGAAAGGAGAGTCGAGAATTATGACGAAGCACGGATGACGAATTGCGGACGATTGCATCGTCGTCGGTCGGTTGCGATCGTATTCGAGCGCGCGCACGACCAGGACGACTCGAGGTGTCATCGTTGCTAGCTCCTCCACGAGAAACGGGAACTTTTATAGAATGTTCAAGTTCTCTCGGGCATTTTTCAGTCGGCGCATCGTCCGACCGGCAACTCCGTTAGACTTCTGCCGAAACTGTTAGGTAACGGGCACTTCCCGAAAACCTGACGTTTCGTCATGGCCCGTCCTCGAGGAACCCGTCGAGCGGGTCAAAGCGTCGACTTCTGAACGTCGGGCCCAGTCGGGTTGGCCAACATCCTTTTCCTTTCGAACACCCGCGAGGAGAGGTGTCTTTGCTTCTCGGTGCCAGCACAAATAGCAGAGATCGCCCGGACAATTTCGTTCCAAGGATATCGAGGGACGTAGCCGTGACCCTTCGGACGATTTCCACGCGGCGAACACGGCAAACACGGCGAACGGAATGGGTGCGGAGGACCGAGGCGACTCGAGGTCGCGGAATGACGTTTTCCACTTTTTCTCTCGCAAACGATCCGAACCACCAAGGACCTTTGGCGTTTCTTCGCGCATTTTTGTCTCCGTCGGTAGTACCTTATCCGAGCTTACGAGCGAATCGGAGACGACTCTCCGAGCTATTTCGAGATTTCGTCGTTATATCGAGCAGCAACAACTTCTTTGCGCTTTGTTCGCTCGAGCGTTCGTTCCCGAAACTTGCCAATAAACATCACGAGAGAATCTTTTATCTCGTCTACCACTGGAATTCTCGCTTCGTCGAATCGATCGGAGAGACAGAGTCGAGGATGACGCGAAAAGCAGGCACGGAACGACCTTTCGGCGGTCGCATAGGACGCTCTTTGAGACTCCAGAAGAAGCAGCGACAATGCCGAGCGGATGTAAAATGCCGCTCGCTGGATAATGACACGATGTTTCGGGCCGAATGCCAAAGAATGCCGCCTGGACGGAAGGTCGTTGCCCGTGCGACATTTGCGCGTACGCCCGCAATTGTCATGCACGAGACATTGGCGAGTCGCATACGATGCTGGAACACGATTCCCAGAGTGGCGCATTCCATTCTCCGGGGCTTCCCCGCGTCGATCAACGAGTCCTGGCGAACTTCGGAACCAATTAGTCGCTCGTTGAACGGGCTACGATCGCGATCAACTTTTTCCGGATGCGCGGGAAAAACGTTCGACAGGTTTTCCAGCAACGTTTAACTCGGGACCGGCAAACGGTCCAGACGCGCCGACAATTCGACGAGCGGCAACTTGACGCAAATGGCGAACGCGCCCTGTACCTCCGCGTCCCAAGTTACAAGGTATTTCGTTCGCAATCGAAGCATTTAAATTAGTTGAGATTGATTTACAAGCCATCTACTCGCACGTGTTGCTCGAGGATCGACGTGCAGCCAATGAAACGACTTTGATACGATTCTGCACACCGCGAGCGTAATTTTATTTGCGTTACGTAACGATGAAATACGACCGCACCGAGCACCGACGTATCTCGACGGATCGAGAGGCAAACGGTGCGATCGAGCTTGGACGTGCGTCGATGCCGACGAAAC
This sequence comes from Cerceris ruficornis, assembly GCA_963989415.1. NCBI lineage: Eukaryota > Metazoa > Arthropoda > Insecta > Hymenoptera > Crabronidae > Cerceris > Cerceris ruficornis. The sequence goes on along the minus strand of OZ022527.1, from coordinate 15,999,995 downwards.
GTGCGTAGCTGAGCTTTGTTTTCCGTCGACAATAGGTTACCGATCGCGGGTCCGCGCTGCAGCCGTTGCCGCGAAAGGGGCCCCCAGGCAGTGCGACGACCCGATAGGAAAACGTTCCTTCCACGCGGCTGCCAGACGAGATCGCTCTCGCTCTTGCTCTCGATCTCGTACGGTGAGAGGGTGCAAGGAGAGGAACGATCGGAGTTGCACGATCGAACGTTGCACCCGATCGCAAAAGAGCTCGGTGCACGGTCTACCGCCCGGATCGAAAGGAGTCGGCCTCTGCCATCGGGATTCTATGTAAATATCCGACTTTAATCCGACGCGCGGCCCGATTGCGCGATCTCTCCGACGACGAGAAATCGCTTCTTCGCGCGAGTCCTTCGTCTCGATCGGCGCCCCCGCTATTTTTCGCGGGAAATGTGCGCGTAACGCGCAACAATATCGAACTTATCGAGGACAAGCATCGACGATGAACGCGCGCCTAGAGTACCGTCCGGTAATTGGTACTTGGTTCCGCATAAACGAGTCCAGACGGTCTCGCGAATCAACGTTTCCGCGTATCGATGCTCGCGGCCCGCTCGCCGGAGAACCTTTCCCTCGCTGGATATTTACGTAAGGAAATATCGAGATTTAACCTCGACGATGAACCGCGATTACGACGTTTCGTTCGCGTCCGACGATTAAAGCGATCCAAAGAATTGTGCGTCGCGAAACGCGCGGAGTGCCGAGTCTCGCGCTATATCGTCCAATTAGCTCTCGCGAATTGAATCGCAGATAAGAGACGTTCTTGATCGTCCTCGATCGAAGTGCCGCCGTCTCGTTTGCTATTTGCGCCTCGAACAGCTCGCAGAGTCCACGGTGATGCGTCCAAGAGTCGAATGACGCAAGTTTTCGCGAGGTCGATTCACCGCTTCGATTGATCGCCACGAAAACGACGACGTAGGCGATCTCGGTAATGGCGGCATTAAGTCGCGCGAGGGATTCGTTCCATTCTTTCGCCGTGACTATGACAAACGAGCCGTCCCATGGGAGTTTGTTGCGAGCGAATGCTATTCCCATGCCAAGGACGCGACGAGCGTTCTCCTCTCGTCTCGCGCTTCCTGGATTCGAGCCGTACAAATCGCTTTACGTTCCGGTTCTGACCCTACGGCGCATGCAAATGCACCGGACGAGTCGGCGAAGAACCGGCGATCCTCGTAATCTCGCCGAGTGCACCCGGTGCTCCGCAATTTCAGCCTCGCACTCTAATTGCGAGCTGTCGTTTCGAGCATTCTGGAACGATTCGTCTTCCGATCTTATCGCCTCGAGCGGGAAAACGGTGAACGTTGCTCGATGACCCGGCCAGGAATGCCGAGGATTTCTAGCAGCGCTCGCAATTAGCGCAATTAAGCCACTAGCGGACGATTGGTATCGCGGTCGCTCGGTCGCGGAATCGCCAAGTCGTGCCGAACCAACGACGGCCATCCACGGATTTTCGGTGGATTTGGAATGCTGGAGCCCTTTCGCGCCCCGTGGAGCGCCGCAAGAGATCGAGGAGGCCCGGTATCTCAGGAGAGAGGAATCCGAAGTACCTATTTATAGCCGCGTACTTTCACGAAAGGCCGTTTCTTCCTCGGAGGTACCCGGGTACCTCGAGAAGCGAGGAAAAGGGCGCAAGTAGGTTACCGCGAGATCCTTGCCAAATTCGCGCGACGAGGGAGCAGCCGGAAAGCGGAGGTGCTCGATGCCGTTCCTCCGTCGCGTCGTCACGAGAGGAACTCTCGATCGGACGACACGATCCGCAACCTTTGTAGGTCGGCCTCTCGAGCGACGTCACTTTCGCTGGAAGCGAAGCCAGATGCCGTATCGTCGACCCCTGACCCGGCTTTCCTCGTCGCACGATGCGACAACATCGAGATGATAAATATTCAATTCGCGTCGTGACGAGAGCGTCTTTTGTTTCCCGCGTAACCGGCTTTCCTAATTAATCGAGCGCTCCATGAGCGCACGACGGCGCACCGAGGCGCACGGGCTCCGTCTTCCTATTTCGTGCCGCGATTTCCCACGCCAACTTTTTCTCCCGTTGCAGCGCCGCCGCGGCGATGGACTTTCCACGGTGCATTCACCCGAATCCGTCCGTGTCCGCTCGAAAATAAAGGAGGCAGCCGAGCGAGCGGCGCGCGGAGCGACAAAACGTTCGCATGGAGGCGAAGGCAACGGAGGAAAACATGTTTGCCGATGGCATTCTCGGAGATTACGGCGACGACGACGCGTTTCCTTGCACTTGCGTCGATCCGACGTCCCTCGCTTCGTAGACTGCCTGGTGTCGCGAATCCAGATAGGCCGACCCTTGACACCGATGCGATTCAATTATCGCCGGGCTAAGCTCGACTCGCTCGCGGCAGATTGCGACATCGCGACGACGCATCGATATCGGAGCGTTACTTGCTACGACGAGGGCCTTCGATAGGGCGACTTCGGGAGCGAGGTGGCCGATTTTGGGTGTCCACTGGACGGTTGACCGGCCGTGAGTCGACACCTGATAAGCGATATCTATCTCGCAGGTGCGTTCGTCGAGTCAGCGGGAATAAGTGCGCGCGACACCGTGGCAATATTGCGCGTTCACACGTGAACTGGTTTCACACATGCCGGGGCACGTGCAACCGCGTCTACCCGCTCTCTGCGCTCTATACAGTCTCGACGCTCTACACGGCGCGTGCATTTCTCCCTGGAATAACTCTCGATCGCGTGGGCAATGCCTTATAGGTATTGTGATCGTCGATTGCAAAAGATCAGCGACCTCTTTTCAGGCTGCCTGCCTCCCTGCTTGTCTCCCTGCTTGCCTCCCAGCCTGCATCCACGCTCAGGATCCTGTTTGATCGAAACGATTTGCGAGGAGCGATAAAGATCTTGGATCGCTCGCTCGCGCGCGGCAGCGTCGAGGATGGAATTTTTGTCGGGGCTGATGGATGAAATTTTTCCCTCGGAAGCGCGCTCCTCCAGCCGATTGCAACGATTTCGGTCGCCGACGGATATCCAGAATATTTTTAACGGAGCACCCTCGACTCTGCGCAATTGACCGCGCGAGCCGAGAGCGCACTCTCTCGCCGCGGTGAACCAAGGGAAGGAGAGAGGATTCACGAAGCCCGTGGACGGGTTGAAGGAGGAGAGAGAAGCGGAGAAAGGGAGAACCCGGGGCAAGGCAAAGGGAGAGAGCGAAGAGAGACCGGGCTGGCGCAGGGCCGTGCCACGAGGGCCGAAGAATTAAAAAAGAAAGAGGCCAACTCGAAGAAGCGAAGTCCGGAGATGGAGGGAAGGGTATTAGAGGCGGCCTTGAAAGGTTCTTTTCAAGGCCGTCACGGTTGCCTGTGGATCGTCTCGGACCGGTGGAACTGCCGGCGATGGCGATGGCGATGGCTATGGCGATGTCGATGCCGATGCCGATGGTGGTGCCGGGTTCGCCGCTTCCCCGGACCGGATCTCACTTGAGACGCGATACGGAGAAAGCCTGCGAGGCAGCGCCGTCTTCCGCGCGTCTTGTCTTACAGATTCGAAATCGATCGGACGGCCGGCTTCGCGAAAAGAATTTTATTCCGATGCGTGTCTCGCTCGGACAAAGTCGATCGGATGTCACCCCGACGAAGAGGAAGGGATAATAGCGGCTGCAACGTGCAGTCGCGAGAGCCGGTCTCCTTGATCCGCGAAAAGCCAAAGAGTCGCGAATTCTCTCGGCACCGTTTCGCGGGACCAGCGGAATTCGTCGCTTCCTCTTCCTCTCTCCTCGATTTTTCCCTCTTTCTCGCCGGAGGAGCGTGCCTCGAGCCGTTTTTCATCCGCGTCAAATTTATCGTCACGCCTCGCTTATTATTAATCGCGTGACAAAGCACGTCGGTATGCGGCGATAACGCCTTCGCGAGGTACGCCTATAACCGCGTAATACGTATACGTTCGCGCGTGCGTGCCTCGGTCGAGCGCTATCCTCCATGTAAATGCGACAGGTGTTTTTCCTCGGATCGAAAGAACTTTTTCTTCGGACGGGCTGCTCTCCGTGCATACAAATAGCGCGTGGCATTGTCCATCTCGAAAATTATGCAGTTCAGGCCACTCGTTTCACGGTGGCGTTCGACAAAATACCCGGAATGCAGCCACCTTAGCACCTGCTTATTTTTGGAGATGTTAATTTACTTTTGTTTTATCAAGTGCTCGCTCTCATCGCCGTGCTCATGCCTCCTCGCGTTCCGCTATTTTCTCAGGCGAATTCTTTCGACGTCAACGACTTCGTAGTCGAGCTCGCCGCGAGAACGGAGACGACTCGTGTTTCCGAGAGAAGATTCGCTCGCAAGAACACGAGTAGTACCTTCCGCGAAACGAGCAAGCAACCGTTCCTCCGATTAACTCCGGCCCATCGACGCTCCAAAGCTTCTAGAAGCATCTAATCTCCGAGCCGACGATGCTCGTAATCGAAGATTGGCCGAGTTTTATTGCCGCGGCTCCTCGATAGGACTTATCGCCGATATCGCCGGCCGGACAAACATCGGCCAAGGACGAGAACGTTTTTCCTACTTTCCGTCAATTGTGGCCAACCAGCGAGAGGTCACGAAGCGGGCAAAACGGGAAAACGTTTTCCGCGCACGCCCAAGCGCGATGGCAAGCACGATCGAGCGAATCGCTCCAAAAAGCGAGCGGATAAGATACGCGCAGCGCGAACGGCCGATTTACGCGGTCATCCGCGATACGCCTCGGCTCGATGAGGCCGCTTATCTGCTTTCCTTATCGGCCGGTGACGTTCGCAAGGTCGATCGACGTCCTCGAACGGTTGCGCGCAGTCGATCGCGGCTGCGGCAATTCGCGTAATCCATGTAATAATAAATAATTGTATTTCCTCGAAAGGTCCGACGGACCTGTATCGCTTGAGCGGAACGATAAAACGGACGAAGACGATTTAACGATCGTCGGTCTCGTTCTCCGAGAGGTTAATTGGACCTCGAGTCGCCGCGAATCCGTTTGTCCGAGTCTACTCCCTCCGTCGAGCGGAACTTCCGAGGAAAGAAACGACGGATTCGCATCGCGTCTTATCTGGCGACTTTGGAGAGCACAGAGCTTCCAACGAATACCGGCTACGCGGGCCGTACCATAAATTTTCCTTAATTTCCAATAAGTATTCCTTTTAATCCTGGCGCAAGCATGGGAGGAGAAAACCTGACCAGATAATGGCCTCGTACCTGCAATTACGCGGCGGATGAGCTTAGTCGAGAGCGTTCTCGAGGTTAACGACGAAACTAACCCCGGAATACCGTGGATAGCGCGTTAAAGCGGCTTCGCCGCCAGGCTCCGCTGCGAGCTTTCGTGTCCAAGCGGTCGCGAGGAAACGTAGATGATTCTCGCGCGAGGAGGTACGCTCTCGCCCGATATCTTTGTCGATCGAATTGGGCGGTTTCTGCCCACCGGAGATGCCGGCCCGATCGAGGCGATTTTCGCGAGAGATCGAGGCGTCGAGAGTCCATCCACCGAGAGAGCCATCGATCGGCCTCTTCGTTACTCAACGCGTTACTCAATTGCTCGTGCAACGAGGCCGGCCAGGCCGAGCGGCCGAGACCGCTTTTTGTCGGAGGAGCCGCTGGAATCGTCGAGCTCGGATTCGACTCGTACGGCGATCGGTCGACGGTCGACGATCTCTGCCGGCACGTCGGCGCATCGGCCGAAGCACCGGGAACGATGGATCGGCTCTTCTTCGATGCCTTTCTCGGCCGCATCGTTCGACCGGTCCTCCGGGCGCGTTGCCTCGCGTTCTTTCGCCGATCCTTTCGGGGACGAAGGAGTCGGACGGCGATCCCCGATGGATCTATGGGAGGTCTATGGAAGATCGTCGGGAGGTCGCGAGCCGTCTAGGGTCCGAGGATCGGCTGTTACGCAAGGTTCGTTCGACCGGTTGTTTGGTCGGGTGGTTGGTTGGTTGACTGGTCGGTTGGTCGGGTGGGTTGGTTGCCGGCTCGGCAACACGGCAACACGGCAACTGCGAAGACGGTCGCCCAGGCACGAGCAAGAAGTAAAGGAGAACGTCCTTGCAAGGCCGGCCGGCGGCCGCCGACGCCCGAGTCGAGCCTCTCTCTTTCTCCTCTCCTTTCCTCTCCTTCTCTCTCTCCTTCTACGGGGGCCCCTTTCTCGTTCTCTCGTTCCCTCGCTCATTCCGGCGAGCTCGCGAGTATTCCTCCCTCTCCTGGGCCGTGGGCCCTCTCTCCGTCGGCGCGCGTTTCCCTCCAGCCTCCGCGATCCTTCGACTTTGCCTTCCTCCGTGCCTCCATGCCTCCAGCACCGGTTACACGCGCCCGTCTAACATCCATTCTACCATCCTGTTTGCTTATATAGAAAACTGTCGTCTCACCTATCTGGGTGTAGTTACCGGCGTTGTATCCTGCATTCCGAAGCGCCGAGGCCGCCACGAGAGCCGTTCGCGTGAGAATTCTGCCTCCGAAACGTCCGACGGCAACTCCGGTATTTCCATCCTCCGGAGTGCAGCGGGCAAATCGCTGCCGCCGCTTCGGCTTTTCGGGCAAGCCGAGTGGGAGGGAAGGAACGCGAGCGGAAAATTTTCGCTTTAACCGGTTCGCCGGGAGTCGCTTCTTTGTTCGTCCGAGTCACGGACGCCACGGCAACGGTAATGTCGCCAAACGGCCAGCCGTCGCGAATAAACTCTCCGATATATCTGTGTCCCTGTCGCCGGTTAAAAAATTACCCGTGGGCGCCCGACCTCGGTTCCACTTGGTCGCCGGATAACTTCAACGACGATGCCGGTTCTATAAATATACCGATCGAGCGTGTTTCGCCGAGGGTCGAATAAGGTACTCGCGCCCATTAACGGGCACGGTTCGAACCCCCGCGTAAAAAACCTGCCTTCCGCCCGATTTTCCGGCCGTTTTTGAGAAGGGGCTCCGGCTCGCGACCATCTCCTCCGAGAGTCTAAGGCCCAGTCCCCGAGAGAGAGAGGCCCGGATCTCTCGGGGAGTCGACCGAGGGAAGGGTGGCGCAATCGGATTCGTCGCTTCGCGGGACAGCGGCCGTTCGAGCCGATCGACGAAAAGGTTATCGCGATTTTTCGTGGGTGTGCGATAGCGAGAGAACGAGACGTGAGGGAGAGAAGGAGAGATAGAAGGAGAGCGGCGCAGTGGGCTCACACGATTCCAGCGACAAGTGGGCGCAACGAATGCAAACGCCACGCAATGCACTCGATCGCGCGGCCCACTTGGTGCTTCCTCGACGGTATAAACTCGCGCGTGCACTTGCAGCCGATTGCGCAGGGCCTGTCGGGCTTGAAAGTGTGGGCGGCCGTCCCGATCGAACGTATCGCCGTGGCTCGCATGAATCGTGCTTTTATAAATAGGCAAACTGGTATTTTACGCCGCGAATCTACGTTTCGCGGGCCGGTTGCCGTTGCGCGAAACCGATGCTGGAAAACCGCTCGCATCCTGCCGTCCCGTCACGCCTTTCCTCCTTGTTCTGTCCTCGCGCAAAGTCCAGTCGTTGGCTCGAGCCTCGTAAATATGCCAATTTGAGCGACGATAATTATCGAAAGCATCGCCCGCAGTCGGCGCCGGTCGAGCCGAGCAATGACGACGCACGGAGGCAATCCCCGACCGAAACGCGGAGCGGCGCACAGTGGTCTAATTTGAGAATGTCCGCGAAATTTTACGAAAAATGCGATTTACTCATTCCGAAATAAACTTAGTGTATATTGCTTTCTAAATGTCCATTCCATTAAAAAATGAGAGTGGTGAAAAAGCTAATTGATGCAGGATCATTTCAGTGGCGCGGATCGAAAGCCAAGAGTCCAAGGAACACGTGGAAAAAGTTTCATCTAGATCCGCCCAAAAACACGCGAGATATTTAATGTCAAAGTCGAGGGAGTCCGATTTTTGGGATCCCTCGGCGAGGGGTCAGGGCAGCCGGGGGGGCCATGCAGGTCATAGTTCAAAAAATCGTTTCTCGGCTTCTGGGGGTCGTAGAGGGATGAATGTTTTTTTGTTTTAATCGTTGAAGAGTCTATTTTAAGATGCTTCCACGCACAAGTTTCTATCTCCATCCGTTTAGTCGCAGGGTTCATTATTCCGTCTCGGGACCGTGGTGAAAAAACTAATTGTTGCAGGATCATTTTGGTGGCGCGGATCGAAAGCCAAGAGTCCAAGGAACACGTGGAAAAAGTTTCATCTAGATCCGCCCAAAAACACGCGAGATATTTAATGTCAAAGTCGAGGGAGTCCGATTTTTGGGATCCCTCGGCGAGGGGTCAGGGCAGCCGGGGGGGCCATGCAGGTCATAGTTCAAAAAATCGTTTCTCGGCTTCTGGGGGTCGTAGAGGGATGAATGTTTTTTTGTTTTAATCGTTGAAGAGTCTATTTTAAGATGCTTCCACGCACAAGTTTCTATCTCCATCCGTTTAGTCGCAGGGTTCATTATTCCGTCTCGGGACCGTGGTGAAAAAACTAATTGTTGCAGGATCATTTTGGTGGCGTGGATCGAAAGCCAAGAGTCCAAGGAACACGTGGAAAAAGTTTCATCGACATCCGTCCAAAAACACGGGAGATATTTAATGTCAAAGTCGAGGGAGTCCGATTTTTGGGATCCCTCGGCGAGGGGTCAGGGCAGCCGGGGGGGCCATGCAGGTCATAGTTCAAAAAATCGTTTCTCGGCTTCTGGGGGTCGTAGAGGGATGAATGTTTTTTTGTTTTAATCGTTGAAGAGTCTATTTTAAGATGCTTCCACGCACAAGTTTCTATCTCCATCCGTTTAGTCGCAGGGTTCATTATTCCGTCTCGGGACCGTGGTGAAAAAACTAATTGTTGCAGGATCATTTTGGTGGCGTGGATCGAAAGCCAAGAGTCCAAGGAACACGTGGAAAAAGTTTCATCGACATCCGTCCAAAAACACGGGAGATATTTAATGTCAAAGTCGAGGGAGTCCGATTTTTGGGATCCCTCGGCGAGGGGTCAGGGCAGCCGGGGGGGCCATGCAGGTCATAGTTCAAAAAATCGTTTCTCGGCTTCTGGGGGTCGTAGAGGGATGAATGTTTTTTTGTTTTAATCGTTGAAGAGTCTATTTTAAGATGCTTCCACGCACAAGTTTCTATCTCCATCCGTTTAGTCGCAGGGTTCATTATTCCGTCTCGGGACCGTGGTGAAAAAACTAATTGTTGCAGGATCATTTTGGTGGCGTGGATCGAAAGCCAAGAGTCCAAGGAACACGTGGAAAAAGTTTCATCGACATCCGTCCAAAAACACGGGAGATATTTAATGTCAAAGTCGAGGGAGTCCGATTTTTGGGAGCCCTCGGCGAGGGGTCAGGGCAGCCGGGGGGGCCATGCAGGTCATAGTTCAAAAAATCGTTTCTCGGCTTCTGGGGGTCGTAGCGGGATGAGTTTTTTTTTGTTTTAATCGTTGAAGAGTCTATTTTAAGATGCTTCCACGCACAAGTTTCTATCTCCATCCGTTTAGTCGCAGGGTTCATTATTCCGTCTCGGGACCGTGGTGAAAAAACTAATTGTTGCAGGATCATTTTGGTGGCGTGGATCGAAAGCCAAGAGTCCAAGGAACACGTGGAAAAAGTTTCATCGACATCCGTCCAAAAACACGGGAGATATTTAATGTCAAAGTCGAGGGAGTCCGATTTTTGGGATCCCTCGGCGAGGGGTCAGGGCAGCCGGGGGGGCCATGCAGGTCATAGTTCAAAAAATCGTTTCTCGGCTTCTGGGGGTCGTAGAGGGATGAATGTTTTTTTGTTTTAATCGTTGAAGAGTCTATTTTAAGATGCTTCCACGCACAAGTTTCTATCTCCATCCGTTTAGTCGCAGGGTTCATTATTCCGTCTCGGGACCGTGGTGAAAAAACTAATTGTTGCAGGATCATTTTGGTGGCGTGGATCGAAAGCCAAGAGTCCAAGGAACACGTGGAAAAAGTTTCATCGACATCCGTCCAAAAACACGGGAGATATTTAATGTCAAAGTCGAGGGAGTCCGATTTTTGGGAGCCCTCGGCGAGGGGTCAGGGCAGCCGGGGGGGCCATGCAGGTCATAGTTCAAAAAATCGTTTCTCGGCTTCTGGGGGTCGTAGCGGGATGAGTTTTTTTTTGTTTTAATCGTTGAAGAGTCTATTTTAAGATGCTTCCACGCACAAGTTTCTATCTTCATCCGTTTAATCGCAGGGTTCATTTTTCCGTCTCGGGACCGTGGTGAAAAAACTAATTGTTGCAGGATCATTTTGGTGGCGTGGATCGAAAGCCAAGAGTCCAAGGAACACGTGGAAAAAGTTTCATCGACATCCGTCCAAAAACACGGGAGATATTTAATGTCAAAGTCGAGGGAGTCCGATTTTTGGGAGCCCTCAGCGAGGGGTCAGGGCGGCCGGAGGGGCAGTGCAGGTCAAAGTTCAAATAATCGCTTCTCGGCTTCTGGGGGTCGTAGCGGGATGAGTCTTTTTTTGTTTTAATCGTTGAAGAGTCTATATTATGATGCTTCCACGCACAAGTTTCTATCTTCATCCGTTTAATCGCAGGGTTCATTTTTCCGTCTCGGGACCGTGGTGAAAAAACTAATTGTTGCAGGATCATTTTGGTGGCGTGGATCGAAAGCCAAGAGTCCAAGGAACACGTGGAAAAAGTTTCATCGACATCCGTCCAAAAACACGGGAGATATTTAATGTCAAAGTCGAGGGAGTCCGATTTTTGGGAGCCCTCGGCGAGGGGTCAGGGCAGCCGGGGGGGCCATGCAGGTCATAGTTCAAAAAATCGTTTCTCGGCTTCTGGGGGTCGTAGAGGGATGAATGTTTTTTTGTTTTAATCGTTGAAGAGTCTATTTTAAGATGCTTCCACGCACAAGTTTCTATCTCCATCCGTTTAGTCGCAGGGTTCATTATTCCGTCTCGGGACCGTGGTGAAAAAACTAATTGTTGCAGGATCATTTTGGTGGCGTGGATCGAAAGCCAAGAGTCCAAGGAACACGTGGAAAAAGTTTCATCGACATCCGTCCAAAAACACGGGAGATATTTAATGTCAAAGTCGAGGGAGTCCGATTTTTGGGATCCCTCGGCGAGGGGTCAGGGCAGCCGGGGGGGCCATGCAGGTCATAGTTCAAAAAATCGTTTCTCGGCTTCTGGGGGTCGTAGAGGGATGAATGTTTTTTTGTTTTAATCGTTGAAGAGTCTATTTTAAGATGCTTCCACGCACAAGTTTCTATCTCCATCCGTTTAGTCGCAGGGTTCATTATTCCGTCTCGGGACCGTGGTGAAAAAACTAATTGTTGCAGGATCATTTTGGTGGCGTGGATCGAAAGCCAAGAGTCCAAGGAACACGTGGAAAAAGTTTCATCGACATCCGTCCAAAAACACGGGAGATATTTAATGTCAAAGTCGAGGGAGTCCGATTTTTGGGATCCCTCGGCGAGGGGTCAGGGCAGCCGGGGGGGCCATGCAGGTCATAGTTCAAAAAATCGTTTCTCGGCTTCTGGGGGTCGTAGAGGGATGAATGTTTTTTTGTTTTAATCGTTGAAGAGTCTATTTTAAGATGCTTCCACGCACAAGTTTCTATCTCCATCCGTTTAGTCGCAGGGTTCATTATTCCGTCTCGGGACCGTGGTGAAAAAACTAATTGTTGCAGGATCATTTTGGTGGCGTGGATCGAAAGCCAAGAGTCCAAGGAACACGTGGAAAAAGTTTCATCGACATCCGTCCAAAAACACGGGAGATATTTAATGTCAAAGTCGAGGGAGTCCGATTTTTGGGAGCCCTCGGCGAGGGGTCAGGGCAGCCGGGGGGGCCATGCAGGTCATAGTTCAAAAAATCGTTTCTCGGCTTCTGGGGGTCGTAGCGGGATGAGTTTTTTTTTGTTTTAATCGTTGAAGAGTCTATTTTAAGATGCTTCCACGCACAAGTTTCTATCTCCATCCGTTTAGTCGCAGGGTTCATTATTCCGTCTCGGGACCGTGGTGAAAAAACTAATTGTTGCAGGATCATTTTGGTGGCGTGGATCGAAAGCCAAGAGTCCAAGGAACACGTGGAAAAAGTTTCATCGACATCCGTCCAAAAACACGGGAGATATTTAATGTCAAAGTCGAGGGAGTCCGATTTTTGGGAGCCCTCGGCGAGGGGTCAGGGCAGCCGGGGGGGCCATGCAGGTCATAGTTCAAAAAATCGTTTCTCGGCTTCTGGGGGTCGTAGCGGGATGAGTTTTTTTTTGTTTTAATCGTTGAAGAGTCTATTTTAAGATGCTTCCACGCACAAGTTTCTATCTTCATCCGTTTAATCGCAGGGTTCATTTTTCCGTCTCGGGACCGTGGTGAAAAAACTAATTGTTGCAGGATCATTTTGGTGGCGTGGATCGAAAGCCAAGAGTCCAAGGAACACGTGGAAAAAGTTTCATCGACATCCGTCCAAAAACACGGGAGATATTTAATGTCAAAGTCGAGGGAGTCCGATTTTTGGGAGCCCTCAGCGAGGGGTCAGGGCGGCCGGAGGGGCAGTGCAGGTCAAAGTTCAAATAATCGCTTCTCGGCTTCTGGGGGTCGTAGCGGGATGAGTCTTTTTTTGTTTTAATCGTTGAAGAGTCTATATTATGATGCTTCCACGCACAAGTTTCTATCTTCATCCGTTTAATCGCAGGGTTCATTTTTCCGTCTCGGGACCGTGGTGAAAAAACTAATTGTTGCAGGATCATTTTGGTGGCGTGGATCGAAAGCCAAGAGTCCAAGGAACACGTGGAAAAAGTTTCATCGACATCCGTCCAAAAACACGGGAGATATTTAATGTCAAAGTCGAGGGAGTCCGATTTTTGGGAGCCCTCGGCGAGGGGTCAGGGCAGCCGGGGGGGCCATGCAGGTCATAGTTCAAAAAATCGTTTCTCGGCTTCTGGGGGTCGTAGCGGGATGAGTTTTTTTTTGTTTTAATCGTTGAAGAGTCTATTTTAAGATGCTTCCACGCACAAGTTTCTATCTTCATCCGTTTAATCGCAGGGTTCATTTTTCCGTCTCGGGACCGTGGTGAAAAAACTAATTGTTGCAGGATCATTTTGGTGGCGTGGATCGAAAGCCAAGAGTCCAAGGAACACGTGGAAAAAGTTTCATCGACATCCGTCCAAAAACACGGGAGATATTTAATGTCAAAGTCGAGGGAGTCCGATTTTTGGGAGCCCTCAGCGAGGGGTCAGGGCGGCCGGAGGGGCAGTGCAGGTCAAAGTTCAAATAATCGCTTCTCGGCTTCTGGGGGTCGTAGCGGGATGAGTCTTTTTTTGTTTTAATCGTTGAAGAGTCTATATTATGATGCTTCCACGCACAAGTTTCTATCTTCATCCGTTTAATCGCAGGGTTCATTTTTCCGTCTCGGGACCGTGGTGAAAAAACTAATTGTTGCAGGATCATTTTGGTGGCGTGGATCGAAAGCCAAGAGTCCAAGGAACACGTGGAAAAAGTTTCATCGACATCCGTCCAAAAACACGGGAGATATTTAATGTCAAAGTCGAGGGAGTCCGATTTTTGGGAGCCCTCAGCGAGGGGTCAGGGCGGCCGGAGGGGCAGTGCAGGTCAAAGTTCAAATAATCGCTTCTCGGCTTCTGGGGGTCGTAGCGGGATGAGTCTTTTTTTGTTTTAATCGTTGAAGAGTCTATATTATGATGCTTCCACGCACAAGTTTCTATCTTCATCCGTTTAATCGCAGGGTTCATTTTTCCGTCTCGGGACCGTGGTGAAAAAACTAATTGTTGCAGGATCATTTTGGTGGCGTGGATCGAAAGCCAAGAGTCCAAGGAACACGTGGAAAAAGTTTCATCGACATCCGTCCAAAAACACGGGAGATATTTAATGTCAAAGTCGAGGGAGTCCGATTTTTGGGAGCCCTCAGCGAGGGGTCAGGGCGGCCGGAGGGGCAGTGCAGGTCAAAGTTCAAATAATCGCTTCTCGGCTTCTGGGGGTCGTAGCGGGATGAGTCTTTTTTTGTTTTAATCGTTGAAGAGTCTATATTATGATGCTTCCACGCACAAGTTTCTATCTTCATCCGTTTAATCGCAGGGTTCATTTTTCCGTCTCGGGACCGTGGTGAAAAAACTAATTGTTGCAGGATCATTTTGGTGGCGTGGATCGAAAGCCAAGAGTCCAAGGAACACGTGGAAAAAGTTTCATCAAGATCCGTCCAAAAACACGCGAGATATTTAATGTCAAAGTCGAGGGAGTCCGATTTTTGGGAGCCCTCGGCGAGGGGTCAGGGCAGCCGGGGGGGCCATGCAGGTCATAGTTCAAAAAATCGTTTCTCGGCTTCTGGGGGTCGTAGAGGGATGAATGTTTTTTTGTTTTAATCGTTGAAGAGTCTATTTTATGATGCTTCCACGCACAAGTTTCTATCTCCATCCGTTTAGTCGCAGGGTTCATTATTCCGTCTCGGGACCGTGGTGAAAAAACTAATTGTTGCAGGATCATTTTGGTGGCGTGGATCGAAAGCCAAGAGTCCAAGGAACACGTGGAAAAAGTTTCATCAAGATCCGTCCAAAAACACGGGAGATATTTAATGTCAAAGTCGAGGGAGTCCGATTTTTGGGAGCCCTCGGCGAGGGGTCAGGGCAGCCGGGGGGGCCATGCAGGTCATAGTTCAAAAAATCGTTTCTCGGCTTCTGGGGGTCGTAGAGGGATGAATGTTTTTTTGTTTTAATCGTTGAAGAGTCTATTTTATGATGCTTCCACGCACAAGTTTCTATCTTCATCCGTTTAATCGCAGGGTTCATTTTTCCGTCTCGGGACCGTGGTGAAAAAACTAATTGTTGCAGGATCATTTTGGTGGCGTGGATCGAAAGCCAAGAGTCCAAGGAACACGTGGAAAAAGTTTCATCAAGATCCGTCCAAAAACACGGGAGATATTTAATGTCAAAGTCGAGGGAGTCCGATTTTTGGGAGCCCTCGGCGAGGGGTCAGGGCGGCCGGAGGGGCGGTGCAGGTCAAAGTTCAAATAATCGCTTCTCGGCTTCTGGGGGTCGTAGCGGGATGAGTTTTTTTTTGTTTTAATCGTTGAAGAGTCTATTTTAAGATGCTTCCACGCACAAGTTTCTATCTCCATCCGTTTAGTCGCAGGGTTCATTATTCCGTCTCGGGACCGTGGTGAAAAAACTAATTGTTGCAGGATCATTTTGGTGGCGTGGATCGAAAGCCAAGAGTCCAAGGAACACGTGGAAAAAGTTTCATCGACATCCGTCCAAAAACACGGGAGATATTTAATGTCAAAGTCGAGGGAGTCCGATTTTTGGGAGCCCTCAGCGAGGGGTCAGGGCGGCCGGAGGGGCAGTGCAGGTCAAAGTTCAAATAATCGCTTCTCGGCTTCTGGGGGTCGTAGCGGGATGAGTCTTTTTTTGTTTTAATCGTTGAAGAGTCTATATTATGATGCTTCCACGCACAAGTTTCTATCTTCATCCGTTTAATCGCAGGGTTCATTTTTCCGTCTCGGGACCGTGGTGAAAAAACTAATTGTTGCAGGATCATTTTGGTGGCGTGGATCGAAAGCCAAGAGTCCAAGGAACACGTGGAAAAAGTTTCATCAAGATCCGTCCAAAAACACGGGAGATATTTAATGTCAAAGTCGAGGGAGTCCGATTTTTGGGAGCCCTCAGCGAGGGGTCAGGGCGGCCGGAGGGGCAGTGCAGGTCAAAGTTCAAATAATCGCTTCTCGGCTTCTGGGGGTCGTAGCGGGATGAGTCTTTTTTTGTTTTAATCGTTGAAGAGTCTATATTATGATGCTTCCACGCACAAGTTTCTATCTCCATCCGTTTAGTCGCAGGGTTCATTATTCCGTCTCGGGACCGTGGTGAAAAAACTAATTGTTGCAGGATCATTTTGGTGGCGTGGATCGAAAGCCAAGAGTCCAAGGAACACGTGGAAAAAGTTTCATCAAGATCCGTCCAAAAACACGGGAGATATTTAATGTCAAAGTCGAGGGAGTCCGATTTTTGGGAGCCCTCGGCGAGGGGTCAGGGCAGCCGGGGGGGCCATGCAGGTCATAGTTCAAAAAATCGTTTCTCGGCTTCTGGGGGTCGTAGAGGGATGAATGTTTTTTTGTTTTAATCGTTGAAGAGTCTATTTTATGATGCTTCCACGCACAAGTTTCTATCTTCATCCGTTTAATCGCAGGGTTCATTTTTCCGTCTCGGGACCGTGGTGAAAAAACTAATTGTTGCAGGATCATTTTGGTGGCGTGGATCGAAAGCCAAGAGTCCAAGGAACACGTGGAAAAAGTTTCATCAAGATCCGTCCAAAAACACGGGAGATATTTAATGTCAAAGTCGAGGGAGTCCGATTTTTGGGAGCCCTCGGCGAGGGGTCAGGGCGGCCGGAGGGGCGGTGCAGGTCAAAGTTCAAATAATCGCTTCTCGGCTTCTGGGGGTCGTAGCGGGATGAGTTTTTTTTTGTTTTAATCGTTGAAGAGTCTATTTTAAGATGCTTCCACGCACAAGTTTCTATCTCCATCCGTTTAGTCGCAGGGTTCATTATTCCGTCTCGGGACCGTGGTGAAAAAACTAATTGTTGCAGGATCATTTTGGTGGCGTGGATCGAAAGCCAAGAGTCCAAGGAACACGTGGAAAAAGTTTCATCGACATCCGTCCAAAAACACGGGAGATATTTAATGTCAAAGTCGAGGGAGTCCGATTTTTGGGAGCCCTCAGCGAGGGGTCAGGGCGGCCGGAGGGGCAGTGCAGGTCAAAGTTCAAATAATCGCTTCTCGGCTTCTGGGGGTCGTAGCGGGATGAGTCTTTTTTTGTTTTAATCGTTGAAGAGTCTATATTATGATGCTTCCACGCACAAGTTTCTATCTTCATCCGTTTAATCGCAGGGTTCATTTTTCCGTCTCGGGACCGTGGTGAAAAAACTAATTGTTGCAGGATCATTTTGGTGGCGTGGATCGAAAGCCAAGAGTCCAAGGAACACGTGGAAAAAGTTTCATCAAGATCCGTCCAAAAACACGGGAGATATTTAATGTCAAAGTCGAGGGAGTCCGATTTTTGGGAGCCCTCGGCGAGGGGTCAGGGCGGCCGGAGGGGCGGTGCAGGTCAAAGTTCAAATAATCGCTTCTCGGCTTCTGGGGGTCGTAGCGGGATGAGTTTTTTTTTGTTTTAATCGTTGAAGAGTCTATTTTAAGATGCTTCCACGCACAAGTTTCTATCTCCATCCGTTTAGTCGCAGGGTTCATTATTCCGTCTCGGGACCGTGGTGAAAAAACTAATTGTTGCAGGATCATTTTGGTGGCGTGGATCGAAAGCCAAGAGTCCAAGGAACACGTGGAAAAAGTTTCATCGACATCCGTCCAAAAACACGGGAGATATTTAATGTCAAAGTCGAGGGAGTCCGATTTTTGGGAGCCCTCAGCGAGGGGTCAGGGCGGCCGGAGGGGCAGTGCAGGTCAAAGTTCAAATAATCGCTTCTCGGCTTCTGGGGGTCGTAGCGGGATGAGTCTTTTTTTGTTTTAATCGTTGAAGAGTCTATATTATGATGCTTCCACGCACAAGTTTCTATCTCCATCCGTTTAGTCGCAGGGTTCATTATTCCGTCTCGGGACCGTGGTGAAAAAACTAATTGTTGCAGGATCATTTTGGTGGCGTGGATCGAAAGCCAAGAGTCCAAGGAACACGTGGAAAAAGTTTCATCAAGATCCGTCCAAAAACACGGGAGATATTTAATGTCAAAGTCGAGGGAGTCCGATTTTTGGGAGCCCTCGGCGAGGGGTCAGGGCAGCCGGGGGGGCCATGCAGGTCATAGTTCAAAAAATCGTTTCTCGGCTTCTGGGGGTCGTAGAGGGATGAATGTTTTTTTGTTTTAATCGTTGAAGAGTCTATTTTATGATGCTTCCACGCACAAGTTTCTATCTCCATCCGTTTAGTCGCAGGGTTCATTATTCCGTCTCGGGACCGTGGTGAAAAAACTAATTGTTGCAGGATCATTTTGGTGGCGTGGATCGAAAGCCAAGAGTCCAAGGAACACGTGGAAAAAGTTTCATCAAGATCCGTCCAAAAACACGGGAGATATTTAATGTCAAAGTCGAGGGAGTCCGATTTTTGGGAGCCCTCGGCGAGGGGTCAGGGCAGCCGGGGGGGCCATGCAGGTCATAGTTCAAAAAATCGTTTCTCGGCTTCTGGGGGTCGTAGAGGGATGAATGTTTTTTTGTTTTAATCGTTGAAGAGTCTATTTTAAGATGCTTCCACGCACAAGTTTCTATCTCCATCCGTTTAGTCGCAGGGTTCATTATTCCGTCTCGGGACCGTGGTGAAAAAACTAATTGTTGCAGGATCATTTTGGTGGCGTGGATCGAAAGCCAAGAGTCCAAGGAACACGTGGAAAAAGTTTCATCAAGATCCGTCCAAAAACACGCGAGATATTTAATGTCAAAGTCGAGGGAGTCCGATTTTTGGGAGCCCTCGGCGAGGGGTCAGGGCAGCCGGGGGGGCCATGCAGGTCATAGTTCAAAAAATCGTTTCTCGGCTTCTGGGGGTCGTAGAGGGATGAATGTTTTTTTGTTTTAATCGTTGAAGAGTCTATTTTATGATGCTTCCACGCACAACTTTCTATCTTCATCCGTTTAATCGCAGGGTTCATTTTTCCGTCTCGGGACCGTGGTGAAAAAACTAATTGTTGCAGGATCATTTTGGTGGCGTGGATCGAAAGCCAAGAGTCCAAGGAACACGTGGAAAAAGTTTCATCTAGATTCGCCCGAAAACACGCGAGATATTTAATGTCAAAGTCGAGGGAGTCCGATTTTTGGGCGCCCTCGGCGAGGGGTCATGGCGGCCGGAGGGACGGTGCAGGTCAAAGTTCAAATAATCGCTTCTCGGCTTCTGGGGGTCGTAGCGGGATGAGTTTTTTTTTGTTTTAATCGTTGAAGAGTCTATTTTATGATGCTTCCACGCACAACTTTCTATCTTCATCCGTTTAATCGCAGGGTTCATTTTTCCATCTCGGGAGCGCAATCTATTTAAATAAATGAATACGAAATTTAAATAAATAATGCTTAAATAAGCATAAAATTTATTATATTCTGCATCATTGGAACGGGAATTTTTTCTTTAAATTTCAGTTGAAATTTCATTATGATATGTCTTGTAGATCAAAAGTTATACAAAAAGTTCGCGAAAATTCTCAAACCAGACCACTGTGCGGCGTGCCAATT
The DNA here is from genome assembly GCA_963989415.1 of Cerceris ruficornis. Lineage (NCBI taxonomy): Eukaryota > Metazoa > Arthropoda > Insecta > Hymenoptera > Crabronidae > Cerceris > Cerceris ruficornis. The sequence continues at coordinate 15,980,844 of OZ022527.1, read as the reverse complement.
TGGGCCGTCGTCGCGGACTCTCTCGTCGGGAGACGCGAGTCGCTTCGAAGAACCGTCTCTGCTAGATCGCAGGACGATAATAAGCCCGTGATTTAACTCGCGTTGCTGCAAGATCGCCAGGTATTTCGAGCGACTAGCCGGGCATACGGAGGAATACGGCTCCGTTCGCAATGAGTTTTGCGGGCAGCGACGCGTAAAATAGAAAATAGACTCGTCGTGCTCCGCATAGATTCGAGGGAGAATCTGCGCGCCCTTGCGAGCTTCCTCGTTCTTCTTTTTTTTTCGACTCTCCGTCCTAAATCCATCGACGGACGGTGCGAAGATGGCCCGCGTAATGGGTCCATTTGGTCGAGTATCGCAAACGTTTTCGCGAGTCCCAAGTCGCACGTAAAAAGGAGCGCAATATTTATGCAACGCGTCCCTCGATACGCGTAAGCGACACCCGCCCACGCGAGAAGCCGCACTCTCGTTACCCGTGCAGCCCGCTCTGTAATTTATCGCTTCGCCCGGTTATAATTCTCTCCAATTCTTAATCGCGAGATGTCGCAACGAAAAATACTCTCCTACGCCCCGAGACTGCGTGGCCCGAGGGAGATACGAAGGAAAGTTCCCTCGCGCCGACGCGCGGCCGATTTTGGTGCCACAACCCGGAAGCGATACTTCGCTTTTGCAGTTTCTTTAAGTGATCTTCCGTGTTACACGATAGAGTTAAACGCCCGAGAATCCCAACTGTTTGGCCGAAGCGACACCTTTGGCTCGCACTTTCCGCACGCGTTTGCGAGCAGTCATTATTCAGTCTGACCACCCTTCCACCCTTTGCTCCGCCTACTGGAGCACGAATATCGCTATAACGGGCAAACATGAAAGAAGGCACGCGGTATGGAGCACGGGCTAAGGGGAGAGTGTCGCTTGCACCGCCTATCCCCACTACATCGGTCTTGGAAACCTGAGATCGACGAATGACAACCGAAAACGTAATACTTCTTTCGTCGTTCCCATGACGACGCAACGAGTGTGCGGCTCCTTCGGCCAATAACGCGTTAGAATCGAAAATGACGTCAGAAGGAGGGATGTCACTGTCCGTCAGGCTAATCAAAACAAACCAGCAGCCAGAGGACTTCTCTAGTCTTTGCAAGGAGTAGGACTCCCCGAGAGTGCAACGCCTCTTCCCGCCAGAGACTGGCAGGTCCCGAGGGGCTCTCTTACTCGGGACTCTGGGTGCGTAAGGCCCATACCCGATCGAATCGGCCACTCTCCGAGTTCGATCGGGCCCCTGGAGACGCGTTTGCGAGGAATCGAGCCGAGGCGCGAGGGCGAAAAGCGAGACAAAACGGATTCCTCGGTGAGGACGCGGCGAGTAAATCCACCGATTTAAAGGCGCCGTTTGTCACGCGCCTCCTTCCTGACGCGTGATAAATTATGTATTATTACGATTATTAATAACCCGTACGCGCATTAGGAGCGGTCGGTGTTGGCGTCGATCGCGGGATCGTTGTCGGCGCTCGCGCTCGCGCCGAAGCTCGATATTAATGCGCGGCCAAGTTTTCCGGATAGGCATCTTCGCGACCTGATAAATCGTCGGTCTGCGCGTTCTGCGCGGACCGCTCGGGCTTCGATACGCTCTGTAATTACGGCACGTAACGAAAGTGTTACGTGTAGGTGCTCTCAAAGTCTCGAGGCTAGGCGTCAGGTATCTAAGGGCGTGCCCAGACCGGGACGACTTTTATCGTCGACGATATCGTTGACCGTATCGGCGAGAATTTTTCCATCGGCCGATGAACGATCGTTGCCATATCCGTCCGGCGTTACGCCGAGAGAAATAGCGGAGCGCGAGGATTAAATGGGAGCCGATGGTCGAGAGGGACCGGGAGGATTCGACCTCTCCTCGATTCTCCCCCGATCGAACCTTTCTTTCTCGGGCATCGAGTCGCGACGAAGATCGAAAGTAAGAAAGAAACGGAAAGTCGAGAGCGTCGAATGATTTACGCGCGTAATAACATATACGGTTAGTCTTGCGCGGCGATCGACTCCCGTTAAAAGATTCTCTCGTGGAATTTTAGCTCGTAAAGCGAGATAGCCCGGCGGCCATTAAGGTTTTGCCGGTACGCTCAACATCGATAGCTTTCTTGTCCCTTGCTCGAGCCGTGAACTCTGCCTCGAAATTAAAAACTGATCGTCCTGGGCAGCTTGTGCGTTCAACGTTTCGCGACGAACGCGCGTAATATCACGGTCTCTACGTGCACCAGTAATCTTTCTTCCTCCCATTTTTTCGTGGCACCTGCCTGGGCAAAGATAAGTTATCGGATTCGAGGAAAACGACTCGTCTCTGCTTCCTAGTTCTGCGATCGTTACGATGACGCACCGATGCGACGTTGTAATCTTAATGAGAGGTGGCAATAAAATTACGACGGGCGTACGTGCCGCGTGTCAAGTACAGGGACGTCCCAGCCGTCGAGATTGCTGCAGTTTCAAAAATTTGCGCCGATCTCTCGGCAAGGGGCGATCTCGGAGTGCCGTCCTTCGCGGCTGACAAAAATATATGTACAACAAATAGCGCAACATAACGAGACGACCGAGGGCTCCGTCGAGCAAACTCAGAAACCGATACACTTTGTCCTCGTTAAAGTTCCGCGCGATAATGCGCGAAACGATCTCGTTGTCGCGCCGTCGCGGTCACGGTGGGACTCCGGCACGCGCATAAACTCGAATCAATGAAGATCGTTTGTCGGGGTGGGCCGATAAATAACGATCGAGCCAAAAGCAATTACGGGCAGTTCCCGAGCCGACGTACCCCGACCTGACGTCGACGGACGATCTCGTCGAGCAGAAATTGATTTACGTTCTCCGAGGGTAATCGACGTCGACGGTGGAGTCGTTTGTGGAGCTCCGATGGGATCGGAAACGTTGCCGGTGTCCGCGGAAAGTCGTGGGTAGGAGCGGAAAATTGAATGAAGAGCGAATCGACGGATCGTCGATCGGAGGGTCGCACTTCTCTTCGACTCGCGACGTTTCTCGATGGCGTTCGATGGCGGCCGATCTATAATTAAGATCGACCAGCGATCTGTGGCTTGGCCGAGGAGACAGCTCGAGAGCGACGACCACTGCGGCGATGGATCCTGGCGACGATGTACGCGCGTGTGGTCTCTCCTCCGCGGGAGATCCGCGTATCACGTTACCTTACCTTACATCGACGCGTCCCGGACACGATCGATCGCTCTTTTCTTTTCAAATCCTCCTTGCTTCGTTGCGATTCCACGTTAGTTATGCCCGCCGGCTCAAGCCAGCGAATCGTCTCGAGTCTCCCTCTTTCGCAGTCGGCTTGCCCCCGATGTCGTCGCTTCTGCTCGGTCGATCGGACGATCGGGCGAAATTACGATAAAGGCGCGAATCCACCGTTTCGAATTGCTCTTCCGTAAGTCCGACGATCCGGTTATCCTCGATCGTCATTGACGTCGCTGACATCGTTGATAAGCGGCCGCGATCCTCGGGCCTACCGACCGAATCGATCTCCCCGCCGAACGTCCCGAATCGTTGCACGTTTGCACGATTTCTCGATTGGATCTCCTATTTGCGCCGGTATTAGCTTTTGCGCAACCTACGACTCGCGGTATTTATCGAGGTCGAGTCGAGAGCCGCGCTCGAAGCGTGGGTCTTAACCTGTCACAATTCGATCGTAATTTTGCGATAAAGCGGCAAGCCGCTCTGGAATTCCCCGGGCCGATCGGCTCACGATAGAAATCTCGACTTGCCCTTACGGCCGACGCACTTTCCCTCTTTTCCTTTTCTTCCTTTCTCCTTTTCCCTTCGGCGAATTTTATCGGAGATAGCGATGCGTGACAGAGAGCGAGGAGAAAAAGGCCACCCAACGATTCCGTCCCAGGGAAAATAACGACTCGAGGGAGAAAGAAATCGCAATTGTCGTCCGTGTAATTAGTTTCGGTTTCCAGGAGTCGTTCGCGGGCCGCAGGATCCTTCGGCAGTTTTTGCGCCTTCGTGTAAGTACTCGAGCCGGCAGTCGTTTCGTTTTTGATGGCGGTCTTCGCGCGAAATATCATGGAGGCGCAGCTACGTGCCGGTAGGATCGACGCGATGGATTAACGTGCCGATGGTAAGCCACGTTTTTCTCCCACATCCTCGGTACTTGCGCGAGGATCGCGTTCTCGCCCCAACCGCTCCAAGTTTCTCGGAAATTCTTCGTCCGATTCCAAGCTCTTCCTCTGGAGCGCCTCGAAGATGCAATTTTTATTCTAGGAGTAGGACGATCAACGTGCCACGTCGATCTGGAATCGCGTGGCCGACGGAGAAGCTTCGACGATGCGCGTCCGCGTTCCTCTTCGAGTCGCATCCCGACGATCCCGGCGCTTCTTCCATTCGCCGATGTTCATTCTTCTTCGCGTTTCCTCGGTACGCAGTGGTTGCGAAATACCTCGAGATGCCCGGTTATCACGCGATGGCAATTTACGCAACTTTCCCATGGCTCCGCTCGAGGAGTCCATCGTAAACGGTAGTCGCGATGCCGGCTATTCTCTTCGCCCGGAGTCCTTAAAGTATTAGCGCCTCATTATCGTCGTACCCTCGGAAACAGGCCGCAAATTCTGCCGGTATTTGCATGCGATGGGTATCATTTTCATTTTCCGTTAATCCCTCGGACTCCCGACGATTCGTTGAGCCGTTCCCTTCCAATAAATATCCATTTTCCATTGCATCGTATCTTCTTAATCGGATTCCACGAGCCGAGTTACCTCGTAAATTCTGTCTACTTTCGTTTCGAGAGGGGCTGCTATCTCCGCTCGGCCGAAACGACTCTGCCAGTTCCCACGTGATAATCGTAAATGCTCAAACGCTAGAATGTTAAAATGCTCGAATGCTCCAACGCTCGAATGTTCGAATACCCGCGGTGCATCGTCCAGTCCCATGCCCCGAGCCATCGAGAGTTACGTGGAAATTGCCTCTCCGTTTCGAGATGCTAAATACGATATATCAGAATTAAGGATCGACGATGCGACTGAAAAGATGCCAATAGATTTTATTAGCCCCGTAGCGAGACCGATGGAAATTTACTCGGACGTTTGTGCGGTCGAGGAAGCTCGATGATTACCGGCTATCGCACTTTTCTCCCTCGTTTTTTCCGCCGCTCGTCCCTGCGCCAATCGTGTCTCTAACGTCTCTCGTAAGAACCATCTAATGAGAGACTTTGAGTTAGCCGTAAACGATTCGTAATATCCAGTTATTCCCTGAACGCTTCTCAATTGATGGCTATCGTGCAACATTGCCCGACGATTCTACGTGGGGGACCGTTTTGTCGCGTCGTACGTTGATACGTTAACCGCGAGGAAAACTCGCTGCACCGTTTCCTCCCTTCAACAGGTTCCAGAGTCCCTCGATTTCCTCGCGAGGACGTTCCCCTCGACGGCACGATCGTGATTCGAATTGTTCGTGGGACGAATCTTTGGATTATCGGGGCGAGTTAAAGTTTACGGCACGGTTCGGCCGAGATTACGGTACAACGCGCGCAACGCCGCATATCCGCGTCTCATTAAGTCGATTATCGATACTGTACGTTTTACAGTCGTGACTTTGTCGCTGCATAAAATTCATCGAGCGCATGGAGGCGCGAGCGGCGATACTTTGCGCTCGCACAGATAGATAATGGGTCTGCGAGAGGCGAGTAGTCGTAGAAAAGGAAGGTAGCTCGAGATCCGCGAGGGAGGATCGAGAAAAGGGAGAGAAGGCGAGAGCCCTGCCTCCCGAGGGGCCGAGGGGAGATCGATAGATCGACCTGGCCGATCGATCGACGGAGTCGCGTAATTGGATCGGTGCACTTAATGAGCACGTTCCCTACGTGGAATTATATCGCGTTATACCTTGCGCTAAATCTCACTCTCTCCTCCTCCTCGCTCGGTTTCTCCGTCTGTGGGTCGAACGGCGACCCTGACATTCCTCTCGGACCGAACGTCCCTTTCCGCTCGTTCAACGTAAAGTTTCCACCGTCATTTCGACGACGGTGAGGCAGGAGGAGCGGGAATGCGCGCATAGGGCAATTTCTCGTCTTTCGCGGGAGTGCGAAATGGCGCTTCGCCCTCGGAGGCTCGAGGGAAACCTGCCCCACGAGCGCGGCAAATTAGTCGCGCCGTCGTAAAGATAGGTTTTTCTGCGACGCGATGAGTTAAGGGAGCCCCGAGGACGTACCGACCGAATGATATATATCGGACGCAAGAGAGTGTCGGTGGTAGCAGAAGAGGCCAGGAAGAAGGCAGGACTGCGTCGGTGCTGCGAGGGCTCATCAGCCGGCACTAAAGTCTAAACTTCCCCTCGCAAGAGTCATGAGAGTCGAGATTCGAGAGTAGAGAGTCGTGCGTCGTGCGTCGAGAGCGTGCAAGACGCAACGTGGAACGGGCGCGGATTGCAAATTACTGCGACAGCTGCAGCTGCCGCGACGATTCCTACCTACCTATCTACCTACCTACCTACCTACCCATCTACCTACCTACCTACCGACCTACAGCTACGGTAGATCTTCGCGCACGAGTGTACTCTGTGCCTCGAGCTACGCAGGGAATACGGATGGAACTTCGACTTTTCCGCGAACTTTCGGAGATTCTTCGATCTCGCCTTGGTCCATTTTCACGGTCGGATATTTATATCCACCGACGAAAAAAAAAGGCGAGAGGATAGTTTATCGCTCGGGGGGCGAGAATGGGCAAAGATACTGTTAGTCGGACAAAGGCTGCCCACGTTTACGATCAGGATGCTATAAAGGCGCTCGCTTCGCGCACACCCTGCTCTTCCTGCAGTTTATTGCTATTGGAAGCGGTTCAGGAAATCTCCTCGCGAGTGTAATGTATTTACGAAACGACGCTTTGGTTTTCTTATCTACCGGGACTCACCGGGGCGACGTTTCTCGCGAAACCGTTAGTTCGTTCTTGTTCCGCGATGATCCGACGATAGTTTAAGTCGAAAAACGAAAGGGAATCGAGAAGCAAGCGGGGACAGTACGGCTCTCGGAATATCGCTCGCTCGAAAATTCTTCCTCGCGGCGAGAAGAGGTGTTCTCGCGCTCGCACGAGACAAAACCTTCTTCAAGGACCGACGTTCGCGCGTCCTCTTCCTTCCCTCTGCCTCTCCGTCCCTCCCTTTTTCCTCGGTCTCGTTAACACTCTCGGCGGCGATCGAACAAAGAGAATCTCAAAAGGAGAATCTCGTATCCGAGAATGAACAAGAATCCGTCGGCGGTGTCCCGCGCGAAAGGTTTCGAACCTTGAGGTAAACGAATGTACGCGCCGCTTCGGTGCACATGCATCTTCCGTCGAAGCGGAGTCGAAGCGTAAGGTCGACGCGCGTGCCCGGTAATTAGTAAAACGAATACCTCGCGCGCCTCTTTCGTCGAGAGGAGACTCCAAAGATAGATCCTCGCTTACGATCCTCCTGCGTTTCATTTTCAACAAACCAGTTGCGTCGTTAAAAGTAAATTACGGCAAACGGTGTTCGTGCGGAATAGTCGCGCGTATCGTCGGATTAAAATGCCGGAGGATCTCGATACTCGATATTAAATGTCAGCCCACCTGGCCGGCCGTCGACCTTCTTTATTCGCCGCTTTTATCTTCGGCGATCTGTCGCGCAAGGTGCGCCAATTGCCGAATTATTTGCCATTTTTTTTTACCGAGGGCCCCGTTACTCGATCTCTGACGGCTGACCCAAAAATCTCGAGAAGAAGACCGACGGACCGAACCGATCGCACGAGTCAGCCGCACTGATCTAGATTTACGAGGACGTCGGTTCAGAGGCTGATCGGTCCTCAACTGGGTTAATTCTTCTAGCAGCGACCCAATAAATTCATTTTCTTGTCGCACGCCCAGTTTAAGCGAGCATCGACGAGAGCACCAACAAATCCCGCCCAACTCCCGCCTGACCGACAAATATTTTTTGCTAGTCGTAAGAAAACCTGTTTACGCGAGGAAAAGTATTAAATCGGTGTAAAATATGGCAGACAGAGAAGACCGACGGCAGCTGCGCGTGTCGCAAATTTCCCGTTTATCGTATTCCACGACGGAACATTTGCGTCTCGAGATTCCTGTGTTTCGCTCGCATCGGCCAACGCGGATCGTTTTCGCTCTAAAAATACAGCGTCGACGTTAAAACGGCTCCGTATTTTCGAGTAATCCTCCTGCGATAAGTCGACCGATCGGTGGCCACCGAGTCGAGATAATCCCTGAACGACGGGCCTCCTCGTCGGTCCGACGGACGCAAGATATTTTCGTTCGAGAGATCTAGGCGACACCTCCGTCGCCTTTGTCGTCGGGTCAACGAATCTCGGAGGTCAAGAGTTTCGCCTCACCCTAGACTTTTGCCTCTTGGCCTACGGTGCGTGTGCTCGACGAAGCTGAAACGCGAAACCGCGGTGTACCAATTCAGCCGGAGCAGGTATTTGACACGTCGATGCACAGCATCGAAGGCTACGGTTCACCTTGGTAGCGGAAAGACCGCACCGCGAGCGGCTCGATGGGCAATGCGTATGCGTCCTTTCGACCGTGCGTCGCGCGACCAGCAAAATATGTTACACCCGCATATGGGACACGGATCTCGCGTTACACGGCTGCACCGCAAGGTCACCGACAGATAGGATCTAGCGCAGAAACGCGGCGACCAGGAGGCTCCGTTCGAGCGGACAGCGCCAAAGATAGGACGACTAAGCGCGTTCTTACGGTTACGCCGCCTTCTCCTAGATCCACCCGTCGTCCTCGTTGCGCGTTTCTCGGCTCCTGGTGATCGCGGTGGAACGAATCTTGTCGCGTTCGAGGCAACATTTTGCAAGGGGGGCAAGGGACACGGTCAAAGTTGAAGAGGCATATCGCAAGGATCTGAAATTTTAACATCTATTTGGGGCAGCCGCCCTTCTCCATTTCCGGACGGCCGAGATAAATCTAGGATCTCTCGTTCGATCTGGGAGCGGAGAAGAGTGAGGCTGAACTCGACGCGACGAGGTTTGCCGCGGATCTTCGCGAAGGCGCGAAACGAACGATTTAACGGTGGCGAGTCGATCTATCGCGTCTACGCGGCGCCATTGATCCGCCTCTCAAGATGCCGCGCGCTCGGCCTCGGCGAGGCTCGTGAATCTCCTCGTGAAACGGACAGGGACGATTCACCTCTTATCGCAGAGTTTCCCGATGATAGCCCTCGACCGTCGGCCGACCGACCTGCTGGATTATACGACAGATCGAGTCGGTTCATCTGGCAGAGACGCATTGCTCTCGGCCCTCGCTGAGTTCGTCCCTCGACCCTCCTCGCCTATCCGTCCGATCTTCGGCGAATCGCACGAAATTCCGGTCTCTGGACGGAAATCTAGACGATTCGAGGGTCACTCGTTGCCGAGAGAGCAACGCAACGAGACTCCATTGATTGCTTGACGCAGGAATGAAAGGTGGGCGGATCGAGACACCGGTATGCAAAGTGTCGCGGCTGCACGACTTGCAAAACACGGACTCGCGCGGCTCTTTTTACCTCGATATCCGTATCACTGTCTCGCGGGATTTCGCGGAGAAGAATCTCGTTGGGACGATTGCGCCAAGATTCGAGAACCCATCGATCCACTTCTCTCCCCACGAATCGCCTCTCGATCGTTCTCAGCCAACGGATCGTGAATTCCTCTTCGCTCGTTCCGAGAGGATAATCCGGCCGCGGCCATCGTAGATAGATGGAAATAAGTGAAACCGCAACGGCAACGGCAACGACAACAACGAGCCGGCAGCGACAACGGACAGCCAATAAGTAAGAACGGAGCGGTAACGTGGTTCGATAGTGGCGTTGCACCATAATACACGTCGGGTGTACACAGGGCTCCGGCAACACACCTACAAATAGAAGTCGTAGAACAAGCCAGGCCTCTGTTGCTGGCTACTTTACGACTACCAGGACTCGGAGTTCACGCCGTGGCATTACTTCCGAACCATTAGCCTCTGCACACCGAGCTCCGCTCGGTATACCTTCTCTCGCTCCTTCGATCTCCGTGTCTATCTCCGTCCCCGTTTCTCCTTCGTTTCTTTCACCTCCTTCTAAGGGATAGTCGCTTGGAAAAATCCTCAATCTCCGCGAGATCTAAAGACGCTTCGTCGAATTACCATGACGTAGAGCGTTGCGCTCGGTGCGCTATCTAAACGGCATCGCGCATGAAAATAGCACATTTAATTTTAGTCGACTGCCCATTAGCAATTATATCGATGCGATAGGTCGGTATATACGTATATATGTATATATCATTTGGAGGCCTTCCGCTCGAAATTCCAGGGTGCACTGACGCATAACGTTCGGCGCGATTTGCATATTTGAAAGTGAACGAGCGACTTTGCCCGAAGGGAGCGAGCAAACAAAGGTAACTTCCAACTGCCGTTACGTCAACTTTTCCGCCGTGGTAACATTTTTCCTTCGACGACCCTCCGTCGAACGCAACGTAAATGAGAATTGTGCGTATTATCGCGTATTTCGTTCTTCACGATTCGCCGAGCTTACGAATCGTATCGACAGACTTTCACGACTCGCCGTGACGCAGTCGGAATTTTTTTACAGCGAGAAAGTCATTTATCTCCGCCAATGTGAGATCGAAGAGAGCGTAACGCGAGCAATTGCACAGGATATTCCAAGGTGTAACGTCGAGCCGGGCTTACACGGGGACGAAATCGAGCCACGTGTTGCGCTGGAATCTTACGTTACATCCCTAAATCCCGATACGTTACGTCGCCGTAGTCGGTCGTTGCTGCAACTCTGCTCGAGTCGTCGCAACTCCGCGTCGAATGACGCAACGATCGGCTGAGCAATAGCTAGTTCCACCTTTCCACGGATGCGGTAGAACGCGTCACATACGCGCGCTCGGTTATACTTGTATCGTGGATTTCTTTGCCTCCTCGATGCTTCGCAGGACACGTTTGAAGGATCCGAGGGGCGTATCGGTATCGGAGGAGGCAGAGGGTCGGTCGGTGGGACTCCTTGCAACGAGGTAGGAGGGCGGTATCCTCGATTTTCATTTTCGCGATCGGACAGAATCGACTTACGATGCGGTCTCGACGACGAAGCACCATCGCGACGACCAGAGTTCTCGAGTCCTCGAGCTCTCCGGTCTTCGAGACCGCGAGTCTCGGAGCCCTCGAGGCCAAGGTAACACGAGAGGGCCACCAGCGTCGCGAGAGTCTCCGGTTTCGAATTTGTCTAAAGTAATTAAAACCCTGCACGAGGTTTCGCCGCACGTTATGTCCGCGAATCGACGTTCCTCACGAGGGTGGTTGTTCCTCTCGCGGCGACTCCGCCACCCCGGGATTCGACGCTGTTCCAGGCAAAACTGTTTGCCTCCTCCGACTTGAGTAATAGGACGGGCAAAGTTACGTACGAGTCGTAGCGAAACGTTGGAATCTACGAGCCGGGGAAACTTGCGAAATTTATCGTTATCCCGTATTTTGTATTTTGCCGGGTTAAAACGGTCGACTCGGCCTCGTCGCGAGGAGATTTTCGAGCGCTCCTCCTCGCTCCTCCCGAGTCTCTTCGCGCCGATAGAATCCGAGGTTTTCGAGTCGCTCGGATATCTCGGAATATTGCCGAAAGCAAAAGGAAACGATCCGTTTCTCCGATAAGGGCGTTTCGAAGTAAGACATTAGGGAGAAAGGACCGATAGCCAAATGACACGATAACTCGACGTGACTCGAATAAAATTCCCCCTGGTTGAGGTATGCTGTCGGGACTAAACCGGTATGAAATAAATTTGAAGATGGCGATGGGGGTTATCGAAGCGATTTCATGCGTGTTGCGCACGAGCGAGTCCGCCGAGTATGCGCCGGCGAGTGCAAATATTAGCATATCTTCTCACAATAAAGTTAATGGTCCCGACCAGTCAGGTAGGTCGTATCTGGCAACCGAGACAGGTATGCTCGTTTGACAGCGGGACGACGATGCCGTCCGTCCGCCCGAATTGACGGAATTCCATCCCGGACAAAATAGTTTGAATCGCGCGAAAATGTCCCGGATAGTCGAGATTCCCGGAGATCGTCGACGTTGCTACGAGAATTGGCTCGTTCGACCGGCCGTGAGACGGTATTCGACGATGGTTATCTCGATCCCGATTTTTCCGGAGTATCGCGGAGAACGACCGAACGGAGCCTCGTCCCTCGGGCGAGAATCGGCATCTTTCGAGAGAAACGATCCTTCTTCGACGAGAATACGAGAGAGAAAGGTGGTGGAGAGCAGAGGAATTCTTTTTGTCCGTGCTCGTGTAAGCAGGGTGACAATGGGGGGCAGAGGAACGCACGAAGGAAGAAAATAAGCGGCCACCTGTTAAGCGAGCTGCTTCGGTCGTCCAGGTGGGATACGTGATGTCACGTGCTGTATCTCACCGTTACGCCGGAGGATTGTATGCAGAGGAGGGATCCGATTGTCTCCAAATTGAGGAGCACTTATCTCAGCACGTGACTCCGTATCTCTCTATCGGAGGACAAGCGTTTCGCCTTTTTTTTGGCCATTGTCCGTTCCTCGAACAATCGTGCCTACGATAAAATGCTTTTAGGCCGATCCGGGGGAACAAAGACGTGGAAAGAAACCGTGAGATAGCCGCGGGACCGCCGAATTTGTAAATCGTGACGGCTGACTCGATCGGCACGGTGCGAGGTGACTAACGCTCAGGATTTCCGCGTAAGTCCGCTTTTTTTCCTCCGGATGCATCGACGATAGGCAACGGGGCCGAGGAAGTCGGACAACCTCGAAATTCCGGATAAGGCGAAGGGTCAAAAGTCGAGGTACGAAAAGACGCGTCGGGGAGATCATCCGCTCGATCGGCACGCCCTCGAGCGCGTCCGGCGTAACGCGAAACGTCGTTCCTGGAAAGAAAAAGGCCGAACAAAAGAGCGCCGCGGCGTAAGCGGCACGAACGGCAGGAGAGCCTCCGTTAGGCCGGACGACGAGGGGCTCATTTGCCTCCTCGATCACGTACGCGTTTAATTGAATTTAAAGGCGACAGGGAACATCGAGGAATTTAACGGTCATCGCGGTGCAAATAATCCCGACAATGGTCCTCGCACGGATAACGAGCCTGCCGGCGACGGCAACATCGACGTTACTTTCACTCCGGGCGTTTCAGAATCGTTTTACCCTGTCGTTCGCGGGGCCTATTTAGTCGTGAAGCGGAGGGAACTTTTCAGCCGAGCACTTAGAGATTCTACGAAGCACAATAGTTTCGACGGACGCAATCCCGCGCGTGTGGGCCGCTAAAAAGTTTCAAGAGCGGTGATCCCTGCCGCGAGCAGCCTCGGACAGCCTCGGACAGCCCGGAGGTGGCTCGATTTGCCTCCTCGAAGCTCGCCACCACGATCCGCTCGACTCCGGCGGACCATGCTGGACGCTTCGCGCCTAATGATGACAAATGACCGCGTAAATCACGCGACGGAACGGAGACACGGACGGCTCGGCCGATCAAACGCAGCCTTTCGAGGCAGGATCGCGCGAGATAGAGATCCAAACGAAATTAGACGACCGCCTGCATCGTCCGAGTTAATTATTTTACGGACCATTATCGCGAGTTATTTGCTTTGGCAAAAGCAAACGTATCGTTCCAACCTTTTTCCGGAGCCTCCTACGCGACGCAACGACCGTTTCCCAGTGGACGAGAACCGGCCGAAGCAATTACTTTGCGACTCGCTGTCCGACGAAGCAAAGCGACACCCGGGGCGAAACGGCACCGAACGGTATCTCGATTTCCTTGGTATTCCGATAGGCAAGGAGGAACGGAGGGGCATCCCGTCGTGGGCGGACGCGAGGCGATTATCGAAGGTACCTCGCAAATGAAGACGTCACGGATTGACGAGCCGACAATGGAGGATAAATTGCCGATAGGAGCAAACGATGACGACGATGGCGGCGCGAGCGCCTGGCCGATCGGTGGACTGCCCTGCTTCCTCGACAAAATTTTCCCGACTCGGGCCCAATCCAGATCTAACTCGGGACTAATCGAACGATGGCACCGCAAGGGCCTGGCCGATCGTCCGTCGACGACCGTGATCCGAGAGGTCGTAGCGGCTTCGAGAATCGACCTTCGCGCTCTCGACCCCTCGACGACCCGGAGAACGACGGATCCTCGGCAGAGGTCCGTCCGAGGGTATCGCGAATTCTAGAAAATTTTTCCAAAGCCTCGTAAAAGTCGAAGGAGCGCAGTTTTGCAACGAATCGTAAACGGCTGATTCTTTCGCACGAGGCTGGAAGCAGCGTGGGCAGCGACGGTGTAGCAATATGGCGCCGTGCGCGGCCGTCCTTCCTTCCCACCTGGAACAGAAAACGGGCTTTGCGGTTAATTAACGAGCATTACGTTAGGTGGCAATTTGCATAATTAGCGGCCCGCGCGCCTTCTCGCGCGAGTGCGTTTGTCATTTGCGTCTTGTACGCGTCGTTACGGCGATCGAGAGCCCGCTGGAATTTTGCAGGCTGGAAGCTGCGAGGCCCAGGGACGAATATTCATCGAGCGAGAGCGTGGACCAAAGGTCCGGGAGTGCGGAGGAATCCGCACGGCGGAAGAAACCTTTGCCCGTAATTGTTGTAGAAAGTGAATCGCGCGAATCACCAAGATTCCAGATAGAAGGAGAAAAAAGAAGGGACGAAGGAGAGAAACCCCGAGCCCCTTGAGCAAGATTCCTCCCGGTTGCTGCCTTGCGTCTACCTGTTATTGCAGCTACGGGCCTGCATTCCAGTAGAATCTAAATGCCTCTGTCACGGCTCGCAGTTTCCCTAATGGCAGGAACACGATGTTCCTGCTTCTGGGTGAGCATATTCCGCGGATGCGTCGCCTCCGACACGGAGGATCGTCTCTCCCCCTCCGAGCCTCAAATTTACCTCGATCGACAATTATTGCCTTTCGCCCTCTCGTCGCGATTGAGAGGACTCGTCGAAGCTGAATGCGTTCGCCGAGCCTCGGAGGCCCCTCGGAGGCCGCTATGGGGGCGATATCGCGATGATTAATCGACTCCGGAGCGTCTCGATAGGCGGAGGATAAAAGTGGCGTCTAAGCGCAAACGCTGGGTCTGCGGGACGTCCGAGCGGAGAATCCGGGCAGGTAACGCAGTTTCGCCCGACGCGAGGCGGCTTTGCGCGCCGATAAGGCGAACCTTTCTCGAGTTAATCAGGCTCCGGTGCAAGGGCCGGGGTATCCTATCTGCCGTGCGGAGGGCGCGCACGGCACAATGCGGCAAACGAGTTCGCGGACTCGTCGTGAGCGGATCTACCCGACGGTTCTTACGTGACGACGACATTTAGATGGGCGAGCGCCGATAAGCCGGAGAAAACTGGAGCTCCGGCTGTAATAGGGGCGGCTTTCGGCTCGTCGAGGCAAAGCTCAGGGGTAAACGAGAACCGGATCACGAGTGCTCCATAAACGGAGACTAATGCCACACCGGCGCGCCGAGCGAGGAGGCCGACTTCTTCGTCTTCGCCGATCGACTCCTCTGCAGCCTTTCCATCCCGCGTTTCCGATCGCCCCGACACCGGCCGGCGAAGGGGGAATCGAGTCGATTCCTGGCGACTTGGACCCATGTAAATGCGCTCGCGTTACGTCGGCGCCTATGAAAACGTATTACGGGGCGATCGCAATTGCGGCACGTTCGCGAGAACGCGATCGGCCAGAAATGCTAATTGACTCGCTCCCGAGAGGAAGAAGCGTGCGTTGCGCCACGCGAAAATTAGAAAGGCACTTGCACTTCCAATTGCGATCGCGCCTTCGTTCTCGCTCGCGAGAAAATTGCACGTGAGCTCGGTCGGCGTGCGCGTACTCTCGGATCGGCTCGTCTCGACTCGGCTCGCTCGCCGTCTTGAGCAATCCTGCCGCTCGGGATTCGTGATTTCTTAATTACGCCGCCGTGGAGAGTCGATCGGCGAGACCAGAGCGATCGAACGGAGCCGGGGAGCCGGTCGAATCCCTCTGTCTCGAGAGGACGGGAGGTCGAGTCGCGGAGGGTCAAAGTTTTCGGTAAAACCGTTTCGCCGAGGCGGTCGGCCGCCATCGAGCGGCCTGCGACTCCGAGGAGCAGTCCCGTTTCCGTATCGCGTGACACTCATCTATCCTTTCCTTTCTTTCCACGGAGGAGGTAGATCGGCCGTACTTTCTTCGGCCTCGATCTCTCCCTTCCCTCCTCTCCGTCTCTGCCGCAGAAACCTCGCTTACGTATCGCTTTCGCAATCGTTATTAGACGTTGTTGCGCAAGCGAGAGCGCTCTGTCCTATATGAAATATCGCCCGCGTTCAATCTCGGCCGTGGATACGTTGCAATTAGCTCGCAAGACCGTCCGTCGAAGCGGTGCCCCAACGTGGCTTGAATGCGCAATATCGCGACTCGCGGGAGTCTGCAAAAATTCAGATGCCATTTCAGATAGGTGCCGGCAGATTCGCCGCGGCGTTGCACCAAACGGTGCCACAATTTCCCGCCGTTCGATCCGCTTCCAAATGTCCGCGGATGCCTCGAAACGAGTGCCGAGGCCAGCGAAAGATTCGACGAAGGGAGACGGACCCGTGGCAAAGTTCAAAGGGCGAGAAGCGAGGGACGAACAGCGCGCGAGAAATTCAAGCGACGGTGGAATCCGTCTTGGAAGAGGTCGTTTGTCTCGCGATTTGCATCGTGTCGTTGCATTTGGAGCAATCTGGTTAAGCGGGGGCGACAATCGCGCGAGAGCAAAGACGAGAGCGAGTTTAAATATAGACTGCAGCCGGGCTAAGTTTATCTTTATTGAGGTTTATGCCGGTTCACGATGCCTCGCTGCATCGACCTCGTTGCTTTACGACGGGTTCGTCGTTGGGCGGTGCGAGAGTACTTTGTACCCCGCTGGCCATTATCCCGGCGCATCTTCCGCGAATGGGCCGACGGATCGGACCGATCGCGTCCCCTCGGTTCGTCGTTCCCCGCTATCGACCGGACGACAGGGGGCGAAAATAAAGAGGCATACGGGTCCACGGACGCGAGGAACGACGCGGAACCAAAAGAGGCAACCGAGAAAGGGAGAAACGAGGAGAGGAAGATCGCGCTCGCCGGTAAGCGAGGCCGTTGAAGCCGTTGAAGCGCGGTGGAAGTTTGCTGGAAGTTCGGCGCGAATCTTCTGCCTTCGTTCGGACTTCTCCGAATCGTTTGGAACGTGCGATTTATTTTATGACCAACGAGAGACCACGCGCAAACGAGCGAGACGAGTTAAACGCATAGGCAGATTAGCCGGGCGTTAGAAGCGAGTGCCTCCTTCCGAGAACTCAATTCAGCACGGAGGATTCCATCGATGCCGGTCGATTCGCGATTCCACGATGGAATTGGCCTCTCGGTAATTCTAGCTCCTTCGTTCGTGCCTCCTTCGATCGTGGTTGAAACGCGCGCTTGATCTCTCCCCGTTCGTGCCCTTCAGGCTCGTCTCCGCGCTTCGATCGAGAATTTGCGCGACGTTCTGGAAGCTCCGTGGAGAACGGCGAAGCGTAGTCCGCAGAAATATCGATACTGGAGGAAGCAGCGAGTCGAGGCAGGAGAGTGTCGAAAATAATCGCGCACATGAGACGTCGTAAAACGCGAGCGAGACAAGTGGCGGAGGATAGCGGAGAGGTAGGGGCAGAGACAGCATCCTCTCGACGGGATGTTCTACCTTCGCTATCGATTCTACGTATCCCGGAGAAGATTCAAAATCGTCTTGGCGTTGACAAGGCTCGTCCATCGGTAAATCATTGGTTCTCCGCTTGGCTGGCCAGGAGCGGTGACATGTTTCGTGGGCCCCTATCAGGACGAGTCTATTAAATCTGCAACAGGACGGAATGTCTACCGCGGCCATTACCATTCCGCCAAGTCGTAAGTTATCTTCGCTGACAGTGGGCGCGCATAGAAATGTCTTCGACCGTGATACCTCCCGACTTCTTCTTCTTCTTCTTCTTCTTCTCCAACTCCGTCTCCGTCTCCACCTTCCTCTCCTTCCGACTCCAAGTTCGCGTCGTCTCCTTGTTCTCCGGCTCCTTCCTCCTTCCTCGATCCTTCTTCCTCCTTCCCTTCCTGCTCGAGGCCGTCTTTGGTCACGCTGTCAGCCGCCGTCAGTCCTTTTAGTCTTTGGAATCAACGTATTTGGACCTCTTCGAGGAGCTCGTTAAAGAACTCATTGTCGTGCCGTTAACGAGATCTAACTTCTCCCTCCACTTTTCCCTCGGATGAAATAGTTGCGTTTGCGCGAAAGAGAAACGGGCGGAAATTGCCGGGAGACGAAGATAATGGAGGATGATTCTTTGCGCGAGAGGATAATGCGACGGAGAGCGGCGAGCAACGCAAGAGCGTTAATTAACCTTCGGGCAGGGGCGTTTGACGGTGGGTCAGCATCCTCCAAAGTCTCGTTTCGCAGACTTTCGAGAAGCAGAATGTATATTTTATATTCTCCGGAGCGTTACGTGTAAATATGCCGAGGGGAGAGCGGCCGCTGATAACGTATGCATCGATAATTCGGCTCGTTCGCGCGATAATCCCCGAGTCGCGCATAATGCGATTCGACGCAAGATACTCCTGCACCGAAGGTCACCGCTTGGCATTCGAGGATCTTGGCGAGCCTATCGGAATCGCAGGTATTCGAACGGCAAGAGGTACGCGGCAGGTCGCGGTGTAACCGATTCGTATAAAATTTGCATAGCATTCCAGGCAGCCCTTGGCCGACAGGGCCGGTGGTAGTGGTCGTGCATCGTACGTAGATCTTTGAGAAAATCTCACCTCGCCACCTTGCCACCTCCGCGAACCTCTCCGACGCGAACGCCAAGGAGAGAGAGAAGAGGAGGAGGAATAGGTGGAAGAACGGACAAAAAGAGAGACCGAGAAGGAGGAGAAGTCCGGCGCCCTTTCGTTCCTCTTCCCTTCGTCTTTTCGCGTCCTTCCAATTCGCTCGTTGCCATAAAGGTTTTGTTGCGGCCGGATCGTCGACGAGACAAACGGCAAATCAAGATGGCTGCTTTACGTAATGGAGTTGCACCGGCCACGTCTTAATTAGGAAAAATCAGGAGGCACATCCGTTTCCAGCGAGGCGATCCTAAGTGGAGTTAAGGCACTCATTGCATTCTCATTAGCCGTTCGCTTTTCAACGTACCCTCTACGCCCCATGGTAACTCTCCGTCCTCCCGCTATTTATCTCCCCTGTTTCTCCTCTATTTCGTGGAAAGTGTTCCTCCGGTTAGTAACGATACGACCGGCCCGTATCGTGCGTTCGATCTCGCCTCGTTCGAGACTTATTTCGCCGCTGTATTCACGCGTTTCGCGTAGGACGAACAACGAATAATCGCGACAGTCGGCTGTTCGAATTTCGCAGACCTGTCCGCGCGTCTTTCGAGATGCGTGGTCTTCACCCCACGGCGCCGTGTCAACATGTACGTTAGTCTAAATTCACGTGGGATAGCCGAATACGCGTCTGATCCGGACACCGGCCGCGATGGACTCAGAATTCAGCGGCGAAACGAGATGCCTCGAGCGTCTTCGTCGAGAAGTGAGACACGGATAGACGGAGAGAGAAACGGCTCGGTCGACCCGATTAACCTTTACGGTTTCCACTATACCAGTTCCTCCTACGTTATTCCCGCAGGCCTTTAACTGTTTGGAAACGTTTCCGAAAAAAATCATCGAACTGAACGAAATCGTCGACGAGCATATCCCGGAATCGGTGAAGAGCGGCAGAAGGAGCTTCGACGATGCCAGCAGCGTCGATCAACGAGCCGGACGTCGACCCGCGCTCTGCGCCGCAAGAAGCTGCGAGCCGACGATCGCCTCGGACTTTGACGGTAACTCGAGGTCACCTTCCATTCGCGACAGGGTCGAATCGACCGGTATCGTTTAATCCAACGTTCGCAGTCACCAGCTACTATTCTCCGTCGACCCGCGGTCGCTCTCGCCACGGAATTTGCAAGAGAAAATACTATCGAATTCGGGGCATAGCCGGCTCGTCGGCTCGTAGGCGGCCCGGTCCGCTCGGACAACTTTTGGCGTTCCTCGTCGGCCGACTGTCTCTCTGTACGAGAAAGATGCTCGTAGCACCGTCCCAGTTTATCCTCGACGGCGTAATGTCGATGGTCTTTCAGAGGTAGGCTCGAACCCTCGAAAATTCTATCTCCGTTGAAACTGATCGTCGTTTCCTCCAAAGGCACGATTCGAAGAACGTTCAGGACGAGGCTGCGGAAAAATCGAGGGATTCCCTCTCGTCGGACGCGACTGACAGGAGGCACGAAGGGAAAAGCACGAGCATCGACGATCTCGTGGAGATCGCGAGACCCGCGACCGTGCAGCTCATCGCTCGGACGACGATCGTAAGAGATAGCCCGATTTTTCCTCCTATCGTTTAACGAGATATTCAAAGTTCCTCGTTTCGTCCAGCTGAAACGTTGGCTACAGGCCGTCGCCCTGAGCAACAGGAGAGCATCGTCAACGGAATTGACGAACGTTACGCGCACAACCGAGACCATCGATTGCTGGGCTTACGAGCTCTTCTTTCATCTCAAGTACCTTCGAGCGAATTGCGTCCAGGGGGACGCGGACAAAGTAATTCACATGGTCCTTCGTTATTTTACCATATTTGGTCGAACCCTGCTTCCCCTCGTTAACGATTATTTCCGCATCGGCAGGAAATCGACGAGAAACGGAAGGAAAAGGATCAGGTCACTCTCGTGAACCTGTGGCACCGTATGGTTCAACTTCGCGACAACTACATCATCCTCTACGAAACTCTCCAGAATTACGATAAAATTTGTCGGCTGCGATCGTTTGAGAACAAGTAGAGGCAGCTCGGAGAGTAAACACGGTGCAAGCACGATAAAGGATAAAAGATGAAAGACGAAAGATAAAGGATCATTAAGAGCATTAATAGCCGAGCGGTATCGTACAACGGGTTTAACTCGAGCGTAAGGTCCGTCGGTCGAACCTCGTCGGCCGTTTGTTTCGACACGATAGAGTCGACATGGCACGCTATTGTGGCTAACATTTAAACTTCGTGCCGAGGAAGGGAACGCAGACAGCCTAGGAGATTTTTATTTAGGCGAGATTGCACCACCCGACCTGCAGTCACCGTTCGCTCCGTCGACTCTTTTCCTGCGAGTAACAGTATAACCTACTTAAGCGAATGAAACGTCAAACTTTCTTCACGGTAGAGCAGCACTATCGAACGGCAATATCTACGGTTACCGTCCGACCATGCCAGCCTCTCGGGACGCCGTTTCCCGACGAAAAATCGACCAATTTGCGATTCGATATCGCTCAAACTTTCGCGACGGCGTTGAAAGCTCGACGTTCCACGCTCCTCGGAAACCTCGTTGCAGAGGTCTCTCGGAAGTGGACCGTCACACCGCGACTAAAATTGGCCACCCTTTCTAGCGGATTCCGTTGACAAGTGCCGGACCGTTAGCCAATATATTTCGAGTGCTACAATACAACGCAACGCGACTCTCGAACCTTTTCTTCGCGAGTCTAGTCTCCCATTCCCACAATAAATGCCCCGGCTGATCTCTCTCCTCCTCTCTATCTCCCTTTCCCTCTTTTTCCCTCCTTCTCCGTCGATCGTGCTCGGGGGAGTGCCGGCAAGCATCCCGGTGGCTGCTATGACCGTACGGTTACGGAACAATACCATGAGAAAGTCAATGTTACCTTTGCCAGCCGCTGGTCCCCGATCGGGAATAGGGCCCGCACACGGAGAACCGATTCTTTTTCCGCGGGAATAAATTTACGTCGATACGTCGATGCATTTCCATCGAGAGTCTGACTTCAGCCTGTTTTCGAGAAATCCTGGCAACGTTTTCCGACGTCCCGATTCAGTCTTTGCTTCGTCGTTCCATCGCGATTGGGACAGGAACAAATGACGAATGCGGTCGCTAAATCGGTGCGATCGGCTCGCGAGATCGACGGCCGAACAATCCGAGTTGGCAATAAATACGGCCTACCGGAAATCGGCCCGACTCTCTCTCCCCCACGGTGGACGGAGAAAAAGAGGAACGGGAGAGGAACGAACGTTTCGTTTTGCCATCCCGCGATCTCCGCCTCGACGTTTACCCCGACTTCTCAAAAGGGCGAAAAATCGAGCAGAATCGACATTGCGTATTTTCCCGTCTACTTTCCCCGAGTCTTCCTCGATCGTCGATTAAACGGCGTTATCGGAAGGCGATAAAAGTGCGCGAAGGAAGGACGTAGCGGAAAGTTCGCGAGAGGTCAGGAGATACGAAGGCTTTTCCGTATAGGCAGATGGGTTAGGTATCCGCTAACAGGCTAGCCAAAGGTAAAAGCGTTAAACGAGTACCGACCCCAACTAACCTATGATCTTGCTTGATAGTTGATCGCGAGTTAAGCGCGACTCCATCCATAACAGCCTCAAACGAAATCCTTCGTGTGGCTCCATCGTGCGAACGAACGGTAGTCACGACTCTGATTACGAACCGTGTAAAACAACGGAGAACCTCCACCGGCAGGCGGGAAAACGTAGAAGGGACCACGAGAGAGTGGAAAGAGAGAGGAGAGACGGAGCGAGAGATCGAAAAAGTGGGAGAGAAGGAGACAGAGGGAGCTCGATATACGTATACGATAGCGTTCGAGTTAAACGCTCGAGGGTAAATCATAATTAGATCCGCCTTGATTCCATCTACGCCACCTATTGTCGCGGTTATCGAAGGCTAACCGCAAATACGCCTCTCGAGAATGCAACGACTTGTACCGTTACCGTTTCGTTCGATTTCGCCGCGAAATTGGCGACTCCGGCACTTTGACTTTCCGACCACCGATATCGCATCCAGCCTCTCCGGGAGAAGGGACGCTCCTCGTCTCCGAATGATAAAATTAACGACGGGATGTTGCAGCTGCTCTTAAATCGACCGAAGATCCTGCGCGCGAGATCGTACGCAAGACTACCAAGATTCGTGGGCACCGTTAGATTTAACGATGTTGTTGCTTCCTGACCCTTTCCCGATCTTACGACCCACGGTAGAGCCAGCCTATCCACGATACCACGGTAGCACGATCCACGGAACGGCAACTTCGAAGCCCCCCTTCGAACGATCCTTTTCCACCGAGCATCGACGATCGATACCTTCTTCTCGTCGCGTCACGTCGCGTCGTTGCGTTATCGATACCGCGAACCACAGGGGGAACAGCGATCGAGGGGGAGAGGGAAATGAAATTGGCATTACGTAAGAATCGCAGCTTCGTAGAAACCTATCGTTCGTGCGCGAGGCCTCGAGGAGGAAAATTCGACCGAGTCCTTCCTCTCCGAGAGTAGCGTATTTCTTTCTCAAATTGCTACCTGCAAACCTATCTTCCCACCCGCTAAATCACCGTTCTTCGAAACCGTCGGATTACCGCATGCGCGGATAACTACAAAGCGCGCTCTTCGACGTTAATTCCAACGTTACGCTCGCACGGCCGTTTCATGATACGTTAGCATCGACGGGGCCGTTCGAAAGTTCGCCTACGACGAAAAGCTCCCTCGAACCGTGCCTCGGGAAACGCAGAAAAAAATAGACTGACTGTATTTGCAGATGCAGCGACGAATTCGTCGCGCGTACGCGAGAAAACGGTCCTCGGTGCAACGCGTTGTCGTGCAACGGTAACAAAGTGCGAAAGCGCAAAAAACGGTAGACAGTGATCTCTCGGGGGCGTGAATCGAGTTTTGCACGTCCAACGAGACGGTAGACAGGAAAATGATATTACAAGAGGGATCGAGAGGCGCGCGTTGCTCACCCCCTCTTCTCGATCGCACGGCGAAACAAAATCGTGGGTGTGTACCGAGCAGCCTGCTGCTCGGGAACAATGTGACATTATGGTAAATGACCGAGGCCATTGTCGTCGAGGAATGCTCGTTGAATACTGTTACGTTCCACCTAACGTGTCTCCTTTCAGACCTTTGCGGACCTTTCGGTGCGGTCACCGGTCTCGCGATGCCCGACAGACGAAAACTCCGCGACTCCTGAACCAAGATTTCCCCGAGTTTCTTTCCACGTTCGCCCTCGATCGAGGACGGATCGACGCTTTTCCCATCGGTCGCTATACTTTCTACGAGGCGGTGCACGATTACTGATACCCCGATTCTTTCGCGTCGAAGCCGGAATAATTTATAATCCAGGAAAGTGCGCGCAACTATCGAGTTTCAGCCGGACCGGGTCTGACCGCACTCGCGTGTCTTCATTCGCCACCTTCCACGCAAGTCCGTCTCTCCCGTCCTCAAGCTCGATCGTCTCCCTCGAGTCGACGAGTCAAATTGTCCCTCGACCATTCAACGTTAACTGCGCAAACTTCTAAACTATCGAAGAGCCCGAGATTCCGTGGCTTCTGCGACACGAGTCGTCGATACGCGCTTGCGATCGTTTGACAAACGCAGGGCAAATCGGCTCACAAATAGCGTACTTAATATCAACCGGGTAGAAAGTTTATTGCGCGAGAACATTATTACTTCTATTATGATTGGATACTGGCGTTGTTGTTATTATTATCATCATCGCAGTTATTACGGTGGAGTTCAGAGACTATCAAAAGTTGATGAAGGTAGCCATGCGGTAAGCCGCAGTGTACCGTGCACTCGGACTCATTGACAACCTATATCGGTGGTCGTAATGCGACGTGATGCAACGAGAATCTATACTAAACGCTCTGTCGCAACTGTGTAGCCTGCTAAAACTCGAAGAAGTGGATTCTTGCTCGAAAAACCTACCACCCATCGAATTTCTTTCTACCTTTCCCTTCGGAAAGAACGGACGAATCGTATTTTTCAAAGTTGCAATTGACTGCAAAGTAGCGAGGATGATTGTAGCACGAAGCATTCTAAACAACTTGGGGACCCTAGGCGGAATTGCCTTAGCAATGAAGAAAATCTGCAACAACGTGTCGAACGACGACGCAGCGTCATCGACAACGAGGAAAACCATTGAACAATTATTCTCGGCAGGTAGTACAAGGAGGATATCGACGGTAACGATATATACCGTTAGAGAGGCCTTATTCGCGCCGTCGATCGGCGCTTCTGAAAGGATAACGGCGGAAAACAGGGGGACGTTCGTGAAACGCAACACTTTCCCGGTTACCGAGGAACGCATTGCGCAACCGCAGGTGTATATTTCGCTAAATGTTCGTAGAAAACCGAGTATCTCGTGGTCACGCGATGACTTTTATTCGTCGGCGGCAAAATCTGCTTCCTGATTCTAGGAAGGCTTTTACTGACCGAGAATCGTACGAGGTAATTTATGAGTCGTGCAAATTGCCGATAGATCTACGCTCCCAACGTATTATGCAAGAAAAGGAAAGTGTACCGTTCCGTCCGCAATTTTGACGAAAGTACGATAGCTTTCCACGATCGGAGGAAAACGCTCCGCTTAATGACCGTTTTAAATTCAGCGCCGCGGGTGCAGCGAGCTCGGAAAAAGTGCTCGGGATAAACCTATCCTGCGAAGAAATAGTGTACGCGTAACGGAAAGGAGTCGCGTAATTCCGTGGTCGATCGAAGCGGCCAGAAATACGAGGCCGTTAGATCGCATGGAGAAAATCTGCAGTTCCTAAATATCGGTAGGAAGGTTCCTCGGTTATAGCAGGTTGTAGCAGGATTAGTGCTAGGATGGTATCGGCGAGCAGGCTGCTTGGAGTCTTCTATGCACCTTACGTGTCGCGAAGCAGGGCCGCTCGCTTGTTCTAAGATAACTGCGCGCAAATTGCCCGCCGAGATGCAACGCTGCATCCGTCGGAATATGCGAATATGCAAAATTGATACTCGCCGTAGGGTTCCATGTACCGATTCTGTATTACCGGAGCCCTTCACGGAGGGACGAGCGTACCGTTGCTCTCGAACTTTGCTTCTCGAAATGTCTGAGCGACGGCTTGGACTCGCAGAGATTTTTCCATCCAGTCGTTGATAAAGAATTTTCAAAATTCTGTTATATAAGTCGGAAAGTGCGGAGGGATTCCGGAAGCAAGGTTTCGCCGCGATCCGACTATTTTGCGTTTCACTGCGTATTCCCAGTGGGAGAAGGCACGATCGCGTAACGCTTGATCTCGTTATCCGGAAAGACATTTATTTCATCCGATGTGAGGATGAAAGTCTGGCAAATGGCGAAAGAAAGGCAGATTTCAATTAAATAGCGAAACGTTGGCACAAGTTCCGCTTAAAGAAGAAGAAAGAGATGCTGATCGTATGTGTCGTTTAAGTGGAAATTGATTATCCTCTTGGCTGGCTAATATAATCGGCATTCCTTCTTTTTCCGTCGATGCTCACGCGAAGCCAATTATTTCCGCGTAATCGTCCTCCCTCGGCCGATGGTAATGTTAAAATTAATAACAAAGATTCTCGTAAAATATAGCCGATGTTGGGGTAAATTTACGGGGAATAAATATTCTCGGATGCACAATATCGAGGATCGAGCAGGCCTCGTTCCGCCGGTCGTGGCACCGGTGGTAATAGAGTTATATCTAAGCTGGAACAACCGGTCTTGCGCGCACCTCGCCGGAATATCAAAAGACGAAGACGAAACACAGGACTCTCGCGTAAATCACTTATCGGACTTACATCGGGATCGGCATTGCACTTCTTTCCGAGATATCGGATAATTGAAATACATAGGCAGCCCGCCGTTTAAATCTACGATCCTCGAGATATCCCGTTCGCGCTTACGTCTACCGGTTGCGCTCTTTTTTTTTCCTTTTCTTCGCGATCCTCCGACGAAGTGTCAAGGTGCGACTTCAGAGGTTTGCTCGAGTTTCGAGTATCGCGCGGAACGGACCCATCGCGAGAACTTATCTATTTACGAATCGCTGTTCCGGCATGATGAACACCGGTGAGGCAACGTCGAGTAGAGAATATATAGCTCGGCGAGAGCGCCTTGGGCGCCATGCATAGCTCGCCCTCTTCGCCTTCTCGGTCCTCCTGGCTCTCTCGGCCCTCGCAGCCCTCACGGCCCTCACGGCTATCGCCAAGTTCAAGGATGCCTTCGAGGTCTAGGTTCGCCGAGCACACGGTCCGCGCGAACAGGAGGAAGAAAGAGACGGCGATGGAAGGGAAGGGAGGAGGAGAAGAGGAGATTCTCCGTTCCTTCTCTCGCTTTCGAACGGCGATGCCGCGAGAAGATAGGTGTATTGTTTCAAACCTGCGTAGTTAAGTACATCGGCAAGGTATGCACGAGAATGATGCGTTTAAAGTTTAAACCGAGACAAAGCGACGCTGGCGGAAACCCTTGAAATTTCTATCTCGTCTCCTTCGCCCTCCTCGAGGGGCAGAGTTCGGTGCGCGGATATATCTCCAAGTTCCGCGAGTGAATTCATGAATTCTGCGAATCGACGCGCATTCTCTAGAAAATTTCACCGCATCGAGGAAAGATAACGGCGAATCGAAGGCAGATACGAACGAAATTACCGTAGAAACGACGCTCTTTGCTCCATGTTCGTAGAGTCGAGAGCGTCGAACGTCTCGAGCGGGGCTATCGACGATACGACCGCCTTGGAAATCCTCGATAAATTTTTAACCGGCCATTCGATCGCCGGCCTTCCATCGCCAACGTATTACATTTCAAGAAGGGAATGCAATTTTATGGTAGCACGAACGCGCGAGCACGCGTCCATGGCGAGTTCGTGCGAGCGCGTTTCGACGGTGTCCGTATAAACGACACGAAGCACCGATCGCGAAACCGAGAACTCCTAAGTTCCTTGACGCAAAGTGCCCGTAAATTCTTGGGGAAAACGAGACGCGAGAGTGGTCGCCGATCCATCGAGCCGAAGAAAGAGCCTATCACCTGCCGCGGCTCGCTGGAGCAACGATGATTTTGAGACCCATCGGCCATCCACGTTCGATGGCTTCCTCGCCGAGACCTTTTTGCCCTCAAATTCGCCCAAGAATGCCGGAGAAAACGACACTCCAAAGTAACTCGTGCACGTGTGCTCTCGATAACGCGCCACCGAGCACGGATGATGCTGGCCGTTCGACCGAACCGAGTCTTCGGGAAAAATGATAGCCGATTAAAAAACGCGCGTCTGAAATAGCAGGACCGAGGAACGGCCTTTCGGGGTTGCTCGTCCGAACGACGCCGCCCGCGCAGCGGAGACTTTGAGCCGAAGGAGGGCAGGAGGAGAATCATGGAGCCGTCAGAATGTTTGGACGTCGAGCATCTGGCGCACCGAGGAGAGCGAGTATCGCGGGACGAGTTGCCGATAAAGAACCTGGAATTACGGCGGCTAAAATATCACGAGACAGAGAGGGCCGCGGAAGGGGCCGCTACGAGCGCGAAACGGCTGGCCCAAACAACGAGCACGGCCGGTCGTTCTCTCCCACGCGATACAGGTACTTCTAATAATAGTCCTCTTTATCTTTCTCCATCTTGCCGGTCGTATCGCGGCACGCTCGTGCACGCAAAACGGAGCAACGCGTCGAACGACGGGGAGAACCCAGACCTAGCTCATTGTCAGACCTAACCCAGAATCCTCGAGGATGACTGGGAATTCTGCGGCGATTAATTTCCACCGTCTTTGGCGAGGGACAAAAAGAAATGGTCCCTCAAGGTCGAAACGATTGCGAGAAGGCAGTCGATCATTCCGACGGCAAATGGTATCGTTGGAGGGTAATCTCGGGTATCGATTTACAGAAGGCGTGGTCAGCGGACGAAGACGAAAGGCCCGTATCAACGGGCAGGGCTTTCCGTCGATTATGCATGCAATTACGTTTGCCGAGATTGGAAAATGCAATTGTGCGTAGCTCCAATTGCATCGATCTCGGTCGTTTGACGCGACCGCGGATTCCTTATCGTCGAAGCGATGCCGCGCGATCGGCTCTCGGACGTTTCATCGTGGCCCGTCGATGGACGATCGTGCGAACGAAAAGAAAGGATCGAGAGTGTTCTGGCGGTCGTCCAAGAAACGCGCTGCTTCGAATTTAGACGGATTTCGGGGTATTATTAGCGACTCGCCGCGTCTAGAATAATCTCCACGCACCCGTAAGATCCTTCCGAGCATCCCGATCGGCGTAGGAAGGAAACTGCGAGCTCATTGACGCGAGAAACGACGAGAGGTGCGCGGAAACTCGAATCGGTCGGGTTTCCGCGGCGAATTACCCTCGACCTCTGTCCCCAGTATCTTTGGATCGCCGATCGAGAGGCATACAGTTCGTTGCATCCGTTCCAAGACTCGTCACACCTGACAGGACGAATTCAGAGGGGATCGAAAGATCGGCTCGTCGCGGTCACGAGCGTAGATTCCGCAAGACGAACCCGAGGAGAATAACGAAAGCACACGGTCACCGCCACGCGACCATAGAATTTTTATGAAGCCGATAAGGCCGAAGGTTCGCGCGATGCGATTTATCTCCGCAGCCACGAACGCCGATTCGCAAATCGCGCTGCCAGGAGGGACTCGTGGCTCAAAGTTGCGCTACGAATATAAATGGTGATCGTCAACGGTGGCGCCGATTAATAGAACTCATCGGCAAGTCCGAGACGGAA
The DNA here is from genome assembly GCA_963989415.1 of Cerceris ruficornis. NCBI lineage: Eukaryota > Metazoa > Arthropoda > Insecta > Hymenoptera > Crabronidae > Cerceris > Cerceris ruficornis. Next base: position 15,951,408 of record OZ022527.1, on the reverse strand, counting down.
GGAATGGAGGAACGATCCTCTGCAGCGCCCATCGATCGAGGAGGCGATCTCTCGCGGTGCTCTATCGGCCGATTGCGATCATCGGCGTTGATGTGGAAAGGGGAGAGATATAACGTCGACGGATCGATCAATAATTTAAGTGGAGCGGTTTGGTCGAAAAGCGCGGAAAACGTGATTCCCTCGCCGGTGGAAACGGCGAGTTCGCGAACATTAATCTCGAAGGGAAGATATCTCGTTACCTCGCTACCATAAACAACTCGACCTCGTTGCAGTCTCGACGCATGAACTACGCCTTTGCCCTCGGGGCCTCCTGGCAACAATACCCTCGCCACGGACCGACCAGGATCTCCGCGGAGAAGATCGCCGAGGCGCCAATGGCGATGATGTAGGTGGATCTGAATGCACCTACGAAGGAAGGAGGAACGGGAAAGGAAGAACGAGGAAGAAGGAAGAAGGAAGAGGGAAATAGCGAAAGGAGAAAAGAGAGAAAAGAGAGGAAAGCAGCGGAGAATCGGTGAGCTTAGGCGCAGTCGCGGGGCAAAGTCACTGCACTCCTGTGCCCCGTTGCGAACCGCCGCGAGAGTCCTGCGCAAGGAGGTGCATCGCCGAGTGCAGCCGGTTTGCTGGCTCGAGGTATTTTTCATTGACAATGAGAGAAATAGAATCTACACCGTCCTCTAATACCTTCCAAGTAAAAACTTCTCCCGACTATTATTAGAATCGGTCTTGAACGAAATCACGCGGACTCTGGGGCCGAATGCAGGACCGGGCGATGAAACGTCGATCGGTCGAATTTTCCTAAATCGCCAAGAGGTGCTCGATGTCTCGACGGTTTCGAGGGGAGAAAGCCCTCGCTCGATCTTTCATTGGGAGGAAAATTTGTACGATGCGGTCGAGCATCTGGTCTCGAGTGGTTCTTCTTCTCCGAACGCGGAAGCTCGTTGCGGGGGAGTGGAGATGCAGGATCGCGTGGTAGGGTCGGTCGGTGCCGGGTTGCTCGGATGGTCGGTTGCTCGGTTGCTCGGTTGCTCGGCTGCTCGGCTCCTCGGCCGCTCGGCCGGCCTCCTCGGAAGGTCGTGCCATTCAGCGGCCGTTCACCCGTCATCCCTTTCTTTTTCTGCTCTTCCCCTTCTTCTTTTTCCAACCTATCTCAGGTATCCCGCCTTTGTTGCTATATATACATCCGCTAACTGCGCGATCCACCCGGCAAAAAGGGGTTCCGTGGCGTTTAGAAGGTACCTCCGAATTCTAAGCAGACCCATCGACCTTCCATCCTCCGCCCCACGTTTCCTCTTCTTCCCCGAGGAGTATTACGGATTCTACGGCTCTTCGCGGAATGCATCGAGACGATGATTGCGCGGAGATCTCGATGGGCGCAGAGAGGATCGATGGAAGCCGAAGAGTTCGCGACGACTTTCGGCGGGCACGATTAGGGACTCTTGACGCCTTCGTGCTCGGCACCGCGGCAAATGGTCTTCGAGCGGCCATTCACCCTCGTCCTTTTGTCCTTCTGCATCGTCTTATCTGGCTAACGCATCCTCATAACCGGTCGTTAGTCCGCGCCGATCTTTCCAGCGAGCGCCTAGGGCGGCCAATTTCCACCGACGACAATTTCCATGAGATTTCATTTTTCTCGACACCGAGACGATCTCGCCCCGAAAACAGGGCCGAACGTCCGCGTTGTGGCGCATCTCGGGGCACGAAACCAGAAGGAACTCGTGCCAGTCGCCGGTGCAGGTTGCCGACGATATTAAAAGAATAGCGCAGAACGCCGGTGAAAAACAAGACTTATCCTTGTAGGAGAAAAGCGGAGGACTGTCGCATCGACGGCAAGACGAGTTCTTCCTCGATGTTCTCGTCTATTCGAAGCGATTTCTCTTCTTAATCGCGACGTATGTCCTCCGGTCTTCGTCCTTGGACGGAAGAACGCGCGATCGCTCGCTACGCAATCCTCGATAACCTCTTTGATTAGAAGAATTTAACAAGAAAGAGCCAGACGGCGCCAGTCGCTGCCGAGAAAAAGCGGTCGTGTGTGGCGTTCTAATGCCAGAATGCCAACGCACTTATGTATTTCTAGATAGTATTAACCGTACGGTCGATCGGTGTTGACAGTTATGCGAACGCGTACGCGCCATTTCCATCGAAGAGCGCTCCGAGGAACGATTAAAGCATCTTCCCACCGCGACCCCACCGGTAAGCGTATTCTCCCTGCAGCTTCGAGCTAATGTTTCGAAAATCTGCCCGACGACGACGAGATACGCGATACACGATACACGATACACGATTAAGATTTAGAAGGCGACTTTTGTTCCTCTTTTTCTTCGTTCGCGTCCGTTCCGATCTCGCGGATGGACAGAGATCTCGCGGAGGCGAGAGACGGCCAGCCAGCCATTGCCACTATTATGTCGTGAGAAAGTATGCGATTAATTTCCTGCTCCGCGAGTTACCGGCGCTGCCGACCTACCAATCGCGTTGGCAAGAACCTAACGACCTAGCCTACAGTGCTTTCGCACGAACGCGTCCGGACGATCCGACCTGCCATCCGGTTTTCCAGCTTCCGCTTCTGCCGTTTTCTATAGTCGCAAATTTCACAGCGTACTTCGTGTCTCTTTATTCTATTCTTGTTTTCGTCGCGACCTATCGGTCGGCATATCGAAATATACCGTATAATTGCGGAGAATTGTTTAAGCTTCTAACGCGCTGACGGCGAGGCAGTTAAAAGCCTCCCGCGAAGGTACTTGGGAGCGAAATCAAGTGAAGCCAATGACAAGCAGAACGGGGCGAAACGCTCGAGAAGATCGTAATCCCATCGAGCGAGCAAACCGCGAGCGGCTGGACGATCGACGCCCAGAGAATAAGATATTCGCTGTTGGTCCAGGTAGATAATACTCCGGCGTATAGATAGATATATAGATGCGTGGATAGGTAGGTAGGTAGGTAGGTAGGTAGGTAGGTAGGTGATGTAGGTTGGTATATTCACAGTCGACGGGGATACGCTTTGTACTGTAAAACCGTCATTTTCGCGAACGAGTGTGGCCGATGGCGATGTTAAGCACAGACGGATCTATGTACCGGTTCGATTTACGTCGAGTTAAGTGAATAACTCACGAGACAAGATGGTTACATCGGAAGAACCTGGCGCTTATGCGGCTGGCATTATTACACCGCTGGCCGTGTGGCTAAGGTTAAATCGTGTTGGAACGTAAGAGAGTTTAAGGCTCGCTTAGAGAGGATTTGCGATAGGCAACACCCGCGCCTTCTTCTCCCACTGTTCGACCTCCTCCACCACCCGTCGCAAGTTCTCGAGCTTCATCGGCGCTTCGCGATAATCCCTTCGGAGAGGGGCGAAACCTCGGAGAGTTGCAAAAAAGTCGGGAAAGCGATCCGTAAATATTTTTTTGCGAGGACGACACGGTCGTTTCACCTCTCGATTAATATTTCCATAAAATAGCAAAGCGATTAGAATCCGAAAGCAAAGTGTTGCCAGCTGCGCTCGCCCGTACCTGGCAGACTGCAGGCTGCAGAGTGCAGACTGCAGTCGGCGGGCACACTTGGGAACACAGCGTGGCGTGTCGGGAATGCGGAAAGGACGAGTTTCTTCTACTTTTGTTGCACGTATCTACCTGGTAACCTGAGACGCGCCGATGCGGTGGCTCTTCGAAAACCGCGTCCGCTTCTAGGATCTTCGAGACTAGATTGTATTTGTTCTTATCAGATCCAAACGCTTCCTCGGTGGGGCTCGGTTAGGCCAGGGTTGCCTCGGTCAGCTTGGCGCGAGTCGCTCCGATGCGCTCTGACCCGCTCGAGTCCGTTCCGACCTTGCCCGCATATCGTCATGCAATGACGAGCAAACTTTTGTCACCTCCGCGTACCGTTCGACGCCTCGTAATTAGGACAGCGCCTTTCCTCTCCAACGATCGCACAAATTCGATAATCTCCAACTTTTCCGAGCGGTCGATTCCTCTTCGGCGAACGTTTTCGCGCCACGGACGAAAGTCCAAGGGAGTCTATCCTGTCTCTCCTTTCCACGCCGCTCATGGTCGCGAGGGCCGATTTACGGCTGTGTTTCCAACCGCACACTCCAGATATCTTTATCGCTCTGTTTTCCAAGTTCGCTTTGCCTCGCGGCTCGCTCGAAAATTCAGTCCAACGTTTATGCGTGGCAGTGCTCGGTTTACGCGAAAATAAACGCGACCAATCCTCGCGCGCAACGACGCTCGGGTCGCTCGTAAAGCAACGATCTATAGAACGGATCGTTGCCGCTATTACGATCGCCATTAACTATTTTACGGGTATATCGCGGCCCGATCTCGAGTGCCGTCTTTCTCTTCGACACGATGCTTCGCGGCGCTCGTCGACTCTTCACGGTCTCCCGTGCTTTACGAGCCATTGTTTCCACTTTTCCGCCGTACAGGTCGGGGATGCTCGATAGATTTTCGGCTTCGAGCACCCCCCTTTGCGGCCACCCCCTCCGAAAGACGAAAGAAGAGCTCCACCGTCGAACTCTGAATTGGAGTTGGACGAGTTCAATGGGGAAAAAGTAGCCCTGCGGTCAATCGCGAGGAATTCAGGTTAATTTCGGCGACTGGCACGAGCAGCCACGATCGTAAATCGCTCGGAGGACTGCTCTCGTAGGGAGGAGAGGGCGCAAAAAGATGGAAAGTGGGAATCTCAGGACCGGTGGCGCGTCTCGAAGATCCTTTGGGACGGGGACGAGGACGGGATCCAGTCGGAGCACGGTCGTTACGGTATTCCGAGGCACGAACGTAACGAAATCGTAAACCCCGGGGAACGTAAAGCGATCGCGCGAAAAAAAGTCATTTACTGCGCTCGCGATGAACGTCAACAATTGGAACGGTGCAGCGTCCAATGTCCGCGCACCGAGCGGACCGATATTTCAACGAGAAAGAAGAGAGAAGAAAGGATCGCCGTGGAGTCGTACGAGACAAAGAATTTTAATCGTTCGTACGCGACAGAAATACATGGTAAATCATTATGGAAACTGCGAGGCGCGCGATGAACTCGATATTTGATTGCACGGATCGACGTATCGAGGGCACATCTCGGAGGAAACGTTCTTGCTGCCAAGAGCGAGGGCCTGGGAAAAGATGAAATGTGGTATTGAACTTGCATCGTTCCACGTGAAATCTACGAGTTTACTGGTACGGATTTCAAAGTCCCACGAAGAATTCCTCGGCCGAGAAAATATAATGAATTACCTCACCGAGGGCGATATCTTTCTTCAAAATGGGTATCGCCGTTTCGAGAAGCTTGCACTCGCGATCGTCGAGCGGTGGGATACCCAAGTGCCTTTGAATTCCATCCGGACCCAATTCTAAGGGAGCGGCGAAGTACGTTGTTTGTGGTACTACGCAGGAACGTACATAGGCGCATTCCACGACTCCGATTTGATGTCGTACAGCTAAATCCACGAAGTCACGGGCAAATATAAAATTCCAATTACCATCGAGAACGTTACGTTTCATCTCGAGGAGCGTTTTCACCCGCTTCGAATACCTTTGCAGAGAGAAACGCAGAATCTGGCCGTGGCAAAGGCCATCGCGATCGACGAGGCCTCCCGTTCCTCGTTTAACTTCGACAGCTCCTCGTCCGACTGTCTCACGGCGCTCGTCAATCTAGAGGCTTCGTCCTGATCGTCGTTTTCGAAAGGTCTCTCGTTATTCGTTCCAATAGCTTCCTTGCGAATAGCGAAGTAACGTCGCGGTCGTTTAGGAAAAAGGGACTAACCTGGGACAATTTGTTGCACGGTTTGGCTCGAGAGAAAACGGGAATGCAGGTCTTGGGGCAGCTTCCGCCGATTACGGGGACCGTCAAGCACTCCGGCTCGATTCCCATAACTTCCGCGGCCAAAGTATTCGCTCTGACGCAATCGAGAGTAATTACGCCAAAGAGACGAGGGTGCTCGTAAATCCCAGCCTTTTTGTACATTTCCATCGCCAGTGGTATTAAACTGTTTATCGGATTCATCGCTATCGCGATCATAGCCTGGGGGAGATAAACGTCGAGACAATGCGCTACTTATCCGCTGGATCGTAGGAAAGAGCGGCGAAAAGAACGGCGGAGGGCAATAGCTGAACGGGATGCAAATAGTCCGTGGTAAGAGCCGTTGGGCAATTGGCCATTTCGTTTCGTTTCGTATTGATCGTATCGTCGGGAGAAAAGTCTCGTCCAACGAGGAAGCGGGAAGAAATTGGAAATCGGAGTACAGCCGTAGATTTCTTGCGGCGCAGAAGCCACGAAACTTTTGCCGTGGCAAAGCGGCGAAATACGAGAGAAGACCGCGTCATCGCTATAAAGGAAATGGGAGACGATCCACGACAAATATCCTTGTCCTTGTCGGGACTGTCAAGAGGAACGTCGAAAACAGGCTGCTCGTAATTAATGAACCCGCGAGGGCGTTAAAAGCCGAGGCCAACCGGCCGTCATGAGAAACGATGCTCGATCGCGCACCAAGCATGACCAAACTTTTTGTTCGATCATGCAACGCACTTTCCTCGTCAGCGATAAGTTTTCGCCCTCGAAACGACAGCTAGTCGCCTTCTGCGTTTACGTTTTCAAAGTTTGAAATCGTGCCCGTGAACGGAAACGACCGATTGACCGTTAACATCGAAGTAGATTGCGAGCGATCGGCGAGACGACCGGCAAAGTACGCAAACGAGTCGATCAACGGTGACATCGTTCGTTCGCCGAAGTATATGTAAGGCCAACTACTTCTGGGAAGTTCGAGATTGAAGCAAATAGCTTAATTAATGCACGGTGGAAACGATAGTCGGTCGCGCCTGGTCGAGGAGAACGATATGGAAGATTTCCCGGTTCGAAGAATTCTCTTTCCTCGACGCAATTATCTGTCTCGGAATATCGAACCTATGAAGAATATCGTTCGATCCCATTGGCTTACCCGAGGGCTAAATCTAATGACGCTCGGCAACAAGTCCGATAATACGTTTCCGTTCATCCTCAATGCCTCGTTTGCTCCCGATTTTTTCTCGAAGATTCGATCTGCAACGATCGCCACGATCTTTGCGTCTTCGAGAGTCCGTTTCAAGCATGTCTCGGAGGGAGTGCAGGTGCTAACTTTGCACCTTGTATCGATATAATTCAACTCTACCGCGTCACCGTACGTGGATTCGTTATCGTAAATAGCCAATTCGTCGATCAGAGGCGACTGCTTCAGAAACAATGAGAGGCATCTTCCTAGAAATTCCAATCGAGCGGAGACAGAACAATTTAGACGTTTAACCTACTTTGCAAACTTATTACCAGTTTTACTAGCTGCACCGAGAACAGCGACTTTCATTGATTTCGAGGAAACGGAATTCGATCGTCCAAAAGGACGTATTTGCGAGGTATTCTCCGCTGATACGACGAAGAGGAACGCGTTTGTCCTCGGACAGAAGCTACGTATCTTCTTGTTGCTCCATCTAGGTAGATATTGCGATCGACGAACCGTCGATGACAGCATATTCACGCGTTACTTCCAAACGTCCGTTCAAATACCTTCTAATCGAGCAACAACATTTTCACCGAGAACCGTTCAACGGAGAATCGTTGGAGGTGACATTTTGAACAATTGAATATTGGTTCTTTCTATCGACGGACGTTGCGCTTTCATACGTATGTATGGTCATTAATCGAACAGCAGTGAATACCTCTACCCGTCGACGAACGAACAAGATTTCCATCGAGGAAACGTAGACGCGAACGAGGGGAATATCTAATTCCTACGATCGTGTCTCGAGTTTGAAGCTCGACAATCGTGACTCGCAGGAAATCTTTGGTCAAGGAAGGTCAGGATGAGCGTTAAACTATCATTACGTCGTTTAGAACCGCAGTCAATGGCATAGCGTAACAGCGAATTCCGTTTTGACACGTTGGTACGAGCTACGCACGATTAGCAGGCACATTTACGAATCGACCGCTCACTGAAATTACTTTCGATCGTCTAAGAATTCTTTTTTGCCATTCAATGTGTTCAAGAGAAGTGGAAATATTTCGCAAATGAACGAAATAAAACGTACAGTTTGTTTGTACGGAGAAGTGTAAGTTAACCCACTGTTTTTTTTTCATGCAAGACAAAAAGGAGTACCCTCGGTATTTATGAAAAACGAAATTAAGCCACTGGACGGCATTCCAGAAACGAGTATCTGGGGAACGATAAAAAATGAATTTATGTTCCGGCAACAGGGCGTGTCCGTGCAGGATAATAAACTGTTCGTACTCGCATGAAATGGGGAATCGTTTAAGATAATCATATTTTCGCTCAACAATCCGGTGAAATCTCGGTAATAAATTCAAGCCAATTGTCATTGCGCACAATAAGAGGGTAGATTAAGCGTAAACTTAAGCTATTTATGTATCAAAGAAGAGCATTGTAACTGTCGAATCTTCGTATCTCCCAGAATTATGAAATGCATTCCTTTAAATAGGACAAATTTTTAATTATCCTGGAGAATGTTTTTGCGAATAATTAATTTGATAAAGGTTAAATTTGAATTTAAATTTGGACGGCCTCGGGGAGGCAGTGGCGCCATCTTTTGTAACTGTTGCGACTCGTTTCCACCACGGGATCTAAGCTTAGATGGGAAAGGCTTTGTCTAAGGTTCGAAAAATGTTTCGTGTTCGTGGTCGTAGAAGGCGGTAGTGTCATCGAAATTAGTGCCTTCTATATGCTTCTCAATGCTTCTATAAAAAATTGAATTCTCATCAAGCGAATGTAACTACAGTATACCATATATATGCCTTAATTGACGACTAAACCGATAGAGGTGCTATAATCGCACAAGCAGCAGAGCCTCCTAGGAACACGAAGAGAACTAAACTATGTAAACCCGACTAACACAGAGACTTGGACTACACAACTGCTTTTGATCGAAGGGTCTCCTCCAATTAAAAATCTTATGAAATATTTTTTTGGATTTTTAGTCATTGATTATCATTGATTAAACCAAATGGGGCGGGGGAAATATCGTGGTGATAATTGTTCAACCTTAATGTGACAATGGTGAATCCTGGGAAGAGCCCTATAGTTCATATTGCACGTTGTTGCTAATATTCAGACAGTTTAAAAACACTACAAATACAATACACTCGCATGTAGCGTCACTGAGATATGAGCGGTCAAAATAAATTGCGATTTCTTTGAAAAGATAGCGAAAAAAGTATAAATGCAATATCAACGGATACACCGACCACGAGTACATCGAAGCTCATATAGACATTATTTTAAAACAAATTAACAACGGAGGGAATGAACAAAATGTTATTCCTACTCCGAGAGATTTCAAGGTGACGCGGAGTACGGTCATGAGCGTGACTTATCATCGTGACGAGAGACTGTGGTCGCGAAAACTGAACGCAGCAACTTGTGAACGCGTTACTCGCTCAGAAGAAGAACAGAATCTTTATAAAAAATGCTAATAAAAATAAAATAAGTTAACAAAGTAAAATGTTAACACAAAAATGTAGTATATTTCAACTTAGCAACAAATTAAAGCTTCTTTAAAGGTGTACCATTAGTAGGTGCGATATGAAGCTTCACCACATTATTTAATTGGTCACCCACTGAGTTTTCGTTGTTAATTCGTACTAATTCGTTTTCAGCATAGAGTAGAAACTTAACTACTACGTTCTCTCGAACGTTTTCTGTCGCCTCGTCGATACTATTTCTATAAGGTCACAGGTATAGCGTCGCGTGATGCCTCGTCTGTGACCTTATACAAACAGTATCGTACTCGCGACATAACACGTCCAAGAGAATGAAGTGGTTAAATGGGGGCAGTGAGACTAGTTTCGAGAGGTATTTCATGCAAGGTTTGATGGACGATGGTAGTGTCGCCAAATTTCATGCCCTCATAAAGAAAACATTTAAATTCAAATGAAACGAATGAATCTCAGATTGTACTTTTGACTTGAATTACAAAAGAGAATGGTAAAATAACGATTTTTCACGAATTCGCAGCCAATTAGCCCGTTATTGCTTTCAATGCGAGAAAAATAAAATAAAATAAAAGTTTCAAGTCATTGCGAGCAAGAACGACCCAGGTCCCACCACGTGGAGGTTGCTGCGACTGGGGACCCAAAAAAATGGCTATTCATCTGCCATCACAGTTTGTCTTTCGCGTGAAACATTTTCTCGTCATTTTTACAGGTTTAACCAACAGAATCAGCGATATAATGAACGACAGAATGAACGGGAGAATGTATCACGCGAAATTTCTTGTTCTACGTTACTTTCATTATCCATCTCGAACTGGGAGAGATAGATATCCGAACGTGATGCGTCGAGCATCCGAGACTTAAGGAGTAGCACACAACATTCATTCCACACATTCTGATACTTAATTCTAGATTTATAATCTTAATAACGGTGATCTTAACCCATAACCCACCACGATCTGAACCTCCCCTTCCCTATTTCAGTCTGACCATCGATATGGGAGCAGTTTTTGTACACTTTTGCGCACAGAAAAGCGATCTGTAGGTTCGTACAAATACTGGTGCCATAAAGTCTTCGGTCTAATACCCTGAAATATTATTTGTGATCGTGGATATTTAAATATCCCCTCCTCGTTTTTGTTCTTCTTTCTTCAGCTAGCAGACTTGAAAATCTTCATTGATCACTTTATTTCACCATAAACCTACCCAGTTGTGATAAAAATATGTTCCCCACCCGGAAACCCTGCCTGAGTAAGAATTCTAACGATCGTTTTCTCCTCAAGAGAAGGTATAAACCCAGTGATAGCCTGCCTAATTAAAAGATAAGATTTCTTTCAAGAATGCTGCCTGCCTATCTGTAATCCAGAAAGCAAACCTCTTGACGAGAACACGTGAAATGTATTCTGCTCGACGCAGAATGGAAAGAAACTTCGAATTAATAGAAGGATGAAGGAAATCAGAGGACAATCGTCCCATGAATCAGACTTCGAGGAAAAGATGTAGGACAAGTGATAGTTTCGTCGAAAAACCAAACACAAAGAAACCATTAACAAAGGAAAATGGAAAACGGAATAACGAACAAGATCTCAGAAATAATATATGGAAACCTGGTACACAATTTACAAGACAAGATGCCGGGGACAAATATTCGTAGATCAGCCTTCGGGTTCGTTGGATCGATGTATTTCCTGTAACAAAAGCTCATTGGTCAGTAAAATTAAATTACACCGTGGGTTCCTCCAACGTCACTAGACGTCTGTCTCCCTTAATTTCCATGTGTATGGCTTACTTCATTACCGTTAAATGTCCAAGATTGTACTTTATATTTAATAAAAAGGCGGCGTCAATTTCCGTCACCATTGGCAGTCGTACAAAATATCATTTATCAAAATGTAAAATATCTATAAATGCACTTCTGCATTCTGCAACAGACTCGCATTAATTTTGCCGACAAAAGGAAAATACATAAAAAAAGAAAGAAGAGATGCATGCGCAAACAAAGTTTAGCGACTGACGACTTAAAGAAGCTTAATTAAATTGATAGGTATATATATATTTCTCAATGCAAGATAAAAAAAATATGACACGCGAAATAAAAATCGGCTAATGTAAACATTGGGAAACTGTGTTGTATTCAAAAATATTAATAACATTGAGGACGATAATCAGCAGTATGTAGTTGCAATATCCAATATATGTAAAAAAATAGTAAGCAGCCGTTCAGCACGCGATAAATGATAAGAAAAACACTGATAATTTTTGTAAAAGTTTCCACAATATTCAAAAACATATTTTGCAGCAATGCATCTATTCATAAACGCTTGATTTTCATGAAATAACAATGGGCATAATAAAAAACAAGGGATTGGGGGGGGGGTGTCTTGGGTGGGGTACATACAAAAATCATATAGTGACAAAGAACCCGAGAAGTTACTCCGAGCATCTATTAATTTACTCGGTGTTTTATTGCGAACAAAATCCCGTGCAGCTCTTCCGCCTGCCATTTAATCGCAACGCTACTTTGACGAATCCACGAGAAAAATTCCGAGCAGCCACTTTGGGTGCTATTATGTCACGCAACTCTTATTAATCGAATTCGCGAGCAAATCGCGAGGATGAATTGTCGCAACACTAATTCGCGGAAGAAGGGAGCGGACACTGAAGCCGCTCATGGAGGAGTCGTCGTTTGCGACTCCAGGGCACCATATCCGGTACCACCTTTGGTACCAGCTTCTCGCATGCTGCTCAGTTATTCGCAACTCTAATTCACCGAGTACCGAGCAAGGAAAAACCCGATTGTAAATTTTCTTCGCAACGCTAATATCGCGAAAAACTAAGAAGAGATGATTCCTGAAAAGCCCTAATTTCAGAAAACTCCCGCGCACCAGTTTGAGGTGCTCTTTACTTCGCAAAACTACTTTACAATGTCCTGATACGAGCAAAAACCGTGCACCCGTCTCTGGTGCTTCTTCTGATTTCGCAACGCTAGTTTAACGATTCGTTATTGCAACAAACTCCCGCGCATCCATTTGGAATGCGATATATCTCGCAACTCTACGTTTCACAAACCTAATGCGTGACAAACCCGTGCATCCATTTCTGATGCTGCTTCTTTTTTCGCAACGCTACTGTATAATTAAATTGACACATCTCCCGAAGACCCTTTTCAAGGGCAAGTAGTCTCGAAACTCTACGTTACTAAAGATCATAAACCGAGCAAAATCACGGGCACAAAGTGTGCACTTGGTCTCGCAAAGCTACTTTGGCGCATCTAATAAAAAAATTCAACCCGCTTATTTCTGTTCGCAACGCTAATTTCGCGTGTACTAATACGAACAAAATCGCGACTGCAGCAGCGAATCCCTCGTTGGGCGGGGAAATTTCAAACCCACCTAATACCTAACTATTACTACAAAGTAACAACTACATGCACTAAGCGAGCACAGTGACAAAATGTAAAGAAAAAATAATGGCGCCCCATTCTAGAATCCGAGGATTCGAGAAAGGTCAGCCATTCGGTGCGACCCCTTCTTGCGACAGTTTGTCGGGGCCTCTTCGGCGGTTGCCTCTTCTCTTTTCGGGCTCCTGCCCCAGGAACGTTGCTCGAATATCTCGCCAGAGTGTCGACAATTTTCAGCTTCCCCCAGGAGCTTTCGCGGCGAAACAACGCGAGCGAAACGCAGACGAGCAGCGATTTTAGAAATTGCCGCCCGTGCATACGCCATTGCTCGCGATGCTTCCAATTTGAGCATGATATTCGAGCAAGCTGAAAGTAAAAACTAAAGCTAACAATCGCGACCGAACGAGATCCGGATCCGTTCAGCCACGATTAATCCCAGGGGCAGACGTCTCACCCTACTCGCGCGCGATTGTGATAGCCTCACCTCCTGGCCCTGCCTGCTTATCTTAGAAAAATTCAAACACACTGTCGAGATGGTATGCTACCTACCTACCTACCACCTATATTTAAAATGGCAAGTCGCGAATCAAGCATGACAATATATTCACTCATCGATCATCATTCAAGAGCCCGGGCGCAGGGGCCTACACTAGAGAGCCACCCCGGGGCGACTCCGACACCCGAACTCCGTACTCAACTTTCACGCTCTAAGGTTACGTACCATTTCCTGAAATCGACTGAACAAGCAAAGCGGACATTGCGTAATATGTAAAGTCAATCTATCGTCCACGTCGCGTACAAGGGAACCGTGATATCTTGGACCTATGGAAGGTCGTGCGAGACGATGGAAATATTTTGAAGTAAAACGGTAACGCATATGGTATGTCTTTTTCATCCATGTGTCTTTAAATTCTACCTGGTTTCAATATCAAATACCATATGCGCCAACTTATTCACCATGCGGTGAAACCGAGAATAAATTATAACCGCGGAGGCTCCTTTCAATAGAATCGATTCGGATTCGAGCAAGTACGAACGGCGAATTGTCGTTCGTTTCTAAGAGTTTGAAATGCGACGCAAGATCCACGGCCTAGCCACAACACACAAACGTGGAAATTACGTCGTGCACGACTCGCTTTGACGTTGTTAGTCGCTAAAAATGATTAGTCCTACGAGCTAATGCCCTTCTCGCCGCCCGGACTCATCGGCGTAGCACCTGGGCATGCCGATACGTCCGAGCTGAAAAGCGAGCACGAGCAAATGTCAACTCACCGTTTGTGCTGAAAATCCTGAGCTCGAAAAATGATTAATTAGAGATATCTAACGATCTACTACTCTTTCTCAAAAATATTGCTTCATTAAAATCAGATATTGATCAATATTGAAAGTTAACTGTTAATTTAAGCAACGACTCTACTATGAATATTTATAATATCTCCAAAGATCGAGTACTTTACGTTAGATTGAATATTATACTGAACTTTATATTGAAAATATTTATATTGAATTGGCAGACTAAGGGCATGCAATGTCCTCGGGAGATTCCGTCATCGAAGTAAATGGATTAAAGGATATTGAAAGGACTGTACAAGTTGTTACTTCGATTCTAGAACCTACCCATCGCGAAGTGTCTTCTTGCACATTTTACATGGCAAAATTCTACGGTTCTCGAGACCAACGGAAACGGAAAAAAGTCGGGAAGCAGCACGTAATAGTGCATTACAATTCTCATTGCGCGATACGAGCAAATATAATAGAAAATGCGAAGTCGGATGGGTGATCCGTCTTCAGAATCTACACGCGCAAAGTTAATTTCGCGGAATTCATTCGCGACTCGAGCGTATCGTTTTCGTACATTCATTCCTCGCGCAATCGCGACGCACAAGAAGACCTAGCCTGAGCTAATAAACATCCTAAATATGCAATTCCTCATGAGTAGGATACTATCTATCGAACCCATGGTCACAGTGCTCGCAAAAAGAAATAATACAACCAGTCGCCCTTGCCGATTAGGACCAATCGTCCTACGACATGAATAGGGGTCCCGGAGGAATCTAAGTGCATGCGACTCACCGATCGCAGAAAACAATTAACGGGATGCCTTCTCCAGCCAGCTAAGCGCCGCACAGAGCTCCCTGATCGTCTGGAGGAGGTTATCTCTAAAAGGGAGGAACATTTTGCGTTAAAAATGATCAGCCTACCGTAGCCAATGAGAATATATATTTCAGAGAACATTATTTTAAAAGATTCAACTTACGAAATAAAATTCGTAGCTCCAGTGGTGGTACATCTGCCAACTGGAATTTCACTGACTCTAGCACCGTGACGAAAAATAAAATAAAAAAAAACGCGCCCGTTTCCCTCATAGTCGGCGAGACAAGAGAATCTACCTTCTTCGCGATAAAAATGTTGCAACGAGAGCCACGATGCTCTGGAATAAATATCCTATCTCTTTACTTTCGATGCAAACACTGACTGTAAATTCGCGGTGAATTCAGGGGCAACGGCGCCCTCGAATAATCTTTAATGATACATTTTAAGGTTAAGTCAGAGACAGGTGCTCTGCAAAGACAAAACTGGTACAGCTAATATTTACGTAGCAAACACTGACTCTAAGACCGCATTGCGCGCGGCCACTAGTAGCTGAAAACAAAATTGACGAAGAGGGGAAGGGGGTGGGGGGATGGCAGAAGGCCAAAAGAGAAAAGAACAACAAATTTCTCATCTTTCCTGTCACTCAACAGTCAAGCGTCTCTGTTGAAGACATTTTGCATGTAAAGGTACAAGAAATTGAAGAAATAATACTCACGAAGTCTGAAATACCGAAAAGTGTATCGTACCAGCGCACGGTCGGCGGGAGGGGAAGGTCTGGACCAGCATTTTTCGTCCTATCGTCGTAAAAAAAAAAAGACAGTCAGGAATCAGTATTACATTTGAACACACAAACACTAAGGAGTAGCTGAGAGTACTATTCGAGCACAGCTTTCGAATATTTCCTACCGAAAAATGAATCTGATTGAGGAGCACAAACAGTCGCAAACGAGCGCGGCAAACTTTCCAAGATGTCGGACGCTCTGCCTCTACATCGGAACGCTGCATGCGCGCGCGGCTTCTGCGCAGACGCCATGACGGCAATGGGTAAAATAGGATCCGAAAGCATGCAAAGGCAAAACTAAGCCGACGTGAAATGCAATTTTCTAATTATACATTAATTTGACTTGTGTACCGTTAAACACAATAAGAGAACTGCGATAGTTTGAATACTAATGTTAAGAATTGCTCGTACTACGTGCCAATGAAAGAAATAGAACTCACGGATTCCGAAATATTTGACTGTGAATCGCACTAGCATCTCGATCGGCGAGAGAGGATCTCGACCAGCATTTTTCGTCCTATCTTCGTAAAAAAAGAAGGCATTCAGGAATCACTATTACATTTGAACGCACACACACTAAGGAGTAACTGAGAGTATAATTCGCGCACAGCTTTTGAATATTTCCTACCGAAAAATGAATCTGATGGAGGAGCACAAACGGCCGCAACCGAAGGAGGCAAACTTTCCAAGATGTCAGACGCTCTGCCTCTACGTCGGTACACTGCATGCGCGCGCGCCTTCTGCGCAGATGCAATGACGGCAGTGGGTAAAATAGGAACCGAGAGGTTAAAACAGGAAATTATAATATTTATAATGAAATCTTATAAACATATATTACATAATATTATATAATATTAGTATATTATATAGTATTAGGCTATGGTATCGCTTAAGAGATGTAGAAATAATAACTGATAAAGAACTTCGAGAAATTGTTCTTTATTACAGATTATAATATTAGAGTATAGCATTGTTTAAGCAATTTGGGCACCGAAAATTATACTATACATGGTTTACGCTCATACCACAGGCACCTCTATTGCAATGATAAGAAACGTATTCATCGGAACTGTAGTATCAGCTTTGTACTATCAGACAAAGAAATGTGCATGGTAACTTTAGCTATAACGGTAAAATAATAACACCCTTGGATCGTGACTGAAAAAATATATTACTCGTCCAGTCTACACTTTTCTCCTCCATGCCAATAAATTAAGTCTGTTTAGATTATATCATGGCCTTCCAGTTGAATTGAGCTCGTCGTTAAAATAGCACATAAGACTCGGAATATAATAATTGTCGGCAAATCCGCAGGCGACAAACCGCTCGCGTTCATCCGGTATACCGTTTTCTGTTAAAGTTAAATCCATATTTAACTCTTTCCCCTCGACTTTCCACGTGTAAAACATTCCGTTCGCGTTGAAGCAAAGCGCGCGCTCTTGTATACGTCTGATGGTATCCTCCTCGCATACCTTTGATAATGTTTTTAGTTAACGTCTGTTTGGGAAAATCAACCTAGCTCTTTTAGTATCAAGAATTGCACCATTATGACAGCTTGAGTTCCAGTAAGAACGTTCAGAATTCTACAAGGTCTTGCATTCTTGGTCAGATAGCCCTTCTTATATTTTTCTTGTAGCCACCAAGGACACTTGTCGAGTGGACGCCAACTGGATGCAGGTACCACGCAAGAAGGTGCATCCGGTATTGGCCCGTGTGGACAATAGGGCACCGAAGCCCCGGTAATCGGATGCACGTAATATTTAATGTCGTTTGTTCGATGATCGAACCAATGACTTATATCTTTTCCGGCGTGAGCCAAAATTGGCTTAATTTCTCTGCTTCCGGCCCAAATTTTGCAAAGCTCGGTCAAATCGTACACCCCGTCGTTGTACGAGACCCAACAATCGGTAGATGTATCATGTATGACTACTTCCGTCGGTAAGAAATAATCATATTTCTTGCAAGCATCGAGCCCGGTATTTATCGGATTCGTGCAATAATAATTTGATACATTCGAGTTAGGAAACTGGAGCATGGATGACACGTTACGAAACAAAGTTATCTACAAATTCACTCGTAACGATATTCATTTGTAACCGAGTACATCATGTACGCGTGTATGAGTCGAGTAACTCATATCATGAAATTAACAGAGATTGTTTTAAAATTAATTTTGCGTGTAAAAAGTTCCATAGTTTTTTATATTTCTGCACGATTTCAATCGCGTTTACCATTTAAGTAAACATGGGAGTTGAGAAACATCTTTTCAAGAATCTATTTAGGTTCGTCGTCGATCCGACGGCAGCAGATCAGACGGAAGCAGCATCCGACGGGCGCGCACAGCGCAGATCAATTGGATGCGTTTCTTGCAATATATACTAAGCTTAAATTAATGAAATCCACTTGTTTGGCCTGTATTACGTGTGAATAAGAAACAAAAACAATAAATATAATCCTTAAAGATGCCTAAAAAATGCTGCTCAATAAAGCCAAAGTCCTGCTAACTTCAAGTCATTCCCGTTCGACAAAATACCTAGATAGGTCGCGCCAGAATATAACGTGCATGCAAGTGAAAATTCTCTAAAGAACAAATAACCAGCGAAGCAGAAAGGACGTAACGAGTCGTCCGATAAAAATAACGAGTAACGGTGATATCCTTGAGTAATATGACATAACTAATTCCAGATACGTTCCACCTTTCTAGTGATTTTTCCTCTGAAATATTGGAGCTCGCCGTCGGATCGGGCTGAAGACAGTCACTGCATTGTGGCTATTGCAGGCGATCGAATGGCTGCCTCGTCCAAAGAGTGCACATTCTGTTTTGGTGTAATTAATTTTACGTTACTGAGTGATTTACGGGTAAAGTATTCTTCGCCTCGTATAATTTGGTAAGTGTTTCGATACGTCTAAAATATATTTAAAAACGGCTTCCACCCGACGGATGGATCATTGTGATATCTTGTTTTCTGGGAAACGTGCTCATAAAATTTACGGCCGGTTATTTATTTTTTGCTCAACACCGTGCTCGATTCTTTTTCCTTAAAAATTGTCAAAAATGCCTTTCAGATTTTCTCGACAGTCTGCATCTAGTATTTTCGATTTATCAGGGTAACTGTTCGCTCTGTACAGTAGTTGTCAGAGCTTATACCGATTTCTGACATACCATAATAGCACTTTAAAATTACACTCGGCTATATCTTTAGTAATAGCAATTTTTCAAGGTCCGAATCGCGATATATCGTTCTCCTTAGCTGGAGAACTGAGCGCACGACAAATTTCTTCACGATTCTAAGATACATTATGTGATCAATAGGCATCACAAACGATCTGCTCCAGATCGCCAGATTTCGTTGAAAAAAGCGTAATACAAAAGAATGAATTAATAAATCAAGTTATTTAAAACTATCGGGAAAATTTTATACCTCAATCCCAAAAAAAATTAGTGTTACTAAAGGATAATATTGCAATTTTTTCTGTAACATATCTTTGTCTATAGAGGTATTAGGTGTACAGTGTGCAATGTTGATGGCACGAATATTCCCTAAAAAAAGCATTTTTCCCTTGTCCCATTAATTAAAATGAAATTCTATTTTTTGCACTTCTACCTCATACTTGTTACATAGTTGTATTAAATTGAACAGAAGCTAATAATTGCTAATGAGAAAGTATACTTCTTTGTATCATCCCTATATTTTTAGCAAAGGGTATTTATAGTACTATGCAATATATTCTTGAATATGCAAAAGTTTTTCTGCTATTGAGCCAGGGCAATATATATTTTCATTTAAAGTTCATATTTGTCTCTCAGCAGTAAAAATTCATTAAATAGAAACATAATTGTAATGAATTCTTCTAACTTGGAACTAATTCTTTTTTGCTGTGTAATGAACCACTTGTAGGGTCACACTGATTACAGCAATAGCAATAGCAATAGAAATAGCAATACACGTAACTTTGAAATGGAAAAGAGCGCGGACAGCTTATTGTTTCGCGCGGAGAGAAATAATGGTGCAGATGAAGGAGCAATGGGCATTGCCTGTGAAGAAAGAGTGGCTATTTTGGATGCAGGTGCACAATATGGCAAAGTGATAGATCGAAAAATTCGTGAATTAAATGTTCATAGTGAAATTTTGCCTCTTGATACACCTGCATTTACTCTTCAGGAACAGGGATATAAGTAAGAATTTTTTGCTTTGGTAGCAGTTTATACCGACATGGAGGAAGATGCTTTTGGTAGGTGGTAATTTTCATTGTGGATAAATATTATAGAGCTATCATAATTTCTGGAGGACCTAGTTCAGTATACGCGGAAGATGCACCCAGATATGATGCAGATATTTTCCGAATAGGAATTCCAGTTCTAGGCATTTGTTATGGGATGCAAATGATGAATAAAGAATTTGGTGGTACTGTTATCAGAAAGGAAGGTCGTGAGGATGGTCAATTTCCAATTGAAATAGATACCAAGTGCCTATTATTTAAGTAAGTGATGGAAAAAAAAATCAATTCCATGGTGCAGTTTTTTATGCTTGGTTGTAATGCATCGTTTATTGTGATATGTTAGGGGCTTGGATAGGACACAAATGGTTCTGCTAACACACGGAGATAGTATAGACAGGGTGGCTGACTGTTTTCGTCCTACTGCCAGATCATCAAGTTTTATAGCAGGAATAGCAAGCGATAAGATGAATTTGTACGGGGTACAATTTCATCCAGAAGTAGATCTTACTCCTAATGGAAAATCAATGTTGCATAACTTTTTGTTTGGTATCGCTGGTCTTACGGGTAATTATACGCTTCATGGTCGAGAGGCACAGTGTATTCAGTATATCAGAGACACTATTGGCAACAAGAAAGTCTTGGTAAGCGTCCCGATACGTGTCGGAAAATACATATTAAAATCC
Source organism: Cerceris ruficornis (assembly GCA_963989415.1). Taxonomy (NCBI): domain Eukaryota; kingdom Metazoa; phylum Arthropoda; class Insecta; order Hymenoptera; family Crabronidae; genus Cerceris; species Cerceris ruficornis. The sequence goes on along the minus strand of OZ022527.1, from coordinate 15,930,773 downwards.
TATGTTAAACTCCCGATATCCTCGACCCGTCCTTAAGCCAAATTTATTTTAATAATTCCTAATTAACCGAGTTCCGGAAAATGACGAATAATCGATTAAAATAAAAATAAAACGATCGTAGTTGCTGGTTAGCGGAGGTGTGGATTCTACGGTATGCGCCGCGTTGTTACACAAAGCTTTGAGCGAGGAGCAAGTGATCGCTGTGCATATCAATAATGGCTTTATGCGGAAAGGAGAGACACAATTTGTGGAACAGAGCTTGGCACAATTAGGAGTCCAATTGAGAGTAATCAATGCCGGACATTGTTTCATGCAAGGAACTACGTCGGTTCCTTTGGATAACGTTACCCCGGTTGCTAATGCAAACACCATAAATAACAAGGGAATATGTGGAACAGGAAGTAGCCCAAGAACTAGATTAACTAAAATGTTATGCGCGACGATCAATCCCGAGGAAAAACGGAAAATCATAGGAGATGTATTCGTAAGAGTTGCAAACGAGGCAATGGCAGAAATGGGTTTAAAGCCAGAAGAAGTTTTCCTTGGACAGGGAACTCTCAGGCCCGATCTGATAGAGAGTGCCAGTTCATTGGTCAGCGGTAAATAGATACACATCTAATCATGCTAATATTTCTTTTAAAAAAGGAGAAAATAATAGTCTTCTACCGTTATTTTTCACACTTATGTAAGAAGCGTTAAGTAAGATTTACGTAAAGTACGGTCGTTTCTATCAGGTAAAGCGGACGCGATTAAAACGCATCATAATGACAGCGAGCTGGTCAGAGCCCTGAGAGCTCAAGGCCACGTGGTAGAACCCTTAAAAGATTTTCATAAAGACGAAGTGAGACAATTGGGATGCGATCTTGGATTGCCTGCTTCTTTGGTTGCCCGTCATCCCTTTCCTGGACCTGGGCTAGCCGTGCGGATCATATGCGCGGACGAACCGTTCATGGATAAAGATTTTTCCGAGACTCAGGTGCGTTGCTTTACGACACGAAACTACAGAGATACCATCGAAATCCCGTTTGTCCGCCGACCGAATAAACACGAGGTCCGATTTGATTAAAGGTAATAGTAAAAATAATGGCGGAATACGAGCAAATGCTTCAGAAGAAACACGGGTTACTGAATCGCGTGGAAGGTGCGACCAGCGAATCCGAACGCCAGCACTTGCGACGAGTCTCGAGTCATCGTCATATCGCTGCAACGCTTTTGCCTATCCGTAGCGTAGGAGTACAGGTAACTTTGAATTTCCTATCTTTCCTATCGCATTCACGAGACTCGTGGGGCGATACGTCGTCCGATCAAGGACTTAATATCAAATGCATTTTGTTCTCAGGGGGATAGAAGAAGTTACAGCTATGTAGTAGGTTTATCTAGCGAAGAGAACGCGTCCGAGGGAGTGGAATGGGAAGATTTGCTGTTCCTCGCGAAGCTTATTCCGCGCGTATGCCACAACGTGAACCGCGTGTGTTACATCTTCGGACCTCAGCTACATCATCCGGTGACGGACATCACGCCAACTCATCTTACGTCAAATGTGATAGCTACGCTCCGACAAGCGGATCATTTGGCTAACCAAGTGTTAGCTGCCAATGGCTGTATGGGAGCGATCAGTCAAATGCCAGTAGTTTTAATACCCATACATTTTGATCGCGACGCAGCATCCCGGATACCTTCGTGTCAACGTTCGGTCGTTCTTCGACCGTTCTGTACCAACGACTTTATGACCGGAACTCCAGCCACTCCGGGCAACGAGTTGCCGATACACGTAAGTTCGATCTACGCCCAAATTCGTTGGGAGTTTACTTGAAAATGGAAATTTTATGACTAACTTTCTTTCCGTTCGTAGGTGGTGAAAAAAATGGTTACCGAAATATCAACGGTGCCCGGTATCTCGCGCGTTTTGTACGACCTAACATCTAAGCCGCCGGGAACTACCGAATGGGAGTAGTAAACGCTCATCCCTAACTCACCCCTTTCTATTTTTTCACCATCCCTGCGCGTAACGATTACAAAGTAAAAAGTATATTTAAAAATATATATATATATTATAAAAATACGTATGAATTCACGGTTTATGACTTCTTACCGATTTGTATGGAACCTTAGAGCAAAATTCTTTCGAAAACGCATATTCATTAATCGTAAATCGATATGGTATATAAAGGTAAAAAGAGAAAAAAAGATATTAATACTGTGTTCAATGAAATTAAAGGTAAGTACTACCATCTGCTTGTAAATAGACTTCTCTTATTAATCTCATTGTAAAAACATTAATTTATTAAATTGCAAAAGAAGAAAACAAATTCACATTATATCACTGTTACACCGCGGAAGGTTGCATCTGATCGGTGGTACCATTAGATTGCTGTTGTATTCTATCTGCATATAATGTTGAACGTATTTCACTGTTTTTCTATATGCCCTATGCCAAATGCAATTTCCACTTTTTGTCATACATCTAAACAAAACGAACGTACGATAAGTTAATGTATTGTGTCTTAAGTATCATTTTTATTTATCGATCGTAAGCGAGTAAAAACGATGTCTCCTCCTTAAACCCTCTGTGTTCTATTACTTCATATCCACCTGCTATGAAGGTGTGTGCATACACGAATATTCTCTGTAATCGTAAGCAATGGATTACCTGTGCATGCTTTTCAATAACACGTGCAGATCTTCGATGCGTTTCTTCTGTGGGAGCATGCTGAGAAATGTTGCAAGTGACAGGAAATCAATTTCGTTTACAATGTTAGAATTAGCGATCCACGTCTGAATTTGCATCTTCACCTGTAAACGCCTCCCTTTATACTTCGCTCTACTATCGATATATCGAGGCCTACGTACGATATTATTGAAAGATCGTTAGATTTCATTACGACGACACGTATCATGCACAAAATAACCCTATATTCCGTTTCGCAATACCGCGTTTATCACGAATTTCGGACACCCGTTTATCTAAGCTCTATTGACCTCCATGGAAAACGACGTTCGCGAGTAACGAGCAATTGAACTTAAAATCCATTACGTAAACTTGCAAATGATAATGATAATTCTCGTAAAATACAACGTCCGACAACTTAACACGATGTGAATATGGGGCAGGGTTTTAAACAGTACCTGCGTTAAAGGTAAATCGAACAAACGATTTACCAGGTTGACTAAAAGTCGTTCATTGCCGCTGGAACGTTCACTGTTCTCGGATATAGTACGATTATGCGAAAGTATAATATCTACTTGATCTTCGGTAATTCCGTCGTACACCTCGACCTCCTTGCTCGATGGTATTAAACACTTTGCGTCGTCGCTATTACTTTTCCTACCTGAATCCACCTCGGCTTGTTTCTTTTTTTCCAAATTTTTCAACGCCCCTCGTACATCTTTCTTTCTATTATTTTTTCCACCTACCGTCTTCGCGTTTCTATTATTATTATTATTATTATTATTTGATACTTTCAAGGGATGATCCATCTTTTTAGTCTGCTTCGGGACGTTCGATAGTTTCGCTGATCTGCTACTATGCGCCCTTTCTTCGTCTCTCTTCGTTTTCTCCGCCTTTTTGCTAGAACAATACATCTGTACGTCGCGCTTCATATCTTCCGATAACGCCGCTAAAAATTCCGGATCTACTTGAGAAAACGATATATTTTCTTCTTCCTCCTGATTCAGCAAAGTAGTTGCTGTTGCTGCTGCACTGTGCGTTGCCGTCGGACAACTGCTTGCTGCACTCGTCACAGCATTGTCTACTTTGTTTCGTTGTTTTTTCATACGGTACTCGTTAAGAATTTCATTTCGTATATCTTCAGGTAATTCGATTAAAACCGACATGTCCACTTCCTCTATTGCCGGCATTTCGACCTTCGCTGATCTTGCAACATTCGGTTTAACGTGTTTAAAGAAATTCTCCTGCCTCGTCTGAATATTCTTTTCGACTTTATCGTTAATTTTCACAGAACTCGGATTACTTTTCACTCTGCTATCCGACGAGTCGATCGGAACTTTCTTTCTTTGCATACTTAAGATTTCATTTCGTATGTCTTCCGGAAGCTCATCGAGAATTGATTGATTTATGTTAGAGGGAACTTGGAAATTTGCGTTATCTGTATTACCACTATTGGAATTTGTATTTGCAGAAAAACCCACGGCAGAAGTCGTTGCTTCGCGAACCTCGTTATATTCAGCGTGTTCCGATTCGGCTGATTTGGGTAGGAAAAATCGCCTCAAGCCTTTCGCTTTGGAGGACTTTTCCGCAACTTCTGCATTTAGCTCGGTGGACCGAAGAATCGCTATACTCTCTTTATCTTTACTAATGAAACTCGTTAAAGTCGTATCGCGTGACTTGTTCTTCGATATTTCTAATCTAGATATTTGAATACCAATGCCTCTCGCATCCTCGGGCACTTGTTGCAATTGAGTCCAAAGAGCAATGACCTCCCTGCAGTACGCGACAAAATTGTGTTTTCATTCGGTTATTACTCGACTAATTCTTACAATAAATAATCTAAATGTGAACTCAGAACCTAACTTACTTCGTTATAATGTCGACATCATTAACGGGTGCTATAAGATTCTTCGATCTTGTCATATAATCGCACAGACCGTGACCCATAAATTTAGCAGCTTCCGCCGGCGCTTCTTTCGCCCTAACCATGAGTTTCAGCGTAATGCATCTACCCTTTCCGTGAATTTTTTTCAATCGACTACACACTTCTTCCGATAACTTTTTTAAAAAATCGATAGCGTCATCGTTATTATCGAATCTTATCCCGTAATTAACTTCGGCCGAGACCGACTTTCTGATATGCTCTACGTTAAGCTTCGTATTATCTATACCTCGGCACATATTGTGCAAGGCTTCTCCTGTTTTCTTACCAAATTCCTTTTGCAGAACCGCCAAAGAGATTCTTTGCAATTCCGCGCATGTATGCACGTTAATACCATTTAGTTTATAAGCCGTTGTACCTCCAACCCCTAATTTAAGTAACACATTATCTGTTTAAAGCTGAATTCTACTTAATAATAAAATCGTGATGACCTTAAGCTACCCTACCTGGTAAATCCCGCACGTTAAACGTACCAACGTACGGTTCAACGTGTTCTTTCTCTATATGAAATTGGCCGTCGGGCTTAGCTTTCCTAGTTGCCAGCCTGGCTAATAATTTATTACTACCGAATCCCGTGGACACCGGGCATCCGGTTTTCTGCTTGATTTCTTTCCTGACTATACTTGCAAATTCCATCGGGGAAAGATTGGATTCCTCGAGTATTTTCCTACAATCGACGTACATTTCGTCGCAACTTACTGCCTCGATATCCAACGTGTACGATGCTATTGTATCGTACAACGCGTATGAGACTTCCTTGTAGCCTTCGAAGTCGTACGGTATCGTCTTTAAGTTCGGACATAATTTCAATGCCTCCCCTAAGAACATGCCGTTTTTGACCCCAGCCTTTCTAGCTTCGTACGAACAAGAAGCGATTTCTGACAAAGAACCATGTTCCTCCTCGTTTTCTATGCTACTATCAACAATTTCGTTTCCCCTTGCATACTGCTTATTACCCTTTGCATGAGTTACTGCCACTGGTAAGCCTTTCAATTCTAATTTATCCCTCAGACCCACGGAAACAAAAAAACAGTCCATGTCTATGTGCATTATAACGGCTGCTAGATTCATTTCTTTATTGTCTTCCTGTTGATCTACTACTTTGTTACTAAAACTTGAGTCACAACCAGAAAGTGATGTTAATGGATCAAAATTGTTTAACTCCTTCAAACGACCTAGCCCAGGAAATTTCCCATTGCTCTTGTCCCTCAACTCATTTACATATTCCTTAAATGTTGCACCCATAGTAGAGATATGATGCAATCGCGAGTGACTGTAAAATTCTGACAAAAACCCTGAATTTTTTGTAGAACGAGCAGTTTTTGAGTCAGTAGGTTTATTTTGATCCAGGACAGGCTCACTTGCAGTTACTTCTGCTTCAGAATTAATCACAGTGCTATCTTTTGATATGCCAACCGGATTATTTGTCTCCACTTTCCTATCAGTTTCTAAACAGCTACTCCTCTGATTCTCTCTAGGTTTTACCTGATACTGAAGCTGGGGTTGGGCACTCGTGCAATTTGAGTAAAGCAAGTATTTTTGAAAGTTTAAAACTCTACCTGCTTTTATACTATCTAATATCCATTGTGGCTTACATATAGGGACTGGATTTTGACTTTTTCTATACATTGCTATCTTAGAGAATGGTAAATTGGTAGCAATTATATGAGTTGTAGCCCTTGGCCTCAGATAATGATGGTACAAACCTCCGTGTGCCATCATTAAACGTCTAAGCTCATCTGCTGTCGGATCTGTATAGCCATTTACAAAAATTGCAATGCCTTGGAATAAATTAGATGCCTCTTTAAATTGTTTACTTGCTTCAGCTTGAAATTGTTCTTCCAATTTGGCTTTTTTAGCAGCCATATACCCACCCTACAATCATTTCACCTTACCAGTAACTTGTACTTGCCTTAGCATAAGAATAAATATTAATTACGTACCCAATCTTCAAATCCATTTTCCCCCCAAGCTTCCTTATTCTTCTTTGACATGATTACGTTTTTTAATTAAGATTTATATCGATTCAAACGATAGCTATCAAGAATTTAATAACAGAAGGAAAGAATTCCGCAGTTATTCTGCTCGATTAAGTAAGAAATACTATTCAAGTAATATAGAAATTCTCTCCAGAACATTGTAAATAAAATATAACGACTTTTCTACACTCTTCTTTACAATAATCTACACGATATAACCTTAACGATCGTTGCGTTCGTTAATATTTCTTTATTTGATTTCACTTATGTCTTTAAAACGCGAATGAAATAGCAATTTCGACGAAATTTTCGTTTAAACACGTTCTATTGACGTCAGCTGTGTATAAATAAAAAATTGGGCACGAGAATCAATTCTCGATACAGTGTCAAAATTATCAGCTGCAAAATATTACGAGACTTCTTGCCGCATTCTAACTTCGCTAAGGATTTTACTAAATTTCGTGTTGCTATTATTACTGTTTAAATAACATTTCGATGATTTTATAGGTTCGTAAAGTATCATTATTCATCGAAAGGAAAGGTGATGATGAAAAAATATATCTTTTATTCAACAGAACATTTTGTACAGGCGAAACAGTACACGCACACAATTAGATAGTATATGACAGTATACTATTTGCATTTCGTTTGAATTTTTGGCTAACATTTAATCTTTCTGCGTTTTCTAGTAAGCTGACTCTTGTATAAACATTATAAAACGATAAGATATAAATTTCCTATGATAAAACTAATTAAAAAATACGGATCGTATCAAACGATCTCGGCATTCTAGAAGAATGTTAAGTAGAATGTATCGTTCCTATATGATGGATAACAGAAAATTTCGCTGAGAGTAGTTCTATGTTTTTGGAAAATTGCAACAAAATTTTATACTATTTTTAAAGAATATAAAGAAAACTGAATGTATGCTGAGTATTATTTGCCACACATATACACTTTAGGCAATATCAATTTTGTGCGTATATGTATAAATATACAAGAATAATAATAAATGTATATAAGAAAAAAAAACATTCGATAAATGTAAAATATATTAAATAAAATATAAACCCAAAGAAAGACTACAAACAAATTGAATGCAGAAGCACAAATAACACTGATAGTAAATTCATAAGTTTTCGAAATATTTATAGAGATTCAAATTTATGACATATATGTGTAACAAATTTGATTTGAAATCGATCGTAATTATGCAAGGTTTTCTTTATAGAACGACGTCATTTGTTCCAAAAAGATGAACGTTAAGACCGTATGCGGACCTAAACGAGCATAATAGGGGAAGAAACCTTTCCACAAAGCAAATATGCCCTCATTTCGACAGACCTTAACTATAACATTCACAGCACCTGTAAATTCAGGTTTACCATCCACAATTTTCATATTTTGAATCCTGCAAGAAATTAAAGTCCTCTGTAGAGTAGCAATAATTAGGTATGTTCAATATTTCTCCACTGAGGGAAAGCATTTTCCACAGTTTTCGTTTAGTCTCATTGCATAGTATAATTACCTTGTTTTAGCAATGTCAACTGGCATAGAAGCTGCAGTGGTTACTAAACCAGAAATCATTGAACTTACAAAGTGCAATGTAATATTTTCCTCAAAATAGCCTAATGAAACAGAGACAAAGGAATATCTTATCGTGCTACTAGATTACCATCCATGGAAACATGTATTATTCCTTGACACATGTACAAACCCGTATTGAGTAAAGCCTCTTTCGTTTGAGAATAGGATGCCAACTGAGCTGCATTTACAACCATAGCTCGTCCCATTGTTGGAACAGTGCCTCTCCACAAGGCAAGAAAACCTTCCTCTCTCACTATACGAACTAATGCATTAAATACATTCTTGTAATTGCGTCTCTCAGCTAAAAATATTTCCATGGGTCAGCATGGCAAGAATTTTTAATAAACTATCTAACAGATATATTGGCATACCGAGAGGCAGTCTACCATCTGCAGTCATTCTAATTAAAGCAACTTCGGCCGGGGTACCTACAAATGCCCCTATGCAACCGGCTACACTACCTATCAATGCTTTTGTCATAAAATTGGGTTGACCATCCTTTCTGAGTATGACAGATCACGGAAGAAACACGAAATTCATGAAATTATTGGTGCTTCTCATTTCTAATGGATTTAATAATGTGATACTATCTGCCATCAAATTTTACTTACGAGGCAATTTCAAATAACCATGTATATATACCAAGCCTAGTCGTTGTATATGTACCTTGACGTAACAAACCAGCTGACAAACCTGAATATAAAGCTAGTACTCCCTCATTTTTTAAAATCGACGATATAATGCTTACAGTCGATGTTCTAGTTCCACTTAATTGCATTCGATTCTTTATTAAATCTAATGGCTGCACAAAACAAGTTGCAGCCATGCTATAATTGAAAATTGGAACATATAAATAATATAATCTCAGTTTAAAGCGAATGGATCTATGATTAATATGTCTTTCGCGAGAGTTTAAAAAAAGATACATCCAAAAACAAAATAGCAGAAGGGAGGTATTATTTTTAGCTTGAAAAATATGAAGGCCAAGCACTAGTTTCTTTTATGTAACTCATTTACAGTGGCAAAATTTTTGAGAGGAAGATACAACTCGTACGTATGATAGACAGAAAACTCTAAGTATGTTTAAAATTATTTATGTTATTTCTACTGTGAAAAACTAAGAACGTTACCCTGTGAAAGAAAATGAAAGTGGCAAAAATATTAAAACACTTCTTGCACATTTATTAAATATACTTTGGAATATTTTTTATTATTAAATTATTAGAGACACAAAGTTCACTTGTTTAAGAGTAATATAAAAAATTGTAAAACAAACCCTGATGTTCCACCAATAAGGAACTTTATTGTATTTGGCACTTTCTTTTGGTTGCTCATATTGACTATTTTTTTTTCTCACTTTAACTGTGTCAAGTAATTTAAATTGTACTTGAGCAACGATTACCGTAGAATTGTTTATAAACAAACTATTTTAACGACTTTGTAGTATCTTCCAAAATATTTAAAAAAAAAAATAATGAACTCGACGACAGGTCAATGTAGACCGATCACGAGCACCGAAGTAATGGCAAAGATTATTGGAGTATTCTCCCTCTCTCTTGCTAAATTGCGGAAATTTTTCAACACTCTCAGCGACATCTTTCGGAATATTGATAATTTTAAATACCAGACGCTGATAAACGCAATATTTCAATTTTGCAATCGACGTAGCATCGGCAAAAGGGAACTACAAATAACGAACAAATAATCAAAGTCAGGAGCATTGCCACCCACTGCGATGCTTTTGGAAATATCTTTCTTCGTTTATGCTTATTTCGCACAAAAGAAATTAGAATTGTTTATTAAAATATTATGCATAATAAGTACCAGTTGGTACAGCGGTTTAAAAATAACGTTGCAAGCAATATATGCTTGTATATTGAGCTATACTAAAAATTGCATCTTCAATTAAAATATAAATAATGTAGCAGGTAGCTGAAAATAAATTTCTATTGGTTTTGCCCACCCAAATGTAAAGCTCTCGCTTCGAGCGAAAGGTATTTGTTCATAAATTAACTAAATTAAGCAAATAGCAAGCTCATTCCATCAAACATACATTATAACAGTTACTCAAAATATTTAATAATATTCCATAGGCCTACTAGGGACGTACGTCCCAGGACGTCCTTGATGTTCGAAGTTTGCAGGCTGTTGATCTCGATGCGTAATAATTTTCTAATATCGTATACTAAGATTTCGACTATGTACGGAAAATGTGATAGGAGGGACTATGGAAATTATTTATTGTATGGATTTCGGTGTCGAATCGATTCAGATGTCATTCCAGGTTATCATCTACAAGGGGCACATCTCTCGCCGCATTCGTGAGAATCCCCAACTCGTAAATTAATATGGCAGTAAGAAATTTTGTCACTTTAAATCTATCGTAGAATGACTCTGTCGAACGACATCGAAAAATGGCAGGTCGTCAACGAGTACCCGACATAAATGGCGTACGTCTACGACGAGTTATCGTATTTCGCGAGAGCATTGATCAAAATCTATATCATGACAGGAGATTAATAATTGGAGTTTGATATAAAATCGAAATACGGGGTATGAAGACGGTTGGAAAAGAATTGGCCATGCTACACCAACGCCGCAGCGGTGCACGCCGCGAGCAACCGACCCGCGAAAACGAATCTCTTATATCTCCTGTCAACGATGAGAAATGGCAGTAAAACTTACCTTACGCAATTCCTATTCCCTTTCTGCATCTACCCGGTGCATTCTGGGTGGCTGCAGGGCAGTAATTAGCACTAATTATGCACAAACACTGGTAATCACGACAGCGCGACGCACCTCGTTGGAAAGTTCGGCTACAAGTGGCACGAAGAGGGGGTCATGTGACACGAAATCAAACGAAGTCCGGATTCGTAATTTTCCGAACGAAGTATTACGAAGGAGAATATTAAGAATTTGAGAATATTAGAAAATGCGTATATATTCTCTCGACCTTGGATTACCAAAATACAGTGCTCATACAGAGAATTTTCTTTGATTTAATGCCGTAATTATTCGTGGTAAGACAAACCACGAGAAAAATTGTTAAAAATTGCAAATATTTTTACATTGCATATATGTACATTTGCAGGGTGGTTAGATGCGATGTGATTTGACTGATTCTTCGAAATTACGTCTGATTTATTCAAGGATAACCGATGTTATTGTACACGTATAAAATATACCGGCGAATACCATTCGATGTTTAGGTTAAAAATAATTTACGTACATATATTGCAGTATTTTCGGAGGGCACCTTCGAGTATGCGCGGTGTACGATAATGCACTTAAAATTTTCACGGGTAACTATATTATTGTTAATTTACTAGTAGTTAACTTTTAAGACTCTCAATAACATGTTTCCGCGGGCTTCGACTTTGGTGGTACACTAACACTCCCAAGGTTCCAGGAATCCGTGTGACGTAAGTCGCGACATCTTATTGGCCACTTGACGCAACACGTAATTCTCGTCATCGCGGTAGGCGTGCTAGTCGCAATTTCGGTAACCGCGTTCAGTCTTAAACGGTCGCGTGCTAAAGTCGAGTGCCGGTGACATATTGTAATTTATGGTGTAGTGACAAGTGCCATGGACCGAATCTATGGAAGGCACCTGATCTGCGATGACCGAAGGGCTTCGAGTGCATTGGTAAGTACTGTTGCATACTTGTTATCCGTTAAAAAAGGATTTTGATGTGTCGACATAGGTTGTGCGACCATTTGCTTTTTCCGCGAAACAGGCACGCTTAACGCGGTACCACCTACGGTTTTCACGAATTTCTTTGCTAGATACGCATCTTGTTTGACATATTCGTGTACGATATGCATAATTTAAACATCAGAATGCACTTTTTCATCGGATTTAGAATCGGTATTCCCGTAATTGTACGAAAAAGACGATAGAATATTTCGTTCCATTCAAGAGGACGCTGCGTCGTAGATCTGGTTCGATATATTTCGCTTTTACGAATTTCTTGGAAAATAACAGCTCAAACTACGACGTAGGGTCTTTCTTATGGTTTTGAAGAGAACTGCCGCAGGTGGCAACGTCGAATTGTTAAGAACAACGCTTATTTTAGTGCATAAATATCTAGTTCGCCATGTTGCAGCCGTTATTTCAAACGAACACGTGTGGTATATGCTTAGCCCTTTGTGGTCCAGACTATATTCTCCATTTTTCGTCAGATCGGCGTAAACAACTTCGGAAAATATTCCACCGTTCATTATGCGTTTTTCTTCGGTAACAGGAATAGTTACGTGAACGCAAGATATCATTGTTGAATTAAGCCGTCGAAATTCAATAAGTAAAATATTAATTATATCTGAAAGCTGATTCTACTGTAGCTGAATATGGGACTGCAAAGGATTAAACCACTTTTCTCATGATATTTATAGGATATTATATAGGAATTTAAGTACTGAAGATATGTTTTAGCAAATAAATAACATATAATCGATCCTCATTAATAATACAATGTCACTGTTATTTTTAATGAAGAACGGTGACTGGACAAATATATATTTTTTTAATATTTATGACCTGATGAAATTTACAGTGTTTATGTATGCATGCCTGTATGTATATTGTATATAATATGTATCTTTAATGTTAATATCATGTTTTATGGTATTTGCAAAGAAATTACGGCACATTTTTCGTCATTGCTTTTATTTATTTTTCTTGATAATGCGGCAAGTGAACAAAAATGCCCATTATACGATGCACACTGTACATTAAGCATTAAGAATATATACAAATATCCAAAAGATTTTTTCCAAGCGCACAGGACCGTTTTGCTAATTGTTTTCACCAGCAGCTGCTTTGCGCTTGGCTAAAAGATTGATATTCGTATTAATTTCAATGATATTTATTGGAAAAAGAAACGTTCGATAGAGAGTTCACACGAGATAAAGAATATAAATTGTTTGCATCGTGGGATAGCAATAGAGGATTCTTTGGTATAGAAATTCTTTCTTTTTTCTCGACATTCGCAATTTTCGAGATCCTTTCACCTTAAGATAACGTAATTACAAGTACATATATATTCTCTTGACAATTTCGAATTATACGTGTCTCTTTTCGCGTTTGTACAATATAAATATTTTTAACCGATATGCAATAATTTTGTGTCTGACGCCCTTGGAAAGATATTCATTCGTTTTCGCAAATATTAATGAACGTAACGTCGTCAGAAACGAAATGTTATCCAATTTCACAATAAATCTTTGCTTAACCATGGACGTCGGAGATACATAGAATTCGCGCACGCGAGATTGTTCTTCCTCGTATTAAGAATAGTGACAAAAATAATTGTTTATTTTAAGGCCGTCGATTCAAAGTTTTCTAGCTAGTTCGGTTAAAAAATTCGCGATAAAAAATTTAATAAAGTGTGACTAAGTTTTTTGACGATCCGATATTCTTGTATCCTAAACGTAAACTTATTAAGTTGATAAAGGGGTAGGAGGGTAGGAGATATCTATGTATATGTACACGCACATTCATGATTTACAATTTACCATATATAATAACGCGAATGATATGAAATTTCCTCTCTTTCTTCCTCTTCTCTTCCCTCTTCCGCTTCTTCTTCTTCGTCTTCTCCCTCTTCTCATTCTTTTTTTAATTTTTCGACTCGAATAGAATAGTTAAACGCAGCGGAGAACAGCGCCTTTTAATTTGCTGTTTCGCGCGTAACTTTATTTTTTTTTATAGTCGAATTTGCGCCCTCGTGGCTGCATTAAGAAATAATTTGATTTTGTGCTTAGCGACATACATTTGTTACACTTTGGAATGACAAACGTTTCTCGTAATTGTTTAAAGAGTGTAAAAAGTAGATAGAATACGTGGTAGGATTAGGTAACATTACAATACGTTTAGCTTGAATTATAAGGTGAGGAGCATAGAAATAGTATAACAAAATATATGAAATATTTATAAAACAGCTGCCTTCATTGACATTTGTGAAATTGCGACGTTCGAACGACGGTAAATATTTTCTTTTGCCATTTTACGATATCCAATCTCTGTGTATTTTACTATTATTGGTCTTTGTCTTAACGATACTCGCCCGATGAAGTGCTAGTTCAAAAATATGCTTATATTTCTTTGAGTTTTCTTCTCTTCTTTTTAAATTATCTGCAAGTTCGGGAGAGACTCGAGCAATGCGGCGATAAAATCCAATTTTGCCTTCCTTGCTTCGAGTCGCTCTCGGTGCTTTCGGTAGAATTTTCACAAATGACGATGAAAGATGAACAGATACAATTGTCGTGCATGGCCAAAGCCGTGCCTTATCACATATCTTTGATAGCGAATTTCATACTATTTACACCGACTCGATTCAAGAAGTACTTACAGTTAAATGTACACGACACCTCTGCACAATATTTCTTTTTTCTTTCGAACATTACATTTAACGCGAATCAATTAACTTTCCGTTTGCGCTCGTCTCAACGTCCTTCCCTCTAACTCGAAGACGGTATCCTCCGCGTGTAACGATATAGATGCTCGAATTACGACTACATTTTTTTTCTCGACAACTGTTTATCTAGCTTTTGGACGTCGGTGGAATACATCGAAATTTCTTGTGCACATTATTGCTACGCTAAAGTTTACAGATACGCTGTTTTTCATTAATCGATATTTTTAAAGTCTCTTCGTTTAATGCCGAGACTCTACGAAACGTTTAACGAATCCTGTAAATATTCCAGAATAATTTCTCAAACGTGTCTTGATGGTTTTTCACCGTTGTTCTTATCCAACGGTAGATCGATCGGGTCAAAGGACAGTCTAAAAACGTGGAAACCGATGATGCGTCCGAGTAACGTGAAAAGAAAATAATTTCGCTAAGACTACGCGCAATTAATCACAGCAATACGTATCGTACGTACGTGTATGGAATGATACGAGTAAAGTTCTCCCCGCGAAAAATAGATACCAAGTACATATTTACATCGATTACACGATCTTTCGCTATTCGTATTAGAAGATTTCGTATTCGTAGAAAATACGTTTTCCCTTAGAAACCCATTATTTCACTTAATGGTCTCTCGAGCTAAGGACAAGTCGTTTAAGAAATGTACGAACGATGAACAACGAATGCGATAGATGGTACGATCACGCGACATAATTTCCTCCGATGAAATTTCGACAATTGAATCCGTGGCCGAACGTAAAGTTAAATTTATCTCTCGTCGTCCGACAGCAAGGGATCGAGTATCAAAACAAACAAGCTGGCAGATCCTAACGATTCTCAAGGACTCCCGTCCATCCACCGTCGAAGTTCCTTTACGTGTAATTCGATCCGGGTTCGTTCCTCGAGCGTGACCCGGCGTATCGACCTGTTGACTTTTCAGACTCCTCTAGACTCTTTTTTTTGCCGTATTTCTTCGAAGCGCACGTGCCTATTTTGGCCGACGGAGAGGAATATCTGAAAAGTTAGGTTTTTCGACCACAACATCGACCACCATTGTCTCCAAGTCCGTGTTTCCGAGTAGAGATAAGTTTTGCCTCGCCTCGAAGCTCCTTTCGTGTCCCTCGACCGGATAGAATCGCAGGCTCTCCCCTTCTCTTTCGCATACATCGAACAAACATAGGGGTTAATTAGATTTCAAGATTATCAGGACGCGGGTAATTAAATGACCAGAAATAAAAATTATCCGAAACGCGGGATATTCTCTCTTCTCTTAGCTCGCCCCTCCTCGTCACCGTCGCACTTCGCTCCCTCACGTGCAATCGTCCTCCTCCCACGATGATTTCGTTGGATGATACTTCGATATACATTTTGATATGTTTCTTCAGCTATCGAACGGGTCGAATTTCAACGAACGGGACTCCGGAAGTCTGCGCAAAGTACCGAACGTCTGATACGTGGACGCGTTATCCGCATCCCCCGCGCTAAATCGATGCGACAATTTATTTTCCTGATCCCACGTGGTATTGCCCGATCTGTACAATCTGGAAGCATGATGCTCCTCTCGAGTGCTTCCAAAGGCAAAAGCGTGGCTTCCTGAAATTCATTTGATAACGCGATTAGGAAGGTAGGCTGGTATTACTCGAGCAAACGGGGGCAAATTACCTGGCGTCGGAGAAGGTGATCGCGCCGGTGTGCCGACCAGGGGTGATAACGGTTCGTACGGGGGCGGCGGAGGAGAGGAGGGCGAGGGCGTAGGAGACGGAGGCTGTTGCCTCGATACCGTCTCAGGATCGAGATCCAGAATTCTCAAAACTCTTTGAGGATTAGCTCGAACCCAAGACTCAAAGAGATCGACCGGCCAGTCGGTTTGCGTAGCCGCGTCCGACAATCGCGGGGGTGGATTCCAGCATATCGCGTCCGGAGGATGAGACGAGCTTCTCGCCAGAACCCCGCTTCCTCGACTCGCCGGAGTTGGTAAATTCGGATTGCTCTGCGGCGAACTTGCTAGCATTTGTAGGGCTTGAATTGCATTTCTGACCTGTCGAAGTAAGATAAGCGTACAGTCGACGATAAGAATTTCCTCGTTTTCCTTCTTCCTCGAAAGTTAGTTTACCTCGCAGCTGAGCGTGGCGACGTCCTGGTGCAAGGTCGAGAATTGCGTGTCGAGTCTTTCGACGGAACCGCGAATGTGATGTTCCTCGATCGATTCCTGTGCGATAACCTGCGCCGCTCTTCCTCTCGCTAAAACGCTCCTTCCGGGTCTTCTTCCTTCTCGGTATTCTTCCCTAAAGTGTGCCATAATTCTTGGTTTCATCGTCGAGAGAAATTTAACCCTTTTAGTGCCGACCGGGAAAATTAATTGAATCAGTGACAAACGTATTCCCATATTTGTCGAAGATCGTAGGAATAATATTTATCTGACGTTGCTGGGAAAGATTTGATCGTAGGATTGTTAATTATTTTTTATATGAGAAAACTAAACGACATGTCGTTGTCCGGCACTAAAAGGGTCAAAGGGGAAATAGGAGTTACCTGAATTTAGCATGCCGCGGACTCGAAGAGGTGTGTAAAGGCGATTTATTTGGCGGCGATAGGGGCGAAGTTTCGCCCTCTTCGGGAATATTTTCGTCGTCCTCGCTGATAGATGGTAGAGTCAACGACGGTCCATTCATGTCCGATTCTTGCTAATATTTTATATTAAAACAGAAACAGGACAGACACATTGGCACACTTGGAACATTTTTCGCAAATTATCTCTTTAATCGACATAGCATTACCTCGGCTTCGTATCCTTCGCGCAAATTGTACGTGAGATCATGCTGAATGTCGTGAGCGAATTCGTGTTGGTACTCGGGATACAATCTGAGTACCTCGACTAGGCCTTGCATGTGTATGCACTTTAAGTCGCAATAAGTCAACGCCTTTACGTCGCAGCTTGATTTCACGACGACGTCCGACGGTCCGGATCCACCCGTTCCACCTCCGTTGCTTCCGTGTTGAAGGTGAACGTTTATGTCGCATCCCACCAGATCACCCTTTCCTTCGCAACCCCATCGAATTATTCGTCTCGTCGACCCCTTTCTTTTCGTAAATATGCGAGAGAGGAATACGGTGGAGAGTATTATGGCTAGGATTACCTAATATAGCGACCACCATGTTATTCTGCACGACCTCCATGGAGCCGTTGCACAAATAATAGATGGAGGACAGAGCGTCTCCTTTGTGTATGAGAAATTCGCCGGGAGCACAAAAATTGCTTCTGATGTGAAGCGATAGTAGCTTGAGACAGCCTTGGGAGGCAGTTTCGAATATCGGCAAATTTAAGATTTCGCGGTGCAGATGCATCGAAACGTCTCCTCTGAGTTCCTCGGGGAATTGTTTGAGCGTCTGGAAAGAGGCGAAAAACACTCGATAGGAAGGAGAACGTTTTAATCTGGATTCACCGATAACGTGACAGGGCAAGGTGCATTTTACCTCGTGTATGTCGATGCCGTGATTTAGGGACCACATTGTCTGAAAGTAGTCCTGCATTCGCTGCTTCAGCTCTTCCGGGATCTGATGCAGCACCAAGAAATCCTTAAGATCCCGTAACTTTGTTTGATACAATGACCTCCTGGAGTACATTCTTTGAATAATGGCCGTAACATTACCGAAAACCACGGCATGCATCAGAGCTGGAGCATATGCAATTTGCATATCGTAAAATTATTATTATTGCGTGAAATTTATTTGATCATTTAACAGAGCGACTATCGTTCTCCGTGAATTTTCGTTAAGTGGGAATCGTTGGGAGTTACTAACCGCCGATGAGCATCGTGCAGATGGAAAAGAATTTTTCCGAAAACGTGTTTGCCGAGACGTTTCCAAATCCTACGGATGTTAAGCTGCTGCACGTGAAATACAGAGCCGTGATGTAGCTCTCGGCATGCGTCACGTTTTGCACGGATATCTTTAATCTGTCCGCCAGCGTGTGAATCCACCCTGAAACGAGTTCTTTCTTAGCGACGAGCCTCGAAATATGAGGAAAACATTTTCTAAAATACGGCAGGCTTCGAGAAAACCAATATCCGAGTTTCAGAAAACCGGTAGAATTTTCCGCACGTAAATCCATTTGAATAGGGGGTAAGCAGAATACACGGACGGCGCTCTTAACGCGGCTAACGGATCGAATCTCTCTATAGGCAACGCGAAGCTTTTCGGATCGACTCGTTCGTACCGCAGCTATATACGTTTATTCGTGTGCATATATTTTGCACCGTGGTCCTTGACGTTAGTATACACGAATTCCTTCTCGGCAAGACGCCGTTGTTAATCTACGCGAACGCCAAACTCCACTTACGCCGTGAGCGCGTTCCGACGGAGAACGTGCGCCGTTAAATTCCACACGGAGCAGCTCTCCTAAGAGAAAAGTTTAGGTATTAACTCGAATATAACTACTACTTCTCGAAACGGCGTTTACCACCGAGAATTCACATCTCTCCGTGGACGTGTCGGTGGAAAATGAGACGCTGGAGAGCGATCTGTTGGTGTAAGCGGGCATGTGAAATAGATAATACCGTGGTGGGTCGTTGACCCGCGTTTAGGCGCCCGTCTGAGCTTATTCCAGAGCAACAGGCTGGCCCTTATTTCAAACTTACGACTTCTTTCGAGAACCTTGAAAGGGACACTACGGTCACGGGGGGGATGTAGTATTTTTCTCATCTGGAGAAAATTAGGATTGTTGCGCGTGCAATAAGTTACCCGGGCGCCGGGACCGACCGTCCCGTACGGGAAAAAGATCTCGACATTTTCCAGAAAACTACGCGGCGCATACGTCCATGCGTTTCTTTCGATTTTTCGTTCGTATTGTTATCTTCGTCGGTGGATATATCTGTTCACTTACCAAGGTCCCAGTCATTGTCGTTTCTTAACCTTTCTTTCTCCGCGATTACGAACCACACGCAAGCCAGCCAATGTGCCACCAGGATGAAAAACAGCATCAGCATAGTCAAAATGACGGCACTGTATTGCGAGTACCTGTCCATTTTTTGCAGTAATCGCGCGAGCCTCAGCAATCTTGTAAGTTTTACCAAATGTATATTCCCGTGTCCCGATTCCTACGGGGGAAGGATCTTCGTTAATACGCTCCCAATTAATTACACGTATCGACGTAAATGTTAGACTTTTTTTATCGTGGAGTATCGTTTAGGACGAACAGACTTTCTCAACTATAAATAGGAAAAATACCGTCGATATTGGACTTCGGCGAGAAACCTGAGAGAATAAAATTGTGGATTGATCTCGTTTCATTTGAAATGGAATTCCGCGTTCTTGAATACCGTAGCCCGATAACAATGGACATAATTACGAGATCTCGTGTACCGGGAACTTGGGACGAATGGGGTGATTGTACCATTCATCCGCGGGGATACGTCATTAGACGAAGTTCCGGACGATGCGTTCCGTTTGCCTGAGAAAACGCGGGAGATTGAAACCGATACTTCGTTTCACGTGCTAATGCATTTCACCTTCGACAAACGAACGTCATTCAGGATATGCATTTCGATGTCGCCCGGACGGAATTTCTTACGGAGATCGCCCTTACCGTTCGGAATTTCCTCGGAAATTCGATTTAATACGAAGCTCCCGACGCAATCGGGAGATCCATTTTCCAAAGGAATTCGTAGAGCACGGAAAAACGATATCGTCGCGCATAGAAAAATGTAGAAGGGATCGATAGATGCGTAACGATACTCTGTGAGTTAATAACGCGGGATGAAGGCGGTCGTAAAGCGGAAGGATCGGTTTCGGTAAATAACTTCGCGATTCGATGATAGCGCGAGCGCCGCAGGCATTATTCCATGGGAAATATATCCATAGAAAACTTGAGAAATATAGCATCGAACTTTGTGCAATAACGCGGCCAATACTCGGTTGCAATATCAGGCCGTTACGGGCAAACCTTTTCTGCGGAGAGATAAACTTGTCTGGGTCGTTCCAACGGCAAACTATCGTGCGTTCGAACGCACGAAATAGGGACAGCGATATCTGCACGCGCCGGCACGCGCCAGCACGTGTTTTGCCGCTTCTAGCGTTACTCTCTCAGCTTTTTCGTCCCTTTCTCCCCTGGGATGGACAAAGAAGGCTAGGGCACAGGGGCAAGAGGGCCATCTCGCCCGAACCTTCTCTCACTTGCAATTATTTTTAATGCTTCGGTATCGAAGCTGCATTCCTTTCGCTGGCCTTCTTTGCGCACCCCTAAATGCAAGTCCCGCACGGGATGTGCGTGCGGCTAAGATTTGAAAGCGAATCTAGAAGCATCGTTGGACGTCTACGAGCCGATTGATTTATCGTAGCACAGTGCTAATTTTACACGTAGCAGCCAAACGATTACAATCACATTTTATTTTTGGGGCGAAACGCGTCGCTGCGTATTTAGGGACGGAAGGGTTAAGCCAAACGTCTCGGAGAAACATCGATGATCTACTCACCTCGCCACTGTAAACGTCGGAGGCGTAAAGAAAGTCGAAGGGTAAAGCGGCAACGAGGTCGACGAAGAACCATCCTTTCACGTAATTCACGGCGATACTTTTGCTATTGCTCACGACTTCACCCTTTCTGTTTACGTAGGTTGTTCGGAAGTTTAGGACAATATCTGCGGACAGACGAAAAGTTTATCCTCGTGGTTTTGACAATCGACCGTTACGATTAACGTTTCAGAGTCTTTTGAGTTAAAGATAAGCCTTAGTAGGATGCAATTCTTGCGATTATGTAGGGTTGGAAAGTTTCGGTCTCGCCGGACAAACAATCCGACCGAGGTTCGGTCAAAGAGGTCAAACTGCTTTTGCAGCTTCCGCCTCTCGACGGTTTCGCGTTCTCGTGGAAACGCTGCATCGTGCTTTGCATAACTTTCGGCCTCCGCGAAATGGACTCCGCTTAATCCCGCATGCAAATCGGATTTATCCAAATTCGCCCGGCGCGTTAACTTTTGCATCGAGTGGCTCGCACAAATTTAAGAGGCCGGCCGCCCTGACCCCTCGTCTGGCGCCCCCATAAATCAGACCCCTCGACTTTGACATTAAATGTCTCGCGTGTTTTTGGACGGATCTCGATGAAACTTTTTCCACGTGTTCCTTGGACTCTTGGCTTTCGATCCACGCCACTGAAATGATCCTGCAACGATTAGTTTTTTCGCCACGGTCCCGAGACGGAAAAATGAACCCTGCGATTAAACGGATGAAGATAGAAACTTGTGCGTGGAAGCATCTTAAAATAGACTATTCAACGATTAAAACAAAAAAACATTCATCCCTCTACGACCCCCAGAAGCCGAGAAACGATTTTTTGAACTATGACCTGCACGGCCCCCCGGCCGCCCTGACCCCTCGCCAAGGGCTCCCAAAAATCGGACACCCTCGACTTTGACATTAAATATCTCGCGTGTTTTTGGACGGATCGCGATGAAACTTTTACCACGTATTCCTTGGACTCTTGGCTTTCGATCCGCGCCACTGAAATGATCCTGCAACGATTAGTTTTTTCACCACGGTCCCGAGACGGAAAAATGAACCCTGCGATTAAACAGATGAAGATAGAAACTTGTGCGTGGAAGCATCTTAAAATAGACTATTCAACGATTAAAACAAAAAAACATTCATCCCTCTGCGACCCCCAGAAGCCAAGAAACGATTTTTTGAACTATGACCTGCACGGCCCCCCCGGCCGCCCTGACCCCTCGCCGAGGGCTCCCAAAAATCGGACACCCTCGACTTTGACATTAAATATCTCGCGTGTTTTTGGACGGATCTCGATGAAACTTTTTCCACGTGTTCCTTGGACTCTTGGCTTTCGATCCACGCCACTGAAATGATCCTGCAACGATTAGTTTTTTCACCACGGTCCCGAGACGGAAAAATGAACCCTGCGATTAAACAGATGAAGATAGAAACTTGTGCGTAGAAGCATCTTAAAATAGACTATTCAACGATTAAAACAAAAAAACATTCATCCCTCTGCGACCCCCAGAAGCCAAGAAACGATTTTTTGAACTATGACCTGCACGGCCCCCCCGGCCGCCCTGACCCCTCGCCGAGGGCTCCCAAAAATCGGACACCCTCGACTTTGACATTAAATATCTCGCGTGTTTTTGGACGGATCGCGATGAAACTTTTACCACGTATTCCTTGGACTCTTGGCTTTCGATCCGCGCCACTGAAATGATCCTGCAACGATTAGTTTTTTCACCACGGTCCCGAGACGGAAAAATGAACCCTGCGATTAAACAGATGAAGATAGAAACTTGTGCGTGGAAGCATCTTAAAATAGACTATTCAACGATTAAAACAAAAAAACATTCATCCCTCTGCGACCCCCAGAAGCCGAGAAACGATATTTCAAACATTAGTCTGCACGGCCCCCCCGGCCGCCCTGACCCCTCGCCGAGGGCTCCCAAAAATCGGACTCCCTCGACTTTGACATTAAATATCTCGCGTGTTTTTGGACGGATCGCGATGAAACTTTTACCACGTATTCCTTGGACTCTTGGCTTTCGATCCGCGCCACTGAAATGATCCTGCAACGATTAGTTTTTTCACCACGGTCCCGAGACGGAAAAATGAACCCTGCGATTAAACAGATGAAGATAGAAACTTGTGCGTGGAAGCATCTTAAAATAGACTATTCAACGATTAAAACAAAAAAACATTCATCCCTCTGCGACCCCCAGAAGCCAAGAAACGATTTTTTGAACTATGACCTGCACGGCCCCCCCGGCCGCCCTGACCCCTCGCCGAGGGCTCCCAAAAATCGGACACCCTCGACTTTGACATTAAATATCTCGCGTGTTTTTGGACGGATCTCGATGAAACTTTTTCCACGTGTTCCTTGGACTCTTGGCTTTCGATCCACGCCACTGAAATGATCCTGCAACGATTAGTTTTTTCACCACGGTCCCGAGACGGAAAAATGAACCCTGCGATTAAACAGATGAAGATAGAAACTTGTGCGTAGAAGCATCTTAAAATAGACTATTCAACGATTAAAACAAAAAAACATTCATCCCTCTGCGACCCCCAGAAGCCAAGAAACGATTTTTTGAACTATGACCTGCACGGCCCCCCCGGCCGCCCTGACCCCTCGCCGAGGGCTCCCAAAAATCGGACACCCTCGACTTTGACATTAAATATCTCGCGTGTTTTTGGACGGATCGCGATGAAACTTTTACCACGTATTCCTTGGACTCTTGGCTTTCGATCCGCGCCACTGAAATGATCCTGCAACGATTAGTTTTTTCACCACGGTCCCGAGACGGAAAAATGAACCCTGCGATTAAACAGATGAAGATAGAAACTTGTGCGTGGAAGCATCTTAAAATAGACTATTCAACGATTAAAACAAAAAAACATTCATCCCTCTGCGACCCCCAGAAGCCGAGAAACGATATTTCAAACATTAGTCTGCACGGCCCCCCCGGCCGCCCTGACCCCTCGCCGAGGGCTCCCAAAAATCGGACTCCCTCGACTTTGACATTAAATATCTCGCGTGTTTTTGGACGGATCGCGATGAAACTTTTACCACGTATTCCTTGGACTCTTGGCTTTCGATCCGCGCCACTGAAATGATCCTGCAACGATTAGTTTTTTCACCACGGTCCCGAGACGGAAAAATGAACCCTGCGATTAAACGGATGAAGATAGAAACTTGTGCGTGGAAGCATCTTAAAATAGACTATTCAACGATTAAAACAAAAAAACATTCATCCCTCTGCGACCCCCAGAAGCCAAGAAACGATTTTTTGAACTATGACCTGCACGGCCCCCCCGGCCGCCCTGACCCCTCGCCAAGGGCTCCCAAAAATCGGACACCCTCGACTTTGACATTAAATATCTCGCGTGTTTTTGGACGGATCGCGATGAAACTTTTACCACGTATTCCTTGGACTCTTGGCTTTCGATCCGCGCCACTGAAATGATCCTGCAACGATTAGTTTTTTCACCACGGTCCCGAGACGGAAAAATGAACCCTGCGATTAAACAGATGAAGATAGAAACTTGTGCGTGGAAGCATCTTAAAATAGACTATTCAACGATTAAAACAAAAAAACATTCATCCCTCTGCGACCCCCAGAAGCCGAGAAACGATATTTCAAACATTAGTCTGCACGGCCCCCCCGGCCGCCCTGACCCCTCGCCGAGGGCTCCCAAAAATCGGACTCCCTCGACTTTGACATTAAATATCTCGCGTGTTTTTGGACGGATCGCGATGAAACTTTTACCACGTATTCCTTGGACTCTTGGCTTTCGATCCGCGCCACTGAAATGATCCTGCAACGATTAGTTTTTTCACCACGGTCCCGAGACGGAAAAATGAACCCTGCGATTAAACAGATGAAGATAGAAACTTGTGCGTGGAAGCATCTTAAAATAGACTATTCAACGATTAAAACAAAAAAACATTCATCCCTCTGCGACCCCCAGAAGCCAAGAAACGATTTTTTGAACTATGACCTGCACGGCCCCCCCGGCCGCCCTGACCCCTCGCCGAGGGCTCCCAAAAATCGGACACCCTCGACTTTGACATTAAATATCTCGCGTGTTTTTGGACGGATCTCGATGAAACTTTTTCCACGTGTTCCTTGGACTCTTGGCTTTCGATCCACGCCACTGAAATGATCCTGCAACGATTAGTTTTTTCACCACGGTCCCGAGACGGAAAAATGAACCCTGCGATTAAACAGATGAAGATAGAAACTTGTGCGTAGAAGCATCTTAAAATAGACTATTCAACGATTAAAACAAAAAAACATTCATCCCTCTGCGACCCCCAGAAGCCAAGAAACGATTTTTTGAACTATGACCTGCACGGCCCCCCCGGCCGCCCTGACCCCTCGCCGAGGGCTCCCAAAAATCGGACACCCTCGACTTTGACATTAAATATCTCGCGTGTTTTTGGACGGATCGCGATGAAACTTTTACCACGTATTCCTTGGACTCTTGGCTTTCGATCCGCGCCACTGAAATGATCCTGCAACGATTAGTTTTTTCACCACGGTCCCGAGACGGAAAAATGAACCCTGCGATTAAACAGATGAAGATAGAAACTTGTGCGTGGAAGCATCTTAAAATAGACTATTCAACGATTAAAACAAAAAAACATTCATCCCTCTGCGACCCCCAGAAGCCGAGAAACGATATTTCAAACATTAGTCTGCACGGCCCCCCCGGCCGCCCTGACCCCTCGCCGAGGGCTCCCAAAAATCGGACTCCCTCGACTTTGACATTAAATATCTCGCGTGTTTTTGGACGGATCGCGATGAAACTTTTACCACGTATTCCTTGGACTCTTGGCTTTCGATCCGCGCCACTGAAATGATCCTGCAACGATTAGTTTTTTCACCACGGTCCCGAGACGGAAAAATGAACCCTGCGATTAAACGGATGAAGATAGAAACTTGTGCGTGGAAGCATCTTAAAATAGACTATTCAACGATTAAAACAAAAAAACATTCATCCCTCTGCGACCCCCAGAAGCCAAGAAACGATTTTTTGAACTATGACCTGCACGGCCCCCCCGGCCGCCCTGACCCCTCGCCAAGGGCTCCCAAAAATCGGACACCCTCGACTTTGACATTAAATATCTCGCGTGTTTTTGGACGGATCGCGATGAAACTTTTACCACGTATTCCTTGGACTCTTGGCTTTCGATCCGCGCCACTGAAATGATCCTGCAACGATTAGTTTTTTCACCACGGTCCCGAGACGGAAAAATGAACCCTGCGATTAAACAGATGAAGATAGAAACTTGTGCGTGGAAGCATCTTAAAATAGACTATTCAACGATTAAAACAAAAAAACATTCATCCCTCTGCGACCCCCAGAAGCCAAGAAACGATTTTTTGAACTATGACCTGCACGGCCCCCCCGGCCGCCCTGACCCCTCGCCGAGGGCTCCCAAAAATCGGACACCCTCGACTTTGACATTAAATATCTCGCGTGTTTTTGGACGGATCTCGATGAAACTTTTTCCACGTGTTCCTTGGACTCTTGGCTTTCGATCCACGCCACTGAAATGATCCTGCAACGATTAGTTTTTTCACCACGGTCCCGAGACGGAAAAATGAACCCTGCGATTAAACAGATGAAGATAGAAACTTGTGCGTAGAAGCATCTTAAAATAGACTATTCAACGATTAAAACAAAAAAACATTCATCCCTCTGCGACCCCCAGAAGCCAAGAAACGATTTTTTGAACTATGACCTGCACGGCCCCCCCGGCCGCCCTGACCCCTCGCCGAGGGCTCCCAAAAATCGGACACCCTCGACTTTGACATTAAATATCTCGCGTGTTTTTGGACGGATCGCGATGAAACTTTTACCACGTATTCCTTGGACTCTTGGCTTTCGATCCGCGCCACTGAAATGATCCTGCAACGATTAGTTTTTTCACCACGGTCCCGAGACGGAAAAATGAACCCTGCGATTAAACAGATGAAGATAGAAACTTGTGCGTGGAAGCATCTTAAAATAGACTATTCAACGATTAAAACAAAAAAACATTCATCCCTCTGCGACCCCCAGAAGCCAAGAAACGATTTTTTGAACTATGACCTGCACGGCCCCCCCGGCCGCCCTGACCCCTCGCCGAGGGCTCCCAAAAATCGGACACCCTCGACTTTGACATTAAATATCTCGCGTGTTTTTGGACGGATCTCGATGAAACTTTTTCCACGTGTTCCTTGGACTCTTGGCTTTCGATCCACGCCACTGAAATGATCCTGCAACGATTAGTTTTTTCACCACGGTCCCGAGACGGAAAAATGAACCCTGCGATTAAACAGATGAAGATAGAAACTTGTGCGTAGAAGCATCTTAAAATAGACTATTCAACGATTAAAACAAAAAAACATTCATCCCTCTGCGACCCCCAGAAGCCAAGAAACGATTTTTTGAACTATGACCTGCACGGCCCCCCCGGCCGCCCTGACCCCTCGCCGAGGGCTCCCAAAAATCGGACACCCTCGACTTTGACATTAAATATCTCGCGTGTTTTTGGACGGATCGCGATGAAACTTTTACCACGTATTCCTTGGACTCTTGGCTTTCGATCCGCGCCACTGAAATGATCCTGCAACGATTAGTTTTTTCACCACGGTCCCGAGACGGAAAAATGAACCCTGCGATTAAACAGATGAAGATAGAAACTTGTGCGTGGAAGCATCTTAAAATAGACTATTCAACGATTAAAACAAAAAAACATTCATCCCTCTGCGACCCCCAGAAGCCGAGAAACGATATTTCAAACATTAGTCTGCACGGCCCCCCCGGCCGCCCTGACCCCTCGCCGAGGGCTCCCAAAAATCGGACTCCCTCGACTTTGACATTAAATATCTCGCGTGTTTTTGGACGGATCGCGATGAAACTTTTACCACGTATTCCTTGGACTCTTGGCTTTCGATCCGCGCCACTGAAATGATCCTGCAACGATTAGTTTTTTCACCACGGTCCCGAGACGGAAAAATGAACCCTGCGATTAAACGGATGAAGATAGAAACTTGTGCGTGGAAGCATCTTAAAATAGACTATTCAACGATTAAAACAAAAAAACATTCATCCCTCTGCGACCCCCAGAAGCCAAGAAACGATTTTTTGAACTATGACCTGCACGGCCCCCCCGGCCGCCCTGACCCCTCGCCAAGGGCTCCCAAAAATCGGACACCCTCGACTTTGACATTAAATATCTCGCGTGTTTTTGGACGGATCGCGATGAAACTTTTACCACGTATTCCTTGGACTCTTGGCTTTCGATCCGCGCCACTGAAATGATCCTGCAACGATTAGTTTTTTCACCACGGTCCCGAGACGGAAAAATGAACCCTGCGATTAAACAGATGAAGATAGAAACTTGTGCGTGGAAGCATCTTAAAATAGACTATTCAACGATTAAAACAAAAAAACATTCATCCCTCTGCGACCCCCAGAAGCCAAGAAACGATTTTTTGAACTATGACCTGCACGGCCCCCCCGGCCGCCCTGACCCCTCGCCGAGGGCTCCCAAAAATCGGACACCCTCGACTTTGACATTAAATATCTCGCGTGTTTTTGGACGGATCTCGATGAAACTTTTTCCACGTGTTCCTTGGACTCTTGGCTTTCGATCCACGCCACTGAAATGATCCTGCAACGATTAGTTTTTTCACCACGGTCCCGAGACGGAAAAATGAACCCTGCGATTAAACAGATGAAGATAGAAACTTGTGCGTAGAAGCATCTTAAAATAGACTATTCAACGATTAAAACAAAAAAACATTCATCCCTCTGCGACCCCCAGAAGCCAAGAAACGATTTTTTGAACTATGACCTGCACGGCCCCCCCGGCCGCCCTGACCCCTCGCCGAGGGCTCCCAAAAATCGGACACCCTCGACTTTGACATTAAATATCTCGCGTGTTTTTGGACGGATCGCGATGAAACTTTTACCACGTATTCCTTGGACTCTTGGCTTTCGATCCGCGCCACTGAAATGATCCTGCAACGATTAGTTTTTTCACCACGGTCCCGAGACGGAAAAATGAACCCTGCGATTAAACAGATGAAGATAGAAACTTGTGCGTGGAAGCATCTTAAAATAGACTATTCAACGATTAAAACAAAAAAACATTCATCCCTCTGCGACCCCCAGAAGCCAAGAAACGATTTTTTGAACTATGACCTGCACGGCCCCCCCGGCCGCCCTGACCCCTCGCCGAGGGCTCCCAAAAATCGGACACCCTCGACTTTGACATTAAATATCTCGCGTGTTTTTGGACGGATCTCGATGAAACTTTTTCCACGTGTTCCTTGGACTCTTGGCTTTCGATCCACGCCACTGAAATGATCCTGCAACGATTAGTTTTTTCACCACGGTCCCGAGACGGAAAAATGAACCCTGCGATTAAACAGATGAAGATAGAAACTTGTGCGTAGAAGCATCTTAAAATAGACTATTCAACGATTAAAACAAAAAAACATTCATCCCTCTGCGACCCCCAGAAGCCAAGAAACGATTTTTTGAACTATGACCTGCACGGCCCCCCCGGCCGCCCTGACCCCTCGCCGAGGGCTCCCAAAAATCGGACACCCTCGACTTTGACATTAAATATCTCGCGTGTTTTTGGACGGATCGCGATGAAACTTTTACCACGTATTCCTTGGACTCTTGGCTTTCGATCCGCGCCACTGAAATGATCCTGCAACGATTAGTTTTTTCACCACGGTCCCGAGACGGAAAAATGAACCCTGCGATTAAACAGATGAAGATAGAAACTTGTGCGTGGAAGCATCTTAAAATAGACTATTCAACGATTAAAACAAAAAAACATTCATCCCTCTGCGACCCCCAGAAGCCGAGAAACGATATTTCAAACATTAGTCTGCACGGCCCCCCCGGCCGCCCTGACCCCTCGCCGAGGGCTCCCAAAAATCGGACTCCCTCGACTTTGACATTAAATATCTCGCGTGTTTTTGGACGGATCGCGATGAAACTTTTACCACGTATTCCTTGGACTCTTGGCTTTCGATCCGCGCCACTGAAATGATCCTGCAACGATTAGTTTTTTCACCACGGTCCCGAGACGGAAAAATGAACCCTGCGATTAAACAGATGAAGATAGAAACTTGTGCGTGGAAGCATCTTAAAATAGACTATTCAACGATTAAAACAAAAAAACATTCATCCCTCTGCGACCCCCAGAAGCCAAGAAACGATTTTTTGAACTATGACCTGCACGGCCCCCCCGGCCGCCCTGACCCCTCGCCGAGGGCTCCCAAAAATCGGACACCCTCGACTTTGACATTAAATATCTCGCGTGTTTTTGGACGGATCTCGATGAAACTTTTTCCACGTGTTCCTTGGACTCTTGGCTTTCGATCCACGCCACTGAAATGATCCTGCAACGATTAGTTTTTTCACCACGGTCCCGAGACGGAAAAATGAACCCTGCGATTAAACAGATGAAGATAGAAACTTGTGCGTAGAAGCATCTTAAAATAGACTATTCAACGATTAAAACAAAAAAACATTCATCCCTCTGCGACCCCCAGAAGCCAAGAAACGATTTTTTGAACTATGACCTGCACGGCCCCCCCGGCCGCCCTGACCCCTCGCCGAGGGCTCCCAAAAATCGGACACCCTCGACTTTGACATTAAATATCTCGCGTGTTTTTGGACGGATCGCGATGAAACTTTTACCACGTATTCCTTGGACTCTTGGCTTTCGATCCGCGCCACTGAAATGATCCTGCAACGATTAGTTTTTTCACCACGGTCCCGAGACGGAAAAATGAACCCTGCGATTAAACAGATGAAGATAGAAACTTGTGCGTGGAAGCATCTTAAAATAGACTATTCAACGATTAAAACAAAAAAACATTCATCCCTCTGCGACCCCCAGAAGCCGAGAAACGATATTTCAAACATTAGTCTGCACGGCCCCCCCGGCCGCCCTGACCCCTCGCCGAGGGCTCCCAAAAATCGGACTCCCTCGACTTTGACATTAAATATCTCGCGTGTTTTTGGACGGATCGCGATGAAACTTTTACCACGTATTCCTTGGACTCTTGGCTTTCGATCCGCGCCACTGAAATGATCCTGCAACGATTAGTTTTTTCACCACGGTCCCGAGACGGAAAAATGAACCCTGCGATTAAACGGATGAAGATAGAAACTTGTGCGTGGAAGCATCTTAAAATAGACTATTCAACGATTAAAACAAAAAAACATTCATCCCTCTGCGACCCCCAGAAGCCAAGAAACGATTTTTTGAACTATGACCTGCACGGCCCCCCCGGCCGCCCTGACCCCTCGCCAAGGGCTCCCAAAAATCGGACACCCTCGACTTTGACATTAAATATCTCGCGTGTTTTTGGACGGATCGCGATGAAACTTTTACCACGTATTCCTTGGACTCTTGGCTTTCGATCCGCGCCACTGAAATGATCCTGCAACGATTAGTTTTTTCACCACGGTCCCGAGACGGAAAAATGAACCCTGCGATTAAACGGATGAAGATAGAAACTTGTGCGTAGAAGCATCTTAAAATAGACTATTCAACGATTAAAACAAAAAAACATTCATCCCTCTGCGACCCCCAGAAGCCAAGAAACGATTTTTTGAACTATGACCTGCACGGCCCCCCCGGCCGCCCTGACCCCTCGCCAAGGGCTCCCAAAAATCGGACACCCTCGACTTTGACATTAAATATCTCGCGTGTTTTTGGACGGATCGCGATGAAACTTTTACCACGTATTCCTTGGACTCTTGGCTTTCGATCCGCGCCACTGAAATGATCCTGCAACGATTAGTTTTTTCACCACGGTCCCGAGACGGAAAAATGAACCCTGCGATTAAACGGATGAAGATAGAAACTTGTGCGTGGAAGCATCTTAAAATAGACTATTCAACGATTAAAACAAAAAAACATTCATCCCTCTGCGACCCCCAGAAGCCAAGAAACGATTTTTTGAACTATGACCTGCACGGCCCCCCCGGCCGCCCTGACCCCTCGCCAAGGGCTCCCAAAAATCGGACACCCTCGACTTTGACATTAAATATCTCGCGTGTTTTTGGACGGATCGCGATGAAACTTTTACCACGTATTCCTTGGACTCTTGGCTTTCGATCCGCGCCACTGAAATGATCCTGCAACGATTAGTTTTTTCACCACGGTCCCGAGACGGAAAAATGAACCCTGCGATTAAACGGATGAAGATAGAAACTTGTGCGTAGAAGCATCTTAAAATAGACTATTCAACGATTAAAACAAAAAAACATTCATCCCTCTGCGACCCCCAGAAGCCAAGAAACGATTTTTTGAACTATGACCTGCACGGCCCCCCCGGCCGCCCTGACCCCTCGCCAAGGGCTCCCAAAAATCGGACACCCTCGACTTTGACATTAAATATCTCGCGTGTTTTTGGACGGATCGCGATGAAACTTTTACCACGTATTCCTTGGACTCTTGGCTTTCGATCCGCGCCACTGAAATGATCCTGCAACGATTAGTTTTTTCACCACGGTCCCGAGACGGAAAAATGAACCCTGCGATTAAACGGATGAAGATAGAAACTTGTGCGTGGAAGCATCTTAAAATAGACTATTCAACGATTAAAACAAAAAAACATTCATCCCTCTGCGACCCCCAGAAGCCAAGAAACGATTTTTTGAACTATGACCTGCACGGCCCCCCCGGCCGCCCTGACCCCTCGCCAAGGGCTCCCAAAAATCGGACACCCTCGACTTTGACATTAAATATCTCGCGTGTTTTTGGACGGATCGCGATGAAACTTTTACCACGTATTCCTTGGACTCTTGGCTTTCGATCCGCGCCACTGAAATGATCCTGCAACGATTAGTTTTTTCACCACGGTCCCGAGACGGAAAAATGAACCCTGCGATTAAACGGATGAAGATAGAAACTTGTGCGTAGAAGCATCTTAAAATAGACTATTCAACGATTAAAACAAAAAAACATTCATCCCTCTGCGACCCCCAGAAGCCAAGAAACGATTTTTTGAACTATGACCTGCACGGCCCCCCCGGCCGCCCTGACCCCTCGCCGAGGGCTCCCAAAAATCGGACACCCTCGACTTTGACATTAAATATCTCGCGTGTTTTTGGACGGATCGCGATGAAACTTTTACCACGTATTCCTTGGACTCTTGGCTTTCGATCCGCGCCACTGAAATGATCCTGCAACGATTAGTTTTTTCACCACGGTCCCGAGACGGAAAAATGAACCCTGCGATTAAACGGATGAAGATAGAAACTTGTGCGTGGAAGCATCTTAAAATAGACTATTCAACGATTAAAACAAAAAAACATTCATCCCTCTGCGACCCCCAGAAGCCAAGAAACGATTTTTTGAACTATGACCTGCACGGCCCCCCCGGCCGCCCTGACCCCTCGCCTAGGGCTCCCAAAAATCGGACACCCTCGACTTTGACATTAAATATCTCGCGTGTTTTTGGACGGATCGCGATGAAACTTTTACCACGTATTCCTTGGACTCTTGGCTTTCGATCCGCGCCACTGAAATGATCCTGCAACGATTAGTTTTTTCACCACGGTCCCGAGACGGAAAAATGAACCCTGCGATTAAACAGATGAAGATAGAAACTTGTGCGTGGAAGCATCTTAAAATAGACTATTCAACGATTAAAACAAAAAAACATTCATCCCTCTGCGACCCCCAGAAGCCAAGAAACGATTTTTTGAACTATGACCTGCACGGCCCCCCCGGCCGCCCTGACCCCTCGCCGAGGGCTCCCAAAAATCGGACACCCTCGACTTTGACATTAAATATCTCGCGTGTTTTTGGACGGATCTCGATGAAACTTTTTCCACGTGTTCCTTGGACTCTTGGCTTTCGATCCACGCCACTGAAATGATCCTGCAACGATTAGTTTTTTCACCACGGTCCCGAGACGGAAAAATGAACCCTGCGATTAAACAGATGAAGATAGAAACTTGTGCGTAGAAGCATCTTAAAATAGACTATTCAACGATTAAAACAAAAAAACATTCATCCCTCTGCGACCCCCAGAAGCCAAGAAACGATTTTTTGAACTATGACCTGCACGGCCCCCCCGGCCGCCCTGACCCCTCGCCGAGGGCTCCCAAAAATCGGACACCCTCGACTTTGACATTAAATATCTCGCGTGTTTTTGGACGGATCGCGATGAAACTTTTACCACGTATTCCTTGGACTCTTGGCTTTCGATCCGCGCCACTGAAATGATCCTGCAACGATTAGTTTTTTCACCACGGTCCCGAGACGGAAAAATGAACCCTGCGATTAAACGGATGAAGATAGAAACTTGTGCGTGGAAGCATCTTAAAATAGACTATTCAACGATTAAAACAAAAAAACATTCATCCCTCTGCGACCCCCAGAAGCCAAGAAACGATTTTTTGAACTATGACCTGCACGGCCCCCCCGGCCGCCCTGACCCCTCGCCAAGGGCTCCCAAAAATCGGACACCCTCGACTTTGACATTAAATATCTCGCGTGTTTTTGGACGGATCGCGATGAAACTTTTACCACGTATTCCTTGGACTCTTGGCTTTCGATCCGCGCCACTGAAATGATCCTGCAACGATTAGTTTTTTCACCACGGTCCCGAGACGGAAAAATGAACCCTGCGATTAAACGGATGAAGATAGAAACTTGTGCGTAGAAGCATCTTAAAATAGACTATTCAACGATTAAAACAAAAAAACATTCATCCCTCTGCGACCCCCAGAAGCCAAGAAACGATTTTTTGAACTATGACCTGCACGGCCCCCCCGGCCGCCCTGACCCCTCGCCAAGGGCTCCCAAAAATCGGACACCCTCGACTTTGACATTAAATATCTCGCGTGTTTTTGGACGGATCGCGATGAAACTTTTACCACGTATTCCTTGGACTCTTGGCTTTCGATCCGCGCCACTGAAATGATCCTGCAACGATTAGTTTTTTCACCACGGTCCCGAGACGGAAAAATGAACCCTGCGATTAAACGGATGAAGATAGAAACTTGTGCGTGGAAGCATCTTAAAATAGACTATTCAACGATTAAAACAAAAAAACATTCATCCCTCTGCGACCCCCAGAAGCCAAGAAACGATTTTTTGAACTATGACCTGCACGGCCCCCCCGGCCGCCCTGACCCCTCGCCAAGGGCTCCCAAAAATCGGACACCCTCGACTTTGACATTAAATATCTCGCGTGTTTTTGGACGGATCGCGATGAAACTTTTACCACGTATTCCTTGGACTCTTGGCTTTCGATCCGCGCCACTGAAATGATCCTGCAACGATTAGTTTTTTCACCACGGTCCCGAGACGGAAAAATGAACCCTGCGATTAAACGGATGAAGATAGAAACTTGTGCGTAGAAGCATCTTAAAATAGACTATTCAACGATTAAAACAAAAAAACATTCATCCCTCTGCGACCCCCAGAAGCCAAGAAACGATTTTTTGAACTATGACCTGCACGGCCCCCCCGGCCGCCCTGACCCCTCGCCAAGGGCTCCCAAAAATCGGACACCCTCGACTTTGACATTAAATATCTCGCGTGTTTTTGGACGGATCGCGATGAAACTTTTACCACGTATTCCTTGGACTCTTGGCTTTCGATCCGCGCCACTGAAATGATCCTGCAACGATTAGTTTTTTCACCACGGTCCCGAGACGGAAAAATGAACCCTGCGATTAAACGGATGAAGATAGAAACTTGTGCGTGGAAGCATCTTAAAATAGACTATTCAACGATTAAAACAAAAAAACATTCATCCCTCTGCGACCCCCAGAAGCCAAGAAACGATTTTTTGAACTATGACCTGCACGGCCCCCCCGGCCGCCCTGACCCCTCGCCTAGGGCTCCCAAAAATCGGACACCCTCGACTTTGACATTAAATATCTCGCGTGTTTTTGGACGGATCGCGATGAAACTTTTACCACGTATTCCTTGGACTCTTGGCTTTCGATCCGCGCCACTGAAATGATCCTGCAACGATTAGTTTTTTCGCCACGGTCCCGAGACGGAAAAATGAACCCTGCGATTAAACGGATGAAGATAGAAACTTGTGCGTGGAAGCATCTTAAAATAGACTATTCAACGATTAAAACAAAAAAAAATTCATCCCTCTGCGACCCCCAGAAGCCGAGAAACGATATTTCAAACATTAGTCTGCACGGCCCCCCCCGGCCGCCCTGACCCCTCGCCGAGGGCTCCCAAAAATCGGACTCCCTCGACTTTGACATTAAATGTCTCGCGTGTTTTTGGACGGATCTCGATGAAACTTTTTCCACGTGT
Source organism: Cerceris ruficornis (assembly GCA_963989415.1). NCBI lineage: Eukaryota > Metazoa > Arthropoda > Insecta > Hymenoptera > Crabronidae > Cerceris > Cerceris ruficornis. Next base: position 15,894,377 of record OZ022527.1, on the reverse strand, counting down.
TCCTTGGACTCTTGGCTTTCGATCCACGCCACTGAAATGATCCTGCAACGATTAGTTTTTTCGCCACGGTCCCGAGACGGAAAAATGAACCCTGCGATTAAACGGATGAAGATAGAAACTTGTGCGTGGAAGCATCTTAAAATAGACTATTCAACGATTAAAACAAAAAAACATTCATCCCTCTACGACCCCCAGAAGCCGAGAAACGATTTTTTGAACTATGACCTGCACGGCCCCCCCGGCCGCCCTGACCCCTCGCCAAGGGCTCCCAAAAATCGGACACCCTCGACTTTGACATTAAATATCTCGCGTGTTTTTGGACGGATCGCGATGAAACTTTTACCACGTATTCCTTGGACTCTTGGCTTTCGATCCGCGCCACTGAAATGATCCTGCAACGATTAGTTTTTTCACCACGGTCCCGAGACGGAAAAATGAACCCTGCGATTAAACGGATGAAGATAGAAACTTGTGCGTGGAAGCATCTTAAAATAGACTATTCAACGATTAAAACAAAAAAACATTCATCCCTCTGCGACCCCCAGAAGCCAAGAAACGATTTTTTGAACTATGACCTGCACGGCCCCCCCGGCCGCCCTGACCCCTCGCCTAGGGCTCCCAAAAATCGGACACCCTCGACTTTGACATTAAATATCTCGCGTGTTTTTGGACGGATCGCGATGAAACTTTTACCACGTATTCCTTGGACTCTTGGCTTTCGATCCGCGCCACTGAAATGATCCTGCAACGATTAGTTTTTTCACCACGGTCCCGAGACGGAAAAATGAACCCTGCGATTAAACGGATGAAGATAGAAACTTGTGCGTGGAAGCATCTTAAAATAGACTATTCAACGATTAAAACAAAAAAACATTCATCCCTCTGCGACCCCCAGAAGCCGAGAAACGATATTTCAAACATTAGTCTGCACGGCCCCCCCGGCCGCCCTGACCCCTCGCCGAGGGCTCCCAAAAATCGGACTCCCTCGACTTTGACATTAAATATCTCGCGTGTTTTTGGACGGATCTCGATGAAACTTTTTCCACGTGTTCCTTGGACTCTTGGCTTTCGATCCGCGCCACTGAAATGATCCTGCAACGATTAGTTTTTTCGCCACGGTCCCGAGACGGAAAAATGAACCCTGCGATTAAACGGATGAAGATAGAAACTTGTGCGTGGAAGCATCTTAAAATAGACTATTCAACGATTAAAACAAAAAAAAATTCATCCCTCTGCGACCCCCAGAAGCCGAGAAACGATATTTCAAACATTAGTCTGCACGGCCCCCCCCGGCCGCCCTGACCCCTCGCCGAGGGCTCCCAAAAATCGGACTCCCTCGACTTTGACATTAAATGTCTCGCGTGTTTTTGGACGGATCTCGATGAAACTTTTTCCACGTGTTCCTTGGACTCTTGGCTTTCGATCCACGCCACTGAAATGATCCTGCAACGATTAGTTTTTTCGCCACGGTCCCGAGACGGAAAAATGAACCCTGCGATTAAACGGATGAAGATAGAAACTTGTGCGTAGAAGCATCTTAAAATAGACTATTCAACGATTAAAACAAAAAAACATTCATCCCTCTGCGACCCCCAGAAGCCAAGAAACGATTTTTTGAACTATGACCTGCACGGCCCCCCCGGCCGCCCTGACCCCTCGCCAAGGGCTCCCAAAAATCGGACACCCTCGACTTTGACATTAAATATCTCGCGTGTTTTTGGACGGATCGCGATGAAACTTTTACCACGTATTCCTTGGACTCTTGGCTTTCGATCCGCGCCACTGAAATGATCCTGCAACGATTAGTTTTTTCACCACGGTCCCGAGACGGAAAAATGAACCCTGCGATTAAACGGATGAAGATAGAAACTTGTGCGTGGAAGCATCTTAAAATAGACTATTCAACGATTAAAACAAAAAAACATTCATCCCTCTGCGACCCCCAGAAGCCAAGAAACGATTTTTTGAACTATGACCTGCACGGCCCCCCCGGCCGCCCTGACCCCTCGCCTAGGGCTCCCAAAAATCGGACACCCTCGACTTTGACATTAAATATCTCGCGTGTTTTTGGACGGATCGCGATGAAACTTTTACCACGTATTCCTTGGACTCTTGGCTTTCGATCCGCGCCACTGAAATGATCCTGCAACGATTAGTTTTTTCGCCACGGTCCCGAGACGGAAAAATGAACCCTGCGATTAAACGGATGAAGATAGAAACTTGTGCGTGGAAGCATCTTAAAATAGACTATTCAACGATTAAAACAAAAAAAAATTCATCCCTCTGCGACCCCCAGAAGCCGAGAAACGATATTTCAAACATTAGTCTGCACGGCCCCCCCCGGCCGCCCTGACCCCTCGCCGAGGGCTCCCAAAAATCGGACTCCCTCGACTTTGACATTAAATGTCTCGCGTGTTTTTGGACGGATCTCGATGAAACTTTTTCCACGTGTTCCTTGGACTCTTGGCTTTCGATCCACGCCACTGAAATGATCCTGCAACGATTAGTTTTTTCGCCACGGTCCCGAGACGGAAAAATGAACCCTGCGATTAAACGGATGAAGATAGAAACTTGTGCGTGGAAGCATCTTAAAATAGACTATTCAACGATTAAAACAAAAAAACATTCATCCCTCTACGACCCCCAGAAGCCGAGAAACGATTTTTTGAACTATGACCTGCACGGCCCCCCCGGCCGCCCTGACCCCTCGCCAAGGGCTCCCAAAAATCGGACACCCTCGACTTTGACATTAAATATCTCGCGTGTTTTTGGACGGATCGCGATGAAACTTTTACCACGTATTCCTTGGACTCTTGGCTTTCGATCCGCGCCACTGAAATGATCCTGCAACGATTAGTTTTTTCACCACGGTCCCGAGACGGAAAAATGAACCCTGCGATTAAACGGATGAAGATAGAAACTTGTGCGTGGAAGCATCTTAAAATAGACTATTCAACGATTAAAACAAAAAAACATTCATCCCTCTGCGACCCCCAGAAGCCAAGAAACGATTTTTTGAACTATGACCTGCACGGCCCCCCCGGCCGCCCTGACCCCTCGCCTAGGGCTCCCAAAAATCGGACACCCTCGACTTTGACATTAAATATCTCGCGTGTTTTTGGACGGATCGCGATGAAACTTTTACCACGTATTCCTTGGACTCTTGGCTTTCGATCCGCGCCACTGAAATGATCCTGCAACGATTAGTTTTTTCACCACGGTCCCGAGACGGAAAAATGAACCCTGCGATTAAACGGATGAAGATAGAAACTTGTGCGTGGAAGCATCTTAAAATAGACTATTCAACGATTAAAACAAAAAAACATTCATCCCTCTGCGACCCCCAGAAGCCGAGAAACGATATTTCAAACATTAGTCTGCACGGCCCCCCCGGCCGCCCTGACCCCTCGCCGAGGGCTCCCAAAAATCGGACTCCCTCGACTTTGACATTAAATATCTCGCGTGTTTTTGGACGGATCTCGATGAAACTTTTTCCACGTGTTCCTTGGACTCTTGGCTTTCGATCCGCGCCACTGAAATGATCCTGCAACGATTAGTTTTTTCGCCACGGTCCCGAGACGGAAAAATGAACCCTGCGATTAAACGGATGAAGATAGAAACTTGTGCGTGGAAGCATCTTAAAATAGACTATTCAACGATTAAAACAAAAAAAAATTCATCCCTCTGCGACCCCCAGAAGCCGAGAAACGATATTTCAAACATTAGTCTGCACGGCCCCCCCCGGCCGCCCTGACCCCTCGCCGAGGGCTCCCAAAAATCGGACTCCCTCGACTTTGACATTAAATGTCTCGCGTGTTTTTGGACGGATCTCGATGAAACTTTTTCCACGTGTTCCTTGGACTCTTGGCTTTCGATCCACGCCACTGAAATGATCCTGCAACGATTAGTTTTTTCGCCACGGTCCCGAGACGGAAAAATGAACCCTGCGATTAAACGGATGAAGATAGAAACTTGTGCGTAGAAGCATCTTAAAATAGACTATTCAACGATTAAAACAAAAAAACATTCATCCCTCTGCGACCCCCAGAAGCCAAGAAACGATTTTTTGAACTATGACCTGCACGGCCCCCCCGGCCGCCCTGACCCCTCGCCAAGGGCTCCCAAAAATCGGACACCCTCGACTTTGACATTAAATATCTCGCGTGTTTTTGGACGGATCGCGATGAAACTTTTACCACGTATTCCTTGGACTCTTGGCTTTCGATCCGCGCCACTGAAATGATCCTGCAACGATTAGTTTTTTCACCACGGTCCCGAGACGGAAAAATGAACCCTGCGATTAAACGGATGAAGATAGAAACTTGTGCGTGGAAGCATCTTAAAATAGACTATTCAACGATTAAAACAAAAAAACATTCATCCCTCTGCGACCCCCAGAAGCCAAGAAACGATTTTTTGAACTATGACCTGCACGGCCCCCCCGGCCGCCCTGACCCCTCGCCTAGGGCTCCCAAAAATCGGACACCCTCGACTTTGACATTAAATATCTCGCGTGTTTTTGGACGGATCGCGATGAAACTTTTACCACGTATTCCTTGGACTCTTGGCTTTCGATCCGCGCCACTGAAATGATCCTGCAACGATTAGTTTTTTCGCCACGGTCCCGAGACGGAAAAATGAACCCTGCGATTAAACGGATGAAGATAGAAACTTGTGCGTGGAAGCATCTTAAAATAGACTATTCAACGATTAAAACAAAAAAAAATTCATCCCTCTGCGACCCCCAGAAGCCGAGAAACGATATTTCAAACATTAGTCTGCACGGCCCCCCCCGGCCGCCCTGACCCCTCGCCGAGGGCTCCCAAAAATCGGACTCCCTCGACTTTGACATTAAATGTCTCGCGTGTTTTTGGACGGATCTCGATGAAACTTTTTCCACGTGTTCCTTGGACTCTTGGCTTTCGATCCACGCCACTGAAATGATCCTGCAACGATTAGTTTTTTCGCCACGGTCCCGAGACGGAAAAATGAACCCTGCGATTAAACGGATGAAGATAGAAACTTGTGCGTGGAAGCATCTTAAAATAGACTATTCAACGATTAAAACAAAAAAACATTCATCCCTCTACGACCCCCAGAAGCCGAGAAACGATTTTTTGAACTATGACCTGCACGGCCCCCCCGGCCGCCCTGACCCCTCGCCAAGGGCTCCCAAAAATCGGACACCCTCGACTTTGACATTAAATATCTCGCGTGTTTTTGGACGGATCGCGATGAAACTTTTACCACGTATTCCTTGGACTCTTGGCTTTCGATCCGCGCCACTGAAATGATCCTGCAACGATTAGTTTTTTCACCACGGTCCCGAGACGGAAAAATGAACCCTGCGATTAAACGGATGAAGATAGAAACTTGTGCGTGGAAGCATCTTAAAATAGACTATTCAACGATTAAAACAAAAAAACATTCATCCCTCTGCGACCCCCAGAAGCCAAGAAACGATTTTTTGAACTATGACCTGCACGGCCCCCCCGGCCGCCCTGACCCCTCGCCTAGGGCTCCCAAAAATCGGACACCCTCGACTTTGACATTAAATATCTCGCGTGTTTTTGGACGGATCGCGATGAAACTTTTACCACGTATTCCTTGGACTCTTGGCTTTCGATCCGCGCCACTGAAATGATCCTGCAACGATTAGTTTTTTCACCACGGTCCCGAGACGGAAAAATGAACCCTGCGATTAAACGGATGAAGATAGAAACTTGTGCGTGGAAGCATCTTAAAATAGACTATTCAACGATTAAAACAAAAAAACATTCATCCCTCTGCGACCCCCAGAAGCCGAGAAACGATATTTCAAACATTAGTCTGCACGGCCCCCCCGGCCGCCCTGACCCCTCGCCGAGGGCTCCCAAAAATCGGACTCCCTCGACTTTGACATTAAATATCTCGCGTGTTTTTGGACGGATCTCGATGAAACTTTTTCCACGTGTTCCTTGGACTCTTGGCTTTCGATCCGCGCCACTGAAATGATCCTGCAACGATTAGTTTTTTCGCCACGGTCCCGAGACGGAAAAATGAACCCTGCGATTAAACGGATGAAGATAGAAACTTGTGCGTGGAAGCATCTTAAAATAGACTATTCAACGATTAAAACAAAAAAAAATTCATCCCTCTGCGACCCCCAGAAGCCGAGAAACGATATTTCAAACATTAGTCTGCACGGCCCCCCCCGGCCGCCCTGACCCCTCGCCGAGGGCTCCCAAAAATCGGACTCCCTCGACTTTGACATTAAATGTCTCGCGTGTTTTTGGACGGATCTCGATGAAACTTTTTCCACGTGTTCCTTGGACTCTTGGCTTTCGATCCACGCCACTGAAATGATCCTGCAACGATTAGTTTTTTCGCCACGGTCCCGAGACGGAAAAATGAACCCTGCGATTAAACGGATGAAGATAGAAACTTGTGCGTGGAAGCATCTTAAAATAGACTATTCAACGATTAAAACAAAAAAACATTCATCCCTCTACGACCCCCAGAAGCCGAGAAACGATTTTTTGAACTATGACCTGCACGGCCCCCCCGGCCGCCCTGACCCCTCGCCAAGGGCTCCCAAAAATCGGACACCCTCGACTTTGACATTAAATATCTCGCGTGTTTTTGGACGGATCGCGATGAAACTTTTACCACGTATTCCTTGGACTCTTGGCTTTCGATCCGCGCCACTGAAATGATCCTGCAACGATTAGTTTTTTCACCACGGTCCCGAGACGGAAAAATGAACCCTGCGATTAAACGGATGAAGATAGAAACTTGTGCGTGGAAGCATCTTAAAATAGACTATTCAACGATTAAAACAAAAAAACATTCATCCCTCTGCGACCCCCAGAAGCCAAGAAACGATTTTTTGAACTATGACCTGCACGGCCCCCCCGGCCGCCCTGACCCCTCGCCTAGGGCTCCCAAAAATCGGACACCCTCGACTTTGACATTAAATATCTCGCGTGTTTTTGGACGGATCGCGATGAAACTTTTACCACGTATTCCTTGGACTCTTGGCTTTCGATCCGCGCCACTGAAATGATCCTGCAACGATTAGTTTTTTCACCACGGTCCCGAGACGGAAAAATGAACCCTGCGATTAAACGGATGAAGATAGAAACTTGTGCGTGGAAGCATCTTAAAATAGACTATTCAACGATTAAAACAAAAAAACATTCATCCCTCTGCGACCCCCAGAAGCCGAGAAACGATATTTCAAACATTAGTCTGCACGGCCCCCCCGGCCGCCCTGACCCCTCGCCGAGGGCTCCCAAAAATCGGACTCCCTCGACTTTGACATTAAATATCTCGCGTGTTTTTGGACGGATCTCGATGAAACTTTTTCCACGTGTTCCTTGGACTCTTGGCTTTCGATCCGCGCCACTGAAATGATCCTGCAACGATTAGTTTTTTCGCCACGGTCCCGAGACGGAAAAATGAACCCTGCGATTAAACGGATGAAGATAGAAACTTGTGCGTGGAAGCATCTTAAAATAGACTATTCAACGATTAAAACAAAAAAACATTCATCCCTCTGCGACCCCCAGAAGCCGAGAAACGATATTTCAAACATTAGTCTGCACGGCCCCCCCGGCCGCCCTGACCCCTCGCCGAGGGCTCCCAAAAATCGGACTCTCTCGACTTTGACATTAAATATCTCGCGTGATTTTGGACGGATCTCGATGAAACTTTTTCCACGTGTTCCTTGGACTCTTGGCTTTCGATCCGCGCCACTGAAATGATCCTGCAACGATTAGTTTTTTCACCACGGTCCCGAGACGGAAAAATGAACCCTGCGATTAAACGGATGAAGATAGAAACTTGTGCGTGGAAGCATCTTAAAATAGACTATTCAACGATTAAAACAAAAAAACATTCATCCCTCTGCGACCCCCAGAAGCCGAGAAACGATATTTCAAACATTAGTCTGCACGGCCCCCCCGGCCGCCCTGACCCCTCGCCGAGGGCTCCCAAAAATCGGACTCCCTCGACTTTGACATTAAATATCTCGCGTGTTTTTGGACGGATCTCGATGAAACTTTTTCCACGTGTTCCTTGGACTCTTGGCTTTCGATCCGCGCCACTGAAATGATCCTGCAACGATTAGTTTTTTCGCCACGGTCCCGAGACGGAAAAATGAACCCTGCGATTAAACGGATGAAGATAGAAACTTGTGCGTGGAAGCATCTTAAAATAGACTATTCAACGATTAAAACAAAAAAACATTCATCCCTCTGCGACCCCCAGAAGCCGAGAAACGATATTTCAAACATTAGTCTGCACGGCCCCCCCGGCCGCCCTGACCCCTCGCCGAGGGCTCCCAAAAATCGGACTCCCTCGACTTTGACATTAAATATCTCGCGTGTTTTTGGACGGATCTCGATGAAACTTTTTCCACGTGTTCCTTGGACTCTTGGCTTTCGATCCGCGCCACTGAAATGATCCTGCAACGATTAGTTTTTTCGCCACGGTCCCGAGACGGAAAAATGAACCCTGCGATTAAACGGATGAAGATAGAAACTTGTGCGTGGAAGCATCTTAAAATAGACTATTCAACGATTAAAACAAAAAAACATTCATCCCTCTACGACCCCCAGAAGCCGAGAAACGATTTTTTGAACTATGACCTGCACGGCCCCCCCGGCCGCCCTGACCCCTCGCCATGGGCTCCCAAAAATCGGACACCCTCGACTTTGACATTAAATATCTCGCGTGTTTTTGGACGGATCGCGATGAAACTTTTACCACGTATTCCTTGGACTCTTGGCTTTCGATCCGCGCCACTGAAATGATCCTGCAACGATTAGTTTTTTCACCACGGTCCCGAGACGGAAAAATGAACCCTGCGATTAAACGGATGAAGATAGAAACTTGTGCGTGGAAGCATCTTAAAATAGACTATTCAACGATTAAAACAAAAAAACATTCATCCCTCTGCGACCCCCAGAAGCCGAGAAACGATATTTCAAACATTAGTCTGCACGGCCCCCCCGGCCGCCCTGACCCCTCGCCGAGGGCTCCCAAAAATCGGACTCCCTCGACTTTGACATTAAATATCTCGCGTGATTTTGGACGGATCTCGATGAAACTTTTTCCACGTGTTCCTTGGACTCTTGGCTTTCGATCCGCGCCACTGAAATGATCCTGCAACGATTAGTTTTTTCACCACGGTCCCGAGACGGAAAAATGAACCCTGCGATTAAACGGATGAAGATAGAAACTTGTGCGTGGAAGCATCTTAAAATAGACTATTCAACGATTAAAACAAAAAAACATTCATCCCTCTGCGACCCCCAGAAGCCGAGAAACGATATTTCAAACATTAGTCTGCACGGCCCCCCCGGCCGCCCTGACCCCTCGCCGAGGGCTCCCAAAAATCGGACTCCCTCGACTTTGACATTAAATATCTCGCGTGTTTTTGGACGGATCTCGATGAAACTTTTTCCACGTGTTCCTTGGACTCTTGGCTTTCGATCCGCGCCACTGAAATGATCCTGCAACGATTAGTTTTTTCGCCACGGTCCCGAGACGGAAAAATGAACCCTGCGATTAAACGGATGAAGATAGAAACTTGTGCGTGGAAGCATCTTAAAATAGACTATTCAACGATTAAAACAAAAAAACATTCATCCCTCTGCGACCCCCAGAAGCCGAGAAACGATATTTCAAACATTAGTCTGCACGGCCCCCCCGGCCGCCCTGACCCCTCGCCGAGGGCTCCCAAAAATCGGACTCCCTCGACTTTGACATTAAATATCTCGCGTGTTTTTGGACGGATCTCGATGAAACTTTTTCCACGTGTTCCTTGGACTCTTGGCTTTCGATCCGCGCCACTGAAATGATCCTGCAACGATTAGTTTTTTCGCCACGGTCCCGAGACGGAAAAATGAACCCTGCGATTAAACGGATGAAGATAGAAACTTGTGCGTGGAAGCATCTTAAAATAGACTATTCAACGATTAAAACAAAAAAACATTCATCCCTCTACGACCCCCAGAAGCCGAGAAACGATTTTTTGAACTATGACCTGCACGGCCCCCCCGGCCGCCCTGACCCCTCGCCATGGGCTCCCAAAAATCGGACACCCTCGACTTTGACATTAAATATCTCGCGTGTTTTTGGACGGATCGCGATGAAACTTTTACCACGTATTCCTTGGACTCTTGGCTTTCGATCCGCGCCACTGAAATGATCCTGCAACGATTAGTTTTTTCACCACGGTCCCGAGACGGAAAAATGAACCCTGCGATTAAACGGATGAAGATAGAAACTTGTGCGTGGAAGCATCTTAAAATAGACTATTCAACGATTAAAACAAAAAAACATTCATCCCTCTGCGACCCCCAGAAGCCGAGAAACGATATTTCAAACATTAGTCTGCACGGCCCCCCCGGCCGCCCTGACCCCTCGCCGAGGGCTCCCAAAAATCGGACTCCCTCGACTTTGACATTAAATATCTCGCGTGATTTTGGACGGATCTCGATGAAACTTTTTCCACGTGTTCCTTGGACTCTTGGCTTTCGATCCACGCCACTGAAATGATCCTGCAACGATTAGTTTTTTCACCACGGTCCCGAGACGGAAAAATGAACCCTGCGATTAAACGGATGAAGATAGAAACTTGTGCGTGGAAGCATCTTAAAATAGACTATTCAACGATTAAAACAAAAAAAAATTCATCCCTCTGCGACCCCCAGAAGCCGAGAAACGATATTTCAAACATTAGTCTGCACGGCCCCCCTGGCCGCCCTTAGTTTTTTCGCCACGCTCATTTTTTAATTGAATGGACATTTAGAAAGCAATATACACTAAGTTTATTTCGGAATGAGAAAGTTGCATTTTTCGTAAAATGTCGCGGACATTCTCAAATCAGACCACTGTGCGCCGTCGGCCTCGTCGGGTCGCCGACGAAACAGCATTTGTTTTTCGAACGTTACGAAGGTCAAAGGGGACTTTCGACGAGGCGCAACGTCGGTCGCCAGTCTCGGTTGTCGCGTCGTATTTTCTTTCGAAGCAGGATCTTCGGACCGAAGGAGGTTGGTTCGTGGAAAAACGCGCCACCGAGGCGATAGAATCGGCCGGGATTACGATTGCCTCTCGATATCGCGCGAAGAAGTAGGCGAACGAAACAGAATCGAAGCATCTTCCGACGGTGTGTTTGCATTCGGGAATAAACGGCGCAAAGTAGCTCGAGCCTCGAGTCCGTGGCCGTCGAGAGAAAGGGAGGATGTCGGAGGGATGGTGGAAGGATGGCGATAGAACGGCGGAAGAGGATGAAAGGGGATGGTTGCTCCCGGTTTCACCGTAACGAGATCCTCGAATCATCAATTGGATAAAAAGTCTATCTTTCTCGCTTCTTCGTGGGGAATTACTCGAACGAAAGGCCAATCAATATAACCTGAAATTGCATTACTTTGAATTTCAAATCAATCCTACCGAAAATCCATTCTTGAGGCTGGCTACACCCGTGCGCTTTATTTACTTGAAGTACGGCCGCGTTTGAAATTCCGTAGCGAGATGTCTCGATATTATTCAATCACAGCCTTTCGATCAAGGATCCCCACGTAGACGAACGAGCGAAACGTAGGAAAAATTGCCTCGAAACACAGATCAGTGCGTAGAAATTATATCGGGGGGAGAAAGTGCAAGAGAAACTTACTTACCTGTTATAAAGAGAGCTTCGACAACAACGTCGCTGACCATGGTAGGCCTGTCGGTGTTGATGAAGCTCGCGTTAAAGGGGACGATAATTGCCACGTAAAAGGTCGCAAGGAGTATTAACCAGTCCCAGAAGGACTTGAAACCGCCGTAGTGACTTATGATGAATTGAGATTTTTTGATCGCACTCGTTTTATATTCCGGCAATGGTGGCGCGGTCGCATGCAGGAGATTCTGCGGGGATGAAAAAATCATTTCATACAGTGCCTTTTTCGTTTCTCTCCAATTGAAATATTAATTGAAATATTGTATCTCTCCGTTTCGCGCATATTTTATTCCGCGGTTGCGGCGCATTGTAAATATAATTGGAACGTTTTGCCCGCGGGAACTTACGTTATTCAATTTAATTTTGTGTTTATTGTCCTGTTTGTAATGGCCCGATAGTTGATAGAGGACGGCACGGCTTCTTCTTCTACCATAATTAGACGGTGGAGCTTCCGGATCGAGATTTCCATTTGCATCTGAAATGCAATTATAACTGCCGTGTCGTTTGTGTTCGATAAACTTTCCCCGAATTTATCGTAAAACTGATCTAACGTGCAATTTTGAATTTCCATGGCGTTGAACCTTATGATAACAAAATTGAAGTTGCGCTACAGGTTCGATGGAAAGATAAAAAAAAAACGGCACCACGTGCAACAGCGGCGTGACGAGCAGACTCGCGCGATACACGAGTTTACGTAAAGAGGAAAAAAATAATGAAAAAGAACGGGATATAAGTAAAATACGTTTGCCCTCTACCGTCGGCTAGTCTATCCGTGCATCGCGTGGGTATTTGCATTGTTAAAGTGCACCAAACGAAGTTTGTCGGTGCGGCGTGTTGCGTGGACGCGGTGTAAAAAGCACGAAACGTTGGAACACGTTGTAAAATGACATTGGAAACGTTTAATCCATACCCGATGCGTGTACGGTCCATACTCGGACACTTTGGAATGCAATTCATCAGTGACGAGGATGGAAATGCATTCCAGAGAAAATCGTTTCGTCGTACCGAGTCGAGCAGCGAAGCTTGGCTTAGAACTCACCACTATCGTGCAACTCACACAGCTGGAGATTCTTCGTGTGGGTGATGTCCTTGTGCGATGCCAGAAACAGAACGACGTCGCCCTTCTCATTTTTGATCGGAACAATGTCGAGCAGGCAATCGAATGGACTTCCTGCAACGTAAAAGTTACTCCAATTCATTTGTGTTTTGCTCCCCCTGGCCCTCCGTCTGGAATCGACCTCTCTCCGCTTTTCTCCTTTCGTTGCCCCGTTTCGCCCTCGATGTTCCAAGAGAAGATCCGACTTTTCTTTACGACAATTTACTTCCCTCTGCGCGCTCTCCGAACCATTAAAAAATGTAAAGACAAACGCGCAACCGAGGAACCTCGAAAACGACGACGATTTATTATACAAACGGAAAACCGTGCTCTCGCCGGCCATAAGTATTATATGCACAGCTATGTGCTCGTATAATCTTTTTTCCCGAACAAAGAGAGCGGGGTCGGTGAAACGCGGAAATATCGCGAATGTAATACTTTTTAATATTTCGATATACGATTGCAAAGGGTGCTTTTATTCCTGCCCGGGAGATTTGCCGTTCTCCCGTTTCTTTTTCTCGTCCATTTGTAAGATGGATTTTTCGCCTCTCCTTTAGGCGCCAGAGTTTTAACGCTTTCCGCGAAAGGAATTTTAGATCTTCCTTTTGCATTCCGCGGGAGAGTCACGGGACGCGTTGTATTTTTTTTCCGACGGGGTTACATTATCGCTGTAACGGTCTGACGCAATCAATAAGAGTGACACAACGGTGTATCATCGACACCGATAATTATAGGCTCGTCAGTGCTGAAATATTTATTGTCGGAAGGCAGAGGAAGGCGGGGAAAGGGTCGAAGATTCGTTTAAAAGAGATAGATCAGGGGCATCGCTTAGAAACTTTCAAGCTCGATCGAATCGACCGCGTCGCGCAAACGTTCCATTCTTCTCTTTATTATTCCGACGAGGGCTTCGATCGATCAATTTAATTTTTGTTACTTAGACAAATTTGCAAAAAAAATACACTTACCGTTCTTCTTGTAAAAAACAACCTCCATCTTCAATTCGGTCTTACTTTCGAGGCTCTTGTCGATCATCGCCTTTTCTTCCTCCTTCGTTTCCGGACCATAAAGAAACTTGCAAGCGCAACCCTTTTGCATGATTTGCGCTCGCGCGAATCCTGTCAGCTCGCAGAATCCGTCGGAGCAGTAGACGATCGGGTAGATCGTCGGAACCTGCGCATTTCCCAGGACAAAGTTGCTGTCTGCGAAGCAAAAGAAAAATCCTGTCGTTATCGGTGACCACCGTTTTCCTCTTTCTCTCTGAATCGGATAACGAGAATATGATACTTCGCCCCGGAATACCATCCGTCCGCGCGGTATATCGTATAATACCCTAACAGGGTATTCGTTTACTCGCTCGTGGAGCCGCAAATTCTGCGGATTAATTCCACGCCGTTTCTTGTTGCCCCCAATTATTCTCCGATTTCACAGTTTTGAGGCAACGCCGCGGTATAATCTGGACACGAATGGTACAGAGAAAGGGGACCGGCAGAGGTGGGGTGCTAAAACGCGACGCTCTCTGATTAAACTCTTTAATTCGTGACGCTGGTCAGCTTCGTTTCCCCCGGTCACATCGAGATATTACGTTATCGCGATGCTCGACGTTAATGCGTTATTTCGTCGTTGACTTTGCTCTTTGATGGAAAGCCGAGGGGACACGATCGCCTCGTCCTTGCAGCGCGTTTAATCGCGCGTTTAAAGGAATCGCGAACGAAGGAAATGAGCAATATTTTGATAGCTTCACGGAGAAGAGCGCATGATGCAAGAAGTCGATGCATGACTGCATCATTTCGGAACGGTTCATTGGATGGTAGCTTTGTCAACGTCTCTGACGTCATCGTAATCTCTTTCAGGGTAGTCGCGGTACTATTTTTAATGTTACGGTCACCCTTGAAGCACTTTCCTCTTTTCTGCGGCATGTGTAATTCCAAGTCCCTTCGCTTCCTGATCTTTCAAGGGAGTCGAATGACTTCGTCCGCAAGGAGAGACCATCCTCCACCGAATACTCTTTCGAGGACCTTCGATCCGAGGTACGGCACGGTCGAAATCTCTTGCGTTCCATCTTTTAAATATTTCTCAACCCCATCGGGTATCCTCCGTCGAACAGATACCCCTCTGTGGCTTTTCGTCCCTTTCGATCTCTCCGTCTCTCGAGAAGTAAACGGTATGTCCATTTATTTCTCCGATACGGAGAGATTGCGTATTAAATATCAGAGCGCTCAAGTTTTGTGCGCTTCTCGTTCGCCAAAGGACGCGCGGTACACGCGCCGGAGAATGGGTCACGGCAATTGACAATTAACTCACCCTTTACGCGGTGGAGAAAATAGGAATTAACAGCCGTACGATGGGGAGTTCGGTTAGGAAGGGTTGAAGGATAAAAATACAGTTAGCGGGGAAAAAGTTTGGCGCATTTCGTTCGTGAATCGTCGCTATTATCGTCCTCCTGCTCGTCCCTTCAGTTTCCATCGCTGGACGTTGAACGGTAACGACGGTAACGCACGATGTCCTAATTACACTTACGATTGCATACACCTATTGCCGCCAATCCTTCGTGATTTTGCGTGAAATTAATTTCAGCGGTAGAGAATGGTACAATCGCGGCAACGATCGATTTAATTCCCTCTCGATTCCGATTAAATGGAAATATCGAACAATCGAGGCCGCAAAGAGGCTTCGAATCTCCACAGAAATTAATAGAAATTACCTTTGACGAATCTTAACGAACAAAGGGTCCGAGTATTTTGCATGGCTTCGACAGTGACCGATAGCACGGCAATCGCGTATACCTATGTCATTTCCGAGCGGAATTATCCATTTCCGTCGCGAAATAAACTTCATAATTGAAAAAGTTATCGGTCAATGACCCGCGTAATAGCTCGTCTGGCGCCTCGTTTTTTTCCCCACGCCGAACAATAACATGTAAGTAATAATTGGCCGCTGCTGGTACGAGCATTTGAACGCTTCGAGCCGCGAAAATTTTCGTGCAACAGGCACGCGCCCGATTCATCCATATTCAATATGCATATGAAACCATCGTAGATATAGGTATATCTAATGGTGGTGTATGTAATCAACTGGCGCGTGTAGACCGCTGGTCACGACAACGACAGCGTTTACGATCGGGACGCATCAGCTGCTAAAAGCGGTGTAAACGCTGTGCCGTTGCCGTTGCAGTTTCAGAGCAGATCTGGACAAAGACTAATGGAGCCGACCACGTTGGGCTGTTTCGCACGTAAACCTGACACAACGCTTGCAAACCTCTACGTGCGAAATTCTCTCCCCTTCCAGCTGGAAATCTCGTTAAAGAATTTTGTCATACATTTTCTCCCGTTCCCTTTCCTTTTCCCTTTCATTGCCCTTCTCTTTTCTCCTCGCAAAAGGCCGAAACGACGTTAAAGCATCCGCCTTTGCGATGTATTTCTAACGGCGTAATCCTTCCGTCGAGAGAAAAAATTCGAGTTCCACGAGGAAAGTGGTGCCGCGATAAATAGTAGAAGAGATTGTTTTCGTTCGGGAAAAGTATATCTTTGACAAATATAGCTTTTTGTGGCGACGTTTACGCCTGGCACACCGCGAGAAAACAAACAGGGGGAAAAGGTTTATTCGTTCCTGATGATCGAATGAAACTTCCTGCCTGTTGCTTCTTAATCTCGCAGGCTCGTCTTGATTTACGTGTATGCACTCGTGTTTCGATAATGGGTGTTTCTTCTTTCGATAACGGACGATCGAATGAGATTTCTCTCGCATTCGAGCGCAAATAAGACGACGGCACTTTATCTCGAAGAAATTATTGGACGGATTTAATAAGAATCGATTGCCTCGAAAAGTAAATTAATCTTCGTTAAAACCGTTACTTCGCAGCTAATAGGAACATTTAACTGTCCGTTCTCCGTCGGTGAAATAACATCGATTGCAGTTAAGCGTTAAATGGAATTTGAATAATTTATCTCGTTCGCTTCCTGCTTCTTTCCCTCGTTTCTCCCTCGTTTTTTCCCCGTCGTGAATCCGGCTGCTTCACGACGGCGTAAAAAACGACCAAGTACGATTACTTTTCCCGTCGTTCCCACGATATTCGGTGATGTGCGATCGAATTGCCAGCGAGTCGGGAGCAATTAGCGAATATCTTCGCAGTCGTTAGCGGAGGAAGAATGGCCCGAATGAGATCGGTGTTTGGCGTTTAGCTGCGTTTAATCGAAAAGCGATAATTGTGTCACAAGTCCCTTGGTCATTTTCCGACAAGCCCAAAATAATGAAGTGGGTAGGTCGACGCGTCGATGCAATTATCGCGGCGACTGCGGTTGAAATTGTGCCCTGATAAATTTACCGCGCTCTTACACACCCCGTGCGAATCACTTTTTCCAATTTTTTCCACATATTTCTGCCAGAGCTTACGTACGTTTCGATATCTACGTAGCTGTGTTTGCCCATTGGCAACAAAGCAGGGCTTAGGAAAACGTGACGCAGCGGGGAAAATTGTACAAAGTACGCCCCGAGAATCGTGACGGTTTTACGATTATAAAATTCTGGCGTTAACGTTTAATCGTTGGAATCTCATGATTAGGAAGGATTTACAAACGGTCGCATCCGCGCCCGAGGATCTCGCGTTTCTCGTCACGTATCCTGGACTTTGTCAAAGACTCTTGTAAATAAGGGAAACGATGGCGTTTTAAGGTCGTCTCCTCCTCCTTCGAGCTTTGAATTTTTCATCGTATAACGTAAACTTCGCCGACGAATTTCACGGCGAAAAAAAGAAGAACTCTGCGGGAGCGACGGAATTCTAATGAACGAAATTTCCCAGGCAGAACCGACGTAATTTCGGTGGAACGTTAATCGTCGAAAATAAAGAAGAGCGTCTTAATCGAACTGGAAATTACCGTGAGGATCGAGCGAGAAAACCCACGGAATAAATTCTGCCGGCAACGATGTTCGATGAAATCGCGAAACATCTCTGAGATCGGATTTTAACACCGGGAAAAACCAAGAAACTCCGTTGATTAACGGTGGTCAAACGAAATGCCACGAACCACGGGGAAATATTCTTCGCATAGTAAAAATGATCGGTCCGAGACGCACGCTCCTTGTTCCCTACGAAATCTTTGCCCGCGACGTTAATTACATTTTTAAGTAGCCGCGATTTCTTCCTCGCGCATCTCCGTGGACGCAATTATCCTAAAAGGATCGAGAATACTCGTAAAAGTTCACCTCCATTGCAAGGACGGTGGTAGTTCTTCTTAACACTCCGTGGCCGCCGAAAATGTTCTCGTTCCGCGAAGAAACTTTTATCCCCGTTTTAGCACTTTAGGGAAGAATCTTTGTTTTTGGTCTCTCTTTGTGCCGAAGGCTACGTTCAACTTTCTATTTCGAGGGCCTACAGGACGGCGTAGAAGGCTTACGACTCTGTATCCTGATGCTCTGGCAAATCTTTCGTTGTTTTTTTTTCCTCCTCTTAGTCCCTCTCCGCCTCCCACACCGGGAGGAACTTTCGCGAGAGCTTTCGACGTCGCGAGTCTCTCTTGAAATAAGAACAACATTTTCGACTTATAATCCTCGCTGGTCGGCGTAATTTAAAATGGAAGAGGGAGAAGTCTCATTACGAACGGAACTTTATCAGCGATTAGCGAGGTCGGTGGCGGTGATAATTTAGCAATTTCCACTAAGCCCGACACTGTACCCGTTCTCTCTAATCAGATTTCTACAAAATTTCGAGTACGTCGAACGGAGAAGTGGACGGTGCGCCGGGGGTAGATTCATCTTTCCGTCCTATAAATTGCCTCATTTCGTAGAAATTCCTGCAAGTACGGCAATTCTCATCGGGACGAAAACACAAAAGACCAACGTTCTAAAAAACTCCGACTGTTACAAGCTGGAACGACGCGAATAATGGAGCCACTCGTCGGGCTCATTTTTCCCTCGATACTCCTACTTGATCTATTTACCGTGAGAATTGCGATTCAAACGAGTCAATGTATTTTCGTTGAGAAATTTCAGATATCGATCGATGTATTTCTGTCGGAAATACTTGAAAGGTGTCGCGGCACGATGGCACGATAGAAATAGACGGTATAACGTCGTTTCAGCTGCCAGAAGGACCCCGTACCTTCTGGCAAGAAAAATCGGGATTTCGATTTGAAAGGTTGCCTCGAAATAAAGAACGTCCTTGGTCGAATCGCAGGATCTCTCGGTCTGGATGTCTCCTCTTTTTCCTTTCGAGATATACCTCCACCCCCTTTGCCCCGGGACACCATCCACGGCGAGGAATATCGAGAGATTAACCCAGCTAATATCAACCCTGATGTCTAGGACGACCCACGCGAGCCACCCCTCACGATATTACGTTACTCGGACGCTTTCCGTAACTTTTGAAGTATCGCTTTAATTTGATTTGCACGAGGAACGTTCCACGGTGTTTGCTGCTGCTCGTGCGGTCGTTTTTATTCGACTCGGTTCCATCGAGGAATCGAATCTCCGACCGTGCTTTCTCGTTATTCACAGTCCGCCTGGCGAGGCACGAAATCTGTTTTACAATATCGTGGCTTATAAATTACGAGAGGCGGCTGCTATTAGGGCAAACGTCGAACGATTTATTCCTGTTGGAGGCAGTCTGGCAACGCTATACGTTTTCGTTGTTCTCCGTGGAGAGGCAGAATTTGTAACTATGATCGATAAGCGTGCGTTTCTTCCCGCGAATAAACCTGCGTCATTGCCCTCCTTCGCAGGGTTGATTACGACGATAAGATAAGAGTCATCGGGCATTGAGTAATCATTAGTTTCCCCATACCGATCAATACTTGCGTTTCAATAGCTGAAAATGCATCTCTCTCGCGAATTACGCCTCGTAATTTCAACGTTTTTGCATTCTACACGATCGAGACCGACGTCTCGCCTGCATTGCTGGTGACTGACCTTACGGGTCATACGGAGGTCGGTGCACAAACGTTACCGTCTACCGAGGACTGTTACGTTGCAAGACGTCAGTCTCGAATGCGTTTCGAGTCGATCGGTCCGGGTTTCCTTATGTAAATCCGCCTCTATCCGATGTCTCGTGTCAATTTAAAGTTTCACCATAGTTCCGAACAAAGCAGACGTCCATTCATTTGGGAAACTTATGAAATCTAGTATTGTGCAGGGCTTGCAACGCAATTAATTCCGCGCCATACGCGGAGAAGTTACTGGAAGGCTTACGGTTTACGGTTTGCGCTTTACGGTTTACGCGCACGCTTGCTCGTGTTTCGGTTAATAGGCTTCTCCTTCTCTCTCGCGTAAGCACCGAACTTTGAGATAACGTTGGATGCGTTCGAATAAAGTTAACGAGACACTTTTGGCATAAATAAGCAATTACACGATGATCGTGGAATGGGAGATTTTCCCGTTGCTGCGTCCTTAACGATTTTCGCGAGCTGTCCGGCGAAGCTACGCTTGGCACCTGCTCTTTCTCGCTTTATCTCTCTGTCCATGTTCCTTTATTGTTTAACTCGTTTTGCTTAATTTTACGAGTACGGATATTAAAACGATTAATATTAGTCGTTTCTCTTTCTCTAATTACATTGTTCTAATGTTACAGATGATGCTCTCTAAAGGAGAAAAGGAAAAACGGAAGGAAGGAAAGGAGAGGCGCGAAGGACAAACGGAAGTTTCGAGGTCGCAGAGAGATATGTAGTTTTGAATTGGCTGAAAGTGTATCGGACCTGTATCGCTGTTGAATATATCTACAAACATCGTGACAGGTATAGCAATTTGGAATGTGCAAACCGAGACCTCGCGTTCAACTGGAAGTTTGAAACTGTCAGAGATATTGAGCCGCGCTTTGCTTCCAATTTCTCCCTACCCGCTCCACTTTCCCGGCCCTTTTATCGATTTACTCAGTTTTCTCGATTTCACCCTCAAAACTCGCAGTCTCGTTTTTGCCCCTGCGATTTCTCTGACTATTTAAGGGGTTTTTGCTATCTTTAACGCGGCTGGCGGTGTCGCAAAAATAAGAAACGTCTCTCCCGTGGCGTCTGACATTTCGTTGGTCCCTACTACTTGTCCGACGACAAGAAAGATTTTTCTAGCTCCGTAAACACGCGTATGTCACCGTGTTCGGAAATCTTGGAGCCGATACCCCATGGAGAAAGGTGGAAGAACGTTTTCTGGAAAGGTTTTTTCAGCTTTTTCCCTCTCTTTCCTTGCCATGTACAGCCCTCGAGGCATCGCTTGATAAATCAGACGTCTCGGGAGGAGCAGAATATTTTTTCTCTTTTTCCTTTTTTTTTTCGAATCTCCCTCGACTCGATTCGACTTTCCTCCGTGAATTCCCTCGGGATTCCTTCAAATTCGTATACCATGACAATTATCGATTTCTTCCGGCGGAAAAGAGCGAAACAAACGGTAGAGGAGATACCGCGAGGAATAAATAGGTCATTCGGTACGTGCAAAGAGATTTCTTGACCTCTCTTATTCTCCTCTTACTTGCCTCTCCACATCCACCGCCACTCCTTCCCACCCCGCACTTTTCTTCGTTTTCTCCAAAGTGGAATTTTTTATCTCCCGGCAGCGCCAACTTTTACGCTAAACTTCCACTTACGTATTTTGTTTTTCCTCCGTTTCTTCGCATCGGACGGTTAAAGCCGGGAAATACCTGGCCGCCGGCGGAACATAAATCTTTGAAAAGAGAACCGTCGAATTTTATTTCTCGGTTGAAGACGGTACACCGAGGTATCTCGTAATTGCCCGCGATCGTTTTCCCGGCATTCGCGTCGGGAATGCTTCGTTAAATCTGTACGGAAATATTTACGGTTGAGCGTTGCAAGATGCAGCGGTCTCAGCCACCGAGGACAATCACGAACTTGGAATCGTGCAGATTTCCTGGAAATTTAGAGAGAGCGTGATTTGAATACATCCACGCTCAATCTCTGCGGACTATCCGCGAGGGTAATCGCTTCTGCGGTTATATCGGCGACGAAATTTAATGGATCGCTCATCGAAAAGGACATTCGGAATGGCTCGTTTTTGCCTCCGATGTCGGAACATATCGCAACCGTCGGATATACCTAGACATCCAGAAATAAAGTCGATTTTCGTGGCGCCGATGTTTGATTAATATTCCATGCGTCGGAGGGAGGTCGTTGGACTTGGCGGTAAAACGCAAAGCCATAGTTACCGGGAATTCACGTGACACGACCATGGGGGAGAAGAATGCACCCTTAGGTCGGATACTAACAACGGGGCACGATATCATGGGGAAATAGAGACCGGCAAGTACGCTGTGGTCGGCGATACGACGTTGGTGTTTGCGTCGAAGAAGCCGCGGAGATCGTCGAGCGGTGAAACGAGGAGAAACCTCCACTATTTCGGCGAATTTGACGTTTACGCTTCCACAAATAATCGTAGGGCTCGTAAAGACATCGCGGGGAATCGGTCCGATGCTTTAAAGTCGGAGACGGCTATTCTATCCGAAGCACCGGCCGCCTCCTTCGGCGAGGAAATCACCCGAGAGAAACGAACTCGATCGCGATATCGATTCCGACGGATATCGAAGACCCCCTGAACGTCTCGTTGAGTTTCACGAGCTACCAGGCTAACCCAGAGTCTCGCGAGGATTATCCTCGGAAGCCCTCGGTCAATTTCGGAATTATGAAATTTCAGTCTTCGATGAAACTTTGGTCCAAACGGTAAACGTACCGAGGACTTTCGTTTTTCTTTCTTCTTTCTTCTCCCTCCTTCCATCCTTTATCTATCTCGAAGCGAGAAAATTTCTTGGAAACGCGTGATATCGTGGGACGGCTCGAGGGAATATCGCTGCTTTTATTTCGTTGCGCTGTTCCTCGAAGGGGCGTCCTTCCGAGTCAATAAAAAGGCCGCAGATAGAGGTGTAAAACTCTGCTAAAACGAATATTCCAATTGGTGCTCGACGAGTCTTGGTCAGCAAAGACAAACGAGTGTTTGAACAGTCGTCAACCATCCTTTAGCCCAGTTGGCGTTACGCCAAACACGCCCGAAGAAAGAAAGAGAGCGCCAAAAATATCCGCCGATAAGTACTCGGCCCGTCGTTAACGAGCAATTATTTCTCTTTTCTGCACCTACATTTAGAAGAATTTCCAGGCGCAAAGGTCGTGAGCTTTGGCAGACTTTGATCGCTCCACCTCCTCTTCGAGTTCTCTCCTCGTCCTCTACGCTCTCTGCCTCCTTTTACCTTCTCCACCTGCTTTGCTTTCCGTGATTACTTAAAGGTTTCGCGCGTTACGGCATCGACCGAATTACTGGTGCGCATTGAAAGCCGAGGAGAGAGAAATCCGCCGGTTAAAATCTTCATCCGACTTTCCTCCAGCACGGAACGCCCGTTTGCAATTAAGCTCCTCGTTAGACCGGTCGCAAGCTCTTGGCGACGAAATATCGCTGGGTGGAAAATACCATTTCCTCGGGCGATTCTGTCAATCTGGCCATTTGCGGCTTATTTTAAGCCGGGATTATGATTTCTTTCATCCGATCTTCCGTATGTCTGTTAAACGTTCCAGCGTGACGCGTGCATCAAAGTTAAACCGTCTCTTCCGCCTTCTCGGTGTTAAGCTCCAGATGTCGGCAGGAAATGTCATATTTATTTCTTACGTATACAGATCTACTGGTCGATCCGTCGATCATCTTTCCGTTATCGACTTATCGTATTTGTGCCACGATAAACCATCGAGGAGGAATTGAAAACACGGACGCGTTAGCTTTTTGTTTAGCCGCCGTTCGTGGCATTGATTGCTCCGCACATTCGCCGACACTGGGATTTCTGTCCGATTCGTTGAAAGTAAACGTTCCAAGTTGGACGGAAATTCCGCAATTAAATCGAAATATTTCCCCGGATGGAATTCGTTAGACAGATACGAATGCAATTTCGCGCGCGCGAAAGTAGGGAAAAAGATGCGATTCCATTACGTTCCAAGGACGTAACTTTCCTGTAATTCTCTTACGACGATGACGACGATCCCGTAGCCTCTTTCTCGTAATTAGATTTTTCCTCGTTCGTAGGCCCGAAGTTTATATCGGTATCGGTCTAACTCTCTAGCCATCCTTGGTCCGGTCTTAACTGAAACGTACCCTCGGGGCTTTCCGAAGGACTCGACGTGTGGCTCGAGTGGAAGCTCGTGGAACACCGATCGTTCGTGCTTCTTTCACGATTATATTCTTTATCGGCGATAGAACCGAACCGTCAGGACTCTTGCCGTGGAGAAACGTTATATCATCGACGGACACGTGGCAACGAGATGCCATTAAATACGATGAAAATTTAGGCTTCCATCGGCGGCGAGAGAGAAAGAGAGAGAGAGAGCTTTCGAGACCAGTCCCACACGGTTAACGTTACGGTCAATATTCCCTCGTATTGGGATTGGTAAGCCATCGATAACGAACGAGACAGGCATCCAGAGAGATTTCGCAATTAATTGAAACTTGGTCGACTAATAAATCTTGATGTATGGGCCGCGGCTTTCGGTGATTTCGGTGCAGGAGATTTTGGGTCACGCAAATACAAACCGGTAGGACAGGGTAAACAAAATAGCTGAAATTCATTCACGGTGAAGAGAAGCGCGCGTTTTGAAAAATTCTGAAGAGTCGAGGCTCCGTCGGCGAGCGAGGATGCGTTAAATTTGACAGTGTTACCCTAATGATCACGGATCGGATTTTCCTTTGCAAATCGGACGCCACGTGCGGGATTCTTCCTATTGACAAATCCTCTCGTTCCATGGAGAAGGCGCAAACTGGGGTCGTTCTCGAATCCTCGTCTCAGGATCGGGGCTAATCGAAAGAAACGTCGGCACGATTCCGTCTTTTACGCCCTCGCTAAAAGTCCAAGCGGATCGGTTCTGTGCCGTCGTCGCGTGACCGGAATTTTATAGGTCGTTGTTTGTTGTAATTTATGCTCGACACGATTCGATCACGAACGAAAAAGTTTTTCCACCGTCGATCGATACAATTGCCCTCTATGACCCATCTTCCCAATTTGCATTTCGATGCATCGACCTTTTTGCGGTTAAATTTGTTCGTTCAACGGCTCGTCGGTCGATTGAAATTAATTTCTAAAACTACCTCACGCATCGGATTCTGCTTTTGTGCGCAAATATCGATAACCGGGCAAAAAGCGACGATGAACGCTTCACCGTGGAAGGAGTTTCAAACGACGTATTATATCGTAAGCGTTAATTTATCGATACTCGTTGATATACTTACGGGTTCCATCGAAACGAGTGGCGATAGTATCTAAGAAGGTGTTTTGTGGGGCGAGGAGGCCCTTCCTGACCGGCATTGGGGCCGCCCCGCCGCGCCGTCAGGCGCTTCGATCTGAAAACAACGCGAAATCATGGTTATTCATCGATCAAAACAGAGAGAGAGAGAGAGGGAGAGAGATATAGAGATATAGAGAGAGATCCCTTAACGCTAATGACGCGTACAAAGTCTGCCTCTGAATATTGAGACCCCGCACGTCGAGGGTGAGATTTAAAAGTTTGATGAGTGAACGTTTGCTTTTTCATTCGATAAACTCGTATAGGCGATACGGATTTACGCGTGGGAAATGTATGCCCGAGATGATACGAATTTTTCCGAGAGCTCTCTCAAAAAGAGGTGGCTCGAAAAAGTGATAAACGACACGATAAAAAGCGTCGAGACGACGTTGACATTATTGGTCGAATCGTGGAAACGCGCTGCGACGAAAAAGTGGTCGACGGTTCCGTTGAATTTCACGAGATTATCCCGTGAAAATGTATTGTATTTGCGAGGAGCGGAGGATTCTCCAAATATCCTTCGGAGTCAGCGATATCGAAAGCTCCTCATTATTGGATAGTTCTATTGTTACACGAGAGCGGTTTTGCGGTACGTATACTTTTTGGAATTAATCCAACTCGCGTTACGCTTACATATTCGAAGAACTCCCTCTCTGTCTCTCTCTCTCCCTCTCTTCGTCTCTCTCGGATACTCGTTATGAAGATGGAATTACAATTTTACGCGCGTCGACGTTAAAGTGAATTTAATTACGATGGTATTGAAGGAATGGCGTTACACGCGGAGGTATTATTTATGCTATCTCGATGGTCGTAATCGTTTGGAAAAATCTTCGCGAGAGATACAAAGTTCAATTTACCGCGGCATTGCCGATCACCGCTGAACTCGATCAAACGATAATTCCGATTTTCTCGTTTTCTCAATGGAACCGAATTTTCGCAGGGTACGCCCGATGAAAAATTTGGAACAAGGTTAAGCTTTAATGAAAAGTCACCGATTTATAAATAGGAAACGTTCCGATCGCCGACACTCAAAAATATCGCCAACTGCGTATAAAATGTTGAAAAAGCCGGAACGCGTGTCTCTCGCATCGTTGCGTTTCTATATCGTTTCAGCATTTTACCGCTTTGGCATTATCCATTTTGCCAACGTTCCCGTTAATTCGTTGCCACGCAAATGCAATCGTTTGACCGAATTTCGGGGAAAAAGCTGGTCCACGTTGACGCGGCGATTCGTTTTCGCGAAAAAAAGTCCGGACAGGGAAGATACGGAAAAGCCGATCAACGGAATATCGCGGGACAATTCTAGATATTTTCGAGGCTCTCGATTGTTTACCGTGGACAATGAAAACTGACGTCCCATGGAGGTACAAATTGTGCAATATAGAACGTAGAGTAAAATATTTGCCATCGCCCGTTGCTCCATCCGGCGAAACTATATCGCGGCATAGTATTTCTTGCAATGTAACAGGTGTGAGGGGAATATGGGAGTTATAGCCAGACCATACTTATCGGACGTTTATCCTCTTTAAAACCATATTAGACGGATGGTTCCTTTGACCAGCAACTGTGAGCTAATTAACTCCAACGATATTTTGCCCGAAGGTAACGTCGGACCTTCGAACTACCGCCCCTAATAATTACAGTCGGCGAAAGCTAATAGAATTCGTTCCGCGTTTCTTAATCACCCAATGCTCGACCTACGGTCATACAAGCACCGTCGCGATTTTTCTAGCGGAATCGTCGATACGACCGATGCAAAAAGCTCGTTTTTGAAATTGATTTCACCAAATGCTTTTCTCGAAGCGGGATCGGACAAAATTTCAGCGTCGTTGCGAGTCTCGGTCGTTCAAAGAGAGCCATCGAATCTTCGAAAAATCGTCACCGGAACGTCTTAAACGACCGTAAGCGTTTTACTATCTCGAGAATTCCGACGGTGTATCGGCCCTCGTCGCCGTAATCGTCGACGATCGTGATACAGACCTTATCTGGAAAGAATGTCGAATTCACTGTTGAAGCATGTCGCGCATTGTCGCGAATTATCGCGAATTATCGCGAGCACCGCATCTACCGTTGCGTCTTTCCGCTCCGAATTCCCGCACAGATCGGACCGACTCGCCGAGCGAGCTGGACGAAAGATATCGGTGATTTTCTGGTGTAAACGGAGAGACGAGGTTTTACCGCGGCATGAGCGAATAAACGTGGAAACGCGCGGAAGGTACGGTGGTATCCGCGTAACTGACCGAGCCGAGGGGAGAGATTGTCTCTATCCTGAGGCGGCCCGGGCTCTCCTGGCTGACTTGCGCCCCGCGCACCAAGGCGCAACATGTGGTAAGCCGTTGAAGGTATACATACACGCACACACCCATCCTTCCATGCTCCCGTGCTCCCGTGCTCCCGTGTTCTTCCCTCTACGTGCAAGCACGTCTGTCTCTGTGTGCCCCGATAAATACACGCAACGCGAAACCGTGTAACCTGCGGACGCACGCGCGATGATCAGCTTCGAGCGCGTGTGTAGAGTCAGGCGGCGGAACAGGGTCAAGACTCCGAACGAGGATCCGACACGGTGATTTAACGTTTTCGATAATTGTCGCAATTTGCGACACGTGCATCCACGTACGCGATACGCAAAGTGCGACGGCGATTTTCTTCACGGTTTTCCGTGGAACGAGCGGAATCGATCGGCTCGAAGTTTCGCCAGATCGCGTGCCGTGGAGAGGCCCCTTTCGGGGGGCAACGTTTAAAGGGTTTTTTCTCCATCTTCCCGGCGACAAAAAATTTCGACCCTTCGGCCAGGCATCCTGACGCGGTTGTTCGCACGGATGGTAGTCGTTTGCAAGGGCTGCCGGTGACTGAGATGTAGGAATCTGCGTCGTACAATCCTCTCGAGTCGACTTCCCCTCTACGCTGAATTTCCGCCAAATCTCGCGACACTGACGAATCACCGGCGGTATGTTTTTTCGGTTTTGCTGGTTCAACGAAACAACGAGCGTTTCGACGAGATTTTTTTCTGAGACGTGGAATTGCAAAGGATCGAAGTTGATTTCTATTTTAGCGCGACTGCGATTTCCGGTCGCTGCTCGTCTAATTTAAGTTGGCGGGGAAATAACAGCTGTCGGGGTTCGCTGGATCGTTCTTTTTCGATTATTCCGCGAGAGGACGAGAAACCAGGAGAAATCACGAAAATGCGGCCCAACTTTTCGCATAAAGCTGCTCTCTCGAGCAAAAAAGATTTCGTAAGTAGATTATGGCAGCTTTTTTCTACCATTTTTCCTCCTCGCTACTTTGAGAGCGGAGAGAGAGACGCAGAGATCTTTGACGAGCTCGTTAAACGATGGAGGATCAATCCGCAATCTTCCTCGAGAAGTTTCTTCCTTCCGAGAGCTTCTTGCTTCGACGAAAGGAACGTAACGAGTCCCGAGGATGCGGTGTTTCGACTCATAAAGAACGATTGAAAAAACTACGAGAAACGGAAATATCGGAAGACTGTAAAGAAAGTTAACTTTAATTCGAACCGAGCGAAATGTAACGATAAGAGAACGCGAGCCGGCTGAATGTCGGTAGTTTCGAAACGAATCGAAACGTAAACTTTTACGCGTTTCATCTCCAGCTACGAGGGAGAGTATTAAATTGCATTTCGTTATCGGCCACGTAGAAAAATCTGGAGACCGGGGATGAAACGGTATCTCGCCACCCTCTGGAAATCGTACAGTCTTCCATAAAATTGGCAATATTCGAGGATATTGGACACATCTACGAACTCGCGCGTCGGATACCTCTCCATAAATATATCCCCGCTTATCGTTCGTACAAAGAAATTCGTTGTTTCTCCTCGCCGGAAAGTACGCGGCTCGGAAGAATATACGAATTCGTTTCGTTTCGCGGTGTCGGCGATTCCTCCACGATTTACCGTCCACTTCTTTATCTCTTCCTTCGCTTTCCGTGGTACACGTAATTTCCACGATAAAAAGAGACCGGCCGCCTTCCATTCGTGGTCGTTTGGTATTCTTATCCGCGCGTTAAATTAAAACTGGATCAACGTGATTGAGATTTCGGTGCATCGCGAGGGAATTATTAGCGAGGCGGGAGTCTCGCGTGGTTAATTTGGCGCAAGGCGAGTCGTTGGCGTTTCGGGGCGTTCGTGTGTGCCGACATACAAAAATATACGTGCATCGAACGAAAGGTTGACTCGGGTCAGTTCTGTGATATCGAGCAACGCGCTACCACCGAAGGGGGTCGATGACTGTATTCGCGTGTCGGTACCTCGCCAACGGGACATGCGATCCGTAGGCGTTCCTGATTCCCGATATAGATCTTCCTTGGAAAAAAAAGAATCTCCACGGGCCGTTCCGTTTTAAAAAGGGCGCACTTAACGCGAGCCAGTGTAGATGTAGAATCCACCTGCTACCCGAGAACCCGTCGTAGTGACGTCGTAGCACCCCCAACGAGAATCGAGGGATCGGGGTTAATCAAGAACGATGGTGTCTCCGTACCCACGAAATGGATGTTTACTGTTCAACGCCGACCCCACGATGGCGTACTTCGACGAGATTTTATCCCGAAAGATACCTTTCTCGTGGCGACTGCTTATGAGCAAGGTGACAGTTTCGACGGAAAAAAAGAAACCCTTTCGAGTTTCACGGACGCGCAAACGGCTCGTCGCCGCGAGAACGACGGAAAATCTCGATCTTCGAGCGAGGAGAACGGACGAGGCGAGTCTCGGGCTCGTTTGTTAAAAATTTTAAAAGAGAAATCGTGTAGCCGGCGAACGAGCGGCACTTTTTCCTATAATAACGAAACGTGGATATTTCTCGCGGCGTTTGGAACGACGGGAGGTCGAACGACGCGCTCTTCTCGCGAATAAAAGAGTGCAGCCCGGGGTAAACCCTGACGTACGTAAAAGGCAAATTCGCTCGGGCGGCCTATTTTTCAAGCACGAATCAAGCAGCCACGGCAATCTGCTCAACGGAGCGGACCGCGCTTAGACGTAATATCGGGAGCTTTTATTGGTGATCTTTCATTCTCCGCAAGAGAGTCAAACATATTGGCCGCTCGTACGAACGTTCCCTCGCTCTTCGCTCGACTTGCCACCTTTGTCTCATCGCGGAGCCCACCCTTTCATCGCTTTTCGCGCCGGAAGAATGATTTATCAGCGACCTGCCTTTTTTCAACCTTCGATCCGCCAACCACTTTACCTCGTGCGCGGCAATTATACCGAATCCTTTCTTCCGGTTGTGCTCGAAGAACTTGCCGGAGGAAAAGATCGGCAAACTTGCAACCAGCCCCATTTATTTTCCCCGCAATTGGATGCAAGAAAAGAACCGATGGTATTAACCCTTTGCCCTGCAACAACGAGTGACACTCGTGATCGAAAATTATCAAATTGAAAGTATCAGTGGAACACGACACGATAATATTATTCCTATGTTATTAATATTGCATTAAATTCTAAGATTTATCAGGAATCACTGATATATTTTTATTTTAGCAATTTAATTTGCAATTACTGCGGAGGCAGTAACAAAAGAAATCGTAGGGCAAGGGGTTAAATCCGCGCGTCGAGCGAATCGCGAAAGTTTCGATGCCCCGGCGTGGAAAAACGATATGCATTTTTAATATAAATGTGCCTAGAGCAAGTTTAGTACGCGAACTAATGAAATATCGAAAAATTGCATCGGGGGCTGAAGTGCAGGCTGACCGAGGAGAGGGATGGAGGAATGGAGGATCGCAGGAACGAAGGGACGGAGGTACGGAGAGGATGGTAGGCTATCGGAGAGTCGGCGAAAATAATCGATAAAAAAATGTCGGTGTTGCACGAAAATTGTCAGTGTCAGTGGGTTATCCGGGCAACACGGCGTACAGACAGCGCGTGGTCACGAAGCAAGCAAGCAAGCAAGCAAGCAGGGTCCATATAATCGATACTCCACTACTTCGAGTGGCTGACTCCCTCTGTTAGGGAAGCACGGAGAAAAGGAGATGGATTGAGATAAAAAAAAGAGGCAGGAAGACCGAGACTCCAAGGGTACCTGTCACCCTTTTCCCTCGCGTTTCGTTCCTGTCTCGTCTTCTCGTCCCCAAGGAATGTCGGAATAATGAAAAGTCGTTCGCACGAACGTCGCTGAAATTAACGAGCCGATCCTTCCGTGCTCTTCCCTCTGTTTTCTCGTTTCACGTCCCTTTTTTTCCCTCGTTTGCTTCTCCTTTCGCGCGAAACTCACTCTCGACAACCTTTCGCGGGAAATTTTTTCGGATACCGAGGAGCACGATCGGCTCGATGGACGCATATTCCTCTCGTCTCGCTTTCGCATCTTTGGCACTTTGGACCGTAGCTTTTCCTGCAGCTCGGAAGTTAATTCGATCGAGAATTCGACGGTTACTTTTTTTTTTTTAATAGCTTCCGCCCTCGCAGATACGAGACATAAATTTTTAGCCGGCGACGAGATAAAACCGCGGAACAAACGCAAATTCGTCGAGACCTTATACATTATTCAGGTAAATGCGAACCGCGAAGATTGAGACGAAGGTGGAGTGAGACAGAAGAGCGGAAAGGAAGAGGTAACGAGCGCAATTTAACGAGAGGAAAGAAAGATTGGGAATCGAGTTACGAAAAGATGTGAAATTTTAAATCGCGAAAACGGGTTACGATCGATAAGCAGCGCAGTTCCGCGAGGTGAAAAAGAGGCAGGTGAAATTAATTGGGATTGTTGTACCGAAAATTTGAGATAGTCGTTCGCGGTAGATCGTTAAATGATTGCCGCGGTGCACTTTGGTGGCCCGCCACAATGCGTTTCCAGCTGCCGTAATTATTTTATTGAAATAATTTTGCCTCGCAGACGCGCTAATAAAATACGGCGTAACAAACTTGGTAATTGGCAGTCGGAATTAATACGAATGCGTCGAGTACTCGGTTTTTGCAACGTTATATTTCAAAGCACCCCCGACGTGTATACGTCTCGGCATTGAACGTGCCGTTTCAATCTTTTGGCTGCACTTCTGGGTCGCAAAGAAATTGCTTTGAGATTAAAGCTCTTCGCGGACCGAAGAGCGTATTACATCTTCGTACAAACAGTACGGCTTCGCAAGGAGAGAGTTTTTGCGTTATTAAATAGCTGAGACGGGAAATAAAATAATTACCAGTGCCCCGAGAAACGTCATTTACCGTGGACCATTCCGGTTGCTTTGCATATTTTTCTCAATTCTCTGAAAAATTCTGGAAACCCTTGCGAAAGAGAGTCTCGTGCACGAGGACCAATTAACCGTGCAAAACGACCCGAAGGGTACGTTGGAACCCCTCGACTCGGAACGATCGCGATTCTGTCGGTGCAGACAGGTGACCTTTGACGTCCTTAATTCCATGGGAGATATCGCTCGAACGAGAGTCCGTGTTCTCCAGGTAGGTCTGCAGGTCGGTCTACGAGACTGCAGTCCGCCGTTCCGCAGGGTAATCCGTGGTGCCAGGTGCGATGGCCGGACGGTGTAACCAACGCAAACGGCTGCCGCATTGCCGATGTCGTGCCTACCGTAACTACGGTACCTAGCGGGGTACGTGTACCCTCGTGCACCCTCGTGCACCCTCGCCGACCTCTGAGTCTCTCAAGGGGTGGAAGACTTATCGACCTGGTGCCGGGCAGGCCTACCACCTTCGTCTCATCGGTACTTTGATCGCAAAACCTGCCGGGCAAATTGTTCGCCGCAACGTCTCCGGTCGTCCCCTTCGGCGGTTTCTCGAGCCCGGCGACGGAGACGCTCGATGAAAGCGTAGATGCGCGATGCGCGACAAATTTCGGATCGGCGTCTCTCCAACGGAGGTTTCCGACGTCGGTCCTTTCATCCACGACGGACGGATCTATCGCGTCGAAGCTTGAAAGCAAGGTCTCCGAAAATGGATACGGAGAAGTTGGCGCGCTCGTTTTATTCTTCGGTAGACACCCTGGGAGGGCGAAGAGGTCGAGGGACAGGGAGAGGGTGCCTTAGCGGTCTTCGACGAGAGGCCCTTGTCCTTCTAGGTCGTCTTTCGGAGAGTGTTTGCGAATCAGGCCGCGACCCCGTCGTCGGCGCAAAGCAGAATTGTAGCACGATTGTAGCGGTGGCGCGAAGAGGGGGACACGGAGAATAGGGGGGCTCGGTTGCGCGAAATTGGAACGTTGCATTCGTGAGGGTCGTCGCTGTCTCACTCCTATGGCGGGAGGGCATCAATAGGAATAATACGAGGAACTATGCAATGCAGCTCTCGCACATATAGACGAGTTGACGCGGGAGTGTAACGACCTTACACCCCCGCAGGTGTAGCTAGTGGGATCGATGGGCTCCGACTCCGGGCAACCTCTCATCCGCGGCTCCTACCGTGCTCGGAGCGGACTGCTACCACCGCTTGTCCCACTTTTTCCTCCCGTTTTACTCCTACGATTCGACTCTTCCAACTGCACTTTACTTTTCACCTCACATGCCCAACTTACCGAGGACTACCTAAATACGCCGCCTCTTGCCCCCACGTTGCCAGTGTGTCGTCCTCTTTAGAATTAGCGCCGGCGAATAGAGCGGTGTAAAGAGGGCACGAGGATCGCGAGCGAATGCTCCGCTAATCATAAATAATGAAAGAACTCGATTTCTTTAACCATTACGTTGCTTCATTCTCCCACTCGTTCTACAGTTTCGTAACAATGCTTTATCGTGGAAACTTGCCGGTAAGGCAAGGGGGTGCGAGCTACTTTCCACCTGATTAAACTAAAATTAACGGATGAACTTTAAAATTACTTCGATTAAATGCACTTTGCTGAATTGACTACGCGATTGGATGTACAAAGTACCGTTATAAAAATTGTTCCTTACATATTTCCATCTATAAAATATCGCGCGGGTGTTTGCGCGCTCGGTCGCGCCACGCTCGCTGTGTATCTCAGGAAACCTTTTTTCAAAATTATTCCCAAAGAAATTCTTAGCAAAGTCGACGTTCATGTTTCTCCGTAAAACCTGTGCAAAAATTTATCGTATTTTTACGTCTCGATACGGTCGAAGGTTACGCTGCAACTCGTGCTGGATGCACGAAGAGTATTTGAGATTCACGCTAAACTACAAGTGCACGTGACACGAGGGCGATGAAACGGTGAAAATAAAAGATCGATGACTTCTTACGTGCTATATAATAAGTGTATCGATCTCCAGCTATGCAACGTGCATTGAGAAAACAATATTTCAACGCGTCGATTGATCCCTCAAATAATCGGCTAACGAACGATAATTATGAAAATTTTCTTCTGCCTTGATTCCAGGCTACTTTTCTTTAAGCGTGCAATTTCGAAAGTAGGACTAACAGTACGCTGACTTACAATGATTATTCTCGCCATAATTCATTCATTCGCGAGTCACATCTCTTTTCGAAATTCATCCTGATTAGATGCTAAAAAAATTATCACATAATTCTAAGTAGATTCTAAGGTTGCATGCTTTTTTTTTAAAAAAAAAGGAGAGAACAACCAGCCTCACGGGTGATTTTGCGATTTCGATTTTCCCGAAGATAGTCGATTCAACGCTTCGTTATTACAATTTGCTTAACGTTAAAATTATCACATGTGTTTCCTCGACAAATCGTCAAAAAACCTAAATATCGAGGTCGAATATCAAATCGTTTTTAAATTCCGCTTTGACCGCGCTCTTTGCACCCTCGGCCGGGTTCTCAGCGGGAATGTTCTCGACGACCTCCTCCTCGGTGGTGCTGGATTTCCATTTATGCGACGAACTCTTCTCGTCGCTTCTCGTCTTCTTAATTTTTATATTGGCAGTTTTTTCCTGCTCCGCTTTCTTATCTCGATTGAGAATAGGCTTTACAGCCTCCGCGACTTCCTGCTCCAGCGTATGTTTGCTGCAGTTCTTGTACTTGTCTCTCTCTTCCGTCTCGGAGTTCTCGCTCTCGCTCATTCTACGCTCGTGAGCGCGCTTCTTATTTCGCAATTTCCGCTGATTCTTCTTCCGTTGTCCAAGAATGCTCGAGTTGGACCTTAAAAATTACAATCGAAGGAACTGTATGAGAGGGGTTGTCGCTGCGAATAGGACCCGACTCGTAGAGCTCGAAAAGCGCCCTTACCTGAACAACTGTCTGGACACGACGTCGTTGAATCTCACAGTTTTCTTGAAGCTAGCACAGTCAGATTCAGAATTGACGTCGTGCACGGAATCGTAATGGCAATCTATCGACGATGCCGGCATCCCGTTTTCATCGGCACTCGATTCGGATACCGAGCAGGAAAAGTCGCAGCTCCGTCTCGATTTCAATATTCCCTTGGAATATCCAACGGTGCTGATGGTAGTTGTTAATTCGTCTCCGCTACTTTCCGAGACTGATCTCGATTTCGTTACAGCGTGTCTTCGGTTCTGCCGTCGTGCGGTTGATCTCGGTTTTTGCTCTTCCGTCTCGTCGTCCGTGTCCAATTGACTCGGACGAACGTTCACGAGGGCGCTCTCATTCGCTTCCTTCTGTTCCTTGACTTCCGGATCCCTCGTCGCTTCCGTGCCTTCCGTACACTGAAACAAATCGTGAGTCATTTTACAACAAGTTAATCCGTCGTCTTGTTAAACAGGACGATGAAAAGGATCTTTTACCAGTAGCTCGTTTAGCTGATTTCTGAAAGAGGCCGCCGTCGGGAAACTTCTCTCTTCCATAAATTCTTCGTTCAAACCGACGTAATATTTAGCCAAGTCCTCCGTACGGTTTAAGGTAATGGTGAACACTACGTTATTGTCCCAAGGTTCGATCATGAGAGATTCCGGATCTACCGAATCCTCGTCGATCTTTATGCAGAGCGAGTAGTATTGCGGGAAAAAACCCGCGCCTATCGATACTAACAATACGTGGAGTCCTAAATTGCTCGGCAAAATTCTACGACGAATGGAATCTGGATCGACGTTCTTTACATTAACCGTAATCGCTAATTGATTATCGTATATATTACAAATAAATGCTGGCAGGGAGTACTTAATGCTAGGGTTCATAAAATTATCGTCTAATTCTAGAGAACTAGTCCGTAACGCGCTGTCACTGCACTCTTCCGTCGTGTCGTTTTCTTTGTCGAGAAAAGTGGCAGAAAGCATAGTTTCACACTCCTCCACCAATTTTGTGCCAAAATCACTAGGCTGATCCATGACGGAGGAATCTTCCGTAGACTCCTCAGATGGCAATGGCAAGGGGCTTCCATGGTCACTGTCAACCCCGCTGTCCTCTCTGGTGTCCATCATGGATGCTACCGGTGGCACCACTGGCAGTGTTATGGTCAGCTTCTTGTATATGGAATCGAATTTGGCATTTCCACTGTCTGGGTTTACGTAGTAAGGCAATGGCAGCTCCAAAAAGTACTTGGCAGGCTTTTCGCTCTTTAAAGTGATGGATCGTTCCTGAACATCCAAAGTAGCATCACTGGCACTTTTCAGCAGGGGTAGATCCACCAGGACTACCAATCTTTTGGGTATAGCAGCATTCAACTTGGAGGTCTTGCAGGTGCCAAAGTCCTCCAGCTCCAAATCAGACTGATGTTTTATGCAAAATTCGGGGGTGACATATCTGCTGTCAGTGTCCTGGGATGCTGTCACTTTATTTTTATAATAAATAGTAGGAGGAGCGGGTCGTTCCGCGATCTTTTCCGTCCGTCTCGATTGCTGCTCGCGGCTCTCGTCGTAACTGCCGATCAGTTTCTGATAGATCTCCGGATCTATGTCCAATTCCGTCGGTGGTTCGGTCGACGGTTTCCTAATGACAGCGGACGGACAGGCACCCTTGTAGCTGGTCTTGGGAAATTTTAGATTTTTTCGATCCAACTTGACCTAATAGAACAGAGAGAGAAAAGGATCGTTAACGGTCGACGATAAGATCGGGCCGATGGCACTCGACGCTCACCTTGAAATTATTTTCCACGCCGTCCATTGCGGTGTTATTGACGATTTCACGAAACCGTGCATTCTTCGACGTTAGATAGATAGTGTCAGGATGGAAAACTACGTCGAAGACCGTGCAGCGTACGTTTTTTTTGTCAAGGTCATCGCGAGGTGGTACCAGAATATACGGAATGGACCACTGCAAGTCTCGATGACCTTCCTCGAGGAACGGTTGACTGTTAGGTCTTGCCACGATGTCACTTTTGCTGATGTTCAGGAAACATTTCCTCTTTCCATTGACGCTCGTCTTTATGACGTAACCAGGCTCTGGGTTAACGAACGTAACGTCGACGCCCCGCTGTTTCTCGAGCTGAGTGATCTCTTTCTCGTAGATCTTCCTGTTTTCCGGGTCAGTCACCTCTTCGGCGTATTCGATCAGTAATTTACGAAATTCCTCTTTTTTAAGGCACTCTTTGAGG
The DNA here is from genome assembly GCA_963989415.1 of Cerceris ruficornis. Lineage (NCBI taxonomy): Eukaryota > Metazoa > Arthropoda > Insecta > Hymenoptera > Crabronidae > Cerceris > Cerceris ruficornis. Next base: position 15,856,997 of record OZ022527.1, on the reverse strand, counting down.
TTCCGTAGCTCTTCCTTGGTCACGTCTAAATCCTCCCAATCTTTCCTACGTGTCTCGTACGCGTCCATCTTACAAAGCGATGCGCGTGTTTACAAATAAACTCGTTGGTAGAACGATCGCGAAGCGCCAGTACCACGTGGTGAAACGGTCTAACGCTACGTTCTGCGCCGGCCGGTCGATTAACGGTCAAAGACGGAACCTTCCAGAACTCAATGGAGAATGCGCGCCATTTTTTCGTAGCGGTTTAGTCCCATTCCACGGAGAAAGTAAAAAAAAAACCCTGATTCCGATGTCCTTTTTGAGTTTTAGGATCTCGAGGATTCTTTAAATTTCATCCTTCGAAAAAAATTTGACTTTCGCGGCGAATTCAGACCATACCCAGACCTAACAGGTGCCTAACCGAGACCTAACCCAGGCAATGACCGTCATTTTGCAGCGTTGACGACATCCGCATATATAATAAGGAGGAACTTAATAATCCCAGGTGATTATCCGATCGATTATACGATCGGCTCTGAATAATTGGCAGAAATATTATTCATCGGAAAGAAAGAAGTAAACGCAGGAAGGTCAGGATCATTTATCGATAATTCTGCAGATACATTCCGCTGAAACTTATTCGGCGTATAGTTACAAAGTTTCGTAGAAAATCGATGAGTTCCAGAGTATTTGTTGGATGCTCGGTTCTTAAATCCTTCATCCGCCCATCCCTTTGTTTCGGAGTTGCGCACCGGTCCCTCTTCCGTTCCAAGGATGAGGCTGCATTTTGAACTATCGGCACGAGTTCCGTCGATAAATATTCGATGGTACTTTTACCGATTTATAATTTACAAAGCGCACCATGGGAAGGCAAGTTTCTCTTTTCACGGTGGTACACACTTGGTGGGGATCAGGAGTTAAGGTGAAGATGTGGGGATCAAGCGGTACCAAGTCTCTGACCCACTGACATTCTCTTCAGTTACTCGCTAGATTCAAACGTTGTCGATACGAGTTATTGAAAATATCGCTATGAATAATTACGAGCGGCATTAAAAGAGAAAAACGTGGTCGCAAGGAATACACCGCGCTCGGTCCCCCTTGATTTTGGAATGCGGCTAAATCGCGGATTGCTGACGGGATTTGTCGCTTGTTTAACGATTCTCTTCATTTTTCTGAACTCGAAATCGACCACGGAGTTCGTGGACAATTTTAGCGACGATATAAACAAACATCGGTCAATTAATCAGAATAGCGATAATGGCCAGGTGAATCTTATCTAGTTTTGTTAAGAGAGTGGTGCCAATAATTATTTACCGTACAACAAACGTGTCACACCGCAATGACGAAGTGTTCTAAGCTACGCATTTAGAACATCTCATCGAATAGCACGAAACACGTTGACGCAACTTTCATTTTTTAGTGCATTTTTCAATTCGAGAACATGCTCGACGCAGTGAAAGTGCGTCGGCAAAGGAAGTAATTGTTGGAAAGTGACCTTTCTTTTTGTATTATTTACAAACCGGCCGATCTGAATTACAAGCTGAATTACAAATTATTCTTTCGTATATATACTGTGTGATTTTAACGCTGCATTAACATGTACCCTCTAAACCTTCACTTGCATATTCATTTCTCGCACATCGTTTCATTAGGAACAAGTAATTATTCCTTTACGATTTCCCATGCAGTTATATAGGTACGTCACACCTTCACTTTCGGAATTGGGTGCACGTGGGCGTGCACCAAAAATGAACAATCATGTGTTGATGTTAACTCGCATACCCGATGGTGGGGCCGAATTGTTGGTGCTGATTTTACAGCGTTTGCAAGGATACAATGCATTTAAGCACATACGTTTGCCACCAGGCGATTCTGGGCTTTTGACGAATCTGCAGGAGGTAATTTTACCAAGTGTTAGCGAATATTCCGACAATTGTGGGCAAAAGAATGATTTGCTTCTGCTGTGATCCTGCATGTATCCGAGAAGTCGTTGCATCAGTGATGTCTATGACTCATGATGAAATTCTTCGGATCGTTGCATGCACCGTTAACACGTACCTAATGTTACCTTTATCCCCGCGTACCTATACCTTGCGCAAAATGACGGAAAGTCCATTCGTAGGATGGTCGTTGCACTTTACATTCACATTGGAGTCAGTTTTCGATGTTGCAATCAGAGCTGTGCCACTTTCGTCTCTTTAATTGAAGCGGTGCAACTGACGCGAATTGTTGATTCGAGATTTTTCGTTGTAGGCGCAGGAAATGCACTCCCTTGAAAATTGCACGATTAAAATTTAACCCGTTGCCCCGCAATAACGTCAAAGTATTTCTACGCTATTGATATTGCTTTAAATGTTACGATATATATGAGAAATCGGTGAGGCATTTGTATTTATGAAATTAATTCGGAGGTATTGTTCGTCATTAATTCAAGTTATTTCTCACGTGGCCACAAAAGAAATCGTTAAAAAATTTGAGGCGAATGACGATGGACCGTCCGATCGATGTACCTTGGTTGCAATTTTTTAATTTGACCATCCTTAGAATTTGAGCTCTTTACGTTTTACCATTGTCTCTGTGCTTTGCGCTTCTGTGCCTTGTCGCTTCTCAATTATTTTTAAGAACACAGGGTTTCGTCGTAGTGGATTGTAGTGACTGAAATTTCGTAGGAATTGTTGGTAGAGGAAATCACTGGCATTATCAGACAAGAAGCCATACCTCTGACCTTTGATGGAGACGTTAGATTTTTCAACTTCACGAAGTTCGGCAGACAGGCTCCGACCTTTGTTTCTATAGTGAGAAACCCGCTGAGTTCCCAAAATTTACAAAAGTAAATACGGTGATCTTCCTTGCAATTAAAAGGGGGCGATTTCGAACGAATCGTATTTGAATTGCGCTTTTCTCTTTCAGACATCGCGAAGATGCGGAAGCAGTGCATCGGAATGGAGCAATCTCATATTTTTGCGGACAAGATCGTCGTTGTATGTAAGTCCATTATCACTTTATTACGTGGGTCAATTTTGTTGGGAGTGGTAAGAAAGTTTTCGAAAAAAGAAACCTCGAATATCCATTGGGAGAATTTCACTTTTAAAATTTCATTCGATCGAATTAAAAATAGTGCAAGAAACATTATTAATCAGCTCCCTCAACGCTAATGAACCTATAATACTATATATCTTTTTCCACTTCCAACGAAATTACTTGTCTTGTTGTTGTTGTTTTTTCCACGCGTTATCGCAGTTTAACGAGCATAAGTCACAAAGAAATGTCGGTTTGAGCGAAGTATTGCGAATAAGAAGGCTCACTGAGAGGAAATCATGGTATTTTGCGTTGATATTTTGTGCAATATGAATTTATCTGTAGGGAGAGGAATAATAAGTGGGCATTAAAACAGGCTAAAGCGAATATAGCACAATGGTATCCCGTTATCGGTATATTAGACTATATGGAGGAAACTTTGAAAGTATTTGAGAAGGAATATCCGTACTTTTTTAAAGGCGCTATTAATGCCTACAAAAAGATCGGTAAGTACAATTATATTCCTTAATATATGCATATGTAATCGATGTTATCTGACATATTGAATATTCGGTGCGCATAGAACCGATAAAGAAGTATCATTTCGATACGTTGCCATTACGAAAAAAGAAAGTTTTAACGAAACTCCTGGCAGATGAAATAGAACTCTACCAATGGTTACAATTCCGTCTATTAAACGAAACATCCGAGAATGGTTGACGTTAAAATAGAAACGTTCAGTATCCGTTAGGAAATCCCAAAGATAAAGATATTAAGTTTCGGGACGAAGGTGGTTGGCCAGTAGGTCAGCGATTAATAATCCGAAAGACTCATCTGTAAAATTTTGATGTTCGCCGTTTTGCGCCGAGTCAGGCCAAATTTGGCCATTTAGATGCACGACAAGTCACCCTTGATTTTGTAATTTAGAAAAATATGTAAGCTCCGCACGAAACACCAGAATGTATTCGATCCTGAATAAAAGGATTATTTTTATTCCGCCGTTTCATTAAATCCTAAAATCTCACTTCATCGCCACAAGATATGCCTGGACGAAGACTTAGGGAATGGACCACCGTTTGGACGAGTATGATGGAAATATGCCAGCGATTTTCAGGATGGTTCAACTCAGCATTTGTAATTTCCGACAAAACGTCGGAACGTATTCGATCATGATTAAAGAGTTTTTTTTATTATATTTGTTGTTTCAATTCCCCGTTTTACCACATCCACACGAGACATGCCAAGATTAGGGCCGAAGAAACGCAGCAACGTTTGAAAGATGAGCACAAAGTCGGACCATCGACTTTCACAAAATTTCCTCGCTGTTTGCAGAGGCAAACGAAGAATGGCTGCTTTGTCATTTTTATACAGAAATTTATTCGCAAAATAAATACAGAATGGTACATAGAAGCCGAACATCGTGTGAAAAGATTATCGTTTATTTACATACAGTAACTCCGAAGCAAAGTGTACTTTTATCGTAGAGCTGTTACGATGAATTCAAACATATCGAAAAGTTTCTCCAATTAATGTCGTCAACAATTACGATACGGTAATCCGACCATAATAGAAGATGACCCAGAAACACCAACATGGAGTGCAAGGTACGAACTGTGCAGCAGGATTTATAATACAGCGAAACTTTTTGATCGACCCTCATTCAAAGGACAAATATTACATATTTCTTATGTAATGCAACATTTAAGAAGAAATAGCCCGAAGTCTCGTTGCAAGATATAAAAGAGATATGAAGAAACGAGCAGCTTCGAGATCTGTTAATCGAAAGGAAGAGGACACCCTGGATCATCCTTGCACCGCGCTCGTTCAGGTTCAACGAGGCGTATCGAGGAAGCGTTTGCGACTCTCGAAGAAGATATACATAAGTTTCGTTTGAAATCGAATGATATTATAAAAATAAGTTTTAACAACGTCGTTGTCATTGATGCACTGTCTCTCGTTTGGAGAATCAAGGGGAGAGAAATCAGGGAGTATCTGTAAGCGAGTTGGATCGATTAATGCGCGGTTGTCGTACACAGCAAGACAGAAGAATCATGTTGATATACAGATAGACAAGCAAGAACACGAGGAACGCCTGCCATCACTTTTTCTTCGCGTCCTTTAATCCGGCGCCAGCGTTAAATTTAAAGAAGATTATGTCACCGTCGTCGACGACGTAGTTACGTCCTTGTTGCCTGTATTTTCCGGCAGCCTGAAACAACACAGATATTTTTTGCAAATGACAGAAACATCGATCAAGTCTAGGGCCTGCTATTCGCCCTTTGGGTCATTTACGTGTTTCACTTAAAATAACGCGGTGGACGAATTATATTTTATTGCTAAACGTAAGAAACTTTTTTCTCCAAAGAGTCGTGGAGGCAAAAGCTTACAGTCTCGATTACAATCTCATCGAGAAATTCTGCGACGAAATGTATCGAAAAAACGCTCACCTTCACCGCAGCTTCCGATCCTTCGTTTTTAAAATCATCGAATCTCATGACTTCCGCCATAATGAAGCCTTTCTCGAAGTCCGTATGAATTTTTCCAGCAGCTTGCGGGGCCTTTGTGCCTTTCTAAAATGAAAATGTAGCTATGATGACACGATCGTGCGCGAAAGGTGACACCAGGAACGAAATCTTCACCTGAATCGTCCATGCTTTTACTTCATCGGGGCCCGCTGTGAAGAAGTACTGCAGCTGCAAGGCCTTGTATCCCTGGACGATGATTTTGTCAAGAGCGCTGAAGAAAAATAAAACATTTAGGGCGACGACAAAAAAATGGAAGATCTGGGGGGAAAAACGGCTAATCCGCTGGATCTTGGAGTCTGTGCAGCGCAAAGGAGAAGAAGCGATTGTCGAAAAAAGGAAGATACGTTCATAAGCAGGACCGTGGAATATGATTGTCTCGAACCAAATATCGTCTAATGACAGGGTACGCCGGGGGAAGCTATCCCGTTGGATAGGGCCGACGTATTGCGAGACTTCAGAGAATACACATAAAGCTAAACCACTTAATACCGCAATTTTATCATTCTGACTCGGTCTGGGACCCACTTCGGCGCCTTAGTTATCTGCGGTCTCGAAATAAAATCGCCGCACCTACAACTCCACCGTTTGTCCCCTATGATTACAGTGGGAACCCATAGAGAACCATCGTTTCATGGGATCGAGAAAATTTCACCGAAGAATCGACTTCTCCCGCTGGATAATATGGAAGATGCGTCGATCGCCGATGGAATTTCACGTTTAAAAGAAGAAACGTTTGACGCGATATCCCAGAAAAGATGCTTTCTTTTCAGGTTGCTGGGATATCGTAGAAAGCGAAGTACATGCGTCGACGCGTATAGGGAGTAAAATCGCGAATGACCTACTAGCCAACTGAACCGGTCGATCCTCATTCCTCCCGGTCCACGATTATGCCGGCCTCCCTGGGACGGCAGGAGGGGTTTTTATGCAATTTTACAAGAATTTGAATAGCCGTTCGTAAAAATATAATGCGCCGTGGAAGTGGTAGTTTTTATTAGTCGTCCCGCAAAAGAGTGGAAGGCGTCTAGACGCCAGGATCGAGTCCGAGACCGGCTTCTCCATTATTATTACCGTTAGTAGATAACTCGGTGCATACTTAAATGTGGGAACCCAAAGTTTCGTGGGGACCGTCACTTTTTCTTTTACATTTCTCTCGGATAGTATTCCACTACCGACTGTTGTTTAGACTATATTCGTAAACTCTCAGATTTTCAGGTATAACTACCACCGTGGCCCCCTCAATTTTCGAGTATAAAGACGGATAATTGTAAGCCCATTTGGGAGTTAAATTCGCAATTATCGAGTAATCATTGATTTTAATAGTTCACTGTCGTTAAACGTCGAAATTGTTCATGCGCACCTAGTCACTTTATGTTCCTCGAAGTACTTTGCGCGTTCCGCTTCGTCCATATCGAAGATCTTATTCTCAAAGGCTCCGCTAAAGGGGATGAGAACAGCACCAGGGTCGTTTTTGTCGACCCATTCCTTTATTTTGACTAACCTGAACAAAAATTGAAGGAGAAGCGGGACGTTAAAAAGTAATGCTCGTTAAATTGCGATACGTGGAAGTGATATTCGCGAAACTCTGTTGTATATACACATATAAAACTGCATTCTGATAATTTACTGTGAAACTCGTACGAAGGTAGAAATAATTCTCCATCATCGATCGAATCAAAGTTCAGTATTACAAACCCATTACACGTATCGATGTAAAAATATGTATCGTTCAACTGCGCGTTCCCACGATTACATTTGTCATTTTGCATGCCGATAAATTACTTCCGCGATGGATAAAAAAATGTACAACGTGCATCGATATATAGGCGTGCGGTTGCAACGAATCGAGGAAACGCGAACGCGTTTATCAGTATTTCCATTCCGCACAGAGAAACGTTGCGACCGTTGGATAAATACGCTTACCATTTATTCTTTTTACGTATGTAGTCCTTCTCGGAAAGATTGACTAAATAGATTACCGGCTTCGAAGTGAGAAATAAATACTTATTGAGAACCTCGATCTGCAATAAACGTGACACGATTAGCGACGATAAAGTCGAATCCGCGAATAAGCATGGAATAAACGATGAACTTACGTCGTTAGCGCTCCAATCGGCAAACCTAATATGCTTCTGCTCGTCCACCATGATACCTTTGACTTTTAACAGCGTATCCTGCGCGAGAATGAATAACGGTCTTAGTAAATATCACTCGAAGAATCGGGGTCTTTGATAAGGCATTTAAAGTTTTCTCCTATGCAAATGAAGTTGGCTGTAGCGTTTACGAGAAACTACATCGTGTTCTAGCGACTATTTGGCTGCACGAGCACGCGCCATCGAGTAGGATAATTCCGTGATCGAACTGTGATTAGAGGGAGTGTGCACTCGGGGAGCGCAGCTCCATTAGTTCGCTCGGAAGGACGAAACGGTAACTTGGAGCTCTCGAAAACTTTTGGCAAATTGCAAAGTCTAGAACGAGGGAGAGATCGGAAATTGCCGTGGGCCAATCCATGGAAAAAGGGTAATTCGATTGATTCGTTCTAGGAAGTACTGTGCCGACCGTGTGCTCTCTTAATTTCCACGGTAATTTACCTTCGGCTTCGCAATATGCTTGCACTCGCGATTACTTTTCTACTGCCTTGCACAACTATCCGACGAGTGAAATTCTGCTCTTTAGCGAAACTTAAGTATCCGCCGATGCTTGAAAATGCTACCTTGTTGCCGATCGCTTTTCCTTATCGGTGCTTTATGCTCGATTTACGATTTTCACCTTAACGCAGACGCGAACGAAGCTTAACTCGGACATAACAGCACTTACGATTAATCGCTTAACGCTTTGCAATTTTCATTTTCACTGACTAAATTAATGATAATTTTAATTGATAATTCGACCGATACTCACATATTCTGGTTTCAGTTTCTTGTCGTTACCACGTACAACGAGTTTCTCTAATTTTTCTAAATGTCCATTCAGGAATTCTATGTCCTTCAATCGTAATTCTTCGCTAATGATCTCGAGATCCCTCACAGGATTTACGTCTCCCTCGATGTGCGTCACGTCGTCGTCGTCGAAAGCTCCTATAATGCAAAACGATCGAAAGGTATGTACCATTGATTACTGCACGTTAGCGCAAAAAGCTTCAAAGATAACGACGGTGAGTATTGAAACAAACGAGTGAAATAATAATATATTTGTGCAATTGACTGTTACTTGCGAGAGAAACGTTTAACAGAGACGTAGAGTTATCCTGTCTTCCTTGTCAATGGAAGCGACAAGGAAAATATAACGTTATCGCTCATTTCCAGGAAAATACTTAAGAATATGGCAAAGTGCACCTGCGTGTTTTCGGTGTAAGTTTACATGTGAAATTGCACGAACAACGCACTATCGCGAGAACGCACAGGGACGAACTAATCTCGCGATCACATCGGAGATATCGCTGTTCTCCGGTGGCGAGAGCGATTGTTTTTCCCTGGTCGTTCGAACAAACGCAATTACTTCGGCGCTATTTTTTTTTCAACGTGGCTGAACTTACGACATAGATGAAAAATGCCATCGCAGGCATTGATGTGCGAGAGGAAACTGTTTCCCAGACCCTGTCCTTCGGCAGCACCTTTGACCAAACCGGCAATGTCAACGACATTTAGAAAAGCTGGTACCTTGCTGCGAACACGTAGAAAATAATATATTTCCGTGGAGGATTGTTCGCTCCAGACATTCTTTCCCAGAAGAAATTTTAGAGCGGAGGGTGAATCGAAATCGCGACGAAAGTCTGCGGAGGGTGTAGGTCGGACATGCACGCGCGTAGAATCGGAACGAGGGCTCCCAGTGACAACGAGGTGTATTTAAATGCTAATGCGAGCGGGCTCATTAAACAATTAGCCTTTGAAGGGGGGCGATGGCGAAAATGAACGAGAAGGGAGATATAGCGTGTTAGTTGGCTTTCATCACGGATCGGCAAATCATCCGCCACGTGGCGGCAGTCGGGACCGTACAATGGCGATTGATAAGAGCCGGAGAGCGGAGTGCCGGTTCACGCCGGGAGGAGAGGATCAAAGGATGCTCTTTGATCCGCCATCCTCGCGCATTTTTAATCTTTTTCAAATTAGCGTCATTGTAAAGCCCGCACGTGTCGCAAGGCAAACAGCAAACGACCGATCGTCCTGCCTGCGGACCAACAAACCGATCAGCCTCGCGATAGTTTAACAAAAAAGATCGCCGTACAAAATCTAGTCCTCCGTTCTTGCGCACGGTTCACGTAGAGATCCTCGAACGGCCGAAGGGATTTTTGTCTCGCAATTTAACGTGTACTTGGGACTTGGAGTCTCGATTCTCGTTTCGCAACGATCAATTCCGATGGCAGGATAGTCCGGTGCTTTGTACATTCAATTTCATCGTGTCAACGAGCCGGAGCGATGACGGGCGGCCCGGTAAACACGGCTTTCATCGACGGTTACCCGTGCCGATGGATACCACAGCACGTACTCTGGTTTCCACGTGTTTCCATGAGACTACAATTATTGCAGCTGACTGCCTTCCAATGCAGTGGCTCGCGATTAAAGCGTTAACAGTAGGAAATATTTCTTCGCACGGAATATACGATGAAATGTATTACATACAAGGGACAATAGAGTTTTTAAAGGTGCGTCGGGGGCAAGTAAATAAAGAGCCATGCGGAGTCTGACGGTGCTCGGTACGGACTTTGTAGCAGCGTAGGCGAATTTAGTCGAATCTGCATTGCAGATCACGTACCATTCTGCCCGCCCTCGTCCCCGGCTCGCGACGGATAAAAGCGAAGAAGTATGGAAATGTCAACGGTTATTCCGACTCGTTTCCCTTCGCGAGGGTGCATTTTCGGATAGCCTCGGTGCAGCTTATTCTTTCGATAATACGCCAACGCATTCGGGAAACGTTTATCGTTAAGATCTAGCGGGCATTTACGGTGACTGCTTACCTAGCTGGCTTGAAATATTCGCACAAATAGTCGAACCTCAAGTCCGGTACGGGTACCCGACGTGCTGAAAAATAATTGCCATTTAGAACTCAAAGTACTTTCGTCCCCGTGGAACTTGCTGAAGCAACGAATTCGGAGTTGCGCGCGAATACGAACTTTTTAAATGGTTGGGAAGTTATTTATTGCAGGGAACGATATTAATCTACAACTGTTCGAAACTGTGAACGCATCGTACGTTAATTCGTAGCTAGAGGAGGTGTTGCGAGGACGTTTCCTCGTCCTCCGGGTCCACCAAGGTTTGCGTCGGTGAAGTGCGACGGAACGTGATAAAGTTCGTGCGCATCGAGACCTCTGAAATCTCCGACACCCTCTGCCTTCCGTCGGTGTACGCCGGCAACGACACGTACGGATTTAGCTTCCTTTTTATCGTACGATTAACAATTTTCATAATTTTTTCCCGACTCAAGATTCTCTTGCTAATTTTCCTGTAAATTTCCACCTCGTCGAGAGCGCTGGACTCGTTGCACAGCTTCAGATAAACCCCGATGTAAATCGCGGCTGTCGCGGAGGCCGACAAGCCCGGTATCTTTGGTCTCTGCACTCCAACTTTATTCAGAGCCTGGACTATTACCTTTGCAACCGTTTGTTCGAGAAAACCGCAAGCCGATAAATCCTTTACATCGATGGGTGGCAAGGATTGACGAAATTTCACGTCAAAATCAACGTATTTCGTGCACCGTGCTAGAAACTTGTCGCGGCATTCCGTGGTGCAGAAGAGGTACAGGTTGTCGTCGTGCATGGCGCTCAAGTTTGACTTGCCGGCTATGAGTTTGGGATTTGGGAGACTCTCCACGTAACTTACCAAACAGAATCCTCCGGCTCGTAAACGCTTCGCCCAGCAAAAATGTTCCGTATCGACGTTTTCCGCCAACGGACGGGGTCGTTCTCTCGGCAGAACGGCCGTGTTCGACGGCGGAATGTGTTTCGATGGATCTTTAACAAAGTCGTTTGTATGCCGTCGACAGATCCAGTAGAAATGCTCTCGAAACTGGAACATGCCCGCTTCGTCCGGGGGAAATCCGGAACTTTCCAACGTGTTCTCGCGAGACAGGCAAAGGGAGCAGTACGATTCGTATTGGCTCTGCCGTGTTTTAAACTCGTAGGGCGACACGCACATGTATCTCAAACTGTGCGCCAAATCGTAATCGCTGTTACGGAAATACTTCCTGATACCGAGGAATCGCTCGCGCACACCTTCATCGGCGCGCTTCCAAACGTACCAAATGCTTTTACGTCCGTCGAGGTGAATTATATTCTGAGAGAATCTCGTCGACCACCTGCGAAAGCCTTCCTCGTGGACTTTCCAGTGGGCGTAGCGATGCGTTAAAAAATTGGAAGAAAAATTGGGAGGGATCTTCGTCTCGTCGTCTGCCCATGCCAAACGCTCCAAGCAAAAGTCCAGACTCGCAGCGAGATCGATCACGATCATCGGTCGTACACCCGATAGGACTAGTTCCTCGTATTCTACGGAATTCGAGGGAAAACCGTCCAACACGAATCCTTGAGACATCGAATAGGGCTCCACGCAAAACATTGCAACTGCTCGGGCGACCAGGTCGTCCGAAGTGGCGCGACCCTCTCGAAGAAGTGACTCCAGAATGCCGGCAGACTTCGTCCAAGAATAGTGCTCGAGCATGTAACGTATAGCTGTGCCTCGAGTGATAATTTTCAAGCTGTACTCTTTAGCGAAACGACGAGCCAGCGTCGTTTTTCCACACTTTGGTGGCCCGACAATGGATATTCGTAATGGGACGAGTGGCGCGCAAGAATCCTGTCGGAGGTACTTGAGGGGATCTTTCGAGAATGCCGTGAGAGCTTCCTTTTTACCAAGAAAATAGATAAACTGTCGGTGTATAACTGGATAAACTTCTCCTCGAGCCTCCTGCATTAGAAACATTTGCACGGGAGAATCGTTATTGTACAGCTGCACGGGGCACCATCGACCGAAGGAACTGAGAAAATAGTATCCACAATCGAGAAGACTCTCGGCCGTTTCGAGGCTCACCGTGAAGGTCCTTTCGAGAGAAGAGATATCGCGAGAAACGTACGATTCCAGGACTTTATTAACGTCTAGAAGCACCTCCGACAGACTTCGCTCCGCGTCGATTTTTATCCACGGAATCGTCTCGTTCTCCAGGGCACTCCGAGTCGATTCCAATTTTTGAGAATCGTCGCCGCACGCTTCCTCAAATTTTCCAACGATTCTTTCCCTCGCCGTCTCAAAGTCTTCCCAATCGGTGAACAGCACGGGTTCTGGATGCTCCTGTCTCCATAATTCTTCCAATTCCTCTCTGTCGAGGACACTCTCGAAATGCGCATCAAACTCTTCTTCCCTTCGGTCATCCAAGTTATAATTTATCGACTCGAACGATAAATGTTCCTCGGCGTCGAACATACGTCCTTCCTTCAGCTTCTCGTAAATCCAACTTTCCCGATTCTTCGCGTATTCTTCCAGCTCCTTTGCGTATCTTGACTCCTCTGCCTGCTTTTTCTCCGCTTGCTTAGCTTCCCAAGTTGCAAATAACACCGGTATCGTTCTATCGTACGACGTATCTCTACTGCAATTAAGTTCTATTATCACATCGGGTATCGTGTAATTTTCAAGAGCAATTTCAACGTCCTCGGAGCAGCTTAGAAATCCGTTGAACAGGATTCCGTGTTCCTTGTAAGGCAATTCGAAAAATCTTTTCACGCATTCGAGAAACATTCTCGCCGGAAGAATACCTCCGGACTTCCAATAACGCCGGACGAAGGTGTCCACGGTTGCTTGGTCAGTGTTGTATCTCTCGTCTCGCAGATCTTCGGGCAATTCTACCTCAGCCGTTAAATCGTCCGACGATATGAGAACGTCTCTGCGAGAAATAGCTGACATTTCGCGGTCTTTCATGTACGCGGTAAAAGTGTTAAAGTAGTCGACGTACGTTAAACCGTGCTCCCTAAATATTGCATCGCAGAGGGTAGTTTTCCCGCTTCCCGGTGGACCAATAATGCTAACTCGTAGCGATGGAATCTTAGTCACTGGTTTGAGAAACGGGACAGAAAATTCTCTTGGATCGCGCACAAATTCGTCGAGGGCAGCGGCGCTCGAAAGAAGATAAATCTTATTTTTGAAAAAAGCTCCGAATTCCTCCTTCCCCTGGCGGAAAACGTGCTTTGAAAATGCCACGGGGCAATAAAAATTCGTGTCTCCGAGAGGCCGATGGTCCTCGGAACCGTCCGACTTGTCGAATTCCGTTTCTTCCTCTTCCTCGACTCCTTCCTCGGTCGGATCGGTAATTGCTGTATTTTCAGTCGTTGCATCATATTTTCCAAAGTGTCTCTCTTTTTCCTCGTCGCTCATAATTATTGCTTTATCGGAGAAACGATCCTTAATACGTTCGACGACGTATTCCAAGGTATTATCGGTTTCTCCGAGATTGCAATTAATTAAATTATTAACGACGCTCAATAGCTTCCCACTTAGCGATTGCCAGTCCATGGAAAATTGCCGTACGTGTCTCAGATAATCCGCTAATTCTTCCGCCTCGATGTCGCGCTCCTCTTCGTCCTCCATCGCGTTAAAAGTTGAGCTACTCCGACCGGCACCTACACTTCCGGTCGAATTTTCGTATTCCTGTCCCTCTTGTCCCTCATCCTTGCGTTTCGTCGTAAAATCGAGCCACCTGTTCTTCAAATATTCGTACGGTTCCTCGTCGAACAGGTAAATCACGTCCTCGAACACAATTTTGGATTTTTCAACGACTACTTCCCACACGTCGCTGTCCGGATACATGCCATCCATTATGTAACCGCCGTCTCTCCATAATCCGCCTTTTATCTCTTCTCCTGGAATATTTTTGATACTGTCTACTATAACTTTCGCCCTTTCCTCCGCATTTGCCAGAGATAAATCTTCCGCGAAAGGTAGCTCCGCTTCGTTGACGTTTATCACGGTTCCACCGAATATCTTTGCCAATTCATGACAGAGCTGCGACTTGCCCGAGCAATTGGGCCCGAAAACTGCAATTTTGCAAGTCGGCAGAGGAGCGGCCGGCAGCAGAAAAGTTCTTGGGTTTTCCAAAAATAAATCTACGGCCTCGTGCGATGAGAGAAAAAAGATATTGTTCATAAACCGAACCGCATACTTCGACATCCCGCGAATCGTTCGACCTTTGCGCAATTCTACGGGACACAGAAAATTCCAGGAGGACAGGGTCCAAGGAAACATGGGCGAAATTGTTTCTCGATTCGCGAAAACGTCCAGTACTTCCTTATTTGCGTCGTCTTCCAATTGATTCATCGTTACAGGCACAGATTCTCCCCCGTATTCCGATCCGTCGTAAATTGTGATCCGTTTCGGGAGAATCGCTTTCGATATCGGTAACGTACGTAAACGCGTATAAATAATCTGGAACATTTTTGATACCGGTGCTCGACCATCTACGCGTATTACGTTTTGCGGATTATGCAATAAAATCCATTTATCGATGGCAGGGAAAGCCGCTTTCCGATACATTTCGTTTTGAGCTTCAACGTTGCTCGTGATATCCCCGATTCGTTTAAGCAAATATTTCGTTCGATCGTCGCTCAGCATTTCCACGTAACCCATGGACTCTTCGTACAAATGGAAAGGCATATTCGCATTAGGTTCAGCCTCATTGAACAAGTAGCGCAATTCGCTGTTGCTCTTTGAATCCAACGAAATTGTGTCCACGGTATGACCCGTCTTTGGATTCAGACGAAAATATTCGCGTTTCCTTGTCGCGTCTTCGTCCGGACACGCGACGTAAATAATTATCGTAGGCTTTAGAGGCCAGGTGACGAACATGTCGTTCACTTGATTTAAAATGACCTCTTCGTCGTTGATATCGGCTCTGCATGTTCTATCGAGAAGTACCTGCCTTCTGCATTTTAATATTCTCTCCATTTGGGAGTCTATGCTCTGTGCAAAATTATCGTCGAATTTATCTACATTTTCGATGCTGCTCGTCGTACCGCAAACACCGTCGACCATCGAAGGAAAGATTCTACCAAAATTTTCAGAAATGTATCGATACTTGGATTGGTCAACCGCGCATTTCGGATAAGAGGAGTAATCTAGCACTCTGTTTGAAATAAGTGGCAGTCCTTCGACGATGTAGCCTCTGTGAAGGACGTCTCTCTTGTTTATCCTAGCTTCTATCAGGTTCATGATAATATCGAGACCTATGCTCTGTCCAGTCTTCAACATCTCCACGATAATTCTTCCTTTTTCCGTCTCAAGCTTTGCCTCTTCCTCCAAAAGCGTCGCCGGAGAAATTAATACACAGTTCCACGAACGAGCGATCATAGATGCAAGCTTGGTAGTATTCAAGTCGGGTTTGCCAAAAATAGCGAAACACGTTGGGTCACTTTCAAGATATTTCCTTTTCGCTTCCATTTCGGAATAAGGATCACGAACCGTGAAAGGTTCTCTTTGAGGTTCAAAGTGAGGCCGAATATCTCCATACTCTCTGGATTTGCACGTAGCGTCGAATCTCGTAAATGGATTTGTATCTTCCGTGAAGGGATAGTAAATATTAGCTTTTGGATACACACAGCGATGGTCGCGAGCCCAAGGGAGAACGGTTTCTTCGGTAGGATAGCCTTTGATGTATCGCAGCAAATCCTTCTTCACGATAAACGATGCGTTTATCGAAAGCTCGTCGCCGAAATCGTGACGTTCGTGGTGTTTAACGTAACTCGATTTTCTGTCGCACATTACCTTTATGACTGATCGAGAGTGCTCGGCATATTTTCATACTTAACAAAGTACTCCGGAAAAATTCGTTTTCAAGTACGATGTGACTCAGCGACGCACAGTTAGGAACAGGCAACGTTTCAAGGTTGCATTTGCATTCGCGTAAAACGTAACCTTTTATAACGATTCGACGTGCAACGTTGAAAAAAAACAACACCTAGCGCGATAAAGCGAGACATGCAAGTTCAGATACTTATTTTCATTGGGATCGATGGTGCAGAATGGGAAGTTCTCGGCAGCCGCCTGGCTTTTAGTGAGAACGTTGAAGAAAGTCGATTTTCCTACATTCGGTATGCCTACTATGCCAACTTTTAGATTGGTACCCACACGCCCGATAAGAGGTTTTCTCTCAGGCTCCTCGATCTTTTTTGGCGCCATTCTGAGAAGAAGCACACAGTTCTTATTATTAACACTGATAATAATTCTTCGCAGCGAATATTATACTCCGAACGGTGGCTATTTTTTTTTGCCGTGCAGCAATTTCAAAATTGCCGGGTGATGCGATTCGGGTGGGTGCAGAATCGAAGGTGCATCGATGCGGCATAGAAAGAGCAGCGCGTACACCCGTAGAATATCAGTTTCCACGCATAGAAATGAAAATGACCCTGCAAGATTCCACCACGCCCTGGCTCTCCAACCCTTGGAATTTTAAAGAGTCCAAGACGTTTTACCTGTACGCACGGTGCCCCCAGCGTTCTTAAAGATTTTAGCGAAGCCAAGTCGACTCGACTCGACTCACCTCAACTTAACTCGAGTTGAGTCGAGGCAAGTTGAATCGAATCAAGTCGTGTTGAGTTCTTCAACATCGAACCGCTCTCGAACGCTCGGGGTGACTAATTATATTAATGCGAACGGCACATCAAGCGATTGCTGTATTTACCGCGAGATTATCCCCTCGTCCAGCCAGTGTACAACGATCCGCGTTGTATCAAAGAGGGAAGGAGGGACGAGAGACGCCTACGGGAGGCAAAGGGGAGCAAAGAGAGACGAGGAGATGGGGAGGGAAGGAAATCCAAAAGCGAAAAAGGGCCGTGGTGGATTCACCGGGCAAAGATGCGAGGGAGGAGGAAGATACCGAGAAAGGGAACCGCGATTACTGGGCACCAAAGCCGCGAATCACCGGCATCACGCCGAGAATCCGCAACCGCGCCTCAGGCCGCCAATCCGCCACCGTCTTTGCGATTCCTCTTTCTTCTCTTTTCCCTCTTTCGCCCTTTCCCTCTACCCTCTTCCTGTTCCTTTCGTTAACCACCGAAGCAACTCCCTTTTTTCTCCTCTCTTTCCCTCAAATTCTTAACTTTCTAGTACACTTTAACGCGAAACGGCGGCGCAGTTTGTCATTTTTCGTTGCTGCAAATTACAGTAATGGGCGAGTCGCGGAGAAGCGATTCTGCCGTTAATGTTCTTCAAGTAACTTGACGTTCTGTCGTCAATTTTATATTTCGTATCACAATGTAGCGGTCTTAGGAACTATCGCGATGCATCGTACATCGTTGCATAGCGTCGACTAAAGATACATTAATAATCTACCTAATAAAATCTAAGCGTATCTTCTTTAATACGAGTTTTGAAACGGGAGTTTGAAAACCCGCGTTAAAAAAGTAGTTATCCAGCGAGTTCTCGATCTTTCTAGAAATCTGAAATATCGACAGCTCGTGCTGGCATCCTACGACGACCTCCTGAACTCTGTGAGAGTTGTACACTCCACGACATAACCTTACTTTCGTCATTCAACAAAATGATTTTTATCATATTCGTGCGGATGCAGGATAATTTCGCAGCTTACAATTAAATTTATAAGCCCGCGCACCTTTCGAACGACCATTCATACCCATACCCAAAGCACAAACATCGTACCAGGCCAATGCACCAAGTTTGCATGCACATACATTTACTTACTTTGGATGAAGGGAGTTAAGGTTTTTATTGAATTAAGAAATGTATCACTCGGCGCACAAACCGATAAAACATGTGAGTCGAATAGAGCGCAGAGTTTTGCAACTTTTTCACGGTAAACAGCACCGCACAACGTGTGTGGCACAGAAAGGGATACGACACGTTTATGACGTCACGGATTCACCCGGCATTTTATTCCGAAGCAGACAACTGCATTGCCGACAAAAGTTCCCCACTGTTCTCCGACTGTACTCTGCTTTTTTGATATTTTTTTAAATAATTGCAACATACAGGCCTACAACTTTGTCCATTCGACGAGGTTTTTGCATACAGTTCTTCTACGTAAAACAATGGCATTTGTTCCTCATTGGAGTGCAGCTGGCAGCAAGTAGCCAGAAACAATGGGGAACAAGTGGCAATGCAGAATATTAAAAAGTGCCTGTTATCGTTGTCCCTATGACGATCGTATCACCGCGAACACGTTCAGGCCTGGACCGTGACAGGATCACGAGAGTTTGCGTTCGTTAAATGTCGCTGACACGGTACAGGTACAGATTACAACGTGTACAAGCGCAGATACCGCCGTTATAAGCGACAAACGGATATAAATAAATGCATTGTAGAGGTATCTGCATGAAACATCGCGTTGCAACACTGTCGAGCAACCTTAACGATTCTGAAACGTGTCGTTGTACGTTTTTCCCTGTGCGCTTTGATTAACGCAAAGTTTTTGCGCGTTGCAACGAAGACTTTTATCGCGGTATTTTAATCCGGCGACTTCGTACACCTTGATTGGAGGCCACGAAATAATCGTGGCTAAGAAAGAGCTCATTTCAATGGGTTTCCTTTCTTCGAGGGTCTATGCGCGGACGAGTTCATGGTGATTCTAGGAATGGCTTTACAAAATGAAGCACCACCTTCTTTTGTAGAAAAAAGGGCCATCAAAGAGGTCTGATTGCGATGCTTTCGCGGAAACCATAAACACGCACGTTGCTTCCCGACAAATTTAGAGGCTCTTTAGAATTGAAAAACACCCGCGATGGAGATGACCGATTAAAATCTCGCCGCTATTACGATAAAAACTGTGATTTCACTCGAATAGGGCAGATGAAGTCCGTGCCGTATGGCGGCAATCGTCTCTAATAATTGGTTGAACGCGATGATAATGTTACAATATCTTATTCGCCCGTAAGAACGATGGAACCGTATTCGAAACGAGAATTACTCCAATTGATCGTAAGCAGTCGAAGAAATTTGCTCGACGCGCGTGAAAACGATACCAGCTTTAAGGATACATATTACGGACATGCGAACGTGCAAACCACTCTGTCGTTCGGTCAACAGATTTCTAACGTTAAAGTTCTCCCGCTGCCTTATGATTATTTCAATTATTTGATTATGAACCGTATCAATCTCGACCCATATAATGCATATAATCAGGAGGCTATTATTTCGTAAGTGCTCGAAGGACGAAAAGAGCTTTTCTCTTCCCATCGTTCGATCCATCGTCGGCACTCGAATCTCAAGTCGCTCGTTTTCGTGATATTGTAATTTGGAGACCGCAAACCCGCTGACATCGATGCTCCACCGGAGCATCTTGCCAGCGTACCACTCGCCCGATTCTTTTTCCTCCTTCTGCCTTTCTTATTGTCCGGCAATTTCGATCGAAAGCATATTAGCTCTCCCAGAATTATAGGAATTTTCGTAGATTAGGCATGAGCAGAATTGAAGGATTGCATTACTAATTTTGCCGAAGCCCCGACGCGATCATCGTTACGCCGAGATTTATGCGCTCCAAGGCCATCGATTGCATCACGGCTTTTCGATGAAATCATCAGGCTAGATGCAAACTCCAATGCTTTCCGTACGATGTGGAGGGATTAATGAATTCATAGGACATCGTCGTTCCTCGATTCGTGGGCGAACGGAGCTCGTTGGACTGTTTGCGATAGATGGACAGGCTGCTAATAGCTTCCTCAAATATTCCAATGTTTTCGGGGCTCCCGTTTGCTCGTAGACTATCATCCCTAAATGATAACGTTCCGGGAGTAATTTTGTTCGGTCGATATTCGATCTAGCGAAGGGCGAAGTGGACTCTTCTTATTTGCAATCCGATATCGTAATTCTTTCGAAGCAAGCCGAGAAAGATTTTCCGAAGGAACGGAAGGAATTGCTCCTACATACCTAACGATGTTGTAATAACTTCCCGACAACTCAGATATGTTGCTAGCAACGGTCCATCGACTGCATTACGTGCTCATAAAACACTGTGTTGCTTCTGCAGTAGCATGCATCCGCCGTTTTGCGTTTTTACGATCCAAATGAGAGATTATAGGACGGCTACTCTCGCTTTTCCCAGCTCTTGGTGCATCATTTAGGAATATTACGACACTCCGCTTCCTTTCTTCTTTTGCATAGCCATATTTGGGACGAGATTGAACGTAGGATGGAAAATTCTGCGTCGATGGTATCTCGGAGTGGGATGGATCTTCCAGGAGGGTAGTTAGAGGGCAAATTACAAAGAAAGTTGTTTCTCAAATTAATTTTCATTACAGTCCATTCACAACTTTGCGATATTCAGCTTTTAAAATGTATGAGAAACAGGAGAGATAAGAATTTTGAGGGAATCTACTTATTAATATTAATACGTGAACTATTAGTTCTGCATTCTTTAATTTTAATGCCTTGAAATTGATACGCATCAAGAACGAATCAGATTGTAACATGTAGGAATTGACGTATGGCTAATTAGTAAGTACGCAGGGATGTAAGAAAGCCTTGATAATTCCTCGAGCATGTAGCCACGCAATTAAGGTGTAACGTTTCGAAGTTCTGGTCGTAAACAACGCGGGCAAAGTAGCGGAACCTCCGAGGCTCGGTTCCGCCCGTCAATTGTTACCAATTGTTGCCAATCAGAGTAATACGTGTCATTATGGCGAGAAGGTTAGCAGCCGTCTATAGTGCCCTAACATATACCAACCTGATTACACCGCGTACAATATTAATTTGCCGATAATTGTGCGGCATCTGTTAGACGCGTGCACGGGCCAAAAACGATGTTTCGCGGGGCCATTTGACGGACTGTTTGCTCTTTACCCTTCTCCTATCAACCTTCGTGAGAAACGTCTTCTACCTTCATTTCTCAAGCACGTCTCTTCGAAAAAAGAGCAAAACTGTTATTCAATTCGTAACCCTATCGGAGCAACTGTCTTGCGACGGCACATTAGATTACCATTGAGTCACGAAATACACGTTAGATGCGAGTTGTTTTCTGCAATATAGAATTCTCGTCTTTCGCTCGTAGGACATTATCTCCTGCTTTTACCATGCCGAGAATTGGCAGGTGCTCTATCTACGTACTGTTGCGAATACATTTGTACCATGACGTGGATGAAGATTTATTACGTACCGGTGCAAGTAGCAGCAGAGATTGTTCCAGGATAATCGATAATTGCCTCTTCGCGCCATGTCAGATTAATTGCAGGAAAATCTCTTATCTCAGTCTCGCTGCTGTGCATTGTACACGTACTCCAAGTGTCTTCCCTCGAAGTGCGTGCTCATTTTGAGAAATTTCTAGGGTCTAGGGAGAAATCTACGCTGCAAAAATACTAGCTCATGTTAACAATGTACGTCGAAGAGCAAGCGTGTTCCATCGTGGAATTTCGAACGGTAGGAACTCACGAGGGAATTCAAATGTCAGGAGGCATCGTGTTTCTTGTAAAATCTTCAGAAGAAGAAGAAGAAAACCAATGCGTTCGTGCATCGCGTGGCTGAAACCGAACCAACCACTGGCCACGCCTCCTTAGACAGCCGCCAGCCAACAATTAAGATTTGATCGGCAAAAATGGTAGAGGCAAAATGGCGCTGGTCTCTGAATACGTAATATTCATGGTCGAGACGGTCCGAACCACCGCATCACCCGCTTCCTCGATATCCAGACTACTGCCGGACTCGTGGCTGTGATTAGGGAGTAAATTTGCAGCTTACACCGTCATTCGTAGCTGATAAGCACGCACGAATCTTTTAAAAATTAAAATAATCTTCGTGCGCGTAACGCATGCTACAGGTGAAACATTAAACACTTCGCCCACGAAGAGCGGGAAGAATAATTTTTTAATTGTACGACGATAGACCGATGATTTTCAGCTACTGTAGAAACCGTAGAAATACCTTAGGGTTGCTTTACATAGTTGAGCCTTCTGCTTTCGCCTGAATCCAGGCAACCGGTTAGATTCCGACGCGGAAAGGTTGCAGTTTAGAGGTCTAAGAGAGTTCAAAGCCGGACGATGATCGTTAAGAAGCTATGAAATCACGCGGAATAGTTGCAGAATGTTCATCGCGAAGTATCTACGTTCCAATGGTTACAACGAGAATGAAATTTTACTTGAAACTTTCTCCTGACATTACCCTAGAACCAATTGTTGCGGTGAAAAAAAACGCGTATCCAAGACGAGCCATAAATAATGTCGATAACAACGCAGAACATTTCCATCCCTCGTGAATCCTACAGGCTGCATGTATATTCGTCTGCTTAATGTACTTTTGTATGCGCACAGGGAAATATCTATAGCTACACGGATACGTACCTAGCAATCGGTAGGAGGATTAGATTCACCTTACGTCTAGTCGGGCTTTCTCCTTATTTTCTTCCACGTTATAGGTACCCATCATTCCACCGACATTCCTTTTTCCCCTCAACGAAGGAAGAGTCTCGAGACCGGATTAAAATTGCAGGAGCGATTTTGCGAACTCACGATATCGGCGAAAATGCAACCGAGGCTCTAATCATGGCGGATACACGCCGCGCGGTAGCTGCTACTACATTTTACCCCTTGACTCAAGACTCTCATTAGACTAATGTCCTAACAATCACGATCGTTCCACCGCTTCTGCACCCCCTCGTAAAACCCCCTCAATTTTTTCCCAATCACTTCGGTAGCAATCGTGCAAATCTATGTAAAAATCGAACCCACCGTTTCGTCGTTCGGCAAACGTTCCTAGTCGACGACGTTTCTGGAACGTGAAAATCGTTGATCGTCGGTAAAGCAGCAAGGTGTTTTTTAGATGGCGTATCTTTGAGTTTTAAGAGTATCAGGGTATTACCGTATTGTCCAGAGCGCAGTATTTTGCGCCGTTGAGACTCCGCAACGGGCCATCGAAGTCTTTAACAGGGTACTTCGCGAAATAGCCGAAGAAACGCTCTTTAGCATACCGGGAGGGCCAACCGTTAAGGCGGTCGTTAAGTTTATGGGGGAGCGCGAGATGCGAGAGGTTGGCAATTAGATGCCTTCTGTGAACACTGTGATCTTCGCCACGCGAAAGAAAACGATCGTGCGCAGAGCTCTCGAGTCTCTTTGGAAGGATGCAACGTTTCGCGGGCAAAGGAGGAAATTGAAAGAAAAAAATCCTTCTGTACGTGATTCGTCTTTGCTACGTTCGAACGATCTCGCTTTCCTTATCTTGCTGCATTCAGAGCAGAGTTATCCGTAAACGTTCGGCGCGAAGCGTTCCGTGTTTTACAAAATGTAAAGTCATTCCGTGATATTTGAATTTCAATGTCCGCTAATCGCATTCCTTTTCATTAATTCTTTCGTCTCTCGACGCAACGTAACGTGCCTAAGTTATGCCGAAGTTAAAACGCAAGATGCACTAACAAATGAGTGGCTTCGTGCGTATCATGGACGATCTAATTGTAGGTATGGTCAACCGTTTATAACTTAGTCGCACTCGGAAGATTACGTACATCTTAGACATGGACATGAATTTTTCATGCGACCGCCTTGTAGTTACCGCTTCCATACATGTCACCGTTCGATGTAATCACGAAAAGTGGCTGCAACTCGGTAATCGATCGCGATCGGCGAGTATAAGGCGGAAAAAATGAAGCGTGGCTTTCAGCGAGATCGTCGAGGAGCCGAGCAGTCGAGCAGCCAGGCGTACCGGGAATAATTGATCGCGCAATTTCAGCGATCTTGCGCAACGATTACGAGAATCCAAAAAGAGAGAGGTTAAAGAAGCGAATAGGGGGAAAGGATGAGGTGAGGAGATAGGGAAGGATGCAAGAGAGACTCTCTATCCGTGCGGTGAAAATGGCGCGGGTAGAGACGACCGAAGGCAATACGGCGACTATGGAAGCCCGAGAGCAGCCAACCACTTATCATTAGCCGCATCTTCTACCGAGCAGTCGGGGTAATTGTTTCCTCCGGTTTATAGTTTTATTCCGACTCACCGGTGCGATGATATCTTGCCTCGTTTTATATTCCTTCGGGCTACATCGAGCCATCATGGCCGTTTGATTTTCCCTCCCTTTTTCTACTTTCTTCTCTATTTTCTTCATGGTCCAACTTTTTCCTTCGCCCCGCTAGATCATCCCTTCTTATCACATCCCCCGAATATGCGACCCTCTGCTACCTTCGCTTCCGATATCTGCGTTTTGCGGTATCTCATAGACTTTGGCACCGTCGTCGATCGACATCGAGCAGACCCGACATATTTGACTTGCCAAGAGATACGTGGAGCTTGAAAGTAGGACAGATCCCGCCTCATTTGGTGGATTTGCCTCGAGTGAAAAAGGAGGAAAAAGAGGATTCCTCTTGATAGGGCGCCATCTTCGCGAATGGGGTGGCAGGGCTGCAATGGTAGCATTAACCTCGCCTAGTCGCGCGATATGGAAATGTTCGAGCCGGTATAATAACACGGCATCGAGCGGTTCTTTTGGTAAACGGCGACGAGGAACTGTGGACGCAAAGTATTTTCGTGGAAACCGAGCGACGGGGTGGTGGCTGACTGCGGTATACTCGTTTCGCCTGGAAATTAAGAGTCTCGCGTACGAGGGCGGCGCTGGAAACAGGGCCTATCGTTTAAGCCGGATCTCCATGCGAGATTACTGCCCCCCGGGGGTGGCATGGACGGCAGCATTCGAAGTAGTGTTGCCGCTAGTACCGCTGGTGCTGGATATTGGTAGTTGTGGTACTTTGCTCGAAAGGCGGGTCTCTACGGTTCCCCACCCATTGGTAATCTATGAAAGTGCTAGATATATCGAACTCGTGTCGTTATCGAGAAACTTTTCAGACTATCGTCAAAGTGCCTGTCAATTTGCATCATTTTCCGTTTCTCGGCGAAACACCCGAGCCATAAAGTTTATTTTCTACCTCGACGATAGTCTTAAACGTTGTCTCGTCAAAGAGCTCCCTTATTTGCGAATTTCTCGTTGATACGTGGTACGCACGAGGACAATGCTCGATACATGTATTGTGCCTCTTCGGCCGGGGTGGGGAAACAGTGGAAAGAATGTACGCGTGTCCATGAATGCACCGTTATTCCTAAACGCGTGCACCCTCCGAGTATCTTGGGATGTGTCGTGGGCGTGAATGTTGCAGCTGCACTCGTGGTCCAAATTCATTTCTGCTATCGTTTGTTACATCCTGATGCTTGGTAGCACGTGCGACACGAATATAAAAGTAGTCGTTCGATTGTTATCAGGAGCAAAATTTCTGTAGCTACATGAAATACAAAATGTTCTCGGGTTCTTTTTGCCCGTATGAACGTAACACCTTGGAGAAGGGGGTTAAATGTGCCCGATTCGTGAGCTGTTTCTGCTGGCATGTGTTGCCGAGCATCGGAATGTGACGTAGGAATGACTCGTGGGCAAATTACTCCAAGAATACTGACACCCGTTTAATCTACGGCCTCGCAGCTGAATAATAAGCGCTTCTTTCAAAGAATGAGTCCCGAAGGTAGAATAACGATTACCGAGGGCACCATCCCATTCGGTATAGAATCGCCTATTAGTGGACCACGAAGGGAGGAGCGGGTTTCTCGAGTGTTAGGAGAAGGGTCTCGAGGGACAGGAAAAAGAGATCGAGACTCTGTGCTCCGTTTTCACGGGACATCCGGTCCCTTCGCTTTCAATGTAGCACCCATTCTCGAGAAGTTTGGTTTCCTAGGTCTTGTAATATCGAATGTTCGACCAGAATCTTACTTACCCGAAGTTCATCCGCTGATTCAAACCATTTCCTCTATCTCGCGTGCGTTGCATCGACGAATTTTTCGGAACCCGTTGATTTCCGTGATTCCACGAGAACTTTGCAACATCATGACGGCTCTCCCTCGGCCAGGTACCCCAATTGCTCGTGATTCAAAGTCTTGAGTTACGGTCCTCTTTGGAAAAGGAACCGAGGAAATCTGTGACAAAGCCGGCCAGATTTTCCGCGGAAATGCTGCATTTCAGAAGGGGGCAGGGCACACGTTCATCCGTTTGAGTTGAATAGGAATTGTTACTATGGAAAGGTTACTCGTTCCGGCGGCAATCTTCGAGTTCCTCCCGATCCGTTGTTCGGGAACACCTCGCCTTCTTCCTTCCTCGAGTCTTCTTTCGTCGCTTCTTTCACGTCGATTGTCTCTGCTACCTCGTTCTCCTAAAATACGGACAGCGGACGTGGCGTGCACGATTGCAAAGTAATGCCACGATCTGCATCGTTACGTTTCTTGTCATTTAACGATTTCTTCGAGTAGGATGATTCTGCCATCTTCTAGTTTTTATCCGAAGGCGCCGTTTTGCTTGGTAAGCTCGGCAAATTGGATTGCGCATCTGAGTTTTCTGTAAATGTTACAATAAAGGCGAGTTCCTGCAATGTTTGCCGTGTCTTTTAAAGTCAACCGGCAGACATGAAGTTGCATGAGTGGATCTGGGAAAAAGCGGGAAGATCTCGAGCATTTTCTTGCCGCGTCATCTCGTACGCTGCGTTAAATCTTGGCACGAAAGGTTTGCTAAGATGAACTATCATTAAAATCAACGATGTACTTCTCTTTTGCCGAGGTAATTACGGACGATGGCGTTGGTGGATGGCGTACAGTCGGGACGTTATAAATTTTGCGTTGCACGTAGCACCACCAGAGGCAGCCGTTAAGGTAGAATTAATCCTTCGTTTATGCGGACAAATTTCGGATAAGAACGAAAACAGTTGTCTTCGTTAGCGAGATTGAACATCACTGTTGCAGATTTACTTGTATCTTTTTCCTACTATTGCTTTTGTCGGCGGAAATTACAGTTTTTGTCTTTGCCGTATACTCCCGACGAACATTCCTCGTTAAACGATTCACGAAGATTCCGATTGTCCCGTTGCACTGGACATTCTCGTGCGTGCTTCTGGCTCTCCTCTCGTCGATTCCGTTTCTTCTTCGATCGCTCTCACTGTCGATAAATTGAAATTAATCAGTCGGTACCATTGTTAACGTTTGCGCCGCCTAAGGGAGGTATCGGGACTGGGAATAATTGCAGCAGCCAGGAAGCCGTAGCTAATTCGATGAAAAAGTATGGATACGTATGGTCGATTACGCAATCTTTTGGTGTTTTGCAGCAGGCAGTACCTCATTATAGCCAGAGTATAATGCACATTACTTGGGACGGAAAGAGCAGAGAAGGGGGTGGGAAGGGGAGGGAGGTCCGTTCGTTTTACCCTTGCCTCTCACGAGCGGTAACGAAGGTCGAGGCATTGGGCTCGTAATGATGAGGGCAAGATCGTAAATTACGACAGCGAATGCAAGGGAGATCAGAAGAGAACAAGAGTGAGTTTGACTGTCGATGAAAGGGAAGTTGGAAGCAATGCCTGCTGGAGTGGCGATCCGGCTTACTCTCTCTGTCTCTCCGTCCTGTACCGCCTGGCAAGGTATTGTACGGTGGAAACGCAGTTTGTCTTATCGTCCGTCATCTAGCGATGGCGAGGAGCACTGCTTTACGACTAATGGACTTGCACCGGTAAATCACCGGACACAATGCGCGCCAGCCTCCGTACAATTTACGAGGGTCCAGCGGCATCGATCCTCGCGGCATCGTTCTATAAAAGATATCGGAATACCCGAGTTCAAAGTAGAATCCACTATATTGGCTGGAGAAAGAGTAGAAACCTTAGAGACTCGCGGTGCTTTGCCCTCTATCGATCAATGCGATCTTCGGCGTCTTCAGCTCGCAGTGCGAGTACAGTGCCATAAATCACGGTTAACGTAAATGGCCGGGATATCTTGGTTTTCTCAACGTCTCGCGTGAGACCGTCCTTCGAAGTTTACGATCAGGTATACCACGTTTCGTTGGTTGTCCATTGGTCGCACGGTGGGTAAGATAAGTTTCAATTAAAAAGAAAATTTCATATAGCATGCAAATAAAAGTCGGAGCAATCACATATGCGCGCAAAGATTCGGGGAGTTTCGATAAAGTTACGCGCGCAAGACTATAATCTGACGATAAGGTTTCCTCGAAATAATAATACCAATCATGTCCCGAGATTTCATTTGTTAAGTCGAAGAGTTTCAATTACTCGACGGCGAAGATCCGTCAATTTACGGTTGCAACATTACCGCTCGGACGATCCCGGATGCAACGGGAGATGCTTTTCGATCCAGGCGCGATTTCATCTTAAAAAGCACTTTCGATGCTTCAGAGCGAAAAGCACTTAAGGAACGCCTTGGGTATAGCATAATGGTAATAATAACGTTATCGAGGTTTTGTTCGAGAGGACGATAAATGTTTAGCGACGGATGGTTACGAGCACGTAAACAAGGATCTGGGGGCGTGAGTAAATCTATAAAGGATAAAAAGATTTCACCCGCGGGGCTGAATCAAGCAGAACATTCTGCTTTTTTCAGCCGCGTAGACAGTGATCCGCTGACTCCTTAATTTTTCGTTGTTCCAAGTGAAAAATTTAAATTTACAAGGATTACCTTTCATCTCTCGGGCAGGTATAAGAGGGAACACTCGTGTTCGAGGGGTTAATAGCATCGAATACAATATATCCCTATAGAAGCGGTCAGCGATCCTTTGAGTTCGGCGATGACATCTGAGAAGGCATTGTGCTTCGGGCAAGGCAGCAGCTAATTTAATTATTTCGTGAGCCGATTGGACCGCTGAAATATTCGACGACTGCCGTTTCGACTAGTCACCGCGTCATCCGTGAAAGCATTGTATCCATCGAGACTTCCAGTTCTTCTTACCAATTAACAAGGGTCAGACAAGCCAGAGGGAAACCGATTAGGGAGATAAAAATGATCTTTTTTCATCCGGGTCTATTAATCAGCGACATTCAATTTCTTCCACCTACGGCGTGCTAATTTTTAATGTCGAAGGTTCGAAGGACATGGAAAATAGCTTGGAAGTGTCTGGAAAGTACCTATCTGCCTTGTACAGGCCAAAATAAGTGACTGTTGAGGCTGCCTCCAGTGGCTTCTGTCCATTAGACGGATAAGATCTTTTACCGGTCGATTGGACCTTTACTATCCTGACCCCAATTTGTATCTTTTCCCCGTCATCACGGTACCTTTACCGAGAGCCGACTTTGTCGGAATGTAAAGAGCGATACTTCATTTTCCGATAAGATCGTGAAAATATCGCACCTCCGTAATCGCGAGAGGTTCTCAAAGAGGCAAAAAGTTGCTCCAAATGGTTGAATTTACTAGGACATCGTTTCAATTTCAATCGTCTCACCCATCTCTCGCATGTCTGTATGTATTCGAAGCAATTACCGGTCTCTAATAATTTTTGTACATCGTAGGTCACATGAAATGAGTCGGTGAAATTATTAAGAAACTTGGCCTTACTGTATTGCATGAATTTTCGAAACTCAGCGTCAGAATTTGATGCAGGTTCAGCGAGGAGAATCGGGTAATGAGTTGGAAGAAACCTGGCGCCAGTGACTTTGTTCTGGCCTTATTTCGTTAAGGCCGCTTTTTGTCGTTGTCCCTTTCCAGTGAACCCTATCGTCAGATTTTCGTAATTATATCGACTCGTAGGGTCTCAGAGATCTTAACTTTTAATTCCAAGTCGATCAACAGCCTAAGGTTGATTCGCGATTAAAGTGCGGCAAACTCGAAAGCTGTTTGTCAGCTTTGTCCTGCCGGACATTGCTTTCCAGGGTGGCCGATTCTGCATCGTCCATTTTCGCCGAGATTCAATTAAAATATGTAACGATTCTATTCGAATCTCATCGTTGGACGGATATTGATGGGTCAGAGGGTTCGGTATTGACGTGTTCCGTCGTATCTGGTATTACTATTAGATTATGCAGCCAAAATCAAGGTTTTAGGTTTAGATTGTGCGGAGAAGACGAGGGTCTGACTGGCTGTTCATTGTGTCGGCTTCTGCCTTTTGCGTCTCCCGATAAAGGATAGCATTAGTAATGGGTTTTAATTACTTTATAATGAGGCCATGATTTGGCTTCTCGACTGGCGCCGAGATCGGAGGCACAGAAAAACAGAGGCTGGGGCTCGCGGTTTTAGTGGCAGGTTGATGGCTTTATACTTGGTTTCATAAAGAACAAAGACCACGAGATCTTGAGCGAACCACTTTTTCGTTGTAAAATAAAACGTCCACGGGCGATAACTTTCCTTTTCCATGTTTGCAAGTCTTTCGTATTTATCGCACTGCTGCAAACAAATCAATTAACGATACCTCCGTCCAACATATTCTTCGTGCAAGCCTTCGTTGACGATCGTTGAGCTTGCAAACGGTTCACACGATTAAATCATTGGTAGTAACGATGCTCAAGGATAACGCGAAAGATTTGCCCAAGGAAAACTAAACGGCTAACGTCGTTAGGTATCTAGAAATTTGAGAAACTAAAGTCTGCACCGTCAAGACACGCGTCTATCACGAGTGCAGCCTATTACCAATTCGGAGCAGCTCATTTAGATACCTGTGCCTTCGCCATCCGTGGCGGTGAAGAGGGACAAGGGAGGTGAACGAGAGGAGTGACTAATGCGTCTGTGGCTACCTGAAAAAGCGACCATGCGGCTGAGCATCAAAGGATTCCTTGGCGCCGCCTGCATCTACCAAAGAACTACATTCACATCTCATACCGACGACTTGCGCCAGATTTTACACGCTGTTCTCCCTGTGTTCTACACACAGAATTCTTTTTGACACGAGAAACAAGTCGGTGTTTGTCACCCGAAGGTATGAACGAGTCGTCGCCTTGTATCTCGATACGACGATTTCCTTTCTGACAAATTGCTCGCTTTCAGATAGGATTCTTCTTTGGCATGTTACCACAGCTTTCATGCTTCCCCTTTTCTTCGTTGGGTTTTCGATTAATTCTTTTTTCTCCGGATAATTCTGCAAGACGCCTATCGAACGGTTTGATCATCGCAAACCGTTCGAATCGCATCACAATTCTTAGCGTACCTGATAGACAATCCGTTGTTCGATAATTCTGTTTACCGCGGTCTTAATTTGATCAATCTATTACGGAACTAAGCAGCATGGAGATAAAAAGTCCTATAGGCAAATCAAACGCAAATTACAAATAAATTGCGCCCCTCTCCCCTCGCCGGCTATCTCGCATGCAACTTCTGTGAAACAATTTCCCTCTGGTTTCACGTCGGTCCCTCTCTTCCTCCTCGTTCTCTGTTAGGTTTCTCTTGGCTCATTCAACGGGGTCTCGTGTATCAATCAGCTAATTGCTCGACGAGCCAATTATATCGTTATTTAATTAATTACAAACGCGCAATTGCCACTGTGGCGCCGACAGTTCACCCTCCGGTTCTTGTTACATGTAAACTAATTACAACCCTTTGCTTGATTTCTGAATTACTGTTACCGTTATTGTCTTCGTACGCAGTTATCGTGAGCATTCGTGGCTCATGAATACCCTATAAAATTTCACGCATACTCAGCTGTACCTGTGAACTTGATGTGACTTCAAACCAGACGGTCCTCCGGTGCAGTTGACTTATGCATTTGTGTAACTTCAATTTTTGCATAGAGTTCCACTCCTCCGCCGAAGCCAAATGTTTCGTTGTAAATTCAGGCTATCCTCGTACAAGGAAGTTCTACTTGTGAACGTATAATTTACGTAGAGCTTAGAAAATCTAATTCTTTTTCTAATGCTCCGTCGTGGGAAGGGGTAAAATGAGCGTTTCATCGATGTTACCAACGTTTGGTCTGTCATTACTTAAGGGCGAATGTGTACGAATCGTATGTAGAAGGAAGTGGTAGCATCCCTTCGTGAGGAGTTCCAAACGTAAGCGTATCATTACCGCCGTAAAGATACGCCCAAGCCACATCGGTTTTCCCATCAATCAGTTCGTCTGAATTGTAGACTATCAAGAACGGGGATGTCATCGACGTATAGTCACAATCCTGGCCTGTACCGAAAACTAAAATTACCTCAGCGTCATAATTTATCGTCGATTGAGGATAGGAAATTTGAGCCTACGATTATGTTCATTAGCGTCGCAGTACCGTATTAGAGGATCGTTTCATGCGTAATTTTTCGTTTATGTTTCCTTCAAAAGGGGTATTTTTTCTTCGTTGAAAATTTCCCGGATATACTTTAACCCTCGACACTTGCCGATGACGAAAATATTATTTAACTTTTGCTTCGTCTTGTCCTTCCGCCGACGCAGCCCGACAGCTCCGGAAGAAACTGAAAATAACTTCCGCCACAATGTCAATAAACTTTATGAGCAGTCGTAAATCGACGTGATTTCTCCTTTTTGGGAGGGCGGCAACCTCTGCCACCTTCGACTATAAAAGCCGACCGAATCTGCTCCTGTGCGGCTAATGAGCTATTCGTGCTGATATAATTTGCAATTCTGCTACTTCATCTCTTCCAGCTGCATCGTGTTTGCAATTAGAATCAACTAAATGTCATTTAGTTCACGTTTCTTCGGAAAAATGTTGTCAGAGAAAAACTTGTAGAACTTCTGTGCGCAGATTCTCAGAGATCGCGCAGTCCATTTCCTTCGCTTTTGGCGAATAATATTTGCAACCCTTCTGAAGGAAACAAAAACGGTCATCGATACGAGGATAGAAGAAACTCGTCCGAATATCGGGCAAGAACATAGTGAGAATATTGAGAGTAGGGATTCACTGGTCCGGAATTAAAGTGTACCACCCAGTGACGCCCTGGACCACCTAGGGGTCGACAGGGGCGTTGGTTCGAGGCGTCCTTGATACGCCCCTGCGCGTGCTGTAAGAACTTCCCCGAAGTTGCTAACTCCACGAACGTTATTCATGGATAAAGGTTACGCTATTGCAGCATACATGGAAAGTGCAATGAGATTCATTCTTTCTAATACATGTACGATGAGAATTATATGTGTTATACCCTTTGAAAAGCATTTCATGTCCCCTATCTACCTACAGTACGGTACCTACCATATCGAACTTTTTTCAACTCTGTGTCTAGTTATACCAGTTCCTTGTCCATGTAGGGTCCTCTGCGAAATTGCGACTAAACATTTATCTGACGCATGGTGGGGACATATGTCGGAGGGATACGAATAGCACATATGATTCTTATTGTACCAGTCAGGACTGGTATTATTCTGGCAGGAACGAAGGCGTGTCATTGCCCAACCTCCTGCAATTCGACGCATTGGTAACCCTATGGAGAAAAAAAAACTTAGGGCGACAAGCGTGGTATGTTCCTTCTAAACGGTGCCTGCAAAAATATTGCGACGTTCGCTATGTACCATGGATAATTTGATTCAACATTTCATACGTTGGACGTTTCTTTGGCGAATTAATATTTCTTCGTATCGCTGCATCGATGAATTTTCTCTGACCGTCCTGTCGAATGTACCTTTGAAGCCAACTGACACCCTCATCCGCCTGACATTTCCCGGGACAGATGACCCGTAATCCTATGTCTTTCGTTTGAAGCATAACGAGTTGAACGATACCTCAAGCATCTGGACGAGTCTATGGTTTTTGGAATATCGTCATTCAGCGAGACACCTCGAAACACCATGTGGCAGATTGCTCGTTAGACCGGTATTTTTCAATTATTTCGCCCGGTTTTATTGCCGTGTAGAGGCCGTTTCCGTAATCACTGTAGAATATATCTGATCTGAATCTTTTGTGGAAATACTAGAGAAATTTGATTTTGCCGACAAAAGCGGCGGTAAAGACTGGTAATGAGGGTGGAGTAGGCGGAGTTTCTTTTACTAAGGGGCACCCATAAGAAACACGACGGATTTTTCCTTTGTTCCACCGACGTCTTCTGGACGTTAACCCAAATGTGCCTCGGACGAAGGATGTGGATTTAAAAATCGGATATTTGCGCAACTCGTTAAGATTTCTGATATATCGCTCCATTCGTGAAGCGTACCGTATACAGTAGCGTACACAGTCTCTCTCAGACAGATGTCCTTAACTTTTCACTTTAGAAACTTTCTCGATAATGCAGCATTTCCTCCCGTTGCAGTGTCTTTCCTCTATCTTCACTACTTGACGCTTGCGGCATGGTAATCTCAGGCGTTGCGCGATTAATGAAAAAATTACATGAAAATATCTCAAAAGGATTTGGCATTTATTTGATCGGGAAACGGTCACCCAACGTATGGCATGTCCTTGTAATCGGATCCCTGTACTCTTATATCTTCTATCGAAGGACCATTCAGGCGCCAGTTCAGCTGTTTCCGGTGGGCGTTCACGTAAAAACGGGTTCGCAATTCTTTGAGTACCGACCGAAATGCAACGAGGAACCCTCCAGTGTCTCGCTACAGACGTCCTGTGGTAGTTAGCAGAGAGAAAGGAAATAAGCAAAGAGGTTACACAATGGCAGAGGGAGAAGGAAAGAGCGGCGAAAAAATAGAAGGAAAGGCGTGTAGAAGCCGAAACCTGGTAAAGGATGATCGTGTAAGCGCTGCGCGAACTGCGTTCATACGTGCATCTTGTACGTATCTCAGGGGCGTAACCAGTGACCTCCTGCCGATGAGACACCGCGGGTGTTTCAGGGTGCCCCTAACTCGAATTATCGTCCCAGGAGGTACCAGGCGTACCTTCTCTTGCCAATGGACGCCGCTCGCGATGATTGCTGGTGTCTCGGGTTTCCTCGCAGCACGTGCGACCGCCTGCCAACGGCCTGCCCTCATATTCGCTGACTCGTTGTCTTCCTTGTTTGTTGCCTCTATTAATCTCCTCGCGCCTTGTCGGATAAAATCGTTCTTCCGTCTTATCAGCCGGCTGTAACGTGAAAATTCCATCGTCTCTCCGTAATTATTCGACCAACAAGTTCGGCCAGAGCATGTTGGACGCCTCTTGATACTTTGGAATTGAAGTGCGATACACGAACGTCGATTTTACCGCGTTAACTGTTGCAGCAGAAGCAATTTTACAGGTAGATGTTATATCCACGCGCCGAAACTGTAATTGTTTGCAGTTGGGGGACCGCGATTAATCTCGAGATTAAAGCGAGAAACTTTGTCGGCTGTAATTGATGTCGGGAAAGGCTGAGGGGCCCAAGAAGGTAGAGAAGGCAAATAAGAATGGTAATTATTGTAATCTCCGCACAGTGGGAGGACAGCTGGGAGGTCCTGCTACTCTCCTCACTTCAGCCGTATCTAATATCGGACGCTACCGCGGAATTATCTCCTCAGGAGGTCCATTTCTTTAATTTATATTATTATTTAAGTTGTCTGTAATTGAGATTACGTCGTGAGTATGAGAGACAACGGAGTCACACCTCGTATCTCCTAAAAGATCATTCGAAATACGTATCTTTCTCTATACCTACTCCAGTTTAGGGTTTGTTAGAGGACACGATTAGACAGAACTATTTTCTCAATATTCACGTCATGTCGGGTTAACCGAAGGAGACGGTGTAACCGGAAACAGCCGATACAGGAATATGAGCTAAGATACATTATTTCGTGTCCGTTTCGTTCTGTCCTATTCGATACATTTGCCATATGGCTATTTTCCAAGATATTGTCAAAATGATTGCATACTCGATGCACTTGTGTACCTTATCATTTGTCCATTACATGCAATCACAACGAAAGGATGTAGCGTGGCATAAAAGAGTAATGAAAAATGTATGTTTCATCTAGGAAGGAAGCATTCACGGTGATGCGGTTTATATTATTTTCGTAATTTCCTTGGGGCGGCGATATCGTTCGATGAATAATTCTAAATCAATCTTTTTTGCGAATTCTACCGAATTAAATCGGACGTCCCGATACATTGCTAACAATTCTACGGACGATATCGCTCGGTTTATCCAAACGCTGCGCGCGTCTCAGGTGAGTTATCAGGTTGCTCAGGTATCGTCCTGCCCCATGAACACCATTGGTCGAAGGAAGACCACGCCTGCTCACCTGCGACTAACGCATTTCATGGTGGGGTATAACTTACCTGAAGCTGACGTCACTGAAGTCACGCTACTTTTGCCGCGGTTAAGCACTGTCCGAAATAATCTCGTGTCCCCTTGATAGATACACGATCGACGGTAAGTCATTATCGTATGCCCAGGAAGTTGCTAATTTTTTTTTTAATTCCGAAATTCTCATGGTCCTTGAAATCGTGCCAATTTACTTTGGCGATGAGAGAAGAGGGATCTTCTGGACTAGAAAAATGGTCGAAATAAAAATCAATAGTCCTAGGATTCGTGGATTTCACGACGCTCAGGAACGTGCAGAGCACTAAGTTGCGTATGAAAATTCATGAGCGCCTCGAGTCAAAGGCAGTTGATATCCATATTCAGAAAATGGCGTCGTTAACATTAAACGGGGCACCATTATGCGTGGTTACCACCACACTTTTGAAACTGCAGTCGCGTGCATGTGCAACAAGCCAGTTACGACTCCCACGGGCACTGATGAGAGTATCAACGTACCTGCAAAACGTGCATGCACGTATGTATATATTGGCGTCTCTGTGGCGAGTGCACACGCCTCGGCGACATTACTCTTTGGCATGCGACGATAGACCCTCGCTTACCCGTTATCATTTCTAGTCGTTTCATTCGAAAAGGGTGTGACTCAGGCTGTAATTTCGAAAAAAAGGAGAATGAAAACCAAAGCCGATTACTTCGAAATTACCAAGCGATACGACGTCATTAAGTCACTTATCCTTTTCACGGTAGGTGTACGAGTCTATACGACAATTGCTTAACACTGCCACCGTACTATCGTCCGAACACGAATGCAAAGTCGACATTCGTTGCTACATGTCAATTTGATCAACGTTATTATCAATTTCTCGTTACTCGCGATACCTCCAAGACTTCTGACATTCCGCAATAATCCATGAAGTATCATGTAAAAAGATTTCGCCCCGAAATACCATCCGAGACCAAAATTAATTCAGCTAGATTGACTTTTATGCCTGACCTCGTTTTTACGCTCTCCTCGTTTCACGATCATCGAAGGTAAAGTCAAAAGTGTTTTAGCATCGAGGAACTCGTCTAAATCAATATTGACGAGCACGTAGAATGGAGATAACGGTGATATTGGATGTCTCTCGCGAATTTGAGGAGGGACGAGTCTCTCTTCTCCCCGTCTTTCTCTCACCCCCCTTTCAATAGATTTGCCTTCATAGCAGGAGCTCCATTGTGGCATGTTCGGTGAAGCAAATGCACATCGTCTGCTCTTCGACTGCTACAGCTATACATAAGCTCGGATATTTCGGCTACGCTGAGCAAATTCGTCTGTGTGTGCTAGGATGGTACACATTCGGTGGCGCATACCCTGCTGGGTGTATATTTACATATCAAAGTGACGGTCTCTCAGCCCAGAGAGTCACTGTTCGTCGATGGACCAGGGCGCATAGAAAAACGCGTCGTTCTTTGGTGATTTTCTTCCTTTCTTCAGCTTGAATTTTCCGAACGTTGTAAGACTAGATTGCAATTCCGGGTGAATTCGAACGTATCTCTCTCTGTGGCAATTAGACGCTGCACTTTGTTGAAAGTTCTACGCGGCACATGACCGTCTGGAATTCTTCATCGAATATTTAATTAAACGAGCAGATCCTCGAAGTGATACGACGAATCTGTGACACGGAACTGGAGGGATATTCGATGAGAATGTTACAATATAATGTTATCAGCATTTGATCGTCCACCGATCCGCCGACTTTTGTGTGTACGACGCTTACTAGTCAATAACATCCATCATCGTGTCACGAATTTGTCAGCACCGAGAGGCGATTTAACGATTAGCTAGGGGGTTGCGATTCGTAGGGTCCCCATAGGATACATTCACAGAGATTCCCACGTCAGAACGGCACAATAGAATAGACACCCCGTTTTCACGAATTCATTGGCAAATTTGTTGCTAGCTGTGCCTCTTGCTAACTCGTCGAAGTACCGTGCGTAAAACTATTTTGTTAATTTGAGAAGAAAATCTTCTCCACGATCATCGTGACTCGTCTCATCTTGAAGGGGAGTTCATACATTTACTCGATAACTTCGTGCATTGCGTCGTTAGGGATCTGTTCATCCAAAGAGTGGATTAAGCTCTTTGAAGGTCAGTCGCGGCAGTTTCGCGGTTAACGATGGATAATTAATCCTTTATGGGCGTAAATATAGGTTTCGTTCTAAGGAGATTTGAGAGAAACAAAAAGATTTGCGCCAGTTTAGGTACAACCTCCTTTTTTTACCCGAAGGGCACGCCGTTGTTTCCTACGTGGTCGATTCGAGTTATAAACAGTAATTTTAGGTAGCAGGTGCATCTTCCGCGGCATAGATGCGAAATATGGCCTTCCTTTTGCACATAGGAGTCGTAAACCGAAGGCAGAGGAGATTTTTTCATTTCGAGGCTATAAATCGTCGAGTTTTGCGGAAGCAATAAGTTTCATTTTGTTGTTAACACACAAGGCAGATGCGTGGAACGTTTTTATCGAAGATGCGCACTTTAAAAATTATAAGAGACGTTGATATTTCTAAAATGTTTCTTGGTTTTATCTTAAATGAGAGGTGCATAATCGAGGAAACGATTGCCATTTACATAAAAAAATTTTCTCGCGTTTGCACACTTTGCGACTTCCAGTCACGGATGATCTCGACGACCTGCTGCTTCGGGGTCAAGGTAGGCCTTCGCCAATGGGTTCTCGTCGATCGAATACAGAAAATCAGCGGAACGACTTAATAAGGCACGATTGCGGGACGATTGCTTCACCCCGCCGCTCTGTGACGATTTGCATACACGATTATAGACCGCGGAAGGCTGCACAGAGAAGAGGAAAAAAAGGTTGAATTCCTTGGGAGAGGCAGGTCGAGGCGAAATGCCAAAAACGTAGCTATATCCGCCTGCACAGCTACTGCTCGAATATCATTCTCGTATCTGTATCATTCCATCGCGGTAACATTGTTATCTTCTCGGCGACATGCCATTTTAATCGGTGCGTATTATTATTTACGAGCCGATCTTCCCTCATGAGTTTGAAAATTCGCGCGAATCGCGAGTTCAGCACGGTACCACGGCAATTTATTCGCGTATAAGGTTAATTTACGGAACAAAGACGAGTATTTTCAAATTTTTTCCAGACTACGAGACGGGATTACGTATGAGTAACATTAGACGAAATAATAATTCCACATCGTATACCGATTTCATAGTTGCAGCTATAATGACAAAGTTCCCGTCGTTCCAGCGGATACGCGTGTACATCACATGAATTAGAGATATAAGGATGACCGTTTATTAGATTCGCCAGTGGTGTAATAACGGTTCGATAATAATTTCGTTACAAGAGAGCATAATGATGATATGGCAGAGAGAGGAGAACGGAAGAATTATTGTGCGTGGAAAAGAACGGACATCGCTTTGCCACGTTCGTGTGATAACCCAACGCGATGCCGTATCTCTGGATGAAACTTGTTCTGCTTGCACGTACCGATCCTCTGTTCAGATATGAGACAGTAGCAAGACATCGCACAATTCTCGCGCAGTAGATTATTGCCTATAGGTGCATATCGAGCGCCCGAATTCATGAGAAACAGAAATATTATACATTTCGGATCCTTGCGGCTTATCGCCTTAATTGCCCCTTGTTTCCATGTTCACAGGAAGCGAACGAATAGTTTTATTTTGAAACGGACGAATCGATTTCATTTACATTGCGATTTATCGAGGATGTGGGAGGAAAAGGGAATTACGTCAAACGGGGATGCCTCATAACGGAGGCGGCGAACATCAAAGACGATGAGGACGATTCGTGCGGGTCCATCATAAGCTTTCGTGAGCGTTCGGTCTCGCCTTGGATCGGGACGTGACGCGAGCGAGGCGATTTATTTGCCATTGCCGCTCCTCATTTCATGCGACGTGCCGCCGGCTCGACAGGATTCTTTGTGTTGATCCGTTCAGAATGTTTTGTTACGTTTTAGAAATGCCCTTCCTCGATGATAATTCAAGGAGGGGGATCGAGGAAATAATCTTTCCCAAGAGAGGAAACTTAGGTAAATTTGCGATGCTTCGAAGTCTCTCGAGAATTCAATTATCGCCGATATATTTCATCGGCGATACGCTTGGAGGAAACGTAATAGAATATTCTGAAGTTCGTCGTATTTCTGCTTTGCACGGCGCAACGGAGACGCTGCTGCACGAAGCGCGGCTTGTCAGAAGCTAAAAAGTTTCACTATAGTTTGGATTCTTGAAGTTTGCTTGCCAATTCATCTGAAGCAGTTGTACTCTTGGCGAGTTCTCCGCCTATCCACGCGACTCTCCAAGGCACCCACGAACACGAGCGAAGTCTGTAATTCGCCTGATGAGGCCGCCCGATCGCGACACTCGAGGACAAAAATGTCTGCTCGAATCAAGGATGAAGGCTTGGCAAACGACCGCGTCGTCTCCAACCGGAACAATCTTGATAGCTTTTCTTTCTTCCAACCCTTATTTACAATTTCTCGTTCTTTTTCATTTCGTCCTCTTGGAACTTTTGTAAAGCTTGGAACTTACACTTTCGCTGTCTTAGAAAAGAAAAAAAAAAGGAAACCCATTTGTCGCAGATCGCATGCCTTTGTGAAATATTGCTTTTAATTTTCGGATATTGAATTTATCGCGATATTCTACAATATCTTCGGGGATGATACTATATCGAGGTTTAGCGCAGTCGAGTAGTGCTGCCATCTTGCAGTTGAACGTTTAAACAATGGACGTAAGATCGTTGCAATTCACTACCAGAGAAAAGAAATTCGCTCGTTCTGTTGGTCGCTGTGGGTGCAATTGCTTTGGGAATGTTAATCACAGGGACGACGAGTGAGCCGGTGGTCCTCGAGACCGAAATTACTTTTTTGGCCCGAGAATACCGAATGCAATGAACATTAAGGTCATCCGGTTTTTAAAAATCCGACAGAAAGTTTTCCCATTCTTCGCTCCTTTTGTCCGCCACTTCGCACTTAATCGTCCTTTTTCTCTTTGATTTTCTTTAACCTCTCAGCCGTGCGGATGATCTCTCGAACAAGGAACTTCTTTGTATTTGACGGTAGTCTCAGCGATTCATAGATTTTGTATATTCGCAAGCTGTTGCAAGCGTTTTGAACATTAAAACAGTAGCGGGGAGTACCTGCGAGCGTAGTAAGAGCAATACCCACTGTTTCACAGCCTTGTTATGTATCGCTCAGGCGCGTTAACGAGGATCGTTTTATCGACGATTAACCCTCACCCTGAATGACCCCTGGGCCAGTCTTTGCGGGCCTCTTTCGGAAATTGGTTCGTCGTTTTTGCCAATTTCCGTAGATTGCTGCATCTCCCTCTTCCTTTATCTTAACCCACCTTTTATTTTCTTCTTTCTCGAAGATCACCGTCGGCCGTCGTTCGCTACAAATTGTGTAAATTTGCCGGCTAACTATTTATCTTTATGACCTGCCGAACGATGAGCCCAATATTTTTCAAGCCGTGCACCAGAACATCGGGTGAAAATTTCCTTCATTCGGCGGGTTTCGAGATAAAAGATTCTCGTTAATTTTCTTTCTTTTCGGCAAAAGACAATAACGTTCTGAGATCGGTGAACGGGATTGAACGCGAATAAGTCTGGATCGTTTTCCACCGTCGTTGAATTTATCGCCTTACACATCGCTCGAGTCTTCGGTAATTTATGTTCGTGCGGCTTATCCTATCCTGTCTACGTCTTCCTTCCGTTTTAACCGTTATTCTTCCGATACAAAGTATCATGCATCTTCGACACGTGACCAATTTGTCAGAAAGTTTCAACAATATCCTACATCCTTACACTGTACAATGCCACCGACGCAAAAATGCCGGAGGGTTGCTCGGAAAAAAGGGGCGGAAAGAGCGGAAGGGAGAGAGGGATGCAGGGACGAAGGAGAAGAGAGTAAGATTACGTCGTTCGACACCCTAATCGTGACCCTTGCGGATGCATTAGCTTTATGGTCACGAGGTACGTAGGCCGTGGTTGGGCCTGGAGCAAACAGGAAATAGCTTGGAACTTTCAGAGATCGGGGTTGGTTCCGAATGTCCAGTTTATCGTCAGCCATTTTCAGAAGCGTCCAGCCTGAGTACCCGGTTACCACGGCCTTTGGCAGTAGTGACCACTTAGGCGCTCCCTAATGATGGAAACGAGTTCTCGAGGGTCATCCGAATACGGGGAACTTGACCCTCCGCTCTCGACAATCGTTACGTTTATCCAGATCGGGAGATACTTTCTCCCAAAAGGGTAAAATTCGAGAACCAGAATACTCTGATTACGCGAGCAATTTGTAAACTATTCGCAGGATCGTCGCACACTTTGACGCCCTTGCCTCGTCCGTTCGTCGATGTCGTTGAAACATTGAAAAATAAATTCGAACCGCGTTTATATAAAAGGGAGGATGTTCTTGGTAGGTGAAAAAAAAGACGGAACGTTGTGGACACATCGAGAGATCCAGGAGACTCCATCGTAGCAGGCTGCCCTTCGGTTTAGTTACACGCATAGTTTGGGCCGGACTCGAGGGTCCCTTCAGTTTCGAGTATCGGAACGAATGATATTTATTGAGCGAGCAAATCTGCAGTCTACTCAAATCCCAAGGGTGGTCCTTACTTTCGAACCCCACGATAAATAACGCTCGTAGAACGGTCATAAAGTGAAAATACTTGGGATATTTATTCAAGGAGAAAATCACGGGAAACACGCAAGTGGGTGCTTCGCGATGGCCCATGATTTTTTCAGATTATATTTCTGACGGAAGAGTAGCTGTTAATGCACGTATCGCTGCAAGAAAGGGCCTCGCTTAATCCGTTCGGTTTCCTATGAATTAGATCCCCGACAGTTCGTTTTGAATGAAACGAAGGTGGGCTATCAGTGCTCTGCTTGGCCAGATGAATGAACACGGTCTCCCTTTTTTGAACCTTACCAGTCGCACAGGTTGCGCCCTGCTGAGAAAGCTGTAGGACCCGTTTCACGCAGGTTGCTTTATAAACTGTACATCGATCGACATTCGATACTAATTGCCCCTCTTATTTCCTGCGTTTTTTTTATCGTCGGGCTCCACTATGCTCGTAGTTCTATCGAGAAACGATCAAATTCTTAACGTGCTATGATTATTCATTGTATTGGAAAAGTTTCTCATGACGCTTTAGAATTATTTCACTTCTGAAGTACTTTATTTTTTGGTACTGTGAGATATTTTCTGTTAGCTCGTGAAATATCGTTCGCTTTCCAGCAAGAATGAGCACGATAGACTGTTTGGTATTTCGAATATTTTCATAGATGAAAAGGCGATATGGTAATTTTGCAACGTAGAGAGTTAGAATCGCGCAAGTAAAATCTGTTCAAGGGGTTACTTCTCGTAGAGCAAGAAGCACGTTTACACAGAGGGGTTGGGCTACGAAGGTCTATTAGATTCGCCCTAATGAATGTGTCATCGGGATAATTTGTGCAGCGAATGCAGGTAGGTGGTAATTATTAATTATGGGTGACATAATATATCGTTATTTGATATAGCTGACGGCAGCTGTTACGGTGCTTCGTTTCTTTCCATTTATTTATGAAAATTAATAGAGTATGGGTATTTCGAAATTGGGAGACTAAAATTTCTCTGAGCCAAGTGAAATATCCTTGTATATTACCGTAATTACCATCGGCGGATAGTCATTATTGTCGAAGGAATGGTACCGGATGCAACGGTACCAGCTTGGCCACATTACATTTGTCATTTTCTCGGAGAAGATTTCTGTAAAAGTTGATCTTAAGGAAATTTAAGTGTACGAAAAAAAACTTAACTTCTTTTTGTACGTCGTTCAGACCTTATTCGCTCATCACTTGACGATTTCTTTGACGGTAGCACGCGACTTAATAATTACTTCAGAGATGAGGTAGCCGATAAGCCTTCGGTGTGCAAAGTGTTCCGAAATTCCGTTTCATGGATGCATGCTTCAACATTATTTGTTACCCGTTATATCAAGAATGGTTGCGTGCAAAAAAGTGCATATTTCCGAGTGATATATCGTTGCTTAGATGAAGAGGCAAGATGCCGAGGTTCGATGAATGACAAGATATGGAAAAAAAACCTAAGATGAGCCACCATCTTTTCGTTAATTTCCGTAAATTGTAAAACAGAATTGCTGAATTGTTAATAAGGCTGACATTCGCCCTTCCAGAAACAATTATTTCGGATGGTTGTTCGCGCATTCCGCGCTAGTCTTGCTGTAAATATATCAGACGAAGTGCGGATATGCCATAAATACTCGGGCAAAGCAGTATATCTCTTTCGTGTTGGTCCACGCCCCGAGCACATGCTGTCGGAGGCACCTACGGCTCGTTCCTTTACAAGAATCCTCTTGTGCTTCTTCTTGGGCCTCGATGGAGACGCATACCCCGTTCTTGGATTGCTAGAAATTCTCCGTGCATCTCGCACTTGTCGGAGGTTGG
Organism: Cerceris ruficornis; assembly: GCA_963989415.1. NCBI lineage: Eukaryota > Metazoa > Arthropoda > Insecta > Hymenoptera > Crabronidae > Cerceris > Cerceris ruficornis. The sequence continues at coordinate 15,812,229 of OZ022527.1, read as the reverse complement.
CCGACGAATCTTCGATCCTTCGGTGTCGTTGCTTGACATTTAACCTCGACGCTGTACGTTTCTCTTTCGGCAACGCCCATCGTCATCAACTGGAACGAAACAGAAAAAGCAACGCTAGTCGTTCACTTCTAATTTAGGTATTACGGATAAACTTTACCGAGACTTATGTTGTTTTTTTTTTAATCTTTATTTGTTTTCGTTGCACGTTTATTTAACCGTCTAACGTGCAAAGTACGGTGATCGAAAGAAGTATCGGAGCTATTTAAACCTTATGTACCGAATAATCTGCCGTTCCTCTTGATGTCAAATTCCTTAAAGGGCCATAAAGTGCAGGTGGACCAGAAAGGAGGACGGACTTCCTCTTGACGGTCGTATGACCATAAAACAAGCTACCCGCTGACAGAAATCTGTTGGTTCCCTTTACGCGAGACTTTAAGTAGGACCAACTTTATCGCCTCGTGAACTCGTAACTCTTTCTAGCAGTTCTTCACGCGCGTGACACCCCACGTACACTTACTCCTTTCCAGACATTTTTACGTGGTTTCTGTTCGACACGAGTTCCCGTTGGAATGTGCAACGAAAGTGACTGTACCAATGATTCCACGGAGTACCGATCTTCCGTCAACAAATGCTCGGCTACTTGCTTTTGAAACTTCGTAAGGTGAAAAAATTTGCCATGCCATACGACAATTTATTGCCGACGATGCGGTATCGTCCACTCGCGTTCTTTCTTTCTGCAAAAGTTTTACACGCGGAGGATACACGACATTGGCGCATCTGTGAAAGGAATCTCTTTGTTGGGCTACTTCAAGGATTTCACGACTCGTCAATGGATTACGAGGCGGCCTTCTTCCGCGTAGAGAGATACAAACGGTAACCACCAAAATGACACATAGATTTTGTAGTTCGGCCGAAAAGGTCGTAGGCCGAGGTACCATTTGTCATCGTCTCGCATTATGGTCGCGCCTCTGTGCTATGAGAATACCGCGGCTGAGAATTTCTCCTCTCTTTTGAGGGACGACTTTGTCGCTTGGTTTTGCACCGATCTAGCTTGATTTATGCATTCCGGTTCGGTCAGGACGAGCCAGGGTGCGACAATGCTTGGAAAGAAACCACGGAAATGTCATCCTCTGCTTTGGGGGGTACAGTTACGAATTGGTGTGTGCGGGGATGGAAATAAAGGACGGGGCTACACACAAGAGCATCTGCCAATATTTGTCATCTATTATCGCCTTTGCTTTGTAAACAGAAGTTTATGATTCGCTTGTTAAAAATTTCACAGCACGCGTGAGCTTGCTCTTGCCGATTAAATCCCGTTTGATATCCGCACTTGTATCGATGTCTCTGTTATTTAAATTTAATCTTTTACCAAATAATCCAAAGCTCATACGTATGTTAAACGATCGATCATCTAAATGCCCGGAAAGATTGTAACTGTACCGGATGATTGTTCAAGTCGTCTCTCGTTGACAATTATAATGCAACGTAAGATGTTCTCGTGTAGAGACACAACCCTTATTTTTCACGCTCGTTGACACGTCTTCGATTCTTCTGTGAGATTCTCGCGATAGAGTAATACGGCAATTAGGAAGAGGATCTTGGCGCGAACGATACTATCTGTGGTTACATGCATGCTTTTTCCCTGACGATCGTTATTAGCCCTTCGAGCATATGTGGGACATCCATTCAAAAGGAAGACTTCCAAGGACATTGACGGCCCGACGAACGCGTTTCTCCATCTGGTGCTAGCACTTTGTTCGTGCTGCCCTGCAAAAACTACAGTTACTCATTGTTCATCGCCAATTCTTGGAGTAATGGCCATCTCGCGGGACGAGCGAGAAAAGGATCCGGTAGACTGGTACACTGTCGAACACTTGCCCCAGGTATCCTTGACGTTCGAGTGGCTGCATACCGCAACGACGTGTCGTCACGGCACGCGATATAAAAATCTTTCTTACACGAATATTATTCCCCGCTATTATTTGCAACACCGGTTCTCCTGTAACGTATCGCAACGCTCAAAGAAATTTCTTCCTTCCATGAGAATTTACGAGATTTTTTCGGTGAAAAACAATGGAAGGAAGGAATAATGCAACAATGGAGAAATATTTACGAATTTACGATCCCTGTGTTTCTGATTCTACGATTTACGTTACGTCCAGCGACCTCGCGTCTCGTTATTTATGTATGTGCAAGAGAGTGAGATATGCCGGGCACCACCCTGACCCACCTGGAGGCGGAATCGCCTCCGCCCCAGCCGCCCCCGGGCGTATTCGGCTCGCCCGTACACTGTGCATTGCACGCTACAGCGAAATATCATTAGACTCTTAACCCGAAGATGCGACGTTACATCTCACTGATCTCAACGTCCGTCCGTTATCCATTTGTAACGATAGAAATAATTCGAACCGAGCGACGAGAGAGCGACTGTAGGCAACGCTTGAGAAAAAGCCATCTTTCGAGCGCGGAAGCTGTAAAATGTAAATTAAATGCCGGTATAATCCGGGACACAAAAGTGTAGCAACTGGCCGAGTGACTATTACTTTTCCTCGTCTTAGCGCATCCGTCCGTGGCACATGCATCGCGAACAATGCCTATAGACACGTAATGACTGGCCCGTATTGTGTCTCCTTGCTCGTACCTCTCGCACGATCCCAATTGTCATATATCTTGCATCGTCGGTTGTGCGATCGCCCTCATGCCGAAACAACGTTCAGACAGTGTCGTGCCTCGCGAGTTCGCCTACTTTTTATATACACGTCGGTGCATGTACGAGCGAATGCAAGCGTGCACGAGCGAACGACACGAAGCAATACGCATATGTGCTCGCATGTGTAGGTATAACCATGGAAAGCTCTTACATGAGAGCATGGGTTCAGAGGCGTGGTAGGTTCACTCCCAGGTGCGTCTCGTCCTGGGACAATACCACGTAGGAAACGACACCATCGGACACGCCCAGATCTGCGTGCCCTAATATTCACTCGCGTCGCGCCCCGTGTCGTCGGGGATGTCTGGCAGATGCACTGATATAAAGAAAAAAAAAAGAATAAATAAATAATGCCGCCAAAGCACGATGGCTTACCGGACGAAACCGTCTGTCTTGGCAAGGAAATCGTTGATACCGAGGCATCGATGAAAATTACGGGAAAGCTCCTTCTGGTTAAATAAGCTTTCCTACGTTGAATTTGTGCGCGTGTCGTTCGAAAGACCTGAATTGGCATCGATACGTCAGAAGCTACGCGCATCGACGACAGATGCGCATAATGATGCGGATGTTGCGCACTGTTCGAAGCGCGAAAATGAAACTTCCAGTCGCCGTGTAGTAGCGGTTACATTTGCGTGTAGGCCGCCGATATGACCCAAAGAAAGGATTGAATGAAGAATACGAGAGAAAGAGGTAGGGCGACTTGACCAACTGATACGCATGCGTGCGACCGCAGACCATAGTGGATCGGTTGGCATCCTGCGTTTAACTGCATCTGACCCGATTCTGGGTAGCTCAGAATCGGAAGACTCCAACGGAACTTGGCAATCATCGGAGTTTTTCACTGGGTTCTTTTCAAATCATATTCTCATTTTATCGCGCCACTTTTATCGGTGAATAGTTCTATCGTCGAAATTCAAAGTTCGCAGCTCTTCTTCCCATAGATGTTTTTTTATTTTAGTGCCAATGACGTTTTCAAGCGGGCCCGTTCCTTCATCGAATCTTGTCGTCATGTACTCGACGGTTTCGTTTGAACAGCGGAATAGCTCGTTTCTTCATGCGAATGCATTTCAGTGTTCCTCCTTCAGTTTGTAGGAGCACACAATCAACATGTAGAAGCGGGCAAGCGAATCGTTCACGACATCCAAAGCATTGTAGCGCAACGTGTCATTCTGGTAATGCGGCCTAAGGTACGAGCGTAACAATGCCGCGCATATAGACGTTTAATTATCATAGAGTAATGTATCTAATGACATACATTAGTCCGCGAGTCGCCATATGGAGACCCTTTTGTTCGCCAGTATATACGGTATATAATAATAGTCGCTCACGGAAAGAGTTGTGCACGCGCATGCGTGGCGAGGAGGCCAGCCTCCTCTTCCCTCCGTACTTCTTTCGTTCTTTCCTCTTTTCCTTCTGTCGTTTTCTCCCTCTGGTACGTTGTCACTTCCTCTCTGTGTATCCCTACGCTACTGTGAATCATTCCGCGTGCGACTGCGTGCCACTGATTACCGTAATCAGACCATTCTTGTTCCGGTATATCGGCCACTAATTATAATCATCGATTCTTCCGACGTCATTTCCTTGTTTTCGAGTTGACCGCGATGGCTGCATCGCGGATGTACGGTCAAACAGAGCCAACGGACAGCCTGCCGTTCGTTTGCGACCATTCCACGGATCGTCTACTTTCACCGGAATCGAGATAGTTTCCAAAAGCATAATTCAAAAGGTTTTAGCAATACTATCGCTGTTTTGCCAGAATTCAGACGAGAATTTTCTTACGAAGCATGAGATGTCCAATGTCGTGGAATGATTCACGATTGCCCATTTGTATTTCAAGAATATAAAGAACTTTGTCTACAATATTTGGAGTATATGTCAGACCTGCGACATTTCACGCGATTTCGAGGATAAAGAAGCGAGCGAATTGCGTGAAATGGTTCCACAGGTAGATCCTGGCTGCAGATCGCTTTCAGCTGTTTCTCAACAAACAGCACATAGCCACAGGAGTGGTTTCCTGCAGCGCTCTTGAGAATTGACTCGATGGCCCGAAGGTGAATAAAGGAAAACGGTAGAAAAGTCAGTTCTCTCTTTTTTCAAGTTATCCAAATGTTTCCACGTCGAGCAAATCATGTTATTCCTTTCTCACAAGGGAAGGTCAAGAACTGATGCTCTCCAATTTTGATGAAACTTTGCATAAATATTTATTAGACCTGTCTAATAACACCATTGTAATTCGTTCGTGCTCGTTTCCAACTTTAAGGGAGATATCAAGGGTAGTTCCGTCTTTAAGGTAGATCCTGTCTGTCTCCTACGCGAACTTCCCTTGTCAGTCATATTTATTTTTCTTTTATTTGCCTCGACTTTTTGAAAATCTTTTGTTTGTTATAATTTTCTCGCTATTTCATTTGGGAAGTGTCGGCGTAAGTCTATAAGTAATTCAATAGCCAGTGACAATGGCAGGACCGTTTTCAGCACTATTGCTTGTCAGGTTGAATTCCATCGGATTCGAGAGAACCTCTCGTGACGTGTCCAGCGAGTTGCGAAATGCGCGCTCACGCGCATTAATCCTCACGAAAATAAAAACAAAGACGGCAGGTGGCGATATACAAAGAGGAAAAAGTGCTTTTAATTGCTAAACAATGAGACCCCACTAAGCCACACCTCGAACCTTTGTTTCGCGTTTTACCACATTACTTACACCCAATGGACAGAGTCAATGTCAATAATACTCGATGGAGTTGTTTGACAACTACCGGCTTATGCCAGGGACGAATTATTCCTAGCAGTATGTCGAATTGCTGCTGGATTCCAGTTTTCTAATTTCAACGTGCCCTCGACATTTTGTCAATGTTGATAATCAGCATCTTCCTCATTCTTCCTCAATGATCCTCGTCGTCTTGGCGGCTTAATAAGGATAAACTCTCTTTACGCTCGACTTCTCTCATTGATTTTTGATTAACGGTCACGGAAGAACAATCGTGATATAATTTTTGGTGTACGTACAATAAAATGCCGCGACAATGCATATTCCCCGGGGTCTCCTCGTACCTCCCCAGAGAAGCGTGACAGGAGGGCGTGTACACTGTACACCGTTTCAGAAATTCGTCTTTGGGCCCTCTCAGGTCTTTCTCTTTCACGTGAAAAATGCCAGATGTTTCGCATGTGGTCGACGTAACGTGCAATGCCGTTGTTCCGCCTCTGTCACGGCAATGCCTTATTCATACTTTTACGCGAATTCAGATCAGCTCCTCGAGGCCTCGAGGCTACCGAAGTAAGGAGTGTGCGCGACATTTATTACACATCTGACGTTTTTGACCGATGGAAAAAGGCCCTGCTGCTATCTTCCACCAGTCCAAGAATGCCTGATACTGGAAGAAAGATACGGTCGCTCTCTTTCGATGCAAAAAAAATAGGGCCTCTCTCGAGATATTTAACTTCACTTCAAAGCGGTAATTCGGTTCAAAGTTACTTTTGTAATTCGTTGCGCAGGTCTAGCGCGCGCTCGACCGTGCCGGAATAAATGATTCGATAAAAGGATCGCGCAAATTAAATCCAAAATGAGTTTCTAACATTTTTCTCTGGATTATTAGATAACTGTTGAATCTCAACTGCGGTCGAGACCTGCGACATCGTCGACTGGCGTAAACTTGTTAAAAAATCCTCTTTATCTCTCCTCTTCTTTTTCTCTCCTTTAGTTCCAGCCATCTTCATGGTGCATTACGTGCATTACTTTCTCGTGTACCGGCAATGCTTCATTATACGAAGCTCGTCTATCAGAATCGATCACTCTTCTGGTGGGCGTACATTCGACGAAGGAGGTCCTCGAGGTTGACGCGCGTCGACCTGGCAACGTATAACGCCTCAGATTTATTCAATAACGACGATCGTTAAGGTCTCCCCAAGGGGGGCGGGTCGTGGCCCTTTTGATATTCGACACTAGACACGTGCTCCGCACTAGCGCAGTCGTGGCGCTAAAAATGTTTGATGCGCGTCCTCTTTGTCGTTATTAGCGACGGATTCTCTTTAAAGAACGTTCCCGCGTTTTTTTTTATATTTTTTTTTCGCCCGTAGGATATCATTGAGCCGGCTATGGACTCGTATCACCTATCCACCCCACAGCTTTCCGGATGAATCGCGGTACATCCTTTCGCGAATGGAGCGAGCAGAATTCATCTGGTCGGTAGCTTAATACGCGAAACGTGTAACCGAAGGTTCTCGCAGTGTCGTCGTGTATTCGGCACATCCGTTCGCAATGGACGTCTTTTTTTGTGCGGTGCCGTAACTCGAGAAACGGCAACTCGCTCGTGGCGAGATAAAAATACGGTCGAAAGGCTATTAGTCATGTTGCGATGGACCGTGGGGCTTCGAGAGATGCGCGTGTATCTCTGTCTCTGTGTTTTTCTGTTTTTCGCATGAGCGAACTTGTACGTGTGTTAACTAGATCGCCAGGAAGCAGAGCCGCTAAATCAGGTGGGACACAGACATACCCGGAATGGAGTATACCGGCAGAGAGGACGGTACGCATACGCACACGCGCTTGCGTGCGAACGAGTGATCTGCTCCGTCTCCTCCTCTCTCCTTCTTTCTCTCCCCATCGTCCTGTCTTACTCTTTGTGTGTATACTTTGCCGCTGCTGCTTCGAGCGCAGACGTATCAATTAACTCCGGAACTCGACGGCCATCTCAACTAATTTCCATCCATTCTCGACATACCTACCCGATGTGCCATGAAATTATCAGCCGATAGCTCTAGGCCGCTACTGTGCCATTCTTTTCGTCCGCTTGTCGTTCTCGGCAACGTCTGATTTCGGTGTAGGAGAGTAACTTTTACGAGGCTTTGCTGATTGATAGTCCAGAGATGATTTTTGGATGTTAGCCTCGTAATACCCCGCCGCCGGGGTATATTATTAAAATTAGAGAGCTCGCATCCGTATTCCATAAATACGTTGTCGAGAGGGCCGTGTTATTATCATTTACGTTCTGTATTATAGTATAGGCCATTACACTGTCATTGGTTGTTATCCAATCTCTTCTGTACAACTGTTTCTGCCCATGGAAAAATTCTTTGAGCCTTCGATCAAATTTGAGGGCACGGGGGATGGCCGAATTCTGAACGAGCGATAAAATGACACTCGCTTTCCCGTCCCAGGTAAAGATAAATAACGTCTACTATATTAACATCGTCTTCACCTTGCGTATGTTTGTCATTTCTTACTCCCTCGTCTTGGTGTCGTCTGTGGTGCATGAGGTGTTAATTGGCTTCCAGTGAACGATCATTTGTCAGATTCGTGACCAGACTAAGCCGAGAGAGCTAGTCACTTTGGTTTCACCAAACGATTTATGACTGCTGAGTCGGCTATGCGACTCAGCCGGAAGTTCTGGTGCCCTTTGTTCCTCCGTCCCTTTTTATAATACCATCTAGAGCTCATTTTATCGCATTTACATTTTCTAATCCTCCCTGCCCCCTTCTTTCGCCCACTCGTTGCATTCAGATTATTGAATTAGATATACCGAGGAATTGAAGTGATTTTTGCCAGTCATCCCACGATCGAAGATGGTCGTAGGAGTTATTTCTTTATTTCGACAACGCTTAGGAAGTATCGTTGAGAATGCGTTTAGAATTTCATTATTAACCTTCGCTATATTATTTCTATAGAGAAAGTTAATTCGATAATCGGAAAGGTGATAATTCTGGATGCAGTATGTATCGCTGCGGGACATGCTTGATGTTAAATTTCCGGAGGTGACAGCTCACGATAAAACGATGTCGGTTAAGCGACAGCTAGAGTTACAGAAATATGATGTAGCGATTTTAACATGTCGCGCGACATCAGAGGGGTGGCGTATCCCATTACGGATGATCTAAACATAGATCCTTCAAGGATCAAAAACTTTTCATAATTTATTCCATTTTTCATAAGCTGTCCGATTATATATAGCCGAATGTCACAGAGTCATTGTTTCACGCCTGAAGGACGATACTGATTAAAAATCAATACATATCGCTTGAAATGTTATAGCAGATTGCTCGACGAAACATTATCGTAACTTGATTTGTATCGGTAACCCATTTCAATTAGGGTAAACTCTTGTAACGAAGTTATTGTGGGAGGATGTTGATTCATTAGTTGGACAGTAGGAACACTGTGGCGTCATGGGATCCCTCTGCGAGTGTCGTATGAGCTAACCAGATACTTTGATGACCTTTAACGATGGGCAATTAGCTGGAATTGGACGATAATGCTATTGGTCTTGCGTTACAAGTTTAGCCAGCATTCTCGTTGAGTTCGTTATAACAAAATGGGTAATAATGGTGTTGTTTGTCCATCACGGCTCTTTCTAGACACCGATCATATGATTTGAAAAGTATTTTATTATACAATCCTGCTGTTAAAGTCATGCTGTAGTTGTACAAAAGGCTGCCTAAAATTCGTAGGGTAGTAAGTCGTATGGTAATAAAGTCGTTGCGTCCTTTTTCCAACTGAAACAGGAGAAATGGGCATAGGAGGCGGTTTAGCTTTTGCTAACGTGATACCATGGTGTCTCCGAACAAGACCGAGTCGTTAGTTCCATGAGGTTTGTTAGCGGATGTCGAAGGGATGGCAGAAATACTTAGTGAACCTTTTGCCCTTTTGTTTAGACTTCCTTACAAGTGCCGCCGACATCAGAAACGGTGTGGAGTTTCAAAGTCCTGCCCGCGTTCGAACTCACTATTTTATATTAAATTTTTCTTTCCTCGTGCTTGCTCGGTGAAAAAATTACTTTGTGAATTTTATATTTGTCTTCGCTGCAGCGCTGAATTTCAGACAAACCTATATAACTTAGCTGTCATGAGCATCTCGACAATTAGTTTATTTTATTGTTTAGCCCAACACCCACCGTATGTTTTAATGCTTTGAGATATTGAACATTGCAGATGCAAATGGCATCCCCAACCGGAGAATCTCCTCGAAGCTTTATAAAGGTCACCTACAGCTTCGTGCAGTTCAGTTGTAGCTATGACAGAGAGGGTCGAGATTTATGATATCAGGAGCCTGATGCTATTTTTTTCTTGTACACGCTTTCAAGGTAGCCTTTTGGTGTCTCACATGCAACAGAATATCGAACAGTTCAATTAATAGATGTTCATTATATTCCTTTCACTTGTAATATCCTAAAATCAACCTTTTTTTGTGGCACGTTTTTGTATATGCAATTCATATTTAAGTATCTTGTAAGACAGGTGGAGTTAGGAATTTAAAGACACGTTTGACTAATTATTACTGCACGGGGGAAATTATGAATAATCTATGATTTTCTACTTGTCGAGTTGGATGCGTATGCTCGTGGCCATAAAGGCGCGATGAGCTGTGGGTTAAAGAGTGAGCAGTGGTTGGTACCGTGGGGTTTGCCAATTGAATAACAAACGTTCACCCTCCTCGGTTAAATCACCGAAAAAGCCGTCCCCCGGTAGCTTGCAGGCAGCTCGACATTAACCGCACCCCCCGCGAATCACTGCTGCGCAATTCCGAAAGACCTCTGCACAACTGCTTTGCATAACGATCTTATTTCGTAATCGCTGCCGTATCGATCCAATTTGTTATACTGCCGCTAAAAATTGTTTATGATGCAGACATTGGTGTGTCATTCTCAGAGCATTTAATTTTCTGCACGCAAACTGCTTGGAAAACAATTATTATTTGGAGAAACATTGCACGCACGTGTCGCCTATTTGCCTGGAAGCATTTTATTCTATTCTCTACCGGATACTTTGCCGATAAGTTGTCGATTTTGAAATTTATGGAAGTCACTTTTGTTTTATAGCTCGTTTGGGAAGAAATTTTGCCGACATTCGAACCATTATTCGGGGCAATTAATTTGATCGAAGCTCATAATAGGCGCTTGAAGGTTGGCCGAGAATTCAACTATAAGCAAAGTCATTCTGCGTAATAATGTCGAGTGCTTGAATAGGTATTGAGTCTCTTCGTATCGTATCGACGATATAAGGAAAATAGGGCAGTAGAAATATCTGCGAGTGTACACGTACTGCCGTGAAATCGATGGAAGTAAAAAGATTGCAGGGAAAGGGTATCAAAAATTACTGTACACGCTAATAACGATTGATTCGCGACCAACTATCCATTTCATATATTAATATCGTCGGAAATGTTCCTGCTTTTCACGGTGGTTCTATGGGGTTTCACTGAATGAAACTTTCAAAGGAGGGGAAAAGTAACACAGGAATGTAGATGGAAACCGACATTATGGCGGGACATTTAACGGTTCGTAGGGTCGAAGACTTAACGATCCGTACGAAATTATTATTGCGAAAGCTTCTCGTATATCTACCACTTTGCATTATTTCTCTCCATTATTGCTTCCCGAATTCGATATTTTCCTGTTCTTGCAAGTTATGCAGTGTTTTCAACAAAGAGCACAATTGAGATGTAATTGAAGAGAAAGCAGAAAGCAAGAAAAACTGTTTGAAAATTTTGTTCATCCTTTTATTCTCATCCGTTTTCGCAAAATAGAAAACATTGGGTACTCCGTTATGCAATTGAATCAGAAGTTAATCAAATGGAGTTGAGGTACACAATTACTCACAAAAGCATCATTTATTTTCTTTTTGTTTCTTTAAAATGAATTTATAATTTTTATAATAATACATTTATAATAATAATAATTAATAATAATAATAATAATAATAATTAATAATAATAATTGATTCATAATATAGTGATATTACGTTAAAAGGGTGATTTGATATGGGGTTTCGTCCGAATTGAAGTTCCAAACAGAATCTTACGGCATAGAAAAAGGCTCGAATGTAGCAATTAGAATGGATGAATCTCATGATGCATATATGCAAAATTCAACGCTAAATGTTGTTTGGAACTCATTCGGAAAGAATGCAAATCGTACACGAGCGTTATTTCTCCTTAATCTTCCTTGTATTTATAAAACTGAGGAGAAAATAATAACGGTACGGCGAAGTGTCTGATAGTGTATGGTACAGCGCGACAGTGCGTATTTATATATATATGCATATGTATATGTATATGTATATATATGTATGTATATTTTTTTTACAACAATACACCATTTAGTCGATATCTTTTTTTCTCACGCGCTATGTATAGTATTTACACGTAACATAATTTGTCCACGATACGTGGGGAAGAAATAAGCTTCCAACAGAAAGAAGATGAAGGTATCGAAGGGACAGAGGAGAAGGATTCGCAAAGTGTGTAATCCTAGAGACTATGTACAGGCGCGGGGGACGAGGGTGAGGGAGTCTGCGCGGTCCCCGGCGTGCCAGGATTCTGTTGTACGGAATAGGAATTATTTTGACGTGGGTGGGGTTGTTGTTGTTGTTGTTGGTGATGGTGGTGATGATGGTGGTGTTGGTGATGATGATTTTGATGCTGATGGGTGGCATGGTGATGGGCATGAAGGTTAATGTTCGCGTGATTTTGGATAAGATTCAAGTTGAGGGGGTAGGATAGGGGGGAGCCCAGGGCCGTTGCGGCAGAGGAACTGCAGGAACCGGCTCCGGGCCCCACCGGGCTCAGTGCATGCTCATCCCCGCGTGCGGATGGTGGGCCGCCGCCGGTACGGAGGTTGCGTGATGATGCGGATGGTGCATTAGCGGCGGGAGATGCGGGTGGTGGGGATGGTGTGGGGTCAGAGGTGGCGGGGTCATCTGTATTGGGGTCATGGGGGTTGTCGGCTGATGGCCGAGATTGGTGGTGGTGGTCTGGGATGTGGTGTTGTTGGTGTCCTGGCCCGCCACCACCGCCGCTGCCGCCGCCGCCGCCGCCAGCGCTTGATGTTGCTGTTGCTGGGCCTGAGCCTGCTGCGGCTGCGGCTGCGGCGGCGGCGGCTGCGGCGGCACCGAGCTGGAAGTGGGACTCTGCTGACTCCCGTTGTCCTCGCTGTCGGAGCAGGACTCGGCTGACGAGCTCCCCGCTCCCCCCTTGCCCTTGCTGCCGCTGCTGCTGCTGCTGCTGCTGTGGGTCTTGACGTGCTTCGCGAGATGGTCGCTGCGCATGAACCGCTTGTTGCAGACCGGGCAGGCGAATCTCTTTTCGCCGGTGTGGGTTCGAAGGTGCCGCTGCAACTCATCCGAACGTGTGAACCGCTTGCCACAGAAAAGCCAGTTGCAAACAAACGGTCGCTCACCAGTGTGCCACCGTAAGTGGGCCTTCAGATGCGACGTTTTCCCGTAGACCTTACCGCATCCCGGTATATGACAGCTATGGATGTTCTTCTTCCTGAGATGCACGCCTGCCGGACCGAGTCTCTCGGCTTCTTGGCAGTTCGGGCAGTCGCAGGTAGCCCGTCCGGTGTAACGTCTCTGCGAACGGGGCGACGGGGCCTGACTGACTCCGGCAGCCCCGACGCTAACACCGGCGCCGCTTCCCTGAGGACTACCAGCTCCGGCGCCGGCGGTCGCCGTTGCGGCGGCATGATGATGTAGACCGAATCCTGGCGGGCCGCCCGGTAGCATAGACTTATACGTATCTTGTAGAAGATTGTGGCCAGCAGTCGTCGCCGTTGTTAGCAAGTGATTGCCGGCTAGCGCGAGACTCGTCGAATAATCGGCCGAGTAATTAGCCATTTGCGCGGCGTGTACTCCAACACCGACTGTACTGCTCACGTCTAACCATCCACCGGCTGTCGCGGCCCCGTGTACGTCCCACCATCCATCGCTAGCTTTTATGCCGCCGTGTGTTGCACCTGGCATAGCGTTAAATGGCCACGACTCGTACGGATGTCTCCCGTATACCGAACCCAGAGTCGCTCCTTCGACCTTGCCAAGGAGACTGCTCTGATGATGATGCGGATCGCTGGCTGGCTGTGCGCTGGCGGTGCCAGGGAAGTATAAGTCGCTGCCATATTGGGGTGCAGTCGAGGCGCACGAAGTCACCGGTGCTCTAGCGTATCCACCAGTACTGCCGGCGCTACTAGTAGCCGTGGGTCTCTGGCTGACCCCCGTTGTCGTGCATCCCCCTCCACCTCCTCCACCCCCACCTCCTCCGCCACTGCCGCTGCCGGTCGAGTGTTGAGGTGAGCTACCGCTGCTCTGCGGGCTCTTCTTCCAGGGATGAAATCCTTTGCCCACTGCTGCGTCTGCCAGAGGTGGAGGACTCTTGCTGCTCAGCTTATTGCACTGGGCTGCAAGCATTGCCAATGGCGTGCCCCGCAGGCCTGGGTGATCCTAAAACAGACACGCAACGCACCAATGAATGTTTCGTTCTCTCAAAAATCGTTTCTTTCGCGAAATTTCCTTCCGAAGGAGGGGCATAATTACTAATTTTCAGACAAGATATTGATTGTAAGTTGGCCTATGATCAGAATCCACTGTTTCGAATAAGATATTAGACGGTGAATGCGTCCTCGGGAAATGTGACCAGTTTCCATATGCATCGAGTTACTCGTATCGTTATATAAGGTCGCAAAGCAAGCGGAATGTCATCAGCTACCGAAAAGGTGGAGGCTGGGAAAGGTCCGAAGTGGATTCGGACGCAGAAAGGTAGAAGCAAAGGGTCCGCGGAAGCGGCAGGAAATTAAAGTCTGGCGGACCGCGCAGCCATTAGCAGCCGGCGCCATCGAGGCGACACGCCCCCACATGGTTTAACCTTCCACCAACACCAACGAAAGACAACGAATGCGTGCACCCTTTTGAGAATGAAGACAAAGAGAGAGAAAATCCGCGTCACATATTTGATGTGAGAACAACCTAGGACGATAACTTCAGGCCTTTTCCGATCAGGATGTTTCTTTTTCATTTACTTTCCACCCTCTCACAGAATGCACGTCGTTTCGTCATCTTAATTTACTTAAAAAAATACTAAATTATTTTTCACAAGGCGACAACATCGTGTGACAACGATGGCGAATTTTCCTTCGGTAACAATTTTTCGCGCTTCCTTGAATCACCCCGTGATCTGCTTCTGGAGGGTTGAAGGTAAAGTTATTTTTATGCGCACAAACGGAGACCGATCCGAAGTGTCGAGGAAACCGAGGACATTGAGAAAGGCAGAGAAAGAGAGATCAAAAGTGTAAGAGAACGGTGAGAGAAAGGAGGGCGATAGAGAGAGTATCTCTACACCGGTGAACGAGCCACGCCCTCTTCAAGCTTCGTGAGTGCAGCTTGTAGGCAGGCTACGTATTGATCCGTCGGAGTAATATGACAGTGCACTGTGGAGACAATGACGTATCGCAATTAATCTTTTCTACTTCCGCTTATGATCCCTGTCTGGTCTTGCATAATTGAATTTGATTGTATGTTAAATGCTGTCGTCTTATTCGGATGTAGGAACTACCCCTTATTGCTACCAGCATCACGACCGTGTCAATTAAAAGGGTGACAATGTCCAAAGCACATAGGATTGATCTTCAGGTAAAAATGAACACCGTCATTGGCATTCTGATCGCCCGTTAATGCAGTTGGATCTGGTACATTAATAAGGTTAATGATCTAAGCAGTGTTAAGTACAAGGTCTATGTCGCTCTGTAATTACCAAGTGCACATAGAAAAGAAGTCGTTGCACCCCCACAGGCGCCTTCAAGTCGCAGGTATATTCAACTCCCTCGCTTCGCCCTACATAGCTGTCCTTTGTCAATTACGATTCCGTATGAAACGTTTATGCCTTATGCATGTTCCACGCGCAGAGTGTTCCCTCGCCTTTCGCATTGCTAGAAAACGCCTCGCCAGGATTTTCATGGAGTGAACATTTTCTAATATTCCTTATTGAATTCGAGAAAAAGTATCTCAGATATATTTAACGCATAACGACCACACGGAATCATCCATCTTTGGAATAGAACAATGGTATTTTAGCAACAGTAACGTTTCGATGGCTATATTACTCAAAGTTGATCCAAAGTTTCGCGCCCTTCTGTCGGCACAGTTAAAAGAGAGCTGAAATGGGATGGGCACGGGTACCATCCTTTGTTTTAGCCGCGTGACGTCACGCCCATCATACCCAGCTAGAACTAATAACGCCTTGAGCTATGCCGCGCATAAATTAAAACCAGTGTACCTTCTCGTCTCTCTTCTCTTTTACCTAGCACGTCTCTAGCGAAGATTATCTTCCAAGAACCTTCCGTCCATTTTATTACGGTGTTACGGTGGAACAGTGTAGATTATTTTTGAAACATTGCATCAATCAATTACTTCAACTCGCAATCAGCTATTTAAATGCTCCTACGACAAAAAGGACATATTATAATATCCGGCATCTCCGTTTTTTTTTACCTACGAAGCAAACTAGACATACGAAGAGTTTGAGAATCTTTCTGTTTTTAAAAGTCACGCGTAAGAGAGTTAGGTCGTCGATTATTTCTTGATGAGGGACCAGCAAACAGGAATCGAAAGTGCACCACCAGCCGGTAGGTGGCCGAAATAAAGCGGGGTTGGTGGGTGTCCGAGCATCAGCACGAGCCACGTGACAGCTGGATGTAGAGGCGGCAAGGTTCACACGACAGACGACTGACAGCGAGGGTGCGAACCCGGTAAAACGTAGGGTGTTCATCCGTTGGGGCTTGTGGCAAACCGCATCCGACATCTATGTCAAATTTCTTTTCCTCTTCACGATTTTGACTCTTTACGCAAATAAGACCGAAGCGGCCACTTGTAACGACAGAATGCACGGTTAAGTAATCTTCGTTGGCGATTACACAAGCGTACTCCTTCCATTGACAATCGGTCGAGACAAAAAAAGAGGCTTTCCTTGAGATCAACCTTTCGTAAGAAGACAATTAAAGGTGGCATTGCAAGAAGATCAGAAAAGCGAGGAGATTCCGCTTTGTGTGTTAATGGAGCTTCACTCAAAATTAGTCGGCGGTCTTTTCTGGTTTCCGTGTAAAAAGTGTCGGACCTAACTCTCGAGAGCCATTGACCGCTGTCTCTGGGCACCTGCCCAGTCGAGTCCAGCATTTTCAGCCTTCCGATTCGATTCAGCTGCGACTGCTATTTTTATATTTTTGCGCTGACTTTTGATTTTGCAAATTCATACATTTTTTGGCAGTAGCCGTAAGATAACCGTAAAATACTTTATACAATTTAGAGTCATACGCTCTTTTTGGCTTCGCTAGTGTAAGGATAATTAAAGTAACCACTAAATCTAACGAGCCACCAGTTTACAGCTTTTCCGATTGAGAGAAATATTTCACGTTCACTTGCTTCGAGATATATGAAGCCGTTTGTTGGATAAGACGAAATGAATTTGTAAACCAACACTCAACAAGTAACCTTGTCAAGGGAAGTAGTCCACGCAAAATTGGTCTTCGCCCGACGGGACGGGGTGATATTTTTCTTGCTCGTCGGTATCCCTCTTTTAATCTCAAGTCCTGCCGTTCGCGACGTTCGTTGGGACAAATGGATTTTTAAATCTCGACACATTCGAGGTTCAGCCGCGTCATGCCGCGGCGGTGATCAATCGTTGTCACAGCGAGGAATCGAGGATAGTGGCGAAATAAAAACACCCGTGTAAAGTAGGAAGTTCAGTTAAGAAGGAAGAGAACGAAAAAGAATAAATGTACCCGCGGCCGACCGACTCCCTTTCATGAATTGTCGCTCTTAATACAAACGATTAAATTTGAATTAGGTTCGGTCGATTAATAAATATCAGAAAATCGGGGAGCGGCATTAGAGCCGATAAAAACTTTTGCTATAGATAGGTCGGATTAATAATTTTATTCATGAGTAACTATATAGGCGCAGTACTATGACGGAGCGTCCGTTTGTTCCCACCAGAGCGGAGCTACCTGTTATCCTCCCTTTTAAATTATGTTTTTTAATTAAATCCATCGTGAGAGAGCGGCTCGTCCATCTCTCTTTTGCTTTCCATCCTGTCTCCTTTCTTTCTCGTGCGTCGTGTTACGAAAGGTCCGATCGTATATTCGAAAAAGTCTACCTCGGGTAACCGTGGCCTGCGGCCAAAACAGGGAGCTACCCAAATTTATTCGGCTATCGAGAGACCAAGAGGCTTCTCCCACTGTATCCTCTTTTTGCTCTTCCGCTCTCCTGTATCGAGTTTTTTGGCCTCAGTCCCTCGACAAATTTCAAATTGCCCTTGGACCTAATGATTTCCGGGTAAAGGATAGGGCACCCACGTAATCTCCTAGACCCTCTTCTCAATTCTCAACGTTCCATTCGCGCCGAATTTTCTAGAGTGTCACGAGCGTGGATGAACGACGGAATACGAAAACCCGATTAACTGTGCGACTAATTTACCTTTACTTGCCAATTTGTAATTGTTTAAATTGCACTAGCAGCCAGGTCCGATCTGGGCAGGGGTGCTGGGTCCACTCGAACCGTGGACAACCCCCTGAACACCTCGGAAATTCGACAATCGAGTCTTCCATCCGTCTGTCGATGCGAGATAGCAGGTCTATTTCGGTCGGTTTAAAATCATCAAGAATTTTCGCAAAAATGCAGTAACGAGAAGTGGCCATTAATCGTTTAATCGTTGTTATGTTTTTGACTATAAGCGTTAACGAGGGGGTTTTCGTATAAGCAATCGGTTTCAAGCAAAAATCACGACTCGTTTATCAGGCGTGTTACGTCTTCATTAGGATAATGAGGCCTGCGTAAATCTTACGGAGAGCGCTGTTTGTGGAGTTGTGCGCGCTTCTGGAATATCAGCCGTTAAGGGACGGAAGCGGCTGCATTTGCATCGAGTAATTTAGTGCTACATAAAATTCTGCAGCCAATTAGCGGCGGAGTGTCCGATCTATCGCCTGGCTAGCCGTTTACCGTTCCCTTTTTCTGCCTTCCTTTCTCCCCCTTTTTCTTTATAGAGCGCTTCTAATTCGGGAAGGGTGACCCCCTTCGCGGAATGGACAGAGATTCCGTTAATGTCTCACAGTAGTTTTACCCTCTCCTCGGTTTTACTACCGCGTTCCTTTCATTACAGTCTCTCGATCTTCGCATAAGCATCAGATTCGAATGTACGACCCGAAAGACCACCCAGCGCAAGACTTAAAATTCGCAAGGGAAGGTAATTTCAGCCGGAGAATTTACTTGCACTAAGTTAACTGATCGCTGCGCACAATGCACCGGCGCACAACCTTAGATTTCGAATAGATATGTCTGAAAGAGTGCAACTGAATATATTGTCTTTCGTCACCCTTGTTCCGATCAATCTGATGGTGGGTTTCGGCGGTACGTCAGCGAGATTTGAGGTTTCCATATCGGTAGCGCGGGTGAGAATTGATATTGGAGCTCCAATCGTAAGTTGATTTTGGGGCAATTGCCCTGTGGGCTTCGATCTCGTTAAGGGGTGCCGAGTTTATTTATAAATTAACAAATTTTGGAGACTCTTCGCACCTGTATATTGAAAAAAATTAAATACAGATTTTTATTTTATTTCGCCCATACCGGCTATACCCGCCTAAAGAGATTCCACTCTAACGGCAATATTTTCCACGCCATTTGTCGTAGTTCCTTTCGCGCTGGCTAATGGGACACACGATGGGGCGAGTATCGTAAGTGAGCCTTTATTGTTCGGCCAGGTAGAGGTCGGTATGGTCGATCGTTCGCTGTATATATTATTTGTGTCCTAGACCAGCCTATTGAAAGCTTCTTCGTTCCCGTATATTTGAAATTTTATTGCCAAGGCTGCACGGTGGTCCGGGTCGGCGGCTTTCTTTCAATTATGAAACTTTAGCGTAGAATCAACGTGTAAATAGCCGCACTGGCTTCGGCTCGGGTTTAGAATCGGATTCAGTCTCGAGCAGCGGAATCGTAGGACGATAAATTAAACGGATATTAGCATTTAAACGATCGAGCGATTCACCGTAGGTTTCGATGGCTCTGGATGGCTCTGGATGGCTATGAAAGCTGCGAGAAAGGAAGGGGAGAATATTTTCCAAGGTCGTAAAGCCGCGCAACATCTGCCCCCGATCAACGTCTTGTCCGCTGATCGAATAGTGATGGATGAACCTTTTAATCTTGCTCCTGTTCACCCATAGCCATTGCCAAAAAAGTGACGCTTTGTCCTGTCTGTCAGTCGACACTTGAAAAATCGGATACGTTGTCAATTGTTTCTCTCGCGCCGACACAATGTCAGACTAATATCTGTGCTGGGTTCGCATGCTAACTTTCAACATACATCGTAGTTTTTATGCAATGATTTTAATAGAGAATTCTTAATGATTGAGTAAACTCCCTCCGTGTCAACTGCACGGTTTCACTTGGAGTGCTCGATATTATTTTACGGAAATTATGGAAAAATAAAGTACGAATGTGTGGGCTCGTAAATGAATCATACCTTTTATGATACACGCGGATCGAAGGCGATAATTGCGCGGACATCTTGTCACGTTATATATATTATATTAATTAAAGGGCTTTTCAATTTTCACTTGAATTTCTCTCATTATTCATTTGTAAATAAAAATAAGTGCCATTTACGTACATTTACTTGTAAAACTGCCTTCGATATGGAAAGAACGTTTGTACAGGACGCCATAATTTAGTCGCGGGAGAATTTTACGAGACATAAAATAGCCGGCTGACCGTACGGTACTTTACGAAATTCACGATACAGCGAATGCATGAGCTGATAAATTTACACTGTGCGGCATCCTTCTAGCTACCTAAATGTTCCTTTTACGACAGAAAGCTACATTGAAAGTAGATAGGGCCCGATAGCAGCCAGTTCTTCGTGTAATTATGCCTGAAATCTCGTAAGGAGAGAAGGCCACGATCTGCCTCTTGCACCTGCAAATATTTACGCTCAATTAAAGAGCAATAAACACCTAACAGACGGCTGTACCTAAATGCGGCTTACATCACTTCAGCTGTTAGACCTTTCCTTCTAACAAAATAACAAGAAACGCGTATTTTGTTTGCTTCAAACGCACCGCATATTTCTATGGTAATTTTATATCATATCCCCTCGTTTTTTATAACTTTTGCAGTAAGTGCACGTACGAGCAATTGAATTATACTTCAAAAATATTTCTCACCGCGTCCCATGTTTCTTAAGAATGTAGTTTATTGAACCAGCAAGACCGTAGCTAATGGACAATAAGATCGTCGAATAAAAAGAACGAATTGTGCAAAATCGATATTGACTGCATCGTAGGTGAAAAAGATAGTAAAATGCAATTGTCTCCTCGACAATTGCGGAGATAACACGTTGAAAAAAGATGTACGTTGTTTTAAACCACACCCAAGGAATATTGTCAAAGCAGGCAATTATCATTGATTCGATGTTCAGCGTTAGAGCGTAGTCGGATGTCGAGTAAATTGGTTCGCGTGTCTTCCGCGAGAACCCGAACAATTTATAGCTTCATCGTGCTCTCATATTGTAGATTCATGATATACGCAGGCGCGTGTATGCTCATATACGGGCATAGTTTTCCTCGTTACGACGCAACTCATATATTCTGAGATTATGCAAATCGGTACTCTTAACCTAAGGCAAAGATTATAATAATTTTTCAACTGTCATGTTTCGTTTGTAATGATCGCGATTTTCCGACCGATAAAGTGCTGCTCTCTTATCGTCCATGCAAAACTCGTCGTGTCGGAGGAAAGTTATTTGCGATTATCGCGAAAACTGCAATGTAAATGCTTGATTCAGGGTTGTAAAGTAAAACTGTGTGTCAAATTTTACGTAATATATACTTCACATTGCTCGTTCATCTACCGATCGTGAGTGCTTTACTTTGAAAATAATTAAAAATAAATGTGGAGATAGGGTGAGTCTCGATTGATGAAATCCACGTTGCCTAAGTAACTCTATTGCCGTTTCGTTTCTACGTGAATTGAAAAATCAATGATGCATTTAATTCTATTAAGCGATAACACAAGATCAGTTTATCAGATCGTCGCTATTGAATCACTCCATTAGGAGCATATCTGCACCCTCGTGAAGTAGCCCCTAGAAGTCGTTCTCGTTCGCGGTTCCACCCTCGTTCGCTACGATAGGCTTTGCTGGAGGTTGCTGCAACAGACTGTGACATATTACGCTACCCCCTGAGGACATCATCCCCGTATAAGAGGTTCATAAAGAGGGTGACTCCGTTTCGAGATTTATTGTTTCGCGATTTAGTGGCCAAGCGATCCGTGGGAGCAACTGTCGGTTGCGGTTGGTTTCGTTTCATGCCCGCACTCCATTCACTCCGGAACTCGTAAATAAATTATCGTTTGCTACGCGATTACCGTGAAACAGTGAATCCTGTTAGGATACGTACGATGTATATGTCAAATATAAGAGAGTTTCACGCGCTTTCCATTCAACTTAGAGTTCATTAAAATTTCCAGCCTAAACCTGGGCAGGCTATAGATAAGAAAAAGATCTGGACGACACAATTTTCTGAAAGAACAAGTATTTCTGTTCCGAAGAACTTATGTATGACGATGTCTGCCCTCGTAAAACTTGGAAGAGACGCGTATTCCTTCCATAAAAATTCATGACCAATGCAAAAAAACTCACTTGATTTCGAGACCCCTCAGGAGATGCTGGTCATATCTCGCTAACATATTTTCTGGTACGAGTTCTTTTAAATATACGTCGAAAGGACAACTCACTTTCTTGGGAGGTAATCATGACAGAGAAATGCAAATTATTCGCCAACACGGATGTGTGGGTGGAATATAGATAATTGAGACTATCTCTTAGGCTACCTAAACATTCTGGTTTCTCCGCGTTCGTTCAACCACTGTACTTTAAAACTATCTATATCGTTTAAAATGATTTAAAAAATCAATATTGAAAATTAACGGTGGTATTATCGCGAAATTACAATCCTTTTGCAGTGATATCATTTTCTGCCGAGTTTATATCTAGCGAGATTATCAAATTAATTGTATCAGTTGGAATGCTGCGGATAGTTTCTAGGAAATAGTTGAAGAGTGTTTTCTTAATATGAAAGAATTATCTATTTGTGAGGCTGTCGATTTAAAATGGGTTCCTTCTCATTCCGCTGTAAGGCCTTCGCAATTATCTCGGCTATCATTGAGAACCTGCCGGTTCTTCTTGGGCCGACGAGA
The DNA here is from genome assembly GCA_963989415.1 of Cerceris ruficornis. Classification (NCBI taxonomy): domain Eukaryota; kingdom Metazoa; phylum Arthropoda; class Insecta; order Hymenoptera; family Crabronidae; genus Cerceris; species Cerceris ruficornis. The sequence goes on along the minus strand of OZ022527.1, from coordinate 15,789,530 downwards.
CGCACGCAATAATCCGGGGGTATTCTTAAGGCAGAGGAACGCAAGGTGCAAGTCAGCGGCGTGCATCTGCTAAAGGGAAAATCGCAGTTGCATCTTCACGTGCTGAATATACCGGAAGTTTTTATAGACACTGGGAAGGGTCGTTGCACCGATCGTAACCGAAAGAAGTGTTTTGTTTCAAAGAATTAACCTTAGACCATCCAATTTTCAAATCATTTTTCTCGTAGTAATCGCAAGCTTTAAAGAAAATTCAACGATCACTACATTTCATAATTGAAATTTCTTAAAATAGGTGCACGGTCGAAGTCTTATTGTCTCTGACGAGTCGTAACGTACAATAAAATCGATAAATCATCGACGTAGGCGCTTTGGTAACTGAGATTTTGCTATTTTGGTTCCGACTCCGCGGGGGTTTAGCACCCCTGCAGGGAACCCTGCGGCTGCCACGCTTCTTTCCCTTTTCTCTTCCCTTATCAGAAGATCGGTGCGATCTTAAATCGAACATCATGGCAATTGGCACTTGAGATATCTTTACGTTCCCTTATACCGTGCTTCGAAACAGTGATATGTACGGCAATGACTTACACGAACACTTTTCGCGAATCGTACAATCGCGGAAAAGTCTGTCTTTTGAAAGTTTACGAATCAGTATCAGCGTACAGTCCCAGTCTGCAAAAACTTATCGTTACGTTCAGCGGAGGAAAGTACAGAATTTAATAGAACAGGATCGAACGTCGTTAATAATTGTCTTGTACTTTACTCGAGTAGCGTACGTTAAAGCCTCGAGGTGTCGATCAGGTCGAGCATTGTTCATCTTTCCCATGATGGTCCGCTGAATGACGCTGCCTGCGATGATACGTCGCGATAATGGTCGGTAATTCGACGTACCATCGAGGCTCGTGCGCGCTAGAAGGAATATTGTTTACAGCGATCGAGCAGAGAGAAGTCTTGCCTTTTCAATTATCGAACCTTTGAGCGATAGGATGATGGTCGGTGGAAGGCATGTACGAGCCGATGCAAGCTGTTGTTCGCGTCGGTAAACCCACACGCACGCTTGTATCTACCAAATTGCAGCCTCCACCGCTGCTATATAGGTATACAGAGCAATATGGACCGGCCACGAGGTTTGTTTCCCATTTAGAATAGTTTCCTGCAGTCTAGAATAATGTACTTTATTTATGCATAGAGATCTATTAAAGCACCGTGATCTCAATTTATTATTTAGATGCTCAAAGTTTCAATCGTTGAATAAATCGGTGATAAAATCATTTTCTTAAAAGTACCGGCACACAGTGGAACGAATCGACGATCGAGGTGGGAAAAAATAACTCGTGAACCATTCGTTTTATAGAAAAATGTTACAAGCAAAAGTTTCATAGTATCGTAGAGAGATTACAATAAAAAACAAGACAAAGAGGACAGAGACAGGGCCGACAGGACTGCGCAGGACAGCGCAGGACCGTACGGTAGCAATAAGACCCTCAATTGGCCAAAATTTCTAACTTTCATCGAAGAGATATTCGTTTAGAAAAATTTCTTTGGTAGATTTCAACCGGGCTAGAAATGTCTATGTTTTGTATCGAATGGGTTTTTAGGGTTTTTTTTTTCATTCACGTGTCTATCATCCAAGTAGTTCCAAACTCGATCGATCATACGTAAAAACGGTTTTCCAAGGTTTGCTCATAGAGCCAGACATAGCGGCCATATTGTCACCCTGAACATCTGCCACTTTCGGACCCAGCGTTTCAAACGGACTCAACTGCACGAACGAGTTTTCGAAAGGGTGTTTACATGTCTAGACCTGGGATGTGCTCGACAAAAATAATTCATTAAGCTTATACATCGCCAACTACGATGGGCGTGACCAAAGGGGGTTTCGCCGAGAAACGGGGTACATATAATTTTCGATGTGCCAATAAATGGTAGTCTCCTAACTCTATCTCCTAACTCAACAAACGTTGGGAGTTCGTTGTGTTGTCTTTGATATAACGAGATGCCGGGTTACTTTCTCTAGAATGGGGGAGAGACGGAATTGTTGATGCAACGTCTGAGGAAACAAAGACGAGTTCTTGTGTTTTGAAGGGATGCATTTTGCGGTCGTTGAAGATAATGGATGTAGCTCTTTTTTCTACCAAATTTTTTCTATAGAACGTCCAAATTAGGACGACATCCTCATTGCATTCGGTGCTTCAGGTAAATCTTCTTAGGTCACATAAAAGCTTACGCCATGCTTTCATCCCCTCCAGCAGTGACGAAGGTCGCATTTTTGCGACAAACGCTCTTTTCTCCACTGCGGCCGTTTGCAGTCTATTGTCGCCCTTGAAAATGTCAACGGGGCGTCGCTTAAAAGGACACTTTTGCTCTGCGAATCGGATTATCGGATTACCAGCGTGGAAGTGAAGTGGAGCAGGATGATCTCGAGAATTTTTGAGTGCTGTGACGGAAATTTCCTGTCCATTGCACAGTGACAAGCTTGTCTGACAATTGATAATTAAACTATTAGTGTTTATCGTAGTGCCTTTCATAAAATAACATGCACCAATTCTTCTTTGAGATTATTGTTAAAAAATTATTTCCACAAAAGATTCAAGTAACTGGAAAAGGAGATATTATAGCTTTGCACGTTATAAAAGGGTAAATTTTCTTTATGAATTTATAATAAACGTTCAGACTGAATACTCCGGACGTTGACGATCGAAATATTAAGTAGTGAAGTAACGTCGATCGATTGTCGTCGAGAAGTAGGCAAGTTTTTCTCAAGCCCAGTTACTTACAACGCAACATATTTGTTACGGGATATCGTTTCGAACTGTAATAGCCTTTTTTCAATGAAATAACAATCATTTAAAAGAATAATATCCATTTCACGAGGGAAGTTCGGGAACTGATGCACTCAGATTTTGTTGAAACTTTGCATAAATATTTATTAGACATATCTAAGAAGATAGGTGGACTTCGTTCGTGCCAATTTTCAACTTTAAGGGAGATATCAAGGGTGACCGCCCTTTCAGGGAGGTCCTGTCTGTCTCCTTCCACCTGTCCTGCTCGTTCTGCCCATAATTTGACTTAATTTCGATCCTCTTTGAGCAAAGTCACAGTTCGATATTTCCCTTAAAGTTGAAAACGGCCAGGAACGAATTCCAGCAATCTTCCTAGATATGTCTAATAAATATTTATGCAAAATTTATAAAAATCGGAGTGCATCAGTTGCCGAACTTCCCTTGTCAGTCTTCTTACAATATGACACGTCAATTGTCAAATGCGCTTTCATTCAGGATTCAGGTATACCTAGGCCAAAAGTCTCTGTCGTGTGAAAAACGCAATACAGATAGGGATGCGTACGAAAAGGAAGAATCTGGTGAAATTCTGAAGATTCCCATTGGCAGGATCGGGTAGCTAGAGGAAGTGGATATCGTATTACCATCCCACGCATTTTGTCAAGTGGATCCCTTTGGTATACAAAGGGAAGCAGACAAATAATTGGCTGCTTGGGTGCGCAGGTATACCAGCTCTTTTGATCCTTGAGAACCTTACGCAAAGGCTGTTATAAGAAAGACACTTGATACATTTCCTATATTGATACCGCCAATGAAGGGAATACTTGACAAAGAGATACACACTTAGCAACATTTTCGACACTCAAATGACTGTATTCTTTTCAAACAACTTTCCCCATTGTTAATGTCATTTTCTAAAAGATAATAGCGCCGAAGTAACATTAGATAACGATGTCGGATGAAAAAGAAAAAACCGTAACTCAATGGAATTGCACCCTAGCAGCCGATCGTTTATGCGAAGGGACACGTTTCCACGGGATTAATTTTCGGCACGGCACAGAAGAAATTTTTCTGCGGATTTAATTAATACCCGTATGCTTCTTTTTCATGCCATGAATTTAATTACTTTTTTACATCGTCTCGTAAATCATCTTGCCGAAGCCACTGGGGAGTAGCGTCCTTCCTGCCGAGTCATAAAATAAAAAGTTCCGATCCCAGTATGTGAAGCACAAGCCGAACACGTGTTGGAAAGTATAACACAAAACCCGTCTAACAAAGGCGGACATGTCACGAGTAAAAGTAGTTCACGAGGATTATTGCTTCTGTCAAAACAGACCATATCGTCCAGGATAATCTCTTGGGTTACATTCGATTCATAATGACAATTTCTAAAGTGATGGTTCCGCTAATTCCAAAAACATCTTCTCTGAACAATGATAAAGATAGAGAGATTAAAATGAGGTATAAATATAGTTATTCCAAGCATTAGCATCTAAACGTCTGTAGAATTGATCGATTTCTTCGCTATTGAGTTAATTTCATTTGCAATGCAATAATGAAGCTGGCATACTTAATTAACATTAATGCTACTACAGTCATCTTCATCCTAGTCCCCAAATTTAATCTTTATCTACTTGATAGTATCTTTGATTTTCGAATCGTCAGAGGCTGTTACTGTCCGTCGGTAGTGTCTAAAATGGATACTAATTTCCGTATCGAAAAAATCTTCGATCGTATCGTTCGACTTGTCGAGGAACCTTTCAGCCCCAGGTGACAAGTACAACAGTAGCATCCGATCTTTGAGACGGACTATTCGCTCTATACCTGCCCGGATTAAGATCTCTATCTAGATGGAGGCTGAGTAATTGACCTTTCCCTGAGTAGATCACAGGTTGACAGCTACCCTTGACTCGGATGCGCCAGGTCTGGCTCTTTAAACGTCATGATTGTTGAATATATTCGAACAGTAGCAAAGTCATCGTTTTTAATCTTTCCCACTTTCGCGACGTAGATACGTAGTTTAAGAGGTAAAAATTTCAATGCAATCGATGTCGCAGACACGTTTTACGAAACGACAGCCAACTTTGTTGGTCTATTGGTACCTTAGCGGTGCTACGAGCTCGATGATAGATTATCGAAGACTCACCACATGTCCGTGCACCGGTGACTTGGCTATGGACTGCAGTTGCGGATAAAGTTGACCAGCCGCAGCCGGTGTCATATCGGTGAGCATCTCGTCGAGGCTTTGTCAATTTGGATCCAAGTCTCTCTTCTGAAATCGTTGTTTCTTTGTCGCACCGTGTTTCAACGAGTCAAGTCAATGTCCCTAATCTACACACTGCACTTTCAATCACATGAATCAGATTGGGAACTCTATCGACGCCGAAGACGAATGAGGATAAGGATAGATGGTGAGGTGAGACGAGACGTGCTCCTCTGACCGTCGAATGAGTAAAAAAGCGACTGATTCGTAACGTTGCCGTGCGTTGGGGAAACCGGTTAACGTGGTTCCCGTTCTTCGCCCCGTGACAGACTGCCGGCAATCCGATCGGCGTTGCCTCGACGAGACAGGGGAATGGTAGGAGGGAAGTGGCCAGGACTTCGGCCCCCGGGCAAAAAAGGGGCAGAGCCTGTTGGGCGGAACCAGGGGAGAACCAGTTACCGCCCCAGACCGCCTCTATTCCGTGCCTGCTTCCTCGACTTTATTTATCCCCACCGACTTTCCTCCCACTCGCACCCTGTATCTGTTCTCCGTCCTTCTTCCTTTCCTCTGCTAACTCTTCCCTCTCCCTATAGTCTCTTCCACGAGTCTCCCTTCGGTAATTTGCCCGTGAAATGCGCGCGCAACGCAGGGTACTGGAAGGAGGCACGCGAGCCAACTTCGGTGGTGCCCTCTTAACGTTAGAGCTTGCCTGGATATCTCCTTCCTTGCCCCCATCCGCCTCTGCATCTTTCCCTCTTCTCACTTCGAGCCTCTGCCTTTCTTCTTCCCCCTTGTTCCATCCTACGGCTTACGTGACCCGAAGTTGTCGTATTAACTCCAACCTCGTAGTTTGACGTAACGGTATGCACGGCATTGGTATTTAAATACCGACATCCCAATATCTGATACGTATGAAGGGGACGACGATAATCGACCAAACTGGACGACTGATACTGGACGCAAACGACTCGATGGCCTGTGGCAAGTGTTTTGGTCTGATTCGCCAGACGGATAGAGACATCTTTCGTTCTCACGTCATTTTCGATTCTAACACGCTACTGGCTAAAATAGCCGCGCATTCGTTATATCGTCGTGCGAACGACGAAAGAAGTGTTTTGTTATCGGTCGTTATTGGACGAGCTTCGCGATATGGTGGGAATAGGCGGTGCAGCGACAGTCTCCCCTTACTCCTGTGCAATACCGCGGGTCATCGAGTCGTTTGCGTCCAGTAGATGAATTCCATTTTTACACGATGCTCCTTACGAATATCTTACGTGCCTTTGGTCAATTTTCGTAAGACGTTTGTTAAGGTTCGAAAGGATTTTGAAACCATGACTAAAGATTAAACGGAACCGCTTTCCCAGATGGCACATCTCCATCTGGTTCGTCACGTAACGAGCTTTTGCGAGATATATAACGCGGGAAGAAAAAGTGGACGAAGATTTTTTGCCATCTGAAATGACGGATTGTTTAATCCGTGGTGATGCTTATGAAGTACCACGGGAGTATCTCTCTGGATCTGGAAAAGTATCATGTTGGCCATAAAATTCACATAAAGGAAGCACAGGAAGGCCGAAGATATACCGTCTTATGAGCATCTGATGAGATTTTAATCGAGGAGTTTGAATTTCAAATGTTATCGACTTGGCCGTATATAGTAAACTACTATGGATAGAAAGTGGGTAGTTAATAAAGAAGGGGTCACTTACAACTGCTGCCTTCAATGGCGTATTCATTCATATATTAATCGTAGGTATATACCTAATGCGAGCTACATATTTGATGTATAATATCTGGGTAGATCCGAGTACAAGGTCTTCGCGTCTTATTTTTGCATTCAAAAGCCTTTGCATTTTGCGTCACGCTATAAGCGATACTTTGCAGCTTTGTTTTCAAAAATCCATACAGGCATAGGAGCTTCTCCGAGGGACAAAATTCTTTGTCACAACTAAAAGTTTGATCTACGCCATTGGACGAGGTAGAGATACACTGCGCGGACAGACGCGTTGGGGTCGCATTAAGTCCTAATTTTCCATAATGGAAGAAGACCGAGGCGCCACTGTGGCGAGGAGGCGACCGTCTAATCGCGGTCCATTCATAACCAGTCTTTGCCTTCGCTTCGCTTCAAAGTAAGGAAACCATCTTCTTGGTCGTGTTCAAGATTTCCGTGGACAATTTTGCTTAATACCTCACGAGCGCTATCCACGTCAATTTCTTAAGGTTCAGCGACTTTCTTTTGCGCTGTTTTAAAGACAGTGGCGTGCAGGTTACACGTAGGTTTTTGGCGCGGGTTATAAATATGTTACTGTGCCATCAACGTAAATGCTGCGGTTGGTGCAGATATCGAAAGAGCAGGTTGGCACTTTGAAGCTCATTATATTCGTCGTAAAAAAAAATCAATACGAGTAGTAAGTAAAGAAAAAAAAAAATGTTTCGCGGAACAAGAGACATTATCGGTGACCACCCTCCGTGGCTCGAAAAGGCGATGATGCGTACATCGCGTGCAATCGGACTACAAAAGGTGCGATCCACCCCTGCCTTTCGGCGTCGGATAGTGGAGTTGTTGGTAATAAGCGAGAAAAGGGATGTTTTACAATAAACGAAAGCAGAGACGGGTGTTAACTCTCGCAGAAAGAGCGAGAGGCATTGAATCGTGCAAATAAGAGCACAGCTTTCGTCAAGAGGGTGGTTTTGTATCACTGATCGAATTTGCCCGAATAATGGGATATCGTTTTTATATTCCGAATGAAAATATAGTTTGTGATTTATCGACACGAACATTGCGAGTGGGCGCACGCACCATTGAATGGAAATGAATAATGACTTTTTGTCTAATTTCCAAGTAATGGGACTTCTCCGTCATACTTTCGCGCTTCTATAGCTTCTTCGAGTATTTTAGGTAATTTCGCGGGAAATATTTGAAGACGTTACCAGTGACAATTGATTTTTCCACCGTTGATCAAGCGATATCGAGACTTTCAATGATGGATCACTGATTGGCAAAGATACGTTATGGGGTTGAAAGAGAAATAGGGCCCACAGACCTGACGGGGGCGGATAATGACAGGGCGGCCGCACGAAGCTAAGATGGTCCGTGTTGGCTCGGCTTTTGCCTCTTATACAACCATGTGGCCATCGGGAGATGCTGATGGACTAATAATTACCAAGAAACCAGCTTCGCATATAACGGCTGAGATCGTCGAAAATGAAGATTCACTTCACCATATTGAAAGAGAAACTCTCTGCAGTCATTAAGTAAGCTTAGCGAAGTTTTACGCGCCAGACATAGCTTTGGGTCGACTAAGCACCTATGTAGGACATGAAATACACGTGAACTAATCTCATTAGTAACGTTTAAAGATGTACAATTGATTCACGGCTACTCCTAATGCATTTTCATTGTTATTCATTCGGTCGACGGTCCACTATCAGCTTCGAGCTGAGGCAAAGACGTTGGTGAGTTATTTTTTGGAGGTAAAAGTTCGCGTAACACCCTTCGCCCTGAAACGAGGCGAGGAGAATCTCGTATACGACTGATTTACGGACTCGGTGTTGGAGCCGATCCCGGTGCGCAACTCACAGTTCTGTCTGCGCTGTGGCCGGGAATAGAGAGACGTAAGCTCAAATTTATGAGCTGTTCCGCAGAGAGAAGAAAAGCTGAATCTCCCTGATTCACGCGGTACTTGCCAACAGATTATGCACACGTTCAAACAAATTATCTGCCATGGCAAGCTAAGTTCTCGGTAATCCCGAGGAATCAAAGTGATAATAATATCGCACGAACCGTTTGAAAGTGATTCAACTGTAAGGCCATGACGAAACACAAGTTAAATGGTAAAACATCTTTCCGCGAAGAATTCAATTCCGTAGTATCAATTAGTAATCCTGGTTTTCTGGAACGTATCCCGGTATTATAATGAGGGAAGCTTAAGGAGGGTGCGAAATTAGTACAAGAAGGCGGAAACAATTATTTCAGTAGAGAACCGCCAACAAATTCACGCGTATGTACACTGGAAGTTGAGATTGCAAAATGACGTGCAAACTGAGGGACGCCCTTGTCCGCCCCCTGGCAATACGGTAATCACTATAATTACGTATCGAGCCCTTATATTAATATCCCCCAGCTACGTCTCTCTCTCTCTCTTTCTCTCCTTCCCGTTTTCTCGCCGATTCTTCGACCGTTCGTTTGCCTCAACTTCGTGAAAGCTCGACGTTCTTTTTTCCCACCTTTCACGCGAACCAATCGACTTCGATTTATTATTGCCGTGAACATTACTTTCGTCTTTAATGAGTACTTTAGGAAAATGATGTTTCCATCAAAGGCACACCTCGTTGCACTTTGTAGCTAGTTCATAATGTCACGGAGGTGACCAATTACTCGTAATAGACTCGGTGACACTTGTCACGGGCGTGAGCAGGGAACACGTGAAATTTTCTTTCACGTTTACATCGTACAATCGGACTACATCGAATTGTACAGTCAGTGATACGAGCGATTTCTGGCTGAAATCAAATTTAAACTTCTGATGGGCAATCGTACGGATGAAATTTTCAGCGAGAGCCGGTGAAGTGGCAGGGTGTAAGGAGATTCGAGGGTGCGTGAAATCTCGCATTGGCCTTTTATTCTATTGGGAGATGAACAATTAACAACGGGTGTTCCTGGACCGCCCAGGATGTCGTTACAGAGGGGCGCAGGTCCTGCAGAATGATTTCATTAATTCTGTTACGTTCTCCGACACTTTCGTCCAGCGAAGTGTACCTACGTAAACTGTTGCCCAATATTCCGGTGTTTGTTAAAATTTAATGCAATTTTTAACCATACACAATGTCTGTTACATTCGATATATCTACGTATAAAGTCAAAGTTTGTACTGTAAACATTTACCTCCAAGTATTCCGTATCCGTCGTGGTATGATGAGATTGTTGGTTAGCCGTCGGAGCCATACACACGATGTTTTGCGGATGAGCGGGATGTGGATACTGATAGGCACAATTCATCTCGAAGTGTTCTGGTTTTGATAATTATACAGCTCCGCTGCAAACGATGGTATCTCTTGCCGACTGTTCAATACTTTTTGCCCGTATGCCGATCACTGGCTAGGGTCACGTGCACAATGTCATACGATTTCTCTAAAATTCTCATCGATTTAGCCTTCATAAGCTAATTGTATCGTATCGACGTTAAGGCTAGTAGTCTTTTCATAAGTTGACAAATGTCACGAAGATCAATTTCCGGTCGGCAGGTACGAGAAAGAGTAACGGACTCCCATTGAAGATCCTCTTGGCAGTATCGGAAGACCGCGGTTCCTCCGAGGCTGTCGAACGGAGGCGCTCCAGCATAGGTAGTCCACTCGAAGTACCGCACGGTATCCCCTCGTGTATCTTCGTAATCACAGTAATTTCTTTGCCTGCTCACCACAGAATGTAGCGTAGAGAAGGTCAGTCGACGAGAGGAGCTCGGTCGAGGCCGGTTAACAGAGGAACCGGATGTAGCCGTTCCGTAGTTCGAGGGCCAATCGAGACGTTTCGATTTGCGGCGATATCACGCGGACGAGGGGTTACAATTAGCGGAGGTTCTCGTAGATGCACCTCGTGGCGTGCAACAATTATAACTGAGCTTTTTCGGCCCCCACGTAGAGGAGGAACGGCCCTCTTCGGAGGCGGATCCTCGTCTCTCGTTCTCTCTTTTCCGCTCCTCTTCGGCTCCTGCTTGGCTACTACCACCTCGTCTGTCTTCCTCGGTACAAACGTTTGCGTACGTGAGTGCGTTGAAAGACGGAGAAGGGGAGCAGATGAGTGCAGTGGAAAGAAAGAGAAACGTTACGTCGAATGGTCGGGTTCGTCCCGTAGGAACTCCACAAGTGTGTTTCCATCCTGAAAGGTGTTGCTGGTGGGGCAGAGGCAGCGCCCGCCCTCACAGCGGTCCTCCTCGTATAACCTCGCGATTGTCTAATCCTCGTGGCAACCCTAACAAACTTTCTTTCCCTCCCCCTCTTGCCTTCTCTCTACAACACTCGTTTTCTCTCCCTGCCTGTCCTCTGTCCTCCCTCCATCGAGCCGCGACCACACTCCCGACCAATTAAAACGCTCTGCGATCACGTGGTGTTCCGTCGCTGGTGCTGCTTCGTCTTCTTCTTCTTCTTCTTCCTCTTCCTCTTCCTCTTCTTCCTCTACTTCCTCTTCTTCTTCTCTTTTTACTTTCATTGTTTTTACTCCGCACCCCTTTTTCTCCTTCGTCCCTCTGGGACCGATGGTTCTCCGGGTCCGAGCCGTGCGAATCATATCTCTGAGCACCGGGTGCGTGGGAGGCCAATAGGGAGATGGCTGTGACTCGTGTTCATATATTAATATATCGTTATGGTCAAAAACAGGTTTTTCGATTTCACAGAATCAATGGTAATCTTGCGTAGCTGGCACATTTTGCAGGGTGCAGCGATGTATCGGCAAGACACTTATTCGAGATTTTCTTCGGTACGACGTGCATGTTAATGAAACTTTTGCAATAAAATAGTGACAAATGCTGCAGCGGAATCATTGATATATATCGCTGCTGAAAGGCAATGCATCCTAACATGACACACTTTGCTTGTTTTTTTAACATAGATACCTACTGCACGTTAGGAATGGTAATTGAATTTCAATCATTTGATTATGTATATTGAGTGCCGCTTGACGTGATATTAATTGACTTTGGCTCGAGCGTTTGGAACCTAAGCAGTCGATAGTCCTGCAAGCCTAACAAACAATGTGATATCCGATCTTTACCGTATAAGTTACAACTTTAATTATAAGGCGGAGGGAAAAAGTTTGTTGAAAGTAGTGGCTATGTTAAAGATTATCGCGATAAAGTATTTTACAGAATACCTGCGAAGTAATGGTGGAATAATTCACAGTCTGTATCCGTAATGATTTATAAGATAAGTTTTTCTGTCAGGATTCATGTTTCTACTCGGTAAGAATATAATCACCGTTAATTCAAGGATTATATTTATTACCATTGACGCTCGTTATTACTCGCTCGGTGTACTTGCCGGTAATTTATTGTTTTACTGATGAAATTGTTACGTGACATTAATTAAAGAGGCCGGTTTTATTTATTCCATTATCTTTTGGTAGTTTATGTGCGTGCATTTATTAGATTTACTTTATAGAAGTCAATTATTCGTGAAGATTATACTTTTTTTTTAATCATAAATTAACGTAAAATACAATTAGAATCAACCCTTGGTTTCTGAAGCTCCAGAATTGTGCATACTTTGGACAGAAGGAAATTTTTACTTCGGTGGGTATTAGTGGAAATGTTTTACCATTCGAAAGGAATGAATGAACGAGGCAGTAGGCAAGAAAGCTTGGGTGAACGGATGATTGTCGGTGAATGGATTGGTATTCTCCCTCGGACGCATAATACTCAAACGCTTCTTGCTTTTTCTTCTACTGAGTCGCCCTTAATCTGTAACTCGATACAGTGGGAACCTCGTGTGATCTTCATGGAACGGATAGATTGTTGAGAAAGGACCCAAAGGATTGCTTGGCCAACACCAAGTACGCCATGCCGACAAAGAATTCTTCCGTCTGCAGCAAATGGTTTCAGGATTTCGACATTTATCAAAGATTGTCCGTAGTTGGTTGAGCAGGTCTTACATCCCTCTTACGAAATTCACCCTGTACGAGTAACTTTATATGTCATTTGGAGTTTCGTTGTGATCTTCAATTTATTTAATCATTACCGATTAAAATGTGAGACGTGTTGATCGCTGAGTTAACAGTATGGGAGCATGGGCAGAGTAAGCCTGGACGATTGATCTTTTTAATGGGATCGACGAACATATATTAACACATGTATCGACATCCGACCAGGTGGCACCCAATCTTTTTTCAGAATGGAGTAAACGGTGATCGCGTTAAGGGATGATGAATGGCGGCTAAGAGAATGGCGCCAAGATAAAAACAAAGAGGCGTGTAGATGTGTAGCAGAGGGATGAACGATGAAAAATTGAGAGACTCGTGTTTTTTCTCTCGTATATGAAACTGCCAGACGAATGGACGGACAGACGGACGGACGAAAGAACGAACGATCGTTTCTTTCGAGCTCAGACGAAGCAGCGCTCTGTTATTACATCTTTCTCTCCCTCGCCATCTCTCTCTCTCGCTCCCTCTCTTTTTCCTACTCGTTTCTCTTCTCTTTTCACGAAGTCTTACAGAAGAGAAGAGAATCGCTGCGTTACCGACGAGAGAAAGAATAATAGCCTCCCCCTACAGTAGGCTGCGGCCTACAATTAAAAGTCTCGCGCGTTCTCAAGGGTGGGAAGCGACTCTCATTGCCGGTTCGATTCTGTTAATCAATTTGACGGATGTCTCGGGCTTTTGCTTTCTGCTCTTGCTAAATCGGAGCTATCCAAGATTATAAATTCAATCGTGATAATTACATATAAACACAATTCAGCAGGAATACATTTGGAATTTCTCTGGTGCAATTCATTGTAGCGGTTCCATCTAATGCGGCATTGCGAGCAGTCAGTGGGAAATATACGCGTTCGTATAGTTCCGGAAGGCATCGAGAACCCTCCGTCTGTTGTCCGGAAAGGGAAACATTCGTTTTGCAAGAAACGTCGAAAAAATAGCTCGGATGGGGGAGAAAAAGGCCGGTCGATTTCCCTGAACATCGGACGCTTTACAATTACTCATCCGATAGCCAAAAATAACGCATCCTTTGGTCGTGCTTGTTTCTGAGACTTCGTACACTTTGCACGCCGATTGGTGGCACGGCGAACTTCATGCACACTGAATTATTCGTCGCACTCTGAAAATTAAGCGATTGAATTCATTTAGGGGTAGAGACGCATTTGAAATACGAATTTTCATGCGACAGTTGCGAGCGATTCAAGTAACGAATATTTCTAATTAATTTGAGCATCAGAGATTGACATCTCGTTCTATGTTAGCAAAAGAGGAGGGAGTTAAAAGCGGAAAAACGTATGGGGGTGCATGCCAACGGTGGCAGTCGCCCTGGTGGTTTCGTTCGTATTACGGGTTACGCGGGCGGGGTAATCACGATGATTCCGAGTTCGAGGTCGGTCATCATCTCGTCACCGCGTCACCCGCGGCCAAAATACGTGCCACGCACACATCTTAGGTCTTGTGGACAGGGTATTTTGGCGTCAACAGTTTTGCCAGTACCGAGAACGTCCAATGGGGACCAGCCTCGATATGGTTTATGGACATATCAATCATTTTTTACCACGATGCAAGTGTCCAACTGTACTCCGTGCTTTCACGTTGAAGTTTTACGGCCATCGATGGCAGATTCAAAGTCTCTTCCTAATTTTTGCTGGTAGCAATCAGGTATTTTGTTCTAAATTGCCCTGAATTGTAATTCGGCATTAATGCCGTGAAAATGTACCCGTAATTCGCGATTCGTTTAATGAAAAATTGAGGAACCTCGATTGTTCTCGTGAAAAGAGCGTTCGTTTCTCTTAAGCACCAAGAGCGATACCAAAATGGCGCTGTCGGTTCGTGTTCATATACCGACGCGCATCACAGGAAGGTGGGCCAAGCTGTGAGCAAAAGGTGATATATGCTTCGTTCCTGCCTCGTGGTAGGAGAACTGGACTCGAGTGGGGCACGTAAAATGATACGTAGGTGTTAAGGAAAATGGTGGCTGGCCAGCAGATATATAGATATACGTATGTTACATTCACGGTGGAAAGTAAGGCGAGGACAATTCAGCGCGCGTGCCACTGCATATTATTAAAATTTTCGCAGAGCAAAAGTTACGTACCTACGTCTGAACTGCACAGAGATAGGAATAAGAAAAAGTGCATATTATTTAACAAGAGACAGGTATTTGTCGACGTATCTGCAGCCTCATTGGGGCTCCAAAGAGAAAATAATCTTTGTGGGTGGATTTGGTTCGGACGTATGTACGTGTGCTTGCGTATGAATGTACTCGCATTTTGAGCGAACGTATAGGCGGCTGGGGACGGCCGCTGTGGGGCCCCAAACCCGGTAATTAAATAGCTGAACCCTGCAATTAGGGCCACTAAATCGTGGCGGACCCTGGACCGGGCCAGCGAAGGGCCCGCCAGACACAAAAAACAACGTCGAAACGTTGCTTAAGCCTGCGCGAGCGAACCTCACACACGGATGTATGCCGCCGGAGACTGAGAGCGCGCATATCGCGGGGGTGGCTCGGTAATATGTGGGAACCTAATCGGAAGAAAGATGCATTAGGTCTGCTCTTTTACCTAGTCACGACCTATGAAGATTCGCTCGGTCAGAGAGCTTCTATCGTACTTCGCTTTTTAGCCCCGTTATTGTTCCGTTGTACAGGTTGTTTAGTATCAATTGTTTCTCCCTCTTGCAATATTTCTAAGGGGTGGATCATCCTGTTTGGATATTTAGCAAAAGTGGGAAGTTCATCGCCATGGTTCTACATCGGTTTATCGAGGATATCGTGTTACAACGCAGGCAATCATGGTGCAGATAGAGAGGCAGGAACGAAGATAATGGTAACAAACTGTCTTCCTTCCTGTTACAGAACGGTGGTGACTTTTCTTCCCGTGCACGTTATTGCCGAAATGCAGCATGATTTCCGGGTATGCAAAATCGAGCGTGCACACGCACTATAGGAGTTCTCGTAGAAACTAGATGGACGACCGAGCATCACGCTCCCCAACGTATTAAAATATCAGTCACCCCCGCCCTCGCGATGGGCCCTATCCTCGGCGTTACTCCGCCGTCTTCTGTTACTTCTTATGCTTGGCTTTAAATCAACCACCCACCAGCCTTTGAGTTATCTTCGGAACCTATCTGTGGACCGGCTAAGATACCGCTGAGCCTCACCGCTTTGAACGAAGGCTCTTTGCATTTGCTGTAAATCCATCCTCTCCACCTTTTATTTCTTATTTGTTAAACGAAAAGACAAAAATAAGATTATTATTTTTTTTTAAAGTGTGAGCATTCCTCCTAATATTCTGCTATTCCATGATAACAGGCAAAGTGGGGAGGTATTGAAATTTTTGTACAAGTTCTAATCTATTTCTAAATTGCTGCTAATCGCCCGGAATCGTCTCTGAACAGTCGGTACACGGATGAACCGAGGGCGAGCAGACAATTTAATTTTCTAATTATCTAGACGCACCTCCAATCAGGAAGGTATAGCGTCGTTATCTCGACATAGCATCTACGTACGTACATCGCTGATCCCTCGACGCGCGTATAAAAGCTAATGGATCTCGCTGAGTCCCGGGTCTCGAGACTCAATCTCGACTAATATCCGCGTTGCTCTCTGGTGTTGGCTCACACATACGCCACTATACCAGCACATTTACATTGTGGAAGATGAAGCGTAAGGGTGAGGCGGAGAATTCCTGCGTACTGCACTGCGGTGAATTAATTGATTACTGCACGTACCCACGTACAACCGTTCTTGCGGACGAGAAGCACGGCGGTAGGGAGGATAAAGGATTTTAACAGGGATCAAAGAAAGAGGGGTGGGAGCAAGGTGTCGGCGAATATGCACTCTGAAATGAATATAACACCGGGGAATTGTGGTTGTTCGAGTCTTCCAAGTATGCGTGCAATTGATGTTTTCACTTGGATTATATTCTTCCAGTTAAGGGCAATTGCATCCTCTCCGTCAGGAAAACATGGAGGCTATATCGAATATAACAAAAGAACTTGCCGTGTCCACCGTTCCGTGGATACTTTAAACCTTTCGAGACTACCGGGACAAATCCAAATTTCTAAATTTTGTTCATTTTCAAAAGCAACATATAAGTATCGCGTTCAACAAGCTTATCTTACATCCGAGATATTAATAAATACTTGTTACATCCTGTTTCAAATTAAATTTAAAAATCCGTCTCGAAGGGGTTAAAGCGGGGGAAACTGACGAACGTAACACAATAGTGTACAGGTGCAGAGCAAAAGAATGATCGTTGGCGCGAATTTACAGGAATGGAAAGTAGTTTCACGTACAATAAATGAAAAGGTGGCACATCATATCGAAGAGTCACCGAGACGAAAGGAACAACTGGTCACCCGCTGAGAGTGCATGCTGCGAAAGAGCACCTCTCGCTCGAACACACCTTTATGCTATTGTTAGTCCACGGGTGGCATCGATCTTTACAAATAGACTGCTAATGCAACAAGACGTACGGACATGTTAGGTGCTAAGTGGAAAGCGAGAAGTAAACTTGGCTGTCGATCGTCGATAGAAGAATGTACCTGGCTCCATCGTTGCTAGTGAATTCACACCCCCTGGGACGAAATATCTGATAAGGTCGGAATTACATTCAAGCATAAACGTACACGCAAGATCCTCGGGCGAGAGTCTCTCGTGCCCGATATTTAACATTTATCGATCCTCTCTTGTTCGAAGCAACCGAATTAGAAGATTGAAGTTTGCCCGATACAGCTCCCACCGAAAGGAGACAATGGACCGAATGAATTTCGGACTCCAATACCCTTCGATATAATTCAGACACGTCTAATTAATATTTATGCAAAGTTTTTTCAAAATTGGAGCGCATCGATTCCCGAAGTTCCCTCGTTAGAAGCACCTGGCCGTTTTTGAGCGATACCTCGTGCCATGGACTGTTCGGTCGGACCTGGGAAATTACGATTACGTAGGAGTATGCAGCCGTTTAAGGCGGCATGGCGGATCGCTGTGACCGCAATCACGGGTCCTAAGTAGCCGAAGGAAAAGACGACGCAGCCTACGAGCAGAGGGCTCTTACGGTAGTTGTTCGTACGTGTTGGCTCGCATTGCACTTGCGGCCAAGAGGTCCGACGTAGATCGTGCACTCTTCCCGGAGGGCTTCCCAGCGGTTAGGCCGCGGTTACTGCGTGGTTATCAAGTTAACCTTTTACCTTGAAGCAGCGCGGCTGGATGAGGTTTGCGGCTTTGCCGAGGAGCCAGGCAAAAGCCGGAAAGAGAAGGAACGACTAAGGTGTGAAACCGCTCGAAAGCAAAGAGCAAGAAATTGCGAACGATTATCCCCGTGGCAAGGATAGTCGATTCTCAATCGCGCTTAGCCCTTGGACACCTTCCGTGATACTTCGGCGAACGTTTTTCCCTCTTACTTTCTTTTTGTTTTTTTATTATGCGCATCTACGGATACGCAATAAAAGTCAACAAGGGGCAACAGGTACCGCTAAAACGCGGCATGGGAAAAAACGAGCGAACGAAGAAAAAAAAACTGCAAACATGTATATAGTTTATTCATTATCCGGTTTGTAATTCATAACGCGCCATTAGTCATATTATTATAGTATTTACTCGTGACCCAATAGCGGGTGTCCCGGACGAAACTCGTTATTACACCGTAGCGCGCGCGGTAATTACCCAGTTCCAGGTGGAAAGGGAAACTTCGAACTACGTGCATGTAGGCGCGAACTATAAACGTTGAGAATACACGGTGTTACGCGTGGTTATTAAGATGACCACCCGTGCCACCAAGGTACGATTATTTGTCTTGATACCTTCCTACGAGCTAGCTTGAAATTATCCTGCGTTTAGCGCGCCGCTACGCAATATTTGAATTGGTCACTTGTCGGAATGCGTGCGCAGCCGAAATACTCGAAGATTCTTTCGATGTAACGTATAGAGCTGAGGGTATAAAAGACAGCTCGAGGTTTCGGGACACACGTTGCACGAAGACGAGAAGTTATGACCGCATTCGTCTCCATTATCCGGTGAATCATTGAGGGAACGACCTAGCCTCGACGTTCGAGCTTTAACAGCACCAATTCTTGTACGTCGATATTCTTTGCCAGTCAGACGAATACCGACGTACCTTTATTTAAGCCGGTTATATATCTACGGCACATTATTGTTTGCATAAACGCGATCCGTAAATTTCCCCTCGTTAGACGATTTGCAATTCCCTCTTCGCATGTTCTCCGTTTACGTAAATGCGTGCACGACACACGAGCGCCTTACGTACGGAGCTTTTCAAGGCACCACCTGCCGCAACGAGGTTACAAATGCTCCAAAATGATCTTTGAAAGCAGAAGCTGTGATTCCGTGGATGAAAGACATTCTAGAAAAATTTCTCGAACCGATTGCTATGATAATTCCTAGTCCAGGAGAGCGTACGTTTTTAGATTTTACCGAGCTGGCACGAAGAATCGCGATGGTTAGAGTAGGAATTGAATAGGTAAAATCATCCGACGAAATCGATAATAACTGTCATAATTCTTCGCCTCTCTTCTCTTTGACGATTTCATTCTGTTTTTCCTTCACCATACAACGCTTTATCGATTTAACATCTTCGTACATTCCATGAACGTAGTTGCAATGAATAATCGTACGGGTATTAAGTGCTTTATTTGTCATGTCGATAATAACTACGAGCTGCCTACTATAGCTTGTAACGTGATACATGATCGTACTACATTCTGTGTTCAATTGCACACGGAGAATAACTAAACCACCTTAATTTTGCAAATGTACGACTGCTGAACAATGTTAACAGTACGGATATTTATCATCATTTGCAATTTTAAGCAGCGAAACACAGAACTGAAAACTTTTTATGCAGCTAACTATCCGACTTACGAGGCACGTGTCATTCTACGTGAAATGTTTGTATGGTTGGCAAAAGAGTTCATAAAAATATGTTGCTTGAACAAAAAAATACGGAATCGATCGACGGGGTGATTTTGTATCATTTTCCTGCTCACTCGCTGCACTGATAAATCATCTACTACGATGGCTATTGTGGTTTTTGTATTGTCCGTGTTGCTGCACAGCCTGCCGTTTGGTGTTCGGTTAAAATTTGCCAATACATTCACTGTCCGTAATTGGAGGATAAATTTCCCTTATTGCAGTCGCACCGAGCTATTTCGGGCGGTGAATTTCAAAGAATTCACGGGTTCGTGCAATTTTGTCACGTTATTATCGACTTTGGCATACATGCGCGGTTGCGATTAAGTTCCGAATTCTTATATAGTCTTATATATATACAGGGTGTCCCAGGTTTTAATGTTAAGTTTAATGCTTGCAGTAACAGCAAGTCGGTTACTATTCCTATATTACTTCTATTCTGTCTGCTTGTTATAACTTTTTAATAAAGCTCTACGTGACCTATATTTACATAACATTTCTTTCTTATTTAGTGCCATAGAATATACTGGCAAAGGTTAAAACCTGGGATACCTTCTATATACACATATATATAATATTCTTAAAGTATGTACTTCAATTAAGTCCATCGTAACAGCACTCGATTGTTGATTTTTCTTCAACATTTTTAAATTGACACCGTGTAGTCACCTCTTTGAAGAATCTATAGATATCGACTCTGTAAGGAAGCAAGAGGCACTTTGATCGAAATGGTCGTCTGTTAATCTCAATAACGTTCGCACCAAACGGACATGCAAGCTCGTAAATCGGGATCCCCCGCGCAACAGTCCCCTTCTTTCAGAAATTCATTGACCCTCTTCTCAAACAGGACTCTTCCACGACGATAAAGACTTCGACCCATGGTGTATGACAGTGTTTATCCTCTTTACGCCCCATTGATTCTTGAAATTTGCAACTCTGGCAAAATACTGCCAATGACGAGGACACTAGATCGTGTAGCGTTAAAATACCATCGCACGAGATACTCCGAGACTAACAAGGGAAGTTCGGCAACCGATACACTCCGAATTCGATGAGACTTTGCATAAATATCCAGCTATCTTCTTAGACACGTCTGATAAATATTTATTCAAAGTTTCACCGAAATCGGAGTGTATCAGTTCCCGATCTTCCCCTGTAAGTGAACACCACGAGAATGGACGAACCTAGATCCGTGAATAGCTTGTCTTATGGTGTGTCATTTTTCTCACTCTATACACGTCTACGATCACAACAATAGAATGACGAAAGTGATACTGATTTAGCATTTTGTCCTAACCTAGTCGCCGAGCAAAAATTGCCTAGGTATTGCCGGGAAGGTTGGAGATCTAGATAAGCACAATAGCGAAAGGTGCGGGAGATCGGTGATCTTCCGGTACACCTTGCGTGTATCCACTTTGTCGGCTGTCTTCCTGGTTCGAAACGAGACGTTGTATTTACTCCATGGCTAGCAAGATATCATGCTCCATACGACGAGGAAGAAAAGAAAAGAGATGCAACGGATGTCCGTGGTACGATCACGTGAATCGGGATTTTATGGTTCGTGAGTAGAGGAGTAATTACGGTCAATGAAGTAAAGTGGCGAAGTTGGCTATCGATAGATCGTGGTCGCATTCTCTGCAAGGTTTATGAGAAATTCACTTGCGCGTCGTAATAAATATTGATGTTAACTGTTATCACGTTTTTTATCGTATGGCAGTAAATCATTCTAACGACTGGCTAACGCGTCGGACAATTATCGCAATGAGTTCCGTAGATTCCTAGAATTTTAAGTGCACCATCCCGATGTTGCGTGAGTATTAATGAGAAATCTACGACACGTAGATCCAGACGTCGGAACAATTGTCAGTCTCGTGAATAACTCGCCTTATTATCCCTGCAAATTTCACTTTAAACTGCGAATACCGTTAAACAAAGCGGGGGGTACCAGTCTGCGTTATTCAATCGTGAATCTTATCGCAAACTCTGCTAGTGGAATCTATATTGTCGAGACTTTCTGTTCGTATGCCCCGGTGAATATGATTTTACAGTGAACAGGAAAGACGAGAAAAGGGAACGAAGCACCGATCGCACGAAATTGGCCTGGGACAATAAACTTAGCGAATGGGAGACAGAGAGGAGGGCAAACTCGAAGGGGATTGACTTCGATCGGATGGAAGGAGATGTATCGATACATAAACATCGATATCGGCGTGGAAATGACGGGATACGTGGGCGCTTTCGTACACTTTTCGAGGATACATACGTGGGTGGATTCTATCTGGCGGCTAGAGTCGCTGGATGTAGCAGCGTTATGCGGCTGGACGGTGCAGCTCGCTGGACCGACTAACTCTTCGTGCATGCGGCTCGTCCTGCTGCCCTGTAATCGTGATTCGCGCACTGTAATAATTATTGCCTTTGGCCTGTCATCAGCGGCGACATCTACGTACAGTCGTATCCCGGTTGCCGCATCGTTCGTCGTCGACCGACGATGACGGCGACGAGGATAGCAAGGAAAGGGGACCGAGTAGAAATAACTCACACGTATACGTAGTCTCGTAATGTCCACGACGGTATGCTCCTCGTAAAGTAAGCTCGAGCGAATACGCAGGAATACCAGGCTGATGTCTTTCCCTATTATTCCATTACAAGCGAAGTTTACCGAGAGATCCTTTGTCGAGACAATTTGACCCGTTTGCCGGGAATATCGTTGGCTTCGATCACGGATTTATTGGAGAAATTAATCCATACTTGTGGCGGTTAAGTGCCGACTTGGAAGTGGCAAACTGTCAAGGATCAAGGATCATATTATGGTCGGTGATTTAGTCGACGCGTTAGCAGCTGGTAATATCTTCGCGACGGGACTCGCGTATCTCACCGTCATCTTTACATCTCGCGTATTTCCATACAAGAGTGGCGGCATTTGAATATCCTCCCTCTGCCCCTTTCGATCTTTCGTGCTACGTTCCCCCTGCGCCTCTTCTTGCTCGAAACCAGACGGGCCTGCACGCCCGAGCGAATTACATACCCGACATCGGAGCGTGGCGATCTGATATCTCCTCGACCGATGTAACACTGCTGCGTGAGGCGCAATGACTGGCGAAAATATAACAATTTTGACAGCGCGTCTAATTAACGTACCGTCGAATCTTCCTCTACCAAGAGTCTTCTATTGTTTGCCGTTGAATCTATTTACAAATATTTTTCAGCGTTTCTCGTGGGCGTCATTCATCGTCGGCTCACAGAATCGTACGTGCTGGGTCTCGATTGTAAAAAATGATGCCTACTTGCGATAAAGCGAATCGGTGAATCGCAATCTAATTGAAATGTTATAAAAATTTCGTTTTGCAACGCCACGGTTTCGAGATCGTGCCTTTAACCCTTTTCCCTGCAACAATAAGTGACACTCGCGATGCGGTTGATGGAGCAGAAAATTTGGAAGCTTCTCAAAAATGATCAAATTGAAAATATCAGTGGAACACGAGACGATAATATTATTACTCTGTTATTAATATTGCGTTAAATTCTAAAATATATCAGGAGTGACTAACATATTTTTATTTTAGCAATTTAATTTTCAATTATTGCAGAGGCAGTCACAAAGGTAATCGTAGGGCAAGGGGTTAATTTTAATAGAACTTTGACGGATGTTAGAAATATTCCACGGAATTTTCAGAGATTTTTCTACTTCCATAAGCAATTCCGTTATCAGAACTATATCGTTCCGTTCGTTTTTCTTCTTTCTTTTTCTTTCTCTTCTCCGGCCGTGGAACGACCAGCAAGCCGGAGATGGACCGGTCGAGATAACGCCGCGAGGCCGGTAACTGCGGTAATTGTCGGTGATTAGAGGAGTCATAATTACCGGTCCACGTATAACGTTACCAAGTCCATTCATTCTCGGCTCGATTCTCTGCCAGTTTCTCTTTTCTCTTTCTCTTTGCTTCCTCGTTGAACCCTGAAGCCGCGGAGATTCGTTGATTTTTTGCAGAACACAATGTACCGGCTAGCTCGAAAATCATTTAACTGTACAGGTCTCGAAGATTCATCTTTGCGGTTTCATAAATACATGCATCCTTTTGTCAGCAGCGTTGCGCCATCGATTGGCGACAATGCATCGTCTTCTTCCTTTCCAAGTGTAACAGGAACAGCTTCTTCGATGTGAAATTTCGCGAGATGTCTCCTATAGGTTCTCACGTACGAGACGGGCGAACAATTAAAAGATACTTTAATAACACCTTGTCCGAGTTACCTATTATAGCGCACGCAAGATGATCGTCTCGGCTCGAAGGGTCGAAAGAATTCTTTCTGGAGCGTTGAGACGCACGAGTCTAACTTGGCAAGGTTTTTAATTGACTACGGTATTCAGTCATATATCTCCCTAGTGGCTGTACCAAAGTTTCGACGTTTGAACGACCCACAAAATTATATGGTCGTGTTTTCAACGGTGAAATAAACACAGATTCTTTTTCCTTTCGTTCCCGGGGAATGCAACGTAGCCAGGAATGACGCACGCCTCAGATCCATCGCATATTGTATCGTCTTCTCTTGCAATTATCAAAATAATGAGGTGCTCTTCTTTCTACTTCACGTCACGCGAAAGATTAACTCAACACCTAGAGGGGAAAAGTACAATTACCATCGTACAACGGTTGGAATATCTAAGTTCGTTCATCGTACGTGTCAATGATACTACTCAATTTCCGCGATAATTAGTGGCGATATGGGAGACTACATTGGCAGTTACATCCTCGCGAGGGTCGACCTAATTAGGTATCGATCTTCTCGATAGATATGCCTACCCATTAACTCCGGTGCCTTCTATAATCGTATGAGATGCACCTTGGATAAACCTGCCAGCCATTCTTTGGCAGCTTTACCGTCTCAATTATCGATCTCACCGATGTCTCTTATCGATCATTATCGATGCGTTATCTACCCATATGCGTAATTTTTGCCCGCGATCATCGCTTCCAGTGCTATAAATTCCAATTATTAGATCGTAAACAATTGACGAATCCGATGACGAGGAAAGTTCGCGATTGAAACGAATAAAGTTGTAATTGAGAATCATTCGAACGAGGTCACAATCGCGTATGGTTTACGACGGGTCCCCGACGTGTTCGGCACTGGCGATATCGAGCAATTTTCTCGATAATTAGATACGACGAAGGCGCAGAAGGTGGAACGTGCCGAGCCTATCCGATGCAAGGACTACGCGTACGAGCAATGAAACCAAATAGAGCGGTATATAATATCGTATCACGAACAAAAAGTCTTTCCACATCGTCTAGCGGTGCGAATTAGCCGAGCAACGATGCAGTTAGCGGTCGGTGAATCGAAGGACCGCAAAATGGCTATCGAAGCATGTCGTTATCAAGTCGATGGTCGACTGATAAGGACACCCAATAACACTAGGACGGTGCAGCTGTCCGATCCGATCCGAGTTCTCCCTTAAATTCCACGTCGACAGGTACAGCTGTCGTTGATTGCTTCGGGGGTAATTTCTCTGGAGGAATCTCAGGTTCCGAAATATGTTGAAAAATGACACTTTACGACTTCCGGACGATACCGTTGCATTTCTAATTCGCCAAAGGACTTATGCATGCAAGAATCCAGAAATAATTTCGGGAATCTCTGGGACGTTGCTGGTACGCAAAAATCTCCCTGATCTCAGAGTGGAGGAGATATCGCTGGATAAGGAGGGAAGGGACGGAGGAGGATGAAATAGAAAAAGAAACACGGCAACGTCGACGAGCATGGATGGAAGGCAAAGAGCGAAAGGCGCGAGAAGCGGAGGTATTATCCTCCCACGCAGCCCCGACCGGACCTCGAAATTCCTCGCAGATAAAATCGGCCACTCTCCCAGCCGACCAATATATTCATAATGGCTCCGCTCTATTCCAAATCTGATCTACACTGATTTCTGCAAACGGTCCTACACGGTTTCTGCCTCGTATTCTACGGATTTGTTAGAGTCGTTCATTAACCGTTTGAATCCCGAAGGTTGTTAAATAAACAATGGCAAAAAATCCCGAACAGCGCAATAGCGTTTGTTGTAATTAAGTGCGAAGAGAGCCAATCGGCGCGATAACGCTTGTTTTAAAATGTATGTCTTTTGTTGCTAATTGTAATTAGTGGGATCACACTTCTTTTCACGGCGATGACCTTATTGCGGTTGAGAAAGTGATAAGACGTATTATTGCATAAGTGCATATCGTTGCTAATAACTGTGCCTTACAAAATTGTTAGACAAAGCGACCCAGAAGGTGCATCATCAGTTGCGTTCAAAATTCCTCCATAGCGTTCAAGTGTACTGGGATTTTTCGACGTGAAATCCGAATCGGTATGCGATAGTGCAATGAACCTGCAACAG
Organism: Cerceris ruficornis; assembly: GCA_963989415.1. Classification (NCBI taxonomy): domain Eukaryota; kingdom Metazoa; phylum Arthropoda; class Insecta; order Hymenoptera; family Crabronidae; genus Cerceris; species Cerceris ruficornis. The sequence goes on along the minus strand of OZ022527.1, from coordinate 15,763,568 downwards.
TTACAAGACGAATTGTAGTTACGTCCTGAATGGTTCAAAGTTCGAAGAATAATTACGGATTGAACGTTTCCGTATAGACTGAAAGTCGGGACCGCATCCACACGGTCGCATCCAGGTAGAAAGAGAGCTTTTGCGGCTGAAAGGAAAACGGGATCAGATAGCAGTGTGGCAACGTTCAGTATGCAACGGTGCATTCATATCAATCCTGGCATGCATATGCAATATGCACCGTCTACGCTTTGCCGGGGCGCACTTGACGCGCTGCGTGTGCGAGGAGTAAGGCGAAAAAGGGCGAAGGATGCCGACGCATAAATTTTGTGCGTGTAGGCATGCGTTACCGTGCAATTGTTAATTGCCGCCTTTGCCAGTTACCGAAAGTCGAGAATCACGAATCGGCCGATAGAATCGCAGGAATAACCGCTTATGCTCTCCTTTTACCGAAGCCACTGATGCATTCCTTGCACCGTTTTTGGACGCTCGAGAGATTTCGCAAGATTTCATGGGAAGGTGCGAGATTTCGTCGGCTGGTGATTCCACTCCTGTAGAAGCGGAGTGGAGATACAGGAAATTTTGGATACATAGAAAATTCGTGTCGCTGTATTCCACTATTTGACTATTTTGTTCAAACGTTTCATATCATTCTCACCGATATGAATATTCACGAAGTGGCACACATACATATAAACATATTCCGACGTACTGCATAGTTGAATTTCGAGCAGCAACGCTTTCGTAGACAGGAGACTAGGCATCTCATTAACGGCAAGTGTAACCGGCTAATTGGCCACCAATGCGCCACAAATAAATAATTTATCACGACTTGTAGAGGAAAGTGTCCAGCCCTAATAGTCTTATAGTACCACAGGGTGATCGTCGAATAAGCAATGTTACTCCAACAAAATGTACTTCCGATTCTACCTAATTTTAGTCTAGCAGGATTTACGGTTCTAAAGATCCAAGTACGTACTTACTTACAACTTGCTGTAAGCAGTTAACCACGTCCATGATCGATATCGATCGACTGCCCTCTCAATTGATAAGGAATATGGGCTTACCGGCTGAAAAAAAAAGAAAATCTCCCATGAATAACACTGTCAACGGTTATCAAGTGATTTGCCGTTATTTAACGTGAACATCGGATTTACGATGTTCCCCCGCACGAATTCCTCTCCGCAATTTCCCTCGGATTTTACGAAAGAGCACGAGTGCTCTATCAAGTAATCAAGTCACTCTTGGTTAAAGTAAGAACGCTTTACGGCATTTTTTTGTACGATTTCCCACTAAAGTATCCCCATATCCCTTGCTCCCCGGGAAGGGAAGAGTAGAAGCATGGTTCTACGAGGAGAGCGAGGGTGGCGGAGAAAGAAAATTTCGATGTGTGCACATCGGCGCACGTGTATACATGGAGAGGACGTAGGGGGTGTTGGTGAGGGCGAGGGTACGTGCGCACGTAAAGTGTACACAGGCGCGGCACGATGCGGCTGGTAAGAGGAAGACGTGATCGATGCCCGTGGGATGCGAGGGCGTTTCTGGTGCGGGAGGCGCTCGAGACAAATGGACGTCGCGCGTCTCCCGACCACGCCTTCCCGCGGGAGAAGAAACTCCGTTGCGTGTACTCTTGCCTTAGCCTCGAATTCACGATGTCCTCCTTGGAATCCTGCCTCTCCTTTCGCGCCCTCTTTGGGGTGGAAGAACCCTTAAAGTGCGTTGGGGTGTAGACCTTGCGCGATCTTCGGGAATGCCTCTCCAGGGATACATTTTTTTCCAGGATTTTCTACCGTCTCTTCCTATTCCGAGCTACCAGCAATTTCTTCTTAAGAGAATTCAAACATCGATAACGATGCAATTACGACCCGCTAAATTTTCCTGTGGAACGACTCTTAAAATGTGCCTGTCGGAACTGTTAACTCCCTCGATTGGTCTTGAGAGAAGTGCCCGAAAACTTGAAGGCAAGTGCTTGCCACTTCAGAAATGTCTTTGATGAAGGACCATTCTGGTGCGTTCGATTTAGAGGGTTTCTACGGTAAGTCGTTCAATTGAGACTGTAGGGATCGTAATTGCTTGCCCTTAGTTTCCAATGTCAACTGTATCTTATGAAAAACGGGCACAAAGTGTCGTGAAATTGTTAGACTGAATTTTCTTTCGGGTTTATTTTTGTAAAAGAGCCAGGAATTGCACTTGTGCGCGTGCGTTTATACACGGACGCGTGGAGCGCCTATAAATAATACCAAGCGGGGTGCAAGCCGGAGGAAAAATAGTAGCGAAGCAGGAGGCACGCGCGAAAGATGCAAAAGGCACGATATTTAAATTCAACCGAGGCACAACGAGCTACAAACAAGACGAATACCGATAAATATTCAACGACCCTCGGAAGCAAACTCCGCTGGTCGCCATCCTCGGGGCTCTATACCCTCGGCTCTCTGCTAATGTTGCAACTGCGATAATCGTACGCATGAATTCTTGAAAATACCGTTTTATCATTCCTTCCGACCGTTTTTATCTTAGGAATTACAGTGACGGCGGGATTAGTTGATCCGTAGGAACGTAGGGTCCTGAACCTGGGTCATTGACGTAAGACAGGTTTGTCTGCATGGTAGTTAACATAGGTGATGTATCGATTGGACGGAGGTGTGCGTGTCACCTCCAGCAGAATCTGCGATAGAGAATTAGAATTCAGAATCGTCGGTGATATTGATCGCCAATCAAGAAGAAGGAGGTCTGCATGGTGGCGCTTCGACGGAGGAACACCGTTAATTACTTCCGTCGTCGCGAATACGTGTCGCCATTAAAGCAAAGCAGCAGCCGCCACCCTCCAAAGTTTTGGCAGAATGCCGTGAAACCTGAAAGGGTGTTCGCAAAGCCTTATTTTGCTTCTCCCTTCGTCTACCAACAACACGGCGAATTTTCCTAATTACTTTTCTCCACCCTTTTGTCAAAGAAATGGCACTCGAGCCATTGTCGTCGTCGGTGCCGGGAGGCGAGGGATTCAAATAAAACGAGCAAAGTCGGAAAATCGTGAATTCGAGTTTAAAATTTGCATTCGATCGACGTGGGATGAGTCGCAGATCGTACGAAGTTAAAGCCACGTCGGATCGTTTACAATGGCAGGGAAGAGGACGCGTGAGATGCGTCAAAATTGCGTCCCATCGGGCAAGAGGGACCACCCAAAGCGTTTGCTGGTCCCGTAGGGGTATCGACTATCATCGAGAGGGGCTAACGATAGCGAAAACCTGTCCTAACAGCGGGATCCGCGAGATAAGGTGGTGAATGCAGGTGTTTAATGGTCAGCCAGTCATGGTATTGTCATTACTTATGACTGACACCGAACCTGCTGAACCCAAGAAGTGGTACATCAGTTGGACCCCATAGGGGTCGAACTCCCTTTCGAGAGTCAAGATCCTGCGAGCGCGTCGGCCGTACTTTTATTCTGCCTTCTAGAACAACGATTGTCAAGAAGATTTAAATATGCAACTTACTTTTGCAGGATAAAGTTTATCGATAAAAAAATACCTACGGAACAAAGAGGTATCTTTGCGAAGAAACGATTTGCATTTGCCTGATCGAATGCGGAAGACACCTGTGCGGCACGAAGGTGGTTCAAGATTTACGCCCACCTATTGAATACGCGTGCCACGGGTACTCTGACAGTCTACATAGAAGAAAGGTGGGACCGTGCTGATGTAACGTAGGCTTTTATGGCCCATCGATACGTTCGTTCGATAACTATCTCGAAAGTCGCAATCCCCGCGTGGGTTTTCTCATTTTTCTTAATGATTCGAGCCAATATATGTAGCTACGATTACCTCTGCTGTTCATGCGAACTTTCAAAAGCACAAAACAAGTCTCGAAGTTCATCGGAAACTTTACAAATTCCGATTTTCTCGATTCATGAAAATCAAAGTCAACGAAGACAGTGATTCGGGGCGGGTCCTTCTACGTACTCCTGTGACACAACGATTTACTTGATTTACGACAGGCCACACTTTTTATTTTATGTCCTACGAGCATCTCCAGTCTAGCGTGGGAGGATAATTTTCTATAATTATTCTGCCAACAGTAGAGCATGCACGCTGGGGGTTCTAACGAGCTTACGTCACGAAACGAGAAAATCGACACCATGCTCTATGCCGTTACTCTACACAAATTGCTTTTCGTGTCAGTAGGACGATTACTGCGAAAAATACATTCTGTGGCGATTGTCAAGGCAATGTACAGAGTGCCACGAAGAAGTGGTGTTCCCGCTGAGCGACGTTCTCCAAACGTAAATCGTCCTGGGTAGACGATAAGCTATTATTGCATATCGGGATTTCTCAGGTTGCCATAAAACAATGTGTACCATGGAGTAGCCTAATCTGTGAAATGCAGTTTTTATCAAAAACTCAAAGAGGACTCCCAAGAAAGAACGATCATAGAAAGATGTGTAGTCGACGCACGCGCCAAAGGTGTATGTATATACATATTTATATATATATGTGTATACCTATATATAAAACATGTCCCGTGTCACGCTCGTGCCCGTACTCGGCCGTGCGTATACGTGCGTGTGGTGTGCGTGAATAACGTGTGCTCGATGCGTCACGGTTCTCTGACTTCGGACCACCACGCCCATCGAGACCGCACTCGCTCGTCCATGACTTCGAGTAAAGACGCCGCTCGGTATCTTTGTGGCGCAAACATGTTCAAGGGTGGACGCACCCTCCCTCCCCGATGCCAAAAATACGCGTGGAAAAAGGTCACCAGAAGCCATCCACCGTCGGCGGGGAACATTGCTGAAATATCGTGCATGTTTTCAAACGAAAGTTCCCGAACACTTGCACTTTTCACGTAGCCGATAGTCTTATTTTACTTGCCTAACGGGTAGAACAATGATTTCATCGTTCGTCACGGCGAATGCAGAAGGTTTTTTTTTGTACAAGTAGGTTTGTCGTTGGAAATTGGAATGATTTGTACGAGCGTAGGATGCCTTGCCAATGCAAAATCAACGTCACGTTTGTAAATAAGGATGAGAAATGATTGCCATGTAACGTCGAATACCAGAAGCTTTTTACCCCCAACCGACTGTACGGTGTACCGGAGCAGGAAACTGGGAATCAGAGATCCTGTCGGATGGCGATGGGGAATAATTGCGCGTTTGCGCTCGTTGCGGGAGGAGGATTCCATGGCCGCCTCCACGACTCCCGGTAGTAATTATCGAATCCCTCCTCCTTTTACTCCTTCTTCACCCTCTTCTCCTGCACAGCTCTCTTTCTTTCTCTCTTCCCTCTTGCAGCTTCTGCGTCTGCTTATTTTTCTTCGTCTTCTGTGTTATTATTCGGTGTGTGCACCTACCGACCAGCATCTAAGCCTCTTAGATTCTAAGTATCCCCGAGTATCCAGCATCGGTGCTCCGCGGCCATCGGCCTGGATCAGAAGCCACTCTGACACGAAGATTACTGGAATTAAGCCTTTAGGTTCGAGGCACTGCTCTAAGAACGACCCATGTGTTTCTTCACTTGCTTCGTAACAACCTTTACATCTCCACGACAATGGAGCCATCTTATCGAACCTCCTTCTATCCTCCATTTATTTCTTTTTATTTCTTCATCGCCAGTGCGAATTTGCCAATACTATCATAGCCTATCGGCTGAGCCACGATGATTGCCCTTTCCGCGATGAATCTGAATCCCGAGAGGAACTCTTCTCGCATCGATAAGCGGGATGCACGACAATTTAATTACTTAATTGGCAAGATCTCACGAAAGAGGGCCGAGTCTTTCATCCCCTTTCTTCTCCTCCAAAAGCTACAGCACTATCCGTCTCCAGATGCACCGGAGAAATGGAAGTGTCCTCTTGCCTCGAGGCTATCGTGCCGCAGATCGAAATCACAAACATCTTAATCGGTAGACGATCGAGGCAGGTAATATCGAGTTTACATCCATTGCGGTTTATTAAAATTTCTTTTACGGATGACAGGTAACATTTTCGCGTCTTGTACTCCACTTCGGATCGCTGGTCTGAATTAAAATGCAAATTAATGGTCAAAAGAATATTTGTATCAATCGTATCTCGATAAACTTGTTTTGCAATCCTTTTCGAGAGCGTTTCTTTTTGAATGTAGCTTGGGAAAAATTCATTGCTGATCTTCTTTCGGAAAACTTACGTCGATACTACAGTTATTTATATTCAGTGCTCCATATTATTTTTTCTTGAAGTGTAAATAAATTTGTTCTTCGTTAACAATGTAGGGTCTAGTTTCGCACAGTTGTCCAGTTTTATTGCACATAAACACACGTTGTAGGATGTTTTGAGCGTCTAGGCAGCCAAGAACATGTCATCAGAAGCTTGTTAGTCACGTGGCTGAAAACAAGGCACGAATTTGTAAAATCCTGGGCGTTATTTGCTTCCCTACAGGAGGCACCCACGCCATAGGTGAAGCCACAAAAGTAATTCCGCGACAGTTACTAACTGCCATCACGCGCTCAAGTATTTCCGCGATGCGTAAAGTCTCAGTAAGGTGACTCAGCATGAGTTAAATATTTGAAATTTCTTTGACACGATTTGTACCGGTGGTGCATTGAAGTTGCTTTGATTTGCACGGCCATAAAACGAGTCAATTTATATTTTATATATCATCGGTATGGTGAAGCGATTCCGGAAAACTGCTGTACTTCCATTTTATGAAACTTTTCTCAACTGCAAATTGGCGCAAAGTATTACGTACGGACAGTCATTTTCATTCGAGGACGTATCATCATTCAACAACTTCAAGCTGCACTAGTAGCCGGGAATCACACGTGACGTGTGCACTTTTTTCCGTAGTTCGAAGATGGTCTTACTCGATCCACGATATTATGTGGGCGTGTAAACCCGACGACACATAGGTTGCAAAACTTTCGAGGGTCGCACGATGAGAGGGAGCAAACTTTGTTCGCCTTCCGCCTGATTATGGGACTAACAATTTCACTTATCTGTTAACACCTATCGCTACTCCTTTATTCCAGATACGATAGGGAATATGCTTATTATTCAGCATCAAGTAACAGTTTCACGAAACGGGAAATGAGTATTTCATCTCCCCATTAGCTCCAGACATCTTTCTTCTCAACATCGCTCCCTGACAAGGGAAGTTCGGGAATTGATACACTCCGATTTTGTTGAAACATTGCGTAAATATGTATTAGACATATGTAAGAAGATTTGTTTGTGCTAGTTTTCAACTTTAAGGGATCAACAAAAAATCAAATTAGCAGTTCTAGAGACCTTAACGGCATCGAATGCTTACGATCGTCCCTTAATCGTGTCTGGGGGCAATATCGTCGCCAAAATCAAGCTCGTGTTGTCCTTCACCGGCGTAAATAGAGTGCCTATAAATAACGAGGCCACCCTCTGTGTTGTGATTATATTACCTACACCGGGGAATCAAACGGTTGGGAAGAAAGAGACGCATGGAAAACAGAAAACGAGAGAGATCACTCTAATGTCGCGAGGGATGCCGCGAGACCGAGCGTAGATGAGGAAGCACAGTGGAGGGCTCGGGGGGTTGTAGGAAGGGAAAACCCGAGGGTGTTTGCGGCAGATTAAATCTCCGCTGGTTAGCGTTTGATTAAACTTGGGAGTGAGAGCAACGTTAATGCTCGACCTGCAGCCGATTGCACGCCACCGAAATTGACAGCACGAAAGCGACGTACGTCATAAACCTGGCGTACTTCTAAGTTTCATTTTTCGCCGGAATTCGTTGTTCCACTTTATCGTCGAGCTACAATTTGCTTTTACGGCAGCACGAAATTTATTTGTTACGCGTAGATTATACGAGCACGTTTGCCGATTGTCGAATAACACGGGACGAAAACGTAACAATCTTTTCGGACGGGCCGTTGGTTGATCTTTCGGGAGAACGGCATTATTTCATTTTCCACGAGGTAGAAACGTCCACGGGCGTGCATCGACTCATCCATAACACCTTCGACAGATTTGTTTAATTACTTAATTGTCTCCCTGAGGCTGGCCGATACATCCTACCAAAGTATTGCCGGTACAGAGCTTGGCAGATGTCGAAACCCTTCGGGTGTGCCACGAGGAAAAGGATCCGCCGTATCCCTCGACGCTGATAAATAGACTTCACGACAAATGTTTTACTCGCGACTCGTTAAACATTATGAACTTATTACACGCTTCCACGTATAATCTATATTCCGTGTATAATTTTCGTTTTATCTCGATGGCATGCGAATTATCGTGGAACGAAGTTCAAAATAAATCGATTGTTTCTTCCACGATTTGAGGTTTAATCGATATTAACGTCCTTATGGAATCGCATTGCAGCGAAGGAAAAAATAAACAGCGAAGAGGGCAAGGGAAGGGAAGGGAAGGGGAGGCGAAAGAAAGAAGATTCCGACTCCGAGCGAAGGGCCTCACAATTAGCGCATACATCACTGCTCGAGAAGCCGCGAGGGGATAGGAGAAGGCCCTGTACTGGCAACCTGTTATTATATACGCGGTCCGAAATACGCATGTATCACTCACGCACACGTTCACTCGTCGGTGAAACACGTACGGCCCGTCAGTGGATTAATTCGCACGCGGGCCGAGCCGCGAACGACGATGGGAGGTGCGCCACTTTGCCTATGTGTACCGTACGTGTACGGCAAAACTCGATTTACGATCGAGGGCCTTCGTCTCTCTTATCCGTGTATGACCAGGTTTCTTATCCACGAGACCTCGTAGAAACCTCCGTGTCAATCTATCGAATAGAAATCGCCAGAGATAGAGGGTTAGAAGAGAGAGAGAGCTAGTGGAAAGGAGGGAGAAATCACTGGGAACACGTATCAGAGATAGCTAGAGTCTCAGCGAAGATAGATCGTGAGATGACTAACGGCCAAATAGCTGGCCGATTAATGGCAACATTTTTAAGCAACCCCGTAATTGATAGTTTCGAATAATAAACGCATGTGTGTACGATAAGCCCGAGAGATAGGGAAATTATTAATTCTTCGTGCATTGTGACGTTAATAATCGATAATGCAATCGCCATGTGGAAGACTTATCGTTTTCGCGAGACAATGATACGTTGCCTCTTGCCGATGCAATTATTTCAAAAATTTCGAGAAATTCGACGTTTCTTTTCTCGTCGATGCTCGAGCACGACGGAATCGGTGGACCTGGTAGATAATATGGTAAATAATTAATCGACAGTTTTCATATCAATAACAGTGAGAGCATCGAAGTACCGGGATCGTGTTAAGGACCACCCGTAGCGAGACACCCCGACAATGCAAGGGACAGACGACACGACACAATCAGGGACTCCCTGCTCCGTTAGCAGCCTCGCTAATAAATTATTAAAGGGACACCCTCTGGAAGTGACATCGGAATATTACAGCGAGAATGACTGTCCTGGTTCTAGTTGCCGTGTGCATCATCCCTCTGGTCTTTGTAAAAAGACTTCTTATTTCGACCGCGGCCTCTCCGCGCTCAATTGCCAAAAAAGAAAAATCATTTTGAATAGTGGCGCTATGATATTACGTTGTCAGGCAGATACTGCACCTCTGAAAGTGATCGTAATTTCCGAGGTTTGGTCTTACGAGGATACGGGAAAGATTAATTGCCGCGTTACCTTCGCACGCGGATATTTTTCACTGTGGGTACCTTGTTATGGCAGGTAATTAAATAGCATTTAAAGCCAACGAGACTAAGTAAGAGCAAACCTTGGGACAATTTTTTCCAGATATTGTCAGTCCACTGCCTCTAAGACTTTCGTTAAGTGGACTGTTCAACGACTACTTTGTTCCGTGGTCTCGTGAAATATTAGCTTAATATACAGGGTGCTCAAAAAAAACCATTCACTACTTATATGGCATATAAACGGTTGACCTTTCGACCTATATTTACTAAAGCTTTCCTACTCAGTACAGTGTATCCTATATACCATATAAATATTGATTCTTTTTATTTTTGAACAACCTGTATAATTTTAAACGATTTTTCTCCATTTTCGAGCTCTTCGGAAGAATGTTGTAAATGAATCGCGGACTGATAACATTTGTCTGCAGAGTTCTTTGTCTCGAGCGATCTTCCTACCGCTACAACGTTTATTTTTGTCCCGAAGGAGTCCCTGATCCTTGGAAACCCGATGTTCTCCTTCGAGAGTCCATCGGAGAGTAATGAGGGGAGGCCGGAACATGCAAAGACAATGAAGCACCGTCACGCTCCGAAATTCCGAAGGAAGTTTTGCAAATTTTTTCCGGGCAGAATCTGCAAAAGGGTTTCGTGATCCGTATTAGCTTGCAGTATTCGGACGTCTGTGACGGAAACCGTATCCTCGAACTTGGCAAGGACGTCGGCGTTCTTCTTTGTCTTTGCTCGAGGCGTGACGAAAGTCTCATTGGTAAAGAAGATGCCACTTTCCCTATGCTGCATAGGAAATTCCACCGATCCTCTCGATGACGGTGTCTTTCCTTCTCCGACAGAAAACCTATTGTCAAGTATTCGCACTACTTAATGTTTTATTTATACATTCAAGTTTCTTCCAAGTTCCTAGAAGTTAAAGAAGGATCGTACTTTTATACCGTCACCATTGTTCCACCGTTGATTCTTCAAGCAAGTTGCAAGACGCAAGACCTACCTTAGACCCGATTCAGATTGATAATTGTCCCGTCTCATAGGTTTCGCTAATTTTCCGATATCGGCACGCGTCGTTATCTAAGCCTGGGTGAAGTGCGGACAATTTACGCGGCACTAATTCGGCAAAGCTTCATTAGGTTGACGTCGAGGCCCGTACTTAGCCGTCGCGGGGGGTATAATCATAGTTTAAATTCGGGTCCCATCCATTGAAAATCAGTGGCTCTGACCCGCTTCGCAATCAGGATACCGGTTAGGGGGATTGTAAAGGTGGGTGGGGGCTATCATGGGGCATTTGATCCATGGCGAGTCATCAATATTGCATGAGGGGACGATGAACGCGCGTACGATCATGCCAAATGCTGGGAATCAAAATAGTGACGGAGTTTATAGTTCGAGAGAGGGAACCTCGATATCTCCTATATCTTCCGTACCAGAGATTTAACTGCAACGGTGCAATCTACATAAGACTCATCGTTCCCCGTACCTATTTAACTCTTTGAAGCATGAGAATTCAGAAAACTAAAATCACACATGCTGCACAGACATTTTTTTTAATTGAACGAAGTTGGTTTACTTTTATAGACATAATTATAAAATAATATAAATTTTCGAGGTGGGACACTTTTAACCCTTTGCCGCACAATTAAAAATATCAGGCAGTTCCCTGGAGTATACGTCGTTGAATAATATCCCGCGGCTTCGTACCCACGTAAGATTGCGTTTTAATGGCAGAACATTTTATTTAAAAAAAAGGACGGACAAAAGAAGGCAGAAGAACAAGTCCTGAGAACACGTTCGACTCGTACTTCATTGCGGTACGCCGTAGTACATCTGTGTGCGCGAATGTTGGCCACCAAGGTGGATAGCTCGCGAAACGAACGTAAAGCAGACGCAAGAGTTCCGAAGAGGAAAAATAAGAGGACGATAAGCGATGAGAAAGAAGAGGCGGTAAGAGGTATTAGGAGAAGAAAATGAAGATGAGAAGGTAAAGAAGTACGATCCTGAATACGAGCGAAGAATTCAAAAAAGAGAGACCTGACCAAGGGACGGGGGAAAAGTGTAGAAGGCGCCTGATGTGAGCGAGCAGAGAGGTGGTAATCGTAGCGAAGTAGAATGTTATCAACCGGTCGAGAGACGAAGGAATAGATAAGCAAGAAGGAGCACGCACTTGGACAAAGAGGGCGAAAATGGAGTAAATCTTGCCGGCTGATAGGGAAACCGAGTGTGCGCGTCTCTCGTATTTGCAGCGACAACGCCCACACCGAATCAGAGACGGATCGCGAATCGACCTCCTCACCCTCGGCCTCACCCCTCAATCTTCCCCGTCGTTCTCTTCCCTCCTCTCTCCTCTCTCCTTTTTCCCTGTCGGATGCAATGGCGCGGTCTTCGTGGTATCCGCTTCTTCTTTAATGGCAAATAAACCAGGTGAAGTGGACTCTGGAGAACCGCTCGTGATTGCCGGATTAATTGGCTGTAGCGTAGCTGCAGCGGTAACGGAGGATGTACACGGCACGGATTATTATCCGGCCGTTCGACCGAAGGAGTTATCCTAAACGTTCCTTCCGTGCGTTCTATCTCTTCCTCCCTCCTGCTTCTCTCTCTCGCTTTTGCCGCTTCGCTCCTTTACATGGCGTTCCATCGTTAATTCAGCAAATCGATCCGCGATCCTAGAAGATCATCTTCGTTCAACTGCCACGAATTCATCCGAGATCATTGTCTCGGGCAACTACGTTTCAAATGTCCGATTCGGAGTTCACGTTCGGCTGGGATAATCGACCGATCTTGACGTTAGCTTTAGGTGAAACGACGCGAGATATCGGTTCCATGGAGCAGAACGAAATTAGACGTCCCAGTTGGAAGTACGGAATTGAACGACGGATAATTTTTTTCTTCCCGGTCCTCTGGAAAGTCTTCTCCCGTGGAAGGGACTTTTACGCGGCTACGTAATACCGAAAGTGGAAGGTACGAGTGGCGAATGAGGGGTGAAACGATGTCGAAGTGCTGACGCGGTAACCATCTTGGTTTCCCTGAGTGGCACTGTCGGTAAATGCCGCAAGAGTCGAGGGTGAATTGGAGAGAGATAGAAGAGAATCCAGTGGAGCTATATGGATGGAGGAGAGGTTGCTTCCGACAGGGGTTGAGGAAAAGAGGGACGAAAGCAGAAATGGTAGAGAGAAGAGAATTCGTGAGCGACGTGACCGCAGGAATCGATGCGGGTATTCCGGAAAATCGTACGCGCAGCTGCTGACGCAGTGTTTTCGGTATTCGCGACATTTTGCGTACCCGTTTTACATTATCGCTTCCATTCTTACTTTCCGATTTCGGGGGTTTAAATACGTGTAGAGAGAAGATCGACAGAAATTTTCCTTCTCTCCGTTCGTCTAAGATTATTCAAACATCGAGTAAGTCCAGTAGAAAAATTGAGTAAGCGAGGACAGGAGGTAAAACTGTTATCTGTACCAACGACGCAAATAAAATTAAACCGACAGGAAAAACGAATGAATAAGTCTTGACGAATGTTCCCCTTTTCGTGACAGCCGAACAGATTCATTCTGAAGGGGAGCCGACACTTTTCCCTCGAAAAAAAAAATGAAAATGCACTTGAACCCGGAAGTGATATACGATGACTCCTGACTTCCATCCGCACATGTCCATTTCATGCTCATGAATTTCATTGACCTAACGTTTATCGACCGCTTATTTCACTTTTATATTTTATCTGGGCGAAGGGATAAACGAGCAAGTAAAGCAGGATTTTATGTAACACTTTAGAGAATGTAGTCCGAGCATGACGTAATGCTGTAACGAGAGTCTTATAGACACGAATAATTCTATGGGACACTATAATTCAGCATTTTTCATCAAAGTTAAATGTCATAATTGCTCTTACTGTATTTCCAGCAGTAAAATACATTTTGTTTCTTTCAATTGACTCGAAATAATTACGGCAACCATAATGAGTCGAATAATTCAGATGCATGCAACCGATCCTACGATATCGGATGCAATTATGAGCGAATATTTTGTTGATGTAATTTATGGAAATTCTGGCAAACTTACGATGAAGTTTCCAGCAACTGCTGTACCGCGATAATCGTCAGCAATTAGCCTATATACATAGGAAATGGAATCAATCGTGCACGCATGAATGCCTGACACTATATTTCGTAGCAATGTTCAATATTATAATCTATGCAGCAAATCCCGTTCCCTTTGGAGGATTCCGCTGATTTCTTTATCGTTTCTTCGAGAGATATGTAGCCTCAATCACGTTGAACACTTGCAAGAATGCATGTTACGTTGTACACATATATGTTGTATCGATGTCGCGCACCATCATCCAGAAATTCGTGACGTTGGTCACGCGATGACACGAAATTCGGGGTGTGCGTGAGCGTCACTCAAAAGTCGACCGAAATTTCTCTGAACGGAACGAGTTCTCACGCAGCTCCAAGTACGAGAATGCGGTATAGAGCCTGGTACAGCTGGGAACATCGATAGTGTAGATATTGTTTGCTAACATTTGTCAGATCACGTTCGGAACGTATGCTAACCTCTTTACATTCGATGATTCGCATAATATCGTTCACGTCAGCGATAGTAGCCACCTCCTGCAGTATTATCGACTACGCGTTCTGCCTCGTTTCCGTAATTCCTTCGATGATCGACATGTAAACACCGACGGTCGCGACGTTGCGGTCAAAGGAGATCGATTAATAACGCGTTCCTGCCAAAATGATATTGAGAGAGAACCTTGTATCCTCGGCCTGCGATTTTTGCATCATTGACATCCGCTCGCGACCGTCCTTCCTACCTTTTTTCCTCGAGGCGAGACGTTTTGCGTAACAGATCGGCAAAAACTGTAATCTTCCTTCTCCTGAGAAACGAGGGGGTGAGTGAAAGAAGCGATGGGAAAAAATGATAAAATCATCGGTACATTGGCAACGTACGCGTTTCGATAACTTCTCGTCGCCGATCGGCTGGGGCAGGTTGCGATTCAAGGCCACGGCAGGTTGGCGAGAAATCGGCGGATCGCGTGCTCATCGTAACTTTTCGTCCATCGATATATACGCGAGGTCTTAAGATACATAATGACGATGTTTTCTGTCGGCCCCTTGCAAAGAGTCACGATTCCACGATGGACGTCTGGCAGCTCTGTTACGCGGAAGCCTTCCAGGTAAATATCACCAAAAAGGGCACACGTGAGACCTCTTCCTTTTTTTTCGCCGTTTCGCGTTCTTCCGCGATTACGTCGCCTTTTCGTGAAATCACTGGCGAATAGCGCTCGCATTCTTTCGTTAAATGTAGTCTTGCAACCGAGTCCCCCTTCTATTCCGTTGGAGTTTCGTTTCTATACATAAACATCGGACGTGTTTATCAAGAACAAGGTAATCTGCTAGGTTTCCTGAAACCGGACTATCAACCGTCCACATTCTATTTGTCATGAGAATCGACAAGTACTTAAAAACCACCTCCTTGTAAACCAGTTTGAAAGGTACGAGTTGTTTGCACGAGTAGACGATCCGCGTGGCAAAGTTCACCGAAAGATTCGAAGGATAAGAATTCACCCTCAAATGTTCCGGGATAAAGGTCTTCTTAACACCTTGAATGCCACCGGTCTTTCGCCAGTTTTTTCATTTCTACCGATGTGAAACTTTTTCTATTAAAATCGCATCTTTACAAAGCAGAAACGTTAAAGATAAAAGGAGATATATAGACAGAAGGAGACCAATGTGTAAATATCGTCTGAATTAAGAAATTCGTAAATATTACAATTTAAAAGTCAAACGAAATTTCATTGAATTCAATAGCGCCGGTCACCGGTGACCTCCAATGACGTTCAACGTGTTAATGTAACTACTTGATCGTCACATTTTTCCATACTTCTATGTTCCGGTACCGATTACGGTGGCCCGGTGATACGTCGGTCTCGTTGCAATTTAGTTGTGGCTTTTGCAACTCCCCAGATAAACGAGTCGACGTGCAATTAGCTTGCAACGCTCTTTGCACGTGGCACTTGCACACCGTTAAATTGATCTTACAATGTTCTGTGTGCTTACCAGGACGAGAATGATCCTGTAACGTGCCCTCTCATCCGTGAGATTACATTGAAAATTTATGGGCATTACGTGTCAGTCACATTATGATTTTTAATCTGCTAAAGCACATCGGCCGTCGATACGAGACGGTTCTCGGTACACATCTATCTTTTTCCTTCTTCGCGGGTTAATTAAGAGCGTTTTAGTATTGCTGTCGTTCACTTGCGTAACGAGAGTAGGAAGTCTGAACACTGCATTTAGTTGTTACCTCTTATCGTGACACGCCATTTATAGTCATCGCCTAATTGTTCCACAAACTCACACTTAAGTTGCAACAATGACATCAATGTCTCTATCGGCCATGCATTGACAACAGTCGGAGAGAGAAAAAGCGAAATGACCGAAGCCGTAAACTATTTATTGGAAGATATCTAAACATGGAAACTCCTTTTTTGCTCTTGCACCAATAAGAAAAAGTAGTTTCAACGATTTACTTTTGCTCGTTTCGTAAACCAGTTTCTGCATGAAATAAAATCACATTACTCTTAATCACACGTGCAATTAATGCTCGTAATTGCCTTCAATTAACCTCGAACAGCTCCGCGTGACATTTCGAATTAAATTTATACGATTATTTCAGTCTAGGTTCGGTATTTTATAATGAACGATAATTTCTCTGCAAGTGAATTTATGCAAAAACAAATACACGAATCGGCATTTTCGCTGAGCATGATTCTCAAATATATTTCATTTAAAGCAGAATATGAGACGCATGTCTGGCTATATGTTGTATCATTATCGGTCCGGTATCCGATTATAATAATCTGTACATACGTGACGTACCGGTGGTCTGGCAGGTTAATTTGCGACCGATCGAGCTTGGAAACATGCGAGGCATCATAGATCACCTCGCTTGTGAATTACGAGCTCGATTTGCGTAACGATAGTACGGACAAGAGTTCTTTTTTCAAGTTACTTCTACTGACCTGCCGCATTTACGTTATTCACGGTGCTTCTACGGTACGCCTTATACATATCTCTACCTTTGTGATTTCAAGTGGACGTTCGTGCCTACAAATACGACGTTGCACGAAAGCAATGTGAAGGTTCTCGCACATAATCTCTTCGCTGGTGTTAGATATACAGAATGAAATGACTTAGAATGTGATACCGCACGCGTATCGGTGCATTCAGATTAAAAATTTCAGCCGGAAATCGCGCACCGTAAGGCCGTGGTATTACGGAAAGGCATATCGACAGCGGAAGTGCATATCGGCGGCAGTCATATGCAACTGGCGTGTATGTACAATTACCTCGTTTTCTACACTTTCGTATGCGGGGAGAGGAGCCTTTTCTAAAGAGATTGACGGTGGCACGAACGAGCGAAGGAGCTAATACGTGCACTCCAACTAGGTGCACCGTCTATGCACGCGTACATTTCTGTGTACGAGAAGCATGCTGGGTATTAAGTAGCGGTATTTACGGAGCTACAATTATCCTCGTTTTCATGTCGGCGATCTCTCTCTCTCTCTCTGTTTCTTTTACCTTTCTTTCCTCCCTAAACGGCGTAGGTTGAGACTCCGGCTACGTGGGAACTTCTTCGATGTTGCTTATACGGATTTCTAAGCTATCCAGAGATCGAACGATTGCCTTTCCGCACGGCTCGTGTCATCATCGTCCGCCTTTTTGGACGGACTTTGCCGGTAGCCGGTGCTACGAGAGCGATATCGCTTAAACTCGCACGAAGCGAGTACTCGAAATATTCTTTCGAAGAAGAAACGGACAACTTCTCTCGCTGTCCGTGAATCTGTGGAAACCGCGAAAGGTCTCGACAAAACGTGGGATAATCCAGGACTCGACTTGGACAGGCCCCGGACTTCGTGGAAGCGGGAGAGCCGAGCACTTAAGCTTCAAAGGAGTTAAAAAAGTCACACGAAAGGATTTCGACCTTTCCATCGTCTTAATCGTCTCAAGGTCACCGCAATAGATGGACACGCGATCAGGTAGAGTTGCAGGTAGAGCGAACAGAGTCTCGTGCTAGAAAAGTTAAAGTCGAGCACACGCTCGCCCGACTACTGACAGCATTGCTAAACGGGATTCAAAGAGTCGGCGTATACGTAACAAAAAGAGACGTTTTTTTTCTCTCCTCTTCCAAGGAAGAAAACAATCATGAGAAGCACGATCATCACGAACATTCTTAAAATAACACGAGGGGGCACTTGTTGCCCACAGGGAAATTCGTGTGACACGCCATGGCGTGTGAATGTTATACATTCAAAATGTAATCGTCGAAAGGAAAGAAAAATTCCGTGAGCCGCGTAGGAAGATCGAGTCGAGAGCAGCTGCGACTCGATACCGTATTCCTTCGGATACGTTTCGAACGAAACGGCCGATCGGCCGATTATCGCCAGTGTCATCGGCGCCGCGAGCAGCGTCCTCCTTATTTGCATTGAGAAGTGATTAAGAGCAGGGCGGAGACTGGAAAACTAAACTGTATCAAGCTTCTTTACGAGCGGTCAACGCTCCTTGACGATCTCCCTTCCACCGTAGCCTCTTCATCCTCACCCGCGGGCATCTTGATGTCATTCCTACGTTCTCCGCGATGCGCCGAGTAATTAAAACGTAGTCAGTGTTATCTGAGATCCCTCGACAGTGATTAAACTTCTTCCTAACTGATGCACCAGTACTTTTGCACCGATGCACTATTCTACGTCGGGGTGCCGCGGTTACTTTAGACATCGTGGCTAAGAATACCCCGATCGCCAAGATATCTGGACACGATCCTTCGGTCTCACTTGTCACCTTCAACGGCGCGTGACTTATTTCTTGATGGTCGGACATATCACGAAATCGTTGGAGAAATCCTCATTCTGATTTGTATCGCGTAAGCATGTCCAAATAAAATGTATTATTCCGTCAAAGATGATAAGACGCATTTGAATGTCTTTATTTATATCTGGGAAACACGGAACATCAATTACGAGTTAAAAATGTAGCGTGTCGCTGCTTTGTTCAATGAATTCATTGCGTTAACCAATTAACTCGGAGCGAGCGACAACCTCTCTGAATTCCAGAAATTCAAAGGTTGCTGTCCGGCACTTGCGCGACCGCGCAAATCTTCCCAGAATTCCTTCTCGTAACGAGCCATCGAGTTAATAATAAACGAGTTCGAGTCCGGCGAAAATAAGTCAACGGACACCGTATCAGTTGTGTTTCGGAGTAGATACTCATTTCTACGTAATCTCTACATTTTCAATCGATGCCAGAAATGGTTAACGATGAAACGAAACCCGAAGGGACTCTCAATGAGGAAAAAAAGATTCTTCTATTCCCGATATTCGTTCGATGTGTTTTAGAAAATCCTTGAATTGCGTGCCTTGGGCCTAACGATTACTCAGGAATGAAGGGATACCGGTATCGCCGTGCCAGAAACACTATCCACAGCTGTACCTCTCGGTTCGGAGAGCTGTTGGCGCCTCCCGCACCCAAGTTTCGCGTTTCACGTGCTCCCCGACAGATTAAGGAAGTTGTATCAACGCCATCGACAGCTGCAAATTGAAGCTCATAGAAAAGGGCGATAGGTTCTCTCTGTAACATTTACCACCGAACCGTTATTTCTTACGTTACCCGATATTAATCCAATTTCGACGATAACAAACGACAGCATTTATGATATGCGAGGGAGAAAGGGAGTATTGCGCTTGAAACTGCGAGCTCTAGCAACGTTTGTATTTGATACGCATTACTGAACATGTGAATACTTTATGCACGTATTACGTGGTGTGTAATGCGAGTTTTATTGCCGTTACGGGTACTGCCACTTCGCTGAGTGCTCAAGGCACAGTGCGTGCCTAATAAGTCATAAAGGCTCGGCTTCAGCGAAACGATGATACGGTGGGCACAATAATATTAAAAAGTGGCGGATGATGAACTGCACCGTAGAAAATTGCCGAGCAGCGAATTTTCATGTATCCTGATACTAGGAATGTTTTTTTCCTGACCTTTTATCGAAGATACGACAAAAGGGAGGCAGCAAAGAGGAGAAAGTTTGAAGACCGAGACGAGGAGGGAGAGGACGTTGAAGATCTAAAGACGACGTGAGTCTCGTGTATCGAGCTTACGTGCGGTTTCCGAGATTTCTGAGAAGCCAGCCGGAAATGACAATAAAAATAATCACTTCAACAAACTGAAGCAGAATCCCTTGGTACCGTATATACCCGTTACCGGGATGCGGTAATGACATCTAATTACTTTCCACCGCTCTGCACAGAAACACCGCTCGATTTCGGATAGTGCCGCTAATTTGCACGTGGCGTCGTTAATTAATCTTTGCAGTCCTTCCTAAAAGAACCAAAGTTTTGCAGTTGGAGTTTTCTACTCGGAAAATACCGATTTCAGCGTCGAAACGTTACGTAACATCGATAGTGTTGCTATTCGTCGCGCTACCGATTATCTGCAATTGTAGCATGTTCGTATGTTCGATGAAACACCAGTGAATCGATGGTGCTTTGGACTCCATATCTTTCCTATCTAATTATTCGCATATTCGAGGGCGACTTTACGGTAACTGGTCAAATGCAACGCGAATAGTCGCAGAAGCGCATTAACGACAGGAAGAGGATAATCTTTAGTCATTTGCTCGTACGAGTCTCGTTGCTGGAAAATGATCGACATCGTCATTCCAACGTCACCCGATTAACGTTCTTCGCAACAGAAGCACACGATCGATAATTCGAGGAACGTTGCATTCCGATGACACGGATTGATACCAGCTACGCGATCGTTCGTTGATCGGCAATTTATTTATGTCGTTCTTTTTACAACGGAGTCGATGTTCGTTCACCTCGATCCTCCCAACTGTGACATCGAGGTGAAAATAATTCGAAAAGCACGGAATCGCGTGACAAGGGTATCCTTTTCAGCAGTGCAAAATTCATCTTTTTCGTTAGATTTTCTAAGATGCATCGAAAGTATGTAAGCCGAAGAATAGCGGTTTTCGGAAACAGAGAAAATTGGAAACTGAATATACAATTATCGGGGTCACAAGTTAAAGGAAATTGTTCACCTTAGCCAAACTGTGCAGGCATATCCATACTGCGCGTTTCGTATAATACATATTTTCACTCGGGCGAGTGACTTTGTTACTGTCGAGCCACTACGTGCAAAATTGCCTTTTGTCATGGCCCGTTCCCTTCGTTAAGAATGTTCTCTCACGAGATGCAGTTAACGCTTTTCCACGAACTGGAACTCTGTTCGCTCGCAAACTCTTGCAATTTTCGAGCAACTGCATCGGGAAGCGCATGCGTTTCTTAGCGCAACGTCACGTCAATGGAGAGTGCAAAAATTAAATATAGTTGGATATTCATTCTTTCAGTCAGCGATCAAGTTTGCACTCTTTACGCGCGATCTTTTTTATATTTTACGAAGCAGATGCAAAAAAGTTGCACTTCAAGTGCACGTTCTACATAGAAAGATATAGATATCGATACCACCGCCTAATAGCGCCACTAATCGTTGAGTCACTTCATATTTGCTTTCTACCTTCTTCCAAGAGCGCGCATTTTAAAATGAGTTTTAAATTGTGCAAAAATAGCCACTTGTTGAAATTGGTTGCTATATCTTTAATGAGGTATTTAGTCGTATCAGCGGATAGAGTGTTACCGGGGCCGAAAAGGAGTTCTAATCAAACATGAATAATGACTTTGTCGTTCCAATGATGCCTCGAATTCTATAGTACATCGTTTTGTTTTGCACTCAGCTTCGTGGCATAATCATAATTGTTTGTAATTTTGTATTTGTCGATTTTCATTTCTATCAGTTTCCGAGCAAACGGTGGTGACTCAGCACACGTTACACGCTATCGTCCGTCTTTAAGACACTTTACACGTTTACTTGCATTTCCATTTTTTCTTTCGTAAAACAAAACTCACACCAAAGTTCCACGTTACTTTGATACATATCCGTTATGACATTTGCTTCGTGCTAGGTCGTAATGAAAGAACAATTAACGATAAACGTGCCCCTGAAGGTGTTAAATTTAACGCATGTTCAACCTACGGACTTCTATAAATTACCGTGACTATCTCGTCCCGATAGTTGCCGACTGTCTATGCAACTGTGTTCAACTTTTGTTAAACGAGTTCATAGAAAATCCACCGATAGCAATAATTGGTAACGTTTCTTTCTTTTCTGCGATAAGACCTACTTACAGAAAATAGCACTATACAGTCGCTAACCTTCACTGATTGTGAGTACTTCACGCTATTTAGTAGATATAGAAGTCTACATTATATTTTTCAAATTGTGTCTCATATACCAGCCACATGTTCCAATGGGGAATTATGCAATTTTTATTCTACATAATTTTGCGCAGAGTCAAAGTGTGATAACACTCGGATGCATAAAATGTAGACTCCTGTCGATGCACGTCGGTCATAGTAGCCAAATAATCTATCAATAGCTTACAATACCGGAAGTCTTCCGGTAGAGTGGCTCTCTATTCTTCCGGTGACCTCGAAGAGGGCAGGTAATTTCGATTCGCATTGCCTCGTGGAGATCGCAGAAGCTGCGTTTTCCCCGAATAGAAAACTCTTCCTCGTAACTTGCCAGTCGGTTGGGCAATTATCGGCGTTACTATCACTTCAGGTAATTATCATTGCTGCAACGTCCGTATCTGGATACGGATAATGGTGGCGTTAACCCCTTCGCGAAAGGGTTGCCCAAACAAATAACGAAAGCGGCATGCAGGCAACAACTCTGGCAAAGTGCTGCTGCCGTTTTCTCTGGATATTCTCGCTTTCTCCTCTCGCACTCCCCTTTCCTTCGTTCTTCCTTTCCCTCCCGCCTCGTCTCTTCCTTCGGATTTCTCCGTCTGTCTCGAGGTGGAGATCCTCAAAGGATCTCGGAAGGCCTCGTGAAGAGTCGGAAACTGTACTGGCTGGCACACACGACGTCGAAAGAGGCTTCGCAGGTAATTGCTAGGCCGACGGGTCGATAATGAGCCCTGGCTTCGGGGAACCGATTACACCCGGCCCAAGCCAAAAGCAAAGTCAGAGAGAACCGAGAAGCGGTGAGCCAGAGGAGAAAGAGCGGCGGAGAATGAAGAGGAGGAGGAAGACGACGACGACGACGATCGAAGGGACGACGAAGAAAGCTGACGTGGATGTAGGGAAAGGGTGAAGGGGAAAGAGGAGTGGCCGAGTTTCTTCGCCAGTGAAGGTTTTTGAATCTTCTATAGGGCATCATGGCATCCGATAATCTCCGAGATTTCTCGCGATCGAGCAACTCTTTCGACATTCGAGATACACCAACGTTCCATTAATGAGATAATATAATCTGAAACATCGTGTATATGCATCCGTCGAGGCGCGTTCCCTTGGGAAATATCCTGCTCGAGGTGCTGTAAATTTGTGATGGACATTGATAACGTGCCGATCATAACGGTATAGAAATTGCATCGAAACGAAAGCTTGGAGGAGAACGGAGACAACTACGGTAGGTCTATCGCACGATAGACGGGCAAAAAATTCATAACTAATCGGTGAATTATCAGCGACAAGCTGTCGATGAGAGACGAAGGACGAGAACGGATGAGAAACGAACAAAGAAGAATACGAAGAAGAAGAAGAAGAAGTTCTTCCTGCATCGTGCGACGAAACCTGCCTAGATCTCTCTCGCTACCGGGATGAGAGGTAGGTGATCTAATTTCCCGCGCAGTCGTGCAGAAAATGATCCAGCCCGCGATTACGAAACGGCTTCCAGTCTTCGCCGGGGGCAACGAGAAGGCGCCGTTTTTACCGCTCTCTTTTCGTTTCCATGCACACCGTGTGTAATAATCGCCCCAGCAACGCTATCCGCTTCCCGTAGAACGTGGTTCTACGGTGGGTTCCTGGTACCATGGAAAATTGACAGGCGAACTTGCTCGATACTCTCGGAGATACTCAACCGATTCGAATACTAAGGTGTATTACACGTTGATCCAGATCCACCGCATATTAAACCGTAATCCATCGTGGGCACATTAAGTATTATAAGTGATCTTGCTCACGCGACACGCTTCCAAAGTTCTTCGCTATTCGCTACACATTAATCTTGGAAATAAATTTATCAGTGATCCTCCATCGAATTCGAGAGGAAGGAACGTCGATCGATGGGCGAACGGTTAATCGAACCTTCTCGGCCGTATCTGAACGTCCGATGAAAAACGGGGCGGCAGGTGGAAGATTACCTTTGATTCTTCCTTCCCTTTTTTTTTATTCTGCCTATTCTTTCTCCGAGTTCCTTTTTCTTCGTCTCTGGTGAACTGCTTGCTATCACTGTTTCGTCGAGGAAACGAGGAAGACTCGTAGGAAAATAGTTCTCAAGAAGGGTGGTACAGTAGAGTGCACCGGCTACGACGATGCCCCTTCTTGGCCTCGGGGGCCGCTGGTCCCACAATTAACATAATGAGGTAGAAAACGTAGATATTAGCGCGAGGTTAGTTAATAGTGCACTTATCCGGGAACGTGAACAGTCGGTAGTCGGTAGAATACGCGTACAGTGAACAAGTTGCTTCTTCCTCCTTAGATGCCTCGCCCGCATTCGAATCGCGATGGTATTCCCTTCGCGGAGACCGTCGTCCCTTCGAGAAGGGCCGTAAATCAAAAATGACGAAATCACGAACCCATCAGCATAATGTGCTTACTTCATTCAGCGCACGTGCGCTTCACTTTTGTCGTAAAGTTACCTCCTTTGCTTCTAATTATTGAACGTTGTCGTAGAGTGAAAAGAGGCAGGGGATAAAATATTTGCATCAGCTACCCACTCTTTCCTCTCCGATTAAAAGTTATCGCTCGATACTGCTGGTTAATGCTTGTCGCGAAAACCACCGGTAATTTTGTCACGGCATGCGTATAAGTGATCGACTGGTTGAAATCATACCGGTCATTGAATATGCGAAAGAAACTGCTTCTTTTCCAGTACCAACGTGATCGTCGATACCCTGGTACATAGTAATTTTTAAATTTTCTGCCGCGAAAGCCGTGCATGCTCGTGTTTCTTAGCCATCTAAGAAAAGTAGAAGTCTTTATCCCGAGGCGGCGTTGCATAAACTGCTGCGACACCAGTTGGTGCAACCTTTTCGTCGGCCGTCGCACCGGATCAGCCGTATCTGGTTGCATACGCGCACTGATTTCTTAGCGGGGTAACGCCGGTCCTTTGCCCGCACAAAAGGGATGCCGTAATAGCGTTACATTTGTCCTGGCGATTCAACGCCAGTTGCGCCACGGTAGAATTGGATGGTGCCAATTTGCAGGTGCAAAGTTAGTTCATGCGGCGCTCGAGGTAAACCACTAATGAGGGTCCGTCGGGGTGTGCATGTGTGTGCACTGCGGTGTGTAGATATTCTGGGGGACAGGTTAATTATTCGCCACTGGACCCTTATAGCGTCACTTTCCACCCGATATTTTCTAACTTTCATAGTGCTTCGATGTGATCGAGCATTGATGTCTAAGAATCCTATGTAATTCAATTATTACAACGGTACCGTTGATGCTTAAATATCAGAATAATTGAAAAGTGCGGAAAAACGTATCTGTAGTGTTTGTTTTGATCATTTCCTGGGAGACTTCGGTAGAAAGATTCCTACGGACTCCTCTGCGAGAGGAACCGTGGCGAGGTGCCCTTTGATTCCGGCGACTCGGAGGCAATGGGAGCCGGCACCGTGAACATCCTTTCTTCTTTTTCTTTCTCTCTTTTTCCTGTCGGACTTAGACGTCCCTAGTGGCGCCTCTCACAGGATATAAATTAATTAGATTTGTGTGGAGGTGTGTCAGCCAAGTGCCGGCACCGTGTTTCTTGCCCTTCGACCGTCTGCTCCCCCGCATTTTGACTCGCCTGAGTGGCCCACTATTCGCTCTCTACAGACACTTTCATAAAGGTCGCAAAGAATTCCTTTTTTATCCCATAGAACCCTTTGACACTTGCAATGCCAAATAAATACTGTACATTGAGAATAGAAGATTGAACGATTATAGATAAATATTGTCTTTGTTCTTAATGTCACAGTGCCAAATACTGTCGTCGTTATTTTTATTCAATGATTAACAAATTCAAAGTAATGTTTTTCTCCACGTGTTTTTCTTACTTGCATTGAACGAAATAAATAATTTCTCTTTTAAAGAATATTTCAGCGATAAAGTTTCTCCCAGGAGATGCACCATAGTTTTGAAACGACGTATACGTCGGCAGGTAGGTCTGTGCATAACAGATGATGTATGGGGGGCGTGAAACAGGCGTAGCAACATAGTAACGTTTATTATATCGGCCAGGACTGACTAGGAACTCTCTCCCTGAACTCGTGCGACCGAACCAATCCTTAGATTGACTTCGTTCAACACAATGATATTAATTCCCTTTCTATACGAAATAACCCTTCCGCAAGTCGAAAAGATGGAGGGGAATTGCTCGCGGTGGCATTAACTTATCACGACGTCCCGTATAATTCTTCGTTAGCTTCGTAAGGGAACTGCCAATTATGCATGCACTTGTCACAGGTCACGGTTTGACGCGACACGTGCATTAAATCCTTGCTCGTGTTGTCGCATCATGATTGCATGTCGAAGGTTTCCATTGTCGTGTGATCGTGACATGGGAAAATTTGAAGGAATACACATTATACATAGAAAATTGTAATCGAAGAGATATCGAGACTCACGTTTATGTTGCCGAGATGGGCCGGAGGGCTGATACCCCTGCGGCCTCCGCCGCCACCGACCTCCGCGTCCAGCTTGCCGGCTCGTCTGTATTCGTCGAGCACGAAATTATCGATATAAAGCTTCGATTGAGGTGCACCGATCCTCGAACAGCCTCGATCGATCCTCAGAGCAGCCTGTTCGCGGACGACGATTCAACTGGAGCAACGGTGAACGCTGGGTTAGGAATGGTCGTTGTAATGGTGAAATTCAAAACCATTCTTTCTAGAATTCACTTATATACCAACACACCGACGTATCGACAACCTGTTTTTAGCGAAGATCCTTTGCAGTGATCGACCCGTCGTGTCAATGAGACGAATGTTTCTTTTTCCCTAGAACATACGGTCTATACGTTACACGATATTCAATCTCTTCGGATCATCTCGAATGTACACACTGATCAAACGACACACCGATCGATTTGAACGTTACGAGGTTGCCAATAATTCGGAATCGGTAGATTCACATGGCACATGTCCACCGACATGTCACAAACCAACAACAATCACGTTCGAATGAACTACGGAGAGACAGAGATTCGTTGAAAAAGACCGCGCAATTTTCAAAAAAGGCTGCGTGCGAACGCCTCGATCGAGGGTACTTCCGCGATTAGGCTCTTTTGTGCGAGAGTACGAACCACCTTGGTATTTAATTTCGTCCCGTTTGATCGGTGTCAGCGTGCACGATTATCCGGCAGCGGCGGCGGCGATGAGGAGCGAGGATTCGCGGGTGTGTAAGACGACGGTGACGGTAACGGTGACAGCGACGGCGAGGAGTTGGCGTCTTGCGTATCCGCCTTAAGGGCCGTCCGTCGCAGACGCATGCTCGCGGCACGTCGCAGCCTCTCGCACTGACCGCACGTAACACGTAAGAGAGAGGTGCGTGTACTCTGTGTCTGCACTTGCCGTTCCCTCTCCCTTTCTCTCTCGCTCTCTCTATCTGCCCTCTCGATGGAGTCCTCCTCCGGTTAAACTAACTTTCGTTCGTTTGTTCTCCCGGTACCACCCACCCTTCGCTCGCCGTTATCGCGTCCGAGCCACCGTGGACGATGCACGAGCCGAATTCTTTCCCTCTGCGCGATTATAGGCGTCGTCGTTGTTACCGAGGTCGCAGAGCAAGAGCCGAAAAGCAAAGAGGAGAGGACTAGTCGCTCGTCACTCCTGAACTCTCTTTGAATCTCTCGCGCACTAACTTCGCGGCTATCCGCGGTACTCGAGCGCACGGGGAACGTTGAACGCGAGCCTGGAATTGCTGTGGCGCCACCCCTCCAGCCACCCGTCCACCTCGTCGTCTTCCTTCCTCGCCACGCGGGGCTTCAGCCGCTATGCCTCCTCCGCCTCGTCCCTCCCTATTTTTCCCTATAATTTGCTCCGCGGCTACTTCTTTTTGTTTCTCTCCGTTTTCGTATGCTACCCCCCTGTCCCTTCGCTCTCTTTCTATCGTTCCTCCCTTCTAGCCTTTTGTCCGTCTTATTCTCGCTCGCTCTAGCGTGTTCCCTCTCTCGCGCTACCTCTACCTCTCTATCTTCTCCTCTGTCTTTACCTCTACCTCTACCTCTACCTTTGCTTTCCCCTGTCCCTGCCTCTATCGTTGCCTCTACCTCTACCTCTACCTCTACCTCTACCACTACCTTCACGCGCCAGCCATGAATCCTTACCGGAGCTACAGGGGCTATACGTCGCTACAGCGCGCCGCCCCCTTAATAGGGCTACGCGGGCTTTTTCCATTCACAGTGCAGCCATCTCTTAGCAAGAATACGAACGAACCGATTCCCAAGTTGAGCCGTGTGTGTTGAAGAGCAGTATGCAATCGAGGAAATACCAAAATATTCGATCGTCAATTCAAGAGATAGAAATATTCTAATCTCGGTGCCATTCGCGATTTCTTCATATACTTCTATGTCAAGAGGACGAAATGGAATCTCGAAATACGTTGTTTTGCAGGAATTACCGAAAATTTTTGTTCCTACTTGGGTGAACTTCCTCTTTATTGAGCTTAAGGTATCCGTTGGGTATGAAAGGAGAAATATCTTGGGAGAGGGAGACCTGTATGGTAGCTAGGTTTCATTGTACCATTTGGACTAGACTCATGATATATCGGATGGCAGGAAAACGCCAGGAAAGAATGTGATACACGACGAGGGGATGAATCGTTATTGTGTGAAGTTGTACTCCAAATCTATGGTTACGTCTCCGTCCATTTCTATCGCAACCATGTTAGCATTTAAACTACTCGAGTACCCGATACCTTCTCGTACAATCGATTTCTTCTCTTTACTTTTGAGTATATAATTTACTTACATCTTTTACACTTACGTACAATTTACAAAAATATACAATCCCTTTTATATACAATATAATCACAAGAGGGGATAGGAACTTTTATCAGCGTTCAAGATATTTACAAAGTTTGACGAAAATTGTTCTAGAACATTTGACCGCGACAAATTTAAAGACATCGCAATTCTTTTCGCGATTTTGTATCACCTTATTGTCTTTTCATCTTTTCACAACTCCTGAAGAAACATTAAATCATGGTATAATGTCGAACCGGCGTATAAGAAGAACTTTCCGACGACACGGTTGGCAGCGAGTTCTCCTTATTCGATTCCTTCTTCCCGGTTACACTCTTCCTCTTCTGATTCTCGTGAGTTTTCACGTGTTTCGTGAGATGATCACTCCGCATGAACCTTTTCCCGCATGTAGGGCAAGCGAATCTCTTCTCGCCGGTGTGAGTGCGCAGATGACGTTGCAACTCGTCACTCCTGGTGAATCTTTTACCGCAGAACAGCCAGTTGCAAACGAAAGGACGTTCTCCGGTATGCCACCTGAGATGTGCCTTCAGGTGAGAGGTTTTCCCATATACCTTCCCGCAGCCGGGCACGTGGCATACGTGTTGTCGTTTTCCGTCGATTCCCACTTGCGCACGGCCGTCCGTCTGACAATTTGGGCAACGACACCTCGTGCACTTTCTGCCAGACTTGCCCGTGTCCTCGCCGCTTACGAGATGATGTTCCGCCGGTGGGGTCAGAGGCCACTGATAAGGCGACGCGTGATCCAGAGGGCTCGAGGGTAGTTCCGGTGGACTCGGTGGCAAGGGGTAATGTTGAATCGTGGAAATGCCAGTCAACTGAGGCTGGGCTAAGTGCGTCTGAGTGGTCCAGGCGGTTGTACTCGTTGGTATAGCCGACATCGGGTACGTCGGCGGTGTCAATGGCTCCGTTATTTGGCTGTGACTCGATGATCCTGGGTACCAATAGCTGGACTGGCTGGTTTGAAGATGATGTCCGGTCAGGGCCGAATTATACGGCTGATACTGTATGCCGGAACTTCCGTAATCCATCGCGGTGGGTGGTTGATGCATCGCCATCGACAGACCGGACACAGGTGTCATGCCTGGCATCGGTGACATGGTTGGCATGCACATCTGCAACACGAAGAAGATTCGAGTTATTTTATATCAAGCTTCGTTACAAACTACACGACGTTCTCCGATATATATTTGATTTTACTGGCACGACTACATAGCTAACCGCGGCAGACAAGGTCTCAACGTCTCGTAAGAATAATACAATCACGTTTGAAACAGAATCTTCGTTGACATTGCCCGTCACTATTGTTTCCGCCGAAACATCCTCAAACTGACACTATTGCTTCACCTCGCCGCAAAACATTGTATATACGCGTATACATATTGTTACGGACCTGTTGATATTGTATCACTTGCGCCATCACTTCACTCGACGACGACGATCTCGTTGCTCTCGGCACAATTACGCCCTTATATGATTACCCTCTTCGTCGGATCCTCGTGTTCCTTGGCACGTTTGACACGAGAGAAAAAGAGGCAAAGAAATCCGTGGAATTTTGAGTACAGCGGAACTAACGCGTATAAGCGAGCACGGGACAGCGAGTTGCGGAAATCGAAGAGGAGCGTGCTGGTAGATCGGAGCGTGCGCGGCTCCGAACGTTCGCCAGATAATTGCCGGTTGCCGAGCGTGTCGCCTCGGTTTTAATAACCCAGTGGACAAGGAACCAACGAAGAAGGGAGGAGGCTGAATGCTCTGCCGGGTTCCTCGACAGAGGTGGGGATAGAGACCCCAGTGAATCCTCCGGGCCAATGCGCATGCGCCTTCCCCTCCATCGACTCATAAATCAACCCTGCGTTCCGAGGATAGAGGATAGAGGATCGGAGCTACGTGTACCTTTTGTGGTCGTGCCTGGGGGCTGCCTGATGCCACCAAGAGGAAAGCCTTCGTCGATCCTACGGTACTCTTTTGCGAGAACACCGACGAATCGCTACTTTACAAAATTGCATGCGCAAAGATTTGCCCGAAAAGAGGTCGAGACACGCATGAAATCTTGGGAGGGCGAGTCCGAGAGAAATTTACTTCAACGTTTCTATTATTGCGTCCGAGCAATTATCGAATTCCCCTTCGTGTCGGATGACTCTCAAAATCATTGCGTCCCGTATGCTTTCAGGGGTGTAATATAGTTGAGAACGGTTCTTCGAATTCACGTAGGAATTCTTGGTAATACGAGAGGATTTTTTCGTATCGGGCTGTTTAACTGGCGACTGACCCTTCTGGCAAAATCACTGCCCCAAGATTCGGCCGGTGGAGATTCGAGGAGCGGCCGACCTGGTAGGTAATAATTATCGGCAGAACCGTCCTGATGGGAGGGAGGAATAAGCTTAATCGTTCGGCTTTAATTAGCGGATAAGACGTTTGGCTTTAATTAGCGGCCTCGTGCGTCGGTGTCGCGGTGTCTTAAAATCTCAGCACCAGCATATGCCGGCCGTATCAGCATCACCGTAATTATATACGACAGCGAATTTGTCGTTCGTAGAAATTACAGTCTTTCGTTTTATGGAAAACCTCTGTATTTAATGGAGCTACTAAACGAATATATTAATTCATGGTTCTCCTCGTCGCAAGCAAGCATGCAGTTTCGACGACGTTCAATTTGCAACAGCAGGTTGCATTTCAAAAAAAGTGGAAACCCTCGAAAGGGATGACTAAAAAAGATGTGAAAAACCGAACCGTACATTTTGCATCTTGCAAGTTATCTTGAAAAAAAAAGAACTTTCTCAGGAAAGGAAAGTGGGGTTGAAGTAAGATTTTTACGGTATTTAGAAGGCTTTCGATGGTCGTCAAAGAAGGCGGAGGAAATTTGCAAAGGCGTATCAAAGCGTGACAACACGGCCCACGTTAATTCTGCCGTGTCGAGGAACATGATAACAGTGAACAGTTTCCAACGGATGGTCAGTTTTCGGCGAGCTTTGTGTCGTACGTTGTGCCATAAATCCATAACGGATCCTGGAGCATCTTGGAATAATACTATGGCGCATTCACAATACCAGCCCGTACCAGACGCGCTTCGAACTGCTGCAGAAGCTGCACAAAGTCTCTCGGTTTATGGTGGCTGTAAAACGATCATCGGTAGGACGAGGTGACGACACTTTCGCGCTACCGATCCGCACCAGATCAGCACCATTATTGCGCTTTGGTAAGTGCACAATGCGTCTTCAGGTAGGAGCAGGTATACCGGAATAGCGGTGGCAGAGAGAGAGGAGGACAAATCGTTGCACTTTGCGCGCTAAAGAATCCGTTCCAGTTCGGTGTTCCACAAACGACCAATCTCTTATCGGCGTTAACACTCTTTATACAATATGCCCCGATCTTCTCCAATCTTGTTTGTTCAGCTTCAAAACTACGGCTCGTTTCGATGTTATCTCTCGTTACAACGAAGAGCGAGCCGAACGGTTATCTCTGCTCCTCGGCCACGAGTTTCCTCCTTTCAAATGTGCTCTTCAAATTCGATGGATCGCCGGTCTTACGATGGCGAATGACGATTATCAGTTTCCGGTGCGAAGGAAGCGCTATCTGGCGTGTCACGTGCGCATGGAGAAAGCGAGAAGGAAGGAGAGAGAGAGAGAGAGAGATAGCGGAATAGCAGGCCAAATCCATCGATCATCCGGGATATTTTTCGACGAGCACAAGCAGCTTTTCGATCTCTCAGGGGGCTCGTCCTTGTTTGTCAAATTCATTGGGAAGCATCGTCCTGACCGGATGGCAGAAGCACGAAAAGCATGGAAATCGCACACTGCTGCTTGACACATGTCGACGATGTTGCTAGTAGTTCTGTCGACGAGCGGCTAGCATCGTTAGTCGTAAATCTTACGACAGCATTGCGGGAGAAACGTAAAAGGTGGGGTGCCCGCCCCCGGAGTAACCCTTTACTTTTCCACTGCTCGAGCTGGCCATTGTCCGCTAATAAGCCGCTTAGCGTCTCGGCCAGGGGTAAATTGCTCCACCGGTAAACACTACTCCCACGCGGACGATCGATTCCCCCGAGGATAGAACATTTTTCCGGAATACTACCTTCTTCGGCCACCACCGTTATTCTTTCGTCTCTGCGTCGCAGATTACTGTGAAACACCACGCTCCTCCCTTTCCCCTGACTTACAAATATATTCATTTATTGGTCGTGTCTCTATTTCCACCGGTTTCTAAACGCACCCAAGGTTTTTAAAGACTTTGCGGGAGAATGCAATCCTTGCGCGCTTTTCCTGGTAACCCGGGAAAGTTACCTTCGCGTCATCGATGATGTAAGGCGAACGCTGTACCCAAGAATTTCGTTTAGGGTGTGTCCAATCGGTAAATGCAGGGATTCGTGGGGTGTAAAATACACTTTGTGCGTCCGGCAGAACGTTCGCAGTTCTGGAGGATATTCAGGAGTGGCGAACCGATACGAATCGGAAGGTCGAGGCAGGTCACATTTCCACGATCCGCACGCAAAAAATTGATGACTCGATTTTTTCCTATATTATGTCTCGTATATGCACACCGGAATGACAATATTTTTCCTATTAAACTGTAGAGAAGACAGCTTTATATTTCCTCGAATCACGACAATCCGCCTGACATTTATGCGCATTCATTTACCCGCTCGGTGGGATCCTTCGATACGTTCGCGCTATCGGTCGCGGAGGGATAAAAATTATCCGTACGAGTTAAAAGAATAGCTAGCGGCATTTTTGGGAAAGAGGACGAGAGGGAGGTCTCGTAACATATTTCTTAAGGCCCATAACAGTCTTTCGGCACTCTTTTGTGGAAGGCCGTGTGCGCATAAACATGAGGTATCGCCTTTGAGAAGCCAATATCCTCGAAAAGGGAACGCTTTCCTAGAGTTTACCGTAACTCAGGAACTTTTATAGTTTACTGGAAATTGGCCGTGGCTCGTATTTTAATGGCATCGCAATGAAAATGATGTTGTAATGTCTACGGCTCGTAAATGTATCTTCGAGGGAATAGATAAACGCACAATAATATACGTAAATTCCATTTGCCAATCCGGTGGAACCTTTTTATTAACCCCTTGCTCTTACAATTTCTTTTGTGACCGAACGTGCAATAATTTCGAATTAATAGTTGGAATAATAATATATCACTGATTTCAAAACTAATTTCAACGTCTCCTGACCCACTGATATTTTCAATTGAACAGTTTTTGAAAAACTGAAAAATTTCCTGTTCCATTCACCGCGTCACGAGTGCCACACGTCATCGTAGGGCAAGGGGTTAAATGTAACAAAAATTCTTGGATTTTTTTGATGCTACCTTCGTGTTATTTCGAATGGTATCTTCGCGCTGGTAAGGGTGACTCGAAGGCATTTCCCTGATGACGGTCCGTTCGTCAAGAACGTCATTAAGGTCGAACCTTCTTTCCTGCTGCGGGTCAATTTTATACATGATTTACCTGAACAAACGGTGCGCTTCATCGGGATCAGCAGGTCAGTAGTCTTGACGGGTTTTCTCTGACTTGTGCTCGGATCTGTAAGGAAACGCGGTTCGTGGATGATAGAAGAGGGAAAAGGAAGAGAGAGGAAAATGAGATAAATGGCGGCGAGACGAAAAAGAAGAGTGAGGGCGAAGGAGAGACGGAGGAGAAAAAGATGCGGCCACGTTCCTCGACAATGGAGCCGACAATAGGACTGGTCGGGCGAGGTAATGGAGCAAGACTTTGCAGTTTTCACACGATGATCGGCGTAACATGGTTACTTGCGTCCTTTCTGTCGAGAAAGAGAGGATGTCTAAGGCCGATCGGAACGCGGATACCTTACCGCAGAACGAGATTAACCGAGTCACTCGCGTTAACTTGTACACTACAGCTAATCGGGTTAGGATTACGAGAGTGTAAACAAGAGATTACACTTCGCCTTTTAGAGAAATCATGGCGTATTTAGTCTGTAAACAGACCAGTTATACCTTAGATAGGGCTAAGCCTACAACCACCTGTAAGTCCAAATATTTGAGAAAATTGCCGCAAATAAAAAATATTGCCCTCTGAAGTCCCATTACCATTGCGGACTGTTGCTCCAAAGTTCGAAAGCTATATTTGTACAGTTTTATTCGCAAGACTTTATCGAGGCGCTTTATCGACTGGTTCCAACATCGTTCTACGTTGCGATTAGCGGTCAGGTTCGCCGATCCGGGCCACTCAGGTTTAAACAAATGGACAGCAGACAACGCGCATCGTCATTAATCATTTCCTGAAGAGAAGGAAACGGTCTCGGTAGAGTGTATAGAGGAAAGCGACTCGTCGAGTCGCGTTCGTTATTCATTAGTTACACGTCGTTTACAGACAAAAGAGTCGCTGGCGGATCGCTAGCGTTCATAATCGATAACACTGCTAAATGAAAGTTCTGTTAGTTCTACATTATAAACGGAAGCGCCTAACGTGACTCAACGTATCCTCCTGCTTGTCACAATTAACACGATCACTTTTTCAAGCGCGAAACATTCCTGCTCCTCGAGCCTCGTATTCGAGTCGGTGGACTCCCTCCAGCGTCGAAATTTACGAGGGACGAATTAAAAATCTGCAAGGTGCCAGATCGAGGAAAAGAGCACGTGTACCTGCTCCGAAACTCTGGTCCCAAGTCCATAAATTTGTTCTCGGTCGTACGCAAGAATCGGGCCGAAGCTATCCTACCGCCAATTCCAGTCGTAGGGAATGACACCCTCGTCACAATACGACCTGTTGCGTTTCAAATGAAAAAGAAGAAAAAGAGGAAAAAAAAAAGAAAGAAACGTTAGAGAAGAAGGACGAGGATCAGGGGGTTAGAATGGGATACCCCGTCAGCCGTGAGAATTTCTGACGGTCAAAGGAAGCCGTCGCTTTTTCTAACGCGGATTCATTACGCAACCTGACTTTTGTGATGGCGCTGAATTTAAAGGAACTTTGCACCATTGGTGCGAGGAGGTGTTGAACGCCGAAAGTGTATTAAGAGGGAGTATTAAGCTCGAAGGATACCTAAATTCAGGGTAAAATGTACAATTAACGGATACTCGAATCGTCGCACTATCTAGGGTCGTTGGAAGGTTGCACCAAATATTATGACTCTACGTATTTTGCTACCGAGGCAGGTAATGCCCTGTAGAAATATTGAATTTTTCCTCGGTAGACAATAGACCGCTTAGAGTTTGACGGAAGGGAACGATATTTAAGTATTAATCCGTCGAAGGGCCACTTCTAACATGAAAAATTGTGTTACCTCTTCCCGACCGGTCGACTTAAATTATTAAATAGGAATACCCTCGGCGGAAATTGTCGGAGAAAACCGGGTCTACGTTGATCGTTGGTCGGTTCATCTTTCACAGATAGATTTTAATTAGTGGGGAGCGAGGACTATGGTTCCTCTATTGTCTCAATCGTGCCGGTTAACCGCTTTCGTGGCGAGGGTGCAGGCCCAGCGCGGCAATGACGACCAAGTCGGGCTGACCAAGAACTTAAAAGGAAATACAAAAATTCTGGACCATGACCGGCTGAATATGATTTGTGTGCCAACCTCCGGGAACGGATCACGAGAAACCTAAATGACTGCGGATAGCCGGACTGATCAAACAGTCCTGCGCATATCCGTGTGGATATTCGAGACGAGTGGAGTCAACGAGGAATTAAAATGGATAATTGCTTCCTTCCAGAGGCTCGACGACGGCCCACGATGTTCCAGGTAGGCTCGTAAAAGGGCTTTGATATAAAATTAACGACTTTGCGGATGACTTCTGATCAAGTTCAACGTTTTTTCTCGATCGTTGTAAACGACATGGATCTCTGCAAATTATTCGTTTTTTTTTCTTTTTTCTTTCCGCCCCAATAATCGACGATCGTACGATAAATAAGAATAAAATACAAGCGGCAAACCTTCCATCTCGAGTGGTTGAATGAAACACTTACCGGTTTAGATGTTTCTCCTTTTAGGAGAAAATCTGAAAGACTGGAACGGAAAACGCTGGCGCGTTCCGTCTCGGGGCAAGAAAAGTCGGTGCCGCTCTTCGGAACGTTCTGCCGTTCGAATTTCTTGGAAGGTAGATACAGTCGGATGCAGAGTCCCGTGGCGCATTGTGCGGTTTTATCTTTCAACAGACTCGTTTGTTCAACTAGTATCCAGCAGTGTGGCCGATCCAATGTCAAAGAACGCCGATTCTCTGGCGGACAAGTGTCCCTGCGACACGGTCAAATCGATCGCGATCGGAATCGTCCCATTAAGGATAGGAGCTGCAGGTTTATTACAATAGTCAGGATAATTGAATCTATTATACGTAAAAGTTTCTACGATCTCCTGTATAGTTGTCAGTTAGATTTGAGTTGAAACTAAAGACTTATAATTCGCATTCTTTCATCGAAGTTTCATATTGCCATTATATTTAAAATCCGCCAAGAGAGTTCATCGGTCGATTAAATTCTTTCAAGAGTCAACTTCGAATATACCTTTAAGGCTATCCCACTCGGATACAAGATTGACATCGGCATATTCTAAGATCACCACCCGCAGAGAGACCTGAAAACGTCGGCTACAGAAAGGTATAAAGGTTCCTACGAAGTCAAAGTCATTCCGGCTTCGCCATACCCGCAAGGATGTTAGCGGAAACTTATGGTAATCCCGGGAAAACTGTTCGATGAGAACGGCAGTTGATTAACGAATTAAAAAAAAAAGGGCGAATAGATCTATCTATATAACAGACACTTGAACTGCCGGGGACAATGATAATAAAGGTCCTAACAGGTACTCGAGTAGCTTGCTCCGATCGGTCAAAAGGGTCTCGAAAGGGACTACGGTGTCGTGCTGCAGAGAATGAAGACATGCAGCAGCCTACCGATCTGGAAGATCCGTAAAATAAACAGAGAATCGGGAAAATTGGATTTCGCAGTAAATTATGGCTAATCCGCGGCTTACTCCCGATGGATGTACCCCTTTGGACGTCTCACCGCGTCCAGGTCTCGTGGTGTCGTAAATTATTGTTCGAGTTCGTACCCAGAGAGCTCTCGTACTCGTTCAATAGGGATTAAATCGTCGGGAGGGCTAACAGAGGTCTCTCCCAGGTGTACCTGAATATTGAAATATCGCAGCCTAGCAGGCGGAGGATTGGCCGAGTCAGTATCGCAAGGTATACCACGTTATTCCGTAGTGGACGTCATTGTTACCTTCTATGTAGGCAATAATTCGCTTTTACACGGAGATTACAGGCGCATGATTGTTTTATTGTGCTTTTCTTGCGATGCGGCCTTTTAGTAGGTACGTTTGTTGCGGTCGAAGATACAATTGTCGATTCACGATCATCGAAGGGAGGTATAAGGTTGGTGGAGTGTTAAGGTGCAGATAGGTATTTCGTGGAAGTGATTTTGTAAAATATTTCGGTTTGCGAAACTTTCCTCGCACGATTGTTTCCGTTGGCGTATTAGTACCAGAAGCGCGCCATTCGTTTGAATCTTCTAGGAAGTATTTACGGTCACGTGATGCTACGTAACGGTTAGACAGTGGCCAGGGTCGACCAATAGGCTCGGAGAACGTGCTGTGGTGGGGAAAAGTCCCCGAGAAACTCCGACAAAAGCTAGGGAAACGTGACGGAGAAAAAGAATACTAGGCAACGGTTGGAGCGAAACGGAGCAGACTTTGAGAGGTAGATCGGATAGAAAGATAGAAAGGGACAGTATGACCGTTTTGTAGGGATTTTACGGGCCGAATTCGTTATATTTGTCATCACTGTAAAATCGATGTTTCGAGAATAATTTACCAGAGTTCGATCTACTCCAAATTCGTGGCATTTGACGCACAGGCAGCTGGCTTATCGATGGTTATTCAAAAAATTGTTGTCTGATCAAATTTGTTCTCTAAGATCACAAGATGCTGGTATTCTGTGATATTTTCGACGTCAAAGTACTTATGCTTGCCTGTCTATTGGTGAGTAATATTTTTGTTTCCGACTATACTACCGATTTTTCATGGAACCTGGTCACACGAATCTCGTAAAGTGCCAACAATACGCGATGACACATATTTAGGAAGTCACGAATTCCACAAAGTCAATCTTCCGTTATTACAAGGCCTCGGGAACGGAGTTCCTTGACATTGGTCGAAACTTATGGCGCTCATATAGCGGCATAACCTATACGTTTACATGCAAAATAACCTCAAAAAGAATTGCTAAACAAACTGATTGTAATTAATAACAAGAACTATACATATAATTATATATATGTCCGTCCGTTCCGCGACTATTTCTGATAAAAAGGCCTTACATGTGTCGCACTGAATCTCAGCGTCGTCGTTGGCTCGCACGAAAAAGTAAAAATTAAAATTGCGCTAATCTCCTTCTGTTAATTGTTCCTTTATTTACCGAGGTATTAATAAACCCTTGCATGATATCGCAACGAAAGATATTCGCGAAATATGCATAAATACTCGGGTAATAAATTTCTGCTCCAATCGAAATGGTGATTCGTCGAGTAACGTACGAACGAGAGGAGTTTACTGAACGTGTTATATTTTCGTAGGCATTTTTGCCAAGTAATTTAGCGAACGATGCAAACGACGGTGCAATGTCGCTCACCCAGCAAAACATCGACATGACACTCGGTAAGTCGTAAAATAACGGGGAAAATTTTGGAGCAATTATACGATACACGATTACTCCAAAATGTATTCTAAGGTATTTCGTTGCTTGTTTTGTTGTAGCAACAAACGAATTGGTATTCATAAATTTCTATGCACAGTGGTGCCGTTTTAGTAATTTACTAGCCCCCATTTTCGAAGATGCAGCAATTAAAATAAAGAATGCCTTCCCTGAGCCAGGGAGAGTGGTGATGGCAAAAGTGGATTGTGATAAGGAATGTAAGTAAATGTAGAGCATAAGGGTGGAAGAGGGTAAATCGTTAAGTAAATGTTCCTGCATGGTATTTTAGCCTCCATTGCTGC
Organism: Cerceris ruficornis; assembly: GCA_963989415.1. Classification (NCBI taxonomy): domain Eukaryota; kingdom Metazoa; phylum Arthropoda; class Insecta; order Hymenoptera; family Crabronidae; genus Cerceris; species Cerceris ruficornis. The sequence continues at coordinate 15,723,940 of OZ022527.1, read as the reverse complement.
AAGGTTTCACATTTCTAAGTATCCAACATTAAAAGTTATAAGAAATGGGCAACCAAGCAAAAGGGAGTACAGAGGTCAACGATCTGTGGAGGCCTTTGAGGAATTTATACGAAAGCAATTGGTGGATCCAATTAGGGAGTTCCATGATTTAAAGGAACTTAGTAATTTAGATGATAAAAAACGTATGATTATTGGATATTTTGATAGGAAAGATATTCCCGAGTATCATATGTTCAGAAGGGTTGCTACCAACCTCAAGGACGACTGCCAGTTTCACGTCGGTTTCGGGTAAGGATTACTTTCAAATCGCATTAAGTTATATCGGGATTAGCGTAGGCAATTGCAATAGTGACACAATTTCTGACAAATTTTCATTATAATCTTAAGCAGACATTCGTGATTAAAATCGTAATATTATTCCTCCTTAACAAGCACTTGCTCCACTCAAAACTGTGAGATCGGACAGCATTTTCATTTGCTGTAAGTAAGGCACAACAATGACTTTTCGTCTTTCCTATTTGTCTGCATCTATTTTATTTTTGTGGCTTCTGTGTTTCGAATATTTTGCGAATATTCGACCTGCAACCGCACGATGTGCATATCCCCTTATTTCAGAAACTCCTTTAGATCGTGTAGACCGATGTTGGCACCGAGTTTTGGTTACCCTCTTTTTCCCTCATTTACGATCGATTAACGTACCGATTTTTTGCCAAGCACGAGCAGTGTGCCTTAATTGTTTAATAAAAAAATTAGGAATGCAAGTCAAGCCATGCATCCTCCAGGAGAGCCTATCATAGTCTTCCGATCGGACAAAGCCTTATCTAACGAAGAGGATGAAACATACAAAGGAAGCTTAAATAATTTCGACGAGCTAAACGTCTGGGCACAGGAAAAGTGCGTTCCCCTTGTGAGGGAAATTACCTTCGAAAATGCCGAAGAATTGACGGAGGAGGGTCTGCCCTTCCTCATTCTGTTTCATTCTCCCGATGACGCCGACAGTGTTAAAGAGTACAAAGATGTCGTAATGAAAACGCTGATCAGCGAAAAACGTAAGTTCACGGCGCGCAATGAATTCAACATTGTCCCTGTATAATCAAGAGCGACGATAACGACAGATCGATTCTCCTGTTTTAGAGAATGTGAATTTCCTGACTGCCGACGGTCTGAAATTCGCTCATCCCCTCCACCATTTAGGAAAAAGTACATCGGATTTACCTTTAATCGCGATAGATAGCTTTAGACACATGTACCTGTTTCCGAACTTCGCCGATATTCACGTAGTGGGTAAGCTGAAAAGTTTTCTTCAGGATCTATATTCGGGAAAACTCCATCGGGAGTTCCATTATGGGCCAGATCCTAGCAGTAACGATATACCACAAATTAGTGGACAAGTTAAAATACCCACAACCCCACCGGAGTCAACGTTTAAGAAGCTTGCACCCAGTAAAAACAGGTACACATTGCTCAGGGACGAATTATAATGCAATATAGTTGATGCAACGTCAAAATAATAAGATTTATCTGATTTTGTTTATGCAATTTCTTATTTACACACACACAGTGAGCCCAAAAAAAAAGTAATTTCTCTTAGACATTCATCTAACTCGGGCAAAAACCGGAATAAAATTGATTTCCGATTACGTTTGCAATATAGATTCGTTTTATCGTTTTTTGCAGTATTCAACTAAGAGTTAACGGTTATTTAGAATATTTTAATAGACGTCTCGAAAGTTGCGCGGTTATCGTTATTATTATTATTATTATCTAAACTAATGAAAATGTTTGAAAAATTTGCGCGCAATTAACAAGTAACAAGTGGAGCCTACATTTAGGTCAGGTGTCCAGGAAATGATAGATTTCACATTATTTTTACATAACGCGTGCTTTGATAATATCGTCTTTACTTTTCCTACCCGTCTTGAACGAGGAAAAACGAATAGTTCTTAACGGATCATGAATGATGATAGGCCAGAGACGTTTTTTAATCTCGCAGTACTCTACGATCGTGTAACGCATTTTATATAAAAAGAAAAAAGTAAATCATCTTTAGATAAAGTATATATAAATATATATATGTATATTACAAATATATATTTATATATTTGTAATATATCGTGTCGTTTCGTACGATCACGCTTTAAGTTTTGTGCATTACCAAATATGTATACACACGCTGTTGCCTCGACTGCGATAATGCGATGGCCAGTTTCTCACATCGCGACACTTATCCAACCATTCGAATACGAATATCACAGACAAAAGAAAATTGTCCCGCGTACAAGGCCGATCACTTTTTATATCCTTCCGACTTGCATTACTCGAAAATTCATCCGGCGAAGAATGCAGTCGACTTTTCTAACGAACACGAGGTCTCAGCATACCATCGTTGCTATGTTTTCAACGTGTGAAAACGCTCCCTTAGATTAAGACGAACGAAAATGTGAGAGAGAGAGAGAGAGAGAGAGAGAGAGAGAGAACACTGATAATTTTCGATAAGCTCTTACCGCGATTGAATGAATGAGACGTTTTCTTCGATCTGACTGTTTTTGTTCGGAGCTACCGCTTGAGTTTTACACGAGCGATGCCTCGTCTACTCGAAAAGATACTCGAACAACTGGTACCTCTGGTGCGATACGCTAAGATACTTCTAAGAAGCATGAGTTGTATGGATGATGGTATTAATTTTACTGTTAATAAATAAATTTCTAAGTCAAAAAAGACACGACTGTATATTCGTCAGGATTTTACTCACCTCGTATTCTTTCTCAGGTCGAACGTTCACGATGAAGATGGATCACTCGACGGAATCCATTATAAAATGGCTGTATTTAGGGGTAACTCGATACATGTATTACATTCCAGCAGTACACGCCATCATCATTTTTTAATATTGTTTTCTAATCTTACAATACATAACATTACACGTAACATGGTTTCATACATCTAACACCATACATTCTGCACTCTCGCCTCAATTTCCAACACTTCCAGTGGCATTGTTTTTTTTTCCACCTTACGACGAAACGTGAGTGGAGCGCATCTGACAATGAGTAAAAACCTTCGGTCGCAGGTAACGCAGTTAGGAAACAGAACGGCATTCGAGTGATTCTCGAATCAATTAGTCGATCGTTCATTTTCGTTGATCGATTAAAAATAATTAGGAAACCAGTTGACACTTACTCTGATTACCATTTCGGAGCATATTCCTTTGTCATCTTTCGCCCGTCTCTCATCGCTCTTGAGCGAAACTAACGTCGAATGTAGTAAAACGAACGCCGTCAATTACATGTACCTACGCTCGATTTGACGATTGTTCTTTGCACGTGTTTTCGATAGCCAATCTTCCCATTTTTCGCCTGCAAAGGAATATTCCGGTAAACTGGAACTACCGTCTTCCTCGACTAGAATAACGACACTTCCGACGGAGTCAAAAAGCGTCAGGACTAGAGAAAAAAAAAAGCTAACGGGACATTCTCTTTATGCCGTGATAAAAAGATGGAAAAGTATCGTCGAGCAGAATGGCGAATAGAGGCTATCGATCTTCTCGTCGGTCGTACGGAAATGCGTATACATCGAACCTAAGCGTACACAATATTTACAGCATTTAAAGTTACAAACAACACCGGAAAATAGTTCGCATCGCGTTAATGCGTTCTTCGTGAGCACTCGCGATTAGATTAAAAATGTACATCGACAACAACGAGCTCTGATATTCGCTAACAACACCAGACAGAAATTCTTGAAGGACGACCAAGCAATACGAAGCCTAACGTAATACTTAACAGCGCAAATACATCGATTGCCGAACATCTACAATGATTTATAGTTACGTCCGTCGAGCACGGTTGTCTCGCTTGAGAGCACGTTTCGTCATAACAGAATAAGAATAATTATCTCGATATTTTACTCTAGAAAAATAACGCCACGAGTATTCCTTCGCAATGGTATCGTTAGACGTTAAAAACGTTATCAATAACATTTCTTTCTTAAGTAAAAATATAAATATCTCATTCACAGTGCGATGTCTTTGCGTGTAACCACCTCTCTCTCGACTTGACTGCTTTTTTTTTGTTCTTTTATGCTACTTTGTTAGGTACGTCTCAAATATAATTTCATCCTAATACACTCATATATACGGTTTATCTTCCGTCTTCGCGCCATATGGACCTTCACGAACCGGCCTCTCTTCAGCTCCCTATTCCGGATAATACGTGTATGCATTTATCTAATGCTTCACTTGTACTCGCGATCGTTTAATAAAGTAATGAAAGACTTAGTTCTTATTACGATAATAATTATTTTGACCGTTTCGTAGCGTTTCGCTCGCAGCTGCAACAATAAATACGCTTGGCTGTTACGTTGATGTTAGACCGCTAGACGTTAGGCCAACCGAAGAAACGGAAACGGAAATCAAGTGAAGTTTCGCGGTAGCAACGGCGAGTGTACGAGGAAAGAAGTAATCGGATTCGACCTAAGATATCTGGTCGCGATAACGAAACGATAAAGTTTCTTCTCCAAATGAAACCCGATCCAGACGTAGGTGTCATGTTGCAACATCCAATTTTCATACACATTGCGAAGCGCGTACGCTTTTTCTCGGTCAGTTCAATATGTACTTTGTTCTTTTCTTCCTTCGGCAGATATACTTTAAAAGATAACACTGGTCTACAAACTTGAACTTTTTTTTTGCCCAAGAAAAATGTCTGCTCTGTCGCCTCCTGCTATTAGAATTCCTCTTGGGCGTCTGGTTTTTAAGATAAATAGGAAAATATCCGCAAGAGTTGGAGCATTTTGAGCACCGTTTTCCATTTGACCATTGTTCAAGCATGTTCAAGTGCGCCACAAGATCTATAAGAAGCGGCAGGAATATTCTTTGGGCAAAAAATCGTGTCGACCAGTGTCATCGATCGGAGGAACGATCCTGGGTCAATCGGATATCTTTTGGCATAAGAACACAGCTGTCACGGTCATTTGAAATTCTTCCTCGGATCGTTCCAACGTCGATTAGACGTATTTAACTATTACAATTATTACACATCTAAGATAATCTGGTTCTTTCTTCGGCACCTAGCAATTTATATAGAACGACTCAATTCCCACTGCGACTCTCGTCTCTTCGTACAACTTGATATCGATTTAGACTTTAGTTTTCGTTTCACCTCTTCGTTTGCGCTCTCCTCGATCTCTCTCTCTCTCGCTCCGAATCGGCAAAATTCGATTGCCCGCGAAACGCCATTTCCTGGCCTGATATACCTCTGCTTCGTACATCTCTCACGTTGCCGTTTTATTCCGAGGTTTCGTTCGAAGTAACAAAAGGAACGATCGAACGAATATTCGCGCTGATCTCGTTTATCGAACCGGCACAAGGTGAATCATACCTTTCCGACATTCTTGGATATTTAAAATTCACGGAACAACGTCTTGAGCAAATTCATTGGAGAAATAATTACGCGTATAATCGGTGATATCCGAGGGCTCAGCTCTCGAATCTATAGCCCGTAAGTCGCGAAAATAAATTCATCTATATAGTCGTCCTCGAGTCTCGAACGGTGCAAATCGAAAGGAAGACTTGCGGCACTTTGTTTAACGTGTTCTCCGACCCTCCGAGTTTTCAACGGTTCGCCCATCTTTGTCCTTCGCCCTCGTTCTACTCTCCGTCGTTAATTGCAAACCGGGGTGAACGTTGATACTTTGTGTCCTCGAGTGCATTATCAAAAAATAATGTTCATCATCGATGATCGGCCACGGCGGAGAACGCGTTAAGGACGTCCGATAAATCGCTTTTAACGCCTCCATTCGCACATAACGATTACAACGAAGTCTGCCAGCAGAATGTTGAACGACGCGATACAATGTACGATGACGCTTATACATGCCCGTATACAATGAATACATAAGATACAATAAAATATATAGAATAGAATAATCGAATAATTCAGTGTAACACGTATCTCACTTTACCATCTCGAATCTGGCTCGAAGAGTATCCGCTATAAAAATACTATTCGGTAAGGGTTGATCGATGATACGTGGCAACAACCCTTCCGGGGTATCAACCAAGGGCTCGTTCCGCATCGTAAATGAATGCGGAGATATCGGGAGGAAAAATTCCATTAAATTTCATATGCCTCGTATTTGCCCATGGCGGGAGGGATTATTTAAATAACGAGTCCAGTAAACGTGCACGGCATCACAGAGCCTTCGTGGAACTGCGGCTTTACGATACTATAATTATTTATAGTAATTAAAGAGGTACCCTATTACAAGCGCGCGTGACAGGTGTAGTTGTATGTGCGTTCTGTTGTATTTCTGCTAACTCCTCCAACTCAAATGTACGTTCGGATGACGAACACTCGCTACAGTTTGACCGCTATGCTCGGTTATGTTTCGGACAATGAGTTCCGATGCCTGTGATTCGCGCACGATTTTGGAAAATAGATTTATATATATGTATATATACAGGTATTGACGATATACTTGTACTTGTGGTTTTTTGACCGTCTCACCAAAGTCTTACCGACGAAACGTTAGATTCTGTTTGCTCGTTCGAAGGAAAAGCAAGTAGGGCGATATGGGGTGCAGTGAAAGTCCGTGCACAGCAGGAACTCAAATTGAACTTATTCGACCTGGTTCGTCGCAGTCTTCCAGGGTAGAAGGTGAATTTGATGGAACAACGGGAGGGAATTCCCCGTGGGAATGAAATTATAGTTTGTTCGTTGGAAGGCAACGATATCGGTGCAGTGAACCAACAAAGGCATTTGGACGGGGGTAAAATAAAGTCGATGGTGGTTTACTTAAAGCTAAAGTAGTTCTCTTCGCGTAATTTCTCTGTGTAAAAATTCTTTGCTTTCCTCTTCCTTTCCGTCTCGTGACCTCTCTACTACCTATCTACCTCGTCGGACACGCACGTGGCAAAACGTAGGCCTTTCTCTCGAGGTGAATCTCGATTCAGCATCCATTTAATAAAATCGTTAAAGATATTGTCTTCGGGGACGTTATACATTACTATTTGTGTTGGCTTGTCGAGCTCCTTTCACGTTTTTACAGTCGAAGCGTTTTGTTTTATGCAGTGTCTGCTTGTATGTTTACGCGTGTGTCCTAATTATTTCTTTGTGATTGCACAGCCCGCGGCTTCTTCGAATCACATTGCACGGCGGTGCACGGCGAAGCCTCACGTTAATGTCGAACGGTCGTAGATCCTCCACCGATCTCATCCCCCGCGCTATTGACCTCGGGGTCAAAGCTGTGATCTTCCGCGAACGGAACCGCGAGTCGGTCAACGCAACGTAAATTCGCCCGTCGTCTAACTAAAAAACCGAATTATTGTCTATCTCTATTTGTATCTCTGCGTAACTGCCATGCGTGTATGTACGTGTATGCCGCCAGGACACCGCTTCGTGTGGCCAACGTTACCAACGAAAAATCGCGGTTGTGCTTTCGCGTGCCATTCGCATCGTAGACGCTCCTTAAGGACGAATCGGTGAATCGTCTCTGAATTGTTCGAGCTCTACTCTGACCCCTCTCTATTCCGCTTCTCGCCTCTATCGTTCCGCGTTTGCGTACACGCCGCCTCTCTTCCGCACTTTGACCAGCCGATTCTTTTCCTCTGGCTCTCATTCTTTCCTTCTATCTTGTTCGCACATTTTCCCTCACTTTCGCTCCCTTTCATTCCTATTTTTCTCTGGCATCCATCCTCTCCCACACTTGCGCTCTCTCGTTTTCTGACCCTAGTGCTTCTTTTTTTTTTTAAAACCATAAAAATATCAATGCCAGTATACCACCGACGTACATCGCTAACGTGTATATGTATATATAACATATGTACGTACGTATTTATGTATGTATTTATGTATGTATAAGTATATACTAAATATATGAATATCCATAATAACCGTACCTCAAGTGTCTCTCTCTCGGTATCAACACCACGTATAGGTATGTGTACGTATATATACACATATATAAATATGTCGGCATATGTATATATGTATATACATGTAGTGTGTGTATACATAAATATGTATATCTAGTAGGTATGTGTATAATGCATCATCATTACGTGTACGTATTTTTGTCTATGCTCTAATTAGCTACCGCCTATCGCGAGCTACCGTTTGTGACTTCTTATCTTAGGGGCCTAGGGGTGCACGACGTGTAATACACTTGGCTCTTAGGTGGGATCGAATGTCGAGGTTTGGGTGGACGGTGTGTCGAGAGTATATAACGGGTGAGTCGAAAGTTCGAGCAATGGCCGAAGCTCGCGTCTACAACGAGACTCCGTGCAACACCTTCGTGTTCCGACGCTTAACGCAATAAATACAAATTCAACGCATACAAAAATCGACTTACAACGACCGAACAATGGACAGGAGGAAAGGTGAGGAGAATGTTTATAAGTGCCGTAGGATTCAGGCTGCTGGTTGCCGGGACGCCTTTAAAGCCTTAAGCGTCCTTTATCCTTTGATTTACGCTTTCCATCGAGCACTTGGCATCCAGCCATCGTCGCTCGTCGAAAAATTCTGCCACGAGTTACGTGTTATCGTTAAACTAATCTACTTGCCAACGACGATCATCTAAATTTGAAGATAGATCATTATAGAGGCAGCCTCGAGTCATTTGCTTCGAGGGCTCGCGGTAAAACGTTACCGAATCTTTCATTCGTCGAAGAAACCGACTCGAGGAACAATACCGATCAGCTGGGTCAACGGGCAACGAGCAACGGGAAAGGGAGGGGCATGAACGACGATACGAGGACGTTGCGTGCATCGGAGCTGTCCTTGTGAGATTCTCTCTTTTCCACGGTTGACCTTTGACACCCGCTAGTCTCGTCGATAGCGCGGATGGGGAATTGCTGATGAACGGCGAAACGTAGAAGGAATTTGAGGACTGCGGGAAGAGGGAGGTGGTTTCGGCTCCGTGGTCCTCACGCAGGACAGCTCCGTAAATGGGACTGGCGAAAAATGGGAACGGGATCGGTTCCTAACGATATCAATAACGACGTTTCTTTTCTTCTAGCATTAATAGAGAGTATAGGTAGGTAGGTAAACGCTAAACGAAGCTCAGTTGATTGTTTCGGGAGCGAGCACCTCGCTCGTTTGTCACGCGTACAGCGTAGAAGTACGTTCGCTAGCTTTTTTTTTTACGCTTGTCAAATTAACTCGAAAGAGCGAGGTGTAATTAAACATGCATGCGTGTCGTATGCGCGTGCAACTGCGGAAGTCTCTCGTTCTCTTCTTCTCATGGACTTTCCGGAAGAGTACGTCACCCCACCATGGGAGACACGACACCCTCTCGTCTCGATAACGATTCACCGACCTCCGACGATCTTCGCGAACGAGTATCCTCCGCTTTGGGGCTGGACGATCATCCGGAAGATCTTGGAAATTCTTCTCGCGTTCTCCCAGTTACGTTTCGACTATCGAGGAGTGACTTCGATGATGGGGTGCGAGGTGATAACCGCCTCGACACGATCGTAGGGAGGAACTTGGCATAATTTGTTCTCTTCTGCGGCGATAACTTCCGGCAGCTTTGCCGCGGATCCCTCGCCGTCGAACTAATTCTTCGACGTCAAGATTGTCACGAATTCTAAAGCAAGATTCGACCGTAGAGTAGGAGCACGCGGAAATGCTTTGCATCTAGTCCCTAAATAGGGATTTACATTTCGAATGATCGTACAGGATGACCAAGAATACCCGCGTTTGCTGGATGAGGAACTTATTTCGGTGAAATTCACATTAATCTAAGCAGTTGTTGAACCTTGTACTTGTTATTTACCGCGGTAATAAAGTTCCAAACGACTCAAAAAAACGTTGGATTTTTCGAAAGACATTACCTTCATAATTCACCATTCCATCCCCGTCCAGATCCGCTTCCTTGATCATGTCATCGACCTCCTCCTCCGACAGCTTTTCACCGAGATTCGTCATCACGTGACGCAGTTCCTTAGATGAGATCAATCCGTCGTTGTTCTTGTCGAACACCCTGGGAGTGGAAAGAAGCGATATCGCCCGTTCGATTTAAATTGTCCGCTCGAAGTTCTCCATTTTTGTTCTACTAAATTACCTAAACGCTTCGCGCAGCTCGTCCTCTCCGTCGGCGCCTTTCATCTTCTTCGACATCATTTGCAGAAACTCGTTAAACTCAATGGTTCCATTGCCATCTTGATCCACTTCGTTCACCATGTCTCGTAACTCCGTTTCTGCAACGGGAAATCCTCGAATCAGGGTATCATTCCTCTCTCTTGAACGCTTCAGGGACGAACGAAGATTCGATATTTCAGAGATCTTTGTTACTTCTATCTTTAACCGGACAAAGTATTCCTGGACTCGAGGCAGCTGATAGTCGAAGGGACAAAACGTTTAATTTCCTCGAATTGTAAAAGGAATTCGTACGATAAAAAGGGGCAAGTTGCCGAGCGAAATGACAGCATGACGAATTAATTGGAGAACGGTATCCAAGAGCAGGGGAATAATGTTATTTCGGTAAGGGTTTCTCATGGGTAGTTTCTGCGTAAGGAATATATATATTTGTCAGGGTTTCACGGAAGACATTTAATTTTCCCAGGTCGTCCTCAAAGCAAGAGGATGACGAACTCGACGTGTAGTTAATTACCGACGTCTGCACGTGCGCCTGGCCGTCACAGTTTCCCGGCTGGAGCAGCTCGAAAGTTAATTTTCCGGTAAGCTCGCGTCGCAGCCTAGTTTTCGTGGAATCTACCGTTGGACTTGCCATGTCGTAGAAAATCTTCGAACTGCCTCTTGGGATATTAATTTGAAACGGAATGCAACTACGGAACTCTTGCGTACCTCGCCTCCAACTTTCGACGGGCATCTCGCTCGAGTATCGAGAAACGATAAAGAGCCACCGCGGAGTAACGAGGTCTGTGGTGCGGCATGAATTTCAAATAATTATTCTGCATCTGCCTCGAGTATAATTATTTCTCTAAAAGGCTCTCCCGAATCGTGAGTGTCTTCGATGCAGGCCGGCATTTTCTCAAGGGCATTCGAAGAATTTCTGCTCGTCGAAGATGACTCTGCAGCCACGATTAGCTAACGACTATTCCGTGCGCCTAGAGTTGGACCTTTGCATTTTTTGCGGCACCTAGACACTGGATACCTGTCGTTAGCTCGTGGCTTTCGGCCAGTTCTCCAGTGTCTTCCCCCAGGGGCCTGGAAATATCCCAGGTACGGGTTTGGCGAACCCGGGGTACCTGAGCTCATTTGCCCACCGATGCTATCGACAGTAGCATTGGCTGTAGCCGAGCTACGTCCTCACCAAGGGCAAATTTGGTAACACGGGGACTGAGTCGAGCCCCAGGACTTTAGAAAACCTTCCTTGCATCGCTTACCCGATGGTCTCTGGCCCAGAGATCGCATAACCACGCCGAGTTCCGCCATCGTAATGGTACCGTCCTCGTCCTTGTCGAACAGCATGAAGGCTTCCTTGAATTCTGAAAGGACAAATCGTTCGAATCTTTTCCATCGTATTCTCTGATATCTTGCGAACATCTCCGTTCCAAATACGCTACAATTTTCAATTCTCGAGGTTTTCGTAGCCGTGATTTGTTCATTTTACGAAATTAAGTTACACCGTAACATTTCGTAGATACTAATTCAACCGAAACGCGAGGCAAGCGCTCGTTCTGCCTTGGAGCCGTGATTTTTTGCGGTTAATCGTGGCATTCCTTTTGGAAATGGAGCTGGTGGTTTTGCTAAAAATTCCGTGGATTCTTGGAGCGAGCCGTAAATAACAACGGGAGAAAAAGTGCCGGCGGAAATTTGGCAATAGTACGATATACAAGGAACGCTTCTGCCGGGTATCGTATTGTTGAGAATCCGTGGATTTAGATGTCTATTAATCACGAGCGCACCGGACCTGTGTATGTGCATGTTCGGTTACGCGTTTCAAGTCGAGGAAAACGAGACGAGATCGTGCGAGCAGCGGGCAAGCAGCCAGAGAGACGACATGAATCGGGAGGAGGGACGAACACTTAGAAATTTTCGAAACGTTCGCCACTCAAGACCTTACGAGCGGGCCCTTACGAATTGTCGAGGGAAAGGAGAATCGTTCTTCGAAGTTCGATATTTCAAATCGAAGAAAAATTCATTACTAACTCCTGGCCACCCGATGAGCGACTCTTTGTTCCTCGATTTCCCAGTTTTCCAGCGGGGACGTTCTTTGAAAACGGTTTGCAGCCGAGCTGATAAACGCTCTCTATTTGCAAATGGCAAGAACGTGTTTTCAAAGGACGAAAAATCGAGGGAAAAGCGGACCACGGTAAAATGGTGAAAACGATGGGAGAGGCGCGAAACGAAGAAGAGGGAGACGTATAGCTCTAAAATCACGGTCAGAATCGAGCGGGCGAATCCTCGTTTTTCTTTTCGCTCGTCCTTTCTCGAGCACACCAACCAGAGCCAGATAGATCTGGGCAGTTCTCATGAATATTAATGGAAATCCACGGGCACCGAGCAATTAATGGCTCGGCGGTAGTGTTCCCGCGATATTTCTGCAACCCTCTCCTTTCGTTCGCCGATGCTTTGTAACTTTCAATAGAATTTCCCTCGAATGACAAAAAGTTCATCCACCGACTCCATCGAATCTCTCCGAATGATGGACGAGAAAGAAAAACCTTGCAAAAAGGTTGCTAGAAATAATATCGCGATGCTTCTCCGATTCATCCATGTCCGATTCCGCAGGAAGTGCATCCGTGTGAGAAGCTACACTAAATAAGTATAGAGAAACATCGATTCCGTTTATATCCGATGGCTGAGAAAAATTATAATCCAAGGCTGCAAAACGTGCCGTGAGAAACGAGTACTTGGCATGCAATCGATCATCCGATGGATCGGTCCGACGTTCGTTTCGCGCTTATCATCGCGTAAATTCCAGCACGATTAATGTGCATTAACGTGCATTAACGAGAGAACAATTTTTCATTCGACCGTTTTCTCGTCGGCGCAATCGGCCGATCTTCGTTGACTCGCGGCAATGCGACGGAACGTTTCCTCGAGCTCTCGATATCACGAAACAAGGTGACGAGGCCAATGCACGGCCTAGCGTGAGGATCGAAAGGATAGCTTTATGCAACGCCGGTCGATCGGTTGGATATGCTATCCTAACCTTAATTGTTCGCGTCGAGGAGCTGCGCGATATATCGCTCTAATCCTCGAAACGACAGTGGTTACGTAATCGGCGGGTACTCTCGCAAATTACCTGATATTTTATCGGTGCTACCGGTTCCCTTCATTAATCATCTTGCCCGCTGACGCGCGATTATTTTTCTTTCGTCGTGGGAAAGGTAAAGGATCGTTTAAGGATCGCGTAGTATCGCCAAAGGCCTCCTCAAATATACCCGACAATGTGTTCCCTGCTTTCTCGCAATTAGAAAAGTTTTTCAACGCGCAACATTGCGGCGAGGATTGCCGACTAGTTTGTACTTTCGTCGGGTGAAGCGACGTGTACGGTAGAACCGCGAGCCGGCACTGAATGCACTCTTGTTCGTTTAAAACTATCAAAGTGTGCATTACAATATTATCTCAGGAATTAGTGGTCGTCCTGGGTTCTACTTAGATTCTCCATTTCGTTTCACTGTGCTTGGATGGAAAATGGAGCGTCTATTTTTCACTTACCAGCCACTTGATCCTCCGTGAGGCCATACTCGGACTGAAACAAAAGAAAAGCGACTCGGTTAGAATAGCGGACATGATATTCTAACTTAAAATAGCGGCTTAATTGCGTCGTCGGTTTAAATGCCATCCGAACGTTCCGCCGAAAATGATTATGTACCGTGTAACACCATTGAATCGAGATTGCTTGCCAAACGTTGCCAATTCTGCATAGAAACCCATTGTATGGATGAAATTATCGGTGGATAATTCTATGTCGTTCAGTTCCTTCTTACCCTCTGAATGTAGTTCGATCACGTTTCGAAGTAAAGCTGGATGCCGTTTAGCGGGAACTTCAAGGAACATGGAATCGATGGGAAATTTAATTAATTCGTTTCGCTTCGATGCTTCTATGGCACACGTATTTAATCAACTGGACGGACTGACGGTAAACGCAGAATTCGCGTAATTAACGGCCTTGTCCTAACTTGCAAATTGTTCGACGTACCATTACCACGGCGGCTTATCCGCTTGCTACACGCGACTGTGCTCGACACTGTTAAATCAGCATTAACAGACGGCCAGATTAAGGAACATATGCCGTTAACACGATTACGGAAGTACCGACTTATCAGGGATTTTACGAGGACGTATCAGCAGCTACACGCATACCGTTTGCATTGATTTTATCTAATTTTCATCGTTTCGCATAAGAAACTTTGTCCTTCGGTTTCGCCGCGGTGTTCAATGACGATACGTTGAAATCGTAAAATATTTCGTACTTTATGCGATCTGTCATTCGCAGGGACTTTGGCCGATTGCCTGGTTAGCTCAGCCGTATCTTAGTGTGCCGATAGAAACACCAAGAGGTCGGATTGCGATTATTAATAATAAAGTGTCGCAATCGCCCCGAACATCGGTGCAATGCAAACGCACTATTCGAGAAAGATGCATTCGCGTCTGACCATAAAATTCGTTTGAAATACGCTACTTCAGGAGTATATGTTTTGGCTTGCGCAATGATTATCTTCGTTCTCAGAGTTATGAAGGCTCCCTATATCCTAAATCTGCCTTTATCGGAGATTTTAAAACGTCCCAATTAAAGCTCACTTTCTTGGAAGAGAATCGTTTCGAATTAACTTCACTGACTCGACGACAAGATGGATAAATAAGACAGTAGAGTATTCCCGGAATCGTCAGGTCCTCGTATCGTTATCCCGTCTCTTTGAGATGAAATTATCGAACGGTATTCCATGCTACAAGGGTATATCGGTCGTACACGTGTGTAGAAGCTCACAGAACATCGAACAGTGTCGTTAAAACGAGCATCGTCGTCGAAACAGTTTCCAAGAACCGTGCACTAATGAATCCCGCCATGATGTACACGTGGCTAGTTAAGTTTGGTCGTGACTCAGGTACCGTGTAACCTTCGTTTATGTGTTTATCCATGACACGAAAGCTTCCGGCGTACGTGAACCAAATCGTCGTATGAATTTTCCAATTTTTTTCCTCGTAAACGATCTTTTATTCCGCGAAACGTTCATCCGCGTCCGAGGCAGGTGAATCTGGACGATCTTCGTTATCGTTCCTGTCGGGTTTCAGCGATTTCGACGAAGGATACATGGAAATGACTTTGGTGGATTATAGCCATAGAACTATTTTCGGATGTAATCGTGTAAGTACTGTGGGAAACGGGCAGGATTCGCTCGGTGCAGGGAGCAGCGAAGCTCGAAAGCTCTTACTTCGATGCTTCGAAGCTCCTCGGAAGTAGACAGGCGGCTCGGCATTCAACTGGGTCACGTCCTTTTTCAGCACTTCCGAGAGTAGCTGGTATAAGCTCACGAAAAGTCAGCCGGTCTTTGGTAAATGTACGTGTTTCTTCGTCCTTCATATATTTACTCGGTCTCTCTCAATATCGGGTTAGTCAAAATTAAAAGGGCACTTGGAGTTTCGTAGCTTTGAACGGGGATTAATGAGAAGCTGCTTAAAAAATGAGTTATTACGTGGAGGCAAAAGGCGGAGGATCACTTACGCTTATTTGTCTTATTTGTCCGTCTATCGTGCTCGTTAGCCTTCGTAATTTTCCGTATGCCGTGGTGTACTTCCTCTCCGCGTCTGCCATCTCGAGGAAATTCACGCGCACTTTTTTTTCGACTAATTAACAACGGCTATGGCTCACTCCGAATACTCTGGTTCCTTTTAAACTTGCATTTGTCCCGCGCTAATGGCTCGCCACGCCACGCCACGCCACTTTGCCGTTTCAAGAGGGCTCCCGGTAGATTTTTTTTTTTAACTTTGGCTCAAGATTTTAATTCCACCCAGCTGCAACTTTTTTCCGCCTGGCGATTCCGAGGCTCCCTTGCGCGAAACGAGGAGAGACGGTGCCGCGTGTTGCTCGAAGCGTGTGCTACGACAGTCGGGAACACAAATAATATTTATGGACCACCAGCATGAGACGCCACTCGCTTTCACTCGTAGGAGACAAGAGGTTCGATTTATTTCAAGTTCATCCTGATTTGCCTCTCTCGTCGAGAGGCTCCCCGGTGCGAATCAACGATCACTGGCACGCGCAGGAATCCTCCTCCACTTTGCGAAGCACTCGCTGAAACTTGTCATTCTTCGTCCACGAAATTCAAGCACGGCTATCGGCGAATTTTTCCAATGTTCCGTTGAGCTATGCAATGTGCCAAAGACTATTCTTTCGGTACAAAAACTTTAGGCTGCTTTGAACAGCCTTCGGCTGTTTTTAACTTGTAGGTAGCTCCCCAACGATTGGCTGGCGATCTTTTCTCTGTTTACTACTCCCCGCGTCTCTTCCCATCGCTGGCTGGTCTCCTTGCTTCTTCCGATGGGCCTTTTTTTGTTTCCACGACGGCAACGTGGTCACGACGTACGATGCTTCGTTGCCAAACAACTTCTGTTTTGCTTCGCAAGAGTCAGAGACGATCTGCCATCGGCGCGACCGCGAGGAGCGAGCACGATGCCTCCTGGCCGCGAATATCCGCGTAGATTTCACCTTGAAGATACTTTTCGGTGTGCCACTCATTGCCTACCGAACGAATACACTGCCATTCCGAGCAAGACGACCCCGATATGCGATTTATTTGCGTGCCGACGAGACCGATGGCGTATCTTTGCTGTAAATGTTTTCAACGCGCTAACTTTGGAGAGTGTCGCGCTGTTTATTATTCGACCTCGTTCTACCGCGAATAGAATTATCTTCAAATGTATGAGAAAAATTCATTTCGTTGTTTATTTAACTAACCCAAGCTTAACTTTCGATAAACCAGCTTTTTCGCAGACACGTGCGCTCAGGTGTGGTTGTATGTACGGAAGGCAGAACAGCGCGCAACTATTTCTGGCTCATTGCGACGAAAAACTGAATATTCCGACGCCCGTTGGTTCGCATGTGACACACGAGTATCTGCCGATACATCGACTGGGCAATTGGCTATCTTTGCTAAAGCCCGAAATTAACTTAGAATTAAAACCGCTTCATTGCATTTTAAAGAGCGCGGATAAACTCGTAGCTATCGCATTAACGGAAAACTGATGAGGTGACGTTTTATTTGACTGCCGTCTCTTGCGTCATTACGTTAAATCTTTTAACGTGACATTTCTTCGCATTGCGGCTGGCTCGTGCATTATTTCGGTAAAATTCAATCGACGAGCTTTCGTTTGAGCGATAAATGAGAGGAGAAATTGGTAGATCGAAGAAGTGGCGCTTTGACGGTGCTACCATCTAATGAACGTCGAGTCAGACGAGTTTAGGCCCGTCTGATCAGAACCGACCGTTTCTACTGCCGCAGCAGCAGCTCGAGGTCGGTACAGAGGCGCGCGGAAAATCAAGCTGTTCTACTTACCAGGTTTATGGTGACGATAAGATCGTACTGCTGTCTCTGACCCTTCTTTTTGTTCTTGCCAGTCTTCACGGAAGCCGCTTTAGGGGTAACCTTCACTTGTCCTTTCTGAGCCGTAGGTTTTTGAGCCGGCTTTGCCGCTACCTTGGCACCAGGGGCGACCTTTTGCCCGGCCGCCAGAGGGGCCTTTTGACCGGACGGACCTTTCTGATTCACGTGGCCGACACCATCCGCTGGCTTGTTGCGAGCCTGTCGTTCCAAACAAACAAAATTTTATTATTAATTTACGTCCCGAATTCCAGCGATAAACGGATGCCCTATTCTATCGTGAGTGAACCCCTCGTACAGTTGAGATGATCGTTTCCTAGGCTTTTGCCGTATTAATCGTGATAATCAACGTTTCACCGTTCAATGGGGTAAAGCAGTTTTGCTAGGAGGAATTTTCGAGGCTAATGACAGAATAAGAGGCGACGCTCTTGTCGATAAATACTTTGGGCAAACGTGGATGATATTCGTCTGAAGTGCAATCAAGTATTGTGCTCGAATATACCGCGTTTCAGTCCCCACAGAAGGGGATGAAATTCGGGGGGATAATTGAAGCACAGCATGTTCATATCGCGCGTACGATGATTAAGTAAGCAAATAAGAGAGAACCGGAGATTCGTTAACGAGTCTCCCCTTTTATTTCGCCTCCCGTCGGCAGCTCCCTCTCGTCTTTTTCCCCGTTTTAACGAACGTTCATCGCACGAATGATTAATTTCTTCGCCGTCGTTTTACATCCATATCATTCGGACACGCGAAACGATCTTCGATCATGCTTTGACTGGACTGCAACGAGCATTTGATTCGTGCGAAACGTTAAATTAAGTGGGACAAAAAAAGCGGTCGGTTCGCATGTAGAGTCCCCGTCCCTCGGGATTGAATTTTATGGCCACTCGATCGCTACACGTCCCGAAGGAAACAAAAGAAAATTATCGTCAAAAGAATCGCTTAAACTCGAGCGAACATTCGACTCGTCGCGCTCCTCTCGAAAACGATCGTTAGCGGTCGCGTTTTCACGACGGGGAAAAGTTTTGCGTAGATTTACGAGCGCAAACGGATCCGAGACAAAGCGAGCATCGGAAATGGCAAAAATAACGTTGTTTACCGATCGTACACCGAGGTTACTACCGAAACGACAATTGGGGCACCGCCAACCCGACGATCACTTTTTCTCTGGCATAAAAATTATCTTCCCTATACCGAACCTATACCCCCACTTTCGAAAGATGAAACTCGTATCGGCTACCGACGAATTTTCAAAAGCCCGGGTATTTTGATATGTCGAACAATAAAAGACTCTTGCCGCTGGCTATTGCCTGTCCTGTCTGTCTCGATAGATTATTGCAATAATATAATTGATAGAAATCGATAGAGATAAAGTGAGAGTTCGTCGACCGTCTTCTCGATAAAGCGACGAAGCATTGGTTTAAATATAGAGTGACTCATGTTGTACACAATTTGGTACTGAACGTTCTAAAAATATTGAGTTTATTCAAATAATAATTCAGCAGCGTGATGGTATGCCTTGCGTGGGTGGAACTGACGAGATAATTATAGACCCTGCCGTCTACCGCGTTCTTAGGAAAAGCACTATATCACCGGCACACGCGTACACGGATAGATAGGTATTTATATATCTATACGTACGTATAAGCCGAGAGGAGAAAGACGGAGAGAAAAATGCAGCAAGAACTGCATTTTCCTCCTGTTTTCCACCGGACCGGTACAACAATAACGCCGAGCGTTTACCGTTGTGCTCCGCTGGCGCGACTTAATTCCGTTCTGCAACGAAGAGCACGAAACGCGATGCAAACGCGAAAGAATCGAGGCAGAATTTAACGAGACGTCAAACATTCGGATCGCGGAAATTATGCCGAGGGGAAAAAGGATTCTGTTTACTTGGGAAATTAGTGGACGGTTTCAAAGTATCGTTTAAGAGAGACGTCCGGAGATCTGCAAATTTTCACCGGGTGTCGCATAAATTGTCTAAATTTTGTTTTTAATTTGGACGAACTTTTGAGCATTTGAAGAAGCTGGCGGAGAACGGAAAGCGTTGGAGAGAGATTCTCCGAAACGCAAGAATCGGAGGGTATTAAATTTCTCGGTGGCCGATAAAAAGAATCAGCGATATATTTTGCCGTGCGATGCGGTGGCTCAATGGAAAGCAGTAGTATCATAGTCTGGAATGTTTTGAAATAGCATCGCGTCCCCACTTCTTTCAGTTTCTCGTCTCGCTCGCTCTCTCTCTCCCTCTCTCTTCGCCTGCTCTGCGTTCGTTCTGCCACCCACAAAACGCGGCTTCTCTCTGCCGAAAATTTTATTGCTTTTTCCTCAAACTTTTTGGCAAAAGTTTCGGCTCTGCATAGAAAACAGGCAGACTTGTAGCTATAACTCCAAAATAAAATATCATTCCTCGTCCATTACATTTTCCATTTTCTACCTCCTCTCGTGTATTATTGAAACAACCATTTATATGGCACATAAATAGGAAAAGTATTACAATGGGCCCTGTGTTGTCGAAAATTAATGGGAAAACCCGAGTGTTCGACGACGTAAAGAGCAGCTTTGTGCGAAAGTTTATATCTTTTGTGCACCCTGTTTCAGCATCGCGAAACCCAATGAAAGCAAAGTAACGTTTCTATTTTTCGATACCGTTGAATTTTCTCGGGCATTATCGTCGTGTATACTTAGTATAAATAATTTCCTAATTATTCTCCGGCCCAATATGAGTCTATAGCGCAAGGTGCGCACTAAGAACGATAAAAACGCGAACGAACGCCCTTGAATCGGCTAACAGTTTTCAGTGAGGCGTGTTCTGGTTAACCGTTTCCCAGGGTGAATCGTAGCATTATAGCCGGGAGAAGCGTGCCTCGAAGCTCCACATTGCGAAAAGCTGGGAATTTTGACTCCTCGCAGGAAGAGACCAGAGAGACCGGCCGACCAACAGAGACGGAGAGAGAAATTCTTCCCCTCTCCTTTTTCCGCCTTTCTCTCTCTCTCTCTCTCTCTCTGTCTGTGTATGTATATACCCTCCGGTCGGTCTAGCTGAGCTTATAAAAGATATCCAGCGCGTGATGGAACGTTAGTGCAAAGTTTCCAAGAGTCGCGGATCCGTGGTGGAAGAAATACGAAAAAATGGTCAGTTTCTTTGAGGATCGTGCGACCGATAGATCGCGAGAGTGCCAAGTCGAAAATTCGTTAATTGGACCTCCCGATATGGAAGCGGCAGAAGCACGCAATTTCTGGCACGATGCCGGAATTCGGCGATTCGTTTTGAGGATATCTTCGCGCCGAAAACGAGAAGTTTCATGGAAAACAATGAAAATAATTGCACGGTATACGCGCGCAACATCATCGTCACCGAGGAAATCGCGGGCCTCTGTCGCTTCTTCAGTGAACGGAAATAAACGTCTCCTTAAAAGTGTTCCGTTGATTCTCAAAATTGCCCTGTTAGGACGAAGGAAAAGTTTTTAAGCTTGAGACGCGATTTCTTTCTGTTTCAGGATGAGGAACAGGTTAAAAGTAAGTGATCTCGAAGAGGCGGGTAGATAGAGATTGACTAGGATTCTAGTAGAAAATGTCGACGGGCAGACACGTTTCGTTAATCCGCGCGACGCGCTAAAACAAATACGATTTGTCTGCTCGAGCGGGATAGCGGATGCGCAAATTTGGGTCACCGGATACGAAAATTTTCCAGCCACCGGAGACAAAGCCTCTCCTTAAGATTTCTCGATGTTGGGATGCAACGAAACTCGATTATAAATTCTGCAAGCTGGTCGGTCGCGTAAATCGAATCGATTTGTAACGTCGACGCGAAAACTGTGCCACCGATCGCTCGGCATTTCAGACCGCGGAGGAAAGAAGGGCCAAAGGATTTTGAAAATCTGAAAATATCCATGATTAGTCGGCTCCGTCGACGCCGTTTCGCGCGTTGCAAACGCAGCCTCGAGTTTCTGCATTACGCAATGCAACTTCCCATCGCAAAATAAACCGTCGATTGACTTGCCCGCGTTTTAACTCAACGCGTTCCGCTGGCACGATGCGCCTAAATAAACAAAAACCAACTCAGCGTCGCGGTTAAAATTGCCGCTTTAACTTCTCGCCACGATTGCTTTGCTTTCGACATCAAAAGCGGATCGTTCGTGAGTCGTCGTTCCATCGATAGAGAGATAGTTTCAAGGAGATGCAAGGTTTCGCGTGATTTTCAGTGCTTCGGAGAGCGTTCTCCATGTTCGACTCCACGAAATCGGGTAGAATCGAGAAGGAAAAAGTGAGGACGATACTCAACACCCTGGGCCATACCTTCGACGATCACGAGCTGGAGGGTCTTCTCAAGCAGGAGGACGAGGACGGTACGATATATTTTTTTAATTTCTTCTTCTTTTTGATCCAAGGACTCGCAGTCAACAGGATCAAAGAGAAGTGAAATTAAATGCCGCCGTGTCGATGGCTCTTTGGCTGAAGTAGTATAAGAATTTTTGGGGCAGACTTTCCGTGCTAGCGTCGATCGATGGCACGTTGTTCGACCGAACGGGGCCAAATAATTTATGATATAATGACAGAGACACACGTGAAGGCACGTGTACAAAGAGAGAGGAATATAGAAGCTAAACGATGCGAACGTGAAAACTTTTCTACAACTTTTTCCAAACCGACCCTGCGCTCTTCGGTGCGTCGTCGAAGTTCTTCTAATCAATTTTAATACGTTCGACTGTACTAGCCACCTCTAACGTCTTGCTGTTCGTATTACTAATAAGCTTCTCCGACGTTCCGAGTGCGATATTTCAACGCATCGACCGTCTTTGCCAGCCATTTCCACCCAAACTTCCTTTCTTCGAGCTTTCAACGTGGAAGGAATCACGCGAACTTTAATTCCGTCGCAACTTTTTCGCAGATATCGAAATAGATTTCTTGATATTTTTTGATATCTGGAAATCTAAGATCGATGGTTATACACGATGAAAATGAACGTCCAGGGACAACTTGCAAGCCCGCTTTCAACGATTCGTTCGACGAACCTTTCTATTTCCACGATTCTTCCGGCCTCGTCGATAAACTTATTCGAATGGATAGCTCCAACGACGTCCTATCTATCCTCCGATCCTCTTTGACCAGCTTCCCGAAAGGAATAATGCTTCCCTTTAGGATTTTCCACGAAGATATCTTCCCTCGAGTTTCGTCGCGAGTTACTCCCGGACGCAAAAAAGAATTGGGTCGAGTCGGAGTCTTCTCCTCCTTTGCCTGCACCTTTTACTTTTCCCTCGCTACAGTTTCTCCGTGTATATCGACTGCGAACCCTCCACGGAATGAATCACACCTCGGATGTTTTCTTATTCAAAGAGTTCCTCCGTGCGCCCCTCCTCAGCCTCGTCATATCTCGTAAAAAAGATTAAAAGCAGCTGCTCGTTCGTTTGAAAGTATTAAGAATTATTAACGGCGAGGTTCCTCCACCAAAGTAAGTCGAGGACGAGAGGAATACCATTCTATCTTCGAGATTTCTTTCTCCATCGGGCAACACTCCTACTCGGATCCATCCGGGCCGACTTGCCCCGGCCGTTCGAGCTATCGAGAGAAATTATGTCCCCCTTGCCGAGGATAAATTCCAAATTTATCCTCGGCCTTGTAAAACAAACGGAACCGCCTTGGAAGAGTACCAAGTATTGTCCCGACTGTTTCTTATCGACGAGAAGTGGCTGTCTGAACGGAGACGGTGAAGAAAGTAGGCTAGAGAGACGCTTGTTTACATCGTAGATGTTTTTATGATCGCGAAACGGCCAGGTTGTTTGGACGGCTGTTTTTCATTCGCGGTTTGCCTGGCTTTCAGGAAGTGGTAAATTAAATTTCGACTCGTTCTACCGCGTGGCCTCGCATTTCCAAGAGGAAGACGACGAAGCGCTCCAGAAGGAACTCAAGGAGGCTTTCAGGCTATACGACAAGGAAGGAAACGGCTATATACCGACGAGCTCTCTCCGTGAGATTCTCCACGCTCTCGATGATCAAATAACGCCGGATCAGATGGACGGAATGATCGCCGAGATCGACACCGACGGATCCGGCACCGTTGACTTTGACGGTAAGAGGAAACTCTTCTCCGACGGAACTTACCATTTACCTGAGAAATCTAAGCGTTTATCCTGCCTCGCCGGAATTTCTTTGCAAGCACGGATCGCACCGGAGGATTTTTTTTATCGGAGGGCCCTTCGAAAGTTGGAACGTAGGAAAGTACGATCAACCGGGGGAACTTTCTGCTCAGTTTTCTATTAGAAGCTCGTTAAGTTGGGCGAACCGAAGCTCGTACGAGAGCTTGATTAAGCCTCCGACGTCTTAATGCCTGTCTTTCAGAGCTCCTTCAAAAATTTCCAAGGGGGGTGGGGGATGTATGAAAGGGCAAGGATACGACCCAGTTCCTCTCCGGCAGGAATATCCGCGCGGGAGATTGAAAAGGGGATATCTCGTGATGATCTTCCGGATTATTTCTTTGTATCGTGCGAGAGACCTCGAGGAAGAACGACGAGAACGGAATGGACCGATGGCTCGTCTGGTTTCACTGTTCTCTTTTCGTTTTGCAGAATTCATGGAAATGATGACCGGCGACTAAATTCCGTCTTGCAACGTTATAACATTTTACGGAATAGTCGAGGAGGCTACGAATTACGTGCACTTCATTTTCGACGACATTTCGATTAATTTCGTTGATGAACAGCGACCGCTGAAAAATGGATTCTACGAGAAGCTCGAATGTACGTTACACTATTCCAGAAAAGCACACGGAAAAACCATCAAAAGTTTTCTCAACGTCGCCGTATTTTATTCTATCTTCTTATTTATTTCCACCGTACTGTTAGGCCACCGATTAAATACTCGAATAAATTCTATCCTAATTGTTCTCCAAAGTTTTCATTAAACCCCTCGCATTAATAACGACGATAAAAATCAACGACCTATCTCAAACCCGTTTCGAAGAATCCTCTGCCGTTGTCTGATCCTCCCTTTACAACAGCAGCACACGCACCATAATGAAATTCAGACGTTAAACGTTGCATCGACATCGAGAAAACCAATTATTCGGGACGTGGGCGATAATTGCCCCTCGTCTCTGTACTAACCGATAAATTAAAAGCACTGCAAGAAAGTTGCATGGGGTATATTAATGAAGGATTTCTGGCGAAGAAGTGGCTAAGCGTGCAGGAGCCTCGTGCTCGAATTCCTCGAAGGCCACTCGTTCGATCTAAGGACATCGACTCGCGTCGAGGTTGTAGCCTAGTTTTCTACACGAGCTATCGTTAGCTGCACACGGTGGAAATCCTTTCTAGGTTTACCCAACATTTCGCCCGTGGATTGCTCTAAAAAAATCTTGGTCGTATTTGAAACGACCGACGCGAAAATCTAAAGACTCTTAGCCGCCACTGAAAAGGGCTACCCCTACCGGGTGCCATTAACGATACGCGGTGAAACTGACACGTAGTTTGCATAAGAGGGAAACGTTATTATCAGACGGGTTATCGAGGTTATAGACGAGGCCGGTATCTAGACCGCTACCTTTACAATGCGACTCGTATCACCCTTACTTGCCGTCCAAGCGATTCGAACGATCCGTGAGTTCAAAAGTTCACCAATCCAACCAGCTGTGTCCCTTTGAAACGCATCGACAAATCAGCTTCGTTCGGTCGTCCCCTGAATCAACCTCGTGGACGATTCATGGTCGCGAAGACACTTTGGAAACGTCCAGCCGCGAATTCGAGGATAACGTCAACCGTGATAAATTAGTTTTGCGGTTATCGCCCCCGATCCTCGACGAGGCACGAGAGGGCAGGAAGCTTTCGGCTTGCTCCTGGATCCCTGGAAGCACCGGAACCACCCCCATCGGGCTGCCCTACCTCTCGCCATCTCCTGCTGCCTTTCCTTCCTCGTCCTTCCTCCTCCTTCGACCTCCTCCCTTCGATTCCCCCAGCAACGTCTACGGTCCCGGCCGTTTCACCCACTCAAGTTTTGTCCGAGTGTTGCGAGCGAGACCCGGAAGCCGCGCTTTCGAAGGATCAATAATTGGGGCCGGCTGCAAATGCCCTTGAAAAGCCAGACTCTTCCGCAAAGAACTATTCGTAAATCTACCCTCTCCACTAATTCGTGTTGGTCGCACACAAATCTACGGGAATATCGTAACGAAAGGGTGAGAGGGCTAACGAGGGTTGATACGAGACGGAGCGATCTTTGAAATTTGCTCGTCGGGAGAACCGTAATTGCGCCGGGAAAATCGCATCCTTGGAACGTGTCACTGCACTTACGGAACAGGGGGTTAGAAATGGCTGGATACAATTAATAATTAAAGCAACGACCACGACAATAATGACTAGGAACCGAGGGTGCACCCGGGGCGTATCGATCGCCGTTCTCGACCCGAACCATCCTCAACCTGCACCCACCGGCTTTCCCACTACATTCACTGCCTCTCGCCGGCTCTCCCCCGTTGCTTTTATATCCAACGACTACTCGTCAGAAGGGTGCTCTAAACGAGGGCCTAAGATGCCATTCACCCTGCCTTTCTTCTCTTAATCTACGACCGGGGCGACGAATCCTTTCGAACCAGTTCCTTTCCGAAAAAATCCCCTTTTCTCCAACGAGGGAAGTGGTACACTCCGATTTTGATAAAACTTTGCAGAAATATTAATTAGACATGTCTAAGATGGGCACAATGGAATTACAGCTATCTTCTTTGATAAGTCTAATAGATATTTATGCAAAGATTCATCAAAATCTGAGCGTATCAGTTCTCAAATTCCCTCGTAAGAGGAAGGGTGCTCCTTTTAGCATCGGCCTGCCAGGACCTGTTTCTCGTACGGCTAAGAATTCCCTGGGTTCCTTCGCATCGAACCTTCAGCTAAATTTTCGGAATCTACGAGAAATCGCGAAGATCTTCGTAGGGTGGGAGAGGTTCGTAGGGTGCGAACGATCGAGGTTTAATTCGATATTTAAAGGGCGCAGTCGTGGCACCACGCCCCGTCGCTCGCATTGCAGTCCAGCCAGCTTCGAGAATGAAATAATTCGCGTCTAATTGTAAGTATCTCAAAAGTGCCAAGAACCGACGGCTCGTGGTCTCTGTGCATAATTAATATGTACGGTCGTACGGCACCATTGCGGGCGAAAGAAACGACGTCGGAGAGTCGAGGGAAGAATAAATTCCGACACGGTAGCAGCCTCGCACGAGGATGCGAAAATGGTTGGAAGAAGAGAGACTCGTAACGCGAAAGTCTCGCGAACTTCTGTCCTTTGGACGTTTGCGAGCCATTTCGCGACGTAATTGCGGAAAGTTAATTAACGCAATGTCCGGCGACACGAACGCACATCAGCCGGGAACAGAGACGTTTCGGACGGCCTCGTCGCTTCGTGATTTAAAGGCTCTTTGCGTGAAACTTCCAACTTTAAACGGCTGCAATCCATTTCTGGGATTACGAAATCTTCAACGCCGTGTAACCGACGATGCGGCGCAAATAAAACCGGGCGACGGCAAGTCTACAAACTTTGTTGCACTCGATGCTCTCCGGGATTCATCGAGCTATTTTAACTACTTTTAACCCTCGAATACTTACTTCCCTCCTTGCGCATCGACGCGCTCTGCACATCGTGCACCATCGTGGGTGTAACGGAGAGGGAACGACAGAAGAAAAAAAAAATATGCTCAGGAAGAAGAATGCGTGAGGTTACGACGAGCACGAAAAGGCGGGAAAGGGGGCGAAGGTCATGCAATTTCTACTCGTGTCCATCCATGACAAACTCTTTGCCATGATGTGCGTGGGCGTATGCGTGTGTGTCTTTGCGCGTGAATAAGTGGCATGCCTCATTCAACATTCCTGTACTTCCTTTTCCGCAGAAAAATCGTGTGAGCATGCACATACACGTTTTCACGACTCGCGACGGTGTATCAATCGTCGACCGTTTCCTTCGCGAGAGGACTGATGCGACTGTTAATCTCAAAACTGCGTTTTTTTTAAAGGAAAGTGCCTCCCCGCGATAGGTCGATTCTCGCGGCGATGTACTCTCGAGGCTACGGTGTTGCGATGGATCGAGTGAATTCCACTCGATTATAGAACGTATTGGAAACGTAACGATGTAGAAATGCGCGTGCTCTACGCATGTATATATGTATATCTACGCTCCAGCAACAGTGTCTAGTATACTAAGGTATCTCTAGCTATGTCCAGCTAAAGTAGCTAGTAACTAAATCTTGAGCTATATGTGGATTATGTCATCTTGGTATATGTACCTGGCTCAGGCTTCTAAAGCTACTTGTACTGGCGCTGCGGGCCTGCAAACACAAGTACAGTACAGGTCACCAATCACCACACACTGCAGTTGGGAAAAGTACAAATAGAGATATGATGGCACAGAATAATAGATACAAAGAGTAGGAACTATCGTTACAAAATTAACGGGGACGCAGTAGTGGTATAGAGTAGAGAAAGGAGAATAGGGTAGATCGTTAGAGTAGAATGTGCCAAGTGGTATGTGCCCACAGACACCTCGTAGAGGTTCCTCTACGAGGGCGTATCTGTGCGTGCGGATGTATTTGCAGGTGTTTTTACGTTTCTTCGGGTTCGTGTAAACCAAAGTGACGGGCTAGGGAGGATAAAGAATCTTTGTTAATGTAAGACAGTTTCTAGCGCCACGACAAGGAAAGTCTTTGCATCGCCAGACGAGTATGTCGGGTTTTCATTCACGCTAACGATTTTACGATGCTACGCTCGTCCTGCCGTTTGTGGGATTCGCAAATGAAAATGCACGAACGCGTCGCAAAGGACTTTCCGCGCCGTGGAAGATAATACGTGAACTGAACTCGTGAGATACATTATAGATATACATATATATGTATATTTGTACGTATATTTTTAGTATCGAAGAACAGCATATTAAACAGCGGTGCACATTGAACACATAAAGGACAGCATAGCGTGAGTTCTCAGTGTTGGTTAGTCATACGAGGCCAGTTTTCGTGTCTCTCACAATTACGTGTGTGTCGTTTTACTCTGTACAATTAAAGCATTCACGAAAAGCGGATAGATAGAATCTTCGTGACAGAAGTAGAAAGAGAAAAAAAAAACAAGAGTTCCGCGCTTCGATTCTCTCCAAAGCGCGCGGAATATTGTCTCGCGTTTCTTTCAGCAATCTCGCCAACTTTCCATCGTCTTGTCCGCATGAATTTCGACCTCCCACACGATTTCTTCCGGCGTTGTCGTCGATCATGGACAATTAAAGCCGATCGCCCCTTTCTCAGCTTTGTGCTTTCAAGGCTGCAATTGCCCGTGCATTCCGTAAATTTCTGTACTTGCTTCGCAGCGGCGTAAACGAGCGCAACGAACGCGAATATACGACAGAGGTGTGCACTACACCGCGGGAAATCGGGAAAAGCACGGCAAAGGAAGAAACGACGCTTTTTTCGGGGGCTACGACTCACTTAGCAGGCACTTTTCGCGCTCGAGAACCACCTCGAGCTTGTCATTGTGATTTTAATTGGACCGCGGCTTCGTTTGCAGACGTACCGAGAGGTCTCGCGAAAGCACTGATCCGTCAGGATTAAAGTCTCATCGGCACAATTTTCAAAGGCAAACACCCAACTGGAATTTTTCGTTTCGAGTGGAACGATAGGTATATCCGATCGAGAGGATCGTCCAAGGTAAAAAACGAACGAGTCCATCGCTAATTATGTTCCAGCTGTATCTCTTTTCCTTTGTCGCAGCTTTTTCTTCGATGCAACTCCCACTTTTTGCACGCATTTATCAATTTCTTCGGCTTCTTCGATCAGAGATTGATCGACCGCGTGAAGAGCGCCAAATCGGAGGGTCTCTTCGGGACGAAATTACCGTAGGGAAAAAAGCACGGCCGATCGTGGAACAATTGCTCGAATCTCCTCTCAAGTTTCCCCATCGAGCCTCGATAAAAGGAGCACCGATGCTCGCCATTTCGCGGCAAATAAAAAGAAAGAAACGCTTTACGATCGTTCTTCTTCGTTCCCGAGCCGATAATAATTACGTGAAAGTCAAGCAATGTACTGGCGGCCATCGGAAATCGATTGATTGCGTCGCGAGTAAATTGGCAATCCTGCAAAGCATTGCGTGAAAGAATACCTTAAGATAAATCCACCGGGGATTAATCCATTTATTTATGATCGTTATTGAAAATAGTACGTGAAATCAATTGCTCGTTAATAAGGAATATCCGTTGACGGAAAAAGAAGACCGATTCATCGTTAATAATTGAACCGTCGCGACTGCTCCGAGTTTGTTGCATTTACTTGCCACGTGTCGACAACCTCGAAAATCCCCATGATACGCGATCGCTTCTTGGGAACGATCTTCCTCCAATGTTCTTCGCTTACCTTTCCAAGTCACGAATAAATGTATTTCCCCGCCGAATTATTTGCTCGTTAGGTCACGAAAGCGGAACACGCTCGTTGCGTTCCTGTTTTCCTCGAGCGTGCAATTAATTTCATCGATCATCGGTGTAAACTATGATCCGCTCGAGACGTACGATTAATTTTTGTCGAATCACGGAACTATGGAAAAGAAGAATTTTCGAGGAGAGTGTCGTTAAGGAGAATCGAACGCAAAACTGTACGTGAACACGGTGAAAAAATTTCTCAAACGTAGAATGCCAGGGTGAATAAAATCAACAGCACAGTATTGTCGCTATTGATTTCCAATAGCGCTTACTCCTCTCGGTAGAATTCTCGTTGGATAGTTCTATAGCACGGAGCTTTCCGAGTTCCCTTAACGTGCCTGTATTCGTACAAATACACGTCCGTCGAATTTACCGAGGATTCTTTCTACGGCGCGCCGCGGAGGAGGAGATTCTTCCAGCGAAATTTCCAAACTTCTCCACGTCCGCGAACTTTATCTTTCGTTGCAACAATTCGCGTTTTTTCCCGATAGAAAGAGCGTCTTTGTGCTTCGCAAAGATTTATTCTACGGGAGGGTAAAGCACGTATAAGCTCTCGAGTCACGGGAAGAAATGCGTAAACAGCAAGACCGGGAAAGTCAAATAAACGAACGAGTCAATTAATCAATCCGTCAGGGAGGATGAAAAAGCGAGGAGGAAGCTCGAAAGCTCAAAAGTACTTGAAACTTGCTCGAAATCTGCCACAGACGAAAGTGCATGGGTCATTAAAATTCCAGTCGCTCGTAAACGCTCGCTAATTGGATGTTCACCGTGGGAATTACGTAGCGGCCTTCAAATTTCCACGTCCACGCGGATGAATAGCTGCGCAATTAGAGGACAATTGTACGCGCTTTCGCGTCGGTGATACTAAATTTTAATGTTTTAAAAGTAGCCCGAAACGCGTCGCGCGAAGGCGAATTAACGAGGAAACTGGAGCGCGAAAGAGATTCCCGGTATTTCGATAAGGAGACGCGTCGCTGTCTCCGAAAAAGCGAAATGACCCGGGTTTCCACAGGAGAAGCGACGTCGTGAAACGACATCGGAGATAAACCTCGAGGTGGTTTACGTATTCTCCCAGGACCGTCAAGAGTCCTGCTTTCGCGAATATCCGACCGAAGTGTGAAGGAAATC
Source organism: Cerceris ruficornis (assembly GCA_963989415.1). Lineage (NCBI taxonomy): Eukaryota > Metazoa > Arthropoda > Insecta > Hymenoptera > Crabronidae > Cerceris > Cerceris ruficornis. The sequence continues at coordinate 15,692,877 of OZ022527.1, read as the reverse complement.
GTTGGACACTTCCCGACGAGGGGCAGAGATTCGCGGCAAAAGATTTAAAATTGCGCGCGGATATTTTTAGCTGCATCGAGTACAAGCGTTAACGGAGATTTCGCGATCGCAATTATTCAGAGATCTCGATGCTGCGGCCCGGTATCCGTTTGATTCGAGGGACAAAAAGCGAGGATGCCTTTCTCGCTCCCTCGAGCAAGAATCTGACTTTTAACCGGGCCGATAATTACTCGACGATGCAGTCGCTCGTCGATAGTCTCTTAATTACGGACAGGAAGTGGAAACAAGAGGAAAAAAAAGAACGATGCAGTCGGTATTCCGGCTTGAAAGGACAAAATGGAACGGCCGATTCGTGGAAGCTCGTCGTCCGGCTGGAGCGGATTTAATTTCCGGTCTGCGGTTCGACGCAATCTCGTAACCAACTTTCTTATCGTTGGCTAGGTCTTTCTCGGGTATCCCGTTGCTCTCTTACGGAATTTTAATTGACAACGACAGGGCGACCGAGCTTAATTCCGACGTATCGATACGTTCAGCTCCGAGGGAGATTTTGAATCGTTGCTAGAAATATCTGTCGCCTCGATTGCGCAAAATCGACGGACAGACAAATAGAGGGAAATATTTGAGCGTTATCTCGTTAAATGCTGCGAGCTTTATCCCATGGCCCGTTTAGTCGGTTGGCGAACGATCCTCATGGGTCGTCTCTTCCAGCTTTATCTTTTCCGCCCTTGCGGATGTCTCTCACCTACCGTCATTCGACTCCTGGTGCACCGACATCACGGAAACGACGAAATTCATGCGAACAATACGTGGAGCGAACGATTCCCCCGGGAAAATTCGTCGCTCGATCCTTCTTCCTTCGAGCAGAGAGGAAGAGCCTTCCCCTTTCCGCTCGAACGTCTCTGCAATTCTTTCGTGAAACGCACACACACGACTCTCGAGGGTTTTCGCGTGTTCGCCGAAGGTTTGCCGTGATTCGCGAGGGATATCGGTCGGTGGTTCTTCATTTTTTCAACATCCTTCTTCGCGTGCCACGATAACATCGTTGCTTGCAAATGTCGCATTTGTCGGGATGGGAATCGCGGCCACGAAAAACGCACCGCGTAATACCAACTGCTCCAAGTAATTATAAGATCGTTACTTTCGATGAGTCCGTAAAACGAGGGAAATGTCAGAGAGCAAGAAAGTTCCTTGTTTTATGGAGCAACAGTCGTGCGCGGGTGATTTAACGGAATATCGCCACGAATAAGAAGGCTAATGCGAGACGAATGAAAGAAACTACCGACGGATATCCCACGTCGACGAGAAAATGATTCGTCGATCGACTAAGACGTATCCTCTCCGACTGGCTGAAAAATTCGTCGACGATTTACCTTGCTTCTGTTTCGCGGCGCGAAGTCCTCTTTGCTGGCCTTCCGTCGCTTATCCTTTAGGATCATTCTCGCCGCGGCGAACGCCATTTTCTTCCCTTGGATTCTGCACTTTCCTGGCGATCCCGATAATCGTGACAGAGACGCGAGACTCTCGCTTCGTTTCCGTTTGCCGATTACACGCACGATAAAACACAGCCACCAATGATCCCGATAACTCGGGTGTACTTACGAAAACTAGATTACTATTCTTCCCTTCTTGTTGCTCGTCGATCACACGAATCGGCTTTATCACCGTTAATCGAATCACCGATGCTCGAATCGTGTATTTACTTATTTACTTAAGGACAAATTTCCTTGCTTAAGCGTGTAATTTCATTGCGAGGGTGGTACGTTGCATGTACGAGAACACGTATACGTAAATCCGAATTGCGCTACGTTATTTTATCCTAGACGATACTCAAATCTTTTATCACTCGGCTATAATCTTTATTCCGATGTCGGCTCCTCTCTTCCGTCGACTTTCGATCTTTAATCTTCCCTCGTTCGACAACTTCCGGACGTTCTTCCTTTCCTAAATCCACCACGATCGAACGCGAAGAGACGAGATCGACTGAACACTATCGATTACGATTTTAAGGATAAACACAGCCAGGATGAGTATAGGGGAGTGGGTTGTTGTTTCGCGACTTCTTTCAGGACTTTATCGTGAAATCGACGCATCGAACGATCGGGGACCGTCGTCGTCGTCGTCCTCGTTACTGTTGTTGCCGTTGTCGTTGACGTGTCTCGTTCCCTTGGCTTCTCGAGGGTAACTCAACGACAGGCACTCGCGAAAAATCGATGAGAACATTTGCCCGTGCCGATTTCACCGTTACTTGCCGCCCGATTCTATGCCGAGTATCCTGGATATTCCACTTTTACGCCTTATATCCACTTTAAGCGTATAACTCGACGATTCAATTCCGTCGTAACGATGATCGCGGTATCGTAGAGATTCTTGTTGGTACCGGCTAGATTCCAGGCGACGGCAGTCGCTGCTGATCCTTCCACATGGCTCGGTCGATCAATTGACAGCTATTGCAATTATGGCCATGGATCTATAAAAAAAAACAAGAGAAACAACCCCATTGGGTGGATTTTCTTGGGCGCTTTACGCTCGACGCGCGATCGATTCACCCTGTTGGACAACAATGTTTCCAGACGAGGAGACGACGTGCACCCACCGGATGAATAATTAAACGTGCGTGTCCGTTCCGATACCTCCGCGGGATACCGTCGTTTCCGTACCCTCGTTTCATGGAAAATTAACGAAATACCATTCGCCAAATACCTCCCAAATTCACCGCCCCTACGAGGGTATTTGTTGCTAGCGCGACCGAGAGTGCAACGGTGAAAAATGCATCGTGGATATCGTCCCTTCGGCACGAAGAAGTTTAATTTCTCGCGAATGGAACGAACAGGCGGTGGAAAAGGGTGAAAGAGGAGAACGAAGAGGAGAGGTGGCCGGAGAAAAGAGTCGAGGGATAAATTGAGAATGAGGCGGGGCTACCGGTGGCTCTTGCCACGAAATATTCCTAATTAAATTCGCTCGCTTAACGCCTCCATAAATTTGAGCAAAATTCGTGAGTAGGTGTACGCACGGCTCTAGTGGTCGAGGGTTTTCAATTCTATCCGCCATTGTTCAGAGATTTCGCCCCGTGCCAGTTCTTTCGCTACTTTTCCAGTCTTTTCACCCTATCGCGCTCGGTTTTGTTCTCCGCGCTCAAATTAATCTCTGGCGCTTAATAGTCTCGAGGTAAATTTAAGTTATCGCTCTCTTCTTTTTCGAGAACCGTCGAAGAAGAAGCGGCTCCTACCGAGAAGCCAGTTATCGGACGTTTTAAACAATTTGTCGCAAGCTCGCACAATTTCGAACGGCGAATCGGAGAAATTGCCACCATCGTTCTTCCCCCGAAAAAGACTTTTCTCTCTGCGCACACCTTCCGGAAGATCGCTCGACGGATGGCAGATATTTCTTGTAGCGAATAGCGAAATTGATGGACGAGGTGCGCTAAAGCGGTTACGTCGGACCACGGGGGGATTGCAACAATCCCGGAGATCCTCGGTGGTAACGCTCTCTACACGAGAAAATACGAGCCGAAACGACTGACGTGAATGCAATTACACGGCGGACCTCGTTGGCATAATTTGCGTTTCGCTCCGGAGAGCACGGAGCCGAGAATCCCGGGATAAATTCGCGTGTCACGGCTGCCGGGATCTCGTGAAAATTCTGCAACTTTTAAACGGCGCGATTGATCGTGAAGTCAGGGCTCTTAATGGTTTTTGCGCAATCGTGCACAATTAAGAGATAATCGTCCAAAGGTACAAATTTTTTAAGAAGCTACAGCTGCAACATTTTAACCCTTTGCCCTGCAACAACGAGGGGCTCTTGATGCGGTTGATGGAACAGGAAATTTTGAAGGGTCTCAAAAATGATCAAATTGAAAATATCAGTGGGACACGACACGATGAAGTTACTGCTATGTTATTAATATTGCGTTAAATTCTAAAATATAGCAGGAATCATTAACATATTTTTATTTTAGCAAATTAATTTTCAATTATTGCGGAGACAGTCACAAAAGAAACCGTAGGGCAAGGGATTGAGCGACTCTGACGATGGTGCAAAAATTTTTCCACGACACTTTGGCGAAATTTCACTGGTATAAGACAGAAAAGAAGCAATAACATCTACGAGAGGATTGCCCTGTTGAAGCTCCAATGAGATTTCTCGAGGTGGGGAATTTCGTTGTAAAAAAAATTGCAATTTGCTGTCCTCCGAGATCGCGAGGGAATCGTCGAACGGGAAATGGCAATTGAATCGAACCCGCCCGTCGATGGACCATTTCGTGGAAGGATTCCTCCCCTACCCGAAATTCAAATATCGAATCTTCTTACGGTAGATGGACATAAATCGTCGGGCCTATCGCGAGGCAGTATTTCCTTCCGGCCTGCCGCGTATTTTCCGATTTTAAAATCGTATCTCGAGTCGGCTCCCGATTCGCCGGACGGCCGTCATGGAAATGGAGGTCGATAGGTAGGAGAGTATCGAGCGAAACGATACGATAAATGCGACCGACCAGCCGGGAAATCGAGTCGTCGATAACGAACTTCCAAATCTCGGACACCTGGATGAATTCATGGAGGGTGAATGCATGAAATTTCCTCTCGAAGCGACAACCCGGCGATATTTCAAACGCGCAACTCGAAAATCCCGCTCTCGGCTGTCCCGGATAATTAACAATCCTAATCCCGCGATTTTCATGCCCATTGGCGACAATCGTTCCAACCGCCGTTGAATACTCCATTGTTGCGTTATCGAAAACGTTTGGAGATTCCTTCACGATTCCTTTCTCTCTTCGATTGCGCGTTCGCACTTGCACAATCGGGTCGCGCTGTTAACCGATGGATCGATTTATTAATCGTCGTGGAAACCAGTGAGCCTATCTGACAGAAGACGATTGAAACGGCTCCAGCTAGAACGCATTATCCGGTCATGACGAGGATGGATGGATTTACAATTAGTTGGCAGTCCCGTCACGATCTCGCCTCTCGCCGTTTCGAGGCGGGGAATCGCGACGGCTGTCGTTCCGACGGAAGCTTCAAACTTGATTAAACGACCACTGATTTAACGGGAACGATATAAAGCAGGAAGCTACCAAATAAACGGGATTAACGTCCTTCTCCGGCGTGCTCGTGAATGCCGGACAAAACGGCGTCCCGGGGTACGAGCACGAAAACCGTGAAACGGAAATGAGAAAAAACGGCCAACCCGCGCGGCTCCCACCGAAAGGGTGTGGTTGAATCAACGCCACCCAACTTACGTTCCCGGTTTTACACGCGAGATCGTTCCGTCCGTTGTCCGACACTTGGACACCGGACGATCGTTCTCGTAAAAAGTCTTTCTCTTTCCAGCCATTGTATATTTCCCTGACGTTTGTACAGACACCGACTCGACCCAAATTGTGGCCGCTTCGAAAACCCGGGGGGCGAATCCATCGACCTAAAAGGAGACTAGGGCGCGATTTCGTCGATACGTTGTCCCATCGTCGAGGCGAGGGGGCATTCTCCGCGATGCGGTCCGACGTGTGTCGAAAGGACAAAAGGGCGAGAAAGAGTGAGCGGTGCGGAAACGGAATTTCCGGGCCGCCGAGCCGGAGGGGCGGTGCAGACTAATGTTTGAATTATCGTTTCCCAGCTTCTGGAGGTCGTAGTGGGATGAATGTTTTTTTGTTTTAATCGTTGAAGAGTCTATTTTAAGATGCCGCCGCCCACAAATTTCTATCTTCATCCGTTTAATCGCAGGGTTCATTTTTCCGTCTCGGGACCGTTGTGAAAAAACTAATCGTTGCAGGATCATTTCAGTGGCGCGGATCGAAAGCCAAGAGTCCAAGGAATACGTGGTAAAAGTTTCATCGCGATCCGTCCAAAAACACGCGAGATATTTAATGTCAAAGTCGATGGTGTCCGATTTTTGGGAGCCCTTGGCGTGGGGTCAGGGCGGCCGGGGGGGCCGTGCAGGTCATAGTTCAAAAAATCGTATCTCCGCTTCTGGGGGTCGTAGAGGGATGAATGTTTTTTTGTTTTAATCGTTGAAGAGTCTATTTTAAGACGCTTCCACGCACAAGTTTCTATCTTCATCCGTTTAATCGCAGGGTTCATTTTTCCGTCTCGGGACCGTGGTGAAAAAACTAATCGTTGCAGGATCATTTCAGTGGCGCGGATCGAAAGCCAAGAGTCCAAGGAATACGTGGTAAAAGTTTCATCGCGATCCGTCCAAAAACACGCGAGATATTTAATGTCAAAGTCGATGGTGTCCGATTTTTGGGAGCCCTCGGCGAGGGGTCAGGGCGGCCGGGGGGGCCGTGCAGGTCATAGTTCAAAAAATCGTATCTCCGCTTCTGGGGGTCGTAGAGGGATGAATGTTTTTTTGTTTTAATCGTTGAAGAGTCTATTTTAAGATGCTTCCACGCACAAGTTTCTATCTTCATCCGTTTAATCGCAGGGTTCATTTTTCCGTCTCGGGACCGTGGTGAAAAAACTAATCGTTGCAGGATCATTTCAGTGGCGCGGATCGAAAGCCAAGAGTCCAAGGAATACGTGGTAAAAGTTTCATCGCGATCCGTCCAAAAACACGCGAGATATTTAATGTCAAAGTCGATGGTGTCCGATTTTTGGGAGCCCTCGGCGAGGGGTCAGGGCGGCCGGGGGGGCCGTGCAGGTCATAGTTCAAAAAATCGTATCTCCGCTTCTGGGGGTCGTAGAGGGATGAATGTTTTTTTGTTTTAATCGTTGAAGAGTCTATTTTAAGATGCTTCCACGCACAAGTTTCTATCTTCATCCGTTTAATCGCAGGGTTCATTTTTCCGTCTCGGGACCGTGGTGAAAAAACTAATCGTTGCAGGATCATTTCAGTGGCGCGGATCGAAAGCCAAGAGTCCAAGGAATACGTGGTAAAAGTTTCATCGCGATCCGTCCAAAAACACGCGAGATATTTAATGTCAAAGTCGATGGTGTCCGATTTTTGGGAGCCCTCGGCGAGGGGTCAGGGCGGCCGGGGGGGCCGTGCAGGTCATAGTTCAAAAAATCGTATCTCCGCTTCTGGGGGTCGTAGAGGGATGAATGTTTTTTTGTTTTAATCGTTGAAGAGTCTATTTTAAGATGCTTCCACGCACAAGTTTCTATCTTCATCCGTTTAATCGCAGGGTTCATTTTTCCGTCTCGGGACCGTTGTGAAAAAACTAATCGTTGTAGGATCATCTCAGTGGCGCGGATCGAAAGCCAAGAGTCCAAGGAATACGTGGTAAAAGTTTCATCGCGATCCGTCCAAAAACACGCGAGATATTTAATGTCAAAGTCGAGGGAGTCCGATTTTTGGGAGCCCTGGGCGAGCGGTCAGGGCGGCCGGGGGGGCCGTGCAGACTAATGTTTGAATATTCGTATCTCCGCTTCTGGGGGTCGTAGAGGGATGAATGTTTTTTTGTTTTAATCGTTGAAGAGTCTATTTTAAGATGCTTCCACGCACAAGTTTCTATCTTCATCCGTTTAATCGCAGGGTTCATTTTTCCGTCTCGGGACCGTTGTGAAAAAACTAATCGTTGCAGGATCATTTCAGTGGCGCGGATCGAAAGCCAAGAGTCCAAGGAATACGTGGTAAAAGTTTCATCGCGATCCGTCCAAAAACACGCGAGATATTTAATGTCAAAGTCGATGGTGTCCGATTTTTGGGAGCCCTTGGCGTGGGGTCAGGGCGGCCGGGGGGGCCGTGCAGGTCATAGTTCAAAAAATCGTATCTCCGCTTCTGGGGGTCGTAGAGGGATGAATGTTTTTTTGTTTTAATCGTTGAAGAGTCTATTTTAAGACGCTTCCACGCACAAGTTTCTATCTTCATCCGTTTAATCGCAGGGTTCATTTTTCCGTCTCGGGACCGTGGTGAAAAAACTAATCGTTGCAGGATCATTTCAGTGGCGCGGATCGAAAGCCAAGAGTCCAAGGAATACGTGGTAAAAGTTTCATCGCGATCCGTCCAAAAACACGCGAGATATTTAATGTCAAAGTCGATGGTGTCCGATTTTTGGGAGCCCTCGGCGAGGGGTCAGGGCGGCCGGGGGGGCCGTGCAGGTCATAGTTCAAAAAATCGTATCTCCGCTTCTGGGGGTCGTAGAGGGATGAATGTTTTTTTGTTTTAATCGTTGAAGAGTCTATTTTAAGATGCTTCCACGCACAAGTTTCTATCTTCATCCGTTTAATCGCAGGGTTCATTTTTCCGTCTCGGGACCGTGGTGAAAAAACTAATCGTTGCAGGATCATTTCAGTGGCGCGGATCGAAAGCCAAGAGTCCAAGGAATACGTGGTAAAAGTTTCATCGCGATCCGTCCAAAAACACGCGAGATATTTAATGTCAAAGTCGATGGTGTCCGATTTTTGGGAGCCCTCGGCGAGGGGTCAGGGCGGCCGGGGGGGCCGTGCAGGTCATAGTTCAAAAAATCGTATCTCCGCTTCTGGGGGTCGTAGAGGGATGAATGTTTTTTTGTTTTAATCGTTGAAGAGTCTATTTTAAGATGCTTCCACGCACAAGTTTCTATCTTCATCCGTTTAATCGCAGGGTTCATTTTTCCGTCTCGGGACCGTGGTGAAAAAACTAATCGTTGCAGGATCATTTCAGTGGCGCGGATCGAAAGCCAAGAGTCCAAGGAATACGTGGTAAAAGTTTCATCGCGATCCGTCCAAAAACACGCGAGATATTTAATGTCAAAGTCGATGGTGTCCGATTTTTGGGAGCCCTCGGCGAGGGGTCAGGGCGGCCGGGGGGGCCGTGCAGGTCATAGTTCAAAAAATCGTATCTCCGCTTCTGGGGGTCGTAGAGGGATGAATGTTTTTTTGTTTTAATCGTTGAAGAGTCTATTTTAAGATGCTTCCACGCACAAGTTTCTATCTTCATCCGTTTAATCGCAGGGTTCATTTTTCCGTCTCGGGACCGTTGTGAAAAAACTAATCGTTGTAGGATCATCTCAGTGGCGCGGATCGAAAGCCAAGAGTCCAAGGAATACGTGGTAAAAGTTTCATCGCGATCCGTCCAAAAACACGCGAGATATTTAATGTCAAAGTCGAGGGAGTCCGATTTTTGGGAGCCCTGGGCGAGCGGTCAGGGCGGCCGGGGGGGCCGTGCAGACTAATGTTTGAATATTCGTATCTCCGCTTCTGGGGGTCGTAGAGGGATGAATGTTTTTTTGTTTTAATCGTTGAAGAGTCTATTTTAAGATGCTTCCACGCACAAGTTTCTATCTTCATCCGTTTAATCGCAGGGTTCATTTTTCCGTCTCGGGACCGTTGTGAAAAAACTAATCGTTGCAGGATCATTTCAGTGGCGCGGATCGAAAGCCAAGAGTCCAAGGAATACGTGGTAAAAGTTTCATCGCGATCCGTCCAAAAACACGCGAGATATTTAATGTCAAAGTCGATGGTGTCCGATTTTTGGGAGCCCTTGGCGTGGGGTCAGGGCGGCCGGGGGGGCCGTGCAGGTCATAGTTCAAAAAATCGTATCTCCGCTTCTGGGGGTCGTAGAGGGATGAATGTTTTTTTGTTTTAATCGTTGAAGAGTCTATTTTAAGACGCTTCCACGCACAAGTTTCTATCTTCATCCGTTTAATCGCAGGGTTCATTTTTCCGTCTCGGGACCGTGGTGAAAAAACTAATCGTTGCAGGATCATTTCAGTGGCGCGGATCGAAAGCCAAGAGTCCAAGGAATACGTGGTAAAAGTTTCATCGCGATCCGTCCAAAAACACGCGAGATATTTAATGTCAAAGTCGATGGTGTCCGATTTTTGGGAGCCCTCGGCGAGGGGTCAGGGCGGCCGGGGGGGCCGTGCAGGTCATAGTTCAAAAAATCGTATCTCCGCTTCTGGGGGTCGTAGAGGGATGAATGTTTTTTTGTTTTAATCGTTGAAGAGTCTATTTTAAGATGCTTCCACGCACAAGTTTCTATCTTCATCCGTTTAATCGCAGGGTTCATTTTTCCGTCTCGGGACCGTGGTGAAAAAACTAATCGTTGCAGGATCATTTCAGTGGCGCGGATCGAAAGCCAAGAGTCCAAGGAATACGTGGTAAAAGTTTCATCGCGATCCGTCCAAAAACACGCGAGATATTTAATGTCAAAGTCGATGGTGTCCGATTTTTGGGAGCCCTCGGCGAGGGGTCAGGGCGGCCGGGGGGGCCGTGCAGGTCATAGTTCAAAAAATCGTATCTCCGCTTCTGGGGGTCGTAGAGGGATGAATGTTTTTTTGTTTTAATCGTTGAAGAGTCTATTTTAAGATGCTTCCACGCACAAGTTTCTATCTTCATCCGTTTAATCGCAGGGTTCATTTTTCCGTCTCGGGACCGTGGTGAAAAAACTAATCGTTGCAGGATCATTTCAGTGGCGCGGATCGAAAGCCAAGAGTCCAAGGAATACGTGGTAAAAGTTTCATCGCGATCCGTCCAAAAACACGCGAGATATTTAATGTCAAAGTCGATGGTGTCCGATTTTTGGGAGCCCTCGGCGAGGGGTCAGGGCGGCCGGGGGGGCCGTGCAGGTCATAGTTCAAAAAATCGTATCTCCGCTTCTGGGGGTCGTAGAGGGATGAATGTTTTTTTGTTTTAATCGTTGAAGAGTCTATTTTAAGATGCTTCCACGCACAAGTTTCTATCTTCATCCGTTTAATCGCAGGGTTCATTTTTCCGTCTCGGGACCGTTGTGAAAAAACTAATCGTTGTAGGATCATCTCAGTGGCGCGGATCGAAAGCCAAGAGTCCAAGGAATACGTGGTAAAAGTTTCATCGCGATCCGTCCAAAAACACGCGAGATATTTAATGTCAAAGTCGAGGGAGTCCGATTTTTGGGAGCCCTGGGCGAGCGGTCAGGGCGGCCGGGGGGGCCGTGCAGACTAATGTTTGAATATTCGTATCTCCGCTTCTGGGGGTCGTAGAGGGATGAATGTTTTTTTGTTTTAATCGTTGAAGAGTCTATTTTAAGATGCTTCCACGCACAAGTTTCTATCTTCATCCGTTTAATCGCAGGGTTCATTTTTCCGTCTCGGGACCGTTGTGAAAAAACTAATCGTTGCAGGATCATTTCAGTGGCGCGGATCGAAAGCCAAGAGTCCAAGGAATACGTGGTAAAAGTTTCATCGCGATCCGTCCAAAAACACGCGAGATATTTAATGTCAAAGTCGAGGGAGTCCGATTTTTGGGAGCCCTCGGCGAGGGGTCAGGGCGGCCGGGGGGGCCGTGCAGGTCATAGTTCAAAAAATCGTATCTCCGCTTCTGGGGGTCGTAGAGGGATGAATGTTTTTTTGTTTTAATCGTTGAAGAGTCTATTTTAAGATGCTTCCACGCACAAGTTTCTATCTTCATCCGTTTAATCGCAGGGTTCATTTTTCCGTCTCGGGACCGTTGTGAAAAAACTAATCGTTGCAGGATCATTTCAGTGGCGCGGATCGAAAGCCAAGAGTCCAAGGAATACGTGGTAAAAGTTTCATCGCGATCCGTCCAAAAACACGCGAGATATTTAATGTCAAAGTCGAGGGAGTCCGATTTTTGGGAGCCCTGGGCGAGGGGTCAGGGCGGCCGGGGGGGCCGTGCAGGTCATAGTTCAAAAAATCGTATCTCCGCTTCTGGGGGTCGTAGAGGGATGAATGTTTTTTTGTTTTAATCGTTGAAGAGTCTATTTTAAGACGCTTCCACGCACAAGTTTCTATCTTCATCCGTTTAATCGCAGGGTTCATTTTTCCGTCTCGGGACCGTGGTGAAAAAACTAATCGTTGCAGGATCATTTCAGTGGCGCGGATCGAAAGCCAAGAGTCCAAGGAATACGTGGTAAAAGTTTCATCGCGATCCGTCCAAAAACACGCGAGATATTTAATGTCAAAGTCGAGGGAGTCCGATTTTTGGGAGCCCTGGGCGAGCGGTCAGGGCGGCCGGGGGGGCCGTGCAGACTAATGTTTGAATATTCGTATCTCCGCTTCTGGGGGTCGTAGAGGGATGAATGTTTTTTTGTTTTAATCGTTGAAGAGTCTATTTTAAGATGCTTCCACGCACAAGTTTCTATCTTCATCCGTTTAATCGCAGGGTTCATTTTTCCGTCTCGGGACCGTTGTGAAAAAACTAATCGTTGCAGGATCATTTCAGTGGCGCGGATCGAAAGCCAAGAGTCCAAGGAATACGTGGTAAAAGTTTCATCGCGATCCGTCCAAAAACACGCGAGATATTTAATGTCAAAGTCGATGGTGTCCGATTTTTGGGAGCCCTCGGCGAGGGGTCAGGGCGGCCGGGGGGGCCGTGCAGGTCATAGTTCAAAAAATCGTATCTCCGCTTCTGGGGGTCGTAGAGGGATGAATGTTTTTTTGTTTTAATCGTTGAAGAGTCTATTTTAAGATGCTTCCACGCACAAGTTTCTATCTTCATCCGTTTAATCGCAGGGTTCATTTTTCCGTCTCGGGACCGTTGTGAAAAAACTAATCGTTGCAGGATCATTTCAGTGGCGCGGATCGAAAGCCAAGAGTCCAAGGAATACGTGGTAAAAGTTTCATCGCGATCCGTCCAAAAACACGCGAGATATTTAATGTCAAAGTCGAGGGAGTCCGATTTTTGGGAGCCCTGGGCGAGCGGTCAGGGCGGCCGGGGGGGCCGTGCAGACTAATGTTTGAATATTCGTATCTCCGCTTCTGGGGGTCGTAGAGGGATGAATGTTTTTTTGTTTTAATCGTTGAAGAGTCTATTTTAAGATGCTTCCACGCACAAGTTTCTATCTTCATCCGTTTAATCGCAGGGTTCATTTTTCCGTCTCGGGACCGTTGTGAAAAAACTAATCGTTGCAGGATCATTTCAGTGGCGCGGATCGAAAGCCAAGAGTCCAAGGAATACGTGGTAAAAGTTTCATCGCGATCCGTCCAAAAACACGCGAGATATTTAATGTCAAAGTCGAGGGAGTCCGATTTTTGGGAGCCCTGGGCGAGCGGTCAGGGCGGCCGGGGGGGCCGAGCAGACTAATGTTTGAATATTCGTATCTCCGCTTCTGGGGGTCGTAGAGGGATGAATGTTTTTTTGTTTTAATCGTTGAAGAGTCTATTTTAAGACGCTTCCACGCACAAGTTTCTATCTTCATCCGTTTAATCGCAGGGTTCATTTTTCCGTCTCGGGACCGTTGTGAAAAAACTAATCGTTGCAGGATCATTTCAGTGGCGCGGATCGAAAGCCAAGAGTCCAAGGAATACGTGGTAAAAGTTTCATCGCGATCCGTCCAAAAACACGCGAGATATTTAATGTCAAAGTCGAGGGAGTCCGATTTTTGGGAGCCCTCGGCGAGGGGTCAGGGCGGCCGGGGGGGCCGTGCAGGTCATAGTTCAAAAAATCGTATCTCCGCTTCTGGGGGTCGTAGAGGGATGAATGTTTTTTTGTTTTAATCGTTGAAGAGTCTATTTTAAGATGCTTCCACGCACAAGTTTCTATCTTCATCCGTTTAATCGCAGGGTTCATTTTTCCGTCTCGGGACCGTTGTGAAAAAACTAATCGTTGTAGGATCATCTCAGTGGCGCGGATCGAAAGCCAAGAGTCCAAGGAATACGTGGTAAAAGTTTCATCGCGATCCGTCCAAAAACACGCGAGATATTTAATGTCAAAGTCGATGGTGTCCGATTTTTGGGAGCCCTCGGCGAGGGGTCAGGGCGGCCGGGGGGGCCGTGCAGGTCATAGTTCAAAAAATCGTATCTCCGCTTCTGGGGGTCGTAGAGGGATGAATGTTTTTTTGTTTTAATCGTTGAAGAGTCTATTTTAAGACGCTTCCACGCACAAGTTTCTATCTTCATCCGTTTAATCGCAGGGTTCATTTTTCCGTCTCGGGACCGTTGTGAAAAAACTAATCGTTGTAGGATCATCTCAGTGGCGCGGATCGAAAGCCAAGAGTCCAAGGAATACGTGGTAAAAGTTTCATCGCGATCCGTCCAAAAACACGCGAGATATTTAATGTCAAAGTCGATGGTGTCCGATTTTTGGGAGCCCTCGGCGAGGGGTCAGGGCGGCCGGGGGGGCCGTGCAGGTCATAGTTCAAAAAATCGTATCTCCGCTTCTGGGGGTCGTAGAGGGATGAATGTTTTTTTGTTTTAATCGTTGAAGAGTCTATTTTAAGACGCTTCCACGCACAAGTTTCTATCTTCATCCGTTTAATCGCAGGGTTCATTTTTCCGTCTCGGGACCGTGGTGAAAAAACTAATCGTTGCAGGATCATTTCAGTGGCGCGGATCGAAAGCCAAGAGTCCAAGGAATACGTGGTAAAAGTTTCATCGCGATCCGTCCAAAAACACGCGAGATATTTAATGTCAAAGTCGAGGGTGTCCGATTTTTGGGAGCCCTCGGCGAGGGGTCAGGGCGGCCGGGGGGGCCGTGCAGGTCATAGTTCAAAAAATCGTATCTCCGCTTCTGGGGGTCGTAGAGGGATGAATGTTTTTTTGTTTTAATCGTTGAAGAGTCTATTTTAAGACGCTTCCACGCACAAGTTTCTATCTTCATCCGTTTAATCGCAGGGTTCATTTTTCCGTCTCGGGACCGTGGTGAAAAAACTAATCGTTGCAGGATCATTTCAGTGGCGCGGATCGAAAGCCAAGAGTCCAAGGAATACGTGGTAAAAGTTTCATCGCGATCCGTCCAAAAACACGCGAGATATTTAATGTCAAAGTCGAGGGAGTCCGATTTTTGGGAGCCCTCGGCGAGGGGTCAGGGCGGCCGGGGGGGCCGTGCAGGTCATAGTTCAAAAAATCCTATCTCCGCTTCTGGGGGTCGTAGAGGGATGAATGTTTTTTTGTTTTAATCGTTGAAGAGTCTATTTTAAGATGCTTCCACGCACAAGTTTCTATCTTCATCCGTTTAATCGCAGGGTTCATTTTTCCGTCTCGGGACCGTTGTGAAAAAACTAATCGTTGTAGGATCATCTCAGTGGCGCGGATCGAAAGCCAAGAGTCCAAGGAATACGTGGTAAAAGTTTCATCGCGATCCGTCCAAAAACACGCGAGATATTTAATGTCAAAGTCGAGGGTGTCCGATTTTTGAGAGCCCTTGGCGAGGGGTCAGGGCGGCCGGGGGGGCCGTGCAGGTCATAGTTCAAAAAATCGTATCTCCGCTTCTGGGGGTCGTAGAGGGATGAATGTTTTTTTGTTTTAATCGTTGAAGAGTCTATTTTAAGACGCTTCCACGCACAAGTTTCTATCTTCATCCGTTTAATCGCAGGGTTCATTTTTCCGTCTCGGGACCGTGGTGAAAAAACTAATCGTTGCAGGATCATTTCAGTGGCGCGGATCGAAAGCCAAGAGTCCAAGGAATACGTGGTAAAAGTTTCATCGCGATCCGTCCAAAAACACGCGAGATATTTAATGTCAAAGTCGAGGGTGTCCGATTTTTGAGAGCCCTTGGCGAGGGGTCAGGGCGGCCGGGGGGGCCGTGCAGGTCATAGTTCAAAAAATCGTATCTCCGCTTCTGGGGGTCGTAGAGGGATGAATGTTTTTTTGTTTTAATCGTTGAAGAGTCTATTTTAAGACGCTTCCACGCACAAGTTTCTATCTTCATCCGTTTAATCGCAGGGTTCATTTTTCCGTCTCGGGACCGTTGTGAAAAAACTAATCGTTGTAGGATCATCTCAGTGGCGCGGATCGAAAGCCAAGAGTCCAAGGAATACGTGGTAAAAGTTTCATCGCGATCCGTCCAAAAACACGCGAGATATTTAATGTCAAAGTCGAGGGAGTCCGATTTTTGGGAGCCCTCGGCGAGGGGTCAGGGCGGCCGGGGGGGCCGTGCAGGTCATAGTTCAAAAAATCGTATCTCCGCTTCTGGGGGTCGTAGAGGGATGAATGTTTTTTTGTTTTAATCGTTGAAGAGTCTATTTTAAGATGCTTCCACGCACAAGTTTCTATCTTCATCCGTTTAATCGCAGGGTTCATTTTTCCGTCTCGGGACCGTTGTGAAAAAACTAATCGTTGCAGGATCATTTCAGTGGCGCGGATCGAAAGCCAAGAGTCCAAGGAATACGTGGTAAAAGTTTCATCGCGATCCGTCCAAAAACACGCGAGATATTTAATGTCAAAGTCGAGGGAGTCCGATTTTTGGGAGCCCTCGGCGAGGGGTCAGGGCGGCCGGGGGGGCCGTGCAGGTCATAGTTCAAAAAATCGTATCTCCGCTTCTGGGGGTCGTAGAGGGATGAATGTTTTTTTGTTTTAATCGTTGAAGAGTCTATTTTAAGATGCTTCCACGCACAAGTTTCTATCTTCATCCGTTTAATCGCAGGGTTCATTTTTCCGTCTCGGGACCGTTGTGAAAAAACTAATCGTTGCAGGATCATTTCAGTGGCGCGGATCGAAAGCCAAGAGTCCAAGGAATACGTGGTAAAAGTTTCATCGCGATCCGTCCAAAAACACGCGAGATATTTAATGTCAAAGTCGAGGGAGTCCGATTTTTGGGAGCCCTCGGCGAGGGGTCAGGGCGGCCGGGGGGGCCGTGCAGGTCATAGTTCAAAAAATCGTATCTCCGCTTCTGGGGGTCGTAGAGGGATGAATGTTTTTTTGTTTTAATCGTTGAAGAGTCTATTTTAAGACGCTTCCACGCACAAGTTTCTATCTTCATCCGTTTAATCGCAGGGTTCATTTTTCCGTCTCGGGACCGTTGTGAAAAAACTAATCGTTGTAGGATCATCTCAGTGGCGCGGATCGAAAGCCAAGAGTCCAAGGAATACGTGGTAAAAGTTTCATCGCGATCCGTCCAAAAACACGCGAGATATTTAATGTCAAAGTCGAGGGAGTCCGATTTTTGGGAGCCCTCGGCGAGGGGTCAGGGCGGCCGGGGGGGCCGTGCAGGTCATAGTTCAAAAAATCGTATCTCCGCTTCTGGGGGTCGTAGAGGGATGAATGTTTTTTTGTTTTAATCGTTGAAGAGTCTATTTTAAGATGCTTCCACGCACAAGTTTCTATCTTCATCCGTTTAATCGCAGGGTTCATTTTTCCGTCTCGGGACCGTTGTGAAAAAACTAATCGTTGCAGGATCATTTCAGTGGCGCGGATCGAAAGCCAAGAGTCCAAGGAATACGTGGTAAAAGTTTCATCGCGATCCGTCCAAAAACACGCGAGATATTTAATGTCAAAGTCGAGGGAGTCCGATTTTTGGGAGCCCTCGGCGAGGGGTCAGGGCGGCCGGGGGGGCCGTGCAGGTCATAGTTCAAAAAATCGTATCTCCGCTTCTGGGGGTCGTAGAGGGATGAATGTTTTTTTGTTTTAATCGTTGAAGAGTCTATTTTAAGATGCTTCCACGCACAAGTTTCTATCTTCATCCGTTTAATCGCAGGGTTCATTTTTCCGTCTCGGGACCGTTGTGAAAAAACTAATCGTTGTAGGATCATCTCAGTGGCGCGGATCGAAAGCCAAGAGTCCAAGGAATACGTGGTAAAAGTTTCATCGCGATCCGTCCAAAAACACGCGAGATATTTAATGTCAAAGTCGAGGGTGTCCGATTTTTGAGAGCCCATGGCGAGGGGTCAGGGCGGCCGGGGGGGCCGTGCAGGTCATAGTTCAAAAAATCGTATCTCCGCTTCTGGGGGTCGTAGAGGGATGAATGTTTTTTTGTTTTAATCGTTGAAGAGTCTATTTTAAGACGCTTCCACGCACAAGTTTCTATCTTCATCCGTTTAATCGCAGGGTTCATTTTTCCGTCTCGGGACCGTTGTGAAAAAACTAATCGTTGCAGGATCATTTCAGTGGCGCGGATCGAAAGCCAAGAGTCCAAGGAATACGTGGTAAAAGTTTCATCGCGATCCGTCCAAAAACACGCGAGATATTTAATGTCAAAGTCGAGGGAGTCCGATTTTTGGGAGCCCTCGGCGAGGGGTCAGGGCGGCCGGGGGGGCCGTGCAGGTCATAGTTCAAAAAATCGTATCTCCGCTTCTGGGGGTCGTAGAGGGATGAATGTTTTTTTGTTTTAATCGTTGAAGAGTCTATTTTAAGACGCTTCCACGCACAAGTTTCTATCTTCATCCGTTTAATCGCAGGGTTCATTTTTCCGTCTCGGGACCGTTGTGAAAAAACTAATCGTTGCAGGATCATTTCAGTGGCGCGGATCGAAAGCCAAGAGTCCAAGGAATACGTGGTAAAAGTTTCATCGCGATCCGTCCAAAAACACGCGAGATATTTAATGTCAAAGTCGAGGGAGTCCGATTTTTGGGAGCCCTGGGCGAGGGGTCAGGGCGGCCGGGGGGGCCGTGCAGGTCATAGTTCAAAAAATCGTATCTCCGCTTCTGGGGGTCGTAGAGGGATGAATGTTTTTTTGTTTTAATCGTTGAAGAGTCTATTTTAAGATGCTTCCACGCACAAGTTTCTATCTTCATCCGTTTAATCGCAGGGTTCATTTTTCCGTCTCGGGACCGTTGTGAAAAAACTAATCGTTGCAGGATCATTTCAGTGGCGCGGATCGAAAGCCAAGAGTCCAAGGAATACGTGGTAAAAGTTTCATCGCGATCCGTCCAAAAACACGCGAGATATTTAATGTCAAAGTCGAGGGAGTCCGATTTTTGGGAGCCCTGGGCGAGGGGTCAGGGCGGCCGGGGGGGCCGTGCAGGTCATAGTTCAAAAAATCGTATCTCCGCTTCTGGGGGTCGTAGAGGGATGAATGTTTTTTTGTTTTAATCGTTGAAGAGTCTATTTTAAGATGCTTCCACGCACAAGTTTCTATCTTCATCCGTTTAATCGCAGGGTTCATTTTTCCGTCTCGGGACCGTTGTGAAAAAACTAATCGTTGTAGGATCATCTCAGTGGCGCGGATCGAAAGCCAAGAGTCCAAGGAATACGTGGTAAAAGTTTCATCGCGATCCGTCCAAAAACACGCGAGATATTTAATGTCAAAGTCGAGGGAGTCCGATTTTTGGGAGCCCTGGGCGAGGGGTCAGGGCGGCCGGGGGGGCCGTGCAGGTCATAGTTCAAAAAATCGTATCTCCGCTTCTGGGGGTCGTAGAGGGATGAATGTTTTTTTGTTTTAATCGTTGAAGAGTCTATTTTAAGATGCTTCCACGCACAAGTTTCTATCTTCATCCGTTTAATCGCAGGGTTCATTTTTCCGTCTCGGGACCGTTGTGAAAAAACTAATCGTTGCAGGATCATTTCAGTGGCGCGGATCGAAAGCCAAGAGTCCAAGGAATACGTGGTAAAAGTTTCATCGCGATCCGTCCAAAAACACGCGAGATATTTAATGTCAAAGTCGAGGGAGTCCGATTTTTGGGAGCCCTCGGCGAGGGGTCAGGGCGGCCGGGGGGGCCGTGCAGGTCATAGTTCAAAAAATCGTATCTCCGCTTCTGGGGGTCGTAGAGGGATGAATGTTTTTTTGTTTTAATCGTTGAAGAGTCTATTTTAAGATGCTTCCACGCACAAGTTTCTATCTTCATCCGTTTAATCGCAGGGTTCATTTTTCCGTCTCGGGACCGTTGTGAAAAAACTAATCGTTGTAGGATCATCTCAGTGGCGCGGATCGAAAGCCAAGAGTCCAAGGAATACGTGGTAAAAGTTTCATCGCGATCCGTCCAAAAACACGCGAGATATTTAATGTCAAAGTCGAGGGTGTCCGATTTTTGAGAGCCCTTGGCGAGGGGTCAGGGCGGCCGGGGGGGCCGTGCAGGTCATAGTTCAAAAAATCGTATCTCCGCTTCTGGGGGTCGTAGAGGGATGAATGTTTTTTTGTTTTAATCGTTGAAGAGTCTATTTTAAGACGCTTCCACGCACAAGTTTCTATCTTCATCCGTTTAATCGCAGGGTTCATTTTTCCGTCTCGGGACCGTTGTGAAAAAACTAATCGTTGCAGGATCATTTCAGTGGCGCGGATCGAAAGCCAAGAGTCCAAGGAATACGTGGTAAAAGTTTCATCGCGATCCGTCCAAAAACACGCGAGATATTTAATGTCAAAGTCGAGGGAGTCCGATTTTTGGGAGCCCTCGGCGAGGGGTCAGGGCGGCCGGGGGGGCCGTGCAGGTCATAGTTCAAAAAATCGTATCTCCGCTTCTGGGGGTCGTAGAGGGATGAATGTTTTTTTGTTTTAATCGTTGAAGAGTCTATTTTAAGACGCTTCCACGCACAAGTTTCTATCTTCATCCGTTTAATCGCAGGGTTCATTTTTCCGTCTCGGGACCGTTGTGAAAAAACTAATCGTTGCAGGATCATTTCAGTGGCGCGGATCGAAAGCCAAGAGTCCAAGGAATACGTGGTAAAAGTTTCATCGCGATCCGTCCAAAAACACGCGAGATATTTAATGTCAAAGTCGAGGGAGTCCGATTTTTGGGAGCCCTGGGCGAGGGGTCAGGGCGGCCGGGGGGGCCGTGCAGGTCATAGTTCAAAAAATCGTATCTCCGCTTCTGGGGGTCGTAGAGGGATGAATGTTTTTTTGTTTTAATCGTTGAAGAGTCTATTTTAAGATGCTTCCACGCACAAGTTTCTATCTTCATCCGTTTAATCGCAGGGTTCATTTTTCCGTCTCGGGACCGTTGTGAAAAAACTAATCGTTGCAGGATCATTTCAGTGGCGCGGATCGAAAGCCAAGAGTCCAAGGAATACGTGGTAAAAGTTTCATCGCGATCCGTCCAAAAACACGCGAGATATTTAATGTCAAAGTCGAGGGAGTCCGATTTTTGGGAGCCCTCGGCGAGGGGTCAGGGCGGCCGGGGGGGCCGTGCAGGTCATAGTTCAAAAAATCGTATCTCCGCTTCTGGGGGTCGTAGAGGGATGAATGTTTTTTTGTTTTAATCGTTGAAGAGTCTATTTTAAGATGCTTCCACGCACAAGTTTCTATCTTCATCCGTTTAATCGCAGGGTTCATTTTTCCGTCTCGGGACCGTTGTGAAAAAACTAATCGTTGTAGGATCATCTCAGTGGCGCGGATCGAAAGCCAAGAGTCCAAGGAATACGTGGTAAAAGTTTCATCGCGATCCGTCCAAAAACACGCGAGATATTTAATGTCAAAGTCGAGGGTGTCCGATTTTTGAGAGCCCTTGGCGAGGGGTCAGGGCGGCCGGGGGGGCCGTGCAGGTCATAGTTCAAAAAATCGTATCTCCGCTTCTGGGGGTCGTAGAGGGATGAATGTTTTTTTGTTTTAATCGTTGAAGAGTCTATTTTAAGACGCTTCCACGCACAAGTTTCTATCTTCATCCGTTTAATCGCAGGGTTCATTTTTCCGTCTCGGGACCGTTGTGAAAAAACTAATCGTTGCAGGATCATTTCAGTGGCGCGGATCGAAAGCCAAGAGTCCAAGGAATACGTGGTAAAAGTTTCATCGCGATCCGTCCAAAAACACGCGAGATATTTAATGTCAAAGTCGAGGGAGTCCGATTTTTGGGAGCCCTCGGCGAGGGGTCAGGGCGGCCGGGGGGGCCGTGCAGGTCATAGTTCAAAAAATCGTATCTCCGCTTCTGGGGGTCGTAGAGGGATGAATGTTTTTTTGTTTTAATCGTTGAAGAGTCTATTTTAAGACGCTTCCACGCACAAGTTTCTATCTTCATCCGTTTAATCGCAGGGTTCATTTTTCCGTCTCGGGACCGTTGTGAAAAAACTAATCGTTGCAGGATCATTTCAGTGGCGCGGATCGAAAGCCAAGAGTCCAAGGAATACGTGGTAAAAGTTTCATCGCGATCCGTCCAAAAACACGCGAGATATTTAATGTCAAAGTCGAGGGAGTCCGATTTTTGGGAGCCCTGGGCGAGGGGTCAGGGCGGCCGGGGGGGCCGTGCAGGTCATAGTTCAAAAAATCGTATCTCCGCTTCTGGGGGTCGTAGAGGGATGAATGTTTTTTTGTTTTAATCGTTGAAGAGTCTATTTTAAGATGCTTCCACGCACAAGTTTCTATCTTCATCCGTTTAATCGCAGGGTTCATTTTTCCGTCTCGGGACCGTTGTGAAAAAACTAATCGTTGCAGGATCATTTCAGTGGCGCGGATCGAAAGCCAAGAGTCCAAGGAATACGTGGTAAAAGTTTCATCGCGATCCGTCCAAAAACACGCGAGATATTTAATGTCAAAGTCGAGGGAGTCCGATTTTTGGGAGCCCTGGGCGAGGGGTCAGGGCGGCCGGGGGGGCCGTGCAGGTCATAGTTCAAAAAATCGTATCTCCGCTTCTGGGGGTCGTAGAGGGATGAATGTTTTTTTGTTTTAATCGTTGAAGAGTCTATTTTAAGATGCTTCCACGCACAAGTTTCTATCTTCATCCGTTTAATCGCAGGGTTCATTTTTCCGTCTCGGGACCGTTGTGAAAAAACTAATCGTTGCAGGATCATTTCAGTGGCGCGGATCGAAAGCCAAGAGTCCAAGGAATACGTGGTAAAAGTTTCATCGCGATCCGTCCAAAAACACGCGAGATATTTAATGTCAAAGTCGAGGGAGTCCGATTTTTGGGAGCCCTCGGCGAGGGGTCAGGGCGGCCGGGGGGGCCGTGCAGGTCATAGTTCAAAAAATCGTATCTCCGCTTCTGGGGGTCGTAGAGGGATGAATGTTTTTTTGTTTTAATCGTTGAAGAGTCTATTTTAAGATGCTTCCACGCACAAGTTTCTATCTTCATCCGTTTAATCGCAGGGTTCATTTTTCCGTCTCGGGACCGTTGTGAAAAAACTAATCGTTGCAGGATCATTTCAGTGGCGCGGATCGAAAGCCAAGAGTCCAAGGAATACGTGGTAAAAGTTTCATCGCGATCCGTCCAAAAACACGCGAGATATTTAATGTCAAAGTCGAGGGAGTCCGATTTTTGGGAGCCCTCGGCGAGGGGTCAGGGCGGCCGGGGGGGCCGTGCAGGTCATAGTTCAAAAAATCGTATCTCCGCTTCTGGGGGTCGTAGAGGGATGAATGTTTTTTTGTTTTAATCGTTGAAGAGTCTATTTTAAGACGCTTCCACGCACAAGTTTCTATCTTCATCCGTTTAATCGCAGGGTTCATTTTTCCGTCTCGGGACCGTTGTGAAAAAACTAATCGTTGTAGGATCATCTCAGTGGCGCGGATCGAAAGCCAAGAGTCCAAGGAATACGTGGTAAAAGTTTCATCGCGATCCGTCCAAAAACACGCGAGATATTTAATGTCAAAGTCGAGGGAGTCCGATTTTTGGGAGCCCTGGGCGAGGGGTCAGGGCGGCCGGGGGGGCCGTGCAGGTCATAGTTCAAAAAATCGTATCTCCGCTTCTGGGGGTCGTAGAGGGATGAATGTTTTTTTGTTTTAATCGTTGAAGAGTCTATTTTAAGATGCTTCCACGCACAAGTTTCTATCTTCATCCGTTTAATCGCAGGGTTCATTTTTCCGTCTCGGGACCGTTGTGAAAAAACTAATCGTTGCAGGATCATTTCAGTGGCGCGGATCGAAAGCCAAGAGTCCAAGGAATACGTGGTAAAAGTTTCATCGCGATCCGTCCAAAAACACGCGAGATATTTAATGTCAAAGTCGAGGGAGTCCGATTTTTGGGAGCCCTCGGCGAGGGGTCAGGGCGGCCGGGGGGGCCGTGCAGGTCATAGTTCAAAAAATCGTATCTCCGCTTCTGGGGGTCGTAGAGGGATGAATGTTTTTTTGTTTTAATCGTTGAAGAGTCTATTTTAAGATGCTTCCACGCACAAGTTTCTATCTTCATCCGTTTAATCGCAGGGTTCATTTTTCCGTCTCGGGACCGTTGTGAAAAAACTAATCGTTGTAGGATCATCTCAGTGGCGCGGATCGAAAGCCAAGAGTCCAAGGAATACGTGGTAAAAGTTTCATCGCGATCCGTCCAAAAACACGCGAGATATTTAATGTCAAAGTCGAGGGTGTCCGATTTTTGAGAGCCCTTGGCGAGGGGTCAGGGCGGCCGGGGGGGCCGTGCAGGTCATAGTTCAAAAAATCGTATCTCCGCTTCTGGGGGTCGTAGAGGGATGAATGTTTTTTTGTTTTAATCGTTGAAGAGTCTATTTTAAGACGCTTCCACGCACAAGTTTCTATCTTCATCCGTTTAATCGCAGGGTTCATTTTTCCGTCTCGGGACCGTTGTGAAAAAACTAATCGTTGCAGGATCATTTCAGTGGCGCGGATCGAAAGCCAAGAGTCCAAGGAATACGTGGTAAAAGTTTCATCGCGATCCGTCCAAAAACACGCGAGATATTTAATGTCAAAGTCGAGGGAGTCCGATTTTTGGGAGCCCTCGGCGAGGGGTCAGGGCGGCCGGGGGGGCCGTGCAGGTCATAGTTCAAAAAATCGTATCTCCGCTTCTGGGGGTCGTAGAGGGATGAATGTTTTTTTGTTTTAATCGTTGAAGAGTCTATTTTAAGACGCTTCCACGCACAAGTTTCTATCTTCATCCGTTTAATCGCAGGGTTCATTTTTCCGTCTCGGGACCGTTGTGAAAAAACTAATCGTTGCAGGATCATTTCAGTGGCGCGGATCGAAAGCCAAGAGTCCAAGGAATACGTGGTAAAAGTTTCATCGCGATCCGTCCAAAAACACGCGAGATATTTAATGTCAAAGTCGAGGGAGTCCGATTTTTGGGAGCCCTGGGCGAGGGGTCAGGGCGGCCGGGGGGGCCGTGCAGGTCATAGTTCAAAAAATCGTATCTCCGCTTCTGGGGGTCGTAGAGGGATGAATGTTTTTTTGTTTTAATCGTTGAAGAGTCTATTTTAAGATGCTTCCACGCACAAGTTTCTATCTTCATCCGTTTAATCGCAGGGTTCATTTTTCCGTCTCGGGACCGTTGTGAAAAAACTAATCGTTGCAGGATCATTTCAGTGGCGCGGATCGAAAGCCAAGAGTCCAAGGAATACGTGGTAAAAGTTTCATCGCGATCCGTCCAAAAACACGCGAGATATTTAATGTCAAAGTCGAGGGAGTCCGATTTTTGGGAGCCCTCGGCGAGGGGTCAGGGCGGCCGGGGGGGCCGTGCAGGTCATAGTTCAAAAAATCGTATCTCCGCTTCTGGGGGTCGTAGAGGGATGAATGTTTTTTTGTTTTAATCGTTGAAGAGTCTATTTTAAGATGCTTCCACGCACAAGTTTCTATCTTCATCCGTTTAATCGCAGGGTTCATTTTTCCGTCTCGGGACCGTTGTGAAAAAACTAATCGTTGTAGGATCATCTCAGTGGCGCGGATCGAAAGCCAAGAGTCCAAGGAATACGTGGTAAAAGTTTCATCGCGATCCGTCCAAAAACACGCGAGATATTTAATGTCAAAGTCGAGGGTGTCCGATTTTTGAGAGCCCTTGGCGAGGGGTCAGGGCGGCCGGGGGGGCCGTGCAGGTCATAGTTCAAAAAATCGTATCTCCGCTTCTGGGGGTCGTAGAGGGATGAATGTTTTTTTGTTTTAATCGTTGAAGAGTCTATTTTAAGACGCTTCCACGCACAAGTTTCTATCTTCATCCGTTTAATCGCAGGGTTCATTTTTCCGTCTCGGGACCGTTGTGAAAAAACTAATCGTTGCAGGATCATTTCAGTGGCGCGGATCGAAAGCCAAGAGTCCAAGGAATACGTGGTAAAAGTTTCATCGCGATCCGTCCAAAAACACGCGAGATATTTAATGTCAAAGTCGAGGGAGTCCGATTTTTGGGAGCCCTCGGCGAGGGGTCAGGGCGGCCGGGGGGGCCGTGCAGGTCATAGTTCAAAAAATCGTATCTCCGCTTCTGGGGGTCGTAGAGGGATGAATGTTTTTTTGTTTTAATCGTTGAAGAGTCTATTTTAAGACGCTTCCACGCACAAGTTTCTATCTTCATCCGTTTAATCGCAGGGTTCATTTTTCCGTCTCGGGACCGTTGTGAAAAAACTAATCGTTGCAGGATCATTTCAGTGGCGCGGATCGAAAGCCAAGAGTCCAAGGAATACGTGGTAAAAGTTTCATCGCGATCCGTCCAAAAACACGCGAGATATTTAATGTCAAAGTCGAGGGAGTCCGATTTTTGGGAGCCCTGGGCGAGGGGTCAGGGCGGCCGGGGGGGCCGTGCAGGTCATAGTTCAAAAAATCGTATCTCCGCTTCTGGGGGTCGTAGAGGGATGAATGTTTTTTTGTTTTAATCGTTGAAGAGTCTATTTTAAGATGCTTCCACGCACAAGTTTCTATCTTCATCCGTTTAATCGCAGGGTTCATTTTTCCGTCTCGGGACCGTTGTGAAAAAACTAATCGTTGCAGGATCATTTCAGTGGCGCGGATCGAAAGCCAAGAGTCCAAGGAATACGTGGTAAAAGTTTCATCGCGATCCGTCCAAAAACACGCGAGATATTTAATGTCAAAGTCGAGGGAGTCCGATTTTTGGGAGCCCTCGGCGAGGGGTCAGGGCGGCCGGGGGGGCCGTGCAGGTCATAGTTAAAAAAATCGTATCTCCGCTTCTGGGGGTCGTAGAGGGATGAATGTTTTTTTGTTTTAATCGTTGAAGAGTCTATTTTAAGACGCTTCCACGCACAAGTTTCTATCTTCATCCGTTTAATCGCAGGGTTCATTTTTCCGTCTCGGGACCGTGGTGAAAAAACTAATCGTTGCAGGATCATTTTAGTGGTCACCGGGCACGCACGTCCGTGCGGACGTTATCGTACCTGAACACCCTTCCACCTTCCTCGCCCTTTTAACCCGCTTTATCGCCAGGTTTCCTGGTCAGCCGGCCACTCTTCGTCCTTCGGCCTCGAAATTCCAGGGAATTCCGATGATCCGAAGAAGTCCCGTATTCTTTGAGACTCCCCGACGCTCTGGGAAGCATCGATAACAAACGGGATAGGAAGTAAGTTATTTCTAAGTCATAAATTATTTCCGTATTCCCGTTGCCACGCGATTCCAGCGAGCCCCGATTATCGCAACCGCGCCTCAAGTTCCCGTTAGTATCCGAGCCGTTGATTTTTCCTGGGGGAAGGGATTGAAGTTCCGCGGGTCGGGAAACAGGGTGGATCGTCGGGGGTTGGAGCGGGATGGAGCTCTCGTCGGAGCGGGCTCTTTCCGAAAATCGTGTCTTCCGCACGTCCCAGTCCGTCTTTGTTACTCCCGCGGGAAGTCGGTGTGGAGGTAGTATTGATCACTCCCACGCTGCGCCCACTTCCACCCTCGACGTCCTCCGACCTCCGTTCACCATCCTCCGTCCTGGATCCTCCGTCCTCTGTTCTTCGTCCTCCGCTTTCCGCTCTCTGTCGCTCGGCCCCGCTCCGTCCTCGGCCCGTCCTTTCCGATCGCGCCGCAGAGCACACGATCTCATCCAGGAACCGAGAATCCTTCTCGAGAATCGACCTCACCTCTTGGGAACTGTCCTTCGAATTCAGCCTCCTCTCCGCTCGCGAATTCATTCTCGGAAAATTTAATAGCATCTCGGAAACAAAGGCGCGCGACACCGTTAATTTTACAACCGAGAAAAAATATTTAATCAGAGGCGAATTAACTCGACGCGAAACGGCAAGGGGAATCGCGTAGCGGCGCACAGGGCAGAAGTGCAGGTAAGAGGGAAAAATTCTCGGCCTTTTCGCGACTCGTTGCTCAGTTTTTTCATAAACCTTTTTGGCATTTCGCGGCCGGCGAAGTGGCGCACGTAAAATCCCTTTACAGGCGAAAGTTTCGGCGAGATCGCGATATAGGCCGAGTTCTCGCAACAAAACTGCGAGGTATGCCGAGGATCCGCGAATGCGAGAACACGGATTAACGATTATTTAGCGACAAAGACCGGGCAATGCCAACAGATACGCCGATTTGTCCGCTATCTAGACCGATGAACGGTTCGGGGGATGAAATTCCCGAAAGAGATAAAAGGAGAAGATCCGAGGATTATTTGCGGCTTAACTCCGCCTCTGGACTTTCAAAGATCGTCGTTATTTTGTCATTAATAAAGAGCGTATTGCCGAAACGACAAACCGATGTTAACGGGAAATCCGATGGAAAGCACCGACGACAGAATCGCAGGAGCAAGTAATTTACGGGTCTCGTCGGCGAGGATGAATTCCGCGAGCTGTTTCGGCACTCGGGCCATTGGAGAATCGCCAAACTCGGTGCCAATTACAGAAGCCCGAAATTTCCTCGTGTCTCATTAACCTACGTTCCAAATTGATTTGTCGCAGATCCCCCTTGCGATATGAAAGACGGACGTCTCGAAACGGCGACGGAAGGGTCTGCATTTTTAACGTTACACCCAGCAGACCTCCCTTTCGCGGCTGAGACGTTACGGGAACAACAATGGAAGAAGTGATTTCTCTCAGGGGTGTGGACTGCACGTAACTGTGAACTCTACACCTGTTGCCATTGATAATGGACTTTCGCGAGTGACATTCCTTCTTCTTTGCAATTCGCAGATGCACACGAGGGTCTCTCTCCTTCCGCTCGAACAAAACGTAACGCTCTGTCATCCATAAAACACCCCCTCGGTCGTTCGAGAGGAGATCATTCGCCGCGCTGATCTTTCGATTCATCCTTGAAGCGATAACTTCAATTAACGTCGAGCATCGCCGTCGAGTGCCCTTTGACCCTGTAACCCAGAAGCAAGCGACTTCCGGGGGCACGTTTTCTAACGTCACATTGCTTACTTCGACGTGTTCCCGTACACGAGCGAAATTTGGCCCATCAATTTCAGCGGAGCCTATATTAAAGGGTGGCGCATCCCGGGTAGCGGAGTGGCAGGTCGAATTTAGGACAGCGTCTTCGGCATCCGTCGTCGCGACGAGGAAGATTCCCTCGGTCCTCGCGGATCGTTGGACCGTCGACGTATTTACGTACGTCGAGTGTCTCGGTGAAATCGTCACGAGCACGTGCACGTGCGTGTGTATGAGTTTATCTACCTCGATAGGTGTATGCGCGAAGATATCCTAGGAGGGTACGTGTGTGCGTACGCGTGCGCACCCTACTATCCAGGTTCACGTCCTACTTACGATATTGAACTGCAGGAGGGCAGACCATTCCGCGAACCATTTCTGCCATTCACTCGCTTTATCTATGAATACACTCCAAAGACAACGATGCGTCGGCTCGATTTCCACGAATGGAGAAAAAGATTCTCAAAGAGAATCCGAGGGGTGGGAAGAGCAACAGATTACATCCCTCCCGCGTATCGTGCATCTCTCGAGGGTTAGTTAGGATGATCGTGTTAATTCAACGACGGGCATATTCGCGCGCAATCTACTGTACATTTTTAATTTAAGTGTCCCTCGAGGAAAGGAAAAAAAAAAGTGAGGAGAAAAAGTTCGTCGAGATCGTGCCAGAGAGAAATTTCGTCCTCGCGCACTTGAAGCCGACGGCGAGGCGAGAGACTTTCCAATGAAATATTAGCGATACTCGAGGGAATCGTTAAAATAATTGTACCAATTACCAGGCAGGTGCATCCACGAGGGTGGCGGAGGGTTTTTGCCTCAGGGAGATTTCGATAACGCGAAAGGGATAGTTGAATGCCGGCCAACTAAAGCTGTACGGTCATCCTTCCTGCGGAAAGACACCCCTGTAATCGACCGAGACACAATGGACAGCCTCGCGGAACCCTCGATACTTCGTACGTCCAGAAAACTTCAAACCCACCATTTTTCCGTCCCGTTATTACTTCTACCTTTACGCTTCTTCCTCGCGCTTCGCTGAGAACGCGATCGATCATGAGAATCGCTGTCTGGATGAATTTAATCGGATGCGATCGGCAGGAAAGCGTTTAACCGAGGAAAATGAACGAGCCGTCGTCGTTTCTTCTCATTTGCATTCACGGTCTGGAATCCGTCTTTCGAGATGATCGATCGGGAAACGGCCGGTCAGCAACCCTCCCTGGAAATATTCGCAATTTGTCAGAGCGAACATTTCGACCGGACACCTTCGAAATTTCGACGGAAAGAGGGTTCGAGGGATACCCAACACCCGGTTTGTCGTTCGACGGAGAAACTCGTTGTTTCACGGCCAATCCATTTATCCGAAAAATTAATCGTCCATCGCGTGACCGAACCTTCCGGCGTGAAAGGCGTGGAGACACGTGAACCTCGAGAAGAGGAGGAGGCGCGAGTTCGAACGCCGAAGACAGACGTTGCCGGACAACGAAGGGGATGGCGGAGGGGTAACAAGGGTAAAACCGACAGGGAGATGCATCACGCGGAAGCACCATTGTCACTGGTTATCGGGCGAATAAATCAAGCCTATTTAAAGGGAGCTACCCTCTTTCGGCAAGGCCTAGCCGCTCGAGAAACGAAATTGCCTCGAATACCGTCGACGTGACGAGGCCGCTCGTTTGTCGTCGTCGTCGTCGAGCACGGCCGTTTCTCGATACCGAGGTCCCTCTCTCTCCTTTTGTCCGTCTCCCGAGGGAAATGAAAAAATCTTTTTCGAACGTGCTTCAACCTAGACGGAACGTCGATACGTTTGTCGTTCGCGACGGGTCGCTTTGAAAGTCGAGCTTTTCGAAGGATTTCGGCTGGCAAGATTTTCTACTCGAAGATTCGTCCCACTGGCGATCGCCAGGGCTCCTCGACCGAAGCCAGGGTTCGATCGTACGAATCGAGGAAGAGAAGGGAGGTTGTGGAAACTGCTCGGTGAAATATCATGGGCATTTGTCAAATGGACCATTCCGCGCATATTTCCACGAGAATTCATCGTGCACCCTCTCTCAATGGCCTTAAATAAATAATTTTTGTCAAATTTCTACTTCGCCAGTCTGTTTTCCGGAGGATCGTTTAGAAGGAAAAATAGGGGTGATGAAAAAACGGAGAGATCGGTTAGACGAGCGAAAAATTAGTTCACGAGGGTGCAACGACTTCGCGCGTCAATGAATGATCCTTAAGCCCTCGCATCGTTGATGAGAAGGGAAAATAGCAGGTTGGCAGACGGTTGAAAGGGTCAAGTCTAAAATTACGTTATCGCCCGAGCGTGGGCGGCAGGCTTTGCAGGGTGGACAAATCGGGGGAGAAAAAATTCATTTTCAGTCTCACGCGACTATCTGTCTCTTCGAGGGGGAGACACGCGCGTTTTGTCTTTGGGTCAAGTACCTTAGAGTGCGATCGATAGGGTATTTCTCGCTTTAACCAATTATATCTGTCGGCTAATTATCTAATTCGGATCGACTCATCGGTCAGTCAAAGCCGAAAGATAGCAATGATTCTAAATCTCGAATTTCTGGGCGTGTCGGTGCTATTTCCATTTTATGGACATTCGCGAGGGGATAAGATAAAATATCAATTTAACGAGTACAATTAATTTTAGGATGGTAATTAAAATCTCTTCGATCTGAAATCTCAAAAGACGTGCACCATACAATTTCCATAATTTTTTTAATACCGTACACGCGAAAGCTGTAATACAGAAATGAAAGAAAATTGCTTTGGGCGGATACTCTCGTCACGCAATGCCCGTATTAATTACTATAATTCAATAAAGTGGCAACAGGTTTGATTAAGAATGCACGGATTCCAGCGAGCTTCGTCAAATTCGACGTGGCTCGTCGGAAATTATCGTAGCCCGACGGTGTCGCTAAGAATACGATGAAGAATATGCGATGCGGCAAGATAAGCTAATATCAAAAGCCATTTTGCAGCTTTACGGGCTTCCATAATCTCGTTTATTGATTGGAGGGGAGAACGATGATGGACACGGGGAGAATATTTTCCAGGACATTAGCACACGGACGTAAATTCTCGGCGAAAGGTCATTACGTTCCTATTTAATTGATCGTCACGGGAGGATAGTACATTAATATTTCCATTTGTCAACTACGAATACGATGCGACCGACTGCAATCTCGAGCGAATTAAATCCGATTGATGCGAGCTCGCGCTGCTGTTATATCCAAAGGAAAATCTAATTATGCAAAGCATTCCAAACGAAAAGAACATTACCACGGACGTGCAGTCGGCCGCATTACGTTGCGGTTTTTAATACCTCCAATCATCAGGCTCGCGTTCAAACCTGAGCTTCGTTCAAGGGAAATCCGAGTAAGCACTTTTTAAATCTCTCCCATTGTCTCGTGCACGCTTGCACGTATACCAGAACGAATCGACGATCGCGGCTGCGTTTATCTTGTCTGACCAGTGCAGTCTGTATCCCCTTGATTGCGCTTGAATTAACGGCGCGTTAATGGTCCATCGAATGAAAGGGCAAAGAATCGATTCGGCTCGAATAGGCGGACATAAAGTACCGCTTCTGCACTGGCTACAAATCGACATTAACGGAGAAATTCCCCCGCGATCTTATGGACGAGCAAAGTGTCTCGAATCGACGACTGAATCCAGGGAAAGTCGATTGTCTCGGCACCGTAAAACGGCAAACGTGTTAAACGTTCAAGAGCGGACACGTTTAAATACCCTGGGGCTGTTATTCCGCAAACCGTGACGAGTGGTCCAAAGTTCCCATTAACGAATGCCGCTTCAAGAAATTCTGTGAATTCTCGACAGCATCGGCTAACTCGGCTTGGGAGATCGAATTTACGTACGTCGATTGGAAACATTGTTGTCGAATCGTTTCAACGATCCGATCGTTCGATAATTAATGTTATACGCATACTTAAACATACGGAAACTCGTATATGTTACGGGCAACGAACGACGTTTAGAGAAATCACTCTTTAACAACGGGCAGCAGGCAATTTGCCGCGACAAATTGTGACGTTCAATCAACCCTGAATTAATTTTAATTCGAAGGGAAAGAGTCGAGTGCCAGTAACATATGTATACTCTAAACTATGCGATTTGCATCTAAATGTACGGTTTGCCGGGTCAAGATACGTCTCTTGGGTCGTGGAATTTATCGGTGATTGCAACGCACGTGGTCATTTTCACCCTTTCCCGCAGGAGAGGCTTGACCTTGCGTAAGATACCACGATACTACGTGCGAGGAAATCGTTCTTTGGCCGACGTAGACCGAGAATAAGTCTATCGGAATATTCGACTGCTTTTGTGCTGGTCGTACATTGTGTCCCGAGGCCTTTTAAACCTCCATGACAAAGAAATAATTCAAGGTGCGTGACACCAGAGAAAGAGGAGCAGCGATAACGTGACAAATGTGACTCTTCGATGAGCCGTTACGTTGCTTCTTATCGCTTATACGAGTAGCTACGTTGGAAGCACCTTCGTTATTTCGCGATATCGAGTGATTAATAGTGACATAATAGAGGGACCGGTCTCTCCTCCAATTGTGACTTTCAAAAGCACGTAGTCGTCACTTTCTTTCACCCTGAGACTCGGCCATTTTTTGAGTGATCGAGAAACCTGACACGCGAACGTCACGTGCTTTATTCATGACAGAGAAATCTCGGATAACAATGCAATTTTTCGACTGAAGTGTCAAAAATTAACGTGACTTGACGTTCTGTGAAAAAAATATAACGGAAAGTCATCGAAACACAACCAAATCTGCGCACAAAGTCTTCTCTCGGATACAAACTGGAGGCAGCGGTGGAACGATTATGGAAAGTACGCACGAAGGAGGAGCAAACGAGTGGACGAACTCGGCAGTGTTTTTCGACAAGACCGTGTTATCGGCAAGGGAAACAGATTCACGAGAAAGCTGCTCGAATCGAGGATAGGTTGGGCTTATTCATTGGGGGTCTCATTTAAGAAAAAGTCCTTCCCCGGACGAAATCTTTTTCCCGTCGAGATGAAAGGAGAGGGCACACGCTTCATCAGATGGATCTCACTGGCACGGAAAACGTCGGACCGTCCGACAGGAACGATTCCACTTACTGAGAGAAAAAATGGACACAAAACCCTGAGAAAACACTTGCCGTGGAGGCCGAAGTAACCCCTCGAACCTCTCCGAAGGGGGTACTTGCACGGAATCACCGAACGGTACCCGCCATTTTCGAGGTAATCACCGAAACTACCGGCGGCTTTATCGCCTCCTGAGCCGCAAGGATCCCATCCTTTTCGCACCAATTCGACAGAATACTCTCTCTCTCTCTGGTGTTTTTCGGTGTACGTCGGCCATGTCGATAAAAATTGACGAGGTAACGGTGTTCGAAGAGAAACGGAAGGACGAGAGAATCGGGGCGAAAGAGAGAAGGGTGACGGAAGGGCGAAGGAAGAGGGAAGAGAGCGAGGAGAAAATCGCGAGGAAAAAGGTCGGAGCAAAGGGTATTGCATCGAAAGGAGAAACCGGTCGAAAGGGTGCAGCGGGTGTCGATGAGGTAGCGATTGACGAAAGAATAAAAGGAGCGTTTGCGGACTTACGTGCTCGATGGTGGGCAGATGGGCCGTGACTGACACCCCCGGTGCCGCCACGCGCCCCTCGCGCACCGACACTGCGATTTCCAGGAGAGTGCGCAAGCTCCGAGCCCCGCGCGACCAAGCACCGCGATATCAGACCTTCTCCGGAGCTTGTCCCGACCCCCGAGAGCATCATCCCTCTCAGCCGTTCCACGGTACCATCGTACCATCGTATCACCGTACCACCGACCAATGTGCTCTATCCTTGCCGTCTGCACGTACACCTTTCACGTTTCCACGCCAAGATCGGGCTTGGCTCGGGGTGAATGTCTCTGACCGCCCTTTTCCTCCGTAACATCTTTCCCTTCTCGAGGAACGAACAACCGGGGTGTCGTGGACGAGAATCCTTCGAGCACGATTACGCCTCTCTTCTATCTGTGCTCCTCTTATCTTCTCGTCGCTCTTATTACACCCCGTGGAACGGTTACGGTGCGAATCGTTGCTCCGAATTGATGACATATTTGAAAAGCGTTTTAACGTTTCAGGGGTGAATTCCAGTTGCGAGTGAAAGCCGCCGATGGCAATCTATCGTGCTCATTGATTATCGTGTTTCGCTGGATTTCCGAGCATTCGCGCACTCGAGGTTAATGTCGTTTCTTGGGCTGTTTCTCCTCGAAATGGCAACTTTCGCGACGGCATACCTTGCAATTGCTCGCAATTTCTGCCTCGAACACGCGAGACACGAAGGGTGCACGTACGTGGACACGAAAACAGTGCAGGGCGCTCGACGAGGGATGAATTTCTCGCGAGACATCGATACAGGGTGCGAGACCGTGCGGATATCGATTCGTCTATCGCCGATCGATCTTCCGCGGAATGGGAAACAGTTAAAAAATGAAAGGTCTCTTCGGGAGCGAAGGACGTGTATGAACTAGATGGGAATAACGGCACCACGGTGTCTCGTTAAGCGAAACGAGCTGTTTGTCGCGATATTTGTAGCTTTGTAATTTTCCTGGCGAGGTCGGTGAGTTTAATTACGGTTACTAATCAACGACGGGCTTGATAGCCGAACCGACTCTTCCACTTACACGGAAGATCGCCTATGACTAAGAATCTCATTTTCTCGGAATTATGGTGCTCGAAAATTCACGAGAGAAGAGAGGACAGTCCGAATATCCTGGAACACCCTATAGATCCCAGCGATATAGCAATTCCTGGCGGAAAGGAGCGAACGATCGGCATTTCTTTGCAACCAAAACGCAGTACAATTTTTCGCGACAAATCGAAACAATCTCCACATTTACGCCTCTGTCCGCTCGCAAAAAGGAAGAAAAAATAGGGGAGATCGTACAGGATGTGTATCGCCTGTCGAAGAGGCAGTTGTATTACCGTCAGCCAGGAACTACGTTTTCGAACTGCCGATGCTCTTGCGAAAGTTTCCGTTCGAAACTATTGACAGGTGCCACCAGGCGCGTTTGCCTGACGCGCATTACATAAACGACTCGCGAGAGCCAGCAGGCTTTTCAGTACTATTATTCCGCCGTGGAGAATGAAATATCTCTCTTGGTTTCCGCTTTCTTTGTCGAGGCTCGTCGGTTGACGTGGCTGACAGCGCTGTCGAAAAACAAGCGCGGGGGGACGTATTTACCGATAGTCACTTTGCCATCGTCCTGCTCATCCAAGATGTTCATCCTCGTATTTCCATAGCCCCGATATTAAGTGTAATACATTATTCATGGAGAGTTTGCCGAAAAATCATTGGAAATTGTAGGAACGCAATTTTTGTATTAATAGACAGTATTAATTAATTTAAGGGAATCTATTCCGACGAGTACCTGTATTATTTGGGGGCTCGCCCGTAATTAAATTAGAAGGACCCTATAAACTTTGTATCGATGGAATCGCTTTCTGAAAATCTGTACGGAATCTGATGGAGGAGGACTGCTTGAAATTGACAACAAATCTAAGGCTGCAAGATTATCGTTTGGTCCGTAAATTTATCAAATTTTCACCCAGCTAGGAAACAAATGCTGCGGACAGCTCGGCTCGTCGGTATTTCCGTTACAACGTTCGGATGCACTAATCGGAGATAGCGAGAAGGATTGCAGTTTGCGCGCGGTTTTATGTAAAGCTAGTCATTCCGGATGATTGAAGGTTAAGATGGTTGGAGGTAATATTTCTTTGGGCCTTGATTAAAGACAAGTAAAAGAGATATATCTCCAAGAGACATAGGATAATCCGTCTGGAGTGCTCGCTCGTTCCCTCGTTCGCGTGGATTTGCATGGATCTTCGTGAGCTTGCAAAAAATATTTGCGAGGAGCATCGGTGGCGAAATAACCGCTTTACAAAATTCATCCGCGCTGTAATTCTATTCATGGAGGTTTTTCGTTTTAAAAGAAAGGAACGACGAGCATCGAAACGGTGGCGAGGCTTTAGGTTTCCAAGGGATTAAACGTTATTTGCGTGAACCACGAGATTGTAATTAAAGTTGCATCCCTCTTTCGCCCGTGGATACACTCGTTACATTTTCATAAAGCGTGGGCGTCCTTCTGACGGAATAACTTTCAATGAGAGATTCCTCGTATCAGTCGTGCTTATTTAGTAATATATAAATGGATGTATGGTTCGTTAGTGGGACGCGGCAATGCGCAGATACACCGAGATAAATATCATTCGTATTGTAATTATTGCATCTTCTCGTACCGGCAAACGAATTTTCCGTGAGAGCGGTGAATGGCCACGATACTTTCCCGATCGTTCCATTGGTTATTGCTATCCACAAGGGGAATTAAAATTCAATAGGGTGGCAATGTTGCGAAGCCTCTCGATTCGCCTGAAAAATGACTCCCTCATGGAACGACCTGGTTACCGTAGGAAATTAAATTTCAAACTCGATAATCGCATCCGTCAAAGACCGAACGTTACGATCTTTATCGTCTCTGTTTCGACTAAAGGGACATTCCTATTTTGGAAGATCTTTCATACTGTGATCGAATATTCGCAATGGAGCGATCGAAAAATCTCTCAAAATGAACCAAGGGTACGATGTCTAAGTCGCCCATTGTGAGAACCATTGGACACTGTCGCACGCTGGAAGATCAGTCGAAGGTAGTGCCCCTAATAAAAAGCACCCTTACATAAGATATAACCTATCTTACCGTTTTCTATGAAAGTTCATTCGACTTCCCATATTTTTACTCCTCCGGATTGAAATTTCGGTCGAATGGTTCGAAAGAGATAACGAAAATATTACTCGAACAAAGAGATATAAAGTATTCGTCGTATTTCGTTGAAACACCGCCGGCAAGGGAAGCCTGAAAATGTCTGCGAATTTCTGCGAGAGTATAATCTCGGCCGAAAAAATTCACCTCGCAATATTTCGTATGAAATTAGGTCCGTTTTTTGTAAAATCCTTTTTGAATAATCGCTCGAATGGGATGCAAATATATTCGAGAGAATTTTCTGAAAATTTACCACCCTTGTCAAGGATTTGAGACGTCGGCGAGGAATTGCCAGGAGGAGCGAACCGTATAAGCGCGATGCCTGGCGAATTTTAATCGGCTTTTAGAATGGTGCTCTCCTAAAAATTTCTCCACCCTTCACTGCGAGAAACGTGAAGATTTCTACACTTTCCCCCCACCATTTCCATCTCGTGTTTTCGATTAAACAATGCCTGACATTGATTTTAAATTTCTCGGTGACCCGACTTCCTTCTGTAAGCTCTCTATTATTTATATCGAGACGCGGATCGTGCAAACAATTCAAAAACCGTGAATCAACCTAACGAGGATCACGCAAATGCAGTGGCTTTTATCGAAATTTCTTAACGCGAGGAAAACGAGCAGGGAAAAAAAAGAGAAACAGTGACCTGGTTCACTTTTAGCCGTGACAGGTTCGCTCGATTTCCCTTCGCCGGTTCGTTGATTATGCGAATTGTAACGATCGTACAGAGTTCTATCTCTGCAGGATCGCTTCGCGAGTAACCACGCACGAGAACGAGTCATCGTTAGACGATGTCCTTGGTACGGTAACGGTTCCCGTTGTACGCAAAAATGAATATTTTATAGCTCCGAACTGATACGAGCGACCATCGCTGGAATTGTTTCGCAGACGTGCAAACAGGTCTGACGTGTCTGACCGAGCACGAACCAAGACTACTTCCTGCGCTACCCCTTTCGACCGTCCGATTTATTTTTCCCCTTTAGAACGTTACATAAATTCGGAATTCTAGTAGAATATATATTTTTGTCGCTATTGCATAATTGTATTAGTAGGAAATACGTGTAGCGAGTTGCACATTTCCCGTGAAACTCTTCGGCTACTGTTAGCAAGTCGATTCATCGTATTGTCCATGGACCATTTCACGGAAGTCACTGAATTATCAATACAGAGCTTTTCCGGAGAAAAGCCGTCGGTGGTTCATGGAGATAGCTCGTTACGAAACAAGTACAGAATATGCCGATTTCCACGAATAGATAAACCAAGCTCATTTATCTTTCGTTTGCATTTATTGGAGTTTCGTTTAATCCTCGTGCCGGTGTTCACCGAGTTGGCAGTATGAAATATACTTGAAATGGAATTTACTTTTACGTGCACAGTTTGCCATGTCGACGCTCGGTTCTCCAAGATGTAATACAATCTTTATATCACATATAAAGCGATTTTCAATCGCAGCTAAAAAAGATACAAAATACACACAACATTTCTTATAAAGGACATAAAGCATTTCGGATGGGAGGAACTTCAACTAACAGTTAATCTGAAGTTAAAGCATCGATCTCGTTTCCGTGGGTGCTATCACAAATTTGGATTTCAACCTTAATTCTAAAATATCGCTGAATATGATTGGTAACGAGGAAGGCAAAGAACGAGCATGGTAAAATAACTGATACACGGTACACGAGGTCGGATCGTGCGTTTGGAGCGAACCTGGCGCAAGTAGCAGAGGTCCATCATACCACCGTCATCATATTATCGCTAGCAAGTGATGCAGCCGAAGCTTTCGCGACCTTCTGCTTTACCGACGACCGTTCGAGGTGAATGGGAGCTTTCGCGGAAGAGACGAAGCTTTTGGGTAAGAGAAATACTGACTTACCAACCGGATATCTGGTTCGTAGAGTCGAGGAAATCACTTACCTACAAAAGAAAGAAGAACATGTTAGAGAAATCTACCTTGCCTCTAGTAGATTCAGCATTATAAGGAGGCCTGCTTTTTTCTCTTAGTTTCGTGAAACTAAAGGATGAAGGAACTTAAAAACGTAAAAAGGAAAAGAAACATGCGACCTAATTGATATTTTTCATGCATCGACTATCATACATGCTGCATACGAAGGACGAAGTACAGTAGTCAAGTACAATGTAGAAAAAAAAGAAGCACTCAGGCGAATCGGAGTAACGCATATCGATACGAAAGTATAACTTTCAATCATTCGAAATCATATGCGATTTGTACGTCGGCAGTGTAATTTCACTTCGAACGGTGCATCAATTCAATATACATCGATATCAATGGATGAATTTCGTATTGGATTTGACCAGAATCTCGCCAAATCTAATTGCACTTTTCGAGCTAAGAAATATCGTTGATACGTTAAATTAATACTCTGTATAAAAGGTGCTAAATATTCTATGCGTTCCGTGATTCCGGCTACTCAGCTAAATAACTCGTGTGAAAGCGATCTACCGTGTTGAATCTTGGTGTGATCATTGCGCGATGCTGATTACTCTGGATGATCGTTACTCTAAGAAGCTTTCTCGCTCTTCTACCAACAACGAAACAGGCCGTAAACGTTTTGCTGCCTAAATTCTAAGTTCAACTACAGTTCCAGGAAGGTACGGCATTCTAGCTGCGAAAATTCTATAAACTAGTAACGGACGCTTCTAAAAGTGTCCCTCATTAACGGAGAAAACTTTGGAATTTTGCTAGGTGAAAATTTGTACCTGCACGACTGCCGGCCCGCGATGCGCCTGTGCAATAGAAACACAAGAAACAAGTGTTATACAGACAGGTAGAGATAGAAATTGTAAAGAGGAATGACGTTTAAGGGATGGACGATAGAACAAGGAAAAGAAACTTTAAAGTAATCGTGTTGCCGATGAGAACTGTGAAACGATCGGTGCTGAGTCGCGTGTTTTGCATGCAAAGTACGATCGAGTCGCCTGACACGATTGGTGCGATGACAAGTATCGTATTATCTACAATAGTCAATTTTCTGCGGGCCACGTCGAATCGCGAGGATCCACGGACTACTCGCATCAAATTTAACGCAGTTATACCTAGCAAAGTTGTGGGAACGTAGCGGGAACAGGGGGAATACTGAAAATATCCGAAAGTCTCGAGAAAATTCCGAAAATTCTCCTACGTATTCCGGCCTCGAATTCACCTTAATTGAGTAAGCCACGAACCTTGGCCCCCGTAGTTAGTATTGGTAAAAGGCAGGGTGCTCGCGTGCTCCACTCGAGATCGGTTCGTATGCGTGAAGCGTGCATTGTCTGCTATGAGAAACCGCATGCATATAAATTCCCTCGGTGCCCGTCGAGTGCTGCGGATCACCATAAATTCGAGGGAAAATGTTGGAGCCATTTAATCGCGCTATAGCTGCCTTAGAATCGCAATGGAATACGGGACCAAAGTTGTTGGAACTTCACGGTACAGAACTCGAAAATTGCCGTAGGGTAGCACAATACGTGGAAAATTCCTTACAGTCGAACTGGGAAGAAATCTTTCCTTTTATGTACGCAATCTCTCCCACTTCTTTTTTCTCAATACGCTTTAATCGGCCCGCGGACTCGGGTGGCCCCGGATGCGTCAGACCCGTAAAGCTCGCAAAGGTAAGAGAAGTCCTCTGACCTCTGCTTCGTTCTGATTCGCCTGACGGATAGAGACAACCCCCGTTCTGACGTCATTTTCAATTCTAACGCGTGACTGGCCGATAAGGCCGCACATTCGTTGCGTCGTCATGGGAACGACGAAAGAAGCGTTTCGTTTTCGGTTGTCATTGGTCGATCTCAAGTGTCCAGACCCGATATGGTGGGGATAGGCTCATACCGCGGGCCTTCTTTGCCTTTTGGCTACGGTATGATACCTGTCCGCCCTGGGGGAGAGAGGGATAAATTTTGAGGAAGAGGAGAGGAATGAAATGCAGGGATTGCCGATGAAAAATGGCCAATTTTCTGTTCATTTCGCACGACCAGAGTAGCTACATCAGCCGGGAAAAGAGAGACGGAAGAAAGTTGTTGGAGGCATCATTATTGGGACACCGAATGCAGCGATCGA
This sequence comes from Cerceris ruficornis, assembly GCA_963989415.1. NCBI lineage: Eukaryota > Metazoa > Arthropoda > Insecta > Hymenoptera > Crabronidae > Cerceris > Cerceris ruficornis. Next base: position 15,651,604 of record OZ022527.1, on the reverse strand, counting down.
GGGAAAAGCAATTTATCTTCAGAGAGAGACAAAGGGAAGGAGCGAGAGCACGGAATTCATTGAGATTAAAATTTAAAATCGTGTCCTTTATACGACGAGCGAATAAGCGAACAAAGTGACCCGTCCGGAAAGTTCCTGTAAAGCGGCTCGTTTGAAAGGCAGCCGAAATTTCGCCACCGAGGGTGGAAGGTTAATATTCATTGACTTTGATAAATAGCTCAAAACTCTTTCTCTCTCTCTATCTATCTATCTGTCTATCATTTTTTCTCTCTTTCGTCGTAAAAAAAGGGTGATTGTCGTTCGACGGATTGATCGAAGCGGATTCCCCGTTGTTCCTGATACTGTAATTACTTCCGCCTGACTACCAGTAGCTTGACTTCGTTCCATTGATTTTACGAGCCGCTTCATATCCGGGAATCACCATGGAAACCGGGGATGCTATTTCAATGGAAAACCGAAGCAAGATACGCGAACCATAGTGCGGCAAAGTCGAATCCTCGCGTGTCTCTTTTCCCGGCTAAAACAAGAATTCTTTGGTCCAACAGAGGGAAGACTCCCGAGGGCTCAAAGAATTTTTCCAGTTTCGTTGCGACGAAAGGTGGGAAGGGTTTACCTCGTTCGAGATTCTCTATGGCGTTGCTGTGCTTCGCGAAGGGAAACCTAGTTCTCTTGGCTGGCGCATGCGCCTCGAACGAGGAAGGAAATGGCGAAAAACGAGAAGGACAGGTGGAAACGCGCTGCGCGAAAAAGTTGGCTGTATCTGTAAAATTCCAAGGTTCTGCCATTCGTTGCATTCAAATGCTAAACACCGAATCACTCGTTCTTGCCATTTATCGCAGCATCGATCGCCCTGCTAGCAGATTCATTAATATCTTTCCTCTCTTTGCGCTCCTCCTCCTTGTCAAGATCCCGCGATACCTTCGGTACAAACTGCTAAATATACCGTTTAGCATAAATCTGGTCAGAGACGCAAAGAGGTTAATCGAGAGTTCCAAGAGAGAAGAGAGATGGCTGTGAAACTGGATGCGGTCGAGAATCGTGTAGAAGATGAGCTGGCTTTTGTTTACGCTGAGTTTCCCGCTTCCTGGTAAACTATTCAGGGATTAATAAAGAGAAACACGAGATTTTGTGTACCCTTGAGGTAACCCAAGACGAGAACAAAGCTTCCAATTTTGTATCAAAAGGAAAAAACTCTCCTACAAATTGGCACACGAGAGAAGAATTCTCCTGCACTGACATCCGATATTCCGAAATTCCTCTCTCCCTAAGCCTTTTCTCCGGTAGATCGTTAGCAGTCCATGCGAATCCAATGATTTCCCATTGAGTATGGCGTGTACGCTCGTTATTGGATCTCACTATTGTCCGATGGAAATTGCAAGAACGGAGCCATGGGGATCTGGGTCATTTATGTAGGGCAGGTAATGTCAGGGGTCACGTGGAATTTCCAATCCTCTCTCCGGAGAGTTCGCTGGCTCCCCGGGCGGGATTTCCCATGCTCCTGTTTCCACTTCCCTGGATAGGAATCTCCCAGGAATTTTGACACTTCACGGATCTCTGATTTCGAAGGAACAACTCGAAATGGCGCGAATTTCCAACGAAGAAATACTTCTACCTCTCGAGGTGCTTTTCTATTCGGTTCCTAGGTGGAACTTGGATTATCCGGATCATGGGGTTTGAGGAAGGAAAATATTCTACGCGCATTTCCAGCGAAGCGAATTGAAAGACCGGCCACTTGCTCAAATTGCAATGTATTTGCAAACGTATGGCAGAGTTCATTTAAATTGCAATTATAAACTTAACTTCTTGACGAGGTGACCATCGTAATTATCACCTAAGGGTGAAACTCGTTGGATCCGATAGACACAATAGAACGCCGTGCATTCATCGTAAAACGTTTCAGGGCTGAAGTATCGATACGAACTTCCCCTTTTCCTGAACGTGACAGGAACTTAACGAGCACAGAAGCGCCTCCCATTTCCTCGAGGGGAAACCGATGCAATTTCACCTGCATCCCTTGCACAATTCCAAGCGTGCAATCACGTTTATTAGATATTTGTCTCATCGACTTTAGCACCGATGAAACTTTCCCGGGATGTGAAATTTTGTAGACGAACTACCAGTTGCTTACGTAAACGCAGGCGAATGTTTACTCGAGCGGATCTCCGATCGTGACGTATCGGCTGCCAGAAAAAGATTCCAGCTGCCCTTGCCACCTTTCTCTTCGCCCTTCGTTCCCTCCGAAATACTCATTTCCTGTTCACCCCCGAAGATGCTCGCCCGTTTAAATGCACCCTTCCAAGGAGTCCCTGTTATCGACATCTCAGAACGGACTGCCTTCTCTCTTAGCACGTGCCTTTTGAAGCTGCTGGTACAAAAATAATCGCAACACCGACGGTACTTCTACTTTCACCCTTTGCCTTCGTCTTTCGATTTTCATTAAACCGCATCGCGTTACTCGCCCCTTTCGAACGACTCGTCCTCGTTCCTTCGGAAAGTGGAGCAACTACTTTGTCAGTGTCACGCATCGCACATAACGCAACCTTACCTAGACATTTATCTAGCTCCCACTCGATAAGCGAACCAACGAGAACACCCACCCCTCGATATTGCTGTCCTTAACGTTTTACTGGTCCGTGAAACGAGCAAACACGAGACTTATCTTGACTTCCAGTCGTTCGTAAAACAGAGGGGATATGCGACAGAATCGAGGGATTCTTCGAGCTTCTAAGTCGAAACTTAAAGCCCTCGCAGTTAGCCGATAGTTTTGTCAGGGAAGGTGAGTGTTGCGTTAAGTCGTAACGGCAAGTTTCCTAAGTCCAGTGGGAATCGCGCCCGGAGCGGGTCTTAGAAATTTCTCGACAAAGTCCGTTCGTTTGTGCACGTTGAATTTAACCCCTCGCCCTACAATAACGATTGACACTCGTGATGAGGTAAAAGGAATAGGAAATTTTCAAGTTTTGCAAAGCCTATCAAATTGAAAATATTAATGAGAAGCGCGCAATAATATTATTCCTGCAATATTAATATTACATTAAATTACACGCTATATCAAGAATCACCGATCAATATTTATTTCAGCAATTAAATTCTTAATTATTGCGGAAGCAGTTACAAAGCAAACCGTAGGGCAAGGGGTCAATTGCGCAACTTCTGACCTCAAGGAATTCCCTACGCCTCTGACAAAAGAAACAGGTAGACTTTTTCCGCCCGCACAATCGAACCGAAGAGGATACAGCCTCGAAGAAGGCTTTGGGGCTTCAGTCGATGCAATTTCCATGGTACGGAGGATTTTCATGAGCGAGAGAAACGCCTGGGCGAGGTGAAACGAGAAACGTTCCATGCTATGGAACGTGAGCGCGTAGCAACTGTTCCCCTAGCAACCGCCACCATCCTGGATTTCTACCCCCGAGGTTCGATAACTCGCTCAAACTTCGTTACGAATATGACAGAAGCTAAATTCACCGGCGTAGCCGTCGTTCGAAGAATTTCGAGTAGTTTTCCTGCTTTTTCTTCGACGTTTACGAACAATACTATCTAACTGCGCGAACGAAGGAGACCTGGACAACGTTTCTTCCTCGAAATACTCGTCAGATTGCCGAATCGTTTTACCCGCGAGCAAGTCTCTCCATTTCGACAACTAAAGTTGGAATTAAAGTGTAGTCGTTCAGGTAACGACAGTGCAATTAGAGCTCTTAATGATCTTTCCTCGTGCTTCCTCCTCTTTTGGGATCTACCGCGTGAAACGAAGTTTGCAAAGTACCGTGGTTAAACCTTAAGTAAGTTCCAGCCACGTCTTCCATCGTTCTCCTCTGAAAAAGAGTTAAGAAAATACCATTTTCATTGAAAATGGCGCGGAAATCCAGTTAATGTGCGCCTTTATCTCGGAGATTAATGAGGCGCGCTACTCGTTGACCGATATCGCTGCAAGAAGATGGAATCGTGGGTTTGCAGGGAGGAGAGGAAATGAGAAAATAAAATTCACGATGTTTCTATCTCTCTGCCTTTTCGTCGAGGGTAAACCTTCCATAGGAGATTGCGAAACGAGACAAATATTATTTTTCCTCCCACGGGACATGAAGTTCCGACCAAATCGGAGATGGACGTTATCGGAGAGTTCAAGTCGATGGCAAATATTACATCTAACATCGGGTAAGGGTTTAGTATATATTTAAACGGTATTCTGCCATTTCCATTTCTCGGCGATATCGTAAGGACGAGTTTGATAATCCGCAAGATTTCTTATTTCCGCCTAACGCCACGCCGAGGAAGAATAGAAATCCAAAAATACAGAGCAAAGCTTCTGTACGATGGCTGTGGAAATGGAAAGGTATGTTTTATTTCGCGTTGCTCGTAAATTGGAGAAAAAGTCAGTAGCGGATAAAAAAGAGGAAGGAGTTTTTGCCACCGTCGAACGACGATCGTTTCGTCGATAAACCGTGATCTGCTCGGCGAGCCGGATAGAAAAGGTATAGCCGCTTGGCCGTATAATTCGATCTTCCGTGTCCGGAAATAAAGGAAATAAAGCGGGGTGTTAGCTGCGGCCCGCAAAGAATTCAAGTAGGACACTGAAAATGTGAGAGATCGCGCGATAGGCCTAGCAACAGGTGGGCTGCACTTTAGGCCGCATATACACCCACGCGCGGAGAACAGTGCAAACTGCTCCACTTATCCTTACAGGCTCTATCGCGATTTTTCCCAGTCTGGCTGCTCTCTATCCGTCTTTCCTGAATATTCGCACGGCTAACTGACAATATCAACGAAACGTAATCGCAAAATTATCAGAAGAATCTCTGCTCCTTCTCGCTTCGTTCTCGCCCTGCGTCGAGTCTGACCGTAACGAGTCAATTCTACTTTGCGCAATTGAGACTTTCCTGCGTGCGTTGCGAAAAGATTGCAACGCTAGGATCGATCGCACCATCCGGTGCGAATAAGCGTTAGTTAAGAGGGACGAAGGTACATTTCGCGAAGAATATGGAACAAGTAACCTTGGCACTGTGCCTCGGGCGAATGGCAAGGTGCCACGCGAAAGGTAACGAGCATAATTGGACCTCATACCTGTAGAGTTTGCACGTTTGCGCGTACACCGAAGCGAGCGAGACCTTTTGAAAAATCTTGATCGCTTAAGGGAGATGGGAATACAGCGAGTACAGCCAGAGCGTGTCCTATGAATAATTGGTAAATTAACCCCGTATCTTCTCAAAGGGCAATTTCTTTGTTAACGAGCCGCCATGAATATGTATCTACGATCTTTCTGCGACGAAACTCACCGCGAGATACGTATGGAGACGTTGAATTTTCTCGTTCCTCCTCGTAGAGAAGCGACTAAACGATAAAACTCGTGCCAGGACTTATATTTTTGCTTCTCTACGTGCAACAATAACGGGAATTCCTTTGCAATCTGCGACGGAAATTTTATTAGAACGAATCTCACGCACACGTACGATGTCTCCGATCAAAGAGGCCGAGCGAGCTTTATCGACCTCCGGTGGACTCTGCATAATCCTCGGCGTACGAGCCGATCGACTCTCGGAAATCTACGGATTAGTGGAGCGGAAATTAGATCTGGCCTTCGGAAAAATTTATATCCGCCGGAGATACAGGAGAAGTTCGACTCGCAACGGCGCAGCTGGCAGCTTTTTCTCCTCTGTCTTGCTTTGATCGTACTCGTCGTCCGCTTCTCCGCCTCTTTTTCCACGAATACCCCTTTAACTCCGGGATCGTGTGCACATACGTTCCGCACCCCAGAGGCGTATAAATGAATAATTCATCGGGAAGACCGTGCGCGCACAGCCGAGGATTTCCTCGATTATTTGTCGCCCTCTCCTCAGGCTATTACGTGAGCGCGTGCCCAGGAAAAACGGCGAGGTGGCTTAAAAAGCCGTCGGCTTTAAAGCTCCTGGGACACGTAGCCGTTTGATGCACACCTTGCAACGCGGACCAGCAATTGCTCCAGGCTGGATCGCTCTTTCCTTTCTTCCTCGTTCTTTTCCTCCCCCTTTTTTCTCTCGTTGGTCCTTCGCAGAGCGTACTTTTCCCCTGGGCATTCAATTCTTCCAGTTTGCGCGGAAATACTCGAGATGTCCATGGAAACGATAAAACATGGAGGAAGAACGAAACGGACGGACCTTCGTTCCGGAAGAATTCTTCGAGAATTTTGCACCAGTGTCCGCGTAGTCTGTGTGGCAAGTCGACAACGAATGGTCGACGGAGGAGGTTTATTTAATGCTTCGGTGACAATTGCTCGAACGATCGAACAATTAGGTTAAAAGCAGCTACTGCGGCAGAAATGACCGCGGAGACCCTCGCATCATTTGCATTTACTCCGCGTTGTCACCGCTGGATGCAATGACTACGCGGAATTATGCCGCAGCTCCGGCGCTCGGTAAGCGTTTTAATTAAACTGATGGAAATGCAAGGACCCACCGCGACAGGATAGTTTGCATGTTAGCCGCGATACGGAAGACCGATATACCGTGCAATTTAAATATCCGTGACTCCAAGCTAACCGTTACCTTTCAACCCCTTCGTCATCCTCCGATATCCAACGACAAATACGATCGTTCGTTCTTATCGTTGGCGATGTGTTTTATAAAAAATTCTCACGGTCTCACGGTACCTTTGACAATGAACAATCGATAGCCTCGCATCTCGATCGTGTACGCATGTTCTCCAGGAAAATCGCCGGAGCATGGGAAGAAACCCTACGGCAATATCACGTTCTTCGAATAATCGAATACATTCCGGGACGTACCGTGGAATGCGTTTAATTTTCCCACATCGATGAGCGATGATAACGTCGAACGAACGGAATTATCGATTATTTTCCATTACTGATTCTCCGTAAAACGATGTTTCGATCTTCGCCTCCTGCGATTCCATCCCAATTCCAAAGCTATTTCTCGGAGCCCTCGTCGATTTTACTTAAGAGATGATTGTATCGGCGAAGAGGCGACGCTGCTAGTAGTGTATGGTCGGTTCCAAGAAAGTCCGATAATGAGTTCCAGATAGGAAGAAGAGGGAAAAGATGTTTTATTGGTTTTTAGAGGCGCACACGCCGCAATATAGATATTGTCGGAAAATGTAAGATCGGCCATCGGGAAATAATGTATCAGGGGTGGAAAAAAGCGGCGATTTATCGCCTCGACAGGAACGAAAGGCAACGCGGAGATCGATCAAAAGAGAATATACCTATATATATATATAGTTGGCCGGTACAAAGAGCTCGGAAACCAATGGCATTTCCCGTGACGTTCGTAACGACTGCGTTTATTGCTACGATCGCACTTAACGTCCGCGAATAATCGCTAATTTATTGTCACAAGTAGGACAATTCGACGACTACGGCGACGCATTTATCCCAGAGGCACGCATTAACGGGAATCCGGAGCAGGCTACTTTAACCGATGGGATCATCGTGACATTGAATAGACAGAAAGAGAATAGGGAAAGGAATTGTGTCGAATAACGGGCGGAAATTGTCGCTGTATTTTCACGCGAAGACGAGACGCCGAAGGTAGCTCGATGCTACGAAACGATGCTCTTTTGGGGATAGGATGGACGTTTAATTTTCGAAGGGGATCAATCGCCACTTCGACGATCCAACCTCTGACCTTTTCCACTCCCAAGAGTCACCGCAGCGAACAACGTCGCAACGTTTTAACGATGTCACTGTAAACTAACGATGCTCAGGAAACAGGTGATATTTCTTGATACGAACGTTTTCACATCTAACGGTGAATGATGCGCATCCGAAGTCAGCCGGTCTCGTAAATCCAAATTTTCCTTCGAGTGTCAAATATCTCGGTGTATGTGCAAGTTCACCGTGAAATTTCACGATGATTTGCGTGCGAGATTCGTGCTATTTTTGCTCTACATACGAAACGTGGTATTTCAATCCCCATGAACATGGAAATATCGCTTATCGCGGGCTAAAAATGGACGGTCGCCGATCATATCGAAACCTCTCCTAGAGCTCTTCGACAAATATTAGAAACTCTTTTCATATTCGATCTTTTTCCCCGATATGACCGTCAACTTTATGGAAGTTTTCGAGTCCTTCCTCGATATCGCTACCCTCGAGTCGTTTCCCTCTAAGGAGGATCGCGACCATCGTAACCGAGAACGAGGAAGGATATATCTGGAGATATAAAAAAAAAGAATCTTATTTATGAAGGGTATCTTTAAAAAATCCCCGGTCCCTCGGTTACCTCGATAAAAGAAAGGAAAAAGGATCGTGGAGGTACTACCAGACTTCCCTGCAGAAGTTGATGGAGTCTTCGGCAGAAAAGATGCTGGAACGAAGAGAAGGAGGAACGGGAGGATTGTTCTTTTACGCTCTCTTGTCTCCCCGAGAAATACGCGTACGTTTAGTATATCGTAATTTGAAGAAGTTAGGCCGCAAAGCCTCCGCCGAAGGTAGAGCCGCACTCTGCGACCAGAACGTGCTGCCATTTTCTCGATACGTGCCTCACATGTTTTCGAGGTAAAGCTCGTTATAACGTCAAGGCTCGAAGACTCGCAAGCTCCTTGAAATTTCAGTCTCCGATGGTCGCGACGGATAATCCATGGATAAGAGCCGAAGGTTACCACGTGCTCTAACAACAAACGTGCGGAGAAAATTTCTGCCACGGACATCGAAAGAGCCATGAGCCACGGACGTGTTGAAAGCGAATGGAAACGAAAGCAAATTTAGCAAATTTATACGCGGTACAGTGTAAACTATTTTAATACACATATTTCAATGACAGAGAAGAAATAGCCTTCGAATCAACCATTTCCAATTTTTCACAAATTGCACAAAATTCTTCTGGCAAGTCAAGAAGCTTCTAGCGATTCAGGCTGCACTTCTGCCCCCACCAGTGCAACTCTAATGGCCAGGCAAGGACGAAAAGATGTTCTGGGACTTAGCTCAGTCCTCGTGGTGGCAATTTTACCCTTGGTGCGGGCGTATCTCTGCTAATTCAATGCTACTACCAATGTGCTTTGCTTGAATCGCAAACTCGGGGCCCTGGGTGCGTCAGGCCCGTACCTGTCCGCCTAGTACGGACAGGCCCCTGGGGAAACGGATGAGAAACTGTTTGTTTACCCTAGCTGAGTGAAATACGCTCCATGCAACTTCTCAGTGTCCTTGATTTGGATGAAAATTGGTCTAAATGCTCGCCGAACGTATGGTCGGATATAAAGTGCGAGCGAAGATCGTTGGCAAAATTTTCGCGTGCTCGAAGAATCTTCTGGCACAGAGCGGAACGCAAGAACTGTGCGAAGAAGGGAAACTAATTTGACACGTTGAATTTGGGTTAACGTTAATGGAAAATCGAAAGGGTTAACCAGGTTAAAACTACCATCTACCGAAATAAGAAAAGTGGAATTGGTAATCGGATGCAGCGACGCTGGGAAAATCGCGTTAGACTCGCGGCAAAAGAAAGCGAGGAGAAACGAAGGACAAACGGAATTGGAACAAAGAGGAGAGAGTTTCTCGCGAAGGATGGATTTATCGAAGGACGAGTATCCTGTTTTCTCGAGAAATGAGAAAAGTTCTAAGATGAGTTAGCCTCGTCCCGGGGGTGGCAGGACTACGTGGTGGTAAAAGGATTTCCAGGCCGATGTTGTCTCTTTCCCTAGACTTTCCTCTGGTCGAAACATTTCGAAAATATACTATAACAACTCGTTTTCGTGTCAATAAGAAGCTACACTGTCGCAGAAATTTATTTTGATTCCTCCCTCCGTGACGGAGAGCTCCAAGGGTTCTAAAATATTGGGAATAGACGTCACTCTTGTGTACAGGCTCGTGGAATTTCTCAAATTCTCACCGAGGGCAACAGAGAGGAAAATTTAAAGGAAGACAAGTTCGTCGGAAACGTGGATTATTTATGCCGCGACTACGAATGTCGTCTCTTTGTGAAGTCGATGCTTTCAAAGGAGCCGAGTCGAAATGAAGTTTGGCGAAAAAGCAACCCCTGGGAAGCCGAGCGAAGCGAGCTCCCTTTGTACTTTACACTCTATAGAAGCCAAGTAGAAATAAAGTTATTTTTTCGAAGTATTTTAACGATGTTCCGCTCCGTTCATGCTCGCCTTGGGACGGAAATGTGAAAAGGTGGAACGGTGGACGGTAATTGGAGAACGGAGAAATAACGATATTTGTGCAAGTGGACTTACGCGTGGAAATCGATGTTTTTTAAACGATTCGAGAGATATCGTTAGTCGGGAAGAAGTTTAATTTGTATCTGAGTCTCCAGTAAATTAAAAGACGAATTGATATTATCAAATCCCCATGATCCTCTTCGGAGTCTCCGACAGAACGAAGCCATTACGAATTGAATTTGAAGTCCTCGAGTTTACCATCCCATTACCCGAGTACATCTTCCAATTTAATTGTCTACGATGAAAACGAGGTTTCCAAGATAAGATGCAACGAGTCCAGCAAAACGAGAACTCCTTACCGAAATGGAGTAGAAACTCCGTCGAAAATTACCTCCGTGATGAAATATTTCTAAATTTCCTACGAAAGATCTCCATCGTGTAATTTCAACCGTTATCTACCTACTCCTTGTTTTCGCGCAAACTAAACAAACTTTTTTTAACCCCTTGCCGTGCAATAACGAGAGACACTCGTGACGCGATAAATGGAATAGGAAATTTTGAAGTTTCCCAGAAACTATTAAATTAAAAATAATTGTCGTTTACGACACGATCAAATTATTTCTATGCTATTAACGTTGAGAAATCAGGGACAGATTATTATTTTAGCAATTAATTCTGAGTTATTGGGGATTCAGTCACAAAGGAAATGGTACGGCAAGGGGTTAAAGCGAACAGGAACTTTGAGACGAGATGCAAAATTTGCGTACGGAACCTGAAACAGAGCGAAGAGAAAGGTTGGGCAACGATGCATCTGCTAAAGCCTTTATTGTATCCTGCGCTTAATACCAGTCCGATGTAATTTCCTGCGCACTAATTAATGCGTCGATATTGCGCGCTTGTACTACGTAATATTTTCTACGAAATTATGCATCTTTCAAGGGCAATTAATTGCCGGCTTCCATTACATAACTTGCCATAAGAGGCAGCTGTGAAATCTTATTTTCCATTTGCTATCTAACGATCCTCGCCGAGGAAAGCTCTTTCCCTATTTTCTAAGAACGTTCAAAGACGTCCCTTGGTCACTTTACGAACTCGTACGCCATTTGCGTATGCTCGTACATCGTGCAACGTCCAGTGATATGAATTACTTGCGAATATGCATTCGTATGGAATATGCATCGTTGGGGTCGAACGAGTGAATAAATCATCCAGGACCGTTTATTCGCGTGGACATGTACACGCTCGGATTTACGCGCACTATGAACCGGAATTTTGCCAACAGCGAAATTTATGGCGTCCTGGTTCTCTGCAATCTATGCCCGTGAAATTATTGTCCCACCGTGCTAATAAGAACAAACGACCCCGCCTTCGAGCAGAACCAAAACGAAAGCACTTCTCGAAAGTACGATTAATTTGGAAGCGCGACTGTGGAACTCTCAGGCGGATGAAGGAATTTTTTTAAGGATTATAATTGTAGGAATTTTCCAAAACGAGTCAAAAGTATTTTCAGTATTTTTCCATGGTCAGCATACGCCGAGATATCCTAACGTCAGTAGCAATGTTCCTCGCGTTTCGGTGATTGCGGACGCCAGAGCCAAACCTGTTGCCAAGGGCACAGAAATTTCCCGAAGACTCGACGCTTCGGGATTATCCGCTCGCACTTGCCGCGAATGAATGGTGTTTACAGGCGGCACGATGTAACCGCCGTGACTTTGTCAAAGTCGCTCTGTTTTGTAAACGAACGCTCGAGACGCAACGAGTAGCTCTAGCGGTCACGGTGACCGCAAGGGGATTGTGGCCGGCTGTCACCGAGTCGATTAAGCTATGCCGGAACGACAGATGTAAAATGATAATTGGTACTCACCCGTCGCATGACGCGTAGAGAGAACGAGGATGTCTTCATTTTGGTGGTAATCCTGGCAGACTTGCACGATCTGCGGACGAACCGACGAAGGACTCTCGGCCTTGGCCTTGATTTTCTCGACAGCAGGCTCGTTGCTGGTCGACAAGACTAGGTGGCTAGATGACCACTTCCCTCGATTGCTCGGTGACACCCTCGACGAGAATACTGTGCGACTAGAAGCGCGATCACGACCCGGGATGACGAGAGGCCGAGTCCCTCTACTAAGAGTGGGGGAGGTGCAAAAGAGGAGGCTCGTATCCGAGGAGACGTGTGTCAGGGGTGGCTCGAGGCCGCAACTACAGGTGGTCGCGCGTTCTTCCTCGACCTTCGCACCAAGGATTCTCTCTCTTCCGCTCTTGTTTTAGCTCTCGCGCTCGCGCTCTCCGATAAAACCCTGCGCACCCGTGCACCGAAGGACGCTACGTGTCTCAAAATAAGACTATCCCCGATCTAATGTCGCCTTCACGACAGAATGGAAACGAATTTCTAGCTCGGACGCTTCTCTGAGACGCAATTCCCCGAAGAACTCGGAGAGTCGAGCAGGAGTAGGAGAATGCACGCAGATGCGCAGAGAACAATCGAATGTACGTGAAGCAAGGATATGCGAGAAGGCGTTGGCGAACGTAGGTGGACGACGAGAGGAGGTCGAACGCGGAAGGACGTTGAGGCAGCGGTGGTCCGAGAAGCGTCCGAACGGCTGCCCGTTTGCCTCGTCTTTGAGGCGACCGACGTAGCGCGAGGCAGCTGTCCCGTTCACGTTCGCCCGCGCATGCTCATTGCGACGGCATAACGCCCAGTGCCGCGCCTATCGTCATAATAACTCGAGAAACATTTATTTGACATTCAACTACGCTTCGAAAGCAGGTAACCCCCGAAGAACACGAGTTTCCAAGAACATGGGTACCTTCCCCCGAATTACACGGCTTCCAGCCACCCGATTTTTGAGTAATTCTTTGCAACAAAAATAAACTGATACAAAATTATATTCAAATATGCATTTCTTTGATAAAATGGAGAGTTATGAGTTTGGATTAAGTGATACAAGGTTTCTTAGGAGTGTTTGCCAAAGTGAATTCAAGAAAATACAAATTTTTAGTTTATATTTAACAAAAAAATTAAACCTGCATGAAATTTTCTTTTTAAAACGGGGAAGGCAAGATAGACAATACAGACAGGAGAGGCCAGGGCAAGAAGAAACGGTACGACTTCTGTTTCAACCGTTTTTTTATATCCTTTGTTGTTCACGACTTACAAGCACGCGTAGAGAAAGGGTGGTTCGGACAAAGGGATAGACAGGATGATTTTCCAAAATTGAGGAACATTTCAGTTTTAGCGAAATGGTGGAAAAGGATCAGGGTTGGGTCTGAACGGACAGAACTCACGAGGTCAACCAATTGACACACAATGCATTTGCGGACACCGTGTGCATTGTAATTCATGAATGTAAGTCGAAAATTATGAAAATGGCTGGTGCCGAGCGGAAAACGAATACAACAAGCTCCGTATGAAATATTCATTCCGTATAACTGTACTGGCGAGCCCACGCAAACGAAACCTCTTCTCTGTGCTTCATGACCTCGCTCCGAATCCACCCCCGAACGCGCAATAAACTCTATTGTTGCTTCCTTTATTTCTTGAAACCTTCCTCGACATTAACCACGCGGATTTCAAAGTCCTTTTCCCATCCGCCATCTCGCACCTCTTCGCTTCAATTTGCCCGCGATTTTGTATCGTTACGCGGGAACGATGATGGATCGTGTATCTCTCTCACCTGCTGCTTCTGCCATTGACGTCACTGGTCGTAGGAATCTTGTACGAGTACGTCCGATCGATCGGTGATTTATCGACGAAACCTTTATATTTCCCGCGCGCTTCTTATCGCAGCCCACGCACGCTGCGATACATTTTTATCCATCGTCCGAGAGAACCTCGATGATTGTTGCGTTATTAAAAACGTAGCAAGAATTTCGAAAGTAATGGAATCGTTCGATTGCTCGCGGAGGATCGGCGGGTTCCAACGATAAGGAGAAAAATGAAGCGAATAATCGGTTCGGAGGAAAAAGTGGAAGAAGAAAGCGCTGGTCAGGCGACTGCGTGCACGAAATCTGTCGGCCGGTCTTGTACTATCGTTAAAGATTTATTTCATAATATTACACCAACAACTATTATTGAATTTTTATATAATAATAATAATTAATAATAATAATAATAATAATAATGATCCGAGTAATCGGAGAAAGGGAAAAATAAAGACAGTAATAATAATAATAATTTCTTACCGCATAAAAAATGAACGCTTACTTCGACATATTCAATAATACATATATTAATTAATTGCGATGCCTTATAATTAATGTAATAATAGCCTAAAGACGCGACGGGCATTAGAAAATATGTCGACATTGTCAGCCATATATGTGTGTGTCTGTGTTCATATATATGTTTGCATTTTTTTTCTTGGATATATGTATGTATCGAATTATATATAATTTCTTCTCTGTTCTCCACTTTTCGATTTGGATCGCAATCCATTCCGCGGACTCGGTGCCGGTTGCCGGCTAATGGATAATCGCGTTATCCTTTCTTACTGGACGCCTCGTTATCCTCGGCGTTTTTTTTTCTCTGTCGTCGCTACGTGGAATGCTCGATTGCGGATATCTGGCTGACCGGTCGCGTTAAAAATCGTTTTTTTTTCTACGTACAAGGGGGAAAAATTCACAGGGGCGGCGCATTTCGAGCGAAGACGTCGCGGAAGTATACACAAACTATATTATTTACCATATATACGTTAAATGCATATTGACCTTTGATCAATCGCTTTCACTTCCTCTACTTTTCTCACTCCTCTTCGTCTTCATCGGCTTCCTCTTCTCCTTCTACCGCCTCGATTATGTCTACGCATTTTTTCTTCTCTTTCTTCGTCGTCTTCATCTTCATCGTCGTCGTCGTCGCTATCATTTTCTTCTGTTTCTGCTGCGTAAGAAAGACAAGAGGTACGTTTGTTGCAACGACAATCAAGAAAGTAAAGCTTACCGGGGGTTTTGCATCCACGAGCAGTGAAACGACCGGACGAACAATTTATAAACGAGTGTACATACATATAAATATATATATATATATTTTTTTTTTATCACCTCACAAATGTGTGTGGTGTGTGTGTGTATATTTATATATATTTATATGTTTATAATAATAATTATGCAAAAAAGAAGCTCGATAATCATTGCAAAGAGCACACTCAAGTATTTCCTCGGTTAATAAACTGCAAATTTATTCGCAATGTTGTGTTACACGGATGGTATAACAGCGATAACGCAACAATATATATATATATATTTATATATTTATTTATTCATTTATTTATATATCTATATTTGCATTCTGTAAAATATAATAATACGGCGACTATTGCGCGTTCACTGGCACGCGCGCGCCGTTCCCCCTGAATAGTTCTTTAATTGCGAATTGTGCGCTGTCTATTCGGCAATTCTTTTCTCGCGCATTGTCAATTCCGCGGTATTTTCATCGGCAATTCCATCGTCTAACAAGGAACGACGCGCATCAACCTGCCTCGCGGCATCGTTAATACCCAGAGAATTGTAGTGACAAAATAGAAGACAAGTAAGTACAACAACTATTGTAGCTTATGTTAGATGAGAATCTGATTTCTATATTGCCGAGCCTCAGACGCGGAACGGTTTGTTTAATTTTTCTTTCCACCGATACGTACGATTATCCAAAAGGATATCCTTCCCTTTACGTAAATTTTTGGCAGTGACGTGTCTTGCATTGGACCATCGATCGACCAGCTTTTCTCTTCGCCCCCGAAATGTTACGGGGTATCGTGCTTACAGACCGAAAAAACGAACGCAGACTCGACCGAAAAGCTCGCCGGCGAAGAGAGGGAAAATTTCTTGCGATTCGATTACCGAGGGGCGGCGAAATATTATTCTATTCGTCGAACGATCGACAAGACGCGCTTTGTACGCTCCACGCTTTTTCCCCGTGAAATCAAACGACGACGATTAAAAGTCGTAGACTCGACGAAAGACGACGAATCGTTCCTTTACGTTAAATTACGAAAAAAAAAAAAACCAAACAAACGGTGGGAAGTAGTAGTTCTTTAGGACGAAGCGAACGCGAATTACAAGCGCACGTACCGCAGCCTCGACGATCTTCGGACTCTGCGCGATAGTTTGCATCGAGTGCAAATTATCGAGACTCCTAGATTTACCGTTGGGACGACGAATAGACAGACGGACGAGAGAGAGACGGCCTTAAAAAATGACGATCATTCGCACCTTTGAGAATGTCTGAGGCCACGGCAACTGAGGTATTTCTGAACGAACGCACGCCGTCGCTTTTTTTTCTCCTACGCTCGACGAACAGCGGTGCGCTGCTTACAATGGAGGCTTTTTCCTTTCTTTCATTTCACTTCTCTCTTTACGATAAACCCTTACGATTAAACCGCGTTTTTGCGTTTCGTTTCGTTTGTTTCTTATCTTCTTCCTCTTCTCCCTCATCCTCATCATCTTCATTTTTCCTTCTTTTTTTTTTGTTGTTTTTTTGTATTTTTGATATCTTAACTTATAATCCGGAATCATTTCCATCCTTTTAAATCGAAGACATGTTTCATCATTTTTTTTTTCTTTGTTAATTGTATTTGTAATCGTTTTGTACTTGTACTGTTCAGCAAGGCAGCGTGTTGCACTTTGTTTACAATTACAATATTATAGTCGGGCCGTGATTGTCCACGAAAGATTCCACAACGTCGCGAAATACGTGCGTGTCTATGTTGTGCGGATCGTTTTTGCGTTTTTTTGTTTTCTTTTTTCTTTTTATCGTTCTCTAATGTTCGCTTCTCCGTCGCTTCCTTCCGAGAACGTGATAAATTCGACGATACGCGGAAATGATAAGCGCTTTGCTAGCCAAAGAGTTCGGAATGTGAGCGTGAGACGAGGAATAATTACAGTTTCGCGATGAAGGAAAAAGTACTTTCGGCCAATCGTGCACGGAAGGTCCAGTTTTGCTTTCCCCCTTTTTCCCTTTATCCTCATATTTATCATTATCTTTATCCATCTCAAACGACAAAACGATTCATTTGCCGCACGGTGCTTACGAGATCTCGAGGATTCCTCGATAAAAGCCACGTTCGACTCTTTGTAAAGTGCAAGCACGACGAGTTTCTTCCTTCCGTTTCGGCAATAAATTCTCAATTGGAGAAAGACCGGTGTAATGTCGAACGATCGTTTGCAACACGTGGATCCTTTTGCGCTCGACGACCCGGATACTTTCTATCTCTTAATAAAATTTATGCTTCGTACTTGGTAGAGTTACGGGAGTACTAAAATTAATCTTACGCAAACGGATGGAAACTATCGTGACGCTTCGTGATCGTGATCGTGATCAGGAAAGAGATGTAAGAACTTGCGTACAAGCGAGAGAAAAAGTATACACTGCCGCGATGCATGCTGGCAATTTTTTTTTTCTTTTCACTTGACTGACCCGAAAGCAATTACACGTTTTTCGTATAACGCGCGCACGCATCGCATTCGATCGACTTATCAAACGAACGAACGCCGAGAATTATGATAAAATTAATGATAATAATAATGATAATTCTAGTACTAATAATTATTATTACAATATAATGAGAGTAATAATAATAATTATAATAATGAAGCAATAATCAGCAATAATAATAGTAGTAGCAGTAGTAGTAATAATAATATAATAATAATAATAATAGTAATAATAATAATGATAAGTATCCAGTAAGTTCTCCTTAACACATTTAAACAATCACTTCGCAAATCGCCATAACAAATAGAAAGATAAACATAAAAAAAAGAACCAAGAAGAAACCTTACAAAATAGGCCTATATAATATTTTTATGCGTATGTATATGTATGTATACATATATATCTGTATATATATATATATATATTTATGTACATATAAGAGTTAACATAACGTGCCATCGACTCGTCGTCAATATCGTACATGTTTCTTCCTTGAAACTACCTAATGATCGAACTATCCCTCGTAATAAAGATAATAATAATAATATTAACGTAAAATTAAAATAATAATAAAAAGTCAATAATAATGATATAGCATGGTCATACCGATAATAAACATTACTGATCATATCGTAAAGAAAAACGTTAATAACACGCGGAGCAGAAAAAATAACGTAAGGAGACGTTCCGATGATATTTACGAAGTACACGAGGATCTGCATCTATATGGGGACATATTTCATTCGAAGACGATATGTAGAATAAATGAAGGATGATATTCGCGCAGTGATAATGCACAGACCGAACTCACGTGCATAGATATGCACAACGGTCCGTGCAACTTTGCCAAGGAACGAAGAGAGGTGCAGCGTGCATCGTTAGACGGGCGAAAAGACCTTTCCCCAAGCGGAAGTGGAATAAGAAAAAAGAGACGGACGCGCGATTTTCACTCCGAGAGTTCTTCCTCGTCGTCGTGTGATTTTCGCGAAGATAACCGCGCCCCTCTCTTCGTGCCTTTTCGCGAATTACGTTATACGTTACATTAAGATAATCGCGCATACCTCATCCGCTCGTTCTCCGTCGATCGAACCTCGAGATCGCGATCGCAATGCCAATTCCGTTTCCCTATCTTACGCGGCGCTCTCGGCTTCCTTTTTCGCTAATCCCTCTCCTTCCTGCGTGTTCACATCTTTACACTTATTTAAATACAAATAAGATACGCAAAGAACGAGTGGACGATTTCCGATAAGCTCGCTCGATCGTTCGTCGTTTGTGGAGAGAGCGCCGCGTTATCCTTGCAGATCGAAAGGATAATCGTAAACGCGCGGAAGAACGGCGGATGTTGGTCGTTACAATCGTTTGTTGCTTTCTTCTTTTTTTTCTTTTTGGTTATGATGGACAAAAGGATGCACACGCACTATGCGAGTTGCTTAGTCATTAGAATACAGTGAGCGCGGGTGTGATCGTCGATCGTTATTTAATCCTAGCTTCTCTCTTGTAAATGCGGTATTTCACTTAAAAAATGACGCAATTCTTTCTCTTAATAACTATCGTACAGTTAATTCTCGATAGACAATTAGTGATATATTCATTTTCCTCTTATCATCATTTTTCTTCATCATTTTTTTTTGCAATTTTTCCCTTCCGATAAATTTAAAAACTTTCGTAACAATTAATTTATACTTAAGGTCTTGTTAATATTAATTATGGCACAATATAAATATTATATTTAAAGTCTTTTTGAAGACAATAATAAAAATAAATCTAAGTAG
Source organism: Cerceris ruficornis (assembly GCA_963989415.1). Classification (NCBI taxonomy): domain Eukaryota; kingdom Metazoa; phylum Arthropoda; class Insecta; order Hymenoptera; family Crabronidae; genus Cerceris; species Cerceris ruficornis. The sequence goes on along the minus strand of OZ022527.1, from coordinate 15,632,326 downwards.
TCTTTCTCCTATGCTCGACGTTATTATTTTTATCAATTTCTCTCTCTCTCTCTCTCTCTCTCTCTCTCTCTTTCTCTCTGATAATTACATCCCTAAGCTTTTTTTTCGATTCGAAGATGCATTTTTTCCTTTCTCTCTCAATCTCTCCCCCTCACTCTCACTCCTCTTTCTCACTTCCCACTAACCTTCCTTTCCCTCGTAGTTCCATTTTTCATTATTTTATTTTTGATCCCCCTTTTGAAAATAAAATTTCAATTTCTCTTTTAATAAACCGAAACCGAAGAGTGTTCGTACCGAGAATAATATATCCGCAACGTTCTCGGACTCTCTTGATATTCCGGGCCTTGGATCTCCCTGACGGGTCTCTTTCAGTCGAGAGTTTTACATGAGATCATCGACGTAAATGCATCGTCGCCCGAGCGACTTTTGTTTTCTGTTGGATTGGCGAGAAAAGGAACGAGATATCGGGCATCGTGAAACGCCGGAATATCTATGGCGCGAATATGTTTAATACGGAAACGATAGATACGTACAGGGCATCGTGAGCGTATGCCGAATGAAAGATGATATTCTATTTTAAAGGTAGACACAGTATACATCCAAGGCGAATATCAGTCGAGTCGGAGAAGGTTTCACAATTTCCCGATGCTCTTTGGTAAGACAATATCACATGATCAAGAAAACGTTTAAACCAATCGAAAAGCAATCTAATCAGTCGATTCTCCCTAAAAATAGGAATTAAAAAGAGTCTGGAAACTAGTAAAAAATTAATTTTTTAGTCCTTAATTAAACTGACGTTTAAAAATTATAAAAATCAGCCTTCTGAGAAAGTAAATTCGCGTATCAAAGTAAATTCGTCACAGCGCCAGGAAATTAGTTTGAGCTCTTCAGCTGCCGGCTCAACGTGCGATACGAGTTAGTAATTAATTTAAAAAAATAAAAAAAAACGAGACGAAAGAAGAACAAAAAAAAAAGGACAACTAAAAAGTATAACTCTCTAACGTGCCGTTCGTACCTATGTAAATTTTTGTGGCTCTATCGGGTCGAAACGGAAGCTAGAATCTACGCATAGTCGTCGTCACGGGAAGTCCACCGAAAATCGAGTACACCGTGGAAAAATCGTAATTTTCCTTTTCCTCCCTCCATCCACCGTGTTCCCTGTCGATGGACTTCCCTTACAATTAAGCCCGGTGCTATTGTATCGAGTGATCGGTCTGATTGCGGCGTGAAAATCTGCAAAGAACAAAAGTCGGCTACGATTACGTTGGAACGATTCACTGTCGTCGGGAAAACCACTTTACGATTTTCTCATGCGATTAACGGCTGTAAGATTAACGCAATAACCACATATCGCCCACACAGAGACGCAGAGCCTTACCAACGTTGGTTTTCGCGCATCATAGCATTCCATTGCCAATACGATGTAATGCCTACACTTATGCCTAACTCCTATGGCTATGGCTACGTTTATGCCTAATCCCTATTCCTATGCTTACGCCTATGCCTATGCCTATGCCGATACCAGTTCGCTTTACCGTTCCTCCTCTGCGTTACAGAGGTACCAAGAGTTTCTTATCGATATTTTATATTTACACGCACGTGATATATAGAATGCAAATAAAAATAGATAGTTTAAAATATTTTGCTTCTTACTTTTTCTCACGCTCTCACACTCTCTCTCTCTCATTCTGTCTCCCGTGCGCTCTTGCTCTACTCTTCAATCCCTCTCTTTCCCTTTTGCTCGCGCTTTTTCTCTCTTTCGCATTCTCTCCCCCTCTTTTTCCTCCCCCACTCCGAATTCTGGAGCTTCTTAATAATTAGCATACGAGACAAAAATCCATGCATTAAGGTTTCGAAAAGTTTCGATAAGTTTTGAATAATATTTTGTATAATATTCGCTTTAAATCCTAAAAACGATTAGTAATAGTAATAATATTGGTAATATTCGTTTCCGATAGAAGATGTGACGCGAGCTCTAACTACGTTTTTTTTTTCTTCCTCCATGTAAATAGTAAAAGACATAAAGTTCCTTGTTTACTTCGAAGACGTTGGCACATTGGAATAGATTCTGTGTTGTTCACCGTTACTTCATATTTTTTTTTGCATTTTTTCATTTAACATCGTGTCAGCGTACGATGGGTCGAGTACCCTGAAGAGATATGTTATAATATATCCAAAACACTGCTCCACGGTTCCCGTGATCGCGGACAACAGCGGTCGATCGTGCGAGAAAGTACATATATTTTCATTTTGCACGGCGCGCATCTCTGGCGAAAAATCTCGGTAAACTTTGGTTTCGCTTAAATAAAAAAAAAAAAAGAAGAAAAGAATAATAGAACAAAGAGAAAGAAAAAAAACAAACAAAGACTAATTGCGATAAACAGTCAAATCCACTTTGGCATCGTACACACCGATTATAACGCGCCGTTCTTTTCGGGCCATTTTCGGTGGCTCCATTTTTCTTTTCCCACGAGATTTTCTCCGCAATTCTTTTTCACGGATGCGCGTCCAGTTACTTTTGATTCTCCGTCGTGAACGTGTTTCACGTAATCACGAGAAACGATATAAAACTAAGCTTTCGAAACGATCGACGGGTCATACGTTTCTGGCCACGGGACACCTTCGAGAGTGTTCGATTGATAAATCTTCTCGGCGTAAAAGTCTCGTCTCGGCTTTTACAATATAACTTACACAACACCGAACATCGACCTAATTCCGTATACTTTTTTTTTTCTTCATATAGCTCTAGTATTCGCTCTAGTATACCAACTGAAGGACATCACAGAATTTCCCGATATTACAATAACCAATTAATATTCTTTTTCCATTCTCGCTATGCAATTTGCCACGCCGGCATTCATAATGTGGAACGATCGTAATTTCCGGTTAATCGCTCACTTCTCGTCTTCGTCCAGATTTTCCTCTTCTCCTCTTTTTTTTTTTGTTCCCCTAACGGTTTGTATCGCCGAATATCTGATTTCTTCACGTTCGATATCACAGAATTATAAAAGTTCCCAAAATGACTAGGATAATTTTCACTAACGAATATCTTTAAGCTTTTCACGAGTCGAAAATGAATTTTCGAAAAGCAAAAGTGCGCACGACTCACGCTTCCTCCCACTTTCCCCCGTCCAAAAAACCTATCCCGTATTCCCCGTCGAGGAAAAAACGTTTTCCTTTCCACATTATGATTTGCCCGGGTGTAGCGAAAATTTCTCTTTATCTCTACGAATGTAAATACGTAATATTTAAAAACTCCCGTTCTCGGAAGACGCCTAAAATCTAAAATCGTATATTTTGTTTCACGGTATACTTCTCGTTTTGAAGATATGTTTGAAAACTTGTTCACTAACTCTCTGTTTCTCTCGCTCGCTCTTTCTCTCGTTCTCTTTCTCTCTCTCCCTATTTCCCACATTTTCTCTGCCTTTCTCACAACTCACACGCACACGACGCTTTTCTGGCCTCTCGATTTTCATTTTGTATCGTGCAACCGTCGTTAAACCCGAGAAGACACAATTTATACTCTATTTATACGCGCCTCGTTAAATATTTTCATTTCATTTTTCCCACCCATCCGCTTACTACGGAACCTAAGAATTAGAAGTAGACGTAATTTGTTTTATCATTTTTTTTTCCCTCAATAATTTGTACTTGCTCGTTTAGTTATTTAATGGCATTCCTTGTTTCTTTTTTTTGTTTCCCCTTACGATAAAACATCAACGCATTTTTTTTTTACTTCTTTTTACAATGACTTTTAAACCTGAATATGTTGCGATGAACAATTGTTATTTTTTTAGGGTTCCTCTTTACTTGTACGTTCGTTAGCATGGATGTATCGAAGATTAAAAGGAACAGGGCAGTGTTCTCGATAGTCTCGCGCACAAATCGTTTTTCCCACTTTCATCCTCGCAAACTATTTTCACCCTACGAAAGTCCAAAACGAGCGTTTCAATCAATCTTCTTTTGCCTGATTATCGGGATAGTCTTTCCTTTCTCGCGTTTCCCATTTTGTTTCCTTGCGAAAGACACGCGACGAACGGAAGAGAAAACGAAAAATCCGATCGGAAAAAACAGGAGAAGGATTTCCCCCCACTTTTTTCCCTCTTCCCGTCGTCCTGAACGAGCGTCCGATCCTAGAGCGGCCCTCGTCGCTAATTTATCCCTTAACTCGTAATATTGCACACTCGCCAATGGAGACGCATAACAAAAATGCATCGCGCTCGCTGTCATACGTTGCTTCCACGTATGCATGCATATATATGTATGTTTTGCATGCCTATATATCCTATACGTCGAATTAAAACGATAAAAAAAAGAGTTGAAAACAAACGAATCAACAGACAAAGAGGACGCGAGAGCTCCACTGCCCTGCCCGTCGTGGTCTATCTACTTCGAAGAACTATCTCGTCTTTATAAAACCTGAACAAGAGAATATCATCATCGTTATCAATATCGTATGAATATAATATATATATTTATATATATATATATTTACAGCTCAAAATATTACTTTTAAAGAGTTAAAAATATAGTCTGTAATTTGCGCACACGACGGACCTGTACACACGTAAGAGCCCAACCTACAGAATTCTTCTAATTCGCCCCTTCTATGCCACCTCTTTCGTCCCTTCCATCTCCTACGACCCTCGCACGCCCCTGATCCTCCCGATCTATCCTCCAAATATTCTATCCCCTTCGATTCTGCTGCTCTACCCGAAGTACGCCATTCTCGATAATTCTCCTAACACCCTAAAACATCCGGCCACCCCAATCCCTTCCTCCTTCCTCCCCAGTCGTCATCGAGTTTCTTATCGCGAGGCTGGCTAATACAATTTGTGCCGTTCGATTTGTGAAACCGTGGAAATTTGAGCACATCCGTGTCTATATAGACTTTGTAATTGAATTTCACTTTAGGCCTAAGATCTTCGATCACCTTACGATCTTATATCCGTTTAATTCCGTCGACTTAAAAGGTACAGGGGTACTTTTTTTTCACGAATGCGCGCGAAAGAGCGCTCTCCCCCTTTTTCTATCTCATTTATACGTGCGCGTAGAAAATTCTATCGCGACAGGCAGACAACACGCATACGCACACATCGTACACATATACACGCGCAATATGTATCCTCACAAGTGTTTTGCTGTTACTCTTTTCTTTCAGTGACCGTGACGTATGTCGTATATAACTTTTTACTTTTCCAGTATCATCCCCTCGTTTGGGTCGACTCGTCGCGATTTATCCTTTTCCTCTGTGCGCAATTAAGCGGCGCTGTACCATCTAATTGTACGCCGTTAGGGACCACCTCTCTGTCGATCTCTCTTGCATTCTCTCCTAACGTTCGGCAGATCCTTTCTGGCAAGCCACTAGCAAAGAGAACGTTTGATAAATTGACATGATTATCCGGGCCTATCCGGGACTCGACAAACAGCAAGTTTTATCTACCGCCGCAACTACGTTACTGCACAGCGTGGAGTTACGAAACGGACAAGATCTTCGAGACAACGAAAAACTCTCGTCGATTCTTCCCGCTATACTTGACTTTCGATCATGTCCCGCCAATTTCCTCCCTTCGATACTACAATCCGTGCGCAGATTGAACGGGGGATCGCGAAATTTGCTTAGAGAGGTCGATCCCACAAAACGTGTCCTCTCCTCGGGAGGACGTTGATCTAGAAGAATCGTCGATCGTAACCTTCGAGGGCTCATCGTCGAAATCGCGAGAGATCGATTCCGAGCGCCTCGATCACCTGGCAAAGCTGCCTCCCCTCGCTCAAAAATGGAATGTATACTTTCGTCTCAAGCATGCGCGCCGGTACCGCGCTCTCTCTCTTCCTCTCTCTCTCCTTATCTGTCTCTCTCGGGTTTTCGAATATAAGTGAAAATTACTAATTCTCGTCAGTCGATTTTTCGTTCTTCTTTGGATTAATCGCAGTCTTCGAGAGAGCCAACCGGAGAGAGGTGCGGCACAGTGGCGCGGAGATCGTCGAAGCATGGTCAGACGTTGACAGAGCGAGGAGGGAACTCTCCAATCCTTTCGACGATAATTGCACAAAGACCGCCGACACGTAAACTACGGTAGAAGCAGCTCGGCTGCTCGACCGATCGATCGGTTGCCCTGTTTCGCGCGCCTCTCGTCGAGTCCCGCCGATTTCTTCTTTCCAAGTACGCCGCGTCTTGGTCCTCGGTTGTTCGTCGTGCTCGCCGAAGTAGCGGGAAGAGGAAAAGGAGAAGGTCAACGACGATGGAACGGCGGTGCTCGGAAACGGACACGAGCGCGGCAACGGCGAGAGCGAAAATGAGAATGGCGGCTGTAACGAGAATGCCGATGATGAGCGCACGTCGACGTGGGTGCAGACAGTCCGGGACGGGGATAACAAGACGGTTCCGATATTTTCATTGCGGCTGCTGCTGCATCTGGGCTTGGTGCATGCTGCCTAAAACGTTCTTGATGGCGGAGGTCTTGAGAAGTCTCTTGAGCATGCCGCTGGAGCCACGATGCTGGAGGCTCTTGTGCGTGGTGAGCGAGTTCTTGGTGCGGTACCTGCGGTTGCAGAATTCGCATACGTAGAGGGTGTCCGATTGCTCGTGCTTGTCCTGGAAATGACGCTTCAGGGAGTAGTAGCATGAGAAGGTGCGACGGCAGTACGGGCATTCCTGAGGCTCGTTTATGCCACCCGCCGTTGGGGGTGGCATCCGGTACATGGCAGAGGGAGGCGTCGCCGGTGCTGGATGCATCCCGTTGCCCGTACCTGAAAATCGTCCGTCGATCGTTTGAAATCGCTCCATCAACCTATCCTGCTTTCTCGTCGAGAACAGCGTCAGTCTTCGCAAGAGTCTTATTCGCGGATAGATTAAAAAATAGAGAACTTCCGAGAGCGTTCAAATCCGCCTCGGAAATTTCGCGCGTCGAAGTAAACGTTACTTGGCGGCGCGGATCGACTGTCGACTCGCGAATAACGACGCTGCTCTCGCTGCGAAAGCTCGTTTCCCTCGATAATTCGAGGAGACGCAAAGAAACAGAGGTTTCTCGATAGTCGAGGAGGAAAACGTTGGGTGATACGATAGAGGGGGAATGTTCGTCCTTTCGTTGCACAAACGATTCGGAAACACCTCGAACGTTGCGTGCGACCGTTCCATCCAGCAGGGATTTCCCCGCTGGAACTTGACGGCTCGCAATGATCCTAGTTCGATTTCATTCGTTAAATCGGAGTCATAGGCTGTCCCAGAATCGACAGAGGATTCGTTCGAACGAATGTTAGATCTTTGCCTCTCTCGAGTACCGGTACTCGTCGATCGATACCTCGGATTATGAAGCGATCCATGCGGCTAAAAGTATCGTTAATTGCCCGAGTTTGTTCATTAGTCGAGCGAATACCGAGACGAAGAGGACCAAAACCACCATGCCAGACGCTATGTATCAGAGAACCGCGAAAGACGCGCGTCAAAATGCTTCACCCATTTCGTGCGAATCGGAGCAACGCGAAAGAAATTCCAGCGACTCGCTTCGGAAGTGTCAGCGTACAACAACGTAGGTCGTGCAATTCACTACACACAGAAAATCGTTAAACGATCCCATCTCGAGGAGAGGGAACCCGGAAAATAATCGGGCATGCGTGCAAAAAATAAAGGTCGTGTGGCGTTCATGCTTTTAAAACATCGTGGTTAAAAAGAAACTCGTAACAATGGCTGGCGGTGATTGATCGTTAAAAAAAAAAAGAGGAACGACCCGCGAGATAACGATTGGTAAGAATTAATATTAGACTAGAGACTATCGCGTGCGTCGTCATCGTCGTGCAGCGGTGCAAACGAGCCGAGGGAGTAAACGTCGCTCGAGACGAACGATTCGATTGAAAGTTCACCGTTGACGCGAGCACTCGCGAATCCACGGTGAACTTCTTCCTCGATCGGTTCGTCGTGCTCGAAGCTCCGCTCAAACACCGAATACGTTCCGATCGAAGCTGCAAAACGATAATACGCCGATGCGTATCATTCGAGCATGCACACACAACATCGAACATCGAGAAGCCACGAGAGAGGCTAACTGAACTGAACCAAAAAAGCGAAGAAAGCGAAAAAAATGTAGAGAAAAAGCGGACGGAAACAACAGAAAGGTAGCACGAACGAGTAAACAGGGTGAATTGCCATACAACGTGTAAAAAAAAAAAGAAAATTAAAGGCCAGGAGGAACGGGGAGTGTTAGTGGGAGACCTGAAGCGTAATTTTACCGTTTGATCGTTCGACGAGACCGATATGGTCGGCCTTTCTCGCAATTTAAAAACCTAAGCCCATCGAACGGGCGATCGGTCGGTTTGGCAATGTTCTTAGTCTCGTCCGATCGCAAATGGAATCGGTTCGATTCTGGCGTGCGTGTCTCTGAGAGTTTCCTGCGTCGCTGCGGTGAAGGACGACCCGATGCATCGATCCCGAGTCACCGACAGGGAGTATAACGGAGCTGTGAATACCGGAAGAACTCGATCGGCGAGCGTACGGTACCGAAGAGAACGAAGGACGACCGGGAGAGTGGGGAAGAGAAGCAGTTCAGCGGGAGGAGGCTGGAACGTGTACGACGTTCGGGCAAAAGCTCGAATCATGAGAGCAAGAACAGGAAGAAGAAGTTGAAGCAGAAGAAGAAGAAGACGTGGGGAAGATGCGAAGGAGGAAGGAGCGGAGGAGGCGCAAGAGGAGGCGCAGGAGGAGGCGCAGGAGGAGGTGGAGAACAAGGAAGAAAAAGGTTCCACGTGGGAATCGAGACCGGTTTCTCTGGCATGCATTTTCTGCGACGAGAGGGGAGTAGCCAAAAGAGAAAGAGGTACCGGGTTTGATGTACGCGACGAAGGAAGTCCGAGGTCGTGTCGATTCTAATCGTGGGGAGGCTGGGGTCGCGATCGTTCGAAGAAAAGTCGAAAGAAAGGCGACGGAAGAGGAGGAGAGAGTGTCAGGGAGCATCGCGAAAGGAGGAATGGCTAAAAGGGCGAAGAGTCGATGAAACAAGATTCGAGAAAGATCGGTGGAAAAAAAAGTAAGAAGGGAGACTGCGAGAAACCTCTGAAAAACGATGTGTGTCAGAGAGATGCGTGTCCCTACCTTATCTAAACCTTCAAAAGAACTTAATGTCAATGTCGCCGGGTCTGCTCTTATGATAGGTATATATATGGGTCATCAGGGAGTTACGCGAGCAGTAGACCCGCTCGCAGATGATGCATCTGTACTCCTCCTGTCGCTCGGCGTGCTTGTCGGCAACGTGGCGTTTCAGGGATGCTTTGCTGCATAGCACCTTGCCGCACAGCTGGCAGGTGAACAGCTTCTTCGCTGACTGGGTGTTCAGAGAGTTCAAGGTCATCCCCGTCATAGAGGTGAGCACTGAAACACAACAATGCACCTCATGCAGCTGCAACCCCCACACTTACATACCCTAGCCCCGTCGAAGGACGATGCAACCGATAAACTCTTTCTTCCGCTCTCTCCCTTTCTCTCCCTCTCTCTCTCTCTCTCTCTCTCTTTCTCTCGTTCTTTCCCTTCCTCCCTGTTTCCATTCTCACGAAAGCTCTGTCTCTGCGTCGTGATGGCTGCAGCGACCAAAACATTTTATTTCCTCTCGCTCGTGCTCGTACTCTCCTCGCGAGGTACCTGTCAAAGTCCAAGGTGTCTCTTTGAAAGGGGATGATCTTCGAAGTGGCTGCAGTCGTTGCGCATACTTGTCACCCGTTTTAGGATGGATCTCTCGGTTTGTCTTTTTTCTTAAAAACTAGAGAATCTTTCAAACACGAATTCTATCGTCACCATTGAAAGACACGGGAAATATATATACCCACGCGCACCCACGCCCCGCACCCCCGCAATGTTCCACGAATCTTTTTCTCCTCTGATACCGGTGGGTCTTTCATTCGCGCGCGATTCACGGGTTGTTGCACCGCGGTTCTCCCTTCGACGTCATTGTCGCATATCCATTCAAATTATTCACGGTGCACCGGGTCTCGTTGTGCAAGACGCTAACCACGACGCGGCAGGATTCGGAGTGTCCGTGTACGCGACATCGTCGTCGTCGCTGTCTTGCGCGTCGCGACGGAACCTTTCACGAATCGCATCGACGTCTCTCGCGACGATCGCGAAGCAATCTCGCGTTTCCGCGGCTTTTTCCCGGCCGTTTCTTTCTTGCTCGATTCACGGAAACGGTTCTTGCAACTCGCCCATTCCCCGCGTCCACCGCGACACCGCTGTCCTTTTTAACGTCGCGGGGGATTAAGACTCGAATCTAAATGCTAAGAGACGAACCGGGTGCCCGTGCGCTGCATTCGATGTAGGAGCGCACTCGAGACCGAGGAAAAAAAAAAGGAGAACGGGGGTTTGCTCGCGTGGGTATGTATTTGGATGGGGGTACACACGGAAACCGACGACGTTGCAAAACGTTGCACCGTCTTTGAGGGAGCGAAGTAAGAACTTTCAATGCCAGTTTTTCTTCGGATTGCCGACGAACCCACCGAATGAAAAAGACCGATGCACGAGGGGCAAGACGCAGGGCAGGTATATGGCGATAAAACGCAAAATGATATTACTCCCGGTAGATGTACCGGCCTCTGATATTCGCGGGGGTAGTTCTGTATGCATCGACCTGTGCATCTTTTGCGCTTGCAATTGAGATAAAGGGAAGGGAAGAAAGGGAAGAAAGGGCGAGATATACATGGAGAATAACAGGGACGGAGGGAGAGAATGAAAGAACGAGAGAAAAAAAATTGTAGGATAGAAACGACATAAAGAAAACGGTAAGGGGTAGACGCCTCAAGAACGAGGCGAAGCACGGACACGGGAAAGCGAATGAAGTGTACAGTGTAAGGAAACGCGCGATTCATTTGTACGGTCCTCGTTAAATAAGAAAAAAAGGATCCGGTCGGACGTGTATAGCCATTTGTGAAAGCCTCGTACGATTTACCTAACCGTATAATGCGTATCTACCCTTTCTCCCTCGCCCTTGACTCGTTACCATCGAACACGAACGAGAGACAGGGCACGGGCCATCAACCGACCCTTCTCTTTCTTCCATCCTTCCTTCGTTCTTTCCATCCGTTCCTACGTTCCTTCCATCATCCTTCCTTCCTTCCGTTTTGCCTTCTTTCTTTCCCTCCTTTCTTCCAATGACTCTTCGAAAAGAGCTTTTTATCCAATTTCTCGCGGCTGCGTCTCGTTAAAAACATCAGGCAATAGAAATCACAGCCTGCCAGTACACGACGAGGTCGGTCAAAAGGATTTCGATGAAGAATTTCTGGGAGCCGTTAATCGTGTGTGCGCGCGCGTAAACCGCTTTAAGTCTACGCGTTACGTACAAGATGCTCGTTTCTAAAATTACGAGGGGGTAGGTGGGAACATGTCGGATGGTCGTGTGTATGTAGATAAACAAACGGGAACTTACAAAAGCCGTCTTTGTCCGGTGAGGAAAGGGATACGTAACATTTTCCAATCATACTATAAACGTGTATATCTACACTTCGTTAAGGGTCACGAGACACGTCGTGTGAGGTCTAACGAGCGTGTCCATATATGTATAGAAATGTAGATATATATGTATTAAAAAAAAAAAGGAGACGACGAGAAGGAAACACTGAGCATTCTGGGTGACACTTAAAGCATGCAATTCGAAGTAAACGTAATAATTATGCGTGAGCCTGGCGAGCGGCGTGGCGGCTTAATCGTTCTCTTTTGACTGTTGCATGGCCCTCGTTTCTCACACGATCGATCGTACTTCGATCGAGAAACTATCGATCCTTCCGCGGCTGTCTCTTTGTCCCTTCGGTTTGTCCATTTGGTAGTACTCGTCGTATTCGAAGCACGAAAATCATTCCTGAACCTCAAAGAGAGGTCCCCTCGTCAATGGAAATATAAGGAAAACTGTCAAAGTACATTGCATCGTTCTTTTTTTTTTTTTTTACATCCCTCCGTTATTCGTCCATTCTCTTTCCCTTCTCTAAAACCCTCGACACCCTTTTTCTCGTGCTGAATCGTTCTTACTTCGGTCTCCACAGGAAGACGCGTCGGTCTTTGACATTTTCTGACTAGCTAAAAGACAGTTAGGGTGAAAAAAATCGAACGATCGGTGTTACTTCCGCTGTAGAGAAAAATCGTTGGACGCGAGTCCACCCATAGACCGCGCGATTTCAACTTACCTTCGAGCTGAAAGAAATAAAACGATAGAAACACATTTTTTCACGACACCATGGGGGGCCAGGGTCATGGGGGCAAATGGAGGTAAGGGTTCGTTGCGTACGCCAGAGACTCGCAATGATCCTAGGGCCTGCCTAAAAAACAACGCCGCACTTTTTTCGAGGATGTGATAGGTGACGCTAAAAATAAATAAAACTGCACTCAACCGAATTATTAAACCAAATAGTACATTTCATATCATATAAAAAAAATGAAAATATATTAAGATGCATTTGACATTGCTTAAAAATAATAATAATAATAATAATAATAATAGATAATAATTATAATTATAATTGTAATCATAATAGTAGTCATCAATAAATATATATTATAACCAGAACACCTTGGCAGATAACAAATAATAAGTAAGCACGGTAACGCTCGACTTTTCGCTTAAAGAAGGATTTGTACCCGAACGGAGTCGTTACCGGAAAAGAATTCAGACTTTTTCTTCGGAAGTATTCACGGAACTTTTCGCGAGATATATCGAGCCGATGGCACCGGTGTCGTTCGACCGATTTCGCATATTCGACGAATTTCGATAAGCTCGTTTTTTAGTTTTCTCAGTGCTTCGCTGATTTTCCGCTCCCTCTTCCCAACACTCTATCCCTCTAATAACTCTTTCTCGAGACAAACAAAACATTCCTGTCGTACGATGTGCGATCTCTTCGCACGGCTATCGTAATATCGATGACACGCGTCTGCTCAGTATCCGTGGAAGTCAATGATTTAACGCTATCGTACATTCGATTAACGGAATTAAGGCTTACTTTATTATTACTGATAGAACAAAGCCGTTGCACGAAAGCTGCTTCTGAACATTTTCGTCTATAGTTAGCTGCGTTTAATGAACATAGGAAAAGAACGGGAAAAAAAAACAAATACGGAGGAAAAGATATCAGGGCGGAGTCCTATAGTTCCTATTGCGTAAGTCTACGGATTAATAGTTACGAAAAAAATGGGGGGAAGAATGGAAAACAAAGAAGAAAAGAAACCTATTGTTTTCTGTGCACGCGCATATTGTACCTATGTAGATGTGCCTCTCAACCCTTGACCACAAATGTTAAAACAGCAATTAACGTCTGTGCGTTAAATAGTCTACCGTGTAAAACGAGAAGCGAACGAAGGAAATGTCGATATGTCTGATAAAACAAGCGATTATAAAAAGGAAAGACGTGCATCGTAACAACACGATGAATCTTTAAGAAAACCGCCGCGCCGATCCTCTTTGTACGAAACTTTTCGTGTACACGATATGTCTCATATATATATAAACATTAGACACATATATATATATTTCTTTCTTTCTTTCTTTCTTTCTCTCCCTCTCTCTCTCTCTCTCTCTCTTCCTCGCTCTATAGATATATATTTTTTTTCTACTCATTATTTCACGGCTCCTCATTTCTCAATTTATTCAAACTCCTACGGTGCCCTGGCAATCTCGATCAATTGACCCTTCGCTACTCATCCCTCTTCATCTTTCTCTCTAACCACGTTAAACTTAGAAATTAGATATTTTTAATTAACAGTTTGGTAACATTCAGTCAAAGAAATATTAAAGATCAGTCCAATGTAAGAGTCGACTTATTAAACGATAAAAGAAAAGAAATCAGTCCAATTCAGTCTCGAGGGAAACGCGTCGCGGCTAGCGGCTGGCGGCGACTAACTACGTTCAGGTACGCTACTCAAGTTTGTTTCCGGCCTTTCGAATTTGAACTTTTATACTTTTTCCCTCCATCCCGTCGCCGCTTTCCCCTCTTCCGTCTCCGTTCCATTTCTATCCGTCCATCGCGAAGGATAAACGACCAGCCGCGACGCGTTCTCGTTTCTCATCGAATCAGTCTTTCGAAGTTCGAAATTCGGCTTCGAACGATTATATTTTGCACTGGCCAATCGTAATTGTAATCGTTAAGGAAGCACCCCTTTTTCGCTCCTTGTCTTTGCGCACGGTTTTCTCGCAAGGCCGCGGCTAAACACGGTGCGCGAAATTCCAAGAACGGCGTGTAATTACTCCTCGACCCGATGGTTAACGGTTGCTCGTTAACGCGACTCCTGTGTCGTATTAATTATAAATTATTCGAGGGCGGTTACACGGTCTCCCTCGCGTGCCACGAGCGCATCAACGTGGAGCGAAATTAAACGAACGACAAACAAAAAGAAACAAAAGAAAAGAAGAAGAAAAGATACTCAAATAAACCTCTATCGATATAATAATTTGCAGTTAAATATTCATTCAATTTATATTAATTTCATTAATAATTTATTATTCTCATAATATAGCGCCGACCGCGGATCGGAGGGCGAATATACATACGCACGTGTATACACGCACGCGCGTGTGCGTACACAGGCGTATATATACGTTCGCAATTATATTTGGCCATTTTTACAGTAGTCACAAATCAATTTCTTCGAATAAATCTACTAGTTTAAATATTAATCAATATCAGTTCTTTCCTCGTTCCTGACTACTATAAAATTGTGTTCTCATTATCGCGTTTTCTTCTTTTTTTACTCTTCGTCAAATTTAAAGCTTCGTTCTTCTTCATTTCCACTTTCCAAAAAACACGCTCACACATATGCCGACGATTATTCGCCCCCACTTGGTTTACTTGCATAACAATGTTCGGCGTCGAGCGTAATTTCGAGAATGTCAATAATAAATTGCGAGAGCTTACCGATAAAGAAAACCCAAGAAAAGAGATCGTCGTCTCCGATTCTCTCGAATATCCGAAGAATCGCGGAATTCGCGGGCATCGAATGTTTACAGCGCGCCAAGTTCGGACACGAGGTCGCTCGAACGCGGAACGATGAATTATCATGGACGTTTTCGTAATTATTACTTCGTCTTTTCCTCCTTCGAAAATACGAACGACGCGGAGCACTTAACGGAATATAAACCTAATTTAAATTATCATAGCCTATCTAGCGATGTACAACTGTCTTCTGTATATTCGCGTACGTGGTCGTGTGTCGGTGTCTGCCGATAAAATTATCGAGCTGTCGGTGTAAGTACCTGCTTGTGTGTATGTCCTGTATGCGTGTATACGTGTTTCATTATTTTTCCTCAAGGTGTGCGCGAATACGAATGCTAATGCAAATACGAATACGAATGCGAACGCGCCCGTGCAAAAGAGCGCGCCCACCTACGAGCGCGTCTTCGGCTGGGAAAGTTTACCGTTTGTACAATTATGCACAGTGATATCGGTTACGCTTGCTGTAAAATATATCCCTATATGTTTAATGTGCTCTGCGAATAATTTTGCGATCAATCATCTACGAATGTCGACGCACGACGGGACCTAGTCTGTCTATATGTTTATCTTTCGGGGACCTTCGAGGCCTTCCTGACTCGCGACAAAAACGGAGCTGTGGAAAAATCAGACGACACGCTTGCAGGAAAATACGAGGCACATTTTCGAAATGATAGTCCAACTTTTCTTTCGCTTTTGCACCTACATGGAATCGGTCTTCTACGAGAGCCAACTGTAACAAACGGCGGGGATGAAGAAAGGAGACAGCGCGATGCTAGAAGAGTTTCGAGCGATCTCGCGAATGTCAGGAAGGCCTTGCAAAAGGCTGCTTATCAAAGTTCTACTAAAATATAGGTATATGCTATGTAGTCGGTTATATGTATTACATGGCTATTATCGTTTAGTACATAAGTAACCTGTCAGTGTTAGTGGACCGTGGTGTTTCTCCCTCTTTTATCCCGTCATCCCTTTCCCACGAATCGTCTTCAAGAGACGATAGGATCTGCCCGCCGATGCAACGCAAACGCTCCTCTTCTACGTGCGATCTCTTCGCACAAATAAATATAGGACGCCGTAATCACGAGACACCCCCGTCCTCGTTCATCTTCTCCTTTCCGATCCACCCCCTTCGCGCACGAGCCGAAGGCGGACTCGGAGAAGGAAAATTTGGGGTGCCGTTAAAACAAAGCGGACAGATGGAAAAAGATGATACTGCGCGGTGAATCGGCAACGACCGACTTCGCGAGGATAGAACGCGCTTCATGTTTCTTGGCTTGAGAATTTCTTTTTGTGCGTTTTCAAATGAAATTTGCGATAAACAATGCGAGAGAGGCGGTGGTCGCTGTCTTGCGGATGATGCCGGAAACGAATATAAAAAAGAAGACACGTATCACGGTGATAGTAATGGTCAACGTAAAAAAAAAAACAAATCTTTCGATCCTAACAATGATGACGATGACCGATGATAACGAAAATGGTATCGACGATAG
Source organism: Cerceris ruficornis (assembly GCA_963989415.1). Taxonomy (NCBI): domain Eukaryota; kingdom Metazoa; phylum Arthropoda; class Insecta; order Hymenoptera; family Crabronidae; genus Cerceris; species Cerceris ruficornis. Next base: position 15,615,887 of record OZ022527.1, on the reverse strand, counting down.
ATAATAGAAGTAACTATAATAACTTGCAATAATAATAATAATAATGATGACAATAATATTAATAATAATAAAATAAGGTACTTTACGTAAAGCCCGGTATATACCATTAAATGAATATGTGTCTGTGCAAGGTACCCCGCTAAAGCATTTTATATGGAATGAATATATTAAGATAAAATATATTATTATATATCATTGCATCTTCTTGCTCTCATGGTCCGTCGCGAAACGAGAACGAAAGAACGCGAAGCAACGACAACGATTGCTCTCATCACGAGTACCCTGAATCTGTATTACTACTATTATTCTTTTTCGCGCAAAGTCTAGTAACTTTTTACATCCGTGTATATTATCGTGCGATCGTCTTCGATCCGCGACGGAGATTCCTTTTTTTTTGCTATTTTGCTACTTCCCGCCTGGCTTTCATTTTTTCCTATTTCCTCGCTCCTCCCTCTGCGACCCTCCTTGCGCAACTTCGAAACAATTAAAAATCCCGAGTCCTCCGATTAATCAATATTCGTTTATACAGTCTTGTCGAAACGTTTGAACGCTTCCGCCTAAAGTTAGTTGGACGATGGTGTCTTCGACACCTGGAAGTTTTTTTTCTTTTTTCATCTCCCTTGCAATACGTATATCTCTAACTAATATGTATAATATATATATATATATTTATATTTATATGTATTTGTATATTTAGATAGCCTGCGGTATTAAGCCCCGTAAATCGATAAGTCGTTTCGGCGCGTCTGGAAGGCGAATCACTCGAAAGAACGTTGCGGTGCTTACGACGAGATGCGCTGCGCTCGCCCTTCGACGGAAATACCCCGCGCATCGTCCTACGAATAACCGATTTCCATCCGGGAATATCGAACGTCTGCCCCGATAATTTTCGAAAGCGACTCTTCTGATTCGCTTGACCGATGGATAACGAAGCCGCGATTAAATCACCGTCAACGTACGTCTCGCGAAACGAGGCGCGCATTCCGCGCAATGGCGACGCGCGGGAACTCGAGATTTTTCAAACGGCCAACACATTTCCCCGCGATCCGATACTCACGAACGGTGTTAAGCATACGTTTTTGCAGTCTCTATTACATAGTCGTATATGTATATACACATAGAAAGACCGAAGCTTACAGTATAAAAGTAGACGAAAATAACTATGTAACTTACACCCTATATAGAGCTTTGTCCTACGTTTCACCCTCCTTCTCTTTCTCTTTTCCTCCACGTTATCGTAACGTACTCAATTGCTTCTCATATTCATCGATTCGATTTCGTAAAAAAGCATAAACATCAATATAAAATTCCCGAGGAAACGACGATAAATGCCAGTCGAATCGTTTGCCCCCGCCGTCTCTCCCGAAATAGTTCGAAACAGCACACCGACGTGCGGATCGTATATGTGAATATTCGACCGTAGGGTTTCGTCCTTCCGAGATGCGTACACGTTGAGGGTGATTTTTCGACGATTTGCAAACGTACTTCGAGACGTTGAAACAATGGAACGAGCAGGCCTCGGCTGCGAACACTCGGACGCGTCCGGAAGTTCGGTAAAGGGATACTTCGATCCTGGAGCGGAGCCTGAGCTATCTATTCTCCTCCTCGCCTCGAGAGGGAAGATTCGTTTAAACTTCGTCCACGGAAGTACTTCGATGGACGATAATCTCGTTAGTTTTGCCCCTAGCCCTAACAATCGATAACGTTTAGTCTTGCCCGAGACCGAGGCCAAATTTCCGAGACTTTGTACGACCGTCGTTCTCGTGCAAAGTCTCGCCTCGCGGTACGGTAGATACAGCGACTCGACGACGAAACTCAATGAAAATATATATGTATATGGAAAAAGTCGTGTCTTTTGCGTACGTACACGCACACACGTAAAATTCCCAGGTTCAACTGCGTCTGTGGAAGCACTGATTTTTGTTATCTTCGTCGCCAGTTCGTTTCGCTCTCCTCAGCCCGGTTCCTTTTCAACAGCATGCACGCGCGAAGAACAGAGATATACAAATACATCGTCATCGTCATCCCGAAAAAACGCAGGAGCAAGCCGTACTACGCTACCTACTTTCGCTTCATCGACCTCTCCATTGTCAATTTAAGAAACTACCAATCCGAGAGAGATCTCGTACGCCGCAACTGGTCCCGTATATCGCAAAACACGTTAACAAATTTTTTGTTCTCCCCGATCGATATAACTAACAATAACAACAATTCCATTTTCACGCCCGATAACTCGCGATCCTTTTAAACCGAACGCTCCACGATTTCTCGTCGATAGTGCGACCGATCGTCGCGGAAACAATTATGACAAAACGGGTAACATCGTTGGAAACAAAAATAACTATAACACGCAAATCTCTCCCGAGCGCCCATGCTGTCGAACGTAATTCGTCTTTCGTTCCTCGATACAGCCCTCTGCATCCCCTGTTTTATTTTATCTCTCTCGCTCTCTCTCTCTCTTTCTTTCGCTCTCTCCCTCTTCTCCTCTCATTCTACTAAGCTCGTTTAACAGTGTTCCTCGGCACGGTACGTAAACGCGACGATAACCGGCTCTATTTCTGCCTACGGTGGTAGATGCTCTTGTGATTGTTCAGGCTGTTGAGCGTTCTGAAGACCTTGTGGCAGAGAGCGCAGACCGCGCTGTTCAGGGGTTGGAAGTGCTGCTGCTCTTTGTGCCGCTTGAGGGTGAGCTTCGTAGAAAGGGTTTTGCCGCAAACGTCGCAGGTATAGCAGACACCCGGGGGAAGGAGGCTACCGTGCAACGGGTGGGACAATCTCATCGCGAGAATCGCCGAGGGTGGACCTGCTGAACCACATCCCCCCCGATTTCCGATTTACGGATCGCATCGGTGTCCGCGCGACCGACGAACAATTGCAACGGACCGCGAGAATCGAAAGAATGAAACGTTTAAACGGAACCGAACGGTCGCGCGGTTTCGTCGAAAAGGGTAGAGAAGCGTAGATTTCACGAGACGAAGCAAACGAAACGAGAGAATAAATTAGAGTTTAAATGAAAGAAATAATAAAGAGACAGCGAGCGAGAGGCAGCGTGTGCGAGCAGAATCAGAGAATGGACGATGAGCAAGAGAGAATGATTTGAACAGAAAATACATGGAAAGACAATGTGAACGTGAGAATCAGAGCAAAAGTAACAGAGAGAAAGAGAGAGATAAAGAGACAGACAGTGAGAGAGAAAGAGAGACAAAGAGAAATAGACCAAGCACCAATGTCCGTTATAATAAATCGACACCCAATTAAAAAGAAAAGATATTTTCCGTTACGAACCAATATTTGTGGCGTAGGAGGAGGCACACGGAGAGCCACGTGTGTGGATGGACCCCCAGCGCAAATCCGTGTTCGTGAAGGTAGCGGGTAGGTACACACAGAACAATGACGAACCAGAGCCGAACGTATAGCCGAGCGAGCGGGACCGGGAACAAACAAGAACAAAGATACGACTGCCATTAATATCACTGGACAAGATTAGTGTACGCTGATGGTATTCTTCGATGCGCAGGGCCTGGCTGGAGGGGGTAGGAGAGGCGATAGAGGCAAGTTAACAGGGTAGATGAGGCGAAATTAGCGGAAGGATATCATCGGAGAAGACGGAGAAATGCGGAAAAAATACGGAGAGAGCACGAGTGCAAAAGGACGAGCTAGAAGGATCGCGAGGAGGGTAGAGATCGAGACATCGAGGGGCCGCCGCGATTCGTTGTCCGTGGCAGCTCTTCTCGGGGTGCATCGATCGACCCATCCACGAGAGTCGTACGGCCGCTCGATTTTCCGAGTATGTCCGCTTCCTTGATGGATAACCGATCGCAGAGAGAAAGCTGGCTCGGGGCTCTGGTTTGTCATTGACCATTTGTGGGTCTACGGCTACGATCGGACGAGATCGTCGCCACCGGAACTCGGGATTCTCTACGAATCTCTCAACACTCGATGCGCATCCACGCTCGCTTGGAACGTGTCCGCGTTGCCCTGAGCCGATCGCAACGGGTTCTCCGCGCAAGTCCGTTGCATTCTCGAGGACAAACGGCCTCGCGGGGCCAAAAATCAAGCGTATCGTTCGTTTTCAACTTTGACGTCGATCGGCTTCTCCGTCGACGAGGAATGCAACGGTGGCCACTGCCTGGGGGAGCAGGTAGACGGAGAACCCGGAGTACTCGAAGGCGAAGGAGAAAACGAAGGTAGAACGATCCTCGATAATCGTAACGGGGTGTAACGGTGCATTCTCCACGGTCTCCCCTCGTTGCGAAGGACCGTGAACGTACACCCATTGATTGACTCGGGCAACGGACGCGAGTGCGCGACAGAGGCAGGAATACGAGAGCAGGGGCACGATTACGGGCACGAGCGACAGAGAAATACGTGCTTTACGTGTTTCTGCTTGTGCGTTTGAGTTTGCGTTGCATTTGCGTACTCGGTCCGCGGCCGTGGGTAGTCGCGCGCGCATATGTGGGTCGGGCGGAAGCACACGCGAAGCAACGAGGTGTAGCGCACGGCACAGAGAAAAGGGAGAAAAGAAAATGCAAAAGAGCCGAGGAGGTTGCGTAATTTCCGAAGGTTAACGAGCACGGCACGACGTTACCCGCGTGCACCTTTCTCCGAGAGACGCGCGAAAATAAGAGGGGCCGCTCTCTCTCAGCGTACAAAAGAAAAACAAGAATCATTTATTTCATAAATAATTGTAGCAATCGTGATAGTATAATAAAGATCCTCCGGATCGTCTGTATTCGTTATAATTCGACAATAACAGAGAAGAAACCAAAAAAAAAATATATATCTATATAGACAGGAATAAGAACCGATAAGCGTGTAACGTGCGTGAGTACTACGCGACAGGACATGCGTTATCCCCCGAAAAAAACAAAACCGATTGAAACAAACGACCGTTAGTGGTTAAAGAAAATATATAATATATAAGTGTATACATCTACACGTATATATACACCCTCGCGTATTTTATAAAACTTTTATACTTATACAGTATGCGTGCCGATGAACTCAGACATATAAAAGATTTTTATTTACATGAGTACGTACGCACGCACGCGCGTTTCACGACGCCCATTCGATAGACATTACGTTATTTTTCATTAATTACGTATAGGCGATGCATTCTCTTTTTCAGGTATTATTCTACGTTCCAAATTGACCTCTTTCTCTCACTTTCTCTCGCGCATATGCACGCACAAACGCACACAGAGGACACAAACAGGCAGGCACATACACACACACACGAGATGCGCGCGTATCGAGTATTGAATTCGAGCCGGACGTTGCTGGCAAGTCCGAACGATACGCGTTCATTAACGGGTACTTTAACTTCTCTAATAAAGATACCACGGCAGTTATCACAATAATTTTCATCTCGGTACTCGTAATCTCGACGCAACAGTCGCTGGAACTTAATCAGAGGTGATGCCCGAAATGGAATTCAAAGTATTTTCGAGAAAATTCGAAACGTTTTAAGGAAACGTTCCGCTCGTACGATCGCCGTGACGAGGATGAAAAAAAAAGAGACAGCATCGTTTCACCGCTGATCAAGCTCGAGAATGACAGAGTATCCTCCACGAATCAACAATTTCGATAATCGCGAATGCATATTTAAAAGACCAACGGAGCAAGGAAGAATCGCGCGCGTTTGAGACGCGCAGGAACTTATGCATCTGCTGGAGCGAAGTTGTGTATCGCTAACGATAGAGTTTGCGGTCCTTGCCGTATGGTTGCAGACGAAAAATTGAAAACACGTAACGTTCGATAGAAGGGATAAAAATAGACGGACACGTCTCTCAGACGTAGAATAAGTTACAAATTAATGCTAAATCCTAGCACGAATGATGCATCCAGTTGGACCAATTGAATTTGGCCGAACGCGAGTAACCGCTAATTTAACGTTCAACCTTGATTGTCTCGTCGAAATTGTTTCCCAGAACGATGACGTCCCCCTTTTGCGCGAATGGCGCGCACTCCGGTCCGTCGTTTCTGGCCACATCGTGCCAATTTGCGATAAATTCAATTTCGGCAGAAAAATTTCGCTATCGTAAAGTGGGAGAATTTTCAAAAATTGCACCATTTTCCGCGATAATGTGTAAGTTCCTTTAGCTGCACCTTAAGGTACTGCGCGCTTTTTTTTCGGGCAAAGAATTAAGGAAGAACACGATATCTCCGATTATTTTTGGAGGGAAACTCGACGGTTCGTTTCTATTGGCTATTCATATCGATGGAGATCAAGGATTGGATGTAAAAGAAGGGAGAAGGTGGTTTGACAAAAATTAAACGAAAGTCGGATTTTCGCGATACGTCTGCGAAAGGGGAAATTTTCTTTTCGTGTAACGGGGTTAAGAGAGGAGGAGAGAAGGACAGCAACAGGACGAAGGAGAGGGCCATGAAAACGCGCGCGTTTAGTACCTTAATTTCTTGTAACGTACATAGGATACGGAGAATATTGCGACATTAAATTAGATACGTTAAATTATATTTTATTTTCTCGTTTGTACTGTAACTTTCCTCGTAACACCGTGCAAGGCAGTAGACACAAACTACCCCTCCCGTTACCATCTTCATTTAACTAAGTAATACAAAAATAACAGCGAACGTTCTTTCTTTCTTTCCTTCTTTTTCTTTATCGTACAGAGAGTTTAAATAAAACGGTCTCTCCAAGCAAGGACTTTTTTTCGACACGAATGGAAACCCCAATTCCGTATCCATTGCTCGTCCTAAACGGACCGACATACTATTTACAGACTAACGCAACAGATATCTTTTTTTTTTTTGTTTTTTAGAATCATCGTAGAAAAAGTAAATTTTCCTCGTGCATCGGAGACTTTTTTTTTCAGAACGTGGCAATAATCTTACGAAACGAAGAGCCTCGAAACTCTAACGGTACAACATTTATTATCACACAGTCCTCGTAGCCTCGTTGGAACGAATTGCAAGACGGAGCAGAGCTTCCCGAATTCAAAATTCCGTCCCAGAAGTACAAATGTGAGCCGATGCACCGTGCTGCAATGCTAGAAGACGCAGGAAGGAAAAACTGAGACCCTAGAATCACGTGTGGTTTAAGTATCCTCGAGCAACGACAAAAACGGGAATCGTCATACCGCCAAGATACAACCCCCAGCGATATTGTCGTGGAACCATCGGCAAATGCGATTTACAACGGAAATCCGACGTTTCGGAAAGGAGATTCTTTTCCGATTCTTCTACGACGCGTCCTTGAAACTCGACGCACAAAATCGGACCCTACAGTTCGATCTCTTAGCCAGCTCTCAGCCCCAAAAATCCCATTGAATTCTCGAACGATACTCCTCGAAGTGGTGCGCCTTCGTGGACGAAGGCAGATCGAGATCCGTGAATCGTCGAAAGCTCGTAAACGCCATCGATATCCGGTATCTTACGAACAGTCCACGAATAAGGCTTATCCCAATCGCGAGTGTTGTTGCTGTTGCGGTTGTTGAGGTGGTTGCGGCTGTTGCGGTTGATCCTGATGTTGTTGCTGTTGCTGCTGAGAGTTAACTCTGTCGGAGTGTTCTCTCTGCTCTCTCTCCCGTTCGCGCATCTGTTCCATCTCCTTACGTTGCTGCTCGTTCTTGCTGTGTTGCCGATGGTAGATGCTCTTGTGGTTCCGAAGGCTGTTGAGGCTCGAGTAAACCCGCTTGCAGATGTTACAGATCGGTTCCTTGCTGGGCCTCGTGTGCACGTTCTGTATGTGCCGCTTCAACCGCGTTAGGGAGGTCAGGTTTTTGTTGCAAGGCTCGCATCGAAACTCATCGGACGCGCCGCTGCCGGCCAACAGACCTGGCGGCAGAACCAGACACACAGGGGTTACTTTTGGTTTTGCGCTCGAACGTCAAAAGGCGGACGTTGCAAGGCAGGAGGGGGTGGATGTCGCGCGAGAGGAGGAAGGACATCTCTCCTCTCTACTCTTTCGAGTCCTCTCTCGCTCTCTCTCGCGCTCTCTCTCTCTCCCTCTCTCTCTCAATCTCTCTCCCTTTCCCTCTCTCTCTCACCCTCACCCTCACCCTCGCCCTTGCCCGCTTTCTAGTCACATTTAGCGTCGCACGTTTCTTAGGCGATCATCGCCAATGAGACTCTGTTACACCACCAGCTACCACCTTTTTTTGCCGAGCCGAGAGAAAGAATCGTGCGTCATTCTCATTTTATTAGTTCGCGCACGTTGCACCTTCACCCGACCAAGCCGTGCTCAAACTGTCTTTTTTTTTTGCGTTACTTTCGAACCACGTGATAATGCTTTCAGGTGCTGCACCATAGCCTCCTCGTCGTGCGCCCCTTTTTTTATTGGTATCTTTACGTGTACGTGTGGAGATAGATGCAGATGTAGATATACATATGTATGATACAATTCCGTGACTTTCGGACCAAAGTGCCTTCCAAAAACACCAAGCTCGCGACTCCTTACCATTGTCATCGATTTTTCTCTTTCTTTAGCAGATGACTCGAAATCATCGTTTACAATTTCGTCCAGTCGTCGTCCTTGTCTGTAATCGCTAGATGGATCGTCGATAAAAAAAAAGTCGCTTTAATCCGATTCAAGTTTCAACGTCGAAACCAAAATTTTACATGAAGATCGAGGCAATCGTTCTAGTTACTCGGATAGAGTCAAAGAAAACGGTTAAAATGGCAAAATAATGTAACGGTCGACTATAGTGAGCGGTCCAGACGAGAAATAATAATTATTGCAAAATCGTCGAACGTGATGACAATGGCAACAAAGTCCTCCCTCGTTTCGGAAGGCTCCTTTCGTCGGAAGGACAGCGTTTCGGTACCTTTACGGGACACGTACCTTCGTGCTCTTTTTTTTTACTCGATTTTTGGTTTTTAGCGCATTACGGATAGTAGAGTGCAAGCAATTCCAAGATTCCAGTGAACGATCGTGAGCGATGACGTTAGTGTTTTCAGAGCACCAGAGATGTATCCTTATGTCGATGCGTATTATTTACAGCGAGACAGAGCAGAGTAGAACTTTTTTTTTTAAAGTAATACGTGTGTGGATCTATTTATATAACATGTGTGTATATATATATACAACAGTGTGATACTTGTTCTCTAACGGAATGATGCGATGATAGCGAGATTTTCTTTCAATACTTTATGATTTATGGCTTTTTCGTGCGGCGTAACGGGAACGGCTATCGAGAAACGATTTACTTCAGTGACCCTCTTCGTTGCTTTTTTTTCTCGTTTTGTTCTTGTTTTTTTTTTTCTTTTCCCTTTAAAGTCGTTCGCGCTTGCGCTGCGATGCTAGACTCGTCGAGTCCCGGGATACTTGTGGTTTCTACCAGTGAAACAACATACTTCCATCCTTCGAATCTAATTTTATTTTTCCATCAGATTTAACGACATTCACGGCTAGTGCTAGGTAACAGTTTTATCGCGTACGTGTGCGCTTAGCGCTTTAACTACTTAGGTTCATAAATAATGGCTGCAACGGTCCGTATTAAAAAAAAAAGGAAAAAAAAAAACGCAACGAAACCGGACGACCGGAGTCAATTACAATTTTCCATCGTGGGCGAAGCGTAGGGAACGATCATAGCCCGTGCATGAGAAAGACGAAGAGACGTAAGAGGATAATCGGACGGAACGGCCGAAGGAACGATACCAAAACATCTCCATCCTTCGATCGACTCATTTTTGGCGTTCGAGCGAAAATATCGTTTCGCAGAACCGTTTCGCAAAGCCCTGTCGGCAAGGTGGAAAGAGTTATCGGTCGCCAGACTTCGGAGGAGGGTTTGTTCGCGCGGGCGAAAACGCGTTGGTAACGGCGGCATATCCACTTGCGAATCGACTTTATCGTCGGGCAACAAGGGGTGAACTACCCCTGGTCAAGCCGACGGGGAGGTTCGATGCCGGGCGAGCTCTCTCTCGAGGGTAGATGAAGAAGAGTACACTTGTACCGAAGGAGAGTGACATCGATTTTGCTAGTTCAGAGTGATAATCTCCCTCGCGGCAGGAACTTGGAAGCGAATCGATCCAGATGGCGATAATCGCGAGCTCTCTCTCTCGCGCAATGGAAGTTCGAGGCCCGTAAAAAAACCTAAGCTACGTAAAATCGATCTAGGCGCATTCTTTGGTATACGTGGAGGTAACGAGGTTACGTTTTGCGAAACGAGAAGCCGCTGGTTGCGTTTCAACGTCAGCCTGATTCTCGAAGCGCATATTCGGAGGTATTTACAGAGGGATTAACGCGCAAAGTACGTAAGAGGTAGAGAGGAAGATACGCAAAGGCGCGAAGAACGAAATTGTCTCTGTTTTCTCATGCCGGGAGATCGATAGTCGTAGCGCGAGTCGTGCGATCGTAACGGGGCAATTCTCGCGAGTGTCCTCGATTCTCGTTATTAGTTTCTAGTCTCTAATTTCTCGTTTCTCGTGGCTGCTTCGGCAATGGCCGCGTTCGGGGCGCCAAGGAGCTCCTCGAGGGTGCGAGGAGATGGCGTCTTCGCAGCTAGCTCGCGTAGCCTCGTCAATAGGTGACCTCGCAGTGCTCCTCGTGCTCCCTGCGTTCCTTTTTCGCGTGATACTGACTCTTGTGACTGACCAGACTGTTCCTGGATTTGTAACTCCTTCCGCACTGGTCGCAGGAGAGCGATTGCGGCACGTAAAAGTGCGTGTCCGCGAGGTGCCTCTGAAGGGACCATGCGCGCGAGAAGCTCTTCTGGCAGAAGTTGCAGTAAGTGCCGCTGATCGAGCGATTCGAATACTTTGGATCTTGCTCGGGCTGTCCTCGGAAAGTCTGCTCTCTAGGCTTCGACTTTGCCTGCGGGCCGCCGTTTTGCGCGAGCCATCGCAGATCGGTGAAACTGGTATTGTCGTTTTGCATAGCCGTCGTCCTTCCCTGCTGATGTTGCTGTTGCTGCTGTTGATGCTGAGGTTGCTGTCTGTACTGATTGCGACCCCGTCGAGAGTCGCACATCGGAGCCGTATCAGCGTTCAGATCGACCTGCTCCGCTAGGAGACAAGACTCGAGGTCGTCGATCTTAGGCGAGAGGGGCTCCGATTTTAGGTCGATCTGCATCTGATCGTTAATGTCGTCTAAGAGATCGATTATCGGTAGGTCCTGGTGGTGGGCCTGCACCACCTCACCCTGACTAGATCCTGTACTTTGGCTCGATTGGCCGGTTTGCCGTTGGTTCTCGCCGTTGGTAGCGGACTGCCAACCCCCGTCCTCCTCGGCGACCTCCCGGTCTGCAACCAAAGAGGAGGGGGCTGAGTCCAACCGAGATTCGCGCGAAATAACGTATCGTCCGAGACATGAGAATAACTCGACACCCCTTCCCCGATCGACTTCGTTCGTGTCCACTGCGCACCACGGGAAACCCGGTGCGTCGTCTAACGATGCCCGAAAGAATCGGCAAATTGGCGAATCGACGTATTCTCGACACGGGGTATCGCGGGGAGAGGTCGTAGACGGATAGCCGCGGGTATCCGGTTTGATCGAGTACAAGTCAAACGGGGGTTGGAGGATGGAGGCAGAGAAGAGGAGGAGAATCGTAGAGAATCGTGGAGAACGTAGGAAGAACGAGGATGAAGGAGGTCCGTGGTCTGTAGGTGAGTGAGAAAGGGGTGAAAGGAGAGAAAGGAGATGCTCGGTAGGCCGAGGGTACATTCATCGTCTCATAAAAGGCGGCATAACGTTCGCGAGGATGAGATGTCGATACAACGACGAAACGGTAGTAGGAACAAGAGTAAGAGTAAGAGTAAGAGCGTAACGGCGATGCTTCTTTGCGGGATTTTACCCAGCCGGTTACCCTAGCAACGCAACCCCCCACGAGAGCGGCGCTCTCCTACCCCCTTTTCCCTGCGATGCCGGAAAGGGGAGATATACCTAGGATGCGTATTATTCTTAATAACCCCCGTATGCCGTTGCGCTGTATTATGACTGATGTTGACTCTAAGCGCGGAGAGCCACGGCGATCGATAGCTCGCTACCGGCGTACCGACTACGAAACCGACGGAGAAAAGACGCCTCGGCTCCTCTCCTCTCCTCTCCTTCCCTCTGCCAGTTACTCCAGGGGGTTAGCGAGAGGGAGGAGGAGGAAAAAGTGGAAGCAGAGGGGAGAGAAAAATCTAAGTAGCTTCCGGATTGGTTACGCGAGTCTTACGAACTTTTGAAAGAGTTACGTGGACAGAGCGTGGTGGGGAAGAGGCGTACGACGTGGGAGATCCGCGAAGAAAGAAGGATGCGAGGAAACCCCGTTTCCACCCCTCAACGATCCCAAGCCACTCTTCTTTACAAAGATATGCGGTTGCGCGTTTCATGAAATCGGAGTTATCAGCCGATAAGTCCTGCTGGATATCCGATCGTAGTCGGAAATGCGTAGCGCAATGACGCGCGGATTTGGACGATGAAAGAGAGGGGGATGAAAATCGTTGCATCGAATCGAAAGAGGAAGAAATAAAAACGAGTACGAATGGAATACGCGAAATGGACGTTGACAGAGAAGTTACTCCAATTTTTCCATTCGTCAAATTTCCCGACGCGGAAGTCTCGCGTTCGGCCGATTAAGGAGAGCAAAAAGGGAACAGCGTGGCGAAAAAAAAGTAACGTTTTCCGCCTGTCTCGAGTAACGATCGGTCCAGGAATTTCGGACAAAAGCTTCGACACGCGCATCGATCGCCCGTAATATAGATAATTATGGCGGTCGTAAGGGATGGTGGAAGAAGAAGGAAAGTTAAAGGCTCGAGAAGAATTTCTTTGCCGGAGTATCGTGCACATAGTGCATGGCTTGAAAAGAGAAAGAGGCTAGCTCGACGCTGCTCGAAACTAAAGTGCCTCAATGAATTAAGCACCGCAACGAAGGAGACCTTCACCTTGTCTCGAGAGCCGCGCATAACTCTCCTCGAGATTGCGATTCGGACGATACGTAAACAAGTTTTATCGATTTTTAATTTCACCGCAGAAAATCACAGATAAAACGATTGGCTCGTACAGAGAAGGACAAAAAAAACTGTAAAACAAAACTGGGCAGAACGCATCGCAGTCGCAGTAGCATCCGGGGCAAGATGGGCAGCCCTCCGATCTTTCTTTCCCTATATTCTTACGTAATCCTCCCACGTTCGCGAAGTCATTCTCCGGCGAATCATCGTCGGGAAACTATGGCGATTTAAATTTCCTGCCGATTGCATCGCCGGCTTCGGCACACAGTTCAAGCCGGGAGCAATTTATTGCGAGAAACACGCAAGTCGTTTTGGAAAGTTTTGCAAAAAGAGATCGAGCCATGACAGCAAGTGATATAGAGCGAAAGTGTAAACGCTCCTCTCCCTCTTTCTCTCTCTCTCTCTCTTGCTCACTCCCGCTCTCTCTCTTTCTGCATATGTTCCCCTCTGGGTCTCCTCCCTCTCCTTAGCTCTCACTCTCTCTCAAACTCTCTATCTCTCTTGCTCCTCTTTCTCACACCCGCGCTCACTGTTGCGCAGTTTTCGAGGTCACCTCAAGTTCATCATCGATAATAGCACAAGGCGAAAACAAGCAGCTAGACCTGGGCGTCCCCGATAAGTACATACTACAGATAAAAAATTCCGTCGGATTTGGTTCAGAACGAACTTTCGTTTGGCCTTGGGAGGCGCCGTGTCCGTCCGAAAGCAAATTGCCAACGTGATCGTGGCTACTGAAACGATGCCGAGATAGAGAGAGGGAGAGAGAGAGAGAGAAGTGAGAGAGAGTCAAACGAGATGAGTAAGTATCGAGTAAATAGACGTATGCAAGCGAAGAACTCGCGTCACGTAAGCGGAGAGAAACAATTTTGCACGTCGCGTCCAATTGCCAGCGTCGATAGATGGCAGCATGAATTCCACGATATTGAAAAAAACAGTCAAACGATTTGCAAAATCTTACGTAACCCAAAGTTTCTTTCTACGATTGGATTTTTGCACGAATAGTCGAGTATCGACGGTAGAGGAAATAATTATCGTTGATACGGAAAAAGGGGGATGGCAAGTAAACGTGAACTATTCGAATGGCGATCGACTATACTCCGTTTTCGCGATCGAAAAGTCCTACGTCTCCGAAAACACCGTCCTCTGCGACAGCTCGAGGAACAGGAAGAATACGTAAAGCCGACGGTATTTCGCAATCGGTGGAATCGTAAAGAATCTTTTTCGCACCATCCGTCATTTCGCGCGAGATGCGACGCTACGACACCAAACTGGATATTATCGTCCGACCGCTTTCCTCCGGAGGAATTCGGCCAAAAAGCCGATCGAGTCGGAGCATTAAGAGGAAAGGAGGTAAAAAGGGAGAAGAAAAGACGAAGAGAAAGAGAGGCGAGGAATTCGCGAGCGTGTCCGGTAAACTGCGAGAGAACGCGGACCGCGAAATAAATATTTGCACCGTGCGCCCGTTGCATCGAGCGGAGGCTGCAAAACTCGCGCGCCCTCGGAGATGGAAGGAGCGGTAGAGAGAAAGAGAGGGAAAGCAGAGTGCTCTCTCGAAGAGAGAGTCAGCTCTACCGCACCCGCTATTTTTATGCGGCTGGGTTTTACAACAGGTTACCGCGGATGCAGCCGTTCGCGGAAAAGAGCAGAGAACGGGAAGGAGAAAGAGAGGGAGGAGGAGGAGGAGGAGGAGAAAAAGGAGGAGGGCGAAGGAAAAAGAGGGAAAACGCCGGATCCCGGTGTGATCGTCGTCGTTACTACTAGCAGCGTATATATCGGCTTTTCGAACAACAATTTTAGTTGCTCGGCGGAAAACTGTGCTAAGAATATCTTAGACGAGAGACCCGGGGAAAGAATTTCTCCGCTCTTTGCGATAATGACATCGAAAGGAGCGAGCGGGCGATCGGGCGCGATCGAGCGATCGGCCGGGAGAGACGGAGACCGAGCGAGCGATCATAGACGCGAGGAGAAAGGAACGGAACAAATAGATATAAATTTAGACCGCGATAAACTCATCGTTCGCCAATGTGCTTTGATAATCGCGCGAGCTGCTCGTACGCGTCCATCCTCGCCTATCTAATCTCCTTCTAAGAACGAATAACCATCGTTAGTAATTGAATAGTCGGCAATTCGCGCCCGTCCGCCAAATTCCTTTCCCCTGTCCCTCCGAGCGTTTAGGATACGAAAGTGGTTCGAATCGAGCCGAGAGAAATAGCTAGATAAGGCATCCAGGGAGACATTTTGCCCGACCTTTCGGACACGATTCTACGAGCAGAGAAAAACGAGAAAGAGAGAGAGGGCAGAGAGTGGCAAGAATTAAAAGTTAAGAGTTTAGAGTACAGAGAGTAGAGAGACAGGCCGTAGCGCCATATGCTCGCAGCCGGGGCTCTCGGAATAAAAAGATCGTAACGTGGCAGCGAGAGAGAGAGCGCGAGGATGAATCGGCGAACATGAGAACAAAGAAGCCCGACTCTAAAGCCGATCCCGCGCGACAAGTGGCCGTACGTTGTACTTTCTATCTATCTGCCACGATTGTTTTTTACGTAACGCCATTACGAATTAAAGACGATTAAGGAACGGAGCGCGAGTGTGCGCGGGTTTACTGACGCGAACGAAATTTCACTTTATCGCGCGACGATAACGCGCGCTTTCTAAACTGATCTAAGAAAATTCCAGAACACGGCAATTAATATGTCGCCTCCCGCTCGCCTAGTAACGTCGATAAGATTGCTTTCGTTAGGATTTCCAAGGAGGAGCTCGCTCGCGCGAGCACTGCGACGAGCGGCAGGAAAGCGCGATCTAGAGCGCACGCGCTCTTCCAGCTTGCGCCACGAACGCGGCGGACGAGCGAAAAATTGCAGCGATACTCAAAAATCGTTCTAACGTCGCTAACGAGGCACGCGGAGTAAGCGGAAAATCCATCGCCACGATCGATGAGAACGTCGACCCTGCGCGCAACTATCATTGCCATCGACTTCTGAAACGTTGCCAAAGTCGCCGACGAAATGACAGGCCCGCCGTCGCGATTCCCACGAAGGGGGAACGCGCGAAAATTTTGCTCGACAAGCAAGGCAGTAGGAGAAATCTTTTCTCCTGGCCGCACGCTGCTGGTCGACCAAAAGATCGCGCGCGGATTAGAGCCCGGTACGCTCGCGCGATCCCTCTCGAGATATAATGCGAAAAACAAACGGGCAAAAATCTTTTCGCCTTGCTGCCAAAGTAAATGACCGATTAGAGAGAGCCCGTTGGATTTTCGCGCACCTCCGCGAGAAAAAAAAGATGCGCGAATCTTTTTTAACAGAGCGTCCAAACAACGTCTATTTTTACGTCGAACTACGTCTCCTTGTTATTGCGTTTTGTTCGTCGACCGAGCGGGTACGCGAGCTGCGTGCCTGTATGCGCGGACGCGCACTTCTCTCTGTCTACGCGCGAGAGGATGGGAAAGAGGGAGGGTGGGTGGCACACAGACACATACAGGGAGGGAGAGAGAAAGAGAGAGCGATTTTTCCACGATACGATGACAAGAAGAAAAAAAGTGATACGTATTATTGCGGAGAAAACATAGGCAACTTAGAGAGCATGCAGGTTGGACGACTCGCGACTCGTTGCGGCCGAACGACGACGACGTATAATTTAATGTGTCTAATGATTCGCAGTGCGCGCCGCAGGAACGTGAGTGGCGTACCAAGGTCGTCGTATTTTTAGTTGGGCCAATGTTTAGTTGGCCACGTTCGTCGGAGATAGAGGGACCTTGAATTTCGCGGATAACATCTGCGGCCTTATCGACGGCCCCTGATAACTTTTTCAGTACTAACCTAGTATAAGCCAGTCGTTCAAATATTAATCGAGAAGACGAGGCCGCACCTGAATTTACTTAACGACTCTGTCGGGTCACATTTATCGGAGCTTTCTTTTCAAGGATCGCGTCAACAATATTTCGTTGGGTGCACGAAATTCGCGAGGAATTTCTGCTTTCGCCGGGAGCACCGACGGAGAGACGCGTTCGCCAAACGGAGCGCGACCGCAAGACCGATTCCGAGATCTCGTTCGATGACACGACGAGTCAGGAATGGACGAACCGATAATATTGAAAAAAAATATGTATATATAGAGAGAGAGCAACATTTGTACTCGCAGAATCGTATAAACACCAGAAAGATGCTGTGTATCGAGGTCGTCTCTCCTCCCTCTCCCGCCCTCTCCTCTTATCTGCATCGAGAGAAGAGAGAGAAAAAGAACAAACGACCGTCTCGTCGAAAAGCGAAACTAGTGTTTGCCTGACCGGGGGCGTTTGCCAAATAATCATGGAATTTTGCAAAATCAAAGGTGGCATGATCGACTCGCGGCGCGGGAGGATCGGAAGGATTCCCTCCGTTCGAGCGCGACCACTTCACCCAAACAACGTCTTAGACAAGTCCCGTTGAATGTTTACACGAGGCGAGTAACGAAAGATCTGGTTCCTCTCAAAGTGATATTAACGGATTCCTCGACACGTCGATGCGATGCAACGACGTTACCATATGGTTGGTGGCGAGTCGAATGCTTATAAAAAGAATAACGCAAAAAGTTTGACAAAGTTAGGCGACCTATCACATCCTCTTTCGTAATTCAAAAAGAGCGGGTTGCGAAGTCTCGTTACGAATCGCATTTACGATTAAATAAGTACGTGTACAGTTACGGAGTAACTGTAAGGCTTTAAATTAAACGTACGTACGGTAATGTCTCTGTAACGTACGTGCACACGTACGTGTACGCCTGTGTGTACGTATATACGTATAGCCATTTAATTGTAAGCAATGTCATAATGCCGCCGTATCGGCGATATCGCGGGCAGCGGCATGTATTCCGTTACAAAACGTTAATGGGACGACAACACTGATACAAAACTTGACGATGAATTGGACAATACGAGCACGGCACGTATATAAAATAGTGTCGACCATCAATCGTCGTGAAAAAAAGAGACGACGGTTGACGCAATTAACGAAATTCAAAGCGTCAATAATCGTTAACTCGGACAAAATTGTCAGAATTAGGTGTGACACACAAAGAGAACAGTCCTGTCGCTTCTTTTTTCTCTTTACTTATTGAAACTTCTTCTGCGCTCTTCGTTCGTGCTTTTTGGGTTTTCTCTTTACTCTTCCACGTTCCGGTTCTTTTTTTTCATCCCTTTTTTTTTTTTATTTTATTTTCTCTTCGTTCCCGCCGAGGTAACGCGATTACACACGGCCGGGAATTTTCGTTGTACAGTGATGCCAAACTGGTGATACTTTGGTAATCGATTTTTCGTTTCTTCGTGCCAATTAGAATGATAATTACCGCCGGGAACTCGGCGGTCGATCGTAGGGGCGAATGTATCTGCCGGATGTGTCGTTTTCTCTCTAACGCGATCTATACCGTCCCTCTCTCGTGGATCTACGTGAAAGATCGATCACGCCTCTGACTCGATGTTTTTACCAAAAACACGAGGTACAAAGAGCAAGACAGCCGCGCACGATTTAAACAGATTTTTTGTTTTTCCATTGATACGATAAACAGCGGTTTATTTGACAGAGTAATCGAAACCCGCGAGGCGTAATATTTTCGCGCTCCCGACCAAACGAATTCAAAAGAATTCCACGATGCGATCGACGGGCAAACGAGGAACGACGAAAGAGAGAGAGAGAGAGAGAGAGAAAGAGAGAGATGAGAGAGGGATTGTGTGTGAGAGAGAGAGAGAGAGAGAGAGTGAAAAAAATATAAACAAAATGTCGGACAAACGATCGAGCAGATAAATCCTCTCCGAAACCGCCGAGTTCAAAGATAACCGCGTTATCGCGCTGTATGACTTTATGAAATGCAAATGCACAGGCGAATCGTAATGGTACCGGATAGAATGATGATATCAATGATTTTGTAACGCATGCCAATTAGAAGAAGTTTAATCTTCCAAGCAGACAGTAGTGCTCTTTCACCGCAACCAATAAAAAAAAAATATTCATTCTTGAGATTCGTGATTTGTTAGTTTGATATAACTGCACAAGTCTTTTTAGTTACTTTATTAGAGCGAACCGCTACACCGCAGACTATTGCGGCCACAATTTATCGACTTTCGGTGGAAAAAAAAGGTAATGGAATAGCAATAGAGTGCCCTTCGAAAAATCACGAGAATTTCCGTAAATTGCGAGGACCCACCCCTACCCCCCTCCAAAAAAAAAAGAACAAACGAAAAACAAGCGTTTGAAAAAGACAGAGAAAGTGAGGGGGAGAGAGAGAGAGTGAGAGAGAATGAGTGGAACAATGGTACAATAAAGTACCGGTAGGTTGGCCCGCTTAACGTAATTCTGATGATTTTAAAGGGCAGAGCTAAATGTAAAGTGTTCTTACCTTGCGAAGTTCCTGCCAAGTCCGGTGGTTGCAACCCGTGGCTCAATCCTGGAAATTTCACTATCGTTACACGTAGCAACCAAAGTCTTATTGCGACAGGGGATCGAACAGTGGCCTGTACGCAACTTCGCAATTACGAGCAAATCGAGCGAAACGATCCAACGAGGAGGGCAAGGAGGAAAAACGGTGGGACACCGAAATAAAAAATGTTCTGCAGCCTGGCACGAGGGAGGGAGGCGGGGGGCCGTCAAAAAATGTCCAACTCTACGAAAACATCCGGCTGGAAGAAAAAAAAATAAACAAACGGTCGACCGTCACAGTGACCCAAGCGGCAATATTTTTGAACGCGTCGATTGCCGGGTCACGTTCGCCAGAGGTTTGTCTCGGGGTCGCTCGAATAACTTGGAATTATGCAGCTTCTGGAGAGCGAAAGAAACGCGAGAATGCCACGTCGAGAATGTCGACGAGGGGAAGGAGAGACCGAAAGAGGGACAGCGAAAAAGAGGATGATCCGCGCGCATCCTATCGGCAGGGAAACGGGGGAGAAAATTGTTCGATGCGTACAGGCCTAGGGTGCAAGCGCAAAAAGACGACGTACCTGACAATGGTGTGTGATCGGTGAGCGCCGCCATACTGAAATTAAAGCTTCCAGGTGTCGGCGGGAAGAGCTTGCTCTCGGACAAAAAATTCTGCGTGGATGCGTGCTCGGATTCGGGCTCGTGTTCGTTGCTACTCGCCGATGCAGGTGGTCGATCCGAGGCGGCTGCACCGGAGTCCGAGGAGTCCTCGTTGTTTCCGGTGTTTCCACCGTTCCCTCCCGTGAGTTCGAGAGGCTCGCACTTTATGTTGTCTTCGAGGGGGCTGTTCTCCTCGTGGACGCCGTTACCCTCGACCTTGGCCGAGAGGTGGTTGTTCTTGACCATGGAGAAGTCCGTGGGCGTAGCGTCGTTGTTGTTGAGCGGAGGCGATGGTACCCTGGATCTCTTGGCCGTTTCATCGTGCGGGTCCGGCGTTCGTCTCTCGTTCCTACGTATCTGCGCTCTGCGCAACAATTGCTGCACCGTCGTCGGCGTCGGGGTTACGGGGGTGGGCGGTGAGCCACCGCGGGGGAAACTCTCTTCCGATTTTTCGTGGAATGGAAGGTGGTTTCCGCCGGCGGCCAGGGCGCGGACGTGTGACAGCTGAAACGTCAACGATCCAAATCTTCCTCAGACCGGATACACGCGAGGACCCGATTCTCCTCGATTCTCCTCGAGTCTCCTCTCGTTTCGCTCGAACGATGAGAATTGAAACGCGGCCAGTTCGAAACGCGATTACGAGACATGGCGTTCTCTATTTGTAAAACAATACCGGGTTTATCTTTGTTTGCTTGACCTATGACAATTATGGATTGGAATCAAGATGGATATATTGTGCAGCGAGATAAGAGGACTCTTTAGTTAAAAGTCACGTCTATCAGAGATAACATGTAAAGTATAATCAATTTTGCAAGGTACGCGAGAACTTCCACGTTGGGTGAGCGCGCCTCCCGATACGTGGAGTCTTCCTGCGAGGAACGTACCTACCGACCGATCCCCGATTTCCCCGGATTTCCACGGACGATCGAGCGCCAGGAATCCACGAAAATCGGCGATCGACGATCGACGATCGAGGAACGAGGAACGAACGTGTCCGCGATCGAAATTTACCTCGTCCCTGTCCGTCTGATCCGCCTGTTGCGTCAGCCCCGATACCCTCAGGACTTCGGCAGTTTTTAAGAAACTGCTAAGGGAACGCTGGTGCACGTTAACCTCCCCATGATAGATGAACTCCACCAAAGCGTGCAAGTCACTGAACGCTACGTCCTGAAGTACTATCACCGGGTGCTTGCACGGTGTGCTCTGCAAGCAAACACGCGTTCCGATGGAATACGATGGCTGACGGGACACTCCTCGTCGACTTATCGGACACCATGGGGGACAACAAAGCCGCCTCGTACGGTGAAAATGGGAAACGGCGATTCTTACCTTGAGCAATTCTCTAAAGTACGGACTGCAGGCGGAAAGTACGACGCGGTGCGCTTTGAGGCTTTTGCCATCGCAGGCCAGGGTGACGTCCACGAAATCCTCATCGTCCCTCAAGTTCTCAAACGCCGAAGTTATACTGCTTTGGTAATTGTTCCATCGCAGACAAAAGTGTTGCGTATCTACCATCGTTATATCTATTCACCTATAATCAGAAGTAATACCGTTCGCTATTTAACCGAAGCGCGAAACTTTTTTATCTTATCGCTTAATAAAATATTATGCTTCGCGCGCAGTAAATTAAAACGAGCGCTAATGGGCGAGACGCGGTTATTCTTTAAATTTATATATTTACGTGCGCGCGCGTACGTTCACCCGCGCACACATTGCCGCGCACGTTCGTACACGAGGACGTCGGGTAACTGCAACAGCCAGGAAATGAAATCAGAAAGCCCAAAAACTCTTCTAGTTCCACGATAAACCCCCGCGATAAGCCTGAAAACTGATAATTTTAGATAACTCTTATTTCGAAACGAAAGAAAAAAAGAGAGAGGGCGCCGGAGGGGGAGGGGAGAGCGAGAGACGGATTTGCAACGGTTTTCGCGACATTCCTCGTCAAACTGACGAACTCCTCGAAAATGGGAACGATCGTAGGAGAAACGTGCCATGTTCAATCGAAATTCAAATTATTTGCGCGTATCGCGTTATATGGGGAGCAGGGGAAGGAGGAATGGAGAGGGGTTATATAACGTTAATATCGACGGGTATTTAACCAGTATGTTTATAATAGGTGTGGTATTAGAACAGATGTTAATTTCCTTACACTCACTCGGAGGGAGACCGAAAAATTACGTAACACCGGCAACTAATATACGCGAATTCGTCGATTAAAAGACAAAAAGGAGAACAGAGACCGGCGAGCACAAACAGAATTATGGTAGAAAATAATAACCGTCGCTGGAGGAGAGTGCCCGGACGAATTCTAACGAAAGAAAAATATCAATAAATACCGTCGATCCCCGTGGCAGTCTCGTTGCCGGCTTGAGTGGTTTACGAGCGAGCGTTTCGTAGAGTCAAAGGAGTCTCGGAGTTACTTAGTTGCTACGATCGTCGATGTACCGGGGATCGAAAGTGCGTTTGTGTTTAGATAAAAAGGAATCTGTTTATAAAGTTGAGAGAGCGCTGCGCGAACGTAGGAATTAATATGTTACGTCGAGAGATATATCAATCAAAAGCAGTGACCGTGTATGACGTTACACACAAGGAGAGTTAAAAAAAAAATAAATAAGGAACGAGAGAAATTAAAGGCTCTGCGTGACACGAAATCGCGAGCTAAAAAATCACACGCACTCGGCTTCTTTCTTTTCCTCCTTTCTTTCTTTCTTTCTTTTACAGTCCCACCATGCGAGAGAAAATTAGGTCGTCAAGCTGGAGTCAAGCCAGAACATACGATTAAATAATTCTCTCTGCTACTTATAAAAGCGCAAGCATTAAATGTATGCTGATAGTGTTATCTTAGCAAAATGATAAAAAAAAATCTTAAAACAAATTTACAGTACTCGTTCCTTGCATAAACGTGTAGTGGTACACCATGACAAAAGCCCCGATACGTAGAATGGAACAACGATCGCCGATTGCGTTTTCTTTTCTCGTCTTTCATTCTATGATTCTACGAAGCGTCAAATGCGATTTAAGAGGTTCAACGTGGCGGTGACGACGACGCCGACACAACAACGACGGCAACTTTGTAAGGGCAGAGTCGGCTCTGCTCGGATGTGCGGATAGTTTAATTTGTAGGCATATTTTTATCGCGCGATAGATTCGTTTCCGCGGAGAGTAAGAGAGAAAGGGAGAGAGGGAGCGAGAAAGAGAAATATAGAAAGAGAGAAAGAACGGGATGAAGTAAGAGTGGGAGAGAGAGAAAGAGAGAGAGGGTCGAAGTGAACGCGAATCCCACGAGAAACGAGGAGAGACTGCGAAATCGTAAATATATTTATTTCAATATTTTGAATATGATTCGAGACATTATCGCGCACGCTACAAAAAATTCGATACCCGTTTATCATAAGCGGCGGTACGATTCGGAAATTATTTTCAGACTTTTTAAGTTTGCTATCTCGTTCTGCTAAATTTATGTGTGACGAATCTCGCGATAAAAGTATGCCAGTCTCGTGAAAATCCCGGACAACCGATTGATAGTAGGAAAGAAATCGATGGAAGTCGTCGCGATCTAGGAGGAGGGGAGGGACGGGGGAAGGGGAACGGGAGAAAAAAAAGGGGAAAAAGTGTACGACACCGTTTTGACTTTATTTACCGTATTCGATGCTAAATATATAAATATCCTCGCGACGCGGCGCGACGCGACGCGATGCAAAGCGTCAGCAAAACTCTGCACGCTCTTTTTTTCCCCTCGAATTAAATGCACCACGCTTAATCATTCGCGATTAACGAACGATTAAATTCTCGGTCGATCGTAAATAAAACACGGCGAAAATTTTGCGCCAGGAGAAGAAGCCTCGCGCGGAAGGTGAACGGAGGAGGGAAGAAAGTATTGCCGGGAGGCACGTTGAAAAATTGTGGGCTTCTCGGGAAATGACCAGTTGGCTGGTGTGCTTTTTTCGAAACTGCTGGAAAGGGCGCATGTCGCGAAACAACATTCTCTTGGAGCGAAAGAGAGAAAGAAAGAGTGTGAAACGGGGAAGAGAATCGTAGAGTGTGCAATACGATACCTTTCTTTCCTGTCGCGGCTAAATAGCTCTAACGATTATTATTTCTAAGGCACATTCACCGCACTATCCAGAGAGGAATCACAGTCCGAAAGAAATGGATGCGTTATCACGAAAGCACACCTATCACTCGTCATGCCGCGTAAGCTAATGACCGAAACAATGAACTGAATTGAAACGCTCTGCGTTTTATCTCCACAACGCCACCTCGCAAAAAAATGCGCACTTCACAAGTTCGCGAAAAAGTCCCCTACACTCGGGCAGTAGTGCTGCCTCGTACCGGAAAGTCATTCTCGGGGGACCCGCGATCACGATCGACGCTCCTCGCCGTTCGCTCGTTTCCTCCGCCGATTTCGATCGCCGAGAGATCGTTTCTTCTCGATACTTATCGGCAATGCGAAACTACGCGCCGCCAAACGGTACCGCTCTGAAGGAAGAACCGCGTGGAATCGCAAGGATGATACGCTGGCAAATTCGGCAACGAGGAGGGGAGCGAGGGTGTGGAGAGGGTGAAGAGGGGGGCGCGAAAAAAGAAAGAGAAAAAAAGGCGTCGCGTCTACCACGGATGTGACCTCCCGGGTGACGTGCAAGCCGGCAAGTCCACCGATCGTGTGAATTCCAACGAAACTGAAAGAAAAAGTACCGGCCGGCCGATCGGCCCGCTGCGAGACACGATCTCCAGAAGATCTTCGAGAGACGTACACGTGTCGTGCGGCGCCACGAGAGCAACGAACGAACGAACGAACGACGAGCAGCAACGAGCAACGACAAACGACGACGACGACGACGACGACGACGAAACGAAGGCTCCTAGAACGCGGAGAAACGATCACACGACGATCCTTGAAAGATCTGCAGCCTCGCTCGATCGAGTGAATGCACCATTCACCGGTGGTCTCTTTCTCTGCGTCGCATACTCTCCGTACAAACTAACCCCCGAAACGTCACGTCACGACTGTGCAGCTGGGTGCCTTCTTCGACGCGGGCGTACGTCGCGGCGGAGCGGCAGAGTGGCAAAGCGGCAGAACGGCAGCGCGAGGCCGCACGAAAACGTACGAAAACCCGGCACGATCGCCGTTGCGAGGAGCGAGAACGACCGACGTCGCGGAACAGAGTGACGGGAGGGAAAGAGGAGAAAGGAGAGAGACGAGAGGGACCGAGAAGGAGGGACCGAGAGGCCGCGGAGAAAGAGAGACGCGCGGTGACACACACGCACACGATCGCTGCTACGGGGGAGGAAGAACGGGAGAAAAAAAGAGAGCGAGAGGACGAAGCGAGGACGAAT
Organism: Cerceris ruficornis; assembly: GCA_963989415.1. Classification (NCBI taxonomy): domain Eukaryota; kingdom Metazoa; phylum Arthropoda; class Insecta; order Hymenoptera; family Crabronidae; genus Cerceris; species Cerceris ruficornis. The sequence goes on along the minus strand of OZ022527.1, from coordinate 15,590,613 downwards.
GAGCGAGCAATGTTTCGCGAGTAAGACCGAAAGAAAGAGGGAGTGTGACGGAGACACTGTCGGGCGGACTGAGAGACAAAGAGAAAAGAGAAAAAGCGAAAAAGACAGAAAGAGAAAGAGAGATAGACCTCGGTTTGCAACGCGCGATCCGATCTCGCCGTCTCGGTGAATCGCAGTCGTGAAGAAACCGGAAGATCGCTTTTCCGCGGATAAGCCGGCGACATTTACCTCGCACTACCTGTCAGACGTCGCACACGTGCGTTTGTATCCTCCTGCCCTCTCTAGCGACGATCAGAATATCATCTTGGTAGCGGAAACCCGCGCTTTCCTTCAACTTCCCTTTACCCTTTCTTCTATTCCTTCACTTTTGCCTCCTCGGTTCGTTTTTACTCGACGATCCTCCGCGCTAGTCGCTAATCGGCACTAAGTAACGCGATTTTCTTCCTCAAAGAGCATCGTTGAGCGGCGAAACGGAGCAACGCGCGACGGTCGCGGCACGGTGGCCAGCGCGGTAATAGAAGCGTTGCCTAAAAACCGACCGTTCTCCTCTCTTTTCCTCTTCTCAGCCTCTCGTAAGCGGCACACCACTACGGAGCCGCGTTCGTTGGTCGGTTCGATCTGCACGAGAGGACGAGAGGAGCGAAGAGGGTTGCCGAGAGGATAGGCCTCGAGGCAGCGCGACGAGGGGCGAACTCGGTCGGCGATACAACGCCCAACCGAGAACCACGCGCCGCCGACGTCGTCCTCGTGGTTGCGCACGGATTCGACGTTCTCGTCCTCCTCGTTCACGTCCTTGTTTTTCTCCTCGTCGCAATCGCCGTCGTAGTTGTGGCCGTCGGATGAGTGCCAAGAAGAGCGAAAGAGCGCGAAAGAGGGAGATTCGACGGTGAAATCCGCGTGGCTCCTCTCCCTTTCGTATCCTCGGATTATGCTTCGAGCGGTCGTATTTGCCGCGAAATACGAAAACACCGGTCGGAGCCACCGCCGCTTTACCGTCGTCGTCGCCGCAGCCGCAGCAACGAGGTCGCCGATACGAGCGGGAATTTCGAACGGTCGACCGTCTCTCGTCGAGGGTACCACGTGTCTCCGCGGAGAGAGGAGATAGCGCGACGCGTTCCGCGCGATTACTACGCGCTCGCCGCGGAAAAACACACAGCTCTCTCTCTTTCTCTCTCTCCCCCTTTCTCTCTCTCCGCTCGGTGGTCGTTCTCTCCCCAAGAGAGACGCACACGCGCCGACGAACAAAGTCACTGTCACGGCGGCGCAACACGTTCCTTCTGGCAAGGGGTGGTGGAAGTCTTTCCCGCGAGGGTGGAAAAAGAGCCGTGCGTAACGCGTCGCGTCGCCTCGCGACGACACCCGCGAGAACGAAGAGGCGACGAGCGAGATTATACGCGAATTTTGGCTTTGGCTTTGGCTTCGTCCTCGACTTGGGCCTCGGCTTCGGCTACGGCTACGGCTACGGCTACGGCTACAGCTACGGCTCCGGCTCCGTGTCTGCTGAGGACTAGCGCGCACGCGGGGGGAGTCGCCGCCCGCCGTCCGACGGCCCTCGTTATTCTTTATCGGAGCATGAGACATCTGTCGTAATAAGTGTGGACTAAAAAATAGTGCGTACGCAGAGAGAGAAAGAAAGAGGGACCGCTGGAGAAGCGGGAGAGGAGAGGAAGAGAGAGAGCCGATGTCTCGAATGGTGGGGAGCTTTATGCTTGTGGCCGCATCGGCCGTGCCTCCCCTTTTACCTCGCTTCACCCCGCCCTGCCCACCTCTTTTCTCCTCTCTCTGACTCTCTCTCTCTCTCTCTCCTCTCCTCTCCCTCTCTCCTCGCCACCCTTCTCCCTACCGCGAGAACCCTTCCGCCCTCCCTTCGGCGTACCCCGCCTCACCGCGTTAGACCGCGAGACGAAAATGCGCAAAGCTAACGACTTCCAATTAAAAGTGCCGGAGCTGGAATTTTAAAGGCGCCAACGGCAATGCTAACATCGAGCATTCGGATTATCGGCGATAGACCCGCGGGCCAAGTATACCGGTCAGCCCCGTCGACCCCGTTGAGAATCTCGAGAACGTAAAAATGAAGAAAATTCGCTCGTCGGCGCGGTTTCGTTTTGCACCGCGAGCACCGTTCCCTCCGCTTTTCTCCGCTCCGTCGTGGATCGGGGACGATTGTTCGCGGGATCCGCTCGCTTCCGCGCGTCCAAGTACGCTCGGTTGCCGAATAATCCGGAGAAAATCGGTGGTCCGGCATCTATCTATCCGGCCGGCAGGCTGTCTCGCGCTAGCTTCTACCATCCTGCTCCTGCTAAGCTCGCGCCCGCAGCTACTACCACTACCCCCTCCGCCGGGGCTGTACGCGACCCCACTCGATTCGCCCCTCAAAAAATCATTACGCCCTTCCGCGGGCTGCGCATGAACGCGGTTTTAATTCGCTACTAGAAAAGTAAAATGTAAACGCTAGTGGGCGAGAGGGACGAGGAGTCGCACAGGGGTTGGTGCGGGCTTAGGAAGGGTGAGCGAGCGAGAGGCCCGAGGAGAACCGCGGTAAAAGAGAATGAGAAGCACAGAGAATGGGGAAGAGAGAGAAAGAGTGAGGGAGAGAGAGAGAACGGGGAGAGGAGAATTCGGTGAAGCGAGATGGAGCGAGGCAAAAAGCGGGAGAAAGAGCCCGTTAGAGAGAAAGAAAGAGAGGAGGAAGAGCGAGAGAGGGAAAAAGAGAGGCAAAGTTTCGCGGACGTAGTCGAGGACGAGGCAAACGAGGACGAGGAATGCGACGACTGCGAGAGCGCGACGTAGGACAGATCCTTTTTCCTCCGACGCGCGACAGGAAGAGAGAGAGAGGGAGCACTAGGAGGGCACGGAGGGAGAGGACCAAGTGTGCCGATGGAGGGAGCCGAGCGAGAGGAGGATACGCTGCTCCCCTACTTCTCTAGGGGTTCCATTGTAATATTTATTGATTGGATTCCTAGGAGCCAAAGCTGAGGGCTGTGGCACCTATACTTCAACTAGATTGTCTAGAAACTCCGCTCGAGACGAATAAACTGCGATTTTCCCTGCTCGAATGCTCTTTCTTCCTGCCGCCCGCGGAACATCCCGTTGACCTTGGTCAAATAACTGGCGTCAAAATAGCCGCACACCTGACGGGCAAAGAAACGCGAATCCGTTGGTGCACGATTACCGATCGAATCGAGCCACCTTCCACCCTTCTTTTCCAACGTTTCGAACGGTCCGGATATTCAACGTTCACGCGGCACTCGGCATCCGGGCAAAACGTATCTCGAGGGAGGAGAGCAAAAACGTTTTTACCATCCGATGCAAGCTCAACCGCTTACGTGCGTTCGATATTTAATTGCGTCACTTTGCTAATGCGTCACTATCCTATTCGCGCCACTGACAATGAGACCGCAAGAAGGCTAAGCCTTATTTTCTTGACCCTTCCCCTCTGGGGAATTCCTGTGCGATGCATCGAGCATCTTTCCTACGGGTCAGAGTCTACAATCGGTTGCCCTTGAACGCGTATATATAGTCCAGATACCGAGCGTCGCTCATCGTCGGAGTGTTGCACTTCCGTCTTTGCAAAATCGTTGCTATCGTGCCGGTGGCAAAGTCGATTTTACGGGCGAGAACTGAAATTGCCCGAAGCGAAGTTAGTTTTGGCAAGGCTGAAACTAGAATTATCTAAACGATACTAGTTCTGACGAGAAGCAATCGGTTAGGTACATCCGGTTTTCCCTTAAATCGGGCCTCGATGGCAACAGACGCGCAGCAGTGTAATTGCATTGGATGCATAGCCCGACCGGAACACGTGCAAGGGAAAATGCAGATGTTTTGTCGGTCCTCCGTTATTTTCTACTTTCGCAACTCCACCTGCGTTAGATTTGATCGCGAGATAGAGTGCGCCGATTCGCCGATTGGTCGATCGCCCCTCACCCATCGCCCCACCGACTGGATTGCGCTCCAGTACCGAAATTCCAGGTGCCCTAACGCGAATACTCGTAAAGATCGACGACGAGAAATCATGCACGACTCGTCGATACCCTCGATCGTCCCGATAGAAGTTACAATAACGCGTTGGAACGTCTTATTCGCTCCTCGTCGTTGAGCGAGTTCCTCGAGGAAACAGTTAACGCATTCCGACCCTCGCGTCGAAGGTAAATCCGTAACGGGGAATCGGTATGCATCACCTGGTGACGCGCGAGCCGCATCAGCGAGTTCAAGGCTACCTTTCGCGGCACACTGGACCAAGACGATTCTACCCCGTAACCTCCCCTGTCGTTCCACCAACCCTCCAGTTCGCACCCCTTCTTCCCCAGCGATCTTACGTCACACGCGTGTACCCCTTTGTCGACCCTTGCCATCCTTCCTGCTCTCTCTCGCAGCTTTTCTCCCCGAGAACCACGAAATCGCAAAACTGTGTCATCCGCCGACGACACGAGAGAGGGAGAATAATCGCGAAAAAAAAGCTGGAAGGCACGGTGCAATCGCGTTTACGAATTTCCGCCGACGAACGAGTCCCGCGAAAGAAGCACGGGGAATTACGAGAGAAAGGCAGCCACGGCGAGTCAATCGATGAAAAAGTGGAATAAATCGTTCGGCCCCGGACTCTTGGTACCAGGCACACGATGGAGCTCAAAAGTGCCCTTTTCGGCAGTTTTGAACCCCGGTGCTCATTAACCTGGCGCACCTGCCAGTTAGCGCTCGCGCGCTTCCCAACCAACAACCGCCACATGAATTCGTCCCAATAGACAGAAACTGCAGCGATAAAGAATATCATCCTCTTTAGGCACGGCCGTACATGCGTCCTAAATGCACTCTACACACGCGAGGCTCTCGTGGGGGGTGAGGTAGCGGGCCGGAATATGCGGGGTCTCAGTCTGTGGTTGCATCGTGTGTGCCCTCTCTTCGTTTTTCAGCTCTCTGTCTCGCTCTCTCTCTCTCTTCTTCTCTCTCTCTTTCTCTCTCTCTCTACTCTTTCCTCTACCCCTCCTCAAGCTCGTTCCTCGCCCCTCGGTCCTCGTCCGCCGTCTCTCGCCACTCTTTCGTTCGAACCGGTACCCTTTCCCTCCTCCTCCTCTCTCCTTCTCCTTCTCCTCCCCCTCCTCCGGCATTCGCAAACATTTGGTGGCCGTTGACCTCGAGCGGGCTAATCCGCCGACAGCCAAACAACCAATTATTTCTTTTCATCGACATAGTCGTAGAGCGGGCCGATATGCACGTATCGGCACGGGGCGAAACGTGGGAATGCGAGAGGTGAGAATTTGCTGGGTCAACCTCGCCACGGTCGGCCGTTTCGCAGTTTTCGGTTTCGAAGATTCCCGGGCAACGTGCGCGGCGAACGATGCCCGCCGTGTTGGAAGTAGCGAGCGATTAGCGAGATTAGACCGTCCGTTTTTTTGCCCTTCTCCCAACCGCAAGAGATCGAGAAAGAGGGACGGATGACGATTGGTCAAACACAAAGCGGCGTTTGTTGAATCTTTAAATAGCAAGAAGGATATAATCCGTCGAACGATCCCGGGCATCGATCGGCGTCTCCTTGCTCGCCGAGAGTCCGTGGAAATTGCAGAAAAGTAGTACGAGACCGTCCCGTCTGATCACGGTCGACCGGGGCCCTCTTCGAGCGAGAAGATGCCCGAGAGGACGAACGGAAATAGGCAAAGTATAATAGATAATGCGAGACGCAGGAGGCGAAGATCGGGAAAGGCGGACTTTCCCAGGTCTGCCTAGTACTAGACACACGCTACTGGCGCTCCGACTAGTGCGTGTCTATTCCGATACGCTCTCCTTCCACTGCAACTACGGCGTTACTATTACTGCACTTGCACTACTGCAGCCGCCTCCGATACCTGCGCACTCGCTACGTTCTCAGTAGTTTCGCTCGCTCATAGACGCTTCCGCTCTCGAGGCTCTGCATGCCTAGCACCGAACGAGACACGGTTTTGAATCGTCGATGAGAAACTTGGTAGACGGCTACCGATGAGATTGCCGATCATTGGAAAAAGCTGGCCGAATCGGTGGAAAGACGATTAAATATTTACAACACGGTCCTTCCTACCACGAAGATAATACATATATTATCCACGGGAAGGCGCATCGAGGCCTCGTCGTTTGCCGGTTAAAAACTGTGTGTCATGCGCTTCCGAAGTGTCCTCTTAAAAATGCAAGATTCGCTGATTACCGTGAGCTGGATTATTTCCATCGACGACGCGCTTCGACTGTCCCTCGATATTTGCCGGTGTCTGTACTGCCTCTGACCGAGAGTCTTTGCCTAATACCGTTTCGTCGCGATTCGTGTGCAAGGAGCCTAAAAGCGCTATGTGGGACACGGCATACGGTATTCAAATAGCGGGCTACAGGTTAGCCATTGTCTTCCGTCGATGGTCAGGAAATATATTTAAAGGTGCGCGCCTAACGATACGACGAGGTAATAAACGATATCGACGGTTCCCGCGAGCTAGAATAGCCTCGACGTCGTTACGAGGACGGTCGTATGAATTTGCCGGTGAAAAAGAAATAGTTTAATTAGCCGTGCAAAAATTGTATTCCAACAGTTTTACTTTCCCACTGTCCTCGGCTCTTGCAGTGACCCACTTTCCAACGATGCTCGCGCGATTAATTGAGACACGATGATCCACGAATATTTCTGTCGACGCTTAAAAATACGAAAAATGGGTCAGCGGCTATATTTTTAATTGTACCGCAGACACCGACGTAGACGATGCATCTGTTTGCAATAAGTTCGACCCGGCGGATATACAAAGTCGATTGACTTTGCCCACCGATAAACCCGCTCCTAATAGAATTTCTACCGATTAACGTAGATCCATATTCTCACCGATGTATATTTCATTCGTGCTCGTTCCAGCGGGGTCGATAAACATGATTTTTTCATCCTCCAATTTAACGCAAATCGCGAAAAATAGAATTGCCCCAATTTTCGAGTCCGTTATTCCTCACCGCAGAAAAAGTCGATGAAAAATTTTGTCGCAAGTGGGAGAATACGAGAATACGAAAAATCGGATCGAATCGTCTCTGGTATCCCGTGCTGAAAGTTCCAGGAGGGAGCGTCTGGTGTAATACGGGACGCGGATAGTCACACGGGCAGCATACTTTTTCGTTGGCGCGGGTGTGGATGCGCGCATGTGCACATGTGCACATGTACGTACGTGTAACACGACGAACGAAACAAAGAACCAACGAAAGAACCGCATGCCCGTTCGCATAAATATCTGCTCACCGTATACCGCCGTCGGTATAACTTGCCTCGCACGTTCGGGCATGGCTCGTCACGATCAGCTGGCCGAGGAATTTTAAGGTGCATCGATCGAAACCCATTGTTTCGTTCTAATTCAATGACAATCGGGCATCATTCGCAACGATTACTGTTACTTTATCGACGCTCTTTCACCGCCGTGTCGAGCAAAATTCGTTACGACTCAGCATCCGGTTTAAGTATCGAAGAAACTTGCGCTCGAAAATTTGAAGAATTCTCTTGCAAAGAGTGAGTAGAAAAATCCAAATATCACCGTGAAATAATCGCACGAAGAAAAAGGCGCATCGTCACGCGGACGTCTCTGGTCAGAATTTTTTCGGGCTAACGAATCGTCGCCGCTGGCCGCGTAAATTGACTCCGTTCCAGCCGACGTGGCGTTTAAATGGTACCGAGAAGCCAACCATTCTTTCCGCCGATCGTTCATTTCGGCAATACAATGTTGGTTCATGGCAGTTGGCGGATCAGGGCGTACACACAAATGTATGTATATCCGCGAACGTCTCGCCAGTGCCTCTCATAATAGCCAACGCTTCTCCGCGATGCACGCGCCAAGAGAGACTGGACGGAGCCTCGCGGTGAATTTCAATGACCGGCATGCAAAATCCACATTTGCCTAACAGCAGAATTTGAACGCGATAAGGTTGCACGCGGCACCGATGCAACCGCTACAAAGCGAATCATCGCGAATATTCGATTCCGTTCGCGCGATCCAAAAAAGACAATGCTCCCCGGGACGTTTACGGCGATTACATTTGCAACGACGATAGTCGAAGAATACCGTGAAATCGATAGAGATCCGATCGCGGCTGCTCGACTATCGGGGAGATAAGGTAATCAAACGTTTCGCGACGATGCTCACAAAATGCAAATGAAGCGGGGTGTTAAATCCTCGGCGAAGTTATTCTAGCATCCGCCTCGCCTAAATAACATATTCAAGCCGGTGTCTAATTTCACAGATAACGCGGGCGTCGTGTAATCTAGTTACTAGGCGTCTAATCTAATCGGTCGATTCGGATTATGTGCATGCATACCTGCGCGCGGAAAGTGTGCGCGTGTGCGCGTGTTAAGGCTCACCGAACCGCACACGCACTATCGAATTTGAAAATTTTACTAGCCGCGCGAAACACGTTCGACGCGTCTCGCCTTAGCGACAGCGGTTGTCGGCATTCATTAAATTTAATTAGAATCTATTTTTACTTCTCTTTTATCACGACGATTTCTAGCACGGCGGATCGCACGAGAACGTTCCACGGATCGCCGTGAAAAATCATGATCGTGTTTTTTTTCTTTTAAACCCGGACACGTAAATCCTGATGGTTTAACCGACGCTCGATCCTTCGATCGTTGATCGAAGCCGATGTAACGGGGTAATCCGTGATGGAGATGGGAGGAAGAGAGAGAGAGAGAGAGAGAGAGAACGACGAAACGAGATTGCGTCGTGGAAGAAAGGAGGATGCAGTCGATGGGTCGTTTGTGGGATATGGTTCCGCAGGAACCCGAGGAGCGAAAACGGTGTAGAACGGAGAACGAGAACGAGAAGAAGAGGGCAAGAGGAGAAAGGGAGAAATAACGGGTGCGAGAGAAGCAGTGCCCTCCGCCGTTCAAGGAGAATGAACCGTTATCGGATATACCCCTTTCCATGTGCAGGTGCCACCCGAGAAAATCAAGACCGCGCTAATACCAAAGATCGCTTGGAAATTCGATGACAGTATAATTTCATTTCAAACTAATCCGAGTTCCGGGAGTACCGTCAGTGCGGAGATTGCACTTCCGCTCGCGTGTTCCAATTTTCCCTCTTTTTCCAAGGGGTTAACGTCCAATGGTTTAGACGATCCGAGTTCGTTTTTCGCAGCCGCGGCTCAAGTTCATCGAGAAGAATGTGATTCGATCGGTACAGGGTTACAAAGTCGCGAAGGATTTGAATCGTCCTAGCGTGCACTTGGAAGATACACCCCGCACGGGGGAAAGGAGGCCAGCTGCGAATTACAAGAGCACGTACAAGTATCGCGGGGCTGGTTTCGCAACGATGGATTTCTTTCTTCGGTATTATTGTTTCACATGCATACACCGTTTATATAGCGTGGAACGCGTAGATTATTCGCGTCCGCAAAAGTGTGTCGTTAGATCGGTGAAAATAAACTTGCCGAAGCGAGAAGCATTTCGAAACGTTTGTCGCGAAGTGGTTCACGGTAACGAAGAGAAAGAAATGGAGAGAGGGAAAGAAAAAGAGAGAGAGAGAGAGAGATGTTTTTGCCGACTCATCGAACGTCGTTTTCGGCGGAGCATCGCTTAAAAATGGCATCGCCCGGTTGCCGTTTGCGTTCGTGCAAAAATCCGATGCTTGTTGGCGGCACCGGCTCGGTGCGTTGCGCGTTGAAAAGCGGTTTGGCGCGATGGTTCGAGAGAGAGAGGGAGAGACGGAGAAAAAGAAGGAGAGAGAAAAGAAAAAGCGAGAAAGAGAGACAGGGAGAGCGAGAAGGAAGGAGCAAACGTGGGTCCTCGTATTTTGCGTCGCACGAGTTTTGCACACATTCACGAATATACGCGCGCGTTCACGTACATACGCAGGAGCACCTGGGCATCTATGCGTCATTGTGGACGATAAAAAAAGCCGTAACGCTGCCATAACGCAAGGAGAAAACGTCGACAAACAGCGGCTCGACTAGTAAGGCTGGTTTGTCTTTTCCCTCTTTTCTACAGAGACTCCTTGGGCCTCCTGCCCCTGCAGGCCCTCTCAGCCCCGATCATCGCTCGGCTTTTCTTTCGTGCTCTCTCACTCTCCCTCTCCCCCTCCTTCTCTCTCTCCCACTTCTCGCGAAACCGTCCCAATCGGAGGAAAAGTAACTCGATGCTTTATCTCTGCCCGAGCTCCCGTCATGGGCGTGATCTCGATGTTTAAGCGAACGCGCGATATCTTTTGGCGAGCGCTTTAAAAATATTTTGAATTTTGGAATACGCCGGGACGGCGAACGATTAGATAGTCGGGCTAGTATCTACGAGGTGAACGAAGAGGACCAAAAACTCTCGGTCTCCTTCGCGATCAGGCCTCTCTAATCGCTAGTCGCCGTGCACGTATCCGGAGAGTGACGGAACGCAAGAGACGAAGAGAGAAACGTGGGAAAGAGGTATCCTTTTCGAGGACAATCGCGGCTTCGTAGGCGAGAGCGTCGGAGGCTCAAGGCTCCTGGATCTCTGTTCCAAACTCACGTTCAAGGATCGACTTTGCACGGAGGAATTTTTATTACCATGGGGCGCGTCGTACGAGCTACTCTCCGCCGAGAAACTTCTGACGCGCGCGTATATATACGCACTCGCGCAACTCGCGGCTGAATTTTTTGAGAAGCCGCGCGCATCGTCATCGAGACGAGCTTTTTATTTTTTACCGCTGCCAGAGACTTCCTCTCTCTCTCCCGCCCCTCCTACTTTTGCCCCCCACCCAATCCTATTTTTCTCTCTCTTTATCCTCGTCTACTCCTTGGCCCCTTTTTTCTCTCACGCTCGTACCATCGCGGTATCGCGAGATCTATTTATACCTAGTCGGTCGGTGTTTTCAACTTGCAGCGGCACCATGTAACAAACGTGCGTCTCTCGTAAAAATAGGGGACCTGCACGATGCGCAGCGCGTTTAACGAGAGAGAGGAAAGGAGAATCGGTGAACCGACCGAGAGAGGGGCTCCGAACGATCGTGCCGCGTGAAATCGATTCCCAAGAATCGGAAAGCCGATACGTCGGAGAAAAGGAAAAAAAAAAAACAAGAAACGCCGCGGCCACGGCTTTGAAGCTTTCCCGGGGAAAACGAATTCAACGGGAAATATAGGTTGGCGCGAGTCGACCAATTCGATCGCGTCGATCGCCTCGCCGGACCGCGCAGTGGTCTTGCGAGAAAACCCTATTTCCTCCTACGGTCGTCGTTCCTCCTTTTTCTTCGTTTCGAGGCGCAAAAGTGACCTAGCTACTCGGGATTCTCTTTAACTCGATTCTCCTCGTGACACCGTTTCGCGGTAGCTCGGCCGCGAGCGAGCAACGTTTTTGCAAAAAACGAAAGAGAAAACGTCGAGCGGAAAAATCGGGCAAGGCGACGATGAAAAGCAAACAGCATTGGTCGGACGGGGAACGACGGATGGGGAAAGAGAGATAGGGAAGAGATCGTACCGAAAGTACCCACGCGGCGGCAAGGCGCGAGGAAAGGATTGGGCGACTGGCAGACGGGTTACGTCACTTCACGCATAGAGGCAACCTCTAACGTCTGGCATTATCTTCGTCTAGCGGTCGTCTAGTCGCGGCGATCCCGCTAGCGCTCGTACGAGCACCCGAGTCTCAGGCACGCACGTAGCAAGACAATCGCGCAGTCACGCAGCCACGCAACCGAGCAGCCGCGCACTTGGTCCGACGTAGGGGACACGCGTATGTGGTCTAATGCGACGCGTTAACTAGCTCCACGTCCCGACAAACGTGTTCCTAAACGTCCCATCGGCCGTTCCCCGTGCCCGTGAAACCTATCTCCGCATTCCCTCGAATCCTCGTGTTCCACCGTACACCATTGCACGTCTACGCGCGCGAGACCGCTGGAGTACGGCGCTTACGTCGCATGCGTGCACGCGCGAGTATCAATCGCGAATCATTCTCGGCCTCCCGCTACCACCGATGCACCCTGTCGGGCCCTATTTGACGCACGCATACGTCCACGTATCTGTACATGCAACTCTCTGGGACCGTACTCTCGCTCTCTCTACCGCGAATTTTCTCTTTTTATCCTTTCGACCTCCAGCTCTCGTTTCATCTCTTTCTCCCCCACATGCACGCACGCTGAATCTCTCCCATTCTCTGTTTCTCTCTCTGTCTCTCACGCTGTCCCAGCCGTACCGCGCGTACACGAATGCGAGCGCGCGCATACAAACAGACACACAGGAGACAGACAGACAGACAGACAGACACGCACATTCAGTCAGCCGTCTCTCGCTTTAGGAGCCAAACGGGCAGCCGAAGGCCACCGCTCTCAGCTGTGGACGTACCTTGATCCTCGAGCGCGAAGTAAAGTGTGGGGCTCCTTTGCCCGGTGTCCTTGTCGCCGATGCTAAACCCACCGTTTGACCGTCGAATGCAACGATCGCGACGAACGGGCCTCCTACTTTCCGTCCTCCGGCGCGACTCTGCCGATTCCTGCTCTCTCTCTCTCTCTCTCTTTCTCTCTCTCTTTCTCACTCTCTGTCGTTCTCCCTCCGTCACTCACCACTCTTGCCGTTGTCCGTGAGCGATACCGCGAGACCCGCCGATTTCCTCGAGATTCCCTATGCCACGTAATCGTAGCTCGCGTTCTCGTGCTTTCCGAAGGTTGTCGATGACGGTCGTAGGTCCATCCTCGAATGGCGAAGAACGACCGATCCACGACAGCCGAATGGTCGTCGTGCACCTCACGACTCGCGATCGTAGTCGAGGAACGACCAACGACGATCCTGGTTGACGATCCTGTCGACGTCGCTGCAGTCGTGGTTGCTGTCGTACGAGCAACCGGAACGGAAGGTCGAAGCGATCACACTATGCCCGGAATCCGCTCCCTTCCGGTTTTCACTGTTCGTTCCGTTGTCACAGTCTTCCTTCGCCCTCGATCCAATGGTACCGGGCAAGATGGTACGTCCTGCCACGACTTTTGCTCGTTGAACGCGTTACACGCGAGCGCGCCTGTCACTCGCGCCTTTAAGGACGAAGAGGACGCAGGGGAGTCGATGATCGTCGCGGAGAACCCGCGCGAACACAGGGGGTACACACGGCGAAGGAGGATCGCGCTGTTCCTCCCGGAGGATGATTCTTCCACGGTTCTGCCCGTATCTCTCGATAACGTGCCACGTACGTAACTGGATCGCCGCGATGGTTATCCGGCAATGCGATTCCCATGCGCCACGAGAGTATTTGGTAGACGTCTCTCCGCTTCTTCCTCGGACAGTCGAGTAGAAAAAGGATGAAAAATGGCACCACGATGATGGTCCGCCAACCGTCCGGACGTACGCGTCGCAGTCGCGGGCGTTAGTATCGTCGAAGGTGAAAAAAAGAATGGCCTAATGCTATCGTGGAACGTAGGACGATGTCGACGGTCGAGCAGTGAGAAGGATCCCGCGTCCAAGTATCCGGTATTATCTTGCGGGACGACAGCATCGAGCGAAGGACCAGCTCCCTGCCGCTTCTTCTTTGGGACACACCGGGGGACTACCTAGTCGTAGAGTGATTGGGAACGCGACTGGCCAAAGCACTTGATTCGCGCGCGGTTCGGTTTGCCCGTTGCTGCGCCTCTCCCGTGCAGTTTTTTCGGCGGTCTCGTGGTATGCGTGCATGCGCGTGCATGTATGCGTGGGCCCGCGCGCGCGCGCCCGTTCGCCCGCTCGCCCGCTCGCTCGCTCGCTCACTCGCTCGCGCGCCCCTGCGTCCCTCTCTTCCTCCCTCCCACCCTCCGACTCGCTCCTCTCCGCTTCGCTCCGCTTCTCTTGCCGAATGTCCCCCGGACCTTTTTCGCTCTCGTCCTCTCTCCTTCTCTCTTCTTCCTTCTTCTCCTTCCTGTCTCTCTCTCCCTCTCTCTCGCGGTCTCCTCCTCGCGCTTTCGCACACGCACGCCCGAGAGAGAGCGTTTCTCTCCCTGCACGCGGCGCTCGTCCCGCCGTACGAGCGTAAGAGCGCGTAAAAGCGCGTAAGAGCGTGCGAGCTTAGGTGCGCACTCGTGTGCCCCGATCGCCCGCAACGTGCTTTGGATTTCCGTGGTAGATGCGCGCCGCGACTGCTCCTCTTTCCCTGTCTCTCCCTTTCTCTCTCTCTCGCTCTCTTTCCTTTTCTCTTGATCCTCCTCTCTCAGGGTCCCTTTCGATGATGCGTTTGGTACTCGCGCGTCTATCCTTGCCGTGTGTCTATCCTGACGCGCTCTCCGAGAACGTATGCGTGCCTCACGTCCGTCCGATCCGCTGGTCGGTAGGTGCGTGCGCGCCCCGGGTAGGCGAGGGTATAGTTACCGAAATGTTAACCTCGTGGAACCACTTTTTATTGAGTGTCGCAAAATTCATAGGAACCTCGTGGAAAGAGGAGAGGGGCGGCAGCCCCCGCTCTGTCGGCCGGCTTGGCGGGGCTGACGCGCGAGAGGGGCGGCAACCCCCACCCGGCACTCGCGTTCGCCTCGCGTCACCCCTCCGTACGTCTGACGCAACCCTCCTCCGCCGCCTCCTCCTCTTTCTCCTCCTCCTCCTCCATCGCCTCTTCCTCTTCCTCCTGCTTCGACCAGCCTGGTCCTCGCCAATTCTTTGGCCCCACCACTTCCTCGCTAGCGGCCCCCCAACCCTCGCTTTTGTCCCTCTCTTTCCCTCCCCCTCGCTCTCTTCGTCCTCCTCCTCCTCCTCATCCTCCTCCTCGTCGTTCGTGCAACTCTTCGTTCGTTCCCCTCTCGTCTCGAGTCTCGACCGTCCTCCTGCCCTCCTGGTCTCTCCTCTCGGCGTTTCTCTCTTCGTCACCCCACACCCCGAATCCCGAACCCCGAACCCCGACCCCTGGCCCGACTCACTATCCGTCCTCTCGCTCTAGCACCGACGTTTCGCGCGCTCTTCCCTCGGCACCAGCCCTGCCTGCACCCTTCTAACCCTTTCCCTCTCCCTCGTCCGTCCCTCTCAAACCCTTTCTCCATCCTCTTTCTCCCTCCTCCCTCCCCCCCCCCCTCTCTTACTCTCTTTCTCTCGTTTCTTCTCCTTCTTTCCATCCTTCCATACCCCCTTTTCTACCTCAGACCCTACCATGGCATTTAGCCCGTGCATAGCCGAACTTATGTACAGTTAGCTGCGCATCAAATAGTCGTGCCGATTTTTCTGCCGGACGGTACACCGTGCGGCTTCGCGAGCCAACGCTCGACACGTCGCTTTTCGCCGACGAGTTGGCCCTCCCTCGACGACCGCGCTCCTTCCTCTTATGATTCTTTTTCATTTTCTTCCCGAGAGGAATCTCCTGTTTCTCCTGCTGCTCTTCCTCCTCTTCCTCCTCTTCCTCCACCGTCTCCTCCACCGCCACCTTCACCTCGAGTACTTCCGCCGGAGAGCCGATTTCCTCGCCAGTCCATCCGGGATATTCGATTTGTATCGCTCTCTTTTGCTGATTGATACGCAAAATATATTACCTGACCCTTTCAGGTTGACAGTGGCGATCCTATCCCCCATCTTTGTCCCGTCGCCCGTCCCGTCGTCCGTCCCGATAATCCATCCGCTCGACCGCTTATTTTTTTCTGCTCGCAGTTAGTTCGATTCGTTGTAACTCGTTAAATTATCAGACGTTTAATCTATAAGCGAGTATCTTTTAATGTCACTCGTAACGCCGATGCATCTGTGTCAATAAGCTGCAAGCTGTTTACCTTTCCCTCCACGCGGGAATACCGCTCTCTAGATCGGACCGACGATATCGCGGATGCAGATTCGCGACTTCCTCCCATCCTTCGATCGATCCCGCTCGAAATCGATGTCCCCCGTCTAATTGCTCGTAAAAGGGATCGACGATATCGCATCGTTCTCACCGCTGCTTTCCTCGAGCTTGCGCCGATTGCGGCCGTACGATTCGCGAGATCATCAGACTCTTCCGAGGAGCGCACTAAACTCGTCAAACGCCGACCTCGATTGCGACTCTCCGGCGGATATAGCGGGGTCAACCAAGATAGCTACTTTTAAAATAACGGTGCAACGATCGAATCTCGCGTTATTCGCCTCCGCTTGTTATCGGGGATTGATTTTGCGATACCTTCAAATGTCTCGACGTACCAGGGCGAGGGATTCCGCCCCGTGGATCTTGAAACTCGACGGCTGAAATTGTCGTTACCGCTTCTCTCCTTCGGCTCTTTGCAATCATCGTTGTATCCAAGTTTAGATTAATTCGCGTCTCGACTGTTGCGAAATGTTCTCCATGGTTTTCTCGCCTCGTTCGTTATCTTATCGCCTATGCGCGCACGTTACGTCTGTATTTTCCTGCCCGTCGAACGGTACGTTGATCCAGAACCCAGAATCTATAGTTACGTCTCGAATCCAGACCTTAACCCAGGCCTAACCGGGACCTTCAGGGACCTAACCGGGACCTAACCCAGTTCTCTAAATCCGATGCTTCCGTTCTACCATGCTATCATTCTCGCGAACGTCGTCGGAATGGTTCGGTTTGGCAGGTGTTCCACGACTATCTCGAATTTCGTTTATGGGTCGAACCGCCTTCGGAACTGCGTCCAGCCGAGTCCCAGAGCCAATTAATATCTTGCGGGTCATTAGCGAACTCCCGTTCGTCCGCCCTTAATTGACCGTCTCGCTCGATCCGGGCAAACTCCACGGTAAGCACGTACTTGCCAATCTAATTGGCGGGTAAGACACGTTCGGCCGACTTGAGGTCAGATGTTACCATAAACCCGTTCGCGCGAGAGGGGCCCTTTTTGCGATAATCTCTGCGCGCTCCTGCCAATCGAGAATAATTGCATAGATGCCCTCGTGAAAGCCCTTCTTCCGTGCGCGTCGCCAAAATCTCCCTGGCTGGAAATTCAGCCGTTGCGGTAGTCGATTCTGCGTGCACTGGGTGCTCGGAAAAAAATGGTCCGCGGTTCCTGCCTTCGATAAAAAGTTACCTCTGCATCGGGAAGATATGTATGGCATTTCTAAAAATAGCTTTTCTGAAATAGCATTTTCGCGCGCGCGTGCACGTACTCGCTCGGATTCGCAGAAATCGCGCGTGCATCCCTGCGCTGCGCTGCATGGCACGTTGTTTTAAATTACAGCGCACGGAGCGTCGCGACCAACGTTTTCCCGCCGGATTAAGATCTCTATGGTCCTCCGTCATCGAAGATGGAGAAAGAGAGGAGAGGTGTCGAGGATACGGCTATGTTCGCGGTTCCGTCGTTCGCGACGAAACCATGGCCGTTGGGCGAAGAGTACCTAATCTACGACTCTCCTCTCCTCTCCTCCACGTTCCGGCTTATCGACTTTCGACTCCGGCACGAATCTTCGCGACCATCGACTTTCTTGCGGTCTCGAAAGGTAAATCGAGCCGGATCCCCGGCCAACGAGTTTGCAGCGCCTGCTGCCGAGTTTCGTATTACCTGTGACCGAAATTCACTCGATAAAAAAGAATGACAGCTCCGAGTAAGAATCCCGAATTCAATTACACGCGATTTCCAACGCGGAACGTTCGAGAACTCCACGGGGAGTGTCATTTTTTCAGCTTTTCACCTCTCCTCCGTCTCGTCTTCCTCTACCGCCGACTAATCTCTCTTTCTCTGTCTCCTTCTCCTTCTAGAAGTCGTCTACTATCGCGCCGACTGCAGAATTAAACCTATCGCTTTCCTGCGTATGAACATATTTATAGTGTGACTAACGCGCGTGCAAGATAAGATTATAATTTCACACTCGCCAAGATCTCGGTTGCCTAATGCCTTTCAGTCGCGCTTAGAGTCAAGTATTTTTTATTTCCGAGAAAACCTTTCATCGATTCTCCATGTCTATAGACGCTCTCGTCGATCGACCTCGAATCCCTCCGGTTTATTTTGCTCCACGTCGTTGCATTTGCGAAAATCTTCTCCGCGGTAACGTTCTGCACTCGAGGATTCCCCTCCCGACCCATCTCATGGAAATGGCAAGACGAGCAAAACGATTCCCGGGGACCTGTCCTCCCGTTTTGCGCGACTCCCGTCGTCCGGCGAGAATGAATTATAAATTATAACTCGGTCGGTCCGGTATCGCCTTCTGTATCGGTCTTCTGCAAATAAATCTCCAAGGAGAAGGAGAACGGTAGGATGGAATAGAATATTAGCGTGAGCAACGAGAGGAGGGCTTATTCGCCCAGGCGAACGTACGGAACCGAGGCGCGAGCATACTCCGAAAACTGGTTCCTCCTTAGACTTGCCTCGACAAACGATCCTCTTTGCTTTCACGTCCTCTCGCTCCCCTCCGCCGCGATCGTTGCCGCTCCTTGACGCGTCCACGCCAGTCATCCCTCCGGAAGAGCGATAAAAACATCCGAGACGCGGAACGACCCGCGTTTCCTCCGATCCGTCGATCGTCTCTCTTTCGAGAGGATCATCGGTGCTTGCTCCCGAGCGATATAGCGAGACTAACGCCCAGACAAACGAAACGTACGAGCGAATATCGGCGTTGCGGGCCCGATCTCTCCTAGATGCATCGGCGACCTTGAAGGAGCCATCTAGCTCGGCTCGAGCAGTCGGTGCCGCGGTCCTTCGCACGGACCACGCTAGCAGATCGGCCAGGATGGCTTCCTGCGAGTTTGCTAGTCGACAGAGGGCCATGAACCCCGAACAGGTTGCCCCCTTGGACGTTCACCTCCTGTGCCGCCTCGACACCCCTCCCCCTGGTCCTTCGTCTTCCTCTATCTCCCTCCGAGGGTCCGTTCGCCTCTTCTCCTCTCCCCTCCTACCCTACCCATTCCACCCTCCCTCTCTCTTCTCTCTTCTCTCCTGTTCTCTTGCGCTCTCCGTGTCTCCTTCTACCACCATTTTTCTGACCAGCTTCAAAAGCTAGCCACCCTGGCCCCGGGAACCTGCGATTCCCCTCACCGGGCCCCTCTTTCTCTCCTCACGTTCCTTCCCCGGCCCTTCACCCCTCGGCGGTATTCACGGAACGGTGTTGGGCCTCTTACCCATGAATCTACGCTATATTCACGCCACTCCGCCGGTGTTAGATAATCTCGCGCGTTAAAAATCTCGCCACGGTCCAAGGCCCCGCTCGCAAAAATTCTTCCCGCTTCCATGAGTCCCAAGACGGTCCCATTTTCTGCCCCCGCCGATTTCAATTTCACTCTGTCTCCTATTCTCAACAAAGTTTCGCTACTCTTTCCACGCGATGTCTGCGACGCCACCTAGGAAGGTGGGACTGGAGTCCGTGCGGATAGCATTCGCGCGCACGAAATGTAATTCGCGCGAAGAAATATTTTCGAAATTCCTCGATTCGGCTCGCATACCGTGAGCACGAGCGGTTTTCGCAATAGCGCGCGAACATCGATGACGACACACCTCTCGAGAGGGGAGCGCAAAAATTGCAACGATTCGCGGTATGCCTTTGGCCAACGAAAGAGAATAGGATCGCGCCTAGCAACTGCCACCGAGCGTCGCACGTACGACACAACGGTTCCCAACGGCTTTTCTCCGTCTTTATCGGGAAGCTTGCAATTTCCATGGCCACGCCGAGCGGTTTTTTGCTCATTGGGTCGACCTTCCCGGTCTATGGTTTCCAGCGAACCATCGAATCCTTCGTCGACTCCAACTTGGAACAGAGATAACTAATTTGCCAGTGCACCACGAACTTCGCCCCACTCTTTGTGATTTCTAGCCGAGATGAACGATTAATCGACGGCACGACAATCGACGGCACGATGAAGCATCTCGAATCGATGCACTTCGAATCCGAGGGACGGGTTTGCGAACCGCTGAGCTAGAACGCAACGACTCGTCTAAACGCGCGCATAGAGAAGTCTTATGCAATCGCGCCGAGTCTTTCCTAGAGCTTCAATTACGCTGACGATCATGCTTCGACGGTTACTGCTAGAGCCTAAGCAAATGGATATCGTTGTCGCGCGATATAAATTATTTTTATACGATTGCGCTGCACGGTGCTAGCGCGAGCTCAACGCCCCGGTGCAACTGCACCGCGTGCAGATACGCCCAGGGTATGGTGGGCAGCCGGAGCATTAAATTAAGAAATAGACCTTCGAAAAAGCGCAATTCTCCTTCGCGCTGCCTTTCAAGAGGTTTATTACGGCCTCATCGGATTTGGCAATCGAGTTCCGCCGAACGATGTATCACTGTCACTGTCACTGTCACTTCGCCTCAATTCGCTCGTTTCCTCGCATCGCGCACTCCTCGCTGTCGATGCAGCACTCGCTGCATTCGTCGGCCGACTTTTCGTTTCCCGATTCTTCGTGGCTCTTCTTCGAAGTGCTAGTCTCCTCGACTGGACACCTCTTACCTTGCAATTGTTTGTCGTTGATAAAACGGCGACGAACCTTTCTCCAGAGATCGCGCCCTAGAAAGGTTCATTTCCGAGGGAACTCTTGATTTAAACCGATTAATTCGCAAACATCGACATTGTCTCGGTAGCTGCCATATGCGGCTAACCGGCGTTGGCCCAAAAACGAGCGGCCGACGAGGGGTAAGAGGACGTTCGGAAAGCAGACTCTTGACGCGAGAAAGCAGGAAGTCGCCGGTGCTCGGCGTTCCTGCAATTTGCTCGGCTGAAATAAAAAGAGGAAAAAGGCAAAAAAAAACGAGAGGATACCTCGAGCCCTAATTCAGGACGTAGCCAGTACCACCCAATTACGCGCGTGTGCATTCTAACGCATCGCGAAGAAACGGAAGTGTCCGGGCGGTTCGTGATTCGAGGGAATTTTTGCCCACCCTCCTCGAACATGCTCGGACATGCTCGGCTGTTCGCAGGGACCACGTTGGAATTAATAAATAAATAAACGTCTACGACGTTAACGGCGGGCCGGATGTGCGACGGTAAATATCCTCGCGGAACGAGAGATCTCGACAAAGGATCGCGATGCGTTCCATTCGTGTGTCAATGTTTTTAACGCGGGCATTTTGTAAAATGCGGGCCATTTGAGGGGTTAAGTCTGGATTGTTAGTTCTGTATTGTGTCTCAATTACGTCTGGATAAACAATGACCGAGCATAGATTGAAGGAAACTTGTTGAGGGCATTTCGCGCAGGGTCTTTTCGATCGGGCATTCTCTCCACTGCTCGGTCATTTTAACCCCTTGCTCCACGATTTATTTTGTGACCGCCTCTGCACTAATTGAAAAGTAAATCACTAACTTCTTTAAAATTACTAAGCTTCAAAATTTCCTGTCCCATCAACCGCATCACGAGTGTCACTCGCTGCTGTAGGGCAAAGGGTTAAAAGATGCCCACGTTAAACACATTGACCGTAACATATCCATCCGGAGAGCTCGGCGAAAGAGCCGCCGCAGATTTTCTGGAGGACACGAGGGACACGCGTGATTCGCCGCGTAGATTTGAGTCGTGTGCGCGAGACGCTTCACGCGACCTTATCCACTACGAGGAGAGTATAGCGGAGGAACGATGGAACGGAACGTCGATCGGATAAGCAGGAACGGAACGTCGTGGGCTCGTTCGTTGGTTCGTTGCAGCGCGTTGGATCGGCGAGCATCGTCGAAGCGTTCGGCTTCGAGCGAGCCGAACCTCGTGACGCAAGACTGGTTATGAAATCGCCGAAACGAGGCCCATAGAGGCGAGCGATTTTTAGACTTGTTTGCAGATTTCGCGACACCGTTGCATAAATTACATACATAACCATGCTGATCGCCGTAAATTTCGACGATGCCTAACTCCCGTTCCACGAACGGCCGCATAATACTACTTGCTCGCCGATGTTTGCGCGAATGAAACAGGTTCGCGGATTTATCGAGAGATTCATTGATATCCCGAGACTTTCACCAAAAACTCGCTCATCTCGAGGTGCCTTTTTTCCCCTCTCGGATACACCGATAAATTTGCGGCCTATCGCGGAGACCGAAGAACCGATTCTCGATAAATAATCGACAATCGTGCGAGCGCGTCTCGCATAATAACTGCACGAGCCATCGTGATTTCCCTCTGTCGAGTGTTCGAAAAGTTTCACGCTGCCGCGAATCCTCGCGGATACTTTTCTCCGCGTGTAACAGCGAAGAGCGCATTTTCCTTTTTGCAACGAGACAGAGAAAAAAAAGAGCGGAGAACGTGAAAAAAACGGCGGCGCTATTCACTTAACTAAATCGCATCTATGTCACCAAATTTACCAGCGATGAAAATCCGAGGGGCTATATCGGGTATAAAAATCGATGTTTACGGTTAAACGTGTTGGAATTTGTTTTACGAGCCACGCTTTAATCCCCCGGAGTCACGCGGTGCACTTTTATTTTTCACGCCGCAAAGGATTACGTTTGTTTTTTCCATCAGCGGCCGTTTCGGCTCGAGCATTTTCCGCGGGGTGATTCCGTTTCGAGGTCGATTTCGATCGATTGCACCTGACTCGCGATTATGCGATCGGACGAGCCGTGCGTGGGAACCCCTCTTCCCGGACGTGCGTATGTAAGTGACTGCGTAATGGACGATTATTATGCACATCCTTGCAAATTTCGTCAGAAAACGTTTGTTAAACCGCAACGCAACACGACGCACCTCCGAGCAACGCGATGCAACGCGATGCAACGCAACGCGGATACGCACGATGCAAACAAACACCGACGGGATATATTTCGGCTTAATAATACGATGCGGTAGATGTAAGATAGTTATAATTAGGTGTGTATTCGGTCTAGCAACGCGGACGCGGGTTACCCATGTGAACTTCCTCCTCGCAGTTTCGGGTATGCCCGAAACGTAAAACCGTTGTCGGGACTCTTCCAACTATTCTACGCTCCGCTGAACATTCCATCCGAACAAACTTTTTTAGCTACTCTACGAGGAACTTTCGCGAGATTAATACCAGCCGTTTTCGCGATTCGCGCATCGAAGGGTCGGAAGCCAGCAAGATCGTTAGATTTTCTCTCGCAAGTATCCATCGAGTCACGACAAACGTGGAGTTCTTTGCAGAGGTCAATTCTACCGATCTCCGATGGCAAGACGATGCTCGAGAAGACCCGCGGAAAATTCAATCTCCATTTTCTCTTGGTCCCCGTTCGTGGGCGATTTTGACGGTTGCGCGATCCACGAGGATTCCTCGATCGTCTCGGCTTCGGAGCGCAAGTCAACGGGGCCGTCTACGGGCGATTATATCGTATCTCGTAGGATTCGTCCGAAAACACGATTCGAACGGAACCTGAAGCTATTTTAGGCGCAGACCGGTATCGCAATTAAATTCTCAGCGCGATACACGGCGCGGGGAGACGCATCGGTCAAGGTAAACAGGGGCGTTTTATTATTTGCGCGGCTACTTTGTTTGCGAAAATTACGTATTCGCGCGACGATCATTGTGCCTCGGTTACGTAGTAGCCGGGGGTGGTAAATGCAGTCGGTGGATAGGGGCGGGAGGTGGGTTTTAGGGGGTACGAGCGGGATGAAAGGGGGCTAGAGGGGTCCAGAAGGCCCGTGGGGTGTCGCGGGACCAGAGGGGTAGGTGGAAGGTGGAAGGTGGAAGAAGGCGGGGTTACGGGGCAAGAGATGAGCCGTGGGACGATCAGAGTCGGGGGTATGCGCAGAGTCGGGATGGGATCTCTGTTATTTTAACGTTTTTGCGAGGCCGAACGGACAGGTAGCGCGTTAACCGATTCGTTTGCCAGCACGTTATAGTTTTGCTCGAGTGGGCGGCCGGGGTTGGGGGCAGATCGAAGTGTTATTAATGCTGGTACGCGCGGCGGGAGGCAAACAAAAATAATTAATATTTATCATTCACGATTTCCGCGTGCACGTCCAATCGAAACGCAATATTCCCTCGAGCGGACGCGCTAATGCAAACGCGCCGCGCGGTACCAGCGAAAATTTCGTTCGTTCGTTGGTTCGTTCGTATGTTCGTATGCTCGTATGCTCGTACGTAGAACCGTCCGCGCGCTAATTCGATAATGCTGATCACGCTCGACGGCGGATGGCTCGTGCATTTATTTCTCGAGGCACCTCTTTTTTGATAAAATTGCAAAAATATAATGCGCTCAGCCCCGTTCGTCGATAACGCACCACCCATTCAAACGAGATACGCCCCTCGTTTTGTCCTCTCCTCCACCCTCCGTAATGACGTTTCGATTTAAACTCCCTCTTTATCTCTCCCCGTCTCTCCTGCAATTTCCCAATAATTATGCGATCTAGCATTTCTACGGGAATTCAGTCGCATCGACGCCAAGATATTCCTATTCCTGCTTGGGTTACGTCTCCCCCTCGCCCTTTCTATCCGCCTCTCCTTTTCGTTCTCGACGCACAGGTGAGCATATACGAGTTCCCGTTCCGCAGATATGAATCACCGAAAACACGGGCACCCGTTTCGTTCCCCAACCTTGTGGGAGAGTGCCAGCGCGCAGGATGCAACGAAACAATCGTCGGGAGGAAGAACGAGCAAATTTTTAGCGGGCTCACGAAGCCGTGACCGGGCCAAAATTCGCGGCTCGGCGCTGCCGCGTTCCCCCGTTTCCCTCGTTCCTCCGTTTCCCTCGTTCCTCCGTTCCCTCGCAGGACCTTTTCCTCGCGAATACGTCCTACCGGAGGGACGCAGGTTCGTCGGCACGTCACGATCGCACGTGATCGCTCGATCACGCCAAACAACGACCAGCCTATTTTTAACGGGGCCGCGACGTGGACGTTGAATCGGTGCACTCTCGTCGCGAGGACGAAATCTTTTTGCCCGACAGCCGATTTATTAATATACTACCTACGTCGCAAGTAGCGCGAGTCACTATTTTTTTCCATCGAAGATCAAGAACCCCTTAAATTCGGCGTAGTTTACAGTAGCCGCGCGAGAGCATCTCCCGTACGGCGAGCCAGGGCTATTTCTTTCTCAAATCAAACATTCTGGAAATAAAGTTTCGGTATCCTGCGAATCGCACGCGAACACGCACTCTCGGTACTCTCCGGCCGACCGACAATTCGCCACGGATAGAGGCGTGTTGGTGCGTATTGCGTGCACCTACGTACGGGGGTTGGTTTGGATGTGCCCGCGAACACAGGCGCACGCACTGTGCTCTGCAGTCACGCACGGTGCAGGGAGTTCGGCCCTAGAGAGATTAAGGCCGTTGCACCGGAACCCTCGAAACACTCGACTCGCGCGACTGCGCTACCTACTGGCTACTGCTTACCGATTATCAAACCAAAAGACTACAACTTACTAGAACCCGTTTGGCTCTACGTTTTTCATCGTTTCTCGTCATTTCTCATAGTTTCTCCGTGTTGCGGTGAAACGAGGAAAATATTACGCAAACAGATAGTTTGCGATTGCACTTCGAAACGTCGTCGACGGAGATCCCTGGTATTTTCATGACTATCGAAAGAGAGGTAGAGCGAGAGAGAGAAAGTTCTCCGATAGAGATCGATTTGAAGGTAGAGAGGTAGCGGGTGAGTCTTGCAAATAGACGTCGTTCCTCTGTCGAGGATGTATCGGGCCGAGCAAGTTGGTTTCTAAGTGGCTAAGTCGGAGCAAGTCAACCGAGCCGAAGGACGAGGGCAATGCACCAATGTCGATGCACGCAGGGCGGGTCTTTCGCGGGCAGGTGGTCCTCGGCTCAAAGAACTTTTGTCGGGGCGTTGATCTTCCCGAGCGCGGCCTAAGAAAGCGGTCTTCACGAAGACACCTCCACTACGCGGAGATGTTAGCACATTGACGCTAGTTTCCTTTTTCAGCCGAGGAACGATTCATTCTCCCGGGCGTGAAAAGAACAAGTATAAGAGGAGAAGAGGAGGAGGAGGAGGAGGAGGAAGCTACGGTTTCGACCAAAAGACTCTCGGGCACCGCGAGGCAAGATCGAGCGTGGATCGAGGTCCGTCAAATTCGGCCGATTTTCGCGTGAAATTCGAAAGCGTGCAACCGAGAAGGCCCCAGAACACTGCTCGCTTCTCGAGGGGACGTTTTATCGGACGAAAGTCGCACCGTGGCGGGCAGAAGGCCTTCTCTTTTCGAGACGCCATAGAACGAGAGAGAATCGTGAGAGATCCGCGCCTCGCGTCCTGAAAACACCAACGTAGATCTCTCAGCACCGGCTTCCCGGCCTATCGGAATCCAAATCCGATCAAATTGGGCGAATCAAATTTCCAAGTCCCTTTCTTTCCTTCTCCGTGCCCATTGGAACGGCGTTTTCGTCTTTCTAGAAACGGCGGCCCACGAGCGGTCTGGAACCACTTAAATTCCGCGCTCTCGGCAACGACGAGGCTCGTGGATCCGCGCGAGGAATGCAAAGTCGGTTGAAAAGCTCCCTGGAAGGTTCTCAGGAGGAATCGAGAACGGCGTCGAAGCCGAGGAGCAGGGCAGTCGAAGCAGGGCTTCGTGCTAGCCGTAGTACACGAGGGCATCGTATTGCATGCACGACTCGCGCCGCTAGTAAGCCGAGACTATTGCACGAAGGGAGGGCAAGAAGGTGAAAGGGACGGAGAGGAAACGAGAAGCGAGCGGAGCCGCTGGATGAAGAGAGGGACGGAGGGACGGAAGGGCCACGCTGCCGAAAACCGACTAGCGATTGCATTAAATAGAAGAAGCGGGATGGTTGGAGCGGCTGCTCGCGGAACGTCCGAACATACGAGCGAACGTCGCGGAGAACGGTGGTAGGAGGAAGGGCACGGGGTGGAGGGTAGATGTGCCAGCAGGCCGAGGAGGAGAGCGCGGAGGGACGTCAGGACGAAAGAGGAGGCGGAGGAGGAAGACGCGGAGGAGAAGGAGGAGAGGCCAACCAACGGAACGACGAGGGGAAAGAGGATCCTCTAGAAATTAGGTTGTTGCACCGGGCCACGGGTGGGAGAAGCCCAAGGCCCTTGTTACCTTCCCCTACGCGAATTTAGGCCGTTGCACTTTTCGGCCCCGTATGGTGGGGGGCCCAAATAGGAGGAATGCGCTTGGTGGGGCATCCAGGCGCAACGACGAGCCACGGAGGGATAGCGCATTTAGGTGCAGCCTCGACTCGGAGAGGGGACTCTAGCAAAGAGACAGGGCCGCATTTGCCGTTGCAATTTTTATCGACTCGAATTCGCGAAAAACTCATCGTCGCCCGGACCGTCGACCCCGTGTCCGCCCGGAATATCGCCCTTTCCACTCATTTCCTCGTAACTTCGTCTACGAGGAAAACCGTGCACACTCGCCGACCACCCCCTCTCCACGGTCGTAGCGAAGACGATATCCTCGATAAACGCGAGCGTCCTAACGATATCGATGCTCTTATCTCTAGCGAAATTTTGCCTGGCCAAAGTGTCAAGATATATTTCTCTGCGCGAGCGCAACAGATCTCTCTTATCGGTCGCACGATAGCCAATGTCGGGCCAAAAGTAGACCGATACCGACTTTCCTCGAACGATCGTCAACGAGGGCCGCGAATCGCTCGACATTTGCCTCTGCGATCGCGAAACTCTCCACTCAAAGTGGAGGGAACGAGGGAAACATCGCGAAGGAAAAGAACGTCGAAAGGTTTGCCATAGAGAAGAGGTAAATCTCGTGCGAAGGCTGCATCGAGTAGATAGAAGGCGAACGAGCGACGAGGGACGAGCGAGCGGACATGCAGGAGACGGAGGGGCCAACCGGAGAAACGTAGCCCGGGGAACAACTTGCATTTAGGCCGTTGCACCTAAGGTGGGGTTTGCCCACGCCGAGCCCCCGATACTACCGATCGTGCAAGTGGGTACAAGTTATATACCTACATGCCTATTCGCGAAGAAAGCGGGCAAGTGGGCCTAGCAACTAGAGGGGAGCGATCGGTTGAGCCGAAGAAGGAACGGCATTGCGCGGAGGGGGTGACCAAAAGTGCCAGGGCCAGAGGAAGCAACGACGTGGTCCGAGAGTGCAGAGCGGTGTAGATGTTTGGAGCCGTTGCACTTGGGCCCCTCCGTCTCGGTCGCTCGCAGTGCGGCCGGTTAGAGGGGCGCGGGGCCAGGGACGGCCCATCGAGGACCGGAGAAACAGGCCACCGATGCATTTTCGGACTATTTGGCAGCGCGTTGCACGATATACGATGCACGGTGCACGGGAGGACAGGGGCCAGGGGTTGACGGAGAGTAGTGAGTAGAGAGTAGAGAGTAGGGGCCCGAGGAAAAGGAGGTTGCTGCGCGCGCGGGTCCGTCGGGGCCGTAGCAACCGCGGAGGAAGATGCCTAGCAACGCCTCGGTGGGGAGAATTTTTGGTGGGCGGGGGCGCGAGCCCGGGGGAAAGCCTAGCATGCATTTTAGGTGCTCGCTCTCGGACCCGGCTATCGAGGAGTGGGCCCGGCCAAACGAAAGAAAGGAGCCAACACCGTGACGGTGGTGGGGGGTACGTAGGGTTCACGGGAGGTTTTCGACTTCTTTGGCCGCAAGAACGCCAACTAGTTTCCGCAGTGGTTCGCAAATTTTCGTCCCTCGTCGTCGGCTCTTTCTCTCTTTTCCTCTCTGCCGCACCGACTTCGACTTCTCTCCCGGTGTACAGGCACGTTTATGCGAGAATGTAATTACGCGGCGATTCGCGGGAACGAAAGACACCGGACCCTTCTATTTTAGCCAGATCGATAAGCATCGGCAAATAATTACCGATGCTTCCACGCGTCAGAGGTATCTCGTTTCACCGCATAACCCCTCGAGAACGGATCGTCCTCGGGCAGCTTCGAGAACGATCGCGGGAGAAAGTTTCGCTCGATCGAAGACGAAACGGTGCTCTAGCACGCGGACACGCGGTATCTCTCGTGAAATTGATTTTGCTTCCTCCCGAGAAACCGCGTCGAACTTTAAATGTTCCCGCCGATAATCTTCACGTTAGAAACGTTCGACGAGAGATTCGCGCCTCTCCGCTACCTCCGACCAGATAGATGCTCGACGGTTGCGCAATTTTTCGCGAAACTGGCGGCGCAGCTGCCGCAATCCGCTTTCGGGACGCGTCTCGAAGGAAAGGGGAAGCAAGAAACGCATCGTGCGCGTAAATTCACGGCGGCGCACGAATTACGACTACGAATTCTCCTTAGACATTTGACGCACATCTCTACTCCGAGCATTAGATTCGAAGGATTCCTGCGGGTCACCTCTATCGAATCCGATCTATTTTCCATCGAGCCGATGATATAAATTCGCACATATATCTTCATCGTCATCTCGCTGCGAAAAAATTGCGAATTTCGTTTCTTCCCGGCGCATCTGCATAAAATATGTAACTATTCGCAATTCAACCGAGCGGTTCGACGTGAATTTAAAATAGGGGCGTACCGCTGAATATCAAGCAAAATCCCAAAGCATCGCATCGAATCGTTGTTGAAAATCATGCGCATCGAATCTGTTCGTTTCCTTCGACCATGGATCCGTTGTTGCCCTGCATCCGGAGGAACAGCTAGCACGAAGCTGGGAAGGCCAATGGCAACAACGACTTTGCGGCCTCGTCAGAGTCTACTCTCCATCTACCGTTCGACCTCTGACCCTGGAGGTGGAAAAACCCAAAACGCCTGTGGGACCGTTTTCCACGGGAAGCCGAGTATCTCTACGGTCCCAGAGTGGACACATCGACACCCTGAGATGACACCCACGGGGTACCACGGTGTCTAAACGCCCGTTCACTTGTTGGCTCGGACTACCCTGGGATCGCCACATCCCGTCTGCCATCTGGCAGAATCCTGGGGGACTCGAGTGGCTCGGATACCTCGGGATCGCCAAATCCCGTCCTGCCAAGACCTGGCAGGTTCCTGAGGAACTGCATGGCTCGGGTACCTCGGGATTGCCACAGCCCGTACCAGCCCAGAAAATCTGGTGCCTGGCCCCTGAGGGTACCGAGAAGGCGATTCGACGAAACGTCTAGCCGATCAGCTTCCAACGCGATGGACCGTTCGTCCGACCCTGTCGTTTGAGCCGAACCATCGGTTCCAAGATCGAGGGAAATTTGCTACGATTGACCCGATGGCTATACGCGGATCTACGCTAAACGGCCAAGTGCGACAGGTTTTACAGTTTCTCTAAAAATCGCTTTTGGAGGCTGAGCAGCCTCGACGGAAGGCTCGATGGATCCTTTGCAGGTACGTCGATGATCTCGAGCGTGCAGCTCTCTTCGCGGCCTTGTCCGGCAAGTGTCCACGTTGAGCGACGTACAAACTTCCCCCGTCCTTTTTCCTTTTGTCCGGCCTCCGAAAGGGCGGCTTTCTCATTTCCTCTGTCCGGTATCCCCGGCATCCTCGGCGCTCTTACGCTCGCCTCCTCGTCCCATCGACCGACGCGTTCGATTGTACGTACCTACTCGAGCTCGTTATATCGTCGAGCGAGCCACCCCACCGTGGTCCTCCTCTCCACGCTTTGCCTCCTACCTCCTGCCTTCTGCCTTTTGCCACGGTCGACTTTGCACGGAGGACATCTATAGCCGTCGTAGGTGTTTCGTTTGCCACCCGAGAGCCACAAGTGGTGCACCTTGTTGCTCGTGATCGGAATAATGCCGAGGCGACGTTGCCCCTGCCAAACGAACCGCCGACACCGTCTTCATTGAGTACCGGGGAACAATGGGGTCACGCGCAAATCGCCGAGGTGACGGAACGTTGCTCGACGCAACGGCCGACGCCTCGATTTCGCGGATTTAGGAAAGCCGAGTCAAAGAGATTCCTCTTTCCCTCCGAATTGCCTATCACCCTCGATCCAAATGGGACAATCGGTCCCTCCGAGCGAGACTTCTTCAATCGGTGGAGAATTCTAGCTCTCCGGACGATGCAGAAGAACGAACGAGTTTCGTCCGTTAACTGCGGAACTATAATTACCCCTCCGATCGTTCGTTGTTTCTGAAAACTAGTTTCGCCTAAGTAATTTCAGTTTCGCCTATTGTCAAAACTAGTTTCGCCTAGGCGACTCCAGTTTGCGCAGAAATTGCCTTTCTGCTGTACGGTATCCGTCCCTTTCTCACCCTGCGGTCGCCTCTCTCTATCTCAAGGCAGCCGCTCCCTACTCCGGGAGCGCGGAGCACAGACTCCTTCGTAAGGAGGCCATATTTCATAAGACTCGCTGCTTTCCTCCGGCTGCTTTCCTTTCCTCCTCCTGCTCTCTCTTCCTCTCTTTCCCTCCTACCCTCTTCATCCCTCCGTTTCCGTCGGTCCTCCGTCTCCGTCGTCTTCACCGCCACCTCCGCCACCTCCGCCTCCTCCGGCGCCTCCTCGCCCTACGGTTCTTCTTTCCCTTTCCTTTCCTCTTTCAGTGGTCGAACGGTCGAGCCGGCGGAGCCCCGTGCCGCTGTCAGAGTTTCTAGCAACGCTTGCGCGACCCATTCCCATCTCGTTTTCCCCATCCAATCCCATGGCCCCTGCCAAGCTCAGTACTGCCAGCCGCCGATGTAATGTTTCTTTTATTGATTTTGCGGCGACCCGCGGAAATTATACGGCCCATGGATGTATGCACGCCCTGGCTCGACTCGGCTCGGCTCGGTTCGCGAGCTCGCCGGATGGCTGCTTTGACAGACTGTCTGGTTGGCGAGCGCGCCATCGTACTCGACAACGACGTCAACGATGTCAACGTCATTGTAGTTGCAGTTGCAGGAGCAATTGCTGACAACCATCTTCTTGTCCACTTAGCATCTCTGCCCTCTGCTAAACGAAAGTCGAAAATGGCCAACAACCTTCGAGACGACGAACGGGGAATTCTCCTCTTACGGGAGAAAAATGCTGTCTCGTTGGAAAACGCGAGGAAGCGATCGACGCTGGCTTCCGGTGGACGATGTCGCGCGTCGACGTCGATAGGTCAAGGACGCTCTTACGGTTCTCGAGGTCAGGTCGACAAATCACCCTTTCCGAGTGGAACGTCCGTGAAAAAACGAAGACAAGGATAAAACGGGGAAGGCAAGCACGAGCGAGAAACGCCAAGAGAATTCGGCACCCTTCGATTCCCCCGCTCGTGTCGTCGCCTCCCCTTTGACCCTAAAAAAATACAAATCGTCCCACCGATTCCGGCCACCCTCCTTCGTCCGTCGACCGGCCAATTACGAGACCCGAAGGAGTCGCGTATCGTCGGGCCGATAATTACTCCTGACGGAAGTCGTTCTCCGCGCGTAACGTGCGCTTCTTCGAACGAAGAGGTCTTCGTTCTCAGCTGCTGCGCGGAGACACGTATCCCGATCGGTGCTTATTCGCGTCGAGTCGGCGATTACCGACAAAATTGATCGGCTAGATCGGCTAGATAGGACCAGATAGGACCAGATAGGACCAACTGCTAATGACCGGTAGAAAAAATGCACGGGCGCGACGGTCGCTCGACGAGTCTCGCCCTTTAATCGCGCTCTATCGATCGTCGCTTATTTACCATGAATTTGTTTCCCGTCGTTTTCCACGGCAAAGACGTCGCGAGCGTTTGAAATCGAGCGCGTTTCTCTTTCATCTCCTTCCGCTTTCACCGCTCGTGAGATACGTGCCACCACGCGCACACGTTCACGACCGTGCCAGTGTGCACGAGCACGTGCGTTCACAGAGGTAGGTGGATTTGCGTATACGTGTACATTTTGACCGATTTTCGCGCTCGATGGAACGATTCCCGGTACGATCCAGGTGGAAACCACTGACCGAGAACGGGATAACGAAAGAACGAAAAATAAACGAGCTGGCACAATTTAACCCGGTGAAATTCGGGGAGTTTGAAAAAAATCGACGCGCTCGACGGCAGGGAGTTAATAGAGCAACGGCTAGATAAACGGGAGGTTGCAGCCAGCGAGGATGAGAGAGAGAGAGAGAGAGGGAACGAGATGAAAAGAGAGGGAAATAGGGAGGAAAGGTGAGAGGTTGGCCGACCACGTGTGCCGGTGCGTGATGCTACCGGCGTTGGTACTACGGGGCGTACGTGACTCTCGTTTTCGCTGGCTGCCGTATAGAAAGCGAAAACGGGCTCCTACCTACATTTCGCCCATTCACGCAGAGAGCTCGAGAACGAGGTTGGAGGGTGGTCGGGGGAGAGAGCAAGTGGAAGAAGGAGAGCGAGACGGAAGAGAGAGAGAGGCAGCGAGAGAGAGAGAGAAAGAGGGGAGGAACGAGAGAGAGAGAGGAGCGGTGGTCGCGGGGGTGGACGGCAACGTGGTAGAAAAAAATAAAACGACGAAAGAAGGAAAAAGCGTAGAAAAAGGGAAAAAGCGGCGAAAAAGCAGGACGCTGCCAGGCAATGCCACTATCCGGCAACGACGCGGCGAAAAAGGGTGTTGCGGAGAGACGCAGGACGGTGAACCCTCCCCACACAGAGGCGAACCGTGGCGAGGGGGTGCACTAATAGATACGGGTACGGATACCGCGTACTCTCGCGCGTAGGATACGTTTGCAAACGGATACGTGTACACTTGCGTCGCTGGTCGGAGGGGAATCGCGAAAAAGGGTGTAGGTTCGTCGCGGATGGCTCGCGGGTCGAAGGGAGGGAACGAGCGAGAGGGCGAGAGAGCGACGGAGCGAGAGAACGACATAACGAGAGGGATGATGGTGGAAGGGAAAGAAGGATAGAGTAGAACGAAACGGGAGAAGCGCGAGGGAGGCAGGGTGGTGGAGAGAGGTGAGCGGAATACGGACGGAAAGAGAGAACGTAGGAGAAAGAGCGAGAGAAGAAAGAGAAAGAGAAGTCGAACGCGGGGTAAAAAGGGTGGCTAGGGGGCTGGAACGAGCGGGAGCGGGATGGGTTCGTTGCCAGGGATGAAGTACGTAGGTATTGATCTATTTAAAGCCTAGAGTTCCAAACGAGGTCCTTATTAAAAAGCGGAATGAAACAAGGGGTGCTTCGTTCTCCGCCGAACCCCGCGACCCCCGCGACCCCCGCTTTCATCGTCGCGTCCTCGTCGGCCCAGTGGGCTACCCCGCGTATTTTCTTCCTTCGCCTTTCTTCTTAACTTATCCCGCTCTCGCTCGTTCGCTGCTGCTCTAGGGTCGCTTCGGAGGGAGGAAAAAAAAGTTGCGCGGCGAGCGGGTGGCAGACATTCGGCAGCCCTTTGGATCTCTCGTTCCTTGCTCTCCTCTCTCCTCTCTCTCGTCTCTCCATTTTCCCTTTTTCTCTGCTTTAACTCTCTCTCTCTCTATCGCGAGAACTCAGCCACGAGTCGAGAATCACCATGGACTTTCACGGATTTCCCAATTCTCGTCGTTCCGTCGCGGTCTCTCTCGGCTCGATTATTCAAAAGAAAACGTAATAGCCGCGGCAAGGAGGAAAGCGAGAACGTAAATATTCGCGCTGGAATTTGCGCGACAAGCCGGTGTCGTTCTTTTCCCTCGAAGGTCGAGTACTCGATGGAAGGTGAGGAAAGAAAAACCGTGGAAAATTGGCACTCGTAGGGAACGGAGAGCGTCGTCCACGAAAGCAACGTTCTCTCGAGATTCTTCAGGAATTTTGCAACGACGACAAAAAGATTTCGGCGGGCGATTTGCTCGGTTCCTCGGAAGATAGGAAGACAGGGAGACAAATAGGAGAGCAAAGACACGGAGGGTTGCGTGGTTGCGAGCGTCGAAGGAAGGCATACTCTCGTGGCTGTCCTTGAACCGAATCGTGAAAACGGAGGGCCGCCAGCGGAGGTGGGTTAGGCCCGGCAACTTTCCTCCGTCGGATATAAAATTCCGGATTTTAAAGCATTTTAGTATCGATCCCAGTTTTTAGCACTAGACGCGAAACGAGTCGGTCGTCTGGTGGGGAGGCACCTGGACCGCGGTGGTGGGAGATTCAGCATCCCTCTGCCACCCAGCCCCTATCGCGGGGGGTTGGCTTGCCAGAGCGATGCGTAGTTATGCTCGATGTATAAGTGTGTAAATGCATAATAAAACTCGCGCGCCGAGCATCAGAGGGACGTAATTCCCTCGCTCCCCTGATTTTACTAAAGCAGCAAAAAACATGCATTTCCATTTGACGCGTTTTCCTGGCTACCGACGATATCCCGATACTTTGCCCCACCCGATCTCCTCCCCTGCCCCCGGGTTCCCCGGTTCCCCGACCCCCGACCCCCCCGAGCCCCGAGATTCCCCACCCACCGTAACGTAATTCGATGAATTTCGTTTATAAATTAACATGGCCATTTATAATAATTAGTCGCATTACCGTAGAAAGTATACCTATTATTATTTCGCGTAGCAACGAATGCATTTCATAATTATCTTGACAGTCGAACAAACACGGAGGGTCGGTGGGAGGTGGTCCTTCTGTCTCTGCAATAATTGCACCCTGTGCCGGGGCTGTCGTAAATATTCGATTAATAAATTAAAGGAAGAGAAACAGCGACGATCAATTGTTAAACCGGCCAACGACGCGATATTTACGTAACGATAAACGTGTCCTCGGTGTTTCGAGCATTAGCCCGATCGCGCGCCCATGCCACCCCCTATTCCACTAATCCGTTCGGCCTTCGTCGTTCGCCACGCGTTGGGTCTCGGTTAGATCCGAGGTTAGGTTCGGGTTAGCCTGGATTCACGGGAGGTACCGGGTATCCTGGTTTTCCCAGAAATCCAGGTACTTCCTGGAGGTTTAACACTAGAACTACCAAACCAGTCAAAATGACTGGTACACAATTTTTTCAAGAAATTCCCCAAGTTTATAGAAAATTCATAGAATAAATATTCTACGTCCATGTCAAAGAACATAAATCACCGAATCGATCGTCTTTTCCGCCTCTCGATTCCTCCTTTTGCAAAATACTTATTTAATATATTAGACTATAATAGATTTAACGTCGGTAGTTCTAGTGTTAACGAAAATACTCGCAAGATAGCCGTTCAGCGAGGAGCCACCCGGAGAGTATCGGGCGGCACGCGCGAAGAAACGCGTCGAATAAGCGCCGATAATGGCTCGAGGACTTGGAATCGACTGTCGATTGTTCGCAATTCCGAGAATCGACGATCTCGTCCAAACCCAAATCGAGGGGGTTCGAGGGTGATCCAGGGGTGGGGTTTGTCCCGAACGCGGAATAGACGAGGGCCGGCGGGAAAAGATGAAGATTTTTGCGCGTTCTCCAGCAAGGAGCGAGGCAGGTATACGTGGAGAGAAAGGCGCAACCCTTGCCGATATCGTTGGCCGGATGCCGCTATTCCACCCTACTCTTCTGCACGCGCCGTTGACCGCCGTGCGACGTGTTCTCCCCTGGCCTGGTTTTTTCTATTAATAGCCAACCTACGAGTTTCTCTTTCCTACGCGTGACAAAGGTAAATGCGTATCTGCCGGTGAACGACGATCTAGGGCCTCCACAGAACGATAATCCGCGCGGATTCGATAATCCGCGTGCACCGGGGGTAACGTTTTTCGTAGGGTTAATAATCGTATCTTCGTAGGTCGCCAGAGTTTCGCGGGGAGTTTGCGATCTCTCGCGCGTGCGGCCAAATGGCAAAAATTGTGGACGAGTCGTTCCCCTATAAAGGGCGTTAACCGGCGCTCCGCCGCGGCGGTTGTTTAAGTTTCGCCAACGGCCGCGCCATCGAGCTACTATGCGCCGGAAAAGGAAAGAGAAACAGAGAGCGAGAGAGTGAGAGAAGAAGGAGAAAGAAGCGGCGGAGAAGAGAGAGAGAGAGGAAAGAAGGGCAATCGTAACCTCACGGTGTTACGTAAGATTCTAAAACGCGCGCCGATCGAGAAGGTGATCATCGGGGCAAATTAGTTTGAAAGATATTGGAAAAATGTGCCGACAGGACCGACGTGGAAGGGAGGAAACGACGAGGATACGGAGGGTAGCCGAGGGTTGCCACGAGCCTTTCAGCCTCTAGCGTGTATTCTCGCTCGCTCGTAACGATGCAGTTTTTCTCTCTTCCATTTTCAAAGGCACGCATGCCGACGTCGCGCACACTACGAGGGAGTACGCGCATCGAATAAACTCGCCCTACCTCGATGGGGAGGAATCGCGCGTCGAAAGGTTCCGACATTCCTCGACGTAGATACAATTAGAAGCTCGTCTCGCGTAATTCCCGTGCCGAGATTAATCGCCGCGGTCCGCGAATATGGGGAGAATCTTTTGCGGGGACTACCGGACGGCACGACGGCCGGACCGACGATTCCAACGAATGGAAATGAATGTCCCGCGGATACCTATGCCGATCTATAGACTCACGCTTAACACGTAAGATCGTAGGTACGTGGATAGACGGTTAGCGAGAAAAAGGGGAGGGCGACGATGAGGCTCTCTTTCTCCCCTTCCGCCCCTTTTCTCTCCTGCTCGCTCCTTCTCTCTCGGCATCTCCGGTGTGCTCATGCATAATTCAATCAGAGTTAGACTAGAAACGTCAATACAGCTCGCAGATTATTTCTTTTCCCGGGCTGCTGCGCTCTCCCGCCTAGTCTTTTTCTCTCTCTCTCCCTCTCTCTTTCTCTTCGTCCCTGAGTCTCTCTCTTCTTCTTCTTCCCGCTCCCCGGATCTCGGTCCCCTCTCCCTCCGACACCCGCAGAGAAGAGGAGCAAAAGCGAGAGGGGAAAAGAGATTTCTCCTTCTGGCGCCTATCCGCCGCCGCCCCCTCCTCCCCCTCGCCACGTCGGCTCCCCGGCCCTCACCCTAGTCCATCCCCACCGCTCTTCTTTTATATTTTAATCAACTAATTCTGCGCAATGCGTACATTTATTGCGCCCTTTCGGTCGGCGGTATCCGCCTACCCCTTCCCGCTTAACAGCCCCAGCCCTCCTCCACCCTCCGACGCCCGCGGTATACCATCCCGCGTTTTAATTGCAAATCTCACCTCGTCCGCTGATTCGATGGGATTTTTTCGCTGCCGGCCAATGAGAACGATCACGACCGATGCCGGCTTTTGGCAAAGTCAATTTTTTGCCGCTCTTCTTTCCCTTCCCGCGCCCTTCCTCCCTCGCGACACCCGGTTATATCCGTTCGAGCACCCCCGCTCCGATCGTACCTGCCTCCCCCGCTCACCCCTTCGCCCTCCGTTTTCCTCCACCGCCCTCCACCTCCTCCTCCTCCCCCCCTCGTCCGGCCAGCCGGGCTGCCTATTGCCAGGAAAAACACACCGTTGTTTCTCTTTATATCCCCGATTCGTAATATCGTTAATTAAATGTCGTAACTCGCCCGCTCTTTGTATTTCACCGGGCATAATGATATTAATGATAATGATATTATCTGCCGAGTTCGCTCGAGCGTTTCAGCCTGCAATGGCGTTAATTGGATATCAAATAGTCTTTACATCCGAGGAGAATGTCTCTCGCGTCCCTTGCCATTCTCCACTCGCGGAGGAATCGGCCCGATGCCAGCGAGATCTCGCCCGGCCCGAGTCGACGCGTCTCGAGAACCGGCTCGCCACTCGCCGAGAAATCCATCCTGCGGGAGGAAAAAATATTGCATTACCTTCTACGCTAATAGTTTCCTTTGACGGCCCATCAGCGTCTGCCTTTAATCTAGGCGCCCACAAAGGAACTCATCCTTCACCCTCTCGTGCTTGCCTCGCCACCCTCTCGTTCCTTCTCCCTCTGCCTCTCTCTACCTAGATAGGATCTCGCGCTCTTTCCGTCCCTCTTTTCCATCCCTCTTTCCATCTCTCTCTCTCTCTCCATCCCTCGGTTCGTCCCTTGGCTTCTCTCCTATTCCTTCTCTCCCGCTTCTTTGCGCGGAAGCACGCGAGTATACGCGCGTGTCCGTGAAGCGCGCCGTGCATCCGAGATCCGCGGCTCGCCGCGCGTGCTGTCCACAGAGAAGCTCCAAGTGGAACGCGAACGGGCGCGGGAGAAAATAGGAAAACAGGAAACGCGGGAAAAGAAAAGTGGCGCGAACGGATGGCGAAGGAGAAGCGGTGAAAATGATCGCGGAGGTCGTCCCGGGTCGCGGGTTGCCGCGACGAGGTAGCCCGTGGGGCAAGGGACACCCGTGCCGAGGAGATTCGAGGAGGACCGTGGTGTAGATCGCGCGGCTGCCAGAGGAGGATAGAGAAGGAGAGTAGGGCCGTTTTTTAAACGCGAACTCGCTTCGGCACCGCGAATCTCTGTGTTTTACACGGTCGAGGGTATGTTCTCCTCTTTTTCGCGAGCCCTGCCCCTTCCCACCCTCTCATTCAGCGGGACCACCCTCCTTTTAGCCTCGCCTTCTCTGTTTTCAACCGACTCCCGCCGTCTTCCTTCGACGTTCTGCCTCGGCTTTCCTCCTCCGTCGGCCGAGCTGTCTCTCTCTCATCCTCCCGCGATACGATTTCATCCCCTTGCCTTACCTTGCTTCGCCTTCCCCGCCTTTCCACCCTTCCTCCTCCACCTCCTCCTCCCGCTTCGCCTCATCTCGCTTCTCCTTGCCTTTCCCTGCCTTCCCTCGGGCAATGGGATCCCTTCCACCCTCGAGCGACTACCTTTGCCTTCGGGTAAAGAGGGAAATGAAAGCGAAACTGTTCAGCGGTGCTCTCACCGACTCCTTCCCTCATCTCTGCTTCCCTTCCTCCCCGCTTCGCTCTCTTCCTCTCACGGGGCTGCGCGGCCCCGCAGCCTTTTTCCTCTCTCTTCCTCCCCCGTTCCACCCTTTCTCTCCCTCGCTTTCTCTTCCGCTCGCGCTCTAGTCCCCTTTTCCTTCCTACCGCGTGTCAGCCCTCCTCGTGCCACCCTTCTAATTTTTCCACCTCTTTCACTAAAATTAAAATCAATAGTAGCACCACGTGCCCGGGGACCCTGCCAGGAACACCGCCACCCTCGTCAGCTGCCGCTCGTCCTTCGGACCCCGAAAAGTACTCTAAAATAGTGCGCCTATCGATATTCGCTTTCTCCGTCCCTCGCGCTATATCGCTCCGGCACGTCGATCTGTCCGCTCGTCTTCAATTTTGCCGGTCTTTCCTTTTCTCCCTTTTATTTCGCATTTTTTCCTGCCTCTCCGCCATACTCCATCTCTTTCTCCCTCTTTCTCTCTTTCCGCCATCTCGTTTAAATTCCGTCGCCTCTTCGGCGAGCGTAATCCTCTCGTAGCCGCTCCACGAATTGCCCGAAATACCGTTGCGTTCAACGATCGAAACGAGAACTCGCGGATTCCCGGAGAAATAATCGCTGTACCTGTTGTTTCTATCCGCTCGCGTGACGACGTTTAACGCCGTTAGTTAAAAAATCCAATCGTTCAACCGACGTACCATTGATCGTTCGATGTCCCGGTGAGAGACGCGCTCGTCGATCGGTCATCGGAAAATCGGGGCATTTCTATTGAGATCTCCGTTGACCCGTCGTCGATCGGAACGCAAGGTTGGAATATTGTGCGGTAAAAATCATTCGCACGAGTTTGAACGATAGCGGAAGGGCGATCCATCGATGGTCCCGCGGAGGATGGCGAACCTCGCGGGTAGGAGCGATCGGCGCGAGTCGCGTTCTTTCGACGGAAACGGAAATCTCCGGTCGAGGGCCTCGGGCCGACTACCTCGAAGCGGCGGAGCGCCGAGTAGGACGAGTAACAGGTAAGGTTCGATCCACGGTTAAAGCATACAGGTGGCCGAGCACGCTTTCATCATCCTTTCCACGTGAGCGTGTGCGTCCGTGGGTGTGGCTCGACGTGTGTCGGTCTATGTGTGCCAACGTACGTGGGACCGTTCGTCCGTGCGTAGCCAGCCGACCAACGTGTGCCCGTGTCGTTCACGAGCATACGTTTATCGTCGCCGAACGAGAAGAGGGAGAGCCGTCGGACAAGGAGCCGCGTGAGGTCGTAGACCAAGGATGGGGTTGCCACTGACGCCGATGACGCCGATGACACTCGTGACACCGATGCCGCTGCCCGACGATGCGACGCTCGCCCGTCGCAAAACTTCACCCCTTCTCGCACCAACCACCGAACGCTCCTCCGTTTCGGTGCACCCTCTCTCGCCCCGTGCAACCGTTCGGAGGAATTTCGCCGAGGGGCGGAAAGGGCCATCCGAACAACGGCTCTCCTCCTCCCCGACGTCACCGACCTCGTGTGTCCCGTTTGTAAACAAGGGGGACGATCAACGACGAAGATGACGATCCGTCCGATGGACCCGGATGGATCGCGAAGAGGAAATGGAGGAGAGCGGCCGCTGTCGATCCCTTTCGGTGTTCCTTGTTTCGACAATCTGGCAGGATTACGATCGGCATGGTATTCCTTTCGAGCGCTCTTCTAATCAGCCTAATTGATCGACGAGGAAGCGGCGCTCGATCGGCCGTTGCGACCTCGCAGTTTGCTCCGTGCCAATCGGCAACGATAATGCGTTTAGCAAATAATATGTATGTCCCGCGTTTTGCGATCATCCTCGCGAGCCCACGTAATGGGCGCGCTTAATTAGCAAAACCAATTAAAATAATTAACGCAAACTCTAATTTCGAGCCGCCTGTAAATTGGCCCTGCAGCGGAAGCGTCGAAACGATTACGAAAGAGACGCACGGAACAGTCGCCGTATCGGAGAATTATCGAGTGGAGACGAGCCTCTGCACCGTCCTCCTCTCCTTCGTTCTTTCGCCCTCGAGATCCTGCGTACCTTTGGCGGTCGTCGATCGATCGCTGGATTCGATCGGCTCGAGACTCGACTACGCGAAATTCTCCGCTCTCTGCGGTCGACGCGTCGCGACGCGGCGGGGCAGGGCATCGCCGGAAGGCGAGAAGAGAGCGACGATCAACGAGAAACGTCCCGCGCGCCCTCGAATATCGGAGGAACGATACCCAAAGCGGGGGATGGATCACCGGCCGTCAAAGGCCATTTTCCGGAAGCGCTGCCTCGCTCTCCGCTCTCGTTACCGGCTACGAGCCAGAGCATCGCCGTAATCGGTGTTCATACTTTTCGCCCGGCTGAATCGTTCCTCCGGCACCCTCGCGGCCACCCCCTGCCACCCCTTTTCCACCCCTTTGCCCATCCTCTTATGACGCCCCTCGCCGATTCCCGTGGCAGCACCACCGGCCTTCTTTTTTCTCTCTTTTTCTCTTCTTGCTCCTGCTCCTGCTCCTGCTCTTGCTCCTGCTCCTGCTCTTGCTCTTGCTCTTGCCCTCCTCTCCTGTATTCCGGGATGCGAGCGTGCCGCCCCCACCAGAGTACTCCCCACAATGCGATGGTGGTATTGATTTAAAAGTACATTCGTGTTTTCATAATGCCGTATCTGTACCGAGGCTCGAGCGCGCTCTCCTCCACCCTTCGTTCGCTTCGTCCCGGCTCCGCCGTTCCTCTTCCTCTCTTTCTTTCTTTCGACGCTTCTGGCCCCTCTCTCTCTCTCTCCCTCTTTTTCCAGGCTAACTCTCCGCCTCTCTCGGCCTCTCGCTGCCCGTGCCTCCCTTTCACCCTTAACCTCCTCTTTAGCCTCGCTCTGTCATCACCCACGCGTAGGTGGAACGCTGCCGCCCTTCGCCACCCTTTTCTCTCTACTTCTCTCTCGTTGCTTCTCTTCCCTCCCTTCTCTCTCGCTCTACCTCCACAGGCCACCACGTCATCCCTCTCTTTAGCTTTCTTTCACGCGTGAAAATAAAAAAAAAACAAAAAAAAGCACGATACGAATGGTACAATTAAATCTGCGCTAATCGACTAGTCCGATAATTCGATTCCACGGGTAAAAATAATTTGCCGAGAGCTCGGTAGCGCGCATCGGTGGGTCCCGTCGTTTCAGCGGGCTTTCGACCGCGTCGATTTCGGGGATGGCGGGTGAGATATCGACGCAAAAGTTTGTCACCGGTTCACCGTTTAACGCCGACAAGTGCGCCAATGGGGTGTGGGGCTGATTTAAAAAAAGGGAGAAGCGAGAGAGGGAGGGACAGAGAGAGAGAGAGAGCGCAATGATTCCCAACGAATTCGCGACGATCGAGAACAATGGAAACGCTCGCGGATGCTCGCACCTTTTATTTCCCAGCCGTTTCTCACAGTGCAAGGACACTCAGTTCCAGCCGTCTCTGGCCGAACGAAATTACGGGGCGAAGAAATTAGCCCGCGTGACCGGGGCCGAGTTCTACAACGAGAGCGCTGGAATCGCGTGTACATGGATATTGACTATATATAGGTGTAGACATTCGAGAGTTTAACGGCGTTTCCTTGCCTCTCGTTGCACCTGCTCGGTTTTTGCAATCGTCTTTAATAAACAGCAATTATGGCCGCGCTCCCGGCCGGCCGGCTACGCGGGCGAGTTGCCGATGGAACCGCTCGAATCCCACGCACGATTTCCACTACTCTCGCGCCGCCTAATTGGCCCTGCCGTGGAAACATCGACCGGCATAAGTAAAAATTCTTACAGTTTCTTCGAGCCACGACGATCACCGGCGATAACGAGTTTTGCCAAACGATCGACGAGGCAATCGCGCGAACCTCGAGCCCGATCGTCTCGAGCGCCGCGAATCGCCTCGATTCGAAAGGTCGATAAAACCCCTACGGTGAATTATTCGTCCCGAGCCTTCCTTTCGTTCGGTGCGTTCGATTGTTGAGCGATAATGAGCATAAAGGGGAGAAGAAAAAAACGAAAAAGTGGGGAAAAAAGGGAAAGAAGGAAAAGCGGGAGGGACACGTATTTGACATTAGCTGGTCGATCGTGAAAATAGGGTGCCGCTATTTGGCAGCTCCTC
This sequence comes from Cerceris ruficornis, assembly GCA_963989415.1. Taxonomy (NCBI): domain Eukaryota; kingdom Metazoa; phylum Arthropoda; class Insecta; order Hymenoptera; family Crabronidae; genus Cerceris; species Cerceris ruficornis. The sequence continues at coordinate 15,547,327 of OZ022527.1, read as the reverse complement.
CCACGCGCGATCGGGGGAGCCTCGCCTGTAGTTGGGCATTGGCGAATCCGGAATACCGGAAAAATGGTGGGGATGTATTAGCGGTTTTTACTATTGATTACCGAATTAAAAACGCGCATGTATAATTCAGAGATATTTTGCGTTACTACGGATTCGCCGATGGCGCCGCCACCCTCCCGAATCAACCCCTTCCTTCGGCCGCGCTGTAACGAACGTGTTTATCGAACGATCAAACGGAGGGGTTTTCAACCCTCGTGCCGTCGTTTCTAGATGGCGCGCCTCGTTCACGATCGATTCAACAACTCGTAACCCTCGAAGGGTGGCTCGACTTTTCTCTACGTCGTTATACCGTCGTTCCAACCGACGAGGGTGCGCACCCTCCGTCAATACGTCAGATCGGGTTTTCTACCCTGTTCTCTGTACCGACACGGCGATATCTTCTGTCGTTAAGTGCACGCGTTTAAAGGAATGCGCTCTGCACGATTAAAAATGTGAGCGAAAAAAAAAATGAAAACAGCACCGGACGAATCCGTTGAAAAGAAAAGGATTTTGCCACGTCGAGATCGTCGTTCCAAGTAATCTTCTGTAGCGAGGGAGGAAGTTCGTGTCCAATGGTTTATTTTGCAAAATAAATTGACATATACAAGGTGATACCTTAGCGGAATAGCGAAAAATGAATATCCACCCGTTCCTTCGACGAGAGACTCGATCGCGCATTAATTCTGCGCGTACAGCCAGCACGACGGAGAATCGTTCCTTTCGATCTTCGTTTCGTTTCGATCTCTGCCCCTCGAGGAAGGAGGCGGGGAAGAACGAAGAAAAATGCCGTGCGAGAAAGTCTATTTCGAACTATTTCGAAAGTCTGATGTAAACGCAATAAATGATGATCGAAAGCTCGAGATCGCTCGAGATCGTTCGAGATCGCTCGAAGCGCGCCTCGCTCCTATCGGCTTACACCTCCTGGTCATTCGCGTTTCCCTTAAATACTACGATTAGAGTTTAATTGATCATATGGAACGGTTGTGTGTCGGGCTCGCGGTGCAGCCCGTTATCGCTTAATCGTTAATCGTTAACAAGAGTCTTAAGTCGACGAGTTCCTCCTACATTTGTGTACATTACGTCTAAGTGTTCTTACGAATTCAAGATGCGCGTGCAGAGTAAGAGCGTTACGTCGAGACCAGGGAACGGTAGTTTCCTTGCAATGTGCATCGCATATTCGAGTCGCCGCGACGCGTCGGTCTGTTCCTCGACATCGTTGCGTTTGCGGCACGACCGCAAGAATGCCCCAAGTCGACCGGCCGATCGAGCGCTTTCCGACCACGTTGTGCTACGATGAATACCGCTGGATATACGCGACACCCTCCGGTACTGTAGAAAATTGATCCTTCTTCACGGTTAGTCCTCCGCTACGACCTAGTAACAGCCACACGAGAATCGCTAATCCTGAAAACCTAGACTTACTCTTTCGTTAACGGTGCAAAAGCGAGAGACTAACCCAGACTCTTACATCGGACTTGGCCTAGTATCGAGGAAACGAATCGAGTCGACGGATAATCGATGATATCGTTAAATCGCACACGTAGCACTTATCCTCTATTTGCGTTACGGTGGTTCCACGGTAGCAACCGAATCCTCAGTGTCCACGATCATCTCTCTCACTCTCTCTCTCCCTTTTTCTCGACGAATGGGTCAGCTATTCGCGGCGACGATCGCCCTCGGAAGGTCAAATGTCAAAGAGGAAGAACCGTGACCCCCGCAAATCGCTATCGCAGATGCATTACTCGTCGACTGGATTTCGCGCGTACGATAGCACCATATCAACAATAACGTGTTCGCAATTATTCAACGGAAGCGTATAAAATCTGAAATATTGGTAACGCATTTTATCTGCTCGAAACGTATGAGTTAGAAGATAATCTAAGGTATCGCAAGGTCGATCGATCAACGCTCGTCGAGTTGCCCGTGATACTGTGTAAGGAACTATTTTCGCACTAAAATCCACGTAGCATTAGCGTTAAGCCTCTGTTTATTCTCCGCGAGCTCGTTAAAACTGGCGAGCCTTGGCTTTACTCCGAATTACGTATATAGAGTTTTCGTACGTCTAATTGCAAGATCGTTCGCAGCTTCCCGTTAGAGTCCGAGGGAAGTCTCGCTCGTCGACGATCTCGGTATACGCTTAATGCTTTAATGCTGATTCAGTTACAACGATTACTTACTCGCTACTTACTTCGTACCTACGTGTCGTCGCACGATAGAAAATTCTTAATAAATCTGCTTCGTCCGTAAAGGCGCATCGATCCCTCTATATCTGCGAGAGATCCGTTTAGAAAATTGGCCGCGCGAATCCTCGCCAATGCGAGTCACCGTTCACGTGTTACCGCGCATCAACTCGATCGATCGTCAGTCCAATTCGATCCGAGAGACTCCTTCCACCGGGCACCGTAGAGTTCTTCGAATTTACTTCGATATTTGGCCGATCGAAGAAATTCCTTTGGCGAAACCCGTTAAAATATTCCCCATTTGAGGATCCGGGGGAAAAGGAAAAAGGAGTCGAGTAGCGCGAGCAACGTAGTATTTATCTTCGATTCTCGGTACGAAAATGAATTCCGCCAGTCCCGCTTTCAAATGCAAATTCGAGAGGCTGTTGGCGAACAGACGTGGACGGCGAGCTTTTACTTTCGACAATTACCTACAAACGCTTTCCACAAATCGTATCGGGACGTCGAGCGCGTGTTTCCTCCACCCGGTTTCTATCTCCCCTGCGATCCTCTCTCGACTGCGTTTGCTTTCCCCTTGACTTTCCCATTTCCATCGGTGTTTCCTCCTATACCGCTTCCGGGTGCTCAGCCACAGACCGCGTCTTTCTCTTCGTCTTTCGCTCTCTCCACCTCTCTCCGCGCAAAATGCCTCGACCAGCTCAGAGTCGGCCGTCCCTTTTGGCAAATGGTCAAAGCTCTCGGAGTTTCGCACAATCGAAGCAGGATTACACTACTACACGGTCCATGCTAAACACGACGCTGCAAATTTCGAGCGCGTGCAATTGACTCCTCGAGAGGCGGAGAGATGCGTTTGTAAGCTCTTCTGAGAGTCGTCTCGCGCACCTTTCGCGTCGACGATTCATAAGCTTACGTTTTCCAAGTTTGCCATCTTCTCGTCATCCTCGGAGTTTGAAAAGTGAATTTTGGCAGACCGGTCGTATCTCAGGAAGGAGAATCACGCGAACGCCAGAGGCAGAGAACACGGAAGCGCGTTTCGGTGGCCACAAAATTCGCGCTATGATCGGTCGAGTTCGTTAGCCGACAATTGTTCTCCACGGCTCATATATCTTCGCTTTGGTAAATTTAGCAGGGGGAGCGGACCGAAGCGGATGACTGGCGCACCGACGCCCAGCGGAGAGTCGGTGGAGGAAAGAGCGTCGAGTTAAAGAGCACAAGAGAGAGGCCAAACCGTGTTTCGGAACTGTGGAGAGTCATTAGGATATATTGTCAATTCCGAGCGCTCTTTGCATATACTCTCCTCGACTCTCTCCCCCTCTCTCTTTATCATTCTTCTTCGCTCTTTGGTTTCCAGCGCACAAAGTGCGTTTCCCTCTGGATACGACCAATTTGCCCTGACCGTAGGAAGAAAGTACCCCTCCCCTGTTCTTCCGCCGACCTGAAGACGAGACAACGAGACAAGAGAGGTAGGAGAGACAGGAGATGCAACATTTTCACTTCCTGCTCCTCGTTGGCATCGATTCGCCGTTCGTTTTTTCTCGCGGAGCGAATACGATTGGCAATCATTGAGAAAATTCTGGGGGACGATTCGGTCCTCCGCGCGCTCGTAGTGTGCAGCTCGGACGAAACGTGAGATATCAACGATGACTTCGTTCGTCGTCGATCTCCGATTTCGAGGGGCGCCCGTGAAAATCGTCCGTGGAGAGCGCCAACAGACAGTTCTCTCTTTCCCCCAAAGGACGATTCACCCTCGCCTCTCTTTTGATTTGGCTCCATAGCGAACGTCCCGAGAGACGAATTTCTCTTCGTTCCCGGAAATACACACCCGTAAAAAAATCACGTGAAAAAAGAAAGCCCGCGATATACGATGTCCTCTGTTCGACATCGCCGAAAATACTCCCGATTACTTATCTTAACCCTTCGATGTCACACTTTCACCTGAGATAGATCACGAAAAGACGAGGAAAGAAAACTGACGAAAGGAAAGAATCCTCCCCCCGGAAAACCGAGGCGCGGGGATACGTTGCTTTAAAATTCTCTTCATTAACTCTCCTTCTCCTCGATGGGGCTTACTTCGTTCTGAAGCAGCTCGAACTTGGGACTGAGTCCCGGTAGTATGCTCTTGGTGCTCGTTTTGATCTGGCTATATATGTCGAGGGACTTTTTCCGCTCGAGTTCGAGAGTTTCTTCGATGAGCCGCGGTGGAATGCTCCCGGCGCGCTTGTGACTCGGCACAAAAGCGCTCCCTTCCGGCTTCTGATCCTTGGACCTGTCGTCCTTGTGCTCGGGAGTCAGCGTCCCGTTACCGAGTTTCCGTTGCTGCTCCTGAAAAGTGTCTTCCTGGACGTCGTCCTTCAACAGGGCACCCGTTATGACCGGCTTGTTGCCCTCCGCTTTCCCAAAATCGTTGCTCAAGGCCTTTTGCTCCATGATCTCGAGTTTGTTCGGTGTCGCGCCGTTCACCTGGAGATTCGGGTTCGATCGTACGGTGTCGGTGGAGTTGCTGGCGTCCGTCGAGTCTTGCCGATCCGTCGACGAACCCGCCGATCCCTGAGAGACGTCGAGGTTGTTCCGTTTGCCCAGGATGGACGGCTGAAGAGAACGAAAGAGAGAGAGGGGGAGAGAATGAGAGGGGAAAATTGTTTCGAGCACATCGAAAGAGCCCGCTTGCCGTGCGTATCTCAAATTCTCATCGACCACTTACACTTTCCGCGTCTTCCTTCTCCACGCTCGAGGTCTTGGAGGAATCGTGAAGAATCTTCTCCGTGTCCGGCGATTTGTCGAATTCCACCCACTTGGATCCACCCTCGAGTTTTCTCGAAAGGGTGTCGGACTCGTAGCTGCCGCCGTACAGGGGATAACCGAGATGACCCGCGTCGTATTCCGTTTGATTTCCATAACGATAGCTCGGGTTCACCGAGCCCTGACTGGAAATCGACAGATCCGACTGCGAGAGGCCGGTGTTGGTACTTCCGAAGAGTCTCGCGTTGTCGAAGCCTGAAACACCGGCACAAATTTCTGCCGTGGACGGAAAGGATCTTTAATCGATGGGAATTTCCTATTGAATTCGAATCGCCTACCCGGTGATCGATCCTCCGCTATCTCCTCCCGATGGACCAACGCCTGCTGATCGGTAACGGCTCCTCCGGTCATATCGTCCGACGACCCCTTGTTCTCCTCCGTCTCGTCCTTTCGATAGCTCGGTTGTACCTCCACGACGAACGAACATCCGTTGTCCTGGTACCTGCGATTTTTGTCCTCCATCGTCACCTGAAACAGACGACACGAAGTTCCTGATGCCGAGCGAGTACGCCGTGTGAATGTTATAAATATATCCGCGATTGAAATTTGAGAGAAACTTCTGAGATCCGAGAGAGAACTGTGTGAGAGAGATTTGTGTCGTTTTGTCTTGTGTTATATTAATATTCCATTCGTTGTTAATTGAAGCAAATATTCGTGATTTTTCGTGTTTAATTCCTACATAATTGTCCGTTCGGAGGGAGATTTCACGAGCTGTCTGAAGAAACTGATAATGATGGACCGCTCTCTCATTTTTCCCAGACGATAATCCAAGTTTGGCCTCAAAAATACTAACATTGGCACGAATGACGATGATCTTCGAGTAGCTTCGAGCTACAAAGAAGCTCGAGAGAAAGGGAAAGAGAGAGAGAGAGAGCGTACCATTGTGCACTTTGACGCAACGAAATCGGGGTGCACGGTGCACAATGCGCGCCATAATTATGAGTCTCGATGCGAGCATCGTCCAAAAGAATACGCAAAAGCGCACCGTCGGAGAAAAAATTCTTTCTTGAGCGGCTCCTCCTTTCTACCATCGCACGATCCTTCCACGATCGAACAGGTGCGCGTTTTCCTCGTCGAGGCTTTCAGAAAAAGTATCCAAAGTATCATACTCCGTGACGTGAATTTCCAAAAATTTCCCAGCGTTTCCACTTCACGCTTCGCCCGTGTTCCCGCGGAGGGGCTGCAAATGCAACCACCTTGCCGAAAGTTACGCGGCTCGACAGACCGCGGAATTAGTTGCCGGTATTGTTTCCCGGAAGCTTTCCAATTTCGGACGGCTCTTCTCCGGTCGAGGAGTTTGCGCGTCTTCTCCTGAGAATCTCGTGCTTCCTTCGAGAGGATTCGTCGTGGAACCTCGAAATCACGGCCTGGCCAAACTGCCCGATCGATAGACGAGAGTTCGCGCGTGCTACCGCGCCGCAGCGTATCTCGATGATCCCTCCGACATGCTCCGACATCCTCCAACGTCGTAAATAGGAATGTCGACGTCTCCTCTCCGGTCGCGCGGAGGTTGCCTTTCCTACGATCCACAAATACCCGGAGAACCGATGTTCGAAAGGGTCGAGATCCTCGGCCGTTCGTCTCTTCCTGGCATTCGCGGAGAAGAGGAGATCCGTGTTTGCGTTTCGAGTTACGCCGTTGGCTACCCATCGACGATACCGCGGGATCGATACGCTCCTGTGCGTAGGCGTGTGTCGTGGGCGTCCAAGACGTTATTTCGCGAGTCGTTGTAATGGAATCTACGACTACCCGTGCTGCTTCGATCCAGCCGACACTCCCGAATCCGTATCTTTTGAGAAAATCGACCGAGGAAACTCGAGCGCCCTCCGATTCTCGATATACCGGTGAGACGATTTCCCCGAGGCATCGTAGAAAAACGGTGGCTCGGCATTCGCAGTATCTTCACGTTTCGCCGGCAAAGCAGCGCGACGAATCTAGCAAACAGAGGTTCAGGGGTGGCGAGGTCGGACTCCTCGATAAATCGGCGTTGAATCGTCGAATCGTCGATCGTGAACGCACCTGATACGAGAACGTATTACGCCCCTCGTGGATAGGATAGTCGGAGGCGCGGCTAACGAATGTCACTGGAGGGCGTGGAGAGGAAAATAGGACGAGCTCGGCGTTCGTTCCACTTTGGAGGTCCCACTCTAAACGTCCGGTAAGACGCGGCAATCCTACCGGCGAGAACGTTTTCGAAAAGCCAACTCGCTGGGAACAGCCATAATTCAGAGACTTTGCCGCTTCCGCTTCCGAGTGTCTCAACGAGCGCCGTGAATTTCCGCAGCGTGCTAACTTTCCTCTCGTAAAACCTTATCCTAGATCCTAGCGCGACCTCACCCTCGGGTTTGAATCTTTGCACGGTGGATTATTGAAAATTATGTGCCATCGTGCAGCAGCGTCGACGTTAATCTTCTCCGGGAGTCGTCGAGGCGGAAAGTATCTCGCGAATTTTCCGCCGATTCGTCGAAAAATTCGCGGATCGTCGGTCGAGGAAATTGTAAGCAAATACGCGCGATACCTGGTCGATTATATTATACGTTGCCCTGCCCGAGCATCGAGACGAGAGAGGTGACGCCTCGGCGAGAATTTAATCTTCCGCCTGACAAATTAATCGATGCACAACGCGGAGTGCGAGAACGCTCGTTACCGATCCCGGATGCTCCAATAAACGGTCGACTCGCGGTTCGTATCCCTCGGGTCGGCTATTTTTTCCTCGCCGCTGTTCATTAATAGAGCAACGTCGTGCAACGTGCTACGACGTTGCGGATTTTTCCTGGTTGTTTCTCCGTGGCGAGGGGTCGATCGTTGCTAGAATTCCTCGAGATCTTCGGGAAAGTTCGTAGTTCAGAAGCCAATTCGTCGTATACGAGGAAAAAGGAACCGTCACCATCCACCCTGTCGCCCTCGTGAAAGAGCATTCGCACTCCGAGGCTAATTCCAGAATGCCGGGCTTACAGAGAGCAGATCCCTCCGTGAGATCATTTTAGAAATTTCATCGCGGAAATCGATATAAGCCGGACGGTAATTGGAGATTACGCTTCATTTGTTCGTTTCACTTGCCACCGAGGAGAGAGAGAGAGAGGGTAAGGAGAAAAGGGGCGAGAGGAAAGAAACGGGTTGGATGGCCTTCGACGAGGAGCACTTGCTTTAAAAGAACCTCTCGTAACCTCGATAGTGTGAGTGTTTCTCCAATTCCGAGGGTATTCCACGCGACTGAGGGTGAACACTGCGACTTGGAATCGAGCCAAGTATTATGTCGAAGCATCCGGGGCATGCACAACCCTCGAGGCCTCACCTCCTCCTCCTTATTTTCGCCTTTTCGTTTTCTTCTTAAACGTATCGCAACAGTTTTCGCGCTCCTTCAAAGGGGAAACGCGGCGAACGTTCCTTCGGGCAAGTCTGCACGACCCTCGAATAAAAATCTCTCCCTGCTACCTGCAGCACCAGACTCTGCTTTTCCGCTTTCTTCGCGTACCCTTCGACACGACGAACGACGTCCGGAGTTCCGTTCCTTTCGACGGGAACGTTTCAAAGGTTCTCGCATGGACGTTGCTCTCGCACGATATCGGCAGATTTCGCGAACGAAGGCCCCGGAGGGTGCGATTTACCTAGCGGCATCGCGATCGCCAAACTTCTTCTCACGAGTCCATTCTATGCTCCGTCGTTTCAACATTTTGACACACCTCCTAGGAGTTTCCAAACGAGGTTGGACCCGAGACAACGCTTCTTCCAACTTTCACCGCGATTAATTCAACTGGTCTCCGGCGATGCCGTTGTGCTGGAAACCCCCGTTTATCTCGAAAGCATCGACCTTCGACTCCCACGTAGTCGTCGCACCCGAGATCGTTCGGTTTGTCGGTCGATTAACCGATTTGCCTCTCGCGCTGCAAAGACAGGGGGAATTGCCTCGCTCTTCGGATTTGGCGAAAGCAGTCGATCCAAGTTGTTCGATCAGCCGCGGGGAGTTTAGGTCGACCCTCCCTCTATTTGCGAACTCGCAACAATTGCTCTTTCCACTCGGCGCGCGAAAAGTCCTTTCTTCCTGACGGCAAGAAGAGACGAGCTGTGACACGATGAAGAGAGAGAGAGAGGGGAGGGATCGGCAGCCCGTAGGATTTCGAGAATCCCGAGAGAGATAAATTTCCACGGATAAGCCTGGATCGAAAGTAGGACGATAGGCGGGGGCGAAATTGCCTGGTAACCTCCGACCTTCCAGGGCCGGATGAATCTCGATAATTGCGAACCTGTTATCCTGTCAAAGGCGGGCCGCTGTCTGACCCTTTCGCTCGGGCCAATTGGCCCCTGTTCGCGAATCGACATTGCCCCGGCCCTGCCGAGTCCTTTCGAAAGAAGGAATATTGCTGTTGCCCGCTTCGATGCCTTGGATTCTCCCTGCCGTGCTTTGCGCGAAACGTTGTACGTTTCATCGAAAGGTACGATCGTCGAGAAAAGAGGAGAAACAGAGAGGAAAAGGATGGCGGTACCGAGCAAACGGCCACGGCGAATCTTTTCTCACCGCAGAGTCGATATCGCGTATCTGCGAATCGTTCTAATTGCCGGCAACGAGCAAATTGTCCGCTCACTTTCTCCACTCGATTTGTCGATCGTCGGCCTCCCTGCACCTGTTGCATCCTTATTGTATTATATTGTACTTACAATTAGGGACGTCTTCTTTGCTTATCCGGTTCCGGCGACGTCGAGGAGACTGCCGAAAAATGGGGAAAACTTCCCCCGTTTTGTATCCTCCGTCGCGACGCGTACCGGAAGGTCGCACGTTAAAAAAGCCCCGACACAACGGACAACCGTCGAAGTAGACTGTAGCGAAACTCGGAAGCGGAAGCGGAAGCTTAGAGTTCAAAATTCTCGCGCCATATTCGCCGGATTTCAGGCAAATTCCACGATGCGGTATCACGGATTTCTCGAGTCGAGATATGAAAGTTTAGCCGAAGTCGCTCGTTCTGCGCCGGATCAACTTAACGTCCCTGATTTTCTACCTTTTTTCACGGTCGTCTATTTTCAGCAACCTCTACCCGTAGAATTAACCAACGTTTCAGTTATTACGCGAGACACGAAATCCCTTCTCCTCCCTGCCCCTGTTTCTTCGTCGCGTGGATCATTAATGAAGCGGCGCGCTCCAATTACCGACAAATTCAATTTAATTGGATTCGTGGAACGAGTCCTTTGTTCGTCGACGAAATCGTATCCTCTTCGATCTCGAGAGCCGTCGGCTCAACAGTTCCTAGCGTCTTCGATAATTTTCCAAAGATTGCATTTTCCACGGGCAAAACGACGTAGTTTGAAGCGCGTCGAAGAAAACGCGCCTCGTGCTTTTCCAGATAGATAAGTTTTCTTCTTGTTGCCCTTGTTTTTTTTCTTTTTTTTTTCTCGATAAACGTAAAAGGCAAGTTACAGGAGGATTGGGAGGGGGATGAGTCGGGAGGTAATGAAAATAAAGAGATCTCTTCTCACTGCGTTCTTTTACCGTTCGTTCTTTTTTCTCCGAATGGCTCCTTTCGCGAACATACTCACCGCCCTTTCCTCGGTCTCGACGATAAGGTGGTTATTCTTGAGGGTGAGAGTGATGATATTTCCATTGGCGTTCTTGGTGGTGTGGTTCCCGGGGGAGGTGTACTCGACCGGGGCGGCAGTAGCGACGTTTACCTCCTCCATGACCTCGGTCTCGCAGATGTATCTGGGTCCGTCGAGGCCGTTCGCCAGCTGAAAATACGGACTTTCTGAGAACGGAATTATTTAAACGACCCTCCGAGATATTCCACCTTCCCTTTCCTTCCCTGCCTCTCGTCTACTCTCGTCGCATTTGGACGGTGATTAAGTGCAACTCGAATTCGAAGCATCGGTTTCGCGGAGTGCCGACCACGGTCGGGGGTAACCGCGAGATCGATGAAACTCCGAGGAAGAGGGCCGATAGAACGGATGTACCTATAATGGAAGCGATCCTCCTGCCCATTACGTATTCCGGTTATTGCGATATAAATACATAAAAGACCCAGATGCGCGAATACGCCGAGGAGGTTGCCCGCCAGCCACATAACGATCCGTCGATCGTAAACTCGGGGGATGCATTGTTCTCCAGGTCATTCATCTCGATCAGAACTTTTTAACCCTTTGCCCTATAACAACGAGCGACACCCGTGATGCCGTTGATGGAACAGGAAATTCTGAAGCTTCTCAAAAATGATAAAATTGAAAATTCCAGTGGAACACGTGACGATAACATTATTAATATGTTATTAATATTGCGTTAAATTCTAAAATATATCAGAAATCACTAACATATTTTTATTTTAGAAATTTAATTTTCAATTATTGCGGAGGCACAAAAGAAATCGTAGGACGAGGGGTTAATTGAAAAATTTCTAAGCGGGACTAAGCGGGATTTTCAAATTTATTATATTTGCCCCATTTCATGGCTACTTAGTCCCTGGAAAAGTGGAATAATGACATCGTCCGAGTTAAGTCTGCGTCAGGGTGAAATGGAACGATGTCGATGGTAAGCCATCCCTCTGGGACCGACACGACGGGCGACGTTGCGATGGCGAAACGACAGGAATACAGGGAGCGACTTAAATATTCGATGGGTCCTTTATTCGAGGAGTTTTCGCAGCGACTTCGGTTCGCCGACGTTCGTTTCACGTACGGTTATACGTGTGAGAGAAAAAGTGGGTCATCCGCTGCAAGGGAACGATCCTATCGGGTTATAAGCCCGAAGTTTCGCTCGTAATATTCGCTGATCGATGCACGCGCAGCCTCGGTTCAACGTCACCATCGAATCGAACAAAACAGAAGGGAGCAACTCCCGCGAGGAGACGGCGAGCATCGCGAGGGGGTTATGTGTCAAGAAAATTGACAGCAAAACAAAAGATGCGGGGCGTAACAGTTGCTCGGAGTTGCTCTTCTCGACTGACTCTTCGAGCGGCAATTTATCGTTTCCACTCGTTCGCGCATCGTCCGGAATCGACGGAAAAAGAGATAATTTCACGTCCAACTCTACGGACAGACATTTCTCTTCCGTTCGATGGTTCGGCTCCGCTTCTTTTTCCGTATCGTTTAAGAGCGACGGCCGCAAAGACTGCTTCGACGTCCACGTAGCGTCAATTTCTAGCTTGTGAAGGATGACGCGACACGTACGAGGGCGACGTACGATAAGAAAAGATAGCCGAAGAACCGACACCCGAGATGTGACCGCTAGATGGGCCTATCGAGTTTATCGTCCGATCAAAAACCAAATCTACTGCTCTCTGTTTTTCGAAATTCCAGCTACGCTGTTTGTTCCAATTTCCTTCTCTGCTTTCGACCATCGACGTCGTTGACCGTTTGGTCTTCTCCAGAAACGGAAACGCGACTACGCGGACTCCGCCGGAAGTGCAGGTCCACGAAATGCGCATCCTGCCATCTCGGCGCCGTCCAACGCGGCCGCTAAGTATTTGTCTCCGGGGTGAGATACCTATTTTATTATCGGCCCCATTACGCGCGACAGAGTGCAGCCCTCTCTTCGATTTTGTTTGAAACACGATCGAGAGGGAGGATTGGTTCGTTACCTCCTTCGGCACCCCCGATCATCGTCGTCGGAAGGTGAGCAAGTGGTGGCTGCTCGAGCGTCGCTCAAACGGGCAGTACCGAGGGAGAAAATAACGCGTCGCTCCGCTTTCAGTGATTTTCCTGTCCTCTAGGAATTTGAAGGCAGGTGACTGAGATACGATTGATGTAATAGCGCAGAAATCGAATTAATCGGGCCGTCTATCACGCTCGATCGAATCGCTCAATATTCTGAAAGCTGTGTCACGCTTTATTGCGGAAAATTGACCGGCATACACAGTCCGTCCTACAGGAAAGGTGAGTGATTTTATATTTGCATAACTACTAATGCCGTCTTTGAACGAATGCATGAATTAATTAACGTGGTATTTTGACTGCCTTCTGCTTTAGATTTAACCCCTTGCCCTACAACTTACTTTGTAACTGAATCTGCAGTAATTCAGCTTTAAATTGCTAAAATAAAAATTGATCAGTAATTCTCGATATACCTTATAATTCAACGTAACATTAGTATTATAGAAATAATTTTATCGCGTTGCATCTCATTAATATTTTCAATTTCATAGGTTTTGGAAAACTTGAAAATTTCCTATCCCATTTATTGCATCACGAGTGTCACTCGTTATTGTAGGGCAAGGGGTTAATAACCGAAACTTGATATATAGATAAACGACCACGGTACTGCAGGCAATTTCAAAGGTTGAGCATCAGAATCGAGCACTTTTTCCAACGCTTCCAGCTGTATATTGACTCACAAGAAGTCTATTTTGAATAAAAAGTCATGTAAACTAAAAAATAAACAACGTCTTTTATTTTATTTCACATCGGTCACCTTTCCCTTGGGACGAACTGTGTATAAAGTGTTACCTTTGTTGCAAATGCGATCAGCTAGAATCATGGTATACGATACCGATTACAATCTCCTCGGGCGATTTCGCAAAAATCGAAACTGTACGGAGCCCGGGGGAAGGCACGATTCGCTGGGTCGTTCTCTCGCTGACTCGAATAAGCTCGTCGGCTCGATCGACTACTCGTCTCCCTCTCTCATTACGAGCAATTGCTATCTCCTTAATTGCCCTCCTCCTTGATCGTGCCATCTGTCGAGCACCGTACACGTCGTTAACGCAAAAACTTAGCGCCTACGAATTCCCCTGGCCCGGCCGGATACGCCGTGCCAATTACGAAATATTCACCCGCAAGAAAGTAGCACGTAACCGGCAATTTGGCGAAAAATTTTCGCTATAGTTTCATCGACACGCGTGTCGATTTTTTACCCATTATAGACCGATTTACGAGAATCGAAAGCTCTCTCGCTCGTGCACTTTCTCTCTCTCTCTGTCTTCTCCGTCGATCCAGCCCGTTCTCCTCTGCAAGAGTTACCTGGAAACTGATCGAGGAACTCTTCTACCCAAGGAAGCTCCGGCGGGGCACGTACCGCCTTAATTGCCCAGGCGCACAACGATCCACGTAGCGGATCGAGGATTAATGCGATTAAAGCCGATTATACGCTTCATTTTCGAGATACGGGGAATTCGTCGGCCATTCTCTATATTCCACGGGTCCGCCGGTGTCTCCGCTCCGTCGCGATGGAATTGGTTATCGATTCTAGATCAAAGAACCGCGACGCGGAACAGCGGATCGGGATCTATCCATATTCAGTGGCATCGTAATCGAGCGTTTAAAAGCTCTGCCGATTAATCTTCCTCTCTCTCTCTCTCTATCCATCTACCTAGCCCCTCTCGATCTTTCGGTCCGCGGGCCCCGGAGAAGAGAGGAAAGGACCGGTCGTCGAGCTCTAGACGGGAACTCTCGTGGGAATAGAAATCATTGGGGCGACCTCGAGAAGAACGATAGAAAGAGCGATAGCGGCGGAGTTAGTCACGGTCGGCACGGCTAGACTCTGCCTAGACGAGCGGATTCCTAGACCGGTCGGCCAAGGTTGTTAGAATCTATTCGGGTAACCGGCTGGCAGCCAAGCCTGTCTAGCCGCTCGCGAGACCAACCGCCGTGAGCCGAGTCGCGATTACGTTCCATCGGGCCAAAGAAACCGGCTTCTCGACGCTGCCAAACGGAAGCCTGCCGATCGTGCTTTCGGATCGCGTCGACCGCGAAAGAGAAACGAGCCTAAGCGCGCCTCTTTGCATGACAACGTTCCTCGAGAGCGACGCGGCCGTCGGCCGTGCAAGTAGATCAGGATAGACCGAAGCCAGACCGTCTTTGTCCCTGACACGACTCCCCCGGAGGAGAAAAGTCCCTGCGAATCCCCGGCATCTAACGCGCGAATTATCTCGCTCGAGATAAGAGTAACGTTCCATTCGTCTCGCGGGGAGAGAAGGTCCTTTTTGCCTTTTTACTTATCGGCGCCGAAAGCCGGAGTGTCGCAGGTGTGCGTGCGCCGCTCGTGTGCTTGAACGCGCGTCTACACGCGTGTACGTGCGTGCCTCGCCGAGTTGGCTTGTGCCAAAGGGTACTGACCCTGACCCAACGGCCATTGCTCCTACGGTGCGTTTCTCCGTTCCTTTTCTGTTAGATCGCTATACCGCTCGACACGGCTTAGTAACGATGCCGAAGTATCGGCGAAAATCTTCCTCGGACAGAGCGTACCTCTCCAATCGATGGAGAAGCCGGCCCTCTTTCGTGCCTCGACGACCGATTCCCTCGAATCGATCTCGTACACGGTGAAAAACCGCGAAGAAGGATCCTCTCCCTATGAAACCTCGAATGGCGCTCGCTGTTTGCACGGACATTCTCCTCGTCCTCCGGTTTCCTCGAGCAAAATCTTTTGACGCGACAAATTACCAGGATAGCCTTTGTGCCGGTAATGCGAGCGATCAAGATTAAAAGCGGTGTTACCGCCATTATCTCCGACTTTCGCGGACGAGCGGTCCGGCACACTTTGCCGGGTTAGAGGATGACCTCGATTTCTTCTCAAACTTTTAACGACGCATCTATCGATGCAGCGTATTCGAGCGGCAAGAACCGTGGCCATTTATCTGTTCGTCTGTCTGTTGCGAGGCAGAGACAGAGACAGAGGCGGTGCAAAGACCTTCCCTCCATCGACCCTCTCGATACCGCGAAACGTGGTACTCTTTCGGCGCGGTACTCGCGACTCGAAGAAAAGAGCATAGTCGAGCGATTCTCGTCCCGATTTCTCGACGAGAACGGTCGTTCTCGATGGGCCTTCCCCATAAAAGGATCGGCTAAGACCGCTCCCCCGGCCCCTCGTGTCGCGAGTCGCCCCCTCCTCCGGTGTCCTGTAGATGTAGAGATGTACCGTCAAGAAAAGGATACCACGTAGACGAGTTCTGGCCAGCCGGTGTCCCATATACCGGGCCTTTCACCTCTGGCGCGAATCGACCAGTCCAGTCGAGAGACTCGTCCTCTCTCTCGAGCTTTGCTCCACCAATTTTTTGCGAACTCTCTTAAATCGCGAGAAACGTTTGAATCCATCGAGGAAAATTGGACACACGCGGGACATTCGGCGGATCGTCCCAAAGAGGAGCCCTTCGAAGGGTCCTTTCGCAGAAACGGAAGGTCCTCCTCCACCTCCAATGTCATTCTCTCGAAGACCCCCGAGGCCATTTGTATTCCGTGCGCTCTTGCCGTGGCCGTTGAGCGTTCCCCAACTCCTCCGCTTCGCGGAATCAAAATAGTCGAAGGAGACGTCCGAGCGGTGAATGAAGTCACGCGATAAATACGCCCGCGTAGGCTGTAAACAGCGTGCTTTCGAGCATTCGGAAATCCTGCGGTTTCTCGTTACGCAACGGCCGATCGATCGGTCCCGACTCCGACCGGACGTTTTGAAACCGTCGCGACGGTTCTACGATCTCGTCCCGGCCACCGTATTCTCGGCAGAGCCGGGCAATAACTTTTCGCTTTCTTCGAGATCGAGCGATCCCTCAGCGACGGAACTTTCGGTGATTTTAATCGCTCAATCGAGCAAACGATGCTCGTTACTTCGAGGCCCCGTTGAGCGCTTGTCCTCCGGCGAAAGGGCGCGCGAGAGCGGAAGCGGAAGCGGAACCAAGATCCCTTCGAAAATCCCGAAGGAGACCCAAAACGATCCGAGTCCTCTCCCGAAAACTAGCCCCACCATCTTTGCGGTTCTAAGCGCGTAGATCGTCCCCGAAGGAATTCGAAATCCGACGTTCCTGAGAAGAAGCAAACCGATCGTGTCTCGTCGGCGGCCGTTTTCCGCGCAGCGTCTGTCCGGTTGAAACGATTTCCAGGCACGCAGACGCGCCTCAAGGCTGCCGGTGCTAGTTCAAGGCTAACGGATACCAGGCGGAAGTCTGGCTCTAGTGTGTTTGGAATACATTACGAATTAACGCGGTTGGCTGTCGCTGGAACCGCCGATCGGTACAAAGAGCCGTCGTGCGTTCTCCCACATTGTCGTCGCGTTAGACGCGTCTGACGGGTCCGACGGAGGTAACATAGGTTAGTGACACTGCCAAGGCCGTGCTCAGCACCGGCAGCCAAGTCTCTCCATCGGTCGGACCCGGCACCAATTGAGTCATAGATCGTGACGTCGTCTAATGGAATTCAGGATGATCGTTTAAAAATACCAATGCCGTCAGCTCCTGACTCTGCGTTAGGGAAGTAAGCGTTTTCGACTCGTTCCTTCCTACGGAATTATCTCTTGGCGATTGACGAGAAGAAAAACAATAGAAGAATGCGTTAGAGTTGCTCGGTGATTTTGCTTCGGCTCGATAGGACGTGGCGATAAATGTCGCGCGCCTTGTGGCTAGGAGCGCGTTTCCGCGAAAGACGGAAGCGGCGAAGGTGACAACGCCTTCGCGATAAATTCCGTGCAAGCAAACACACATGTACGTGTTGTATACACGCACGTAGTATAGATTGCGCTTTTACGGTATAGATTATGCAGGCCGGACCACGTACGAGCGGCCGGGAGATTAGACGCGCGAACGAGCCAGCTCGATTGCTTAGTCTGCGAGCGAGTGTTTACGTTACGCCCACCGAAAGACTCGTCATGGCTCTTATGCTTATGGTTATGGTTACCCACCGACGCTCCACGATCTGACCATGATCGTCCACCTTTCCCTTCTCCGCTCAACTACAGAGAAATCCTTCCTCCGAATCGAAATTTCCTTCGACGTTCCAGCGCGACGATTTGAAAATCTTTCGATTCAATGGGACTCTCTTGTCTTGAACGAAACGAATCTCGCACATCTATCGCGAGTTGTTTCTTAACGATGGTGCAACAGTAGACCACCAAGGACAGAGATCTTTATTTTACGAGGAGTTTTTCGACGGAACCGTTAGAGGTTGCAGACGGTCAGACGATTCGGAGGACACTTGCTTAGACTCGAGGCCATTCTAATCGCCAAGGTTTCACCAGCGTCTCTCCGGCAGAGCGATTCTTTGCACAAAAACGTGATCGAGTTGTTCTGCTATTGAAGCTCTCTACGGAATTACGAAGCCTTCGAGCGTAAATGAGCCGACGTGAAATTCGACGAGGAGCGTGTCTCTTGGCGCGTCTGTAATACTATCGCGGGCAAATTACAGGCCGACTAGAATCGCCGGTTTTTGTTAGTAGGCGGCAGAGATTAGGTGGTGAGAGAACGTTTCGCCTCTCGTTTTTCAGCGATACCGTTAGAGGTTCCAGACGGTCAAATATGATCTAGAATCTAGACTTTAGACGGTGCGTCAGGCCTCGATTACGTCAACGAACGGGCCTGAAAGAAACTTCGTCGAAGGCCCTGGGCCCGAGTTTCTAATAAAACTTGTAGTTGTAAGAACGAATCGCGTTGCACCTACTGTTCATTATACTCATCGAAACTATTGGAAATGGCTGTGTAAATAAATAAATATACTTTATATTAATATTACTTTCATTCTAAGGCTTTCAAAGAAACGTCTTTATACTGCTGGAGTTTAGAGCGAACTAACTGTAGATGCCCAAAAGACGAGCTCGGGCCCACTTAGTAATATAAACTGTTTATGCTACTCTCCCCTGCACTGCAGAGGGTCTCCTGTTTAGAATAGGAATTCCCTGAATATACAGTCGTTTTTGAACTCATTTAATATTATATTGTTAATAGTAATTCAAACGAAACGTTGAAATGTCGAGATATAAAGCCATCGAGTCGTGCAGACTGCCGTCAAAGAACGCGTTGGATATCGCGGAAAGAGGCTGGACTGACATCGAATCATTCGGCGGCTCATAGACGGCGAAAAAAATCAAGGCCGTCTCGACTAGGAAATAATCCCGATTGTCTGGAATAAATTGGCAGACGTGACTTTTGCTTTCTAATGGTCTGTGGTCTCCGTTCTACGGCGACCATCGCTTCGGGCGAAGCTCGTTTATGCGATCAAGGATTCTCGTTATTCCGGCTTACAATTAGTTGCGCAACTTTGCGAAGACACGCACTCGCCCGCCGTTTCTGGCTATTACGTAAGTGCCTAAGCGTACGCGACTATAAATCTCACTCTGAAATACCAAATGTGGTATCGTTAAATATCAACGAGATTTTATGCGAAACCACGATCGCAACCTGGCCACGTCGTTTCCTTCCTGTTAGGGAATTTTCGCCCAGCGGAGCTTCGTAGCGACGATGCGTCTCGACGTTTTCGAAATAACGACGCCTTTCTCGCTTCGAGAATAGACATACGAGAAACAACGTCGAATTACGAGGAAATTGCGCCATCGTCGATTCGCGGAATCAATTCCGTTGTTTCCTTTCGTCAAACGACGACGAAGAGCGGAGTTTCACGTTCGAGGACTATCGAGAAAAGGTGCTGATCGTTTGCAATAAAAGCGGATTAATTAATCGGCCACTCTTTTCCTCGACACCACGCATTAACATGTTTCTCAGGAAGTATGCAAATCCGGCAAACAAATCGCGTGAAAATTTATGAAACGCAGTTATACGGCGATGATCGTTTGCATAGATAATGCATTCTTTGACGTTGAAAACAAAATATGCGCGACTTCCTTTTCCCCGACAAATGCGAAAGTAGATGCCGTGGCTTTGAGTCAGGCAGGCTGATCAGGAACTATGTAGCAAAATCGTGACACGGCACACTTTTCGGCGGTCAAGGTCGGGACCATCGACCAACGGTTTCCGGTGGACTTGAATTATTAGCTCCCGCTTTCCTTGCAGCTACTATCATATTTTCGGCCCAACTCCGTGAAACTCTGACCGATTTGCAATGTTTCGTTGATCTCTTCCGATAAATGAGCAGAAGAGAAGTCGGCCGGACGGAGATGTTCGGCAAAATCTGCCTCCTCGCGGATGTAGGATCGCCTCGAGGAAATAATAAGACAACGGTGGAAGGCAGTGACGAGTGCGCGATCCGTTCGCCTTTGAATTTTAAAACGTAGCGAATCGCCGGCTCGGCTGCTTTGCAGTCAGAAATAAAGAGGTAAACAAACGAACGGAAATAGCGGACCAGGTTGTTCCCATTACCATTATTGTGAGAACATAATTATTCATTTCGACGTTTCAAAGGCCAAGTTATCATCGCACGAAAATAAAAGGCGAGTCGGCAATCCGCGCGATTAAAATCAAATTTACGTCTGCCGTGCAAACACGTTTAATACTAATTGCCTCTTCCAATGCGCTCGATCGAGAGCTAATAAACCGCCTCTCTCTTTCTCTCTCTCTCGGAATTTAACGCTTTCCTGACCGTAGATGTTCCGTCGATCCGAGATTTCCGGCTATAAATCACGTCCAAACTTTAAAATGAACGCTACCAGATGTCGACACGTCGCCGTTGCCGTCCCCATATTTATTTCTCTAGCGACAAACCATACGACAACCGTCTTCCCCCTTATCGTCGCTACAATACGAAACCTAATGAATTGAGAGGCGGTCGATCGAGATTGCCCGAGTTTTCCAAGGCCGGCAACCTCGGTCGTTCTATTCCGGTTCTAAGTCGCGCGAGTTCAAATTAGAAACCCCACCGTGGAGGCCGTCGCTCGAACTTGACCAAATTTCCGGCCAAGATCGGCGTTACCGAAGGCCGTCTAATGCTTCCACGGCCGACGACCATGTCGCTCGAGGCCGTTTTCTAATGGCACTCCCGGCAAATTCGAATCATTCATTACCAAGGCTCGATCCTTCGCCGTGGCGAAGGCGAGACGATGACCTCGGCCTGGAACTACCAAGGTTCCTCGTGGCGTAGCTCCCGCGGCCCGATGGTTTTCTCGTAGCCACTGCCGCTATTATCGCCTAACCTAAATTCCAACGGAAGTTGGGATGCTGTGGGACGTGCCTCTGACGTAGCCGCAGTCGCCGAGCTATTTATTACGGGCGATATTTCTTCGACAAACGCGATACCACCGTTCGAACCTTTATAGCCTGCGAACTATCAACGTTTTTATCGCTCCTTCCAACATCTCTCTCTCTCTCTCTCTGCCCTCTCTGTATTCTTGTTACGATCCTATTCGTAATTTTCCCACCGACAAGAAGCAAGAGGAGCCAGCTTAATCACGAATTTCGTCTCCCCGGCCGTCATGTCCGCCGTGATTTCGTTACCGGTGCCTCTCCACTCCCCGTCATCCTTTTTACCTTGGCATTTATTATTCCAAACAAATTCACGTCCGAAAGTTTTCTACCGCAGGCAAAGCGGCATCGCTAACGCCGGCAACTTCGCCGATAAAATACGGCAAGAAGACCATGAATAATTAAACCGTGACCTCATACCAAAATTGTCCGACGGGATCTACCGTTTCACGATGCGTCCGTCTTTTTTAGCGAGGTATCAAATCGCAATCTGGCTTTCTCGAGGCCTCGTTAATAGAACCGGCTAGGACAGCTAGGAACTTTGTTCTCCACTGGCCCGCCATAAACCAGTCGCCCGTTATGCGAATACTGGCTGGGGCGCGTATGCCGTATCCCGCGTGCGGTGTGCGGTGTACTGTGTGCCTTGTGCCGTATGCTATATGCTATATGTTATATGCTATATGCTATATCCTACATGCTGTATGCTCTCGTACGCTGGATGCCGTTTACCGTTAGTGCAGAATAGTGGTAGCACGGCCAACGGCCAAGTAGTACCAGTATTATGCCCACGTCTCTCGACCTCCCTCTTCCTCTTCCTCTTCCTCTTCCTCCCCCTCCGGTATAATACCCAAAAGCAATCTGCGCACGAGAGAGGTCACCGAGACAAAGACCAAAGATGGCTCGTCGCGATACTCCAGGAACCAGCGACTTCGCACCGTCGATGCCATTATAGTATTCTTCGAGCGCGGAATCTTCCCGATTTCCGTCGAGGGAAACCCGACCTACTCTACGTGCCAGGTCCGTCCGCGGCGTTTTCTCCGCCGGAGGATTTTCCTCGCCGGTGATCGCGTTAACTGCGCGGAATAAACGGCGGCGGAAAAAATTGTAGTTTTCTTTGAGAGGAGCGTAATTCGATGCGCGGATGTAACCTCCGCGGAGTCGTTGGAATTTGTGCGCGAATTAACGGCCAACAGTGGCACGGGTAGGAGAGGTAGAAGCGGAAGCTCTAATCTGAGAACTTGAACAACGAAAGCGCTGCCCGTTGTCGCATCGAAATGAGTTTTTAAATTAAATTTTCAAAGGCTGGCCCTGAGCCCGCGCACTCCTTCCGGGGAGGGGGCTTTAATTAAATAGCCTCGACTGTGTACCATTTCAAACGTGCACCAACTTTTTCACCTTTCTCCCTGTCTCTCCCTCTCCTTCTCTCCTTCTTTCCATTGCTCGTTATAAGTTATTGTTAATTTCAAGTGCGCAGCACGATTGAAACTAAGTTCGCAATAACGAGTCGCTCCTCCTTTCGCGCGTTGCAACGTTGAAAATTGAGAGAGGCGCGAGAAACGAGCGGAGAAAAATGACACGAGCCTCGGTCAAACGAGACGATACTCTAACGATTCTAATTATTGGAGAATGGTTTACTCGTGTAAAACGACCGTTGAACAATAACCGACAAATACGACGATCGAGCGTCCTGAATCACTGCGAAGAATCGCCTTGAATCGCCATTGTCGCGTCGTCGCAACCAGATATATCGGTGAGGAATTCCGATCGAACACTCATAGATTTATTCGCGACAAAGCGACGCATCGATCGCACCGAACGGAGGCCGATTCTCGTCGAGTGTAATTTGGTAAAATATCAAGTACCTATATTTGCCGGCCGATACGCGTTTAGCTCGGCTCTCGAAATTCGTAGCGTTATTCCTGAAAACGCATTAAGCCGTTTGCAAGGTTGCACGCCCGTCCGCATATAATCGGCTCGCGGGAAATCGTTTGGAATACGAACCGAAGAGCCGGGAAAATAAATGAGCCAGCGGGCAATCGGCTTGAAATCAATTCGATCCGCGTATCCAATAATTCGATTAAACGAGTCCGTTTCGCTCGAGGAATTCAGAAGGCGAGCCAAGAGAAGAGATAACGATGAACTTTAACGCTCGAAGGGCGTCGAGCGACACGAGATTCGAGAGAACGACAACAAATTTGCAATATTTGCAATATTGTCTCGAGAACCTGCAATTACTTCGTTTTCTGCTATTCATTCGTTGGTTTGCCACGTTGGAGAATGGAATTTAAAATCGCCTGGAAATTCTTCGAGGAGAAAATCTTAGAATTCTTTCCCTCCGGGGACATTTTCCAACGTTCCTCGTTCAACAACGGTCGCGTTGTTCGACCAACGCATCCTCGAAAGGATCGCGAGAAGAAAAGGTAGGGAAAAAGAAGCGAAAAGAGCGGAGAAGAAGCGTATCGTCAAACTATAATGAGCGGCGCTCGCTGAATCCGCTACTAGATTTATTTCGGGCCGCTTTTATTATAAAGGTCAAGCGAATTCGCTCACGGCGAATCGACGAATCTTCTCGGCCGTGTTTTCTCGAACCGCTGCTTCCCATAAATGTTGCATGAGTGCCCAAAGCAACTGACATTAATAATTTAAGTCTCGCGCCGAAAGGAACGCGGACGCACTCGTTTGAAGAGCTCCAAGTGCCACCGAATGGAGCCAGTGTCTTTTGGGCCGTTCGAGAATCTAGTTTCTTCGACTTCGTCGTTTCCATCCCGAGCAATCTTTTTCGCACTCTCAGAGAAATCCTCTTCTCCGTTCGAGGTCTTCGTTTTCCACTCGATATTCGAATGATTCGAGCGCACCTACTTCGTTTAGTGCTGTTCACCTTGCAACTAGGAAATAAACTGTTTCGCAATTGTCTGCCTCTGGAAGCAGCCGATTTAACGATATCGAGGAAATCTCGTGATTAGATAACGGAAATGCGCGCAAGGAAAATCGTGAACCGCCGTATAGCACGAGTATCGACGAGATTGTGCAATTTCTAGACGTACCATCGCGCACCCTCCTCCAACCCTCCAACGCCAGCGACTACGGTGATTGTTAAATTTTGCAATTTCGAGATGGCATTTGCTCCAAGGCGGTTATTGAAATAATATTGACATAGTACCGGCGAATGGACAGTGACTTCCTTGTGGCTCGTAGTCGAGATAAGTTAATCTCTATCATAGTCTGGAACGCCTCGCAAATGCTGGGCAAACAGCCAGTCTTATCGTGCCGCCGCGCCGTGGCTACGTCACCCGATAAAGCTGCGCCATGCCGTTTCGCGCAAAAACTTCAAATCCCTCCGCGACTAGATCCGCCGTGCGTTTCTTTCAACGCACTCGGCAAAGTTCACGTGAACGTTCTTCGCAGCGATTACCAAATACACGGTTTCTCCGGAAAGGATAGGAGATATTTTGAAAAAAAGGAGAGCGCGTGCCCAAAGATCGTACGATATCAAGAATCCGACAATTTCGAGAAGAGGGAGAAAGAGAGAAAAAGAGATCTTCCGTGTTCCCGCATTTCGTGTGGTGCGGTTTGCCAGGAGCGCGTGAAATGGAAATTGCAAGAGGGCCCGATGGCAGCGCACGGACCGACGTTGCAATAAAATACGAGAGGGCTATAATCACGGTTGCACGAAGGTACCTAGCTCCTCGCGACTCCTCCTGTGTCTTGACACGGAGGACCGCTTTGCCAAACTGTTTCTCCCCTTTATCCTCTTGCTCCTCCTAACCTTCCCTCTTCTTCTCTCTCCCTCTTCCTCTTTGATTCGGCCCTTCTCGCTGCTCTCTAACCGTCCCTCCTCCCCCCATCGTTTCCTCTCTTACCAATGCTTTCTCCTTTCTCCATGCCTCTCTCGCTCTCTTCTCTCTCTCTCTATTTCTGGTCCTACCCCGCGGAGAGTACTTTTTGCCTTCCACCAACTTTCGTGCCACCGCTACACGACCGCGAAGTTGCATTTCCGTCATGTTCGCTTCGCGAATCTCGTCGAAGGAGCGTGATTTCCTTGAGCCCCTTTCCCCTACTACGTTTCGAGCATGGGGAGGGGCCGAGCAAAAAGAAAGAGAAAGAATAAGAGGGGAGGCATCGACTCCTGTGGAGAGTATCGCGGAACCGAAAGATTTGTACTTCTCTCCTCGAATCCTAGCCTGACCGAGAAACTGATCCGCGTTCCTCAATTTCGCGAGAGGCTGCGCGAAAAGTTCTGATCGGCTAATTGGAGAAAAAGACCGGGAGGAAAATTCGCGAGATATCCTTGAGGCGGACTCGCTCGGAGAGTTAAGTTCGGAGCGAAGTTCGTCGAGTGTGGGAGGACGGCGAAATTCCGCTCGAGGAATCATAATTTCCACGAGATCGTGCGGCTCGATATGCGAATCGCAACGATACTTATCACGAATTCTCTCTCGGGGAGTGAGCAAAAAAAAAAGAAATTTCTCATTCTTCGGCATCGGCTCCTGCCATCGGTGGAAGCAGCAGCAGCAGAAACCCCGGCAACATCAGCACCGATACCAGCTCCTCTTCTTTATTTTTCCTCCTCTCTCATCTATCCAGCTCTCTCTGTCCCTCTCCCTCTCTCTTCTCCTGATCTCGTATCCTCCCGACTCCTTCCCTCGCTCGAATCTCATCCCTCTGCAGGCTCGACCAAAGAAGTTGTCTCTCGGTTCCCAAGTCGAGTTATGCCTACAAGAGAGGGAACAACTACCGCGAAATAACCGACTATCCGAGAGGGCCGACGGTAAATAACTATAATTTCTTTTGGACCTGGCCACATTCGGGGGTTGAGTAGGTTGGCCAACACACGTAGCTCGATAGGAGGACGCGAGAGGGAATTGAGCGGGCAGAAACGGCAGCAGTACGAGTATTAGCCGTGATGCGAGCAATAGCGTAGCGGCAGTAGTAGAGAAAGAATAAGAGGAGGAAGAGGAACATGAAAGAGATGATGATGACGACGAAGAAGAAGAAGAAGAAGAAGAAGAAGAAGAAGACGAAGAAGAAGGAGGAAAAGGAGAAGGAGAAGAAACACGGTTAGGTCCGCGAGGCTGACCAGAAGAAGCGGAGACGTGGAGGGGATGAAAGCGGGCCCAAGCGAGTGCAACGACCCCTTCTGTTAGGTCAGCTACCCCACGGACGAAACAACGCGAGCGAACCGGACGAACCGACGGACGGACGGACGGGTGGTCGGGCGGACATGCGGATGGACAGATGTACAGACGAATGGACAGTCGGATGGACGAACTTGGACGATCGTTCAATCTTGCGCCAAGAGTAGCTGTGAGAAGCCGAGAGTAGGTGGACGCGGCTCAAAGTAGCTGGGAAGTAGCCGGAACTGCCTGAAACTAGCTGGGACTAGTTGTTCGTAGCTTCGAGAAAATCCTGGCGGAGAAAGAACGAGCTTCGCTTGGATTCCAAAGTGGATTTCGCCGGTACAAAATGGAACGACCATGAGTGTTCTTTTATCAGATTACCGGCGATGCCGTTACGTTGAAAGTCCATTACTCGCGAAGGGAATTAACTTAACATACGAGTTTTACTTAATTAGTCTACGGTATCTTCTGCCAAAAGAAGTTTCAAACGGGCAACCCTATCGACGAATCGCCATTGAAGCAAGGCTCGCGGATCGTCTCCACAAACTTGAAAGTTCAAAAATTCTACGTGAAAATTTCGGTCGAGCTCGGTGTCGTTTGCAGCCAAAACGTAAAGACCAACTCTGGCCGACTCCGATATCGTATTTCAGCATGGAATTCCCTAACGCGTGGTTGAGAATTAAAATAGAATTTCGATATACAAGTAGAGAGAGCAGAGAACGGCGAAAAGCCGCTCTACTCGTCCGCGATTCGACGTGCTTCTACGCCCAATGCGAACCACTGCGTTGCACTGCCGTGAAATCGACAATGCGCAGAAAATTTAGAAACGATGCAGCTACCTATAGAAAATATCCCGATACAGAGACATATAAGAGAACTGGCATGCAACGAGATGTAGAGATCGATCGTGGCGCATTTTCCTGGCGGTTTGCGACCTAGTCAGTCACCACGAGTAGCTCGTGTATCGCAATATTTTCGCTCGATATATTTACTCTCGCGTTCTCTTCGGTCCTCGATCGATCTCCTTGTCGCGGGACCTGAGAGCGCAAATATTTCAGAGAGGAAAGGGAGAAAATGTCTAACTTAATTCTCAACCGTCCGGTAACTTGCAGAGGACGAATCATATAGATTTTTGGCCGACCTCGCGCAACTTTCCTCATGAATCACGGCGAGCGTTCAAACATGGGCGTGTACCTTCAAAGATGCAAAACCACGAGGCACTTTCTTTATGATAATACGCCCATAACTGTGTCACGAAATTAATATAGCAACGTTTTTCCTCTCCGAAGCAAATGCGGCTTGCCACCAGGTTGCTCCTTCGTACACCGATACTCCTCGACGGTCGATCTTTTTTTCCACCGAATCATCGCCGATATTTCTCCTTCCCAAAGAGAGATCGGCGCGTCGAGGTAGAAGAAAGCTTCGCGGCATCCTCCTCGCAAAGTATCCAACGTTTCTTCGTAATTCCTGGCACGCGATGCACACCACGTTAAATCCTTTTAACATTAGGCGGCTCGCGCGCCTCGCTCTTGAAAACAGGTGTATGGAGCGATGGTGGTAGCACTGCCAGCACTGCCAACATGACCGGTACAGCCAGCAGTGGCCGCTCGGGTGAGTTGCATCCTTCCGAAAGGAAACAAAGCATCGCGCATAGCAATGCGGGTGCCAATTTTCATAGCAATTCCTGCAAACTATCCGGATTCAGGCCTGACAAACCATCTCGCTCGTTAGGCCTGGGTTTTGGACTTGTCGACGAATTTTTGCAAAGAAACATGTGCCCTGCTTTTCCCATAACATTTAAAATCAGCAATCATCATGTTTGAGGGATTGTCGCGCGATATCGAGGAAATCTCGTGTCGTTCTATTCGCGTTAAATAGCGCAACGACGCGACTCGTGTCGATTTGCGTCGATTTGCGCCGATGCGAGCGGCGAATGCACGCCTCGATCGGTTGGCTCTCTCGCGATCTAACGTGGCGTGTAGTTGCAGAGAGAAAGACCGAGGCCGAGGAAGAAAACCGGAGGAAGGGGAAGCCGATGGCAAGGCGCCAGATAACAGAGAACTCGCCGGATGAAAAAGTTATAAATAAGCGTTGCGTTTGACGACGTGTCCGTCGGCAATGCAAATGCATTGCTATGAATCTACCGACTATGATCGTGCCCAATTAATGCGACTGCGCGATCCTTCCATCTCGACGGCTTGCGTTCTTGGCTTTCCAAAAACCAGAATTTCGATAAAATAGAGAAAAAGAAAATCTCATTGATCAGAATCATTTAGAAAGTTTCTGATCGGTACCGTCATAATCGCTTTTCCTCGTCGCTGATAGTGAATTCTCATGGATTATCATCGTAGCGTTATCAACGATCAAACAGGTCCGCAATCGTCGAGCCTGATAAAGAGATTCCTCCCTATTGGGTAAAACGTAAAGTTTTTTTGACAACGACGTATCGTTGTCCGAGCAAAGAATTCTTGCATTCCTTCGGCTGGAAATCGCATCCGGACGAAAGTGTCTTCGCGATCTAATCTCGCAGTCGGCAACCTATAGTAGCACAGTTGCAGAGCGTATAAAAGTTTTATGAGCATCGCCTATTGTTTCCGAGATGTCGGTAATGCCGTGCAAAAAGCTGACTACCCTTTGTACCGGGTCACGCGGATGAGCTAAAAATACTTGATTTCGCGAGTATCGCGATTTCCCATTGAACGTCCCTGAAGTCCCCAAAATGGTCCTCCTATTCGTGGAGCAACGAGATTGCACTTTCAGGGAGTACCGTCAAGATAATGACAAGCATGGAACCGACATTCGCCGACGAAAATAGCTCTTGGACGTTGCAACGGGAGCAGCGGTGAATTATATTTTTACCATCGTGCGCTCCAATCTAGTCATTTTCCAAAATCTCGGGAACCAATCGAGCCTCAGCCTCCAACAAAGGTATTAGAAATTTCACTCCGACGTGAACAAGACGAAGCGAAATTGGAGCAGTTATCGTTAGTTCACGAGCGGACGATTAACACGTTGAACGCCACCGATATTTCGCTAGTTTCATCATTTTTACAGAAGTGAAACATCTTCTGTTGAAACTACATCGTTACAAAGTAGATACCTTAAAGGCACAATTAATTATATAGTCGGTAGGACTTTACCCTTTTAATGCCAATATTTAAATATCGAATGCATTAGAAAATTAGAAAATATTACAATTTAAAAGTCATACGAATTTCATTGAATTTAACAGCGCCGGTCACCAGTGACCCCCATGGCATCCATTTTTGCTGATGTAAAAACAATCATTTTTGTTTATTTTACCCTATTACAATGAATAAATTGATCATCTGAAGTATTCGAAATGTAACCTGTCTCTTTTATTTTCTTTAAAAAAAAATCCATCTCCAAAGGGTTAAAGCCTAAGGCCTAAGGTCTAAGGGAATTGCAACGCGCTTCGGGGCCAGTAGCGTCATGGCGCAAAGAGATGGCACGTTGCGTCAAGTTGGAGCCAAAGTCCCAATTGGTGTGGCGAGAAAAATTGCAGGAATATTTCGAATTGAAGATGGATGTTGGAATTCGAAAAGAAAATGGGATTTGGAGTGTCGTTCCAAGTCAAATCGGAGGAGCGAGACGATCGTCGGGCAGGGGTCCAGAGGGACAAGGAGTCAGGGACCAGTGGGAGGGAAAGGATAGGAAGAACGGGAGGAACGAGAAGGAACGAGAAGGAACGAGGCGAAACGAGGAGGAACGACGGCCGCCTGGCAAGGCTCCCGAGGAGCAGAGGGAGGCAACCAATGACGGCAGCATAGGGGCAATGGAGGGCAACGCACCCAGTCAGCCTTGGCATGAATTGAGTCTAGCAATGCGAAAGTAAGGTTAGCCGGCGCATTAGCGCCGTCCAACTAGCTCTCTCTCCCTTTCGTGCCAAGTGCATCTCTCTGCTTCTCGGCCTCTCTGCTTATTTATTCCCCCATGATTTTATCTCCGATCGCACGATTTCGAAACCGTCCGGATCGGGTCCCGCGGTTCTCCGTTCTTCTCGCTTCGTCGAAAAATCAGCGAGAACAGCGCGCGCCGGCTCGCTTCGATTCGAATCTGCGAAGGGCTTTCCTCGACGGCGCGACTCTGCTTTCTTTGGAGTTGATTCAAAGCTACGAGAAGCTCGGGAGAAAAATAGAGTTATTTTCACTCTGGCACGCAACGTGACATGCTCGTAAAATACCTCGCAACTTGGCAAGTGTTTTTCAAAGAAGCATATCGATCCGAGCTGGGAAACTGCCTCTTTTCACGAACCCGTTCGCCGCGACGCTTCGAGTTGTGCCACGATGTTATCGTCGACGGAGGAACATCGTCAATGTTCCTCCGTCGACGAAGAAATCGTGCCGATGTTTCACGCCAGCCACGGAAAATCGAGCGAGGACTTTCTACCGAAGGCCGCGCACAATTCGCAGGTCCCCGTGCGAAAAGTTGCACATTTTCGACGCAACGTTGCGTGACTACCGTACGGAAGTGTACCCGGTGGCGGAAATAATTGGTCCTATTTATCGTACAGTTACTCGGCTATAGGGCCTCGCTATCGAAAAACCATCTCTCCAGCCAATTTTCGTAAATTACCAGCTCGCCGTGTAACCGCGAGCGCAAAGGGCCAAAGCTGGCAAAAGGTAGCGAGGGAGCGAGGGGGTGCAATTTTTCGCCCATTTTTCTACGACGAACCCAGCCCCTAGAAATTCACAGAGGAATTCCGCTCTAATAGCGATACAGCGAAAGGAATTGACCGTTTAAATCTCCCGGAGCGTAGAGGTCGAGATTTGCCGCACGCCAGGCCATGGACCGTGCGAAGCTGCGCGCAGCCGAGCTCGTGCAACGTGCAGCGTGCAGCCTGCAGCGTTCGGCGTGCACAACGTGGAGCCTGCAACCGATGCAGGCATCGCGATCGCGTCGGAAAAAGAGTCGTCGGGAAGGAGGAGGCCGACGAGAGAGGGACCGAGGGAAAACGAGAGACGGAGAGACATCGTGGCAGAGGCAGCAAACGTCAGCCTCGGGAGAGCCGAGGCGACCAAGATGGGACGAGGAGAGCGCGAGAGAGGGCGACGGAGGAAAAGAGTGAACCGCGACGAACCGATAGGGTCCGAGGGAGGAGAGAAGCGGGCAAAAGGGTGAGGAGGAAAGCGCGAGGTAAATGAGCGCAGCACGGAGAGAAAGAGAGAAACCAAGTGCAACGTCCGGTGGTGGGGCGCCGTTCTAGCGGAGTGGGGGTGGCGCGCTGCTTTTGAAAAAACCGCAAAGCTTTAAGAAGGCGCGCGGCACCCCCTCCACCGAGTACTACGCGGGCAACTAGCGGGCAACTAGCGGCTGACATAGACAAGCCTCGAGACTTGCTATTGCTGGGAGACTTGCCAATAGTCCGACCAGCGAGACCAGGAAAAGCGGAGATGTCGGGCCGCGGAAAATTCCCGAATAGTCGGCGGGTGAGAGTGTTTCGAGGGATCGTTCGATTCGAACGGAGAGCGAACCCACCACCGGCCGACATTCACGTTCCGTTTCTACTTTGCCGTCGGAAAATCCTAGTGGAGACTGTCGTTGGATATACGCCTCAGTGTGCGAGTGTCGTACGGCCCTTCGATTACGTCGCCTCCGCGGAGGACCGTTTTTCGTCGTTTTTCCCTTCACGTTTTCGTCAACGATGCGTCTACGGTCGTCGAAGAGAAGCTCGTTCCGTTTGAGATACACGAAGGGATCTCCTGGAGGTATTCGTTACGCGGAAAAATACGTCACGACGAGGGAGTTTCCCGGTTAGGAAGGTCGCAAAGAGGCCAACGAAGCTGGCATTTTGACGAGGACGAAGCGGGCAAAGCGGTGTTCCGTCCGCAATCCTTTCGCCATTTTCGAAAGATTGGATGTCATGGGAAAATTACCACCACCTTTGAAATGGCACACGCAATCGTTGACGGCTCGAAGACTGAAAAATCTTTCGGCTACCAGACACTTCTTCCAAGGAGGAAATTGAATTTTCCGTATCTTCGTGATTCTCGACGATCTTGGATCGGTACGGCGAAATTGGTTGCGCTCTTGAGGGGAAGAGGACTTTTCGGCCATGCGGCGGGTCTTCCCGAAGATCTTGGGTCCTCGATAATCCACAGCGACGGCGACTTCGGACGTTTGAATATTTTTGACGGTGAAAATGTTTTCGACCATTTCGCGAGTGCAATTTATCGTACCTTTCTCGTTCTCGATACCTCTCTCATTGACGACGAGAAAATTCGTGAATATCGGTAGTCGAAGCGGAAAGATTTACGACTTGGTTGTACACGCACGGCAGCCGTTTAACAGTGTAAGCAGTCTTGCATGATTTATCGCAATAGCTCCTTCGCTCCTGCATTACAATTTTAGGGGTTGAAAAGGGCGTGCGCGTTCGATTGACGGGCAATTTATTACGCGGGCCAACTTCCCGCTTACAATGGGCTTCTCGCGAACAAAGTGCCGGAGCCTCTGTCGGAGAATCTCATCGGAGGACCGAAGCAAATTCGCAAATTTTTTCCCCGCCAACAAAGGAAGAAAAAGTCTGCCAATTCTCGCCGCGTACCTTTCCGCGAGTCCACCAAATTCCCATGATTTTCGCCCGGTTTTCATTCGAAGGCATTCGCGTATCTCGAGAGGTCGTTCCTCCTGATGCAGCCTTAAAAACCTCGTTGCTTCCTCGGTGCTCGCGCGTTTCGTCACGCTCGATATTTGCAGAGGCCGCTGATTGCCGGTGAAAAAATTTCACGCCACTAACGATACTTCCTGCGCTCGGCCGTTTTCGCGATATCTCCTTTTTTTCCTCTCTTCGACTTCGTCATCGAGCAAACTCCAAAGTCGGATAGTTTCCTTCCTCGTTGACGAACGGTGTAATTGCAAATTGAGACGATCGCGAGAGGACCCGGTGCAACTATGAAAGGCCGACGTCCGTGTCGATGCGTCGACACGCTCGCCAAGCACGTGGAGCACGTGGAGCACGAAAATTGGATCGTCGGATACGCATGTGCCCATTGTCGACATAACCCGCGCGTGTCGCCGTCGCCTATGTCTCGCACCTATGTTCCGCCTACGTATATTCGGCCCGATTGGTTAAAGAACCGCGCGCATTTTTAAACTCTTCCTTCGTCCTCTCCTCCTTCGATACTTTCTTCGATTACTTCCTTCGATACGATCGGACGAAGCAGCGTTTTCGATTCGGTGCATGTACCAACGCACGCGAGTTCCCTTAGAGAAAACTGAAAACGGTGGAATGGTATTGCGACGAACGAGTCAAAGGGTTTCGAGATTCCTTCTGGAGGACCTGCGCATTATTCCGAGCAGATATCTCTATCCTCCGAGAGGATCGTGTCCTCGCGTCATCCATGAGATTAAAGGATCCCCGGAATCTAGAGGAGCTCAAACGCTCGGAAACTCCGTCTCCGCGGACGCGGTTTCGAGAGATTTAATCTTTTATCTACGGCACGTTTGAAAATCTCGCTATTCCCGGCAATCGACTCAGTCTTCCTCTCGCGCCGAAATCGAACGGGAATCTTCTTTCGTTGGGAGTATATGCATTATGCATGTTTACTCGGGCAGGACTTATTGCGAGGAGGAAATTTTGTTATAGTATCGGCGTTGGTTCGAGCTCGCATATAGGAGAGCGAAATACCAAGGTGGAAAGTAATAGGAGGGCTAATAACGATAAAGTGAAAAGCTCAGACGCTCGGGAAGCGAAAGGGGTGAAAAGGGTCGGTGAAGATAGGAAAGGGTCCAGGCTGGATACATAGAGGAACATCGTGGCAGGGTATGTACACACAGGGGCTCTCGAATGCCTCGGGAATCCACTATATTATCCTTTATCGGCTGAAATATGGACAGAGGTAAGGTACTCCTGGAAAATGGAGCATTTAGGGGTAAGAGACCTAACGGCCGTTGCCGCGATATCACCGACGAAACTCTATCTCCTTCGTCGATCAAGGAAACATCCTTCGTCGCTTAACGTCCCCGTGATCCATCTGGAATCTTCCTTTGCGTTTTCTCGCTTCGCTCGTGGCAGGACTATTTTCGCAGAAATTCGAAAACGGATATGCCTCGTCGAATAAAGCCTATTCTCGCGAGATCGAGCTACCGGAGGAGTACTTAATCGCCGCTATAAATCATCCAGGAGGCTCTCGAGAGTGCGTTCAAACGGATGCATTGTTCCAGAGCCGGTGTAATCTATATCTCCTCGATCTACCGTAAACCCGCGAGGTTTCCTCACTCTTCGCTTTAATGCGAGCATGCATTTACGGTTACGAGCCCTTAAAACGATCTTCCGAGATCCCTTTCACCGGCGCGATGCCTTTAGGGGGAGCTAAATGTGCTTACCGCGTGATACTCGCCGTTCCGAAACGCGCCACCGGATTTTTCGTCGTTCGCAGAGAGACTCGGGAATCGATCTCGACGATGTCGCGACAGATTTCGGGGGCTTTTAAACCCCAACAAGCTACAACGATCCGTGAAACTCGTAAAAATGGACGGTCGGGAGGAGGATCGCGTAACACGTATCACCACGAGGGGAGGGTGCTCGAATTTCCAGCATGCAAATCACGACCGAGACAACTATCTACGTGCCGTACGTGGAAATCCAGGATAGTTGCCCAACTCCCGACCCTGATGATGCACGCACGGCGCGCCGTTGAAATTTCTCTCTTGCACCCGGCAAATTCGGTCCCCCTTCCTCCTCGTACCGACTACCGCGTCGATAACGATTCGTATGTGTATGCGCATGTGTATATGTCTGTGTATGTGCACGTCTATATGTCTGTCTATTTGTACATGTGGGTGGTTGCTCGGGGCCCCGGGTGCGCAATGCCCGTACCTGCCGCAGCAAGCTGCGACAGGCCCCCTGAGGGACGTACGATGGATCCGATGTGTCGTATCACTCTTACGGTCCCATCTTGCCCCATCTCTCTTCTTTTGGATAGGACGAGAATTATAAATTCTAGTACTGCTTGAAACGAATAAAAATCGTGCTTCTTTCGTAGCCATGCACGACTGGCCCAATCGCCAATGTAGCATCCGCTCGAAGCACGGTCGCTTCCGCGTTTACCGAGCACTCGGGACCGTTGAAATTGCCGAGCGAATCGGCAGGATCGCAGGATAATCGTCGAGGTTACGTCTCGTCGAAGATCGAAGCGAAGACCACGGCAGATCGGGGGAATTAATGCCGCGGCGAGGCGTAAGTCCGATTTACGTAATTCGATGCCATGCATACCGTGCTGTATCTGTTGCACGCCATCTATTCTAACGTCGGTCTCGAGTTTGCGTCGCAAAAAAGGGCCCGGTCTGCGGTGGATAATGAGAGTACAAAGTAGCTGCTTAGTAACTCGAGCATTTCGGGGCGGCTGCACGGCGAAGGAGGTAAGAGGACCGAGTCACCATCTGCCGTGCATTGTCCCTAATCCTATGGACAATCGTGCACCCTGCGCGTACTTTGTACAAACCCAGCTATTTTCGAGTGGCCATCGTTGCGGATTTGCGGTTGTATCCATCGCGCCGTCACGCTCTCGTTCGCCACGACTCGTTGCGAGGACGTTCGTTGAAACGACACTCCAAATCCTCCTTGTCTGCTGCTCGTTGTTCCCGCAGCTCCGTAGAAATCGTCGGTTTTTTAATTGCTGAACATTTCTCTTCTCCCCGTCCACGAGGGATATGCACTTCAGCTCATTAATTGGTAGTCCTAGTCGTAACTTTGTATCGCATTCGAAAGAATGTTTCGATCGAAAGCTCGAGAGCTTCGACGGACGAACGGCTCCTATGCAGCGGATGCCCCGGGGGCTTCGGTTGGCCGAGCAAACGGTGGCAAAAGGGGCGGACAAAGTACTTCGCTACCGTCCAACTTTTCTGCTCCGTCGTCGTTCAGGGACTCGTACAAGCAGAGATCACTGTCCTTTCGTTCGACCTTCGAGGGGGGAGGTTCGGTCATCGCGTCAAAAACAGCAGGGGCATCCAGTTTCGTAATCGCTCTCACAATCAGCGAACTTTCGGTAGCCTGGTTACTGGTGCATCGATCTCGAGTAAACTTCTCCTCGTTTCCGCTAACGTGCTCATTCGCACGATCTACAGTCCGTGCACTGCAATCGCAGAAATCAGTTTGCATCGAGTAGCCCTTATCGAACGGTATACCGTAACGGCGAGCGCGGCAAAAACGACCACAAAAATAAACATTTCCCCGACGACCAATCGGCGTTCGTGCTTTCGAAAAGTGGCCTCAAAGTGGCCCACTCTCGTGGCATATTTCGCGCCCGCTACGTCCATTTATCCCTCGTGCTCGAAAAATAATTTTATTTCCGTCAAAAACCCTCCCTCGTCATTTAAACGAGACGCCTCTTAGCCGGCAACTCTCCCTCTTTTTCTTTGCTAGCCCGCGGCAACGTTCCCGTTGTTCGTTAAGAGCAAAAGCACGAGAGAGAGAGAACGATAGATACCGAAGAAAAAGAGGAAAAATTGCCGACAGAAGGGTTGAGCCACACGCGTTTCAGGGGGTGGTTTGCATTTTCCGCGATCACGATCGTGCTTTCGCGACATCGATCTTCATCGGTGCGCAGGAACGGGAAAGTTGCAGATGAAAAAACCGTGAGGGCGAGGGGAAAACGAGGAGGATTGAGGAGGAATGAGGAGGAATGAGGAGAAACGGGGAAGAAAGCGGTGGACGCGAGCATCTAAGCGCGCTGACCGCTGTCGAGCACGCGTGAAATTAAAATCAGGTCACTGCCGTTGCCGGCCATCGAAAGAGAAGCGCTCTCGGTATTTCCAGGCCGTCTCGTGCATACGTGTCTCTACGTACCTCTATGCACCTCTGCCCACCTCCTCGCGTTTACGTGTGTTTGCACTTACGCCAACGACGGGAATGGTGCAGCGTGCAACGACCAGAGCCGCTCGATAAAATTAATGGATGTCTCTGCAGTACAGGGACGAACGTTTTCCCGTGGCGGTCCGCCGATGCGTAACGTAATCCGCGATAGATCCTCTCGAAAATTTTCTAAAGGCAGATTTACGAGGAGCTTAACGTCGTCTCTCCACGAAATTCCGCCACTGCGGGCCACTGTTTCCACGAGGAAAGCGCGCATCGAGTCGAATTCCTTTGATCCTCCTCAAAGGGAGCTTCATTTTCGCGAGTGAAACTCGAGCAGCCCTGCGGGGGCATCATTTTTATTGGGCCCGTATATTCGAGAGCGTCTCCTTGCAATCTCTCCTGGAAATCCTCGCCTTTACACTCGCTCGCCGTCTTTCTCTCTTGCAGCTTCTGAAATTGCTGCCGGAAAAGATCAGCCGACGGTTTAAAAAGGCGGAAAGACTCGTTCTAGGGAATCCGTGGTTTCTCGCGAGAGGCAAGTGTCGTCGTAAAGGGCGAGAGAAGCTCGTAAAATGAAACCGCGCCGGCTGTTCCCCGACACCAGGCCTCGTCCACCTACCCGTCTGCTTTGACCTACATCGTTCGGCCCCGAGTCGATGCATCGTTAGGGTCGTGTTCGCGATGCAGGCCAAAGGTCGTTTGTGGCGTGAACCATCGTGAGCCACGGCGAAACAACGCGTTTGCCGTTAAAAAATCTCGATAAACCGCGACGATACGCTCGTACCTACGAATCTCTCCCTCCCAGTCCTCCCTATCGGGACGATAGCCCCTTCGTTTTGCATATTCGACGCATGAACAATGCAAACGTGTCCCATTTGCAGCGAACGCATCCGCGCCAGGTGTAGTCGATAGACGCTGATGCCAAAGTTCGTTGCTCCTCGATCCTTTCTCCCGCTGTGAGCGCACCTTTATCACCGGCATCGACGTCGCCTCTGCCTTTTTCTTTCCTTCTTTTACGATGCTCGAAAATCAACGTCGCGGAAACGGCGACGTCAAGTAGTTCGTTTGCAATTTCACCGGGTAACTTTCCTCCGAGAAGAATCATCGGACGGGAAACTAGCCCATCTTCCGTTTAGTTTCTACGTCTCGGACGAGAAGCGAAAAATCGGCGCCTGCGGGACCGAGACCGATCGTACGAGGAGGCCAACGGCACAAGCCGAAATCGGGGGCAGATTCTCGAGCCCCTGGTATAATAACTTAACACTAGAACTACCAAACCAGTCAAAATGACTGATCGATCATTTTTTTCGTCTCTCGATTCTTCTTTTGTCAACGTACCTGTTTAATATATTGGACTGCAATAGATTTAACTTTGGTAGTTTTAGTGTTAAGATCTGGTCTTTGCGAAGGATTTCCAGCGGCTACAAGGATTCTGCAGCACGCGAGTGTTTTCCCAGAGATATCAAGCCACCGGGCAAATCGTGGATAATTTCGTGCTGGTACCAACTTCATGCATAATCACCGTCTTCCCCCTTCCTATTATTTCTCCAATATTTGCACGACCTGAGCAGGACCGACGAACCCGCTGCGCGTATTTTTACGACCCAGAGATTTTTAATATCGCAGAACGGAAAAAATCACTTGCAGAACAAGAGTCAAGGTGAAAGAGTAAAAAACGAATCGACGCACGATCCCCCGATAATTACGACGAAGCGAAGCTTCAGAATTTTTAGGGCGCAAATTGCGCGACGTGGGGGCCGATTTTGCGAGAGGGTCGAAGCACGGCAACGGGACGGCAGGGATGCAAATAGAAAATCCCTGGGTGTTGTTAATGCCGAATAATGGAAAAACAGTGTAGCTCGGGCCGTTTCGGCGTGTCCCGCCGCTTCTGGAGTCCGTTGAACCGACGAATCGGGCCAACTTTCGTTATCTTTCTTCCACCCCTTTGCTCCACGGGACACCGTCCTCCATGCCATCGTCCCCTTCTCGCCCTCGTTGCTCCTGGTGTGCGGTATTTGGAAAACTGCCGTACAAACTTGCCACTTCCGCGACAACAAGGTACCACGCGAAAATAATCCCCGGGGCAACCGAAGGGAAGAGCGACGAGATGAGAAAGGATTTTGATTCGCGAAATCCGAGCGACTCGAGGATTATCGCAACGCGACTGTGATTTCCCGCAGTCGACCGAAGGAGATGCAACTACGAACGTGTAAGAGGATTTGTCCTTGCCATCCTTCGTCCCTCTTCGATGCCCTGTCTGATCTCCTATCTCAAGAAAAATCGGAATTAATCGTAAACGTATAGACGGCAGTCGCGTATGGTCCTTGCGTTTCTTCGAAACAACGGAACACGCACGATCGGATACGATTCTCGTTCTGTCGTGTCTCGCTTAGGTAGCTCCTTTTTGCAGACCAACTTGTTTTTCTTTGAGACGAATACGAGAAAAAGCTGAATATAACGAGGGAAAGCGAGCAGCGGGTCCGGAGCAACTGGGGCGCGAGAATTTCATTTTTCACGCTCGAAAAGCTACGTCCATTTTGGAGCAGGTGAGCGATTTATTCATTCAACGGGGCTGCTCGAAATTAGTATCGCGCGCTACCGAATTATCGGTGGAACGATCGATTTCCGAACTACCACGGAAATTCCCCGTGAACGTCGTGCTTGCTGACCTAAACCCTGACGGGCTATTCCACGGTGTTCTCCTCGTCGATCCCTCCTGGCCGACGTTGAGCCATTGTACCTTCGGAATGCTCGATCGCCGTCACCTCCGGTTTCGAGGGTGGAAATTTAAAGAAAAATTTACTCACATCCTGGACGGAGAGGATTCTCGTGGCAGGCTGAATGCTCGCGCTCCCGGAATGAGGACGATGATGCAAAGATTCAGCGGTATTGTCTCGGGAACACACGCTTCTGTACCACGGCAATCCGCTCGAGCTGTCTTGCCTGCTTCGATATTTTCTCCATACGTGTCTGTAACGCACGACCAAACGATTTCTGCCCTATTGAAACAGCAACTTTTTCTCCGTTAATCATAGAGTTTTTTAATTAGCGGCCAAATTCAGCGCGACGAAATTTACGCAACGAAACGAAGCGGCAATTATGGTATATCCGGCGAGAATCTCGAAACCGTCGGAACACGAGCCTTCTACCGGTATATTTATAATTCCGTCCTAAGTCGCGCGCTTATGCGAGCACGGAAGATAACGCCGATTTGCAAACGGCCGAATAACCAGCAAATAAATTGTTCCTGTCCTACCGAATGGCCGGACGTAATCCTCTCTCGCTTTCCTGCACTTTCGGCAATATCGCCGGATTACGGCGCCGCTCGGCCGCCATGGCGACGATATCGCAGAAAATTTCCCAACTACCGTGACTTTCGACGGTCACCGGAACTCGCCGATTTCTATTGCAAGGACAAAGTGCGCCCGCCAACGAGCCTTAATCGAATTAATTTGATGGATTTAAGGATTAAGAGCTTGGTCGACCGAAACGCGGAAGAATCCTCGCTGAAAAGTTAACTACCTCCCGTTCGAGCTTTCCTCCGAGAAAAGAGGCGCAATTGAACCGTGTTAACACGTTGACTGCCATGGGGGTCACCGGTGACCGGCGCTACTGAATCCAATGAAGTTTCATATGACTTTTAAATTGCAATATTTACGAATTTTCTAATATATTCAATATTTAAATATTGCCTTTAAAAAGATAAAGTTGTGAATGTATATTCATCTGTGTCTTTGAAGTTTAAGCTTTATAGAGATGCAATTTTAATAGAAGTAATTTCAGTTCAGTAGAAAAGGCGAACCTATCGAAATACCGGTGGCGTTCAACGTGTTAAACGAACTGCACGACAGAGATCCGTGATCCGACGACCGGGCTCGATGTTCCGACAAGGGATACCGATCCCTTCGTTCATCCCGAGTTCCGTTTGCCGTTAACGTCACCCGGAAGGAAACTTGGACGGACGCGAACGAGTATTTCACGAATTTCCAAGTCGATGCGGAGCGTCATGGGTTAGAGATTACGAGTAAGCCGTGAATACAGACGATTAATCTGGGAATTAACGTAGGCCATTGCTACGCGACCTTAGCCGCAACGACAACGACAAGAATCGAGTCGTACGGACAGTGTGCAGCCATGGTTTAGCCTTTAATTGCACCATTAATCAACGTCGAACCTTTCGCTTTCGCAAAGAAGCCCTGGCTGCGTGGTTTCTTCTCATTGTCAGATGTAACGCCGCAGCCGCGAGTACCGTTAACGTATTCGCTCGCTTAACGGCTCTTTCGAGCCGTTCGTCTTTGTTCGGTTAGATGCGATTTACCTTCCCGTCCTTTTCATCCAAATGCGCGGCCAGCGAGGCACCGTGAAGCAGATTCAAGTTTAGAAATTAGCACGCGACCGTCCACTCCGTTTCGCGTATGGAAATTCACATAGAAACGATCGATGGCAATTGCATTTCGGTGTTATCGAGAGCGAAAGGATCGTCGAGTGTATGTATTATATTATGCAAACCGTCGTCGATGCTGTGTACTCCAACGACGATAAAGCGAAGGGAAACAAATTTTAGGAGTGGTCCTGGGAAGAAAGGGAACGTGCGGATGGAAGTGTCGGGGCAATAGGTTCAAATTTGAGGCAGTTTGCGATGCGTAGATCGGTACGGTGGATGTAAACTGTATTCGTCTTACCTCACACCGAAAGCTATTCCCAGGGCGACGATCAACGGCAGCAGCGTCGAGATACACGCCAGGAAAACAGTCTGAATATCCGAGAAGCCGGCGAGTATACCTGAAAAATGTACACGTACGAGTACTCTACCTGCCATTTTATTGCAAACTTCATTCTCCTATTCCATTCAAACGGCAATGTCGTCTTCTTTTTATTAAATCGATATAACATCGAATTTCAACCCCCTGTCCTACGGTCTGTTTTGCAACTGTCTCCGCGATACTTCAGAATTTAATTGCTAAAATAAAAATTGATCGGTGATTCTTGATATATCGTACAATTTAACGCAATATTAATATTACAGGGATAATATTATCGCGTCGCGTCTCATTAAAATTTTTAATTTGATATGTTTTGTAAAATTTGAAGATTTCCTATCCCATTTACCTCATCACGAGTGTCACTCGTTATTGTAGGGCAAGGGGTTAAACCATCGTGAATCGAACATCGCATTTCTCTCGTATATCGAAATCTTGGAATCGACTTCGACTCACCGACATGCCTCGTTGTCGTTCGTCCTCGTCACGCGGTATTCCGCGTCATTGCAATTGCGATTATTTAAACGCGACTGTAAAATGACGGATTATCCGAGAGAGCGACATTACGTAAACGCATCCCCGTCCAATTAACCTGACACAATCGCGTTTCACGACGAAGACCTCGAGAATGAGGGGAATCTTTCGGGCTATATTTCAGGTTATATCCTCTCGGCGATGTGTCTGATCGTGACAAGAAGCCCAAGCATCTCCGATGTTTCAACTGCTCTGACAAAAGGGCCTCACGCGAGAAGGTCAAAGTTTCAGCGAAAAATGAAGCAAGCAGGCCCCTCGAGAAGCTACCATGGAAGACTTCACGAGGGAGGAAAGCGGCCGAGCAGTTATTTCCGAAAGCTAGTATCACTTTATAGAAAGTCAGCCTGTCTCTGGAAGAAAGACGGGCCGCATTATCTCGACAGGGAGGAGAGACGAGCGGCGTACAGGGCGATTCGCGAAGCCATGGCTTTACCCGGGGTCACTCTTGTCGAGATCGTCCTGAAAATTCGCGAAATGCGACGACTCTACGTCCGCGAGCTCAAGAGGATACTCGAGGCTGAGACGAACGGCTATTGCTACCGACCGGTGCTTTCCTGGTTCTACGATTTGCATCGATTTCTCTATCCTTACTTGGACTACGACGAGACTACGGAATTGCATGTACGTATCGGTCGATGCCGTAGAATCGTTTGGCCAGAATCTCGATAGGATATCCCGCGAGACGTAGCTGGAGGACGGGGGTTCGAGGGAATTTTCAAAGATGAACTCAACGAACGCACGGCCACTCGAAACGGCTAGACTCTCGGGATGGCTGCTCGCTTTGGCGAGGAGCCCGACACAATAAATATTACCCCCGACCCTACCAACCTACTATGAGATGTCGCTCGTAAATACTCGAAAATAGACACTTTCCTGACTTTCCTGCCGTGCAACTTTCCCATTATCCTCCCGATTCGTAAAACTTTACGATTCGTAGTTTAAGCTCGACCACCCCCGTTCCGCAGAACCTCGGGAAAACGATCGACGAGTTCGACGAGCTCGAACGTCGAGGAGACGTTCAAACCTCACGGACGGATTGCTCGTCGACGTACGTCGAAGAATCTTCTTCTTGCAATCGCTGCCGGACGAGCAGCGGTTCGAGTTTTTGCTCGATCGGAACCCAAGAGAAGTCGAATCGTTTCGAAGGTATCATGGACGCTGGAGGTTCGAAAAATCAACCGGTAATTACCTGCTCCGTGGCGGTAATGTAATTCGGAAAAACGTTACACCCATCGGCCGTCGAAACGATCCTTCTAACTCTTTTTGACGGTGCAAGACGTCAAACGATCCCGCCTCTTCGACCGAGAACTATCTCAACACCGAACTCGATCGATTCGAAGTGTTTTCAAAGGCCATTGCGCGATGCTTGAGGAAAATGGAGAAAACTTGTGCGCTGCAGGCGCAAGCAGAAATTCAGAGGATCCTGATGGACCTCTCGGTTGAATCGAACGTAAGTGCGATAAACTCGCTTTGAAAAAAGTTTCGACACTCGCCTGTTACTGTTTTTCAGACACGGAAGAACGGAACGGTTCGTTTCGAGAGAACTTCGA
The DNA here is from genome assembly GCA_963989415.1 of Cerceris ruficornis. Lineage (NCBI taxonomy): Eukaryota > Metazoa > Arthropoda > Insecta > Hymenoptera > Crabronidae > Cerceris > Cerceris ruficornis. The sequence continues at coordinate 15,503,726 of OZ022527.1, read as the reverse complement.
CGAGCGCCTCGACGTCTCAAAGAAAACGAAATGCCTGAACAGTCGTTCCAAAGGCTCCTCAATTTCTTGTATTTCCAGCTCGACAATAATACCTGATGGAATTTTTCTATAAAATGGCTTTATGCATTTAAATTATAATAATTTTAAGCTGTTTTAAGTAGAAGTGAAAAATAAGAATATAAAATAACGAATGATCTGCTCTCCGCCCTCATACAGCCGTCGAACGTTGCATCGTTGCACTTCAACAATATCGAATAAAATGTAACGATTCTTTCAAAAGAGTGCGTTCACCGATAAAAAAAAGCATCCGACAAGAAGGAGCTCAGATCGGCGACCGAATTTGCTCGTACGTCATGGCGCAGAGCGTGGATAGTATCGATCCAAGTTTGGTAGACCGCAGAATTGCGATTAGTATTCCGACGGTATCGCAGTCGAGCGGTCAGACAAGGCCGAAGATGAGAAGATTTGCTCGAGCAGAACGAAGGATGCGTGGTGAACGAGGGGTGTTCCGCTACCGGATTATCTTTTCGTCCAAACTCACAATCAGCCGGCACTACCTACACAACTTTCTATTAATTCGCAGCTTAAACGGAACAGTGAAACATAGAAGTTCTGCGGCGATAGCTAGGAGCGCAAATCGAGACTACTCGAAACGTATGAACTTTGAAACGTTGGAAAGAAAAAGTCGAAGCCCGGAAGCTTCGCGCAGTGGAAACGATCGGTTTCGAGCAGAGATTCGGTTTCGACGCATGAGGGAGAGGGATGTCCCTATCCGTCGGACGAATCAGAGAAAATTACGCCTCGAGTGCCTTGTTTCTGGTCCCTCACTATAGCAAGAAAAAAATTAATTTTGAAACAAGCGCCATCGCGCCGATTGGCTCTATTCGCCCTCAATTAAGGCAAGCGCTGTTCTGGATTTTTCGCCAATGATTTTTCAACGACATCTGGGACTCAAAGGGTTAAGCGTAGCGGTAGGTGTTATTACTTACTGTGATCGAGCTCGTCGTGCTCGACGAGATAACCGGTCGCGTTGTAGATGTGATGGTCGGGCTTAGCCGTGCTCGTGACCGCAGCTCCCGCCGTAACTGTCGTGGACGGATTAGTCGGAATTGCTGTCCCGGCGCTAATCGCGGCTGCTACCGCGGTAGGCGCCAACGAGGAGGACGATATCGTCGATGCGAAATTCATCGTGCCGCTCGAATTCTCCAGCTTCGTCGCGTTCAGTTCGCTCGTCATCGTTCCGGTGCTATCTCTGCTCTCGTTTCGTTCGTCAGCGGGAAAACATGAGCGATCCTCCGTAGCGTTTCCAGGCTTAAACCTTATCTCGGACGGCAGCAGTTTCGGTTCATCGATCTATCTCCACGAGCTCCCTTCCCGGATAATCGACTCAACCTCGTCTTTCCAATTAACGTACAATTTGAATTTAAGCGACACCATTCGGATTCGTGCCACCGACGATGCTTTCCTTCCACCCAACGATAACGATCCCGCTAACGATGCCCGGAGATTCTCCGTCGTTTTGCCCGCGAACGAAGCTGATTCTCTCCGCACTTTGCATCTCTTCTCCAAATTGAAACACCGCGACCTTAATGCGCCGATTGTCCAGGAAACTCGCAACTCGGAAAATGCCTGCCCAGGTTGCTTCTCCCCTTCCAGCCTCCTTCAAGACCCTCTTCTACGGTCCACTAATTAATTTCACTAGCATCGTTTAAGGTACGGTCGCTGAGATATTTATCTGGACCACGAGACCGTCTTGAGAGGCGGAAGTCGGTCGATTCTCATCGAAGCGCCGCACAATTCGTACAATTATATAATAATTCCTTGTCGACCGACGATTCTCCTTTCTCCCCGCCGAAACAACCAAGAGATTCTTTCTTAGAGGATGAAATTATTTTTTGTTCCTATTTTGCGCTATTCTTCTCCGATCGAAGCACCGCGAGGCGACGAGGCGCGACGCGACGCGCGAAGTTTCAATTCCTCCGTCGTACAAGACGATCCTCCCGCTCTACATTAACGTCCAAACGAACGGTGCTCATCCTCCCTGTCTTCCTCTCGGCAGATTCGCTTCTGTAACAGAAAAACGTTCGTAACGCATCAGTGTATTATCCGTGCAAGGCTTCTCCCTCGAAAGAAATTTATCAACCGTTTGCGAAATGACTTTCCTTCGAAAGGGTGTACGCGAGACATCTCGAAACGTTTCTCGCTGCGTGGTCCCTCGTAACGTTTTCTCAAACGACGCGTTAATCCGTCGTACAAAGCAGTCGAGACTCTACCACTGCGAAGAGATTTCCTCCCTCTACGAAATCATCGAAAAAGACGATCGGCGGATTGCTCGAAGCACCCCCATCCTGCCCGTTGGTCCTTCGGCAACTTCACCCCATCTCCGGGTCGAATCGATCCCACTTCTTTTTCTCCTCGCGCGATCCCTATCCTTTTTTCATCACCGGCCAAGCCGACGGCTCGTCTCACCTTTTCACCGAGCACCCTTAACCTTTCGTATCCCTTTGCCCTCTGCGATCTTTCCATTTGCACGATCCGAGGACGACGCGTAGGAAGCGACGAAGGTACGAGGCGAGTCACCGTGTATCAGGACAAACGTCGAATGTCACGGATTTTCCGGTTTACACGGACAGTCCGATATCCTCGACATTGCGACAGTGATTAGCAATGGATCGGGTCAGCCTCGAATTTCCAAGGTATCTACAGGTAGCCAATTTCAGGCTAGAGTGGTCCCCGACCGCGTTATTGCTCCGCTACGTAAATGTGAACGATAATTAAACTTGCTCGATAGTTAACGCACGGCTGTTCGCCTAACAGTTTTCCGACTACCGAGATAACCGTTCGTAAGCAGCTGTTTGCAAAGTGTTTCCGCGCATTACCATCTTTGCTGCCGCTCGTTGCAACGCAAAATCGTTAATTATTTCGCGTACGTAGATAATATGTACGAACAAATAGGCAAAGTGAAAAAAGAGATGCGGCAATATTCAATCGATATCCGCGAGAGGAATCCTCTTTGCGATCGCGGTGAATTTTCGCGATGCAGCGAGCCTGAGAATAGGCAGGTGCGTCGTCCGACGCGACGTCGAGATTTTAATGGAAATTTACAAGCGGAACTGGATGTTCTTGGAACGTCTGTCAAAATCTGCCATAGCTTGCACATCCTCGTGAGAATATCGGCTTAGTTTGCAGCATCGAGTGCGCGAGGAACGTCACGTCGTGGGATTGCGAGAGAAAATTCTCAACGGTGCGCCGCGACGGAGAGAACGGTGGGTTAGAGCCATCCCTTTCTGCTTCCATCTTCCTTATCCTTTTAATAACCCTTAAATAATCAAACTCCCGAGATCAGAGAGCCTTCGTTTGCATAATCGAACCCAACTCACCCAACGACTTACTAACTCCTCCAGCGATTAAATGCAATTGCAGCATCTGGTGCGTTAATAAGAAACTTTCTCGCCATTAGGTAATTCCGTTACGTTCGTTAAGGCGCCACCGCGACGGTAGACTTTTGCGAGACTTCGGCAATATCGTTGCCAGGGGGAAAAAAGTGCCGTTTCAACGATGGAAGGTTGAAAATTTATATATATCGAGAATACATAAAAAACAGAAGTCGTTAGTTTGTTAGTTAATATGTCCGATAGTGCGGCGCAACCAATGGACGTTAAAGGTGTATCGCTGGAATGAAATCGATTTTTGCGCACGCACCTCGACATGAAAAACGCTGCAAATATTTTCCACTTTGACCGGTGCATCGAAAGCGGCACAAAGCGCGCTTTACAATTATTTCTCACATAAGCCGACCACAATGACCCCGTTTTCAAGCGCGATCGCGGGACACTGACCTCAGCTAGCCTTAATTAACTTTTACCTCGGCTCTACCGCGATAATGCTCCCATTATTCGATCGCCCGGAGGAAATTGACGAGGCAGCGCGATGCTTTACGTAAACGGATTCGACGGAATATTCTCAAGAACGTCTCGTCGATTCCCGGAAACGAGCAAGGAACAGGTAGATCGCAGATGGCAACGTTTAACGAACGGCTCGACCTCCATGGTATCGCTATAAATATTACATTCATTTCGACGGGCAATCAAAGGATTAATCTGATTAATTAATCGCTCGGATTGCCGATTAGTTTTGCGCGGGCAAATTCAACGGACGAGTTTTGCAAATATTGCCGGGACGAATGCTACCAGCACCGTGCCAATTCGTTACGGCCATTTGTTCGTGCAATTAGTGCGTAAAATAATACGCGCACGTTTCAGCCGCCTCGCCGATTCCAAGTCGAATTCTGCCGGCTAAACTTGATACCTCGTGTCAGGTAGAATATTCAAGTGGAGAGCTACAGTGGCTGTAGCGGCTATAGTGGATATACAGCTCCCAAAGGCAAGAGAAGTCCTCTAGCCTCTGCTTTGTTCTGATTCGCCTAATGGATAGAGAGATCCCTCGTTCCGACGTCATTTTCGATTCTAACGCGTGATTGGACTAAAGAGCCGCACATTCGTTGCGTCGTCATGGAAACGACGAAATAAGTGTTTCGTTTTCGATTGTCATTGGTCGATCACAGGTTTCAAGGACCGATATGGTGGGGATAGGCGGTGCGAGCGACACTCTCGCCTTACCTCGTGCCTCATACCGCGCGCCTTCTTTCAAGTTTGGCAACTATAGTGGATATATTGGATATAGCGGTCATAGAGGACATAGAGAGATGACGTTCGAGAAGAATGTCGACGGGCGAGAGAAGAATCCAGATTCCGGCGGATCGTGAGGCTCGCCGATGAACAAAAGGCTCGTCGCCTAGCCCCTAGGATTACCTTCTGCTCCGAGCAGCCCCAATTTCGTCCGAATAAATGACGCGGAAGCTTTGAAAACCGGCGGCGGGAAGAAGCCGTTCTTTCGAAAAATCTCCTCGAAAATGAAGGTAATTTGCGCCAGAATTGTACGCCGCTCTACGCGAACAACCATCTCGTTTTGTTCCGCAATGATTCGCACGCGAAGCCAGTAACGAAATACGAGTGAACGGCGGAACAATAGCCGCTAGGTGGAGAATTTCTTTTCGTCCCGTCGTAATTGTCTTCTACGTTGCGTGCGTTGTCTTCTACCTTGATAATTCACGCTTGAAAAGATCTCGATAAATGTATTATCTAATCGTACAATTCGATTCTATCGACTCTCGTTCCCAGTGCCAGCCTGCCGTCTCTGGCATTTTCCTCGCAGATTCGCTGGTCGCGAATTTTTCTCTTTCGCCCTAAACGATTGCTGGTTATTGATTCTCTTCGATCGATGTATTCCCTTCTTCCCGCATTCATCTCGGGCAAGATGTATCAACGTGGAGAGGGTGTGAGGGTATTTACGAGAAAATATTCACCGGCTGTGCGACGTAACCGCATTTACGGCGCCAGAAAATTCTCAAGAGTGATGTTTTACCGGGGTGCATTGCTCGTAGCTTCGAATCCGCGTCGAATCACGGCAGCAACGTGATTCATTGCAGTTCCAGTAAACTGCTGTTACAGTTAAAACAGCATGTTAAACCGACTGAAAATTTATTCAAGCTGGAGGCCGATTCGATCGCATAATCCTCGGAATCGCGATGCTCCGTTCCATACTTCTTATTTTACGAAAAAATACCAAGAGGAACAACCCTACAATGAAAGACTTTCGAAGCGCTACGTCTCGAATTTTTCCCCCATTTCTCTCAATTTTGATCGATGTCTCTCCTTTATTAATTTCCTGTTCCTTCTCCGGAATTAAATGTTACAATTGTCGAAACGAGTCGGAAGGACGGAGAACGAAGACAAACAGAAAATTCCTTTTTGCGCTCGAGAAAGCTCCGATTTGCTATCGAACATCCAGCCAATCGAAGGTGCACCAGCGCGGTCGAATGTTTATTCGAGACAAAGATAAAAAGGCTGCACGTTGAATACGCCAACGGTTGATATCCCGTCTCACCACAGAGAACCTTTCTCTCGCCGTTGGAGTCGCGAAAAAGACACATGGAACAACGGTTTTCGCGAGAAAATAAGATTTCAAGACTTCATAAGATTTCATGTCTCGAGGTAGTCGCACGAGAAACCTCGAAATGCTCGTTCAAGCGAATAGTCTGATCGCGGGGGAAACGTCGACATCGTCGGTGTCTTTCGATAATAGCATCAGAGAAACTTGGCAAACACGTCGCGAAACGTCGAGATTGATTTACCTGTGCATACTGTCTCGACGCTCGGAGAGCGGTGTCTGGCTAAACAAATTTCGGCGAAAGCTAAGACCAATTAAGTGAATCTAATGAGATCCTAGGGTAAATGGAATTACGGTTATCGGGAGGAAACCGAGCCTAAATGGCTGCATTAAGGGGGAGGGGAGGTCCAAGTCGGGCGAGCATTCAGACAGAAATTAGTTTCGATTAATTAATCGGCATACACCAAACGGCCGATACGATTCGCTATAATTATCGCAAGAATTCATTAGGAAGATGAAATGGAACCGTCGATAGGGAATCTACGTAACAATGGGCTGCCAGAATCCCTGCTCCTCCAATGGTATCGCTTTAATAGTTCGATAACGTTTCCCAGGGATGATTTCGTCTCGTTACCACGTTTTACAGGATTTCCATGGATTCCTCGTGGCTTCGCAGAAATTTCCTAGACCTGCCGGAAAGTTGAAGGAATTCCTCCTTTCTCGTGCTTCCCCTCTCCCTTCCTCTTTCTCTCTTTGCGTAATGAAACGAAAGACAGGAGCGCTTTGTGCTCGACGAAGAACTTCCGATTCGATTGGAATCGAAATGGGCTTTCCAGCTTCGATTCCGGGAACGGTGGCTTGCACGTGCCTCGGCAGTTGCCTGAATTTCTCTGTTGGGAAATTCGCCAAGCTTCATTAGCCCACTCAATTTCAGCCCGAGCACTTTGAAGGCGTAGCCATTGCAGCTGCTCGTTACAATAGAATCGTTCGATAACGCTCATCCGGCTCTTTGTATCGAAATCAAAGCGGTGGCAGGGCTACGCCTCAAAGTTTTCATACTTTCGTCCAAGCCGAGGAAGAAGACCAAGAGCAACGTCGACTTTCCTTCTCGATGCTAATCGAGAAAATATTTTAATTCCGCTATCGACTCGAAGATCGCAAGGAAACTCCTGTGCACGATGATCGAGGAAGCGATAGAGATACGTTTGTGCCTTTAGCCAAAAGTTCATAGAACCGTTCCAGCCTTATCTTATCGTTAAAGACGGCTAATAGAATTCTCAAAGCCGTTAGGGAGGCAATGAAAACCCTCTCAGCTCCCATTGTAAACCAACTCCCTTAAAAACCGACCCTTCGAGATGCAGCGCCCTTTTTGCAGCCAAGTGTCTCGCAAGGAGCTGCAGAGGAACGTGGCAATCTCGACTTCCGACTTTACACTATAACTACCGCCATTGAATCTATCACATTTAAATAAATTGTGCAGGTACATTGGAAAAAGCGGAATCAATAGGTGAAAAAGATTATCGATACAGTAATTGATATGGTATAAGATAGGAGTGGAATATCTACTGTATGATTTCCCTATAAATTTAGAAAATTTAAGTAAAAAGTTAGGCACTAGTCATTTTGACTGCTTCGGTCCCGTCCGAAAATCGTAATCGAGGCAACCGGAAGGCGGCACAATGCAGGATGTTAACGTGCACCGTTTTCCAGAGACATGTTAGCAGCCTGTCTCTCGTGAATACCCGTTGCATCTCGTTGGTTCTCGGTGCATCGGCCATCCGTCGAAAAGTATCAAAGAGAATCGCGACGATTGAAAGGGGGCCGCGGTTAAATGAGACGTGAGCTTCAAACTTTAAACGATTCTTTCGCTGCACGTTGGAAAACTCTGCGAGACATTTATACGAGGCATGTGTATTAATAACGGAGGGAAAATTTCAAAGCGAATAAAACGTAGCTTTCATGAAACACAGTTTTCGCAATGGTGAAAGCGAAACGTAGAAAAAGTCGAGCCGAGAGGCGGAGGCCCGTGAAAGGGCTTAATTTCGCCGCGTTTCGAAATTCAGTAATGCTTCCCTAAGAAACTTCCGTCGTGGTAGGAGAAAAGTTTAAGACGTTCTATCTTGACCGCGAAACTTTTCCTTAATTACCCGGCTCGGTTAATTCCGGGAAAACGGAATTCCTTCGCGTTGTATATCAGCTCCTCCAGGCGTAGAGCAGCATCCACGTCCCATAAGCGGGCCAATAGCCTTCCGAGATTTCGAGGATAAAATTTCTCCGTGCTCCGGCGCGATCCGGCGCGATCCGGCGCCCTATTAAGCCCAGCATGCGCAAATAAATCGCGGCGAGTCGTAAATTAGCGCGGTTTATCGCTCTGCTTTTTACGCGACCGTATTAAAACGCAACCCGCATTTCCCGCATAAACTCTCGGCACGTTGAGGGAAAAGTTTTCGGATGAATTTTGGATGCGTCCGCTGCGAATTTATCTTTCTCCTCGCTCTCGTAGGATCTCGGAAAGCGCGGAGCAGCGTCGGTATTCTCTCGTAGAGCGACAAACTTTCCACTCCCTCTCGCTCGCTCCTTTTGTTCGTCCGCTGCAAATGTCATTTTCCTATGTCCGTCTCGTTCTCGCGATTAACGCCGTAAAATTACTGACTAAGGAGCCCGAGAAGGGGAACGGACGAGAGAACGTTAAACAGGAATGGGAAAGTGGATAGAAAGGGTCAAGGGGTACTCGGGAACGCTTGTTCCAGTTAAGTCAAACTGCTGACTGTACCGTCGTTTCTGCTAATACTACGGCTGGCGGTGCTGCTACGGCTGCTGCTACTGCTATAGTGCGACACATTTAAGTTGGCTTGGGGAAAGAATGCGATCCAAAGGACGAAGAGAGAGAAAGCCCGAATGTGAGGACATTGGCGTATGCACAAGATTTAGAATATCACTATAGTAAAAGCTGGATAAACTCCGGCATAACTACCCCCTCTACATGGGGGGATTCCTCTTGGCGGAACGCGACGCTCGACGAGGGAGCAGTGTAACGTGATGCACCCCGGATCAGATAAGAGTGTGACTAATAGCGCGAAAAATACGGCAATGCTACGACTATGCGGACTGCTTACTTTGGAGGCTGAGCTTGGAGACCCTAGAAACAAGATTGCGCGAATAGGCGGTTGGAAGCGAGTGGCTTCACCGCTCAGACGGCAACTTAAATGTGCCGCACTATACCGTTAATACCGTCAATACCGTCGCCCCGGTACCGACGATCCAACGGACACTTCTTCCAGTTCCCTCTATCTTTCCTTCGTTTCGTTCGCCGTGGAATTGCAACTCGCGGCACATCAATTCGGGTGGCCTCACGGAGAACGATTTCACAACGACGACTGTCCGAACGAAGCGCAAGGAAACGATGCGCAACGCGGAAGGGGTCCAACGGAACTCTATTTTCTCGAAGTAATCGCAAACGCTGTACCGCTCTTCGTGGTCTCGAGCGGTAATGGTGAGCAAGTACAGGTCAAGGAGTACTTATCTCGAGAGCCGGGTACAACTTGCCGGCACACGGAGTTCGCCTCTTCGTTCCTGTTTCCTTGAGCGGTTGACTCCGAGTTAAATCAAGTACCTGATCGTTCCTTGACCACTGTCAGGTTTTCGTCCGGTGTCGTTTCCACAACGCGAACGAAAGAACCCGAGGTGAAAAAGGGAAAGTGATAAATTTTTCTCTCATTCGAGAAATTATTCGTCTATCGAGTTGCACAGTTCCGATCGACCACCACACTCTATTCTCAGCGAAGGCGAGCGAACGAAGACGGCACTCGATTCGCGCACAAACGAAACTCCAACCGTCCATGCAAATTCGATTGTCTCTCGTCGACCATCTAGTAATTACGAGAGCGAACCTAGGACGGTTCGAAAGCGGAGCCTCGATGAAATCGATGTTACGCCGACCAGCGAACAAGGACGCTCGAAAAACCTGTCCCATGGGCGAACCCGATTTATTTGAAACGTCCAACTCCAACGACTCCACCGGTTTCGAGCGTTTGTCGCCGCATTTCCTCTACTCATCGCGACGAATTTGCAGCGCGATTTAAATACACTGAGATCGACTCGATCGAAAGTCCTGCGACGTTTAATCGCAAGATTGAAGAAAATGTCTACCCGATTCCATTCGTATTTCGTCTTAAGTCGACGACAGGCAAACGGGAGAAATCGTTGCAAAAGATTGTCCTTCAAAAAATTCTTGCAGTTTCTTATCACCGTAGAGAAAACGATCGACCGTTATGTTCGCAGGTTATTTCATGTGGATTAAGTTTGCTCTCGCTCTTTCTCTCTCTCCATCCATTTTTGCGGGTGAAATCCATGATCGTGCCAAATCCTAAAGGCACGACCTCGTATATCGGACAGCTAACGCGAAACTACAACGTACAGCAGAAATATAAAGGTCCAGGAGAGGGTGACCATAAATCAAAAACATCGATATTGGCGCCCGCTTAATAAATGGTTCTCGAGGGTAGAAAAAGGCGACGTAGTTCATTCGCCCGCATTCGCACTCCGACTAGAATGTCCTACGAATAATCCACGTTAAAAATTACTCACCAGGAACGTTCGTCCCCTCGCTGTAACGACTATTAATTATTTCACTTTGCGTGGATGTATTTTTTTCACCGTCTTCAATTACTTTCCGCGACTATTTGCTCCGTGTTATTTCTCCTTGGTGAGGAGAAAGGAGAAAAGGAAGAAGCCAATCTCGAAAAATGAGCTCGGTTAAACGCGCTTATCATTGTTTGTCGGAGAATATAAGGTCAACGCACCGACGGTCCCAGAGGTTCTAGAAAAACGGACTACTGAATAGCAAAGTAGTTTGTGACGCGAAGAAAACTCGTTTTAAACTCCGGAGGTGATTTCGAGTGTAACTTTGATACAATTTACATAAGCAATATATTTCTGCCTTTACAACGTTCAATCTTCTCTATTCCTCTATTCCTGTATCCTCTATGATATATATATAATACAATACTTCCACGTACGTGCTTCCCAGTAGGGAAGAGTACATACGTATACACTAAATGCACGTAGACGTATCTACATGCATATATACATTTCGGACTTTCAGTCTCGTTATTATCTAATCCCCGTGGTTTCCACGACCAATTGTCCGATGATTAAGCGTATTACAGTTAATGACGGTAGGAGGATTCAAAGGGTGCCTTATGGTCTTAAGCAGTGTCTAGGCTCTCAAGCGCTAGCTATTCTCTCGACCAAGATCGTGGCAAAGTACTCGGCCGTGAATTCACGATTACGTTGGAAGAAACAAGTCTCCTTCTGTTTGACCTTACAAATCAATCGCCGCGTTTGTCGTCCTCGCCTAATCCCGTCCGTTCTGCCGACAATTGTACGCAAGGTAGCACAGAAAAATGACGTTCTCTTACCAAGTTACGCGCATCGATAGGTCCGCATCGGGAACCATTGTACGGACAGTACCCTCCACAGGATGACCTCTTCCACGATGACATATTCCGAGCGTAGAGTACACGGAGTTACATCCCGCGAATGACCTCCACCGTTGTCTGCTAATTTCCCCACAAACTCCGTCGTTCCTCCCTTCGCGAAAGAGGCTCGCAACGAGCGACCGGAGAAAAATATCCGACTCGACCGAGATACCGGACGCTTTTCTTCGGCTGAGGATCGATATCGACGAGACGGATAACAGAAGGCAGATACAACGACGGAAACGCGGAAAACGACACACCTCTCTGCCACCGACGACGGAGTTGATGCGGACCGCGAAAGGGAGGCTGCGAAACTGAGATGAAACCACGGCGCAACCCCGGTGCGCGCGCGCACAAAACCACCCCCGGAATATACGGAAGCAGCCCGGCCAACCGAACGGTACCCCTCTTCCCTTCTACGCCCTCTGCACCCTCTATACCCTCTACACCCTCTTTCCTCGTTTTCCCTCCTTATCTCTTTCTCTCTTTCCCTCGATTTTTCTCTCTCCCAGTGACGATCCCTCTCAACCGTTTCTCGACTGTTTCTGTCTCTCTGCGATGACCACGACCACGACCACGATTACGATCGCCAGCACGATAAGAACGACAAAGGCCACCCAGAGAGGGATGCGCCAGCTTCCATTCTTTCTCTCGTTTCCTTTCAAACGCCTCTCCTTCAGCCACCCCTCCTTCGTCTTCCTCCCCCTGAGACGCCGAAACACGAGACTCCTCGCCACCGGAAAATAAAATCACCTTAATTGTCCTCTCGTTCAATTGCGCCGCGTAAAATGGCATCGTCGCCGCTCGACTTCCGGTGCTCAACTTTGGTGCTTTTATCAAGTACCTTCTTTCGATCCACGGAATCCCGGAGGTAAGTGAGCCGCAAGGAAATCCTACGTATCCGAATCAAACGATACTCTGGATCAGAGTCCGGCGAGTGTTCTGCGATATCGCGACGTCTTCGCGAGCTGTCCGTAGAATTTCAATGTCGGAGAAGCGACTTGAAAAGTAGAGAAGTAAGAAAATCCAAAGAGTCTTCCATGTTGACGCGCTTTTGGGTCAATTAGGAGATATCGATCGTATTGTACCATAATTGGCATTGTACGAGAAACCAACGTCGTTGGTTCCGAACGCTTTAATTGGCAATCAGTCGCTAGAAATTCACTCGTTCCGGAAAAGCGGGCAACGTAAAGAGCTCTCGCAGTATCTAATAGCCACTTCCAATCAGGTTCTTTTATCGAATGTGCGATATCTGGAGTGCGATATCTCGAATTTCAAAAATTCCATCGATCGCCGAGACGCAACTTGCGGTGCGTTTTTGAAAGAGCAATTTTCATGGCGTTCGAACTTATGCCTCTACAATGTTCGAAGAATATCCATTCGAATTTGTTTCGAGACCTTCGTTCGAGTGTATCGAACGAACTTGACCCGATCTAACGAATCGATTTCCCTCGAAATGTCCTCTCTCCACGCGTATCTCTTTCAATCTCGCCGGAAGAGATTGGCGAAAAGTTTGCTCGCAGAAAGCGTTAGAAACTAAAAATTGACTTGTGAAACTGTACAAGTACGGAGGACGTAACACGGTGGGTATTATCGATTTATTTCGAAAGTTTTATCGTCATCGGTGTTGGTATTTTTAGTCAGTGATTTACGACGGATTCCAAACGAGCGGCTTTGAATTCTCCGAGTCAGCGGCAATCCGGCTTTCACGATGACTTCGAGGGAAAGTTCTCCGTTTCGTGATATTTCATTGATAAATGCATCTGCCTCCCGGACTTTATGATCGAATGTTAACGATCTCCACGAAAAATCAAATTTCCCGCAATATCGGTAATTGCTCTGATAGCATTTTATTTTAAGGGAAAACTCTGGGCGATTTGGTGCTGCTACGATTCGGATTTTTTATGCATTGACTTGTGTGCTTCGCTGGCTCATAAATTAATTATTATCCCGGTCATTTCGCAATTAATATAAAATTATAAGAAATCCATTCTCAAACATGATTTTTCTCCACCCGAATTACCCATTTGGATCCAGCGTACACCGCTCCAATTTTCCAGGAATTTTCTCGCTACTTGCGCGATGCAAAGACATTCGACCGAGTCGAAATATCTTCCAGGGTGAAAGTAAAATGATTTCGCGACGATTGAGCGCAGAGTACCTCTCTTCCGAGAACTTTTATTCCTCCACCGAGTGTTCTTTCTTCGCGTTTTCGTAATTACAGAGCTTCTTGTTCAAGGTGACTTCGAGGGTATCCCAAGAAGGCAATCTGTCCGCGTCCATCGAATCGAAGTCATCGTCCAGCATTCGTCGATTTTCCACGGTATTCCAGGTCGGCGATTCCTCCCGGCTGATCATCTCACCGAATTTATTTCTCGCATGATTGCGATCCACGCGGAGGCTATCTCGCATCAGCGAGCTTCCTAAAATTGTAAAATCGATTTCTGCCTTGTTTGCCCGGCTTTACAAGCTCTCCTTCTCTCTCTCATTCTCTCTCTCTCTCTCGATCTCTATCTATCTATCTATCTCATCCGTCCATTGTTCCTCTTTATCTCGGAGCCAGCGAGAAAGGAATTAACTGCGGCAACTATCCTAGTAAATTGCGATCGTGTTGACATTAAACCTTCTATTGGGTACATTATATCGGCAGGCCAGAGAAAATAGAGGAGCAGCCACGTTAAGCGAAATAAAATAACCGACAATGCGGAGTCTCTGGAGCGGCAGGACCTGCGGCTATCTCGACGGAAAAAAGGGAAAAATAACGTATATTTAAAGCGTGCCTGGTATGCTGATACCGTCGGAAGTACGGTATTTTCGAAACGCCACTGCTTCCGGTGCAGAATCAACGGAGGAAGTCCAGGATGAGACAGAATAGGAATCCCAAAGCGAGGGACGTTGCCTCGGTCTCGCGCTCCGTCCCAAAGTGTCATGGATCTCCTGTATCTCCAGATCCAGCTGCCTCTGATGCTCGGCAATTATACGATGTTCATGAGAACGAGGAGACGATCTCGTCGGAGAATCGAGAAGATTCGATTCCGATCTGCAAACAAAGAGACACCTCGTTCGCGGCACGGTTATCTCGACTCATTCCGAGAAGATTTCTTCAACGAGTCTCTTTACCTCGGTGTGTACAATTGCCTCAAAGAATGGTCATCGGCCTCGTCGACGCGGCTACGTTTCTTCGATAACCTTGAACTTTCTCTGGCTGCCCTTTGCACCGTGTCCAAAAGAGCCACCCTTTCCACCCTCGGCAATACCACTGCGGCTTCCTGGAGGATCTGACGGCACGAAAAATTCCTCCGACGTAAAAGTTGATGACATTTTTTCCGTGCGGACGGTGGAAGAGAAAAGCCGTGAAAAGCTTACTCTCCGAAGGATAATTGTGAAGGACTAATTGTAAGACGGTTACCGGTGTCGAAATCACCGAGCGAAAAGACAGAAAGGAATTTCCTCTACATCGCGTCTGGGTTACTTTCGGTAATTGGAGGTTTAATGGCAGTTTGGAAGACGCAGACGGCATTTTCCATAAGCGAGGCGGAAAGGCAAAGGAAAGGGAAAAGCGGAGAAGAGAAGACGAGTGATTCTTGGCGCGTAAGCTCGTGAGGCATTTTAACGGAATTAATGCGCGCCCACCTATTCGTTTTTTACTCGCCTTCGGGGGTGTCTGGTTCATAGGAGCACAGTAGGGGGTGGCATTCACCCTTTATCCTACCTCGACACAGTTTTACTCGTATATCCTCGCTTCGACAGAATTCCGTGGAAAAAGCTTGGAAAATCGTCGCTTGGGTGAATCGATAACACTCGAGATATACTATATATCGTTCCTACATACGAAACATCAACGTCGCGAGAGAAAATCATCTCGACCTTTCGTCCCGGCAGGAAGAAACGAAATCAGAATTTCGAAGCTGGAAAGAATGCCTATCCACTCCGAGTTTGTAAGATCCAAGAGGAATTCGATTTGAAGATGGAAAGCCAGACTCCGCTGCGACTCTTCGAGATCGCCTCGAATAAAAAGAGAAGGCGAAGAGCTTCCCAAAGGGTTCTCCCGCATCCTGGCTCTCCGGCGGAAGCCGGAGCAACCGGAAATTAGGTGAAACGGGAACGAAATACCTCCGAGATATCGGATATTTGCTTTCACGCGAAACCCAAATAGACGTCTTCCTCCGTCTCTGCTGCAAGTGCGATCGCTTCTTCGTCGCTATTGTAATCTCGATTAAATATCGAGCATAAGGTAGGTATGGCCTTTCGTGGCGATCCGTCCCGGACAAAGAGGAAAAATTGTAGATAAGGAATCGTCGAAGAATCGAGCCAATATCCCATCGATCGTACGAAGGATAGAGCGGACAGAGGTGAACGGAAAGGGCCGGAACATTTATTTTAAACGAGAAAAAGGATCGAGTGAAGCCAGTTTCATCGGATGGAACGTTAGCCAGGAAGGAGAATGGGGACCTGAAATGTCTATCGAAGAATTCCGGCCTCGGTTGTTCCGCGAATATCCAGCCGAGGGATTCGAGAACGTTCCAATCCGCCGACAGCTCGGTGACACCTATTAGGTCAGCTTTAACTCCATCCTAATCCTTCCGAATGCCGATACGTTTAAAGTCCTCCCGAGGCTCGTCGACCGCTCGGAAAAGTTTTCTCGATCCCCTGGAAAATCTGACGAGCGAGTTTCGCTCAGGAACGCCCGAATCGACGCTATTCCCAGCGCCTACGACGAAGGGGGAAAAAAAAAGAAGTTTACGACTACGTAAGTGCAGGACCGTGTCTCGGCGTTGACGCGACTTCGATTCGTCCATTTATTTCCCTTGCTTTTCGGGCAAAGTGCCCATCGTCTAATTATCTCGCGGAGTAATCGGCCGATATTCAAAGTCTCTCCAGGAATCTCCGGGGAAATTAGGCTGTCGAGGCTGCATTAAATCTCCGTGCCGCCTCGATGCATTTTCGATGGATCGACGCGAGAGGATATTTTTCACTGAAAAGACTCGCTTCATTTTCCCTTGCGCGATGAAACCTCGTATCTGATGAGCGCGTTAAAAATTCTTCGGTCGATGCTCTTACAGCGGTATCGCGATACGACCACGTCGTTTAACGACACTCATCCCAACGATGTTACATAGATTTCCACCGATCTCAATATCAGGAAAAAAATCTCGAGCATGAGATCGAGTAAATCCAGGAGAGAGGAGGGAAAAGAGGCCGGTTTCTTAGTCTCGACGTGTGAGCGACGTTTAATTCATAGCGACAAGAAGGAAGTCTCTCCAAGTAGGAAGACGACGACGTTCGTCTGGCTCCTACAGGAACCTGGATACGTATGTACATATTTCTATGTACCTACGTACATTGGTACATATATCCATGTATATTAGAACGTAGAGGTATCGGCTAGGAATATTTCAAAATGGATTTGCGGCGGAGGAATGCACGAATGTATTCCGTCAGCTCGGAAGCCGCACCGATGCTCGAGGGATTTCCCTTTTCCCTTTTTGACTTTGATTAATCGCGAGATCCTTCAATTTCTCCTCGTTTTTCCCTCCTTTCGACGATCCATGGTAGAATTGTTTGGAGAATTTCATTGCCCAATAATCGACGAGCCAAGTAAGTTTGCTCGCGTGAGACAGATGGTACGATATAACGAGGAGAATCGTGTCCGACTGTTTGGCAAGAATTGGCCGTAGCACCGGGAAGAAATTCATTATAGGATCTCTCCAGATGAGAGAGAATGGGAAAGTTCTAATTCCACGATCGATTATTAATTCCAAAGATTGCAGGAATACCAGCTCGAAGATTCATTCGCCCCCATGGAACGCGATGCTTTCAGAAATTTCTTGCTGCTCGTACGTACGTACTTTTTGCTATCAATCGTAATGAGAGATTCATTGTCGTTACAGGGTGAAGAAAAACCAACCAGTCACGTGTTCGTTTCTATAGCTTTTCGATACCGCACTCACGTTTTTGACAAAACCAAGTTGTTAAATCAAAACGGAATTCGTAGGTCCGTTCTACCTCTCCATTGAGATTAAATATCTCGCGTGTTTTTGGACGGATCTCGATGAAACTTTTTCCACGTGTTCCTTGTACTCTTGGCTTTCGATCCACGCCACCGAAATGATCCTGCAACGATTAGTTTTTTCAGCACGGTCCCGAGACCGAAAAATGAACCCTGCGATGAAACGGATGAAGATAGAAATTTGTGCGTGGCGGCATCTTAAAATAGACTATTCGACGATTAAAACAAAAAAAGATTCATCCCTCTACGACCCCCAGAAGCGGAGATACGAATATTCAAACATTAGTCTGCACGGCCCCCCCGGCCGCCCTGACCCCTCGCCGAGGGCTCCCAAAAATCGGACTCCCTCGACTTTGACATTAAATATCTCGCGTGTTTTTGGACGGATCTCGATGAAACTTTTTCCACGTGTTCCTTGTACTCTTGGCTTTCGATCCACGCCACCGAAATGATCCTGCAACGATTAGTTTTTTCAGCACGGTCCCGAGACCGAAAAATGAACCCTGCGATGAAACGGATGAAGATAGAAATTTGTGCGTGGCGGCATCTTAAAATAGACTATTCGACGATTAAAACAAAAAAAGATTCATCCCTCTACGACCCCCAGAAGCGGAGATACGAATATTCAAACATTAGTCTGCACGGCCCCCCCGGCCGCCCTGACCCCTCGCCGAGGGCTCCCAAAAATCGGACTCCCTCGACTTTGACATTAAATATCTCGCGTGTTTTTGGACGGATCTCGATGAAACTTTTTCCACGTGTTCCTTGTACTCTTGGCTTTCGATCCACGCCACCGAAATGATCCTGCAACGATTAGTTTTTTCAGCACGGTCCCGAGACCGAAAAATGAACCCTGCGATGAAACGGATGAAGATAGAAATTTGTGCGTGGCGGCATCTTAAAATAGACTATTCGACGATTAAAACAAAAAAAGATTCATCCCTCTACGACCCCCAGAAGCGGAGATACGAATATTCAAACATTAGTCTGCACGGCCCCCCCGGCCGCCCTGACCCCTCGCCGAGGGCTCCCAAAAATCGGACTCCCTCGACTTTGACATTAAATATCTCGCGTGTTTTTGGACGGATCTCGATGAAACTTTTTCCACGTGTTCCTTGTACTCTTGGCTTTCGATCCACGCCACCGAAATGATCCTGCAACGATTAGTTTTTTCAGCACGGTCCCGAGACCGAAAAATGAACCCTGCGATGAAACGGATGAAGATAGAAATTTGTGCGTGGCGGCATCTTAAAATAGACTATTCGACGATTAAAACAAAAAAAGATTCATCCCTCTACGACTCCCAGAAGCGGAGATACGAATATTCAAACATTAGTCTGCACGGCCCCCCCGGCCGCCCTGACCCCTCGCCGAGGGCTCCCAAAAATCGGACTCCCTCGACTTTGACATTAAATATCTCGCGTGTTTTTGGACGGCTCTCGATGAAACTTTATTTTGTAAGAGCAACAATACGATTATTATCATTACCGTTACGAGGAATTTCAAAGACCCCGTTACAAGGGTATCGACTAATGAAATACACGTCACAGTAAAATCCTCGTAATGGCGATGCACGACGATCGGACTCTCCGTCTTCCCCCGGGATTTCGCATCGATGTTATTGTCGGCAGAAACTGGCGACTGTTCGTTAGGTCGTTCCGTCGTTCCCTGGCGGATGCTACCGCGAAATTACTGTCCTGGAATTGCCGTCGCACGCCGGAAATCCGTGCTCGTCTAATCTAATGAAACTGCGCGAACTGTGTGTAATTAAGCCACGGCGCGCGTCTGGAAAACGAGCGGCTGGGAATGAAAACGGAGCCGAAACTCCAACGTCGGACACAACAGAAAGAGAACGGGAGCCGTGAGCGTGTTTCATCGTCGAAATCACTCCGACAAATAACGAAACCTCGACAACGCGACAGACTATGCGACAGTGCCCGGAATCTGTCTAAAATTTCCGCGACCCTCGTCCCGGGGTGGCGACGTTGATGCAAACGATTTCAAACTTTCGAATTTTCCCCGCGACGTAGAGCCTCGAATGGAACGAGGTCGAGGAACTTTACGAGAAGCAGGACCGTCCAACAGGAAACGGAGCAAGGCAAGGAGAAATAAATGAAGAATAAGGAGGGCATAAAGAGCGAATAAAGAAGAAATCGAGAGGAAATCAAGCGGAGAATTATACTGACCCTGAACTTCCTGAGAGATATCATGGCAGAGACCAAGTCCCCGGGTCCGCGATGACGTATTCGAGATCGGCAGATCGAGACTACGTACGTCAGAGGACTGGCGTCCCTCAGTTCCGCGTGCCCTGCAAAACCTAACGGAAATATCGATGTCGCGTAGCATTTCTGCGAGTCTCGCAAGCCTGAGTGGTGTCTCTTTTCCTCGGTTCTCGGTCTAGGGCGAAAACGCGGACGGGAGAATCGGGACTGCGATCTAATTAATTCTCCGGCCTCTAACTTTAACGCCGCGGCGTCCCGGAGCACCCTATTACCTCGCGACAAGTTTCCCCCAAGTGCAGCGAAACCTAGGAAGCGGAAAAGCCGGAAGAGCCGGTGCCGGAGGAAGCGTGGAACCTTCGCTGCTTCCACGTCTCCTCTTAACTTTGTATCTTGGAACTCTCAATACTTGATTCACCAAGCATCTCTCAAACCCGATAGAATTACTCGCGCGTCCGTCGCGGTTAGTCAACCATTGTTTTTACCGTTCGCCTATTTTGCAATAATAAGCCGTCCAACCGTGAGAGATCGTTGGACCGAGTCGACACGACTTTTCTTCCGCTTCCTGCCTTCGACTACCTTTTGTTTCCTTGCCATCGGCAGTGCCGTCCGTGTCCGTCGAAAAATCAAACAGTTTGCACGCCCTTCGGCCGATTCTTCTTTGTCTAGCGACACTACCAACCCCTCTGGCTTTGCTCCACGTCGAGAATGCACCGAGTCCTTTATTCTCGGGGAAAGTCAAGTCGTAGCCGATCGCTTTTTCGTGCCTGACGAGAATCAATCTCGTGCGACCACCGGAACGCTCCATCGTTTTGATTACGCTCTCGGCCCAGTACCAGCCGTTTGACAGAGAGGAGAGAATACCGCGAGCCGGTGACATCTTTCCGCTCGTCACGAGCTCGCAGAAACTCGTCAACGACTGCATTTCCGAGAGATACATCTCTCGTCTGTTCCTCCAAGCCTCCGCGAGCCAGGCATTCTCGTGGAGACCGTTAAATAAATTACTCAGATACGGGCGCAAAATCGGCTCGAGAATTTTCCCCTCGTACTCCATACCTTCGACAGAGAAGTCCAAAGTCTTAAGTCGTCCTACACCTATTACCTTTACATTATATTAAATATATCAAATAAGTGCTTTGGAAAAAGACGTATCAAACGGTGCAGAAGATAATTGCTTCGGTAACTTATGTTTTACAAGATGAGCGTAGAATATCTACTCTACGGTTCCCCGATAAATTTAGAGAATTTTTGTAAAGAGTGAGAAACCAATAATTTTGGTTGACTTGGTAGTTCTAATGCTAAACGTCGCGACGCCGGAATGTATCGTCGTCGAATGAAAAATACTCCTACCAAAAAAGAGCCATCTTAGAAGCACTCTTGCCATTGTCTGTGGATCCCAGAAATCCACACTGACCGTTTCCCCATCTCTGGCGACCATGTCGAGGAAAAGATCGACCGACTGCTCGAATAGCTTGTTCGTGTCGTAATGTCGTAATCTCCTCCTCTTTAACGTTTTGCAGCGCTCCCGCGAGTGCATCCTCCCACTCGCGACTGCACGAAACTGATCTCTCGCTTGCGTTAAAACTAATTTCAGGAGGAACAAGAGATTTTCGGTGTGCTCGGTCATGCGGTGAGGTAATTCCGGAAAATTCGTATACGACCCATTGTCCGGATAGTCCTGCGGATGAAAAATGTATTCCCACACCTTCCCCTCTTCCCGGACGTTCTCCGACCGTCTCCAATTCTCGGCACAATTCCCCAATTTCGCTCATTCTCCAATGATATTCTACCTGCAAAGAAGCGGCCCTCGCTGCGAGAACTTCCTCGAGGATCAGACTAAAATATTCCAGTTGTCTCTGGTTATATCCGTAATCCGCATTCATGGTCCCCCTAGGCAGGGAGGCCATAACGCCTCGCCATTTCACGACAAGTTCGCTCTCCATAACGTCGACCGGCCGCGGCACTCCGACAGTCATGGAGAGGGAGCGACGATGAACAGTTGTTAAATAACACTCCAATAATCGGGCATCCGATGCGTAAGAGTCTTCGCGATACAATGTGCCACCTAGAAGGAGCGAGAGAAAGGTCGTTCGTAAAGGTCGTGTTTTTCTTTGCACGAAAGGAATCCCCACGAAAGTCTCGACCTCTCTACTTTTCAAGCTGCGAAGAAACGCGTCGAGCAGCGTAAATCCAGAGTGCGATTAATGTCTCTGTCGACGAGAATCGACGATGAAACTCGGTCCGAGTCGAACCGAAGCATAGCTTTGATTTATCGACGCGTGCAAAAGCTCGCGTACGCGTTCGCTTTCCACGATAATATTGTACGTAGTACGCGTCGTTATCATCGGCAATTAAGGATTTCCATGGAAACCGGACGGTCGAGCCACTCCAACTGTCATCGCGATATCGATTGGTATTTGGAAAATAGAGCGATAGAGGGAAAGAAATGTGTAAAACGGATCAAACGGAGGGGCGATTGCCAGGGGACGACCCGTAGGTTTTTCAGGGGGATGAAATTACCTCTCGCGCACTGCAACATCACGTTGCAACGGGGATGAAAGTAGCATCTGAGATTCTGGCCTTGCAGGGCTCTTATCGTTTCGTCGAGGACCAAGAGAACGTGGCGCGACAGAGTCTCCGGTGCCCAACTGGTCAAAGGATCCGGCCCTGCTCTCTCCAAGGACCAACGGTGCATAGTTCGCAGGATATGGCGAGAAACAACTCGCAAACGATCCTGCGACAATAACGCACCGCTTATTCACCTTTCCCGACGGAATCTTCAATTATCTGCGACCTGACAATCCTTGAAAATCCTTCTGACCTATCGTACCCTCTCTGATGGCCACTCGCTGTTTGCGAAACTTTCTAAACCCAAATCTGGATTCTTTCTTATCTTATCTCGATAAAACATTTCCCTGCCTGCTATTCTCCAAAGTCTAATCTTACGCTCCGCTGTGCAAAGAAAACTAACCGAAAGGACCAAAAATGTGTACGTGTTGAAATTGAAGTCAGAGTGAAAATCAAAAGCAAATTCAAAATTCCACTTAACGGTGGAACAGTGGACCATGATGTTTCCGCGACGAAATAAATATTCTTTTGGAAAGATCTCAAAGGAGCGCGAAGCGTAATCAATTAAGATACTCCCGCGAGGGATTACCTTTGGCTTCGTCGGTGAATTCGAGGCAGAACCTTCGCGGAGTTTGTAGAGAATTTCCATGAGAACGGATTCCGTCATAGAAGGTACACTGTCGTCGGCGTAATGTTGATTCATAATTTTCTCCGCTGCCGGAACGCGTATTCTCCAAAGGGTTGCACGGTCCTCGCATCTCGCACTTGTATAAGGTCCAACGGCCACTGCGTACATACCCTACAATGTCAGTGTCAGAGTCAGTGACAGTGTCACTGTCAGTGCCAGTGCCAGTGTCAATGTCAGTGCCAATGTCAGAAGGAGAACGTCACGTAGCAATCCTTTCTCCTCCAACTTTCCCTCCCCTGCTAAATTGCTTTTCCAAGTTCGATCGAATGCTTGGAAGTCCATTGCGAAAGAATTTTTATTGAAATTTTACCGCTGACTTTCGATACTCAAATTCATTCTTCCTACACCGTTAATTTCATCGAAGGACGAAATGCGAGTCGGAAAAATAAGCCTCCAGCTGTTCTTGCAGGATTTCTAGCTTCCTCTCTCTCTTTCTCTTTTCTCCCTCCCCATATTGCGATTCAGGGTTACTAACACTAGAACTACCATCGTTAAATCTATCACATTTAAAAATATTAAATAAGTACTTTGAGAAAAGAGGAATTAATAGCTGGAAGAGATGATCGATTCGGTAATTTATGTTTAATAAGATGGACGTAGAATATCTATTCCATAACTCTCCTATAAACTTGGAGAATGTTTGGAAAAAATTGTGTACCAGTCATTTTGACTGGTTTGGTAGTTCTACTGTTAATAACTGCTCACCTACAAGCCGCGTAACGAGCCGGTCAGATACATAGAAGTAATCAATGCTCAAATTGTGCAACGCATGCGTAACCAGTGACTCGATACACTTCCCTGCCCCTTTCTTCCCGATACATTTCAACAAAGGAACATTTACAGCAGGATCGTTCTCCGAGGATGCGAAAGTTATTATTCGACGGAGCGGTCAGTGAAGTTCTACGACACAAGATGAAATAATCTCTACTACTCACGCTCTGCGCGGCATTATAGTGAAGAAGGGCGTCGCAATGATGAAGAGGCACTCTGCGAGGATAATCCGCCAGATTCGACCAAGAGGACACTCCAATACCGATTAACAACCTCACCTCTATATCCCTAGTCTTTTGTCCCTCCAATTCGATCTTCAAAAGAATCCCTAAAGCGTCTTCTATCAATGCTATCCTATGATTCCTCGGTTCCGGCAGCGATCCATCCGAAGCGGCTGCGAAAGATTTTCCCGCTCATTTTCGTTAAGTCATCAAATTGGTGCAATTAGTGAGATTGGTGAAATTGGTGAAATTTGTGCAATTGGTCAAAGGATCGATCATTCGTTTACGCGAGATCGCCGAAAGAGCAAAGGTTTACCAAGCTTCCCTTAAAGCGGTTACATGCTACCAGGCATATTTCGTCGTGGTCGTTACTCCAAATCCCCGGCAGCCGTTATACTAAGCAACTTCGCCCGGGCCTTTCGTTCTGATTTATAGGACATCCGGTATATCGAATTACCCGTTTGCCTTTCGCATCGGTTGTTTAATATCACATAACGCAATGCGTGGAAAGCAGCGACGATGAACCGGCGAAGAGGCGCCGACGAGGGAAGAAATACGGGGGCGAGAGAGACGGGGAAAAAACGAAAGCGGTGAAAAGAAAAGAAAAGGCGGGAAACGACAAGACAATGCCACGAAATCGCGTTACGATGCCGATAATATAATAAGCGATGAGTGCGCAAAATGAAAAATGGAAGCATAGTGGAGGTGGAGGTGGATGGTAACGAGATGAAAAATATTCAACCCCCGTAGTCGGTCCGTGAGGGTCTCTTGTTGCGATCAGAGAGCAGAGACAAAACCAAAACCCGCACACCGTTAGCTGCGATAGAGATTCATCGTGAAATTTGATTTTTTTATCGTCCCCAATTGCCGACCGGTGGCTCGAGTTTGTTCGATAATTCAACAGCTTTACCTGAACCGTAAAATACTCGACAGTAATCGGGTTGCTTCAATATTTCGTGAAGGACCTCCGCATCGACCACTTGTCCCGGTGAAATGCAAATTTTATCGTCCACGCAGTTCGTGACCTCTAAAACGAAAGAAAGGGGAAAAAAACAAACGATAATTGATCGGCGCGGCACAAATTCTTAATTCAAGTCGAACGGACAACTTTCCAAATCGACGGGTTTTCAAATATCGAGGAAATTCGAGAAAGTGAGGTACATCTAAATATCTACGTTTGGAAAAGTCAACGAATTAGCTCAAAGAAGGACGAGCCACCTCGTTTAATAGCGGTGGCCAACAAATTCGCTAATTTGCCCTTCACAGAATCCCTCCTCAGTCTCCCTCCTGCGTCCACGTACTCGTGCCAGGATTCCACCCCCGCATCGCGTATTTTCACCCGCACGAATCCGGGTACCGCGGAATCTTCCTCGATGGTCGCAATCGTCTCCATCTCGGAGCTTACGAGCGGCGTGGACAGAGCGTCTATTCGCACAAGATATTCGAACTTTAGTTCCTGAGAAGAAAGGAAAACATGCCATTGACTTCCTTCCTTCCCTCCTGCCCTCCTTCCTTCGTTCATTCGTCCCTTCCTTCCTTCCGCATGGAACGATTATAGCTCGCAAAAATAAAAAAGAGTGCAACTCGCACCGCCTATCCCCACCATGTCGGTCCTGGCAACCTGAGATCGACCAATGACAATCGAAAACAAACCGCTCCTTTCGTCGTTCCCATGACGACGCAACGAGTGTGCGTCTCTTTCGGCCAATAACGCGTTAGAATCGAAGATGACGTGAGAACGAGAGATGTCTGTATCGGTCAGGCGAATCAGAACGAACCACTGGCCACAGGACTTCTCTATTTTTGCGAGGTATATGCTGTGCTTCGTTTAATACACGCAGAGTTTCTTTACCTTCGTTCGTCGGGGCTCGTTCAAAGAGACGAGGAACATGGAAGAAAATCTACGGTCGAGAGAAGCAGCGCCAAGCATTAAGCGCTGGATCAATCTTTCCACGGTTACTTCGATCTCCCTGGCGTACGGTAAATCTGCAAATTTTTGTGGGAACCGATTGAAATGAAATTCGCAACTAAACGATCCGAGTGGTAAGATCTTTTCGATTCTATCCTAGATTTCAGCCTAAAATTTTCACCGTTCTGTCGTCGAGCATCCTCTACCAATTTACGAAAATACCCATTGAGGTTGGTTAGCTGATCCTTGCTGAAAGCGAGCTTCGTAGACATTAGGCGAATACCGCCCTTCTTGTAAGACGATCCACTCAGCGTGCAACCCATTTTCCCTTAACGAAAACGGATACGATAATTAACGAAGCTGCCTACGTCTACGCGAATCGTGACAACGTCAACGTGTGCACAGTGCAACATTGTATTTTCTCTTTCGAGCGAAACTCCGAAAATTGTCTGGGGAGAACTGAATTTATCCTCTCCGAGCAGAGGTAATTTTGCCTATCGATTCTCTCCATTTCCTATCGATCGAACAGGAAACGTGGAAAGAAGGATAAAAGAAGAGAGAGAACGAGAGAGAAATCGTAAGAGAAGCAAAACGGGTAATACGATAAATCGATCTTTCAAGGCTTAATATGAAGCGCCATTAAATCACGGCGCTTTTGGTGCTTTTGGTGCTCGTAACTCGGCGGTGAGCAACCGGATGCCCTGGAACCGTTTCGAAACTGTTTAAGGAATTCCCCGGGAATGCGCATTCCGCTTTCTCGGCGAATTCCATGCATGTGTCTTTGTCAGCTCGCTCTACGGTTCGCGCTCATTCATCGCGACACTACCCCTTCTTTTCCGTCCCAGTTCTCGCTGACCTCTCTTCCTTCACCCTCCGCGGAAGAGCGATCTTAAATAAATATTTACTCCAATTACGGGATGCTTTTTCTATACGAAGAAGCGCGGATTTACCTTCCACCCCGGCACACCGTTATCTCGGAGGACTTAGTACTTTCGAAACGTTTCACCGCGTCATTCCGAGGCAATAGCACAGCTCTGTCGCTAACTACGTTCTATCGTATCCGAATGATCGTTTTTTTTTTCTTCTCTTTATGGAAAACTCGAGCACTTTTTGGTATTTGTTCCGCCGAATTTGCCGCAACGGGAAGCAAGTTTACTTGTTATAGCAACGCAACATGAAAATTTACGTTGATTCACTGGAAACGTACACGGAGCGACCACAAAGTAACCGGTGTAGATCCACGACAAATACTGAATTAACGCAACGTAGCGCAGCCAAAGCCACGGTGATGTTTTCAAGCCGTACGGAAAGATATTGACGTATCGTAATCGTAAATACGGTAACGCATTCAATGGCAATTATTATGCAGCGGGTCACGTAACAATGCCATCAGAGTGTTCGGCCACCGGAATTCACTTCCGATCCTGATTGTGTGTGCTCGACAACCGCTCCTATGGATGCGCACTCCATTATCGCGTATATGTTACTTCCTATCGTTTCAAGGATTCTAAGGTAGAACGTAGAGCAAAATTATATTGCGGAAGCGGTGAAACGAGTGAAATTTCGATTGAAAAGAACCGAACAACTTCTCTACGAGGTACTTGAATGAAGTAGGTTGAAGTTACTATCCGATTCCAAGGGGAATTCAGGGTGGTAATGGTTTCTAACATTTCTCATACATTCCATTATCTTTTCTGGCCAAAGATACTTTGAAAACTAAACGTACTTTAGATCGATTCATCGTGAATAGTGAACGCTGTTTATCGAATTCTACTTTGATTTTACAGAGGGATGAGATACAAAGAAACAAGTGAAAAAAGGCTACCAAACGGCTTTAGTTCCGTCTTTCTAATGGAAAATCTGTCCTGGTCTGGTCTTTTTGCCATACAAAGAATCGCCAAGTGGAAGTTGTAGTCGGAGTTTAAGTGATTTGAATGAAATAATAATGTGTTGTGTAATAATGTAATGTAATGAGATAATAAAATAAAAATGTTATTCTACTATTTATTGTCGATTGGTATCTGTGTTTATCAATCTCTCATTTACCGAATCACAAATTATCATTCCTATTTTTCATCTGAATCTATAATTTCTTCTGATTAAAGCTAGATTAAATAAATATTTAAACCGAGAGAACGATTTTTGATACGACTTTTCCTGGAACTAATTCGAATTCTTATGGGCTATTTTATCAGCTGCCGGTCAACAGTTAAAGACCAAGATATGGTAAAGAAACACTATCTATTATCGTTTCTGGTAATGAAGATACCTACGATTGCGACTATTTGAAATAAGATAGGGATAACATCTGTGAACGATATCATGTGTCGTAAAGTCGCTCACGTTTGATAATGTAATCCGCAAGAGTTAATGCATCGAGGAAAACTTGAGGCCCTCGCGATCGCATAATGGCACGCGGATAGTAAAAATTTTTAAGGAATATAACAAAAATATCAACGGCGAACAATCGTCTTGAATAACGATGGCGTCGGCTTATATTAAAGACGAGCAAGGTACGGATAATCTTGATCGCGGCTCTGAACCTTAACTTTCATCGACGATAAACTATTTATAACCTATGAGATGTAAACAACTTAATTCACCAGATATAAGCCAATCTTGAATGTCCTATTACGCTTTCTAACAAAATATTACAATGCACACGATAGGCAGGAATTTACTGTAAAAAAAGAAAGAAAAGTATAATAATACAAAAAGAAAAAATGAGTTTGCGAAACCAGTATCGTATCCTTATCTTAATAGTGCAACCATTGTAATGCATAACGTCCAAATTCCACGACAAACAATCTTTTTATTTAGGAGGAACATTTATTCCTGCTAGTCAACGTCCGGATGGCACATGGCGCAAGCCACGTCGTGTGAAAGATGGCTACATACCTCAAGAAGAAGTGCCACTGTACGTGAATTTTTAAACACTCTAGCTTTTCTAATTACATGCCTAAATACCTAATTTCTTCTCCCATCTGTTTTCAGTTACGAGAGCAAAGGTAAACAGATAAAAAATAAGCCCATATATCCGGTGGGTGCCAGTCCAGAGTTCATAGCGGAGCATAAAGCTAAGCAGGAAGCATTACTAGCTGCAAAGGCTAAAACGATTCCTGGTGCTCAGGTTAAGACAGAAGTTAAAAAGAAAAAGAAAAAAAATAAAAACAAGACTGCAGAGCACATGGCTGAAGAATTGGAGAAAGTAACGATATCAAAGCCTGAAGAAAAGAAAGGATCTTTATCACACGATGACAAGGTGCAATCCAATGCAAAGCCAGTACAAAATAATCGTACTCCAGTATCGAAAACAAATGTTACAAATCGGACTATCGATACTCCCACCCCAGACCCTCAAAAAAGATTAAAAAACCTTAGGAAAAAGATGAGAGAGATAGAGACGCTCGAGGAAAAAATAAAAACCGGATTATTGAAGAATCCCGAGGCGGAGATAGTTGAGAAACTTGCGCGTAAAAAAGAGATTTCTAAGGAAATAAAACGATTAGAAGGAAGTCAATAGAATGAATGTATTCGGCCCGATACTGCCGCCTATGAGAATTCGTGCATGCAACCTTAATCGTTATTACCCTGTAGCTATACCCGAATGAGCTGTGTCTTTATTTTTCCAAAATTTTCAAACAGAATTAATAGCATCTTACGTAATTGTACTTTTATTCTCTTTATACGATATATGAATGATTAAATGAAAATGTACATTTATATGTGAAACCTAAAATTGTATATTACTACGATGAAGTTAGTATTCTACAATGTTAATGTGTGAAAGACCAATCGATCCGAACCATACGTTAATAAAAAGATTTTTTTTTTTCGATAATATGCATTATTTATTTATTTTAATTGATAAGTAGCACTTAAGATCTGCGAAAATAACGAAAATTCGTTCAAGTACTAGGCACTCGGAATGCATAGAATCACTCCAGAGAGAAAATCCTAATTTTAACTACAGTCAGGTTAATTACTGTTGGTTTCGTTTCTATTTACTACAACTGAAATTTGCCATAGAAAAATCTAATGAAAGATTTGCAGCAGTTCCACCTGTCAAACGAAAACTTTAAGTCAGGGGGGTAGTGCTAAAATATCTGGAAACTTGGATATTTTGAGAGATTCGCAGCCAATCAGCCCGTTATTGCTTCCAATGAGAGAAATATAAAATAAAATAAAAGTTTTCGAGTCATTGCGAGCAACAACGACCCAGGTCCCACCACGTGGAGGTTGCTGCGACTGGGGACCCAAAAAAATGGCCATCTATCCGCCATCACATTTTGTCTTTCGCGTGAAACATTTTCCCGTCATTTTCATCGGATTTAAGGAAGAAAGGAACGCAGAATGAACGGGAAAATGTGTCAGGCGAAATTTCTTGTTCTATTTTACTTTCGTTATCCATCTCGCAATGGAAGAGATAGATTTCTGGCCGTGATGCAACGAGCATCCACCGCTTATGGACTAACGCAACAGTTATTCGCTATATTTTAAAACTTAATTGTAGACTTACGAGTTTAAACAAACGACTTAAATTAACCTTAAAAACAAATTTAATCTAAACATACGCAATATCAATCTGACCTTCAATATGGAAGCAGTTTTTGTACACAGTGAAAGTCATTGTGCATATGCAAATACTGTTTCCATAAAATTTTCGGTCTCATTAACTTAATCCATTCGTGACGAGGATTTTTTTCGAACAGGGAACCCAGGAGCGAAACATTCTTTTGCTTTATATTGTTCATTTTGAATAAAAAAACTTGTTTACTATGAAAATAATCGAATTCGTAGGTGAATTCGCATAAATAAGATTGCACACACGGTGTGTAACTCATCACGAATGGGTTAAATACTAAATACTTAAATTTATCTTCGTTCTTCTTCTTCTTTCTTCAGGTAGTAGTCTTGAAAATCTTCCTCATTTCTACCTAAATGAAAATTATAATGACCAGATATAATTTCCTATCTCACAGAAAATATGAACACAACAAGAACCTGTCTAATTAGCAAGAAAGATTTCCTTGCAAAATATTGCCTGACTGCTTGTGTATAAACCAGAAAGCAAGCCTCTTGGCAAGAAAATGAAAAATGCATTCTGCTTGAAGCAGAATGAAGAGAAACATCGCATTACTTCCAGAATAAGGAAAGTCAAACGACAATCATCTCATGAATCAGACTTCGAAAACAAGACAGACGATACTTTGACCCAAAAATCAAACGTATCGAAACCATTAACAACGAAACCATTAAGAAATGGTAACCAGTCGATCGTAATAGAATCTCAGAAAAAATATCTGGAAACTTAACACACAATTTCAATCAAAGATGTCAGTGAGAAAGATCCACAATTGCCCTTCGATGTGGGTCTATGCGTGCAATTCCTGTAATAAAAACTCCTTTTGTTAGCAAAATTTCAATACACTGTGAATTCCCCCAGCGTCTCTAGACGCCTGTCTCTCTTAATTTCCATGTGTATGGTCCACTTCATTCCCTCTAAAAATCCAGGACCTTATTTTAAGTTCTGTAACAGAATCTCATTAATTTTGCCCAAAACGCGGATTTAAAGCGAATGATCACCGACTTTTGAACACTTTAATAGACGAGCATCGAATATTAAAAAAATCGCGAGAAGCACGATTTATTAAAAATTTTAGGAAATGCAAATTTCTTGAATTTTAAGATAAAAAAATGTTAAGAACTTTAACAAGGCAAAGTTAAAATTTGAACGTGCACATCGAGTCGACAAGCGCGGATTGAATAATATGGAAAATTTAGCAAATTGTGCAATGCCACAATCATTTGCTATCAAACAAATTACTTAAATGAAAAACTAATTCGACGAAGTTACATTCGGAATTATTTGAAACCTTTCCATCATCCGAGCATAAAAATAAAGCATCACTGTTCAATTCGCGACACGAGAAGTGTTAAATAAAGACAGACTTCCCCCTTTGCTACAATATAACTCTACTATTTATTTAAATAAACAAGTAAATATTTAAAAGCGACACGTTTAATCTAGATTTGCCATCCGTCTATCGAGCTGTAAGTGCTATACATATATTCTGGGCGCAAGTTTGATATTTTCATTTTATTACAAAAATATGCAAAACCCGCGGTCCGTAATTTTTGTAAGAAATTTTCGAGAATTTATCGAAACCTCTACGTCGACGCGGTTTTCTCAGAAAAATGCCCTCGCGATCAAAGTAAAAACACAGACAATACTTAATTAATAACATTAACACTGACAGCCAGCAGCATTTTTCCTATTTCGCGAATTTTATTAAATTAACAGATATTGTTTTTCTATCTGTGAAATCAAATGTGCATATTATTCATTGCACTTTCATTTGCGAAGTGGTTCCAATGACCACGATAAAATTCATTCTGTAATTGATCTCAACAAACAACAGATAATATAACTTAACAAAAATAATATAGAAATCCTCAAAGTTTCTTTCATTAAAAGAAACATTTTCAGCAGTATTTTTATTTGCAAGCACTTGATTTATAACATAAAAATCAATACATGGAGCAGCCAAAAGGCGCTTAAAATCCCGAAATGAGCAAGCAGCCAAAAGGCGCTTTTAATGAAAATCACGAGAAACCCGTGCCATTTCAGGCTTTTGTTGTTCGCTACGCTAGTTCAAAACCCGCCTACTGCCATTTCATGGCTATCATTGTTCGCAACGCTACTTTAAAACCCGCCTATTGCCATTTCATGGCTATCATTCGTAACATTATTTAATAAACAATCGCGTACTGCCATTTCGAGGCTTTCATTGTTCGCAACGCTACTTCAAAAACCGCCTACTGCCATTCCGGGGGCTCTCATAATTCGCAACACTACCTATCCGGAAAAAAGGAGCTATCGTTGGGAGCAAGCCTCCTGAGGCACTCCATGGGGAGTTGCATTTTTGCAACTCCAATTGCTGAGTCACAACTCAGCAGGTGCGCATCTCTCAGCTGCTTTTGTATTTCGCAACGCTAATGTCGCGATTGATCAAAGAAAACCGCGTCAGACTCATATTTCGCAACGCTAATTTAGAATTTACTAAAAGCAAACTCCCGGGCACCTATTTCAGGTGCTAAATCGCGATGCTATACTCTACAAATTATTAAGAAAATACTAATTCACAACAATATTCTATGAAGTGCTAAGACAAACTCCCGTGCTCCTTGTTCAAGAGCTATGTCGCAGCTCTACTTTAACAATTAATTATTCAAAGACAAACCGGGCACTTTGAGTGCTTTATATCGCAACGCTACTTTAAAGAATACCTATTCAAAGAAAAACCGGGCACTTTTCGTGCTTCATTTCGCAACACTATGTTTACAGATTTAATTGAAGCAAACTCCCGTTCGCCATTTCTGGCGATCTGTCTCGCAACTCTATCTCTAATTTAATATAATATTGTAATAAAGAAAAAACCGAGTATATTCATATCGCAACACTAAAAACTACCAATTAATTCGAACAAATCCGTGGGTACCATCCGGGGCTACCTTAATTTCGCAACACTAACGAGCAATGTAAGCGCTACTCTAATTTCGCGATGAAAAACCGTATGCAGCCAAGATGCGATCGTTGGACGGGAATGTTACATCCGTCAGAAGACAAATACAGAAAGCGAGCATAGTGAAATAACAAATACTAACAATGACTTTCCATGCTAGAACTCTAAAGAGATTCGAGGATGAAAAGTCATTTGCTGCAGCCCTCTTCGTGACAGTTTGTCGGGCCTCTTCGGCACTTGTTAGCCTCTTCTTCTGCGCTAGAGAATGCTCGAATACTTTGCATCAATAAAATCCTTACTATTTTCAAATTAGACGATGAAAACCACACCACGAGCGTGCAGAGCGTATTCGCTGCTCGTGTAGCACAGTTTTCATCAAAAAGGCAAAGTATTCGAGCCTCGCGCCGGGAGTTTCACCACGTGCGCAGAAAATTTACATACTAGAAACTACGGTCAAAATGAGGGGAACACTCAATTTGACCGTAGTTTAATCCCAGGGGCAGACGTCTCACCCTACTCGCGCGCGATTGTGATAGCCTGACCTCACCTGGCCCTACCTGCTTATCTTTAACTCACATTCAAGAACGGTATGCTACCTACGTACCTAATACCTATATTTAAAAATGCAAATCGCGACACAAACACACAAACACACATCACTCCACGGTTCTCAATCAAGAACCCGGGTGCATGGGCCTAAACTAGAGAGGACTCCCCGGGGTTCCTCCGACACCCGAGTTCGCATACAACTTTCACACTCTAAAATGTACATACCAATTTCCTGGAATCGACTGACAAGGGTGGCGACCATTGCGTTATTTCATTATATTACTACCGCGATTTGAAATATTTATAGAAATCTAAATATTCGTCGTTGTATCGTTTGATATTTAAGGCAATGTATATGGTATATGTTGCACAGATAGAAAGAATGTCATCATTGTAATACCATATACATCGATGAGTTGGAATAAAAGTGAAAAAGAGAGTAGGGCAAAGTGTATTGTTCAAGTTCGTATAAATTATTTGATGATACAAGAAAATTTCAAGCGACGCAAGATCCACAGCCTAACACACACAACACACATGTGGAAATTACGTCGTGCACGATTCGCCACCGCAATGTCAGTCGCTGATTTTTTAAAAAAAAAGGCCGAGCCCACCGCCTTTACCCATTTGAGTAGCCCTGGGCACCCGAATGGGTTCGGGCTTAAAGTGAACTCGGCAGGAATTTGTACTCACTGTGTATTTTTGCTGAAAATCCTAGCTAAGAAGATGATTAGTAGAATTCTAACGGCTTGATTTATGAAAAATTGAAGCAAGTGACTCGAATTTGATATTTAATCAAGCAAATGACTCGACTTTTATATTTATTTAAGCAAATGACTCGACTTTTATAACTGTTCAAGCAAAGAGAATTTAAATTAAACTTTATAGAAGCAAAAAACTTTACTTTATATATATATTTGAAAATAAGCAAAATTTACTTTGAATTGAAATTGTATATTGAAAACCGGGAGATCTCGTCGTCAGAGGAAGAATTTTAACAGGGAAATGTATTAATTGTCACTCCGACTTCGAGATCTACCCGTCGCGAAGTGCCTTCTTGCAGATAATACAATAATTGTCATTAAAACGACGCGAAACAAATTTACAAACTTCCGAAATTTCATCCATCAAAAGCACAAATCGAGCGATCTATATAAAACATAAATCGTCTCGAAGAAATCTATTAGCCGCGATCTTATAACAAATTTTGTTATAAGAATATTTTTCCAATGAATATGAAGAACGCACAATATTCGTAAATTGTTCATTTGTATTGATAAATTCGCAACGCTAACTGTAAATTTCATGATTACATTCATGTAAATAATGCAAAAATCGCGCTACAAGAAGGCCCTGTCCTAAGCTCGATATATATGACAGTACACAAGGAAAATAAATGACAGTTTCTACTCACGAGTAATTTTTCAATTACTCGTGTTCACTATGCTCGCTTTATAAAACAATACAACCAGTCTCCAGTGCCGCTTCGGACCTTTCGTCCTACGGCATGATTTGGAGACCGGAGGGACAGTTAAAGTTTTTGACTCACCAGTGTCGAGACACCAGAATACCTTTGGTTACCTCACAATCTCTGCCGCTGCTGTCTCTGCCAGTGTCGTCTCCGCCGCTGATATCAAGGTTGTCCTCAGGTCATCTCAAGAAATGTCCAAGGTCTAAACAAAACAAAGCATTTCGCATTGCAAGAGGCACCGTTCGTAGAACGTTAAACTGCCTTCCGTTCCGATTTTACAAAGAAAACTAATTGAATTTTGAAAACAGAGGATGAAAAAAAAGTCGTAATTATATATCAAGAAACGTTAAGAGTAGATCGTAAGAATTGATTAGTTGACGAATATTTTTCAGAATTGATAATTCAAGGAGAAGTTATATATCGAACTATGTATCGAAACTTTACGACAAGTACGTAGAAATAAAATATCTCTGTGTTTACGTTACTCACCTTCAAGGCGGAAGGTGCGTCGCAGTTTTGCAGGGTACAGCGATGCCTCACGAATTCGAGCAAAGCTGTAACAAAAATAAGACGCACATCTTAAATACTTATTCTCTGAAAATTTCGTACGTTGGGGAATTCTTTATTTTTATTTCTTTTATTGGTAGAACATACAAAGTAAGTGTAAGAAAATTTGAAAGAAAACTTGTAAGGACATTTTTGAGAAAATTTTAAAGTATCAACTGAAACTTGGGGAAAAATTGTGGGGTTCTGTGCGAATCAAAATTTCAGCTTACCTATAAAAGCTTTGCCCTTCGCCGGGGAGTGATTGTCGCCGTTCAACCATCCCGTCATTTGACTGTTCTGTAACAAAAAAAATAACATTTTCATTAATATCTCCCGTTTTTGCATTTTTCGATTGCAAATTTTTATTTCTCGATCGTGTGATACTTACTTTTTAAATTCGTGAAGCCTTGCCCGATGGAAATCCTTTCCACAGCTGCTCCTGTTGCACTGACTCTAATACCGGATCGGTGTAATTAAAACCAAGACAAATGAATCGCGACCGACTATCATTTCCGGCGAACAATTTGGCTCTACTTTCGCGTAAAGTTAAAACAAATTGAAGAATTACTGAAATTTATATTTAATAAAGAAGAAATATTAAAATTTAAATATATAATATAAAATACGGAGCAAACACTGACTCTACTTTCGCGTAAAGATAAAATAAATTGAAGAATTACTGAAATTTATATTTAATAAAGTAGAAATATTAAAATTTAAATATATAATATAAAATACGGAGCAAACACTGACTCTACTTTCGCGTAAAATTACTAGAAATTTAACACTTATTAAAATTTATATAAAATGCGAAACAAACACTCCAGCGATGCCTCACGAATTCGGACAAAGTCTGTAACAAAAATAAAATGCAACATTTAAAATATTTGCTCTCTGAAAACTTCTTTATTTAGCAAAAAAAAAATATTGTTAAGTATTCTCTGATAACATCAAAAGCTAATCGTTACTTTATTTTCGTTAATTACATCGATGGGAAGAACAAAGTGAAGTTTGCACGAAAATTGACAACTATTATAATGGAAATATTAAAATTATAAAGTGTATACGTGATAAAATTTCAGCTTACCTTCACAGACTGAGCCCACCGCAAAGGAATGATTGTCGCTGCTCAACCATCCCCTCATTTGACTGTTCTGTAACAAAGAAAATAACATTTTCATTAGTTTATATATTTTTTTTAAATTTTCAATTGGAATTTTTCATTTCTCGAGCATGTTGTACTTACTTTTAAAATTCGTGAAGCCTTGCCCGATGGAAGTCCTTTCCACAGCTGCTGCTCGATGCACTGACTCTACTTCCGGTTCGATCAATTTAAAAAAGATAAATAAGCTACCGCGACCGAGAATGATTTCCGGCGAACAATTTGGACTCTACTTTCGCGGAGAAAAGAATTCTTATTATTTTTAATAATTATTCAAAAGTTACAAGTAATTGTAATAGCGGGTTGCAAACACTGGCTCTACTTTCGCGTGAATTTATTATAAGTTATTAAAAAAAATATATGTAGATATAAATATAAAAAGAGAGCGAAACAAGCACTGACTCTAGACCGCATTGCGCTCGGCCACAAATTTTACTGAAAATAAAAGGGTGGGGAACACAAGAAAATCAGAAAAATACCATGTCTTTGTTTTTCATATCACATCAAGTGCTTGCTTAAAAAAATACTGCTTTCAAATTATGTCTTACTCATTGATTCATAATATTCTTTGTGTAATACAAGATACTACTAATTAAATGTATAAACAACAAGTACTGTGGGCTGCCAATGTTAAAGTTAAATGATTAGTCATGCTTATTCCCTATTACATACGAACACTGTAACCCCCTTCGATAAATTCACGAAAATCTTTAGAGAAATTACGGACGAATCTAACGCAGGATCTTAATATCCTACATCGGCAAATACGATTTTTAATTACTTCTATACTCATGCCCTGAAACCTATGCAAAGACATTGCAGCTACCCAGAACGGAAGGATAAATCGTAGCATGTAATTACTGTGTAAAAACGATTCGCGATTTATTTGTAGCATAGAATTGTAGTCGTCGAAATTTAACACAAGAATTGGTAAACACTGCCGGAATAGGGGCAGCTTTCTTGGAAGTCGACGACCGTATTGTAAACATTGACTGAATACCCGTATATTGTAAAAGGTTTCAAGTAATACCGAAAAATTTCAATCACTGCATGCTTTCGTAAAACCGTATTGTTACGTAAGAATTCAACTCGTCAGTTGTTCGACTCGATACCAAATAACAAAGGTATTGAATAAATTGTAACAAAATATCGCGAAGATATGAAAATAATAGAAACGTTACGTTTGTATGAACGTAGTGATACCATGCGCCGCTTACGCCGTGTTGTTATTCCGCGAGCGTGTCCTCTAGCCTGCCCGACTGTAAGGTCACCGCATGGTAATAGCAAATTCTGTAACCACGCAAGAACAAACTATTGAATAATTGTTCAAAAGTTCAGAAATCCTGTATAATCGCGTTTCCGAACAATATTATTCGCGTTATTTATCAGCAAAATCGAAATATAAAGCTACAGTACGAGTATTAATGTTGTAAACGACAAAGGTGAAGCGTAAAGGACGCGAGAGATTAACTGCGTAGTTATTTCGCGATTGTTGCTAAATTCGCAATTATTATTATCAAAATTGACAGATATAGAACAGTAGAAGGAATATCACGTAGTAGATAAACGAGAGAACTATTCTTTAGCGATCGATAAACGAGGAAATTGTAAAAGAGTTGAGCTTACAGCAGGTACGTGTTGACGAAGCGACGTCCGAGAGAGAAAGAGGCAGACGTTCCTTCTCGTAGGAGTGGGGATAGCTCACGGCGGCTCGGCTGCCGCCTGGTGGGGGAAAGGATAGCGAATCGGAACGCCGCTGTATGTCACGTACTACGGGGCCTCTCCTCTCGAGCGCCACAAGTGGGGATTTGGAGAATTTTAACGAAATAATGGTACAAGAATCTCGAAATAAGAGATTTGAGCATAAATATTATGAAAATTGTTATTAAATAAAAGAATCTGCACCCGTAATATATAGAAAACATATCATTTAGAGCAGTGAAACCAATCTTTTCACTTATTTAATTAACGAGAAGTTGTTCTTTATGTAATAATATAGAATTAGTATTCAATGATGATATGCACCGATAATGCAAAGTATTAGATGGAATTAAAATTAGGAATCCGAGCATTCAGTAGTCAGGGCTACTGAATATCCGGATTTCGTGGCTATTCGCTCGATATCACTCACTATTTAGCACTACTATTGAACAAAGTATCGTTCTAAAAGCACATTTTATAAAACTTAAAATCATAGTAAGTGATATCGACCCAGGTCCCACCGCGAGGAGGTTGCCACGAAACGGAACCCAAAATTCATGCCCAACCAAACCCCGTTTCATTCTGCATTCCTTTGCGACACTTTCCCTCGGCATTTATGAATTTTATGCGCAAAATGTTCTATTTAATTGTCCATATAATATAAAAACACTTGCAGGTAACTGTCACTTGAGGTCACTTGAGGTCACTGACACATCCACAAAACGCTGTATTTAATTGTCGAAATTATTTAAAATCGCTTTTAATTTATTGTTCAAGTAGTTTAATATTACAGAACACATGCGTAACGAGTAATTAGCATAAAGAGACGTTTTCAACAGGAGGTTCAAGCTCAAATGGTAGTGTTATCGAATTTAGTATACGTAGGAGACTGTAGAAAGCGATAATGCTATCGATTTTAGAGACTTTTATATCATCCGTTGCTCCCGGTCTTAAGCGTTAGGTTACTCTTCAACGAAAAGTCTTTTGTACCGACTATACCGCCTACAACATTGTCATCATCGTCACCAGGTCACGCGATCTTCGATGTACACATTGGCGGTCATTACGAATGCCCGCAACTTCTGTTTCTTCTTACAACTGCATTTAACGTTTTTATTCTAATGTTAACGTGGTAGTTATCTTCTTTCATACTGAAACTGATACTTCTTTTCCCTATTGAGACTGTGAAATGATTTTATTCCAGTATTTATTAATATTGGAAATTTATATTGGAATGATTCTACAGTCCGACCGATAGGTGTACTCCTTGGTTTTTATCAGAAACTTACTATTAATAGCATACTGTATATGGTACTGCAACTTCACTTCTTTAAAATCTATCCTGTCAACGATAGTGTCATGTT
Organism: Cerceris ruficornis; assembly: GCA_963989415.1. Lineage (NCBI taxonomy): Eukaryota > Metazoa > Arthropoda > Insecta > Hymenoptera > Crabronidae > Cerceris > Cerceris ruficornis. Next base: position 15,463,592 of record OZ022527.1, on the reverse strand, counting down.
TACACCTCGGATCGGACGTTTTTTCAAGTTCATCCATATTTAATACCATCCTCAATATTCCAGTGTAACGTACCAATCTGCATATTCAGTATTTACATCACGTACAGTATGGTTTCTCAAATGCCGTGGTGCAGAAATATTCTATGATTGCCCGCATTAAACATCAAGCCATATCTAATGGTAAGAAACTGATAAAGTGTTAAAAGATTCTTCGATGATTCTATTATGTCTGAAACTTGATAATCTCTTAAAACAAATCAAACAGAATGTAACGGAAATCCACCGTAATGATTTCACGCCTTAAGTACAATAATATACGTTGATGCAGAGAGCCGATAAGCGTCTCTCTTTGTCAGTTCAATCTGCGAATCTTTTGGGAGATTGACGATCCAACGAATAATTTCTCGAGGCTAATCTTATCACACGCAACGATCGGCCTAACAGGAAGACAAACAACACGCAGACGCGCTAGAAACGCCTTAGAGCCGACCGAATTCCAAAATAGTGTAATCGTGTATTCCTCGTGGGTTATATCAGAATGAAATCGCTCGAACTCGTCTAATTAATATGAGCTGCGGGTCGAAGTGATTCGTCAGTCTGGCTCTTCACGCGAACCAAAGATGTACTTGCTAAAGTGGGTTAGAACTCGAAGAACTGGAGTAATTCCTATAGAGGCCCACGCGATCGCTTTTTCCTTCTTTTGCGTATATTTGTTCCTCCATCGAGGAATTCCGCCGAGGTGCCTGGTACGTTCTTCTTGAGGCCATGCTCGATCAACCCTCTTGTCGTGCTTACCACCCCCTGCTTCCTACTTGTCTTCCGCTGCCCTTTCTTTCTTGTCTTTCTTATAATTCCGTGGAATAGAATTCATTGAGGAGATTGCCAATCGTAAAGCTTGAATGCAATTTATTATCAGGCAAGCTTCTTGATTAGAATGAAGGGAGGGTAGAGGGGACTCATCGATGGATGAAGAATGTCTCGAGATAGGTATGGGGTTGATTCGGCCTTTTAATTAGGCAGAGTCCCTCTTAACTTTACAAATTGTTGCTTCATTAACACCAGAACTACCGGCGTTAAATAAATTGTATGCGATATATTAAATAATTACTTTGAAAGAAGGGGAATCTAGAGGTAAAAAAGATCATTGATTTGGTTATTTGTGTTTTGTCAGATAGACGTAACATTTTTGGGCAATATTGGGAACCAGTCATTTTGACTGGTTTGGTAGTTCTAGTTTAAATTAATAAACTAAATTATCGGAATGTATGTTATACTCTTCATGGTTCCGAACCCCCTTTCTTGTTTCAACCCCTGAAACCGCAGGTCCTAGGCGAAACGATCGCATCCATTAACGTCATAAAGTGCATAAAAGAACCAAGAAGAATATCGTAGTACTTTCATAGTCCTCCAAATATCTACAGAGCCAAGGAACTGTATTCAGTCGCATCGACCTTAAGCAGAGGTCATAAATGATTCGCTATCAGTCGAACAAGAATCAACGAAACCAGCTGCGATCTTCGTGATCTACTTTCAGCGATCATTCTCATGAATTTACTTTAAAGGTCGGAGAATCTTCTATAACGGCGTTAATTATAGCACCACGAAGAAGCAGTCAGGCGATCTTATTCAATCGGTCGAATGGTCGGGGCGCTTTAAAACGCTTTCAGGGCGCACGCCTGTGGAATTCTAGATTCTAAACACTTGCACGTACCCCTGTGGATGTCGTCGATGACGTTCAGTCGCGGTTTCGCTTTCGTCTCGTCGATTCGTGCCTTTGTCTCTTCAGACGAATTGCAAGCCCCTCTCTCTCTGCTTCTCCTCGCGAGGAATGCCGCCTTTGATCATGCAATTTCGAAGAGGTGTCTTTGCTAAAGTATTGTCGATACCAGCGACAATTTTCCATTGAAAGTCGAGATTACGTCCTTTGAATTAAAGTATAAGGATGCTGGGTTGGTTGGAGAGGCATCGAGGATTCAACAGGTATTGATAGAACTCGGAAGAACGTATTTTTCACGTAGACACAAAACTGATAGCGATATCAGATATAACTTGCAACCTTTATCAACTTTTTTTTCAAAAATTTCTGTAGTTCTGCTAATAACTGTAAAATGTTACAAGCTGATCCAGGATAAAATAACTTCGACCTCTTCGATCCTGTATCCCATCCGAAAAAATCCACTGCAATGAAGCGACACTCTTAATGATCAACGGAACGTATAAGCAACGATAGAGACCACAAATTCCCACAGTTCACTACATGAATGCTAACGATGAAGCGCCGACGAATGTCGTTCCGATCAATGCGAAAAAAGCTGACGAAAAAGAGGAAGAAGTTTGCGAGAATGAGTCCACCGATTCCGTGACAAAGCCGGCAACGGACACCGATAAGCCAACTGTAGACGCAACGACAGCCGAAGGTGCCATTTAACCGAATAAGAAACTTGCAGACATCAACTTAATTCTCATTCCTATCTTTGCTAAGTGCAGAAAAAAACGAATTATCATTGCTACTGCCACCGACCCTTCACGAGCGTTTCCTCCGCATCAAACAGATGGTAAAGGATGCAATAGCTGCTCATCATACCTTCATGATTTACGGAAGAGCCCGAGTAATCCGTGAGTGCATGCTGAGACGAGGATGGTGCGAAAAGTTCTTCAGGAAGAATCCTAACGGTACATCAACACTCTAATCCAATCGTCATTTATTCCTCCTACGACTTTCAATCATTTTTCTTCAGCCGATCAACATCTGAACGTGGATTCGAGCCCTGTGACATTGCTAGCCGGAATTGGAGATCTGAAAGATCATTCTGGCGAACGACAACTGATCTCAAGAATGCTCAGCGGCCACACAGTCGATTTCCTATGGAACACAGGTTCAGAGTGGCCCGGTTGGCCATCGCAGGACAACAAAACCACCGTCTTCAATAGATACTGCCGTGCCGGATTCACCTCGAAGGTACCACTTGACTCTACGTCAATCTATTTTTACTACACCCACGAACGATATACTAGAAGAGGAAAATATACGTTTCTGGGAAAATCGATTGCTCAGGTGGGCCTATGTTCAAACGTCAGACAAATGCACTGGTATTACGAGGCTGGAGTGGCGAACACTCTGTTTCCACGTTGCTACAATTTATGCCAAGGCGATCAGATGCACGCATTCATCGAGGATTATCGGTAATGACATTATTGCACCGTCGAAATCACATTTCTACTATCAACAGCCTATCCTTTCCCCTATGATTCTACTTGCGAGACACGTTCTATAGAAATCTAATTCTTTGGGAAATGTTTGCACTAGATTCACAGCCTGTTTGAGCCTCTTAAAGTGGCTGAACGACAAGATCGACGACGCAGGTGAAAATGCAGTAAGGTCACCAACGGGCACGGTGCCCTCGAAAGCCCTAGAATTTGCAATTAAAAGGTGCAGCGATTACATGAGCGCACAGTCTCACGAGGACATCGACCAGGAAGCAGAAAGAGTGTGGTCCCATCAGTGGGACCAATTTCTTAGCTGGTATTATCAAATTGTTCACGGTCAGGCACTCTTCATTCGAAATAATCTACCGTTTCAGGTAGAGTCTACTTTCTTGATGAAATTTTCTTGAAATTCGGGTAGAAGATTGGATGTGTCTTAAGAGTTGTCATTGCAGAAATATTTCCTGGCGTCAAAACACATACTGAAGAAGATGAAAAAGTATTGGCCACAAATCGATATGGATGGGACGATGAACGTATGGATCATGAAACCTGGGAATAAAAGCCGTGGACGTGGAATCGTTCTGCTGAACAGACTGGAGGACGTAATGGCAAAAATGAACCCCACGAATAAATCGGACACTCGTTACGTAATTCAAAAGTATATTGGTAATAGCATTTTGCAAAGATTTACGGAGAATTTTCAGGTATATGTTAGAGATTGAATTTATTGAATTTTTGCAGAACGTCCGTTGCTGATTTATAAAACAAAGTTCGATATAAGACAGTGGTTTCTGGTAACGTGCGCTCAGCCTTTGACTCTGTGGTTGTACAGGTAAATTTCACGATCATATGTGAACCTTTAGAGGTACATATATATGTTAAAAAATAATTAATAAATATATCTGACTATTAATTCATCGATCCAGCTGAGCGTACTCTCGTAAACTTAACTTTTGATCTCCTTCGTGTCACGTTTCCGTGCCCATAAATATCTGGGTCATTTAATTGGAATGCACAAGCCGCAATTCGACGTAATTATCGCTAATGTATATCCAGAATAGTTTGTAACTGACAAAGACGCTACCGTGTATTCTATATTTGGAGTCACGACTCACGGTGGATCCTATTTACGAACAAACCACCCGCAGTCAATTACTGGGTATGAACTCTGAGTGAAATTGATCTTTTCTAACCCAGTTTGTATCATACAAACTTGTCTTCCATTATCCTATTGCATTCATTGTTGTCGCAAATTAGAGATAGCTCTATCGTATCAACAATTGTCGAATAAAATTGACACGCGAGATACCGGCACCTCCGCCATTCCAAATTTAACAATTTTTATATAAAAATGTCTAAATAGGGTTTGATAATTTAACCAAGAAGATATAACGCCATGGAAAATTGTATATGAAGTTAAATTACGTAAGATACAAGTATAAGAATAATACCCTTTGTTTTCAGAGAGAGCTACCTGCGATTTTGCTCTCAGAAATTTTGCCTGACGGATTTCCATGAGTCGATACATTTGTGCAATCACGCGATCCAATGCAAATACACAAATAGCGAGGACAGAGACCCTGCGCTACCTTCGGACAATATGTGGGATGCCACGACGTTCAAAGAATTTCTCAAGTATTCCATCTTCTATCGACACATTAAATTAGCAACAATGAATAAGCAAATAAGTGTTAAATTCTATGAAAACTGCAGGTCTCAGGGACACGAAGAAGCATGGGACGAATTAATCTACCCAGGAATGAAGCAAGGTTTGGTCGGTTCTCTTTTGGCTAGCCAGGAAGCCATGGATCGCCGGAAGAATAGCTTCGAACTTTACGGTGCCGATTTCATGGTGATGGAAGATTTTTCCGTTTGGCTGATCGAGATCAATAGCCATCCGGATATGAGCTATTCCAGCAGCGTCACTACTCGACTTTGTCGACAAGTTATGGAGGACACTGTAAAAGGTTTACTTCCATTCTTCCATCAGATTTTCACTTTCTAGCTTCACGAAAATTTTATCGAGTATTTCCCTCCCGATAGTCGTCATTGATTTTCGAGAGGATAAAAATGCCAGCACGGGTCATTTCGAGTTGGCGTATAAGCAAAGAATGCCGAGTTGCCAACCTTATTTGGGGGCTGCATTGTCTCTTCAAGGTACTCGCATCGCTACTTGCGAGAAGAAGTCGAATTTTAATATTCAAGAGTCGAAAGTCAGTCTTTCGTCGAAACCTCCACTGGTACGTGCTTTTGTGAGAATTAAATTGACTCTACGCAAAGTGTAACGTGGATCATCGATGACCCAAATGGTAATTAAAGTACAAGGTTGTCTTTCATATTGTCAGACGTGTCTCACGAAGAAGAAGGCTACAGTGCACAATCAAATCGGCCCGGTGATAGTTGATCTGATAGAGGAATTGGAAATCCAGCTGGATCAAGAGTTTTATTCTTATTACAAAGTAGAATCGCCTAAAATGAGACAACCACTTCCGGCGACTGCACCACCGAAGGCCCCTAAATCGTGCACGTTGCACGATAAGCAAGAATCAACAGCAAAAAGCATCTCCTCAGTCAATAATGCAAAAACCAAATCCTCTATTCCGACTCAGGTAAATAATTCATAATTTTATGACGAAGATAATCCAAATTATTCGTGATATTTCCGTTGTATCTTCTATTTAGCACAACAATCAAGCAAAGCCTGCGACCAACACGAGAAACGTTTCGAAAGTCTCGAAAAAATCGCGCATTTTTACCGGAAGTACGAATAATCGATCGGAAAGTTCTCCTATGAGGCAAAATTTAATTTCTAAGATTATGTCTCTTCAGCAACAGTCATCGAGCGTGCCCCCGAAGACCGAAAAGTCTTCCAGGCGTAACGAAGAGAAGGTGGAATTTCGATTTAATTAATTAAATTAACGTTATAGTTATTCGTAATTTTTTAATCTGAGTTTAAATGTGCCAGATAATTAACACAGCAGTGAGAGACGCGATCAAGAAATATAAAAGGAGCGCGACGCTTTCCGCAATGCCACCGGAAGTACCCCCGTTACCATCGTTATTGACGCCTGCCAGTAGAACCGCTCATAATTCCACGGGGAAAACGAAGAATCGTAGCATTCCGAAGAAACAGACTCGACAGAACAAGAACAAAGTTCTAAGTGATATTACGGACATGTACGCCGTTGGTTTGAGGCTATCTAAGTAATTAAAATTAACGTTTAACCTGCACCCTTCATCCACTGTCCCTCTCTTTCCTGTTGAACTGTGTAAGAAGTATATCAAATGACACCTGTGAATTATCAGTAAATAAACGTGATCTCAGTCGTGAATACTTGACTTTATCATTTTGCAGAGAGCGTACCACCTAACCTTATCACCTTAAACATTTACTGCATAAATTGCAAAAGAATATTTCTTGCGAAGTTATATAGTTCTCCTAACATCTGACTATGTAACTAACATCTATTATTATTACATCTACAGTTGAGGTTTTTTTATTTATCTAATTTTTCCTCTAAGCCTAATCCTAGATTAACGCATCCTATTAATCCTAGACTCGCAAATGTTTGGAATGTTAAACAAACCAATCGGGTTTAAAACATGTCGATATTTTCTGTGTGCCTCAACTATCCTCTTTTCGCAATAAAGGATTATTATTATTTAATTATGTGTAATTATTTTAATCACCCAGAAAGCTTGTAAAGAGAATGTAGAAGTGGTTTTATACTATCGAAACAACACACAGTTGTTTCAGGTCGACGGAAACATTATGGCGTGACGTCGAAATTTATTGTATCAATGGCGAGAAACAAGAAATTAAAAATACACTAAAAATCGTGAAACCGAGAACGAATGGAGACGCGCACACAACAAAGGATTCTCTCTCAACTCTCTGATCCAGCATAAAATTAAAAAGTTTTCGTTGACTCTACTTGTCGCACGAAATGGAGCGGACGATTTTATTTGCAACCCCCGGAAAACACGGAAACTCGGGAAATTTGCCAACTTCGAATGCGAGAAACGATGATCGTTTGCCGATTCAACCGAAAGAAGATACTTTTCAGTGCACTTATTTCCGACAACCATCCCGTAAGTCCACGGTACGTTGATGCAGATTGAAATATTTAATTTAAAAACATCGCATCACTGTGCAGGGGTTATTTTTTTCAAGAAAATTTTCTCTAAATTTTAGATAAGAGATAAGACTATGGTTTTCTCCGAGAGGAATCAAATATCGTCTAATTTCTCCGACTCTTCGACAAATTCTGACAGCGAAGCTGATGACGTTGGGACCGTTACAAGATGGTTGCAAGCTCTGCCAATTAATTACAGATCTTGCAGGGTCGATGACAGAGTTACGAATTCCCCTAGGAGAGTAACGTTTAAACGAACTTTCCCCATGGAATCGAATGGGGTTTCAAGTTCGTGCTCGAAGAAACGATTTATAAAAAGGGAAGCAGACATTGTCCCTTCGAAAAGGGGAAAATTAACGAAGAAGAAGAGCAGCTTGAAGAAGAGGAATAACTTGCGAAGTAGAAGTATCGAATTACAGATGGCTGATCCGAAATACTTGGAAGGAATCGATGAAAATGAAGTACTAAGAAATTTTGCGAACTTGATCAAATTGAAGGAGAAGTCTTTATCTAATGGTGTTAGAGATAACGGTGCTTCGATAATGCCAACAGGACCATGCCAGAATTTATTAAATAAAGGACAAAATAATGAAATGCTACCTAAAAAGAGGAAAATGATGGAGGATAAAATTGATAAGAACAAACGTTTTCTTGCATCTGTGAAAAAAGTAATTTCTACAATGAATAATAATGAGAATTCGATGGTTCGATCAGACTTAAAGTATCTTCCGGTTGATCAGTCGAGAAATAAGATTGTAAAATCGAATATTAGTCGCACGAACGAGCAAAATGAGAACAACTTAGCTACCTCAAAAATGATAAATAAGGAAAAGCAGAATTTAAGTGAAATTCAGAAGCCAGAATTTCAAAATCCGGATATAGAGAAGTTTTTGGATGAGAACATGAAGAAGGCTGTGAATAAATACAAAATACGACCGAATATTTGGAGGGAATTAAAAAATTATGATCATACGTTTAAAGATGTTAATTGCAAAAAGAAATCGGTTGCTTGGCTTCCGACTGAAATTTCAATACTGTAGAAAATGTTGAAGATAAAAATGGCAAAGCTCTGTATAGGCGTTAAAAATACAATAAATAAATTATAAGTCCACGTCAAACAATATTAGTGTTATTATTATCTTTTTATACTGTTTAATACTATCGGAAAGATATGTAGAAAATATCGAGTTATTATGCAATCGATTGTCAAAATATATCGTTCTCAGTAATTGCAGACATAACTTTTCAACCGGATGGAATAATTATTTTTCGGACAAAATTTACAAGAGAAATTCATCGCCAAACGAGCGAAATGAATTAAAAATGCTAAATGATACAAATTGTTTTATTAATCCGAAGAATGCAGAATGCAGCATCGAAAAGAATCGGTAATAACTTTCTATAGAAACAGGGCCTTGAATAAAAGCAAAAATTCAATTGGAAAATCAGAAGATGGATCAATTTCCAGTCGAAGCGACGTAACGCGTTCGGAAAAATCGGATAATTCCGAAGATGATTTAGAAAAGGCACACGTCAATAAAGTAATCAGTACTCCAAAATGGCAAATTACATTAACCTCGCAAGATTGCACGATTAAAAAACATTTGCAGGGCTGGCAGGTGAAAAACGAGCGAGTTAATAATTCTAAAAATAAGATACAATCCCGAGAATAAATAAAATATTACGAGAAATAATTTTTTTTGCACTCTCTGTTAGATATGTCCAAGAAATTCGAACAAATCCATAGAAGAAGAAACTCTACTTGCAAGAAATTCTGGCTCAAAGACGGGAACGCAAATCGATGAGAATATTGAGACTGTGAGAACTGCAAATGCTGAAATTTATTGCAATCGTGACAATTTAGATGAACTTATCGATAATGAAGACACAGAGAATGAACGAAAGCACGGGCAGATCATTCTCAAGGATTATTTGAAGCTATTAACTACCGAAGAGGCGAGGATTAACTTCGTTTTAAAGATTTTAACGAAGGCTGTTAACGAACAGAAGATTTTCATCATCTATGGCACTTTTCCCGTATTGAGAAAACCTTTGGGAAGAAGGGGATGGATAGAAAAAAGGGCTGTGAGAAAAATGCTCGCGGTTTCTGCAGAAACGAATGAAAATCGTAGGTACTTTTAAGTACTATTATTAAATATAGATAACAAATAATGTTCCTTGTTTAGCTGGGCTTGAAACGATTGATAAATTACTACGCAGTGTACCGGATTTTATATGGTATACTAATAAGAAGGCGGTGGTTAGAACGGAAGACAAGACCATAGTGAACAAATTCTCCGGGTGTTATTTCACGTCGAAGGTCTCTTTTGCCTGATATTCTTAATTGCATATTTTATTAAATTTACCTAAATAAACTCTTCAGGTCGACATGTGCAATAATTTGGAGAACGTTTATTGGTTCTACGAGGCTGGGGTTTCGAATATTCAATTTCCCCGTTGCTACAACGTCTATCAGGTATTCGAAATCAGTTTTAATTTGACTAAAAAACATAATTTCATAAAAATTAATTTATATAGGCAGCACAAGTCACAGAATTTGTCCAAGACTTTTACATCACGGCCTGCATGGGAATTCTCAAGTGGTTCTTATTTTTGTCGAGCATAGCAGGACCGGATGCCACTTGGTCCCCGAATGGAACCATCCCCATAAATGCCATTTTATTTGCCCTCGAGCGATGCACGGAATATATAAGGTTGGAAAAAATTTTTAAAATTACGTTTGCTTCTTCTAACATCGCGGAAAAATTTGCAGCGTTCATACGCACGAGGACATCGACAGAGAGGATCACAAAGGTGCACCGTCGTCCGATTGGAGTCAGTTTCTGATTTGGCACTATGAGATCGTGAATCATCGTGTTGTATTAAAGAAAGATGACAATATAGATGTCAACGTATGGAAATGACAATAATTTTGCATTGAATCGACAATTTAAAATTGCAAATTCATTCGTTGCTTTCCATTAGGAAGTTTTAAAATTCACGGCGGATGTCCTGAAGGAAATGATAGAATGCCGGCCTCAGAGCCGCATAGACGGAATGCGGAATGTCTGGATTTTAAAGCCGGGTGATAAAAGTTTAGGTAGAGGCATTGTACTTAAGAATTCTTTGAACGAAATCCTGCAGAAAATAAACCAAGCGAGGAAGGAGTGCACGCAATACGTCGTGCAGAAGTATATAGGTAAATTACTTTGTTAATTGTCCTAATAATTTTTACATATTAAAAATATATATTACAAAAATAATACAATATTTTTAGAACGACCTTTGCTCGTTCACAAAACCAAGGTTGACGTCAGACAATGGTTTCTAATTACAAGCACGCAACCTCTGATCGTCTGGATGTACAAGTATTAATTTTCGTTCTTCTAACCCCTGCTTAAATCTAAGTTTCTTCCAATTACTCCTCCAAATTTCATCCTGTCCAATTTTCAAGGGATATTTTGCTCCGTTTCGCATCCAAAGACTTTAATCTTGACAATTTCCACGAATCGATACACCTCTGCAACACGACGGTCCAACTGAAGTACAGGAAGTCCTTGAGAACGAATTTGGAGATCCCCGGCGAGTTGCACTGGAATCTTCAGGACTTCAAGGAATATCTCAAGTATTTATTATCTTCTTATTTCTCAAGACGAAACCCTGCGTCGTATTATTCTTCCGTCGCCCCATCAGATCCACCGATCGCGAGTCTTCATGGGAGAAAGTCATCAAACCGGGTATCAAACAAAACTTGATAGGTGCGTTGCTGGCCTCCCAAGAGCACATGGTGAACCGGAAGAACAGCTTTCAATTATACGGTGCCGACTTCGTAATAATGGACGACCTCTCGGTGTGGTTAATCGAGATTAATACGAATCCTAGGCTGCATCCGCCGAGTAGCTCCGTGACGGCGAAACTTTATCCGGAAGTCATCGAGGATACTATGAAAGGTGACTGGAGAAAGTCGATGACCTTTGATTTTTCTTGCTGTTTCTTGCATCGATTGAAATTCCGATGGTGAAGGTCCAGTAAAATGTTTTTCGATTCCTTCTTCCTAACAGTGATCTTAGATCGACAAAAAAATAGAAAAATTGCCCGTGGAAAGTTCGAGTGCATTTTCAAGCAACGCAGTCCATTCTACGGTAAAACTTTCGGTCAAGGAGCAAGTCTCGGAATTCGTGGACGTGCATTACTTTCTGGGCAAAATTCCAGAAAATTGTGGGTGACTTCGTAAAAAAAAAATCCTGTATGATAAGAAATATTAAGTAACAGTGACAATAACGGGCAGACGAAAGGAAGCTGATGGAGAGGTTAGGTCGCTGAGGTTTTAATAAAAACTTGTTTATTTTACAAGTAACAATGTGTGGGTATACAATCCTATACGAACAGATGTTTTTCTTTCTCTGTCACTTCAGTACACATCTATACACGTTTACGCACAAAACATACTTGTTCATGGTTTCATTCATACGTTCCATCACGTACAAAATGACCCATCCCCCAATCCGTGATCCTGCAATTGCCAATTGTAGGTTTCTTTTTGACGTTATTTTCTTTGTTTGCTTTAAATGGGAGTACTTTTTTGAAAAACGGAGTAGAGTTTGCGTCAGATTCTAAAGGCCTCCACAGTCTACGGCGGTCTTGGTACCATTGGTACCGCTAAAAAGGACGATTCTGCATCTGTATGCCTTTTGAGACCGTCGTAAAACGGTCAATTATATATCATTAATGATAAATTGCAAAGAGGATCGGTAGCTATTCTCGGTAGAAAATCCGTTTACGCTAATAAGTTCGATTACAAAATTTATTTGGTCGTGATAATAATAGTGTGACCATTTCATTTTTTGTGTCGAAGTTACGAACTTTGATGTGTTCAGGCGCGATTTCTTTTTAACGTGTCACTTGATCTCTTTTTCATTATCATTTAATACAACTGACTGAAATAAAATTATTATTAACTGTATGGTACAATTACAGTGAAACGACGTTATATAAACCGTATATGTAACTTTGTAGAACACACCTATCTGTTACTAGACCGCACTTCCGTCGAACATGCCGAGCAAGCCTGTTAACTGTGTCGTTATTACTAAAATGGTTCATATAAAAAAGGTTTCTCGCGTAACCTACGAAAGGGGATTAAATACAGTTGACCGTGATTCGCGTAAGAAAATGCTCGGCTGTTTCAACGTCGACGCGATCATTCAGTGAAAAGTTAAAGTCCCATCTGTACCGATGCCGAAGTTCCGGCAATAATGGAATTATAATTATTTAATTCCGACGTTATCACTGTCTCGTCGGAATCAAATAAAAGAAATTCAACATCGCCGAACATCGGCAATTATCGCAAATACATTCGGGTGAGCTTTGGGTCTTTGCTGCTGCACATTCGATATACCTATGTTGATGCAGCTGAACGATTAACTGTTCTTGCGGCCTCTCGTGAATTATATCAAAGAAATCCGACAAGAATGTATAAATATCACATGTAAAACTGCACGAAATTATACAGACTCACGTAACTGGTTTTAGCGTAAAGGACAATTTAGGCCTCGAGTTGTTCTTCCCGAGGATTTTCTTTTGCTCCTCTTTTACACGCTTCTCATGCTCCTTCCTCATTCTCTGTCTCTCCTCTTCCATCAACCGTTGCTCTTCGACCATGGCCAATCTTTCTTCAGCCTGTAATCAGTAAGCAAACATTCCTCCAAATTAGCAATACATGTCCATGATTCCATTCACCGCCGATCCACCTACCAATTTCTTCTGAGCCTCTTCTATCTTTCTGTTGTTCTCCTCCATGATCCTCTCTAGTTCCTCACGCTTCTTCCGCTCTTCCTCCTACAACGACAATGGGCTACATTTACATAAAGCAATGATAATGTCACGTTCACCAGCTGTTGTTACACCGTTCATATCCAAAATCATAGTGCCGCTATTGTCAACAGCCTACTGTTATACATCCTAAGAACCATTTTCTCTCTTTTTTTTTTTCTCTTTCTTTTCATATGGGAAGACACAGTCGGGGGATACATGTGAAATTTTGATGAGGTCGAGTATCAAAGAATTAGGATGTCTCGCCGTGACGAAAGCGATAATACAGAGGACGCATATGTGTAAGAAAACCCAAGTTCCTTTCGTTTGGATCAAACGTGCTCCACATTGTTTCCCCAGCGAATGCCGTTTATAGACAGATCCCCCGGATGAAATTCACGACGACTTAGGATGCTGAACTTGAAAGCGAAAAAACGTGAATTATGGCTCGTTATCCATCCACTGTGCATGCAAAAGAATAGGTGTTTGGAGAAAAAAAAAAACAACAAACAACGTATCACGGTTTTCCTCTCTCAAACGCGACACCGCCGCTAGTCCGTTAGGTGCTAATCACACAAAACTAAACTTACGATTTTACTCAACTAGATTTCACTGTGTGTATGCATGTTTACGTGTATCTGTTTGTGTATATTTACCAAAAGGAAAAGAAAACATTAGAACACTCTTTCTCGTCTTGTAAAAACAAACGACGCCGATGTTACATTACGATTGCGGCGTACAAAGTGCATTCGAAAGGAAAAAGAAACTTAATTGAAAAATGGTATTTACGAGCGAGTGGTGCCATCCGCCCCGACCTGTCGACGGAATTGCGTTGTGTCCCAGGTACTGACATACATATATAGATATTTATATATACGTATATAAATATTTATATATGTATATATATTTATATATGTATATATATATAAACAGTAAATCTAAAATAATCCCTAGTATATGGTCTTTTCGATACATAGTGTTTAAACAAAGAATGATAATAATAATATTGGTATAAAATGAATTATGAATATATAAATTGGATAATACCTGAATGAAGCTCACGCCAGCACGTAGGGGATGCCTTCTTCATCGACAATCACTCAGCAGTGAGTAAAAAACCGGCATCTTCTGTTGGTAGTCAGTAAGGAAGGTGACCTATATATTGCTAGGTCGTGCTTTGTTGCTATGGGATTCTAATTCTGCCCTTTAAAGGTCTACTTCTCCCTTTTTCTTTCTAATAAACTCTTTCTTCCCAAACTTGTTTCGCATATTCAGTGCAAACTCAATGTGCAAAGCAATAAGGATAAACAGTTTGGTCAAATCTAGAAATAAGGGTCGCTGTCCATTTGACCGGAGCGTGCTGATTCTTTTTCCGAAGGGTGAAATCAAAAGAAATTGTGCACGGACACAAATAACGACATGGAGGAAGAAGACTTCCTGTAGTCGGATATACAATGAAATGAAATATAAATTAAAAAATAATAAAAAAAAAATATATATATATAAACGTATTGTAATCAAATTCGGATATCTTCCTCGTCGAATATTTCGATTAGATTACGGTGAATTGGATCAATTAACACAACCCCTCGTCTTGATTAATGAAACACCGATAGGTCGAATTAGTTAAGAGTCGTTAGAGTTCGGTATTTGAAGTTAAGGAACGTGCACAATTTTTACAGTATTTTCTTTTATACCTACTGCAATGAATACGATCTTTTTTAACGATGTTCTACGGAATATGTTGATGAACTTAAACTTTCCCTTTGTGAATTTCGACGGAACGGATAATCTCTGATAACGTAGACATTCAATTAAATCGAGCCGTCCAGAAATGTTAACGAAATTTTATCGGATCACTGCAAATACCGAGGCCTCGTTATTATTTCCTTTAGATTTACTCAAAATCGAGAGATCAAATAGTCGCGGTAATAGAGCCTTTGTAAAAGTGGTCGTTAGATTGCGATTGTTCGTAAAAAATTTGAGAATTACGAAGCTACAGTTTTAACTGACAGTAAAAAACTGTTCAGGGAAAAATATCACTTTCCTATAGTTTCATAGAAAAATAACTTTATTTAAGACTCACGAATATTCTTTTTTTTTTTTACTTTTTAGTATGTTACAAAGTTTGGGATCGCTATCTTTAGTTACTCTTGCTTTCTTCTCTACTCCTTAAAGACTGTACGATGCGATTATGTGGACATTCACATACGCGGATATAAACTAGATTCGATAAATAAATTAGGTCTGCTAGATTGACGCGCACAACGACAATTGGAAAAATTGCCAGCTGGAACGTTCGATGAGGCGTTCGAATGCAATTTTTTCGATTGCAGATACTGCCGTCAATCGAGATATTGTGTGATGAAAGGTCTTAATGTTGTACAAATATATAGATATATACATGGTAAAAGTACAATATTCTGTTCATAAATAACCGATACATGCGCCTATGGTATCAAAATTCTTTCCACAAGAAAAAACAAAGTACGTCTTCCCAACAACGCGACCTCAGTGGATGTTGGGAAGTCGAAGCGATGTGGCTCTTCGATATATCTTTCTCATTTACTCATCAACCACAAGGCTTCAAGCCCAAACGCTGTGATCGCGAAATAATAATTAATTAATCAATACATTATCACGTTTATAAAAATTGCTTAGTATAACACGTATACATTAACATTCCCAACTAATAGATATGCTCGTGTATGTTCGCGGAATGTCCGATTGGGCCTCTACTGACACTGATCATTGCTACTAAACGACGAACAATGTCCTGAATTTCCTTAATGATTAACAAACATTCGCGAATGGGAGAGAGAGAGCATCTTACCAGTCGGGGAATAAAATTTATTATAAAAATGTTCTTTCCGTATCATTTACGTTTATCCGTGTTCGAACCTTTGCTTTGCACCAAAATTACGCTTCTCGCTTAAATCGTAAATAATGCGAGGATAAAGCACCAGATTTATCTCCTGTTGATCGTAACAGCGCTTGGGCTAACACTGGCCAATGTTTCTCTGGATTGGTCTTACCTCTCTCCGTTTCTCCTCCTCACGAAGTTTCGCTTGTCTCCATTCCATTTCCTCCATCATTTGACGCTCCATCGCCCTTTTGGCTTCTTCTACTCGCCTTTGTACTTCGGCTTCAATCTCTTCCTTACGTTTCTCGAGCTCTTCCTCCACCCTTTTCTGCACTAGCTCCTCGATACGTTTGGCAGCCTCCTCTTCGACCATCTTCTGCTCTACTTCGCGCTGCCTTCTGCGAACACACAAATATTTTGTTCCTCTAACGCTACGGCGGTAGCGAATATATTTCGGAAACACCCAATTTCTTGGCATGCCACTTCTCAAGAATTTCTTTTTGTTAATGGAATCTACTGCGTGTCGGTGCTGAACTTATTAAAACGAGAGAAATAAGATGCAATGGTTACGATGCAAGTGTGACAATCGAATTTTTAAAGGTACTTTCAACGAGATTAATCCTATTGCAACATATATTTTTAATATACGCGAACGTGATAAGGATCGATTAAGTGAACCACCACCATGAAATAGTTGTACAAATCTTACCCAACTGCGCTCGTGGTGAAGATTTTGTTCGATAATTCTTTCTTTTTCCTGACAACACAATTACAAATAAAAAAAACGTATAGCAAGAACTCTTCGATACACACATATAATATGATTAAAGATTACATTGAGCATGGTCATAGGTGTAATTTTTATACGATTAAAATTCCCATTATATCATTTGAAATATCATAAAATTGGGTATTGTTAAAACATATATTCCTTCTTCATATTTGCTCGAAGACATATTTATAAGTATCAGATCATAAAAATGGGTGAAAATAAATAACATTTTATTTGGTAAATAATAAATTACACAGATCCTGGACAATTGCAGACTAAAGATGATCAGATCGAGGAACTATGGGCTGATAATGCAGGGTTGTGCGAACATACCAAATTTATATTTGTGCAATAGTCACATTTATAATTAACATAAGCTCCGAACAGAGGCATCGGCAGTTATTGACAAAATTATAAAATAATACAAGTCAATAGGAATCGTCATTTTATTATTCAATGGGTCATGGCAGATTAAAAAATATTGTCAATGGGAGTAATAAGAAGTAGACGGAGCATGGTTTAAGAATCATTGTTATTTTACAATGGTCATAATTTTATTAGAGACAAATGCATAGGAATAGAGTAAAAGTAATTTCAAATTAATTACCTTTGCCGTTCCATCTCTGCGAGCCTCTCTACCTCGTCCATCTTACGATCCCTGTCTCTGTAAGAACGTTTCTTATGACTAACAATGTGTACATCGTCGGAGGCATCCGAGCCAGAACTAGACGACGCAGAGTGAGACCGTTTCCTAAACAGATCAATAAGTACATATTGTTGTTACTCCTTCAATCTTCTTTGGGTGATGCTCCTACATAGCTTGAATGCTATGGAGCGGTGCATGTGAAATAAAATACAATGTGCATAGCAACGTTCTATAATAAGAAATTGGGAAATTGCGACGCATTAAAATATATACGATAGGAAAAGACGCAACTTCATCGAGAGTATATCAAGCTTCACAACGTTGTCGATATCGTATGCTTGGCAAAATGGCGGAATACGCAGCAGAAACGAAGCAGGTTGAAAACATCAATTTTTCGGCTATATTCGTAACGACTTACCTCGACTTTGAGCTTCTTTCCTTCGGCTTCTCGGAATATTTGTTATTGGAATGCTTCTCTCGTGACTTTGACCGCTTTCTGGAGTGCTTGCTCTTGTGACGCCGCCTACTCGGGGATTTCGTTCTGGATCTGGAACGGCCCATTTTCCCGAGCTTCACCGTTTTTTTTGTAGACTCAATCGCGAGGCAGAAACGAATTCACGAATGCACAAAACCGATCACACTTTACGGGAATGAAGAACACTAAACGATTACCGTGAATACAGAAAAGCATCGATTGCTACGCGCACACTGCACCAACAGACCTCGTACTATGCACATTCGGCCATATTGAATTAGAATCGAAGATGGCGCCAACGCTGCGCGCGCGGCTGCGTCGTTGAAAATTTTTTCCGCAATATTTTGCGATAAACGTAGGTATTTTCTAACTTCAAGTTTAACGATATTAACTGACAAGTTCTGAATAACTTTTCTTTCCATTTCTATCTTTCCTTTAGCTTTGCACCGTGCTGCCTCATCGAAATTCCAGAGTTTGAATTTCTCGTTGGTCCGGCTCCATTTCTGCCCCGCCAATCGAAGGAGGGGACTTTTCCAGTTACAAGCTCCAACATATCTAATAATTGATCGACAATTTTAAAGAATCATTTTCTCCATCTCTTCGTGCGAATTTTGAAATCGTGCAGACTGGGAAGCCGTACATCCATCATCGTCGATCCTGCTCCCTCGTCAAGAACGAAACCGAAGAATGAAAGATGAAAGGAGAGGAGATCGAGTGACGCCGAGATATCAACGAAATCGTCAACATACGCTGCACGTAAGCATAAAAGAGTCTTCCTTAAAGAAAACTATCTTGGATATACGAAAAAAGTATTTTCATCCATTCCGAAAAACCGCGGGCAATGCATCGGTATTGTTCGGGTCTACGTCGTCGGCACCGCCACCAGTTCACAGCTGTGTCGTGTGCGCGCGCATCTCATTCGACTCGTTCCGCGACAGCAGAAATCAAGATGGCGCCCCTCTGTTTGCGGATAGCTCTGCGGTGGATATAAATACGGGGAAAAAAACAGTGCGAGAAACGGTTACGGTGCAACGAATAGCTCGTGGTGATCGGCACAGCCTCGACGAGGACGGTGACGATATCCTGGCAACGTGGCGCGGCGATAGCGAGGGCCTGTTAGCCGGTAAGCCGTCGCGGCAGTTGGAACTTCGGCGAAGGTGCTCCGGTGTACCCACCTGAGGAATGCCAGATTATCCTCGGCAGGGCAACTTGGACGGCAGGTTGCACGTAATCAGCGAGGACAGCTTCAACGTCCGAGGGATGTCGATCGCGTGAGGACTACGCGCTTACCCGATCGAAAGCGCATCTCCGGTGGGTGCTCCCCCGCAACGGTGATCGGTCGCTTCTTCCGTGACGTATGTGTGTCGCGGAGGGCTGGCAGACAGGTCGTTCGCGAGTGTCGTCGTCGCCGTCGCCGTACTCGTCGTCGTCGTCGTCGTGGTCGCCACCGGCTTGGTCGTGTTCGCGGTGGTGGTCGGTGTGCAACGAGTGCCACGAGTGCCACGAGTGTCGCGAGTGCCGTGTTAGGCGGTTTCGATGCGTTCTCGCTCTCCCCTGCATCTCTGGACGGGCGAGATTAGCTGCTGCTGGAAGAACTAGTACACCGGCCAGTACAGGAGACGAGACTCGTCCACGGGAGCGGTGGGGCAAGGAGGTGCCGGAAGCAGCCGCGAGTCCGGAACCATAGCGAAGAAGATGGCCTTCAACGAGGTAAAATTCTTACGATTCACGCGCTTTGCTTCTATATCTACCATCTATCCCGTTCGAAGGTTCGATCCCGTGGGCTGACCCCGCGACCCCCAAACGCCAATTCTAACCTAACCTCCGTTCCTGCGCACAGCTGGCATGTTATCAACTCCCCTCTCCTCCTCCTATGCTCTTGTCCTTTTCTTCTCCCTCTTTCCCTCGCCATCTCTTTCTCTCATCGTCTCGTTCTCTCTTACTCTCGTCACCGTCCTTCCTCTCTCGTATTTTGCATCGTTCCGTTTCTCGAGACCGTGATCTTTTATCGTGTTTTTTTCCCCTGAAAATATCGAGAGACACCTCGAGAAGAGGAGCGTTGGTCGGGAGAGAAAGGAAGGAGGACGATCGAGAATGAGAGAAGGAAACGTATATTTGCGGCAATCGTTCGCTGCAATCGAATGCGCGAAA
Organism: Cerceris ruficornis; assembly: GCA_963989415.1. Classification (NCBI taxonomy): domain Eukaryota; kingdom Metazoa; phylum Arthropoda; class Insecta; order Hymenoptera; family Crabronidae; genus Cerceris; species Cerceris ruficornis. Next base: position 15,443,531 of record OZ022527.1, on the reverse strand, counting down.
TCTGTGCCGAAAGAAACGCGAGTGGAACGGCACCTTTATCTTGCACGATAATCGTGCGTCGCTTTGCCCTCGCCGTTTCCGCGATCGTGTGCGACATCGATCCGTTATTATATCGTTTTGCGATGTCGTTACGTGCCTTCAAGGATAATCCGTAATCTGATTTATTTACGTCAGCGCGAACCGTCGTTCGCAGCTTTCCGACGTTACTTCACGGGGGAGACCTTCGCTGTTTTTATTTTTTTGCGAAGTACGCCCCTCCGGTTTTACAGGTATCTACGGATTCATCAAATTCTACGCCCTGGACTCGCAATATTTTTGTTTAATTCGTTTCATCGGCAAACTTTATATTTTGTATTCCCACGAGAACCTTATTTTCGTTCTCGCTTCGACACACAGCGTAGCAGAAAAGACCCTGCTTCGTTGGGTTTACACTTTTCGCACAGTAAAGGTACACGGCGTACATTCGCGGAAATTCGTACGCTCTTTGACCATCGCGAGAGAGCAAAACATTGGCGAGTTTCGCGTTGCCTCGATTTTGTAAACAGTTGCGTCATCGGCGGGACGAGGGTGTAAGAATTTCTGCCGACCTCTACGCCGATATTTCGTAACAGTACACCATGAAGAGCCAGGGACTATCGTGTTTCCACGATAACAAAAAGCCACATTAACGTAGCAGTTTCAGGTATAAAGAAGACGTCAAACTACGCTCTGCAACGACGCATCGACACGTGGACTCTGGAACCTGTTTTTTGTTTGGACGAAACCACCGCTGGAACGATACTAATGTCTTACCGATTAGCGGGGACTTATCTTAGCTTATTATCACCTGGACTTGGCGAAATTCTAATCAACCATCGTATTTTAAACGTGACTAATGCTCGAATGGAGCACTAGCTTAGAAAATTTAGCTTAGAAACACACAACTTCGATATTGGATTTTTCAAGCTATATTTAATTCTCCTAGTAACAGCTTATTATTAACCCTTTCCCCTGGAATCCTTTTCATACACTCACATATATAAACTTTCCTGAGTGAATTTCATTAATATCGGCTTATTGCGATTTGTCTTTGCCATTACGAACTGAAAATTATTTAGCGTCCTCATATCGGAGTCCCCGACTTTGCAGACTAATTTTAAATCCGGCGCCCCCGAGGGCAAAGGGTTAAATCCAAAGGATCCCCGCAAGTACGAGGATATTCCTAATTACCTGTTAACAAAGAAGCTATTCATCCTCGCATTAGCACCTTGTGTATTACAATACGCGAATTTCTGAAAGGATGATAGGAACGATCCTTCGTCAAATACTTTTAAACCCAACATTATCTTTCCCGCCGCGCTTATCGTCACCGGTGACGCACATGTGCACATTGCAATCAAAGTACGTTGGGTTACCTTTTATCGCGTTCGTCTATTTATTCTCGCTGACTCCACGGCGAACAAAAAGAGCACTGGCCGGTAATTAATACACCGCGATCGTGTTTCATCGATGCATACTCGGTGATCGCGGCAATGAAAAAGAAACGAAAGAATGTAGATACGTGCGTGCACGTCCAGTAACTATAACGGCGATAAGGAATTTTTCTGAAGTACATTTCCACTGTAGTTTCTTCGGTCGAAACGACACAGAGGAAGATGGAAGTAGATAGGAAAGGAAGGAAAACGATAGCCCGGATTAAAAGGATTAACTAGGAATTTAATTAGAAGCCAGCTACTTTACGGAAAGCGTTTAACGGTGTTACATTGGCGCGTTCGAGTTAATCGGCATTATTTTTCTCCCTACTCTCAAGGGAGGGGGATGGAGGAAGATTATTTGTATATTTTGCCTCGGGCGCCAAAGCATTTCAGTCCTGGCTCGTGTCTGCATCGCGCCTATCTTTTTTACACGAGTGCAGTTTGTCTGGATTTGCACGCGGCCGCGTCCTTTAAACGCGGGAAATTAATGAAACGCCGCGACACCGTTCGCCATTGACCTTAAGTAATGCTAGACGTTGCGTTGGATTCAATTGTGTCTCGGTTAGGTCTCGGCTAGGTGAATCATTAAATTGCAATTAAATTCCATCCCTTTCACTGTACCGTTTACTCGATATGCAGATATTTTTTCAACAATCCACTTGTCTAGAAAAATTTTAACGCGTTAGTTTCTACGCCAATGAAACTTATGTACGTCATATCTGTTGAAAAATAGCATTATCAGATTGATGTACGTGAAGTTACTAATTTTGGAGTAACTTGAAGATATTCTAAGTTATATTTTCCCCATTAATTCAAATGAGTTCCTCTCGGTGCAATTTTGGCAAACGTATATATAAATTCGACGAAGGTTCTGCACTCTGAAATCCATGAATTTCAAGGTTCCGCGTATCTTATCTCCCTGCATGCTACGCAATCGATCAAGATTAATTGTCCGTGTACGTACGAGAGAGGAAGAGAGCAAGCAGGGGTGAGAATGTCGCGATAGGAAAAGAGGGGGTGAAAAAAACGGCAGCCCTTCCGAGAAGAGGCACCTGCTACCCGGTCATATCGATCGAGATGAAATATATACGAGTGGCCAGGGCGGGATTCCACCTCCCTTTGGTGGCACCAGCTCTGCTCGTCCATCGACGATCATACGGCTTCTTTCTCCCGGTTCTTCGCGTTCTTAACGTTTCCAAGACGACGCTTCTCCTTTTCAAAGTGCCCGCCGCGACGTTCAATCCCCGTTTTCATGGTCCCTTAAACTTTCGAGGAGCCTGTTAGGTCGAAAAGTTGCGGTACCTCGCTCCTCTTCGTATCCCTCTTTCGTAGTTTGAAAGAGGAGGTTGGAAGGAGCAAGATTTGAAATGGCGTTAAGTAACATATTAACACTAGAACTACCGGCGTTAAATCTATCATATTTCAAAATATTAAATAAGTACTTTGAAAAAGGAGGGACCAAGAGGCGGAAAAGCTAATCGATTCGATGATTTATGTTTTTTAAGACTGACGCAGAATATTTATTCTAAGACTCTTCTATAAACTTGGAGAATTTTTGGAAAAAAATATGTACCAGTCATTTTGACTGGTTTGGTAGTTCTAGTGTTAAATAGTAAATTAGGAAATATTTCCCATAGTTTACTCTTGAGTTATCCGCCGTGCGTTACTCACGCGTACGTCGTTCTATCTTCTTTTTTCATCGTCATTGGTCGAGTCTAGTCCCTATGTAGACCCTATGTGGTAAAAGCACCAAGGTCCCATGCGTGTACGTGCACACGTATGCCGTTGATATCGTCGTCGTTACTCTTATCGTAGCCCGAAAAGCCTAACCAGCACCTCGGCTAGCCGAGGCACGTACGAGTAAACCTTCCTACGTGGTGGTTATCACTGCGTTCTTCCCCGTAAAGTTTATCGAGGAGAATTTTCGCGGTTTGCATACAGCGTGCGCTTTGGTCGCGTGTGTAACTATACCGTTAGTACGTGGGCAGACGGAACGATGAGGTTTCGATCGTCTCCCCTTTTTTCGCCTTCTCGTGGGCGTCGAATGGACTACTCTCGTACGACTTACGACCGGGAGGATTATCGTTTGTTTTGTTTCGTATTCTTTCGGCTGAAGCTACTGTAGCCATTTCTCCTAGAATGGATTTTAGTTAGCTCCCGAGCCATCGAGTCTATGGTGTAGATATAATTATTTGATTAGAGATTATTTATCTTTGCGAATCCTAATTATTGGGAAGGTATCATCGTTAAGAATAAAATGAGCTTGCATCTAACCAGGTAGATCTCTAAAGCATTTTAAAGTTGGCTGTAGATCTCGCAGACGGTATCTGCCTCTCGCGAATATCCCAAAGATTCGCTGCAGTAACAGAGATATCAATGTCCGTGCGATAACTGTTTACGTATCGTTTATGTTGCACAATAGACATTGTTTGATCGTGGCCTCGATGTCGTAGAATTTTAAAGGTTTATCTCCCTCTCCTTTGGCGCACGGGAATGTAAAGTAGGCACGGACAAATGCGTATTAGATGCACGTTGCAAGCCGATCCGTGGGCGAGCACCATAGACAACGGATAATTGAACTATGGAAATTGACAAAGGCGGGTACATCCGTGATTAAACCTGTCGCTTGCTCGCACGGACAATGCACCATTGTGCTCCGTTTCCAGGTGTACTCGCATGCTTCCTGGTAAATTAAAATCCATCCTACCCTCCCTCTTTCTCTATTGCGGAAAATTGTTCCGAAATTTGTCAGGACTTTGGCGCCATGGATTGTAAAGCTTCGTCTGATTTGCCGGGGTTTTAATGCGAATTAGAATATCAAAGATCATCTTCCAGCATGCCAGTGCTGCTTGAATTAAAATTCTTGAGGAATCGCGACGTCTACGTTGTAAAATGTAAATTCATCGATCGAAGGAAAAGAGGGCTCTCGGTGCAGCCCTTTAACACGTTGAATACCGTTAGGGTCGACGATGACTGGCTCTGAAATTCAATAAATTTCTTGTGTCGTTTGAACGATGATACGGAAGAATTTTCTAATTTTTTCGGTATTAAAATGCTCGGGTTAATTTCAAGAATAATTCGGAGTAGGGTAAATCGATATCGTTGCCCCCCATGGCTCGTGTTAACCGTAAAAGTTGTCTTTTTTTGCACGAAATGATTCTAGAAACCCACCCGAATATAACGATGCATGTTATGTACTTTAATGTCAACAAACATTTAAACGTGTCATAATACTGGCGCGGGTGAAACGACTGCGTTGAGAATCACTGGCAGTACCTTGTACCTTAGAGCTATTTTAATTTCTCAGCCGATAGCAAAACTTGTGTCGCAACTTTCAATTATCGTTTCCTCAAGAAAAATGTCTGCTCTATCGCCTCCTTCTATTAGAATTCCGCGTGGACGTCTAGTTTTTAAAATTGATAGGAAAATATCCGCAAAAGTTGGGGCATTCTAGTCGGCGCAGTCGGCTTAACTCTTCGACTGCGTTCACCAAACGCGGCTGGCCGCAGTCCATTTTATTTTCGATAAAACATGCGTCACCGAAGGAAAGAAAAGAGCATCTGTAGGGAACACGCATTGGAAAATGTCGAGAAAAATTGGCACCGTTGCCAGAACTCAAATCGGGTCGAAATTGCTGAATAATGGCCGCTACGTAAGTATATCCGTGGCGGTAAATTACGGTGGGACGGGAAGCGGCCTTCGATATGAGATAGTGACTATTATTGTTTCGAAATAAACAGCAAGAATTTGTCTTCCGCGATTATTTTAAGTCGCTCCATCTACGAGTATTTTGTAATTGCCCTTCAATCTGAACGAGCCCATTTTGGATTTTAATTGTGATTATTTCGCCAAGAATTAGCAGCTTCGGAATAGCTGTAGGATTAGAGTGAAATAGGAATCACTAAAGTTGTAATATCTTAAATAATAATATAAGAAAAATCTCCAGGGTCTAATAGAAATTTGAACTCAGGCCCGTTAATTGCGATAATTCACATTTGCCGCCACGTCGCTAACTGTAGTCTCAATCTGAAGCACCCGTAGACATCGTCACTTCCTAATTACAAGTTACACCTAAAAAATATAACTTCCCGTTGCGAATTCCGATACAGAAAGAAACTAAGTAAAGACATAATCAACCAGACCCGAAGAAGGTGAACGAACACGAGGCTATTAGCCGGTTTACGATGGCCGAACGAGTAGTCGCCGCCGTTTACGACCGAACGAAACCTACCCGATGCACCGACATGATTAATTCCCGCATGCCCTGTTCCAATCCGAAAGTTTACCGGAAAATACGATACCCTAGGGATCGTCGAACGAGCGCATTTCCTTTCCCACCCTCCGAATTAGCCAGCTTTCAAAACGTGTCTCTCGTTCGCGAATATCGCGCGAATTAAGCGTGCAATTTAATCGCCGATAGATCCGACATTTCAGTTGACAAAAGCAGACGAGTCGTGCTGTATTTCGTAGGTTTGGGAGGACGTGGATTAACACGAGCGCACTGTGACGAAGATTTATCGTTCTTAGATCGTGGATGACGTTGGTTTGTTTTTTACCAGGAGAACTACCGGCATTAATTCTATTATATTTCAATATATTAAATAAGTAAGGATCCCCCCATGTGGAGGGGGTAGTTATGCCGGAGTTTATCCAGCTTTTGCTATAGTGATACTCTAAATATTGTGCCTACGCCTATGTCCTCACATTCGCCGCCCAAATCGCGTTCTCTCCGTTGCTCCGTCCGCAGCTTTCTCTCTCCTCGTCCTTTAGTTCGTATTCTTTCCGCAAGCCAACTTAAGTGTGCCGCACTATAGCTCGAAGAATGTAAGAAAAGCAGGGTGAACAGGATGATGGAATTTTCAGATATCGAAATCCAGTGTCTGCAAAACGTGCCGATAGAGTGGAGCTAGATATTTCGAGTCGAATGTTGTCGAATAGGCGTGCAGTTTTGCAAATTTTCAGAAGAGGGTGTTTAAGTATGTTTGCCACGTACGAATTACGTGTTTTCCTCCAACACTGACGAAACTCCGCTAAAGCAACGGATTAATTACGCGAAGACTTGGAGAAGAGTACCAGGAAAGGGTCGAAGGGGGGGAAGGAGGATAGGAGATCGTAGGTAGTTGTACTTCCGTGGAGAGATCACGATGGCAGCGATGGAAATAAACAATTCAGGTTGATTGTGCGAAGGATTCTGAAAGGGAATTCAATTTGCGCCTCTATTAAATAAGCGCAAGTCATTTGTGTAACAAAAGTTGCTGAGGATTCGACCTGCCAGGTTCCCTTTTCGATGGACGATTAAACAACGGCGAGGATACGTTGTATTCTTCTTCCTTATCGAGTTCCAAGCGCGATATCAGAAATACAACATCGTTGGCGCCATTCTCCCAGGAAAGGCAGCCGTGACGGGTCAGAAGAACGTGTTTCTCGGTTTCACAGGCAGGAAACGTTATTCCGTGTGTCATGGGGATCTAGTTTTCCTGTCTCGGAGAAACAGGTTCCATTTTTTCCCCCTAAACCACCGTCAGAAATACGAGTCGGTCCCCTTGGTAGCGCAAAAAACCTCTTCTGTCCACGCGTTTCTTTAAAAAAATAAAAAATAATTAGACCCTGCGGTCGGAGAATTCAAACCTGGCTCGATGATCCGTGGAAAACGTTTGAAATAAGATAATTTACCTACCTGCCCGAGACTCGATTAACCTGTCCACGTCTCTCGTGAAAAATCTCAGTTTTATCCGACCGAACTACATTTCCTTATCACTTATTCCCTTCGTAATCGCTGCGTTCGCGTGTTTCGTCGAGTTTTGTCGCTATCCAAAAATCCTCGTTGCTAATAACGGCGAGATTGCGCAATCGACCAATCCGGACAGACACGTCGAGCATGGCGAGGCAAAAAAAGACTCTTGCACAACAGGTTTTCGTTCACGGTGAAAGGAAATTCCAATTCCGCGGTGATGCGTTGCCTGCACGACCGTCTACTAAGAATCCAGATGAAACTCTGCTTCTCTAAGAAGGGAAAAAAACCTGATTCTATTTGCGGCGAGGTGTTTAATCGTCCTCGGGGAATCTTGCCCCTATTTCACTTCATTTCGATGACCTTAGCGCCAAACTACTCGACAAACCCTAGATTTACGGAAACCGTCGAATTGACGGGTGCCTACTTGTCTTATAAACATTTCTCAAATTTATAGAGACGCTGTACAGTAGATATTTCACGTGTATTTTGTAATACAATAATGACTTAACGAATTACCATCTTTGCGGCTTCACCTCCCTCTTTCCAGAGTCCTTATTCAATATATTGCAATTTAACAGATTTCACGCCCGTAAATCTAGTGTTAAGTTCTCTATTGCGTACTCGGCTAGGTGAATTAAACGTTCATTTCGAGGTTCACCCGCGAAAAATGAATTCTTCCTGCAATTACGGAAACGAAAAGTATTTTCATTCATTCGACATTCGATCCTCATCTCCGCGATTTCGTGCGGTTCGGGAAGTTTGATATTCCTTCCAGCAGAAGTTAAAAAACACTCTGAAACGCCGGTAAGAAAGCTCGATCGTGGAAAAAGGGCTCGAGTGTGCACTCGAACATCGGATAGGAGGCAGGAGCCAACAAAAGTTCCCAGGGAGATGTTGGAAAGTGAAAAAAAGGAGTAAAAGTGTAAAAGGTGCGGCGGGTCGAGGTTAAGAGAAATTCGAAAGCCCGATAAAAGACCGATAGACATTTCCATCGTATTGTTTCTCAGTCAGGGATAACGCGCCGGCAAAGGATAACGAAGTTAAGCCAGGTTCGGTATGATTTTATCGTCCCGTCGATCATCCGGAAACGACGAAAGAGCGCTCGTCGAGAGGCTCGAACGATCGAGGGAACTTTTTCGCGGGAAAATCTAACGGCGGAATGGCGTTAAGAGCCCACCTATATTTGTCTTTGCTTCGACATTGGACGGTGCACCGCGAAGAGCCGTCGAGTAAGCGGTCGTTGACTGCAGCTGTCGGCGAAAAATGCTATGCATCCTCTCACACCAGCTGGTCCGTGTTGCATACTTGCTGCATTGCCGGGGTATTGATCTGTCATCTGTGTGCAATCCAGCCCACTTATTTCTATTGGAATACCGTCGATCGAGGAGAGTTATCTTGACCTCCCTTTTATGAATACGTGTGAAGAAAGGGGTATTGACCTAAATTGGTATTATGGCCATAACACTCGACTTCCTTCGGCGAGATACCAACCTTTTGTACGGTGTCTCCGGAGAGGATCCATCGTATCTATCGATTCCGCGTTTCGAGGGAGACAATGAGCCGGCTCTATAATCTCTTCGCGCCTCAGAAGTGCTACGAAAAGCGTGAAAGAAAAGACCCGAGTGGCTCTTAACTCCCAGCGAAATTTAACCCTTTGAACTGTACTCTTTCCGCGGTGGAACCTGTACTACGATACTTTTAATTCTAATAATTTGAAATAAAGTCCTTAAACTCCAGTCGACAATTAGAGACGGACAAAGCGACGGGTACTTCCTGAAGAATCAATCTCGCAAGGAAATCCTCCGAAAAGTAGCACTTATAGGAACCTAACAACCTCCTGTAGGAGGGAAAGCCGATTGAAAAGCCGCTCCAGAAGCCGCGTTTCTGGATGAAAACGTCGATACTTTAATAAGGTACGAGGCCTCGTTCGATTCGCCGGAATTGAATATCCTTAAAGCGAAGGAAATGGACGTGAGGTTCGAGTGGTCGTAAAAGTTGGAGGCGCAATTTAGCGAGTTTGAGCCGATATGGGCAACGCTCCTCTATTTCGATGCTGGTAAAGAGGCCGGGTCTGTACCGAGGCTGCAAATCGCGAGGATCGTGAGAAAGACGCGGACAAAGGAAATGAGGTATTCCGTGCACTAGGCTGCGTTCTTCCGGAGGTGGAGGAGGCGGAGGACGAAGAGGAGAAGGAAGGAGGTGGGACAGGAAGGAAAAAGGAAGGAAGGAAGCAGCCCCACGATGCCCGAGAGCTCGATGCTGCTTTCTGCTATAATGGAATTCCTTCTTTACCTCCCTCTCTCTCTCATTTCTGAGTGCCAGCACCGGAGGAGGGTCCCCTCTTCTCTCTAAAATCTCAAATAAAACCGACAAGCGCAAGGGCACGGGTCTTCGATCGGATCAAATCCAAAATACGGTAAAACCTCGATAAAGGCATCAGAAGTTTCCCTCGATAAATGCATCATGACTATCCCCTCCACATAGGGGGATCCCCCTTGGCGAACCTCGACGCTCGACGAGCCGAATGTATCGGTGAGGCAATACTAATTGGAGGGTAGGCCGTTTCCATTTTCAATTTTTTTGTTTTTGAAACCTTTGCTAACGTATTTGTGAGATTTTTCTGATTCAAATGATACCAAACACGATATAGTTTGCATTACATTGACTTAATATTTAAGAAATTTACTTACTATTTACGTAATTCAAACTATATCGTGTTTGGTATCATTTTAATCAGAAGAATCTAAAACATACATTCGGAAACGTTTCATTTAGAAAAATGAATAAATAAACAAGTTTATTGCTGCATTAGCAATGCCTCGCCGATACTTTCGAGCAGCTCACTTTGTTTGCTTGCCCTCTCTGTCTCTTCTACTGTATGTCTTCTTCGCGATCGGCTCGAGCCCTAATGTAAACACAGATTCGTCACCGGTGCTCGATAAGAGCACTGCATTGCCCGCGAAATCTCTGCATTTATCGAGGTTTTACCGTACGGAGATGAGAATTCCCTCGTCATTCGGCAACCTCCCGTTACACGATGGCTCGATTCCGCGGGCTAATTATCATGGAATTTCTCGAAAAACCGTGATCGGTCGATACGCGCGTCTGACTTGAAACGAGGTAGCAAAAGGGAACATGAGAGTGCAGTTACGAGCGTTCTCTCGGACCCTGTGTCAAAGGGACATCGCCCTGCGCATGTATTCGACGGATTTCCAATGATTGCCGATTGACACGCTCGTTCGGTCTACCGGAATGCGACGAACGATCGCCAATTAAATTGCACTCGGTGAAAATGCATCGTCCCTTTCTTCGCGAACGATCGTTATTCGTCGCCGATGCTACGGGACTCCCACTTCGCGGCTTGATTTTTGAACGATTAAGTCGTACTCGACGGAGGAAACGATCGTCGAAGGATTTTCTGGGTGGCGTCTGGTGTTCCATTAGATTCAATCTCCATGAAGGAGATCGTGATAGGAATTGCGAATTATCGGTTTCTTAGGTCTTAAAAGCCGCTGAATAATTCCGTGCCTCGCCTAGCGCTCTCCACTCACGGGATGATTAAAGAAAATCGATCTCCCCATCGGAATCTTTAGTTGCATTATTTCACGTTCGACGCTATCTACAGGGTGGTCCTCGCGGAGCTATGGTTGCCTCGTTAAAAAGCAGCTCGGTGACGGTACTTCTCCTTTCCTCTTGCCATCCTTCCACGGTTATTTCACTTTTTTCTTCTTTTCTCCGCCATTTACTACTCCCCTTCCTCCCACCCTACCTCCTCCTAACTTTATTTCCTCTATTTCAAGGCGCTTCTCTTCCTGCAGCTTTTCATTTTTCTTCCGTGCCCATCCCTCTTTCGTTCTCCGCTGTATTCTTTCTCGACGTTTTTCTTTCGTCCTTTAAATCCCAAAGACGACCGTCTCTTCGAGCCGAGTATAAAGATAGGAGGAGGGTAGAACGAGAAGTTTGTCTTTATTCCTGTCTCTATCAATTTAGTATGCCACGGGCAAACGCAGCGGGAATGTGTCGATTTTTTTGTAGCATCGTTGGAAAATTTCCGTGCCTACGGCTCGATCGTTAAGATCGTTACGATCGCAGAGATGATTCTGGGTTAATTTCCTAGAGACGATACACCCGGTTCTTCGGCTACCGGACTGGCAAGCTATCGTCGAGTAAAAGAGACAAAATTATTAACCGTACCCTACGGCGATGAAGTGTAACAGTTTACGATATTAACATAACTCGTTTAAGTAACGTCGAGCATCATGAAAATCTTGGCAAGATAGAACGATTCTATCGGCATTCGTCCGGGACGATGTTTTTCCAAGTTTGCGATTGTCCATCTCTTCCCCTCCGTAAACTCCATCCGGATTGCATACGCGCGTGCACTATCCTCTTATCGTGACTGAAAGGGGGACTGAACGATAGTTGTTAATGCACTTCCTTTCTCGCAAAAATTCATCTGCATGGAAACACGCTCCACTTTTGTTTTAAACACAGAAGAAACTCGTTTTTAGAGCGCGTTGCACCCGCGAGAAGCACCGGCGACGTTTCAAAGAAGCGACGTCGCGGCCTCGTGTGTAGACGCCTTAAAGCATTCTGTTCCGCATTGCTTTCTAACGCGTTCCACTTTCCTGGAGATTCCTCTTTGGAATCTGAATGTTGTAACGCTGCGATAAAATCGCCGAAATGTAAGACGGCTCATTTTTCGAAGAAAACGCGAAACGAGACGATGGAATCTCTGTTGTAGAATCTTTGACATCAGCTGACCGATTGCTCCGCAATTTTGTATTCCTAATTTCGTCCTCGTCGATGCAAGCAATGTTCAAACCGTAACAGCAACGATTATACGGAGCTGAAACGGTGAGGAACGGATAAAATATTCCAGTTGTTCCGAGACTACGGTACCAAAGTAGGTGTCCACACTGGAATCCGTCTCTATGAGGAAATCTTACAAGAGGATAGGTACCGTTGCTTCCACGCCCTGAGAACTGTTTTGTAGCTACCGTGACGTTGCCGTTTTACAGCTTCATCGGCAATGCAAAAAGTCTGAAGAAAAAAATCCATTACATTTTAGAAACACCTCTTCCCCTGCCGGCTCCACCGAAGAGCAATTTCTATCGACAGATACGTCGATTGTTATCCGACTACCTTCCACGACTACTCCCCCCTCGACGTTACAAGGAAATTTCTCTCCTCTGCTAAGAAACGTCACGACAATTCCTCGGAACACCGTCCTCGTACAGTTATGCATTATTCGATCACCGATGGAATTCCGTGAGACTGAATTATATCCCGACGTGAAAATAGGGAAAATAGGAACTGCGCGATCGCGAAGTCTCGAGAGAAGACACGAAACGATACCTCGATGCTGTAGGTACGAAGCGGACGTTGCACGTGTCGGATGGAATGCATGAATACTTTATTCCGAGCGACGATTCATTCCTGGATTATTAACCCGATGCATATGCAATGATATTCGCATGGATCTCCGTCTATCGAAAAGTAGAATAAACAACGTTGAATTTCTGTCGTCATTGGAGTTCGTATGAACGGTTTTCTATCATTTTTTTTTGTATTTTTCTGCTTGAACTGCTGCGATAATTTTGTGTAGGAGTTACAATCGTAGATTAGGTTGCGTCCAAACCACCGAGGTTCTGATACATCGGAAAGTTCGATAGGAAAAATCTCCTAGAGGTGACGGGGACTTGAACTTAGGCCCACTGATTGAAAGTTTGACCCTTCGACTTCGCTACCAGTGCTACCAATTAAAAGTGGGGGCGTTTAACTTCATATGCACCGCAGCTTCAATCGAATCGTTTCTCGACGATGCAAATGAACCATCAGCCAAGGAACGTTGTTTTATCGCGCACGCATAACGGTTGCAATAAGTCACGCTAATGCATCCGAGTGGATTTCCAGCTGCATTCTGTCAACCGTCGGCTTCCATTCATCTCGTATTAAGACCTTACGAGTGGATCTACCTTACGTAAGACGATCGTACATGTGCATTATCGCGCAAAGCCCACACTGTCGCAAATTGGATTTCATCCAAAGATCCGATGCACCTTCTGCGAACACGCGAGTCTGCAAATCAGATGCGCTTCGATCTGCGTGCATTGAGAATTCTCGTATTTGACGTTACGGTCGCTGATTAACTCCTGCTAATTGCCGCTTCTCTTTGATGTCCTTAAGCAGGCTTAAGTTGGAATTGTATCGATACTATTTTGTTGCACCAGGTTGCACCGAATGGTACACGAGTCATTGCACAGATTACGATTAATTTCTTTATTGAGTTACTAATTGCTCGATTAACGAAGCGTTCAAAGTCGGAATGGAGAACATTGAGCGACGTTAAATTCTGATCGTTGAACCTACGGAGCAACATCGAGCGATTGTATTTGTGGTGCATTTCGTCCAAAGAGTTTATCGATAAAGCACATAGTAGCGTAACAAAATGGAATGTCGCGTGTAAACGACTGATTTATCGAAAGATAAGGAGAGATAAGTTATCGCGCGCGGCGAAGGCGGATTTGTATTGCGATGTGCTCTCTTTTTTTTCCTTTTAATTTATGACAACGTTACGGAATGACTCGAGACATCTGAATCGTGAAAAATCAGTCGAACGGGATTCGAAGAGCAGAGAAAGATTTCTTGAATTTTTGAAAAAAAAAGATATGGAGGATTCTTAGACAGTTTTGAGTGATGGATCGAAGAAAAGGAAGATCGTACTTTCGAGAGTGGAAAGAAACTATGAAACAGGTGGTTGAACAAACGTGGCAACGTTAAAACGTACGAGAAATCTCGTTTCTGATCTTAGATTTAATTAGCCGGCTGCCATCTTTCCGTTCTTCCTCCTTCTTCACTTTCTCCCGTGCACCGTTCTCCCTTTCGCACAAAGCCCGCAGGATTTTACGGTTGTCGGATCGAATCGATCGTACGAACAAGTAGCTCTTTTGTATTCGCACGAGCACCCTCGAAACTCTCCCGTGAAACTATTCCAGGAATTCCGTGAACTTCGTTAAAAACGCAAATAAGGCTTTCAAGAAACCAAAACTACCCTCTTAGTTTGAAATTTATTCCGAAATTAAACATTGGACCGTCACGCGACCACCTCTGACTCACTCTGCATTTTAACATTAAATATTGAATTTCTGACGGAGGAAAATTAGCATGGTCTTCGAATTAGCAACAATTGCGCTAACATCTCACAATGAAATATTCTCACTTCTCCTTTCTTCACATCTGACAATAGAATTCCATGGAATTCCCATGGCGCTTTGAGTCTTCACGTGTAAAATACAGTTGCCTTTTTAGAGTGAATATTTATCACGGACGAATAAAGTATTAGGTGGTGTCTCGTTTAAATTTAAAATTATCGAAGGTACTTTTTCCCGCCGTATCTTCGGGCGACGAGACGTTAGAAACGGTTCATAGGACATACGAGGAGCGAAGGTCCTTGCCCCAGGACACGCGGCTCGCAGACGGTCGATGGCCAGGGTAACAACCGAAGGAATATATACGTATCCTCTCTTCAAGGGTATCTACCCTCCCACGGTTTGCTTCGATTCAAGTGGACTGGAAGAAGAACCCGCTTAAAAATGTATTCCTGACTCTTCCTATTTCTCCTCGACCATTAATTCCTCTCGTAAATTTCCTAATTCATCGAGGCGATTGAAAATGAATGATGGAATACTCGCGGAATCGAGGATCGGTGATAGTAAAAATACTCGCGGGCGTAAATACGTAATGAGAAAGTGCAGCAGCGAAACAGCAGACCGGGCCAATTCGCGAAATTCGATTTCCTCTCTATAATGCAATAAAATCCACCTCGGAACGATATTTCGCCAGCAGGACAAATTAAGGATTAACGTTCAATCTCATGGGCAATTTCCTGCGTCGGAATATCGCGCTGTGACGCCTCTGCTGAAATGTTTGTACGTGGAACAACATGAAATCACGTTCGATCCGCGAGATTTTCCGGTTTTCGTTGGTGGAAAAGCACAATTAACGGGAGTCTGGGAAAATACTTAGATTCTCTAACGAAGGTTGCCGCGAGATAGCATCGATGGGTCTTAAAGACCCCGAGATACGTTCGAATGGAACGGCAAGTTTGAACGGGAAGATCGAGAGATAGGATGGAATTAGAGGGTGGACGCCTTTAATTAAGAAGATCCCTAATCAAACAGTTTCGAGAGACAGGTCAATGGGGGTGACTGAAGTCAAGGACGAAGGTACGGACGGAGTTTCTGTCTGTCGGGTAGCACCGGTATCACAGACTCTCCTTTAATTTCATCTACGGGATTATTATTTTATTCCTCCGTTTTTCTGTCGAGTTCGCAGGTAGGATTAATTCGTAATAGGGGGATGAAATTGAAAGGTGGCACGATAGTGCGTCGTTCGAAGGATGAAATTGTTATTAGTGGTGCAGATAGACGGACGGAGGGTAATTTGAAGAAAATCGATCCTCTCTGGCGGAGGCGATTTTGCAGACGAAAGAAATTGTAAAGTCGGGCCTCCTTCAATTACATTTCTCTTCAATAACGCGTCCGTCAAAGGCCAGCCTATGGGTCGGGGAAGGAGATATTAAATTTGTTCCGCTCGGCAGTTCCTTTTCGCCATGGCGAGACTCACGGCTTCTCCTTTTTATAGTTGTTTCATTCGCTACCACTCCAAAGGTGTCTCCCTTATCCAGAATGTAATTTATCTCGACGATAAAAGTCCACGGGGCTATTGATCGTGGAATGATGTGTAGACGCTTTTACAACCCCCACCGGCACCATGGGCTCTGGCCACCATGAGCCGTAAGTGCATGCCGTCGTTAGAGCGAGGCTACGCTCGCGAAACTACTTGCAACCTAATGAAAGATTATGCATTTTCATCGTAACGCCGCAAACACGTTACGTTTTACTGCACTTTCATTGTTGCTCGAGCGTGTAACTCGTACCAAGTGTCATCCTTGGTAAATGATAGGATGGAAGTTCTGCTACGTGGCTGGATAACTCGCTGGGAGAATTAAGTCCTATTTTTACTTTAATGACTCTAACGTCAGCAAGATACATTTTTTGAATTCCAACCGCGACGATTTTCATCGGGATTTACGGTTTTAAATCAACCAGTACGTTTCCGGTAGCACTTTAACGCTAGAACTACCGGCGTTAAATTTGTTATATTTAAATATATTAAATAAGTACTTTGAAAAAAGAGGAATCGAGAGACGGAAAATATGATCGATTCGGTGATTTATGTTCTTTGACATGGACGTAGAATATTTGTTCTATGAGTTTTCTATAAACTTGGAGAATTTTTGGTAAAAATTGTGTACCAGTCATTTTGTCTGGTTTGGTAGTTCTAGTGTTAAATATGGCTAGATCTCCTTGCGTCATATTTCAAAGAGGTTTCGTAAATGGCGGAAATTTTCGTTCTGGTTTTACGGACAAATGCTGGATTACGAGTAACGCGAAATTAAATTAGAATATAGAAGGAAGGAATCTCCGTGCTTTACGGTACTGGCTCGGATTAATGACTAACCGCGACTCGCGGCAAGGACGAACTACTTGTGTACGAGGGACAATTTGCATCAAGGATCTGCGTCGGCGAGGCACTAAATATTAAACGTTTTCTTTCTTAATCGAATCAGGAAGTACCGGCTGACTTTTGCGGGGGATAACGGTGTAATAGAGTCATAAACTCTGACGACGTCTCCAGTCAAGGAGGACAATGTTATTCGCAATCGCACTTTAACGTTTGTCAATTCCTCCGCGATCGTTTAGAGATCTTTAGATGTTTTCTTCGCTACTTTTCTCCTCTCGCTGACATTCTCCTATTCGCACAACCCACCGTTATCCTGGAAAAAGATTGACTGCAAACTACTTGCCTCGCGTGGCTTACGATTTCACAACGGCACGAATCAACAAAGGAAAGCGTCGACGTGTATCGTCTTGTGAAACACGTTTTGCGAGCGTTACCAAGAAAATATATTAAGTCTGTGACATATGGGAGTCACCGTATCACGCTTGTTTAACAAGACACGAGTGTGAATCAGACGAGATAGTGTACGCCTATAAGTTGGACCGCGATAAAACTTAATGGTATTACCGTAGATACACTCGCGTCACGGATACACCATATACGTTTGCCAAAAACGCCAGGAGATCGTATCACACGGGGACTTAAGATAAAGCCGGAAAATAGAGATTGCTATCGGGCAGAACGTTAGAGAGAATTCCGTTTTGATTTCTAAATTTGGCGATTACACGACGAGGATCCCGCTTGGATAATCCGTCTGACGTAATGGATTTTAGTTAATTTTATTCCAATTACGAAACACCGAATTCTCCGTTCCTCTTAAACGGTTGAACTCTTAATCACGAGGAATTAATTAAGAGGGCTTCGTTTAACGTGAATTATACCCATGGAGATTTCGTCATCGTGTTTTGCCACGCAGAGAGGAAAATAATTATCACGGTTACTCGTATCATTCTCGTTACTTTAATTTCTGCTTTCTTCTCGTCTTTTTCTGCCACGTTCTTCTTCTTGATTATAATGAAGTGTGCGCCGCGAAGCCGCGTAAAATTGTTTCGAATATTTTTGTAATCTGCGACACTTAATCGCTTCTGGAATATGAAATGGACTTACGCCGACTTCAACGTTAGTTGTAACTTTTCCATTCAAACTTTAAAGCCCCCTGAATTATTACCGTGGAAATGAATTTCTATTTGCATCGCATTAAGATCATTTTAATATGAAACAGTGCCGTTATTAAACTTACGATTTATCGTCCCTCGAGAAGACAAAAGTATAATGTCTTTATCGATTCGACTTGATAACAAGACTTACTCGAAGCTTCCTGATAGAATTCTCTTTTTTATCGTGCAATTCCGTCCATAATCATTGGTTACGAATTTCCTGTTTGACGAGAACAAGAATAACAAGTAGCCATCGCGAATTTCATGGGGGAAGTTGACTCTAAACGAAGTTTCAAGCACACAGTTGCATTCTTTCCTTATTTTCTATTCTTTTATGGATCCACCAAAGCTATCGTAGAAAAATAAATAAAAAAATTAATAAAGGCAACAGGCATTTGAAATCAGGTTCACTAATTGATAGTCCGAGTCTTGAACTTCGTAGCCATGGACCCTGCACTTGTATTTTCCCATGGGTATTCGGAAATGTCCGAGTTCTAATTATCCTTTGACCCTTTCTCGTAATACCTTGTTACTTACCTAATTCTCTGAAACAAAGTTAAGTCCGGTTTCGAAAGGTTTCCTGGCATAGTCACTATCTTACGGTAGTTATCTTAAAATACACGTTAAACAGGCCACCGTTTATGTGTCACGATATACACACATGGAAACCTGTGCACGTTTCAGGGGCGAGATAAGATGGTTTTGAAAACTCAGTGACTCACGAAACGAACACCGCCTCTCTATTCCCTTTTAAGTCTAGCTTTCGACAAATATTTATTTCGAGTCGTTACCTTTCTGTAGCAGTTGCAATTTATTAAAAATTGCCCTTAAGTTGGGCGAGATTTACGGATTTATTACCCTCTACTCGCCATAGCCTCGTGATGCGGTTACTTCACTTAGAACCCACTGCTTTAGGTGCATTCCGAACCACTCAG
The DNA here is from genome assembly GCA_963989415.1 of Cerceris ruficornis. Taxonomy (NCBI): domain Eukaryota; kingdom Metazoa; phylum Arthropoda; class Insecta; order Hymenoptera; family Crabronidae; genus Cerceris; species Cerceris ruficornis. The sequence goes on along the minus strand of OZ022527.1, from coordinate 15,424,726 downwards.
ATTGTAATACATCAAATAATAAATTAGGATAAATTTCCAACAGATGATGGAAGAGGTTTCGAACTCGGTGCTACTGATCCTTCATCTCTGTATCCACCACAACTGCTGTGATCATTTCGCCTAGGTTTTATTGCTTTAGGTGGCTTCCAAACCACCGAGACTACGATGCATCAAATAATAAATTGAGAAAAATTTCCAAGATAATGGAGAAGGATCTGACCTCAGTCTTACCGATTGCAAGACTGACCCTTCATCTCTGTACGCAACATAGGCCCCTAACTGCTGCGATCATTTCAGCCAGGACCCACTACTTTAGCCAGCTTCCAAATCACCCAAACTATGACGCATCAATTAGTCAATCTGAAAAAAATTCAAACCGGCTCCCACAAATTGCCATTCCAAACCTTCACCTCCTTACCAGCCATAGCCCTCTCGCAATCTTTCCTCCACCAAGGAAATATGCCACAGTGACGAGTCCGAATCGCGCGCATAGCTCGCGATTGCGAAGGAACTTTTTGCCCCTCTTCCTCTCGCAAATCCTTCGTTTCTCCGTAAGGCCAACAGTGTTTCATGCATCTCCCCTGATTCACCGTGGCAACGAAACGAAAGAGGAACGCTGGCTGGCGAGTCTAGCCTCGGTGGCGACTTTCCAGACGTCGTACGACGCTCGAGAACTTGGCACGGGTTTTCCCGTGGCGATTCACCGACGGAGATCAAGCACGGATATCTTCTTCGGTGATAGTCGAGCCTCGAACGTCGATTTAAGGCGTCTCGGGTCGTTACCACGGCGAGAAATGAAAACGAGAAGTCCGACCTATCCTTTACGAGTGCATGCCTCGCAAACGAATTGTTTTCATGGCCGAGACGACGGCGATGTTTGCGAATCGAGGGTCCGTGTAAGTGGGAGGACAGGTGCATTTAATGTACGAGATATTGTCTCTTAAGGTGGGCAGGTGGAAGGAGATAGGAAGTTTCGATGGAGTAATGTAAATGTTGTAGGTGTTAGGCGATAAGGCGGAGAATATCGAATTATATTACGTGCCGGTGATTCTGAAGGTTATGTGAGTTAGAAATTTGCAAAATTTAATTGCAGTATGTTGGCAAAAAATTGTAATATTGAGGATGATGGAGAATTATGAAAAAAAGGAAAAAGGACACAGAGTTTAGGATGCAGAGAGCGTAAAGATTTCTTCGTAATCCGCGAGAGAAATAATTTGCGCTGGGATTATTTGCCAGTAATTACGTGAGAGATGAGCAAAATTGAATTTTTTTACGGCGGTGTTCCCGTACGCGTTAAAACAAATACCCCTGGCGGTTTTTAACGGGTTCTTGTCAGGGGTGGTAATCTCCGATGTATACGAGCCGCGAACGAGTTCGCGGTACTTTCCTCGTTGGGGGCGTTAATTAACGTTAATTAATTTTACACGCTTAGACGTCCCACCCTTTTTTCCATCCCCCGCAGTTACATATCGAGATAGAGCCTCGTGACTAGATCTTCCTGACAATTGCTCTTTAAAAACTGCGAAACATCGGTTTCTTCAGCGTACTCGAGCTGCAAACGTTCGTCGATAATTGCATAAATAGCCATCGATAACAATAAGTAGTTGCAACACTGTAAGTGATAAAAAATAATCTGCACCTTCTGTGCATTTTTGCTTGAATAAACGCGGCAGTTTTGCGTCGTTGCCTGACTCATGTTTTAATTAAAATTGTAGAGCTGAGAGATATTTTTATTTATTGTATCATAGCTTCGGTGGTTCGACAGCCATTTAAAAATCTACCCTTTAAGAAAAATAACCATAGCAATTTAAAGCCAAAGTGTTACGAAAAAAACCAAGGCACGCTGACTAAATTGAACTTCAAGAGATGAAATATGGCTTTCAAAGATGCTCCTTTAAAATCTCCATTTACAAGAATATATTCCTCCTTTTGAAGCCAATCCTCGTCGAAGGAACCTCGCGATTTTAAATTATCGCACTCTCGTGTCCGCTCCTTCCTATGGCGTGTCCCGATCATCGGGATTCCATGGCTCTTCCTCCGAAAGATGAATAATCGTTGCAGCTACTACCCCCGTGAGAGGAATAGTAATTCATGGTGAAACGTTGCATCGAATCCCGTGCGAATAACCACCCCCTTGAATCGGTTCCTCCGCTGAAACTAGAACCCCATGCGAACTTTGGAAATTTCCATCGATATCGAACATTATCAGAAGTTCTGTCGTCTCGGAGGATTTTTATTGCCAAAGCTAACAGACTGCGATAAAAGAACGGTTCTTAATAAACAATCCAATCGATCGGTCGCCACGATAATTATCTATTTTGATCTCCAGCGATAAACGGAGGAGGGTTTTGCGATAATTGCGAAATTTCAGTTGCACTTGGCAAATGACTCTGCTTATCGCAGAGAATGTTCATTGTAAAGAATGAAATTTCACTCATCCTCTCTATCGACGCTGTAAACGCGAACAAACCGCCCTTAAAACGGAAGAGTTTTCGAGACCGGTACCTGCGAGAAGAGAATAACAAAATTAATGTTTCACGGCCCTCCATAAATCTTGGGCAACGAACCCTTCGTAAGTGCTCTCTTTGTACGGTCGTTGTGCATTCTTTGGAGCATTACAAAGCTAGCCTGGCTGTCGGAATAATCGATATGTTTACCACCCCGTTCTTTCTTAAATTCCCTGCACCCTCGCTGCAATCGCGGCCTCGAGCAATTGCATTCTATCGTTTTCCTGCGAATCTTCCATCATTGCGAATATTTTTTTCTTCATCCAACTATCATTGATATACAAGGGAAATAATTTCACGAATCAACTAGCAGAATTTTCCCCTGAATATACTTTCTCCTCGGTGATATTTATCAATTAACCCGAGCAATCGTGCATCGTTAATTTCTCCTTTAAATGGCACACCCGAGGATATAGGTCGTGCCCGGTTTTAGAGCTTAGATTTATTTTATTTCTCATCGGCTTCTGGATGAGAAGCTCCAACCCTTGCAGCCTGACACAGAAAACTGCCGACGAGAATAAAACTAACGAGACCGTAGCCATAGTCGAAGGGGAAACTTCGTCGTTGAAGCTACGACCAGACACACCCTTAATACATATACCACGCTCCATAAAGCTCGTAACCCTTATTACACTGAAACAGTTTGATCTATACCTACGAGGCTATCTTACCCAGCACGGTATTAGTTTCCACGGAAGTATCATCCACGTTAAAAAAAGAACGTTCAATTTTATCAAACGTTACACCAACCCCCATCAGCGTCTACCTTCTTCCTTAAACAGCTCAGGGTTAAACGCAATCGAACGCAGGGAAGACAAGCCACCCCCTCTTCCCTCGGCGCGACGTATCTGGCAAAATACCAGAGAAATTTCCTCGCAGTCGTAACACGTTTCTGTCGTAACTACTCGCCGGTGATTGCGAGAAAAGTACAGGCAATAAGGGCGTCGTATTTATACGCGCGTCGTCGGATAAATTATCGTCATACGTGAAACATCTTTTCCAGCCGATAGCCGCTGCAAACTCGGCAATAACGTTTCCTCGTTACCCGCCCCGGCTTGGATTTATCGGCCTCTCTTTGTATTTATTTCATTCAGCTTCTCTCTCTTCCCTTTCGAAGTGCGTAACGTACCAAAAATTGCACGATACGCGAGATTCGAGCGCTACACTTCCTCGAGGAGATCGATCCAAGTTGCTCCTTCGCCATTCCCAGCTTCCTTGCCTCCTCCAGACATCGCAACATCCTTTCGGCCTACTCGAGAACCGGTTTCCACATGGTGCCTCATGAACGGACCTCGTTTCGATCGAATTCTAAAGCTCCGACATCCCCCCGCGATATTTATATTCTGCCAACTTTTTCGTACTATTTCGCGGTCTGCAAATAGGCCGTTTCAACCCTCTAGCCCTCGAAATCCATATTCATTCGTGTAATACGCGCCATCGGGATCGCCACGGTCAAAGATATATCACTTGGAGATTCGAGTTTGAAGCGGGAATGAATATTCATGATTTTCGGCGCTATTTATATTGTGCCGGGGAATTTATGGTGATCGGGACGTTGATTCTTGAGCTTTCGAGGCTGACTTAGCTCGGGGTATTTTTCTGCTTATTTTTAGAGGGTGCAGGGGAGGAAGTGTTCGTTGAAAATGATTAGTTATCGGGGTGCTTATGTTTTAACATTAGAATTGTCGGGGTTAGATCGATGATATTTTTATATATTAAGTAAGTACCGTGGAAAAAGAGGAATGGAGAGCTACAAAGTTGAAAGAACTTGAGTGCCAGCCATTTTGACTGGCTGGATAGTTGTGTTAATTGCTACCGAGGCTGAGATAAGTTTAATAATAGTTTAAAGATAAGCTGAAGAAAATTCAGAGATATATCTTAGAGTTACTCCTACATTTCCGTCTCTGGAACGGGGTGGAAATCAATTTTGGAGACGAGAAGGTGTAAGTTGCTTTGAGTTAACGAAACCTACCCTCAATTTTCTAGATCTCCCTTTCATCGTCTCATCGAGCACCCTCTGCGTCTTCCAAGCGGTTTTCATGTTCCAAAGAAAATAGTCCGGCGGTCCTCTTTCATCTCGTTCTTTCACCTAGACAGCCTGTAATTTATCTTTCTCCTGCCACAGTGAAAAAAAAGATAGTCGCGGCGAGTAAAGGAACTAGTGTTATTTCACCTGAAGTTACCTCTTACAATATCGTCCCCAGCGTTTTCGTGCTTTCAGGGAAACTTAGAGAAAAGTTAGGATTGCAGAAGTTAACGCTCCACGATTTTCCACCCCTTGCAAATGTATGCCGTTTCCTTCGCCCGGTGTCTCGGAAGTTCGAAGAATAACCGGCGTTTAATTTGACTCCCTTGACTGCGATCATAGTTCTTTCCTCGGTGAATCGTCAAACAGAAACGTTCATAGTGAAACTGGCGCATTGAGACACGACGGAAAATTACTCTTTTTATACTCGCAAATTCAAATACAAAGATTACGAATTTACGGATCGCTTAACACTAGAACTACCTGCTTTATATCTATTATATTTAAATGTGTTAAATATGTAGGAGAAAGACGAATGAAGAGAAGATGATTAGTTGAGCCACTTTTGTCTTATAAGATAGACGTGGAATATTTACTATATTATCTCTATAAATTTTTGGGAATTTTAGAACAAATTGGGTACCAGTTATTTCGACCACCTTGGTAGGTTTAATGTTAAGCAGAATTTCTCATCTCCCCGTTCGTTAGGGAAATATCAAGAAAATATTCGTTCCATCGATGAAAAGCAGCGGCTCGTAAGTTCATCCCCCTTTCTTTCTCTTGTTAAAGATAAAGTTACAATCTATTATGCATTCCATCCCTTATCGATCATCGCCCGAAGAGCAAACGTACCGATGAGACCGTCTACGCAGACGACTTTAACTCCCTTTCTGATTTATCCGCCCGAGAATCCGAAAGATTCCGTGGGTGCTGAATCCTAATTTAGTTTTTTCGTGTCGGCACCGCGACCTTCGACTCCCGGTACATCGCCCTCGTGTTGTCTTCTTCGTCTACCCCCTTCGTCTTCTCAACCCCACGAAGGGAGAAAAAGTTCTGTCTCCTGGAAACTTTTTAATATTGAATTTAATACTTTGGAAATTACCGTCCACCCTCCCATTCCTCCCATTAACTCCTCGTTTAAGATTTACCGCGCATAAATTAATTACAGGGCGAACAAGACGAGATTTATACTCGAGTTACTGCTCGTCGTTCTGTATTTTTCTCCGGCTCACTGTATTTTCATATTTCTTCCCTTTCATCGCGAGATACGGATTTTACATTCACCCTTTTGCACAGGGTGTTCAACATTTTGCAAACCAGATTCACCCTTTTCAAATCAAATCCACTGATCTGCAAATCAGATTCGTCTTGTGGATTTTTTACGAGTTTATTTAAAAATTTGCAAGAAAAGCGAACATGACCCGTGGAAGGGTGAATTCGGAGGACAAAATCGGTCGAAATGTACGTTGACTCTTTATCGAGAAGCTACGGCAACACTTGACTCGTCTACCTGTTAAGTTTAACCTCTCGAGGATTCAATTTTAATCCATCTTCGGCTCCATTCGCACCGCCAATTCCCAAGTTTCCAATTATAGTTCGAAGGAGGAACGAGCTAAACACTCGAAACAATCCTCTCGTCCAAGAATCGGTAACAACCCCGAAATCCCAATTTATCTCTTTCCATCCGCCGCCGCGACCTTCGTAGCGGAGTACATCGACCTTCCGCTGCTAGCACCGCGCCCTCTTCAACCCCCGTGCACCCCCAAAACTTTAGCGTCTTCGCCGACGAGAGGAGGAACGCGTCGCGAATTTGACGATCTCAATTAATTCCATCGCGCCGTTTCAACCGCACCGAAATTCACCCTCCATCGGCGCGGCCGCCTTTAATTTTCAATTTTCCACCCCCGCCAGCCGGCGAACATGGGAACGGAACGATCGAGAAAAATCCTCCCTTCCGAGAGTCACGGGAAATCCCGAATTCCAATTTATCCCCGTTCGTCTGCGTCCATGCGATTGAACCTAGTATCAGCCCCTACCCATCGTCGGGTTACAACCCCTCCGCGACTTTTTCCTATCTTCCCGAACGCAGGGAGAGACGAGCAGCGATTTTTACGATCTCAATTAACTCCGCCGTAAAATTTATTCCAATTTCGCCGACTCCGTGGAATGCAAACGACTGAAAAAAAAAACGTTCCTCCCCCTTTTGCCCGTTGCAAATTCCAAATTCCAATTTACCCCCGTACCGCCAATTATCTCCGCGACCTTCGAACCGGGGTACGTCGGTCTTCCAAACTCTTTCATCCTTTTCCGAAGGAAGACTGGTGGGTCGAAGGGTAAAGAGAGATGTCCAGGGGTGGAAAGAGACAGAGATGTATACAGGGGTGGTACGTAAAGGGAAAGAGCTATATATATAAGCAGAGACAGAGAAGGAGAACAAGGGAGAGAGAGAAAAGAGTTTTTGCCAGGCGAAGTAATTCCATCAGCAGACACCCCCTCCAGTTTGTCGGGCGCGTGGCGATACACGCAACCCCTCTCCCCGTGGTCTTCAATTCCCGGTGGTGGTGGGAGATCGTCGGCCCACACGGGGGTTGCTGCGACGGCACTGAGGGGTGAGAGGCGGAAGAGAGCAGGCTGGCTGGATGGCTGGCTGGCTGGCTAGCTGGATGGTTCGTCGGGTGGCTGGCTGGTTGGTTGGTTGGCTCGTTGGCAAGGGGTTGCGTCGTGGCGCCGCCGTTGTCGTTGCCTCGCGAATTCCTTCTCCGAAGGGGTGCTTTCAGTCGACGCGTGACCGTCTCCGAAGACGCGCATCGGTGTTCCTTTTCCAAGCTACAGGACCCTTCGTGTTGTGCACCGCTTCATCCCCCGTCCTCGGGGGTGCGTATCGGCGCGCGAGGGGAGCCGAATTCGTCCTGAGAGGTAATCACGTTCGGTTTGATCGATCAATTTTTTTTAAGGTTCCTTTTGTTAAGAAATAATTTCTCCATGGAGAGACACTTAACCTTGATAAGTAAAAGACTCTCAAAGTGGAGGTTCTTGAGGGTAGTTTTTATTTATGATTTTGAGAACTTTCACACTGTACCGGTAACGATATCAGTGACAGGTGGATGGAAATATCTGGGATGAATAATTACACGCGTTGGTAAAAGTTAGCCGGCAGTACTCGAGCAAACGGTAGCACGTTCCCCTGCGCGAAAGTTTTGCGTCAGAAACTATATTTCATCGTTTTATTATTCCAAGTTTCACCCTCGCCCTATCATGCGACGATTCTTGCTGGCTTGCCAGCCAAATCCAGAAAGAGCGTAATAAAGATAGTACCATTGCTGCAGTACTTGTGACTCACCGATTCACCCGGGTAACGTGTAACAGAAAATTTGCGATCGCACGCGGAGCTGTTTCATTCGCGGTCGAATAAATCCGTGATTCATTGCGATCGAGCAGTGCCTTCCTACGCGCCGGCGAAACTCTTCGCAATATCGATCCCAGTTGCGAATGTTTTCCACGGAGTTCGCATCGTTTGCCTTAATTGCAATCGATAAGCCACCGGCGCGAAGTTTTCTTCGGCTCGGTTTATTTCTGGATTCGCGGTTAGCGGGCTCGCGTGGCACTCCGGCTATGAATCAACCGGTCGAGGTTCGGTTTTATAACTTCCAGATTCGCGTATTAAGATTTACGATCGCCCCGAGGGCGAATGTCACCGGGAAAACCGGACTTGTTGCAAAATTAGAATCGAACTATCGATCGTTACGTCCGATATCGTTTCACTGACATTTAGATCCTGTGATTTCAGATCCACTGAAAGCCATTACATTAGAATTAGCAAATTATAGCATTAATTTCATCAGTTGTGAGGAACAACTTTAATTTTTATTCCGACGATCCTCAGCCACTCGTCCTTGCGCGAATTTACATTATATGATTTAGTTATATATTAAAATAAACTCCCAATTAACAGCGCCTAGCTGAAATCCCCTTCGCCTCTCACGATTTTTTCGCAAATTATCATTTAATATGCGAAATCTCCATGACAGTTAAAACCGAAACAATACAAAAAATAAAAGGAGAGATCAACGTGCCCGACACGAAAGACCAGGAACCGTTTCGTGTCCCGTAAGTCTCTGAACCTCGCACGAGGTATCCGGTACCCAGGGTACCCGACGTCGATACCAATTTCCAACTTGTTGACGAGCGTCGCGTGACGGAGGGCTTGTTTCTTTCCTCCGGTGCTGATATCTCCTGGTGCACGATCCGACCGATTCTTTCGAGACGGTCAAAGCAACATCGTTGCCACTCAGGCGCCATTCTCGAAAACCGGTGGCGAGACGCGTTGGGAGAAAGAAGAAACGAGATTCGCGATTACGCCTTGTTGCTCGGTCGTCCTCCTTTTCGGCTACTATGATCGATGATTCCGCTCGTCGCTCTTCGTGTAGCGATTCCTTCCTCCTCTTTTGCTCGGATCATTTCAAATTGATGTCGCATCGTTAAACAGGTGCGAAGGAATTTCAGCGATAAGCGGTGAGATTTAACAGCGTGTAAAAATCTGTCGTTTGTAATTCCTGCAATTCCAAACGTCTTCGCGCTCCGTCTCTTCCTATTGGGAATAAGATAGAACGATGGATTTGCAGTTTTCAGTTGACGCTAGATCTTCGGATTCCGTTAAATTGACGGGTTCACATTTTTTTTATTATATTTCTCAAATTAACCCTTACCGATTACTTATAGTTCTTATTTAACACTGAACCTACCATGGCCGTCAAAATGACCGGTTACCAATATTTTCTAAAAAAATTCCTATATTGATAAGACGGCCATGTAGCAAATATTCCATTTCTATCTGATAAAGCCTAGATATACTTAATCGTTCATCTTTTTCACCTACTCATTCCTTTTTTCCCAAAATACTTATTCGCTCTATGTAATACACTTAACGCCGGTATTTTGATGTTAATATATTTAAGCATGAGAGATTTAATGGTCGTAGATCTAGCGTTAAGGTACGGTCGTCAAATAGAATCGAAAATTTGTAGCTCGCGTTTACGCGGAAAAAAGGGAGGAGTAGAAGGAGGATGAGGTTTAAGAAGTTCAGATAAAGTGGCTTAGCATGATCCGTTCTTTGTCTCGGTACTTCCTATGGGGATTTCAGCGCGAAGATTTACGGTGTCTATGGGGAAGAAGTTTGGTAATACTCGTGGAACGTAACGGCGGTACGCGGGACACGACTTCTACGAGGGTTGTCCGCTTTTTTCCTCGGGGTGGAAACACATGACCGTGCAGAAACAAAGAAGGATAGCCCGAAGATAAGAAACGTTGGACGACGAAAAAGTGCTTGTTACTCCGGAACCTTTTAACTTTACTATCGCTTCTAGGGGGACACGTTGTATTTTTGAGGGTAAATTTGACTCTTCGTAGAAAACCCGGAGGAAGAAAGTCCGCGGTAATTTCGCCGTTTCTGGGGATTAGATGGTAGCGATCCCCGTCGATGGTTGGCGAGCGACATGGTTAAAGGTTTCGCGTTTACGTTCGCCTCGTTGTATCGTCTCGGGTTTATCGAGCGAATCCAGAAGTTTGGTCTTTGGCAAAAGCGAAAGACGTTTTCCATAATTCTAAAAGTTCATTAGATTAATTGATAATTTCAGTGGAGAGTGTGACGGTTGATTCTTTTATGAAAGACTGTAACGAGAAGTTAGGTAGTGATTTCGTTCGATTATCCTTCTATTGTCGTCATGCATTCCTTCGTTTTGCCACCTGAAACAAAATGGAATCGTTTTTCTGTCATCTCTGGGCAGTTACAAAATTATCGAGGAGAAACGATGGAAATTGAGAGATTTATTCGTCGATTAAGCGCAATTCTTTCCGTTCTGTCGATAATTGAAAGCAAATGTACCGTGAAATTCGCGAGGGCTGTAATTTTCAACGGCGCGGGCTAATTGAACGTAAGGCCAATTATATTCGAAGACGCCGGAGCTGAACACTTTGTGGTGTAACGCTGTGATTTTAAATGTTTCGCGAGAGCAATACACTATCTGATTTTCTGCAAAACCGTGCGTGCAGCCTCCTTCGATCGGCATTTTTCGTGCGTGGAAACTTTCTTGCCCATTAGAGGCACGCAAACCCGCTAACTCGAGTCTGCCGACGAGGTGCAATTGTCTGGAAATTGGATGGGCGGCAATTTTTTAAAGAATTTCTCTTGCCTCGTTGCATTGTACGAGTCAAAGGACATGGAGATCAGGCTGAAATGATCTACTTTTTTGTCACTCATTCATAGAGTTCCTAAGTTTCTTGAAAAAATTCCCCATTGATCACCTTTTCACCTCTTGATTCATCTTCTTCCAAAGTACTCATTCGGCATATTTAATTATAGGTATATTTAAATTTAGGTATAATTAGAATTTATTTTAAATAGCGATTTTGCCAGAACTGTCACATCTGTCTATTTTATCCTGCTAATCCATATTAACGATTCATGCGCATAGATGGTGCACCAATTAAAATCAAAACCTGTTACCAATATTATCAGGAAGCAACATCCATCATTCATCTGCCTGTTCCACCTCCATCTTTCCTATTCCTTTTTTTACAAGCCGAGAAAACGTGTTTCTCTGTCTCATAAAAACTGTAACGTTGTTCCGGCGAGTTTCTCGTCCGCGAAACTTTCCACGAAGAATCGCGAAACCTCGAATTCTACGTCGACAAAGGACCCAGCGGGTGCGATGCACCGCGATCGATCGAGAACGTATATATACGACCTGGTATTTTTAGACGACGGACTGACAGGTGAGAGATGCTGCAGACGAATCTCTTTGCCGATATTCCGAATCCCACGAATACCTCGGATACCTGACAGCCGACAGAGTACCGAAATGTCGTTCCTTGATACATTAGTTATTTCCGGAAAACTGTCGCTCGCCATTTCCCGCCGCTACCCGTCGAATTATCGGTGCATCGAGTCAGCGCGAAAGTATCTCGCGATTTGCCCAGAAAATTCGCGAAATCGCGATGAAATTTTCACGGCTCCGCGCGCAAATTATCCACTTTCCTAAAAATAGAAATCCATCAAAGTTCGACATTGACGTTCAAATCTATTATTTCCATCAAATATTGTTCTTGAAGTTCCAACGAGTACGTGAAAATTTACCACGATAATTTGCAACGTCGACGACGAGTAGAAAGCACAAAGAACTTCATTAAAAACTCAACATCCTGCGAAAATCCTCGCTCTCTCGTAATCCCTGGTGTAACCGTGCTTCAAACGCAACCGGCAAAGTCCTATCGGCGGGAAAAAAAGGATAGAGAATGGTTTAATCGCCAGGACGTATTCGCTTCAGAAAATGCTTTCGAGCGAATTGCATTTACGGATGCATTGTCGCGAGTGTCCGACTTTGTCCAGCGGTGATAGGATTCATGAAAACTGGCCCATAGAAATCCTACGGCAGCCGTTCTCCTCGTTCTTCGTTCAGGAGGCGAGTTCAAAGAGGAAACGCTTTGTTTGCAGTAGACAGATTCATTTAGACACGTCGCTCGCCTCGAAGCGGCCTCGATTAAGGCCCGTCCAGATAAATGCAAAACTAACGCAAATAGGTGATCCTCGCTCTTCGAGTTCTGCCCACGTTCGCTACGATATTGCAGCCGTATCGTTTTCCCGTTGGCTCCTTTGCAAAGAGACCGAGGCGTCGATCATTTCCCAGTTTCTCTATGGAAAATCGATTCGTCTGGCTTCGATAGTCGCGAAAAAAAGGAGCGAAAACGACCGGCCCGTGTTGTTTCATAGCGGTTTATTCGGGGATGGAATATCGAAACTTAGAGAGAGGCGAAATTCGAGGATATCGGGTTTTTAAAAAATAAACTCTGGTCGAGGCTGATTAATACGCCGACTGTCAGATGAATCTTACGGAATTTTCAAAAATATCTGCCGACGAGTTGCAATATGAAACTGAAATATGTGAAATTATTAACTTCTGAATAATTTCAAAATTGCCTGAATACTTTTTGCCGGAGATCCGATACAAATAGCTGGAATACTGCACTCTTTGATTAACTCTTTTTTGTATTTATTTATTTTTTATTCAACTGGTTGGTTCGCCTAGAATCTATCGGTTTAGGTGATTTCATGATACACGTTACGTAGGAAAAAAATTTAATTTCCCAGAAATAACCAAGAATTTGATGATCAACGTTGCAATTATCATGTTAGACATTCCAGAACATTAGGTCGAAGGGAGTATTTGTCAGTTTTTTAATAGAAACTCCATTATCGTCGAGTATCGAGGGAGTGGACGAAAGTGGGAATCCTGTAAGGATTAACGAAACCGACGTGTACTCGGTGGCGATTCTGGTCGCCGTTAATCTAGGATGTTCCATTAGGTCCAGTTCACAGTGGCAAATTCGCAAGTACGTCGCGGTTACACGGGCTGCTGTAATCCAACCGCGCAAAGACTGTCAGTCGTGTAATGCCAGGGAATCCAAATTCCCGTTGGCAATCATCCTCGAAACGCTTGACCAGTGTCTAGGTTTGTTTTTGGCGATGGATGAGAGTTCATTGATCTTCGAGAATTATCCTGTTAATTGAATTTCGAGAATGTTAAATACTTGGATCGCGCTATTTGCGGACAAAATCCTGGAGAATGAACGGAAGTCTTTTTGGGGATGTTCGCGGCGAATTTGTTGGCTCGTGGTAAAAATTCAGGGGACGTAGAACGTGGAAGATTTAATGAATTAAAATTGCACGGTGGAACGTTATTGAATTACAAAATAGAAATTAGAATTCTCTGCCAATGCGGCGAATTCTTTTTTAGCATCAGGGTAATTCGTGTCTCTCGTAACTTGAAACTTTTATTACAGTAGAATAATTTGTCAGGCTGTAAACAAATTGAACATCGCGGACCACTGTATGAGAGCGGATGTTGTTTTAATTACACGGAACTCGTACAAAAGTCTATTAATATCAATCCGTATTAAAATCACCGGCAATCGGAAGCTTAAACGAAACGATACGACATTTAAAATGGTTGATGAAAAACAACTCGAGAAATAACCAATGCTAGTGCATCCTATACGAAATGTACTCGATGAAATAAAAGCGCTTTCGATTGCTTATCGAACGAGCAAGAGCAGCATCCCTTCTACTCGTGCTAACGAGTTCATCGAGTCGCCAACGTTAATCGAATTTGTCGAGTGGCAAGTGTGCATAACACTCGTCGAAGCTGGTTACGCTTTACACGAAACACGGAAACGTGTTCTGTTTCAACGTAATATTACGTCCCATTTTCAACGGTGAATTGCACCGAATTCCATACACGCGAACTCGATTAAAAAATTTGAATTCCCCAACCCGTGTACCGCATTGAAATTCTCTGTCTACGAGCTCCCCTTTTGTTCTCTTTTACCGCGCATCTTGAGAAATTTCAAAGTGCTTCCTGACCGTAGAAAACTTTCAATACCGTCCGAACAAAGCCGCAAACCCTACGAACAAATCTTGCAGGATATTTTTCGGATAAATCGACAGAAAATCTATCGTAGAAACCCTCGGATTTCTATGAAAGATTCCTAGTTTCCCCAGAAGCTACATTTTCGCCGGAAAATCGTGAGAATATTCTCGCGTGAAAAATCTGCGGGAAATACGCGATAGGCGGGAAATATGGTGCTGTTACGTGGCAGGAAGTTTATTTCGTACGGTTCTAACACAACTCTCATTTGTCCATGGGAGGTAATCGCGAGCTCGCGTGCTGTCAAATCACGGCCATCGTGTGTGTCACGTGCGCGGTGCACGCTGCACGCTGCACGGACGTGTGCCACATATGTCTCTCGGCGTTGCACGCAGGAAATGCACCGGGACAACGATGCAACCGTGCACGTACTGGGTGTTCGCCGTTATTGCAACGTCGATTCAACTCGACCGGTGATTTTCGTTGTAATTTCCAACGACTGCTACGTTCAATCGGGCGAACGGAATTCGGGCTGTCCTATGGGACTTTCCAGTTTGAGATATTTAAGATGGAATTCGTTGAACCGTGAGCGAAATTTGGTACGCGATCGAACGGCAATCGGAGTTACGGAACCGATTTGCTGATAGGCGAGAGCTTATATTTTCTATTTCGAGAGATTTCTAACGCTCGAATCGAATCGGATCGAATGGTTGCGCAATAGTTGGTGCAATTAGAAACTGGGAAACTGTCGGGCCACGAGGGCGTGCACGATCTGGAAATTAATTCGTGCTGGAAGTCTTTTTCTGCTTTTTCCCCCCATTTTACCACGGTAATTAGCGAACGGCAGACTTCTCGCTCGACGTAATATCCCGAGGCCGATATTCGTGAAATATGGCCATCGCTGCAAAGTGCTCCCGTAATTGACCTCATTACGTAACCGATCGAGCGGCATCTCGGCAACCAGAATCGGTATTGGATAGCGAGATTGTGTTTTCACGGAACATGGATCGATTAGATTCCCACGCAATGCTACAACGGTCATTAGACTCCTCCTAGAATTCCACTTTGTCGATCGCCTTCATGTAGCAACTTTGTGAAATAAATTCTAAAAAATTCTACCATCTTTTCGTCACTGTGCGCGTTCAAATCTAAACGTAGAACGATAATAATCACATCAAGTGAGCCTAAAAAAATAAGAAAGGAGAAAGAAGGTGAAGAAACTTATAATAAAGCAACTTCGAACCCTCCGTGCCTTCCAAGTTCGTCGCAATTTCGCGCAACGTTTCCTCGACATTGCTCGACGGCTCATCGGATCGGCCGTCGATCTCCTCGCAAACAGGATCTCGTTTGTTCTCCAGGTTTCTCGGTGGTCCTTTTTTTCCACCGACTGGCTATGGTGTACACCGTGTATAACTATGGCTGCGTAGATCCGCACTTTGGTATCGGTGCATGTGTACACGTCGAGGCATATATGCGAGACAGGCGGGCACACGCGCGAGTTATGTAAATGGACACGTAACACTGGATGCACGTTCCAAGAGCAGGTGGAATATGACCCCCGGTGTGCGTCAGGAGAATACGTCGACGTTTTTGTTTGCCATTCGTCTCTCTTCTGCGTCTTTCTGTCCCTCCGTTTTTCCCATTCGCCGTTCTCCACGTTTCGTGTCTCCTCTTTTCTTTTTGCAAGCTCGGCGGAAAAGAATTTTAAAATGCCGCGTCCATAGGACGGGTAGAATCTTGAAGGGTTCAGCGACGAAGAGAATTCGATTGGAGTGTATCTTGATATTCTTGAAAAGAGAGAGATTTATTAATTATCGTGGAGCGGGAATGTTTAGTGTTCTCCAGCAATTGGAGAACGCAGAGTCCTAAGATCGAAACTCGCATTGGGAATTTAATGTATCATTGGTCACGGCGATCAGACATTTTATTCCGCGTGTATCCGTGTTTCCATCGCAATTCCATTTCCACGGGTTCTCCTTCGCTGGCAGAAAAGAGTTTCAAGATAAACTGGCCGATCGTAGGATCCATTTCAAGGCAACTCTGACCAAGGCCGACAGGAAAAGGAACTTGGGTGTACGAACACAATCACGATACGTTAGTGCACGATTGTTACGTGCACTTTTTGCAGTTGCAAAAACACTGGACGACGGAGCATCGGATAAGGAATTTATCTCGACTCGGTTTCTCGCTCCGAAACGCCGACAATCGAAGAAGAGAAAATAAGAGAACGATGGATCATCGTGACGGGCGTGCGTCAGATTTTATTTTAAGGAATTACAGCGCGCGAAGATATTCCTTTAAACTTCAACGCGCCATTGTACGCAGAAGGAGGAAATAAGGATTTTCCGTCGGCTCGACTGTACATTTTATCGCAGCAGCCCCATAAACGTATGAAAATTTCTTGCACTTTCTTCCAGACGTCGTAAAAAAGCCTGCGATCTTTGACGTTCCAATAGGACTCACCTCAGAAGCAGATCTTTCGTGTCGTTACGCGATATATCCATTTGTCTTTGGCGGAGATATCGGGGAAGAAGTATTTCCGATTCTCCGATCCAATACTCTCCATTGCCTTTGTCTCGATGTAACTTCGCGCCTTAACTCAAGAGAAACGAGCTTCCAATATCCCGAAGCGAAATTCTCTCCTTTTACACGCGAAATCCGTTAAAGTCTTCTTTCCATCAAACGAATCCGTAAAAGTTCCCTCGAAAAACCGTGTTAACAAACCACCGATGTACTCGATCCCTTTAAAAAATCTACCTTTCGCAAGCCCTCTACGTTTTCTCCCTCTCGTTGCGATTCGTTCGAGCACGATAATTCTCGTAATTCGCGAAACCACTCGCCTTCGCAACCACGAGAGTGCTTCTTGCCGAATTTAACCGTAAAAATGGAAGGCTCTGGGTTATATTGGCTTTGCTGAAATCCGCTGGTGAAAATTCGCGTTACCGAGGCCACGAATTGAAAGCTTGTCGAAAATGGCATCGCACAATGGCGAAGGAAGGGACGAAAACGGAAACGCAGAAGAACCGTGAGGAACGAGAGACAGAAGAGGAGAGAAAAGTTTCTCTCTGTCTCAACGTTTCCGAGGTAGGAATATTTTGCCGCGAGAATTTCACCGTAGCCGTCGTTGTCCTTGCGTCTGGCAACTTACTCGAGTTTATTCTGCAAAAGGGCAGATCCTGTTTCCTCCTGGAAACTTTATGCGCCGCTGGTTTACGAGCCGGAACCGACCTTTATCCGAATTTCGTCCCGACGAAACGAGACGCATTCGGTGGAAATGTGCACCGGGTTCATCGTGTTTACCAATCCGCTCGATAATGAAAAAGGGTCTACGGTTAACGAGCCGGCGTTGAAGGACGCGCAATTAAGGCGATCGACTTGCATTCCGATGCAGCCCCCGCTTCTTATTCTTTTTATTCAGTTTCTTCTTCTCCCCTTCCAATCCTTTCTTCTTTCTTTCCATTGTTCTTTTCGCCTTTAATTGCAATCGTCATTTTCCCTGGAATCTTCAGTTTTAGGTGGTTTCCAAACCACCGATACCGTGATACATCAAATAATTATTTAGAAGGAAATCCCATCATCAGCTTGTACTTCAGGCCTTCGACTTCGTCTCCATTGTAACCCTTATCTTTCTTCTTCCTCTTTACCTCCGAATTATTATAAGAAAAGTATATCTAAGGTTTTGTCTCCTGGAGTTGATTATTGATATCTGCTATATTGTACTTCTGCTAGTACCTATGTTAATATATATACCGAAGGGTTACTTTTTCTCCTAAACAACAATAAACAATAACAATAATTCCAATCTGTTTCAACGCACAAAGGAAAATCCTATTTAAGTCCAACATTGTCACAAAGTACATTCTCCATGATGCAAACTCCATGCCGATCGTATCGTGTAATAAGTAAGATGCAATTATCCCGGCAAGTACTCTACGAATTTAATACATTTTGCCAACTTACCCGGTGTAATTTACGCGTAACCGTAAAACGTAGAATTTACGGCACGGCTTCGTCTCGGTAAGTTTTTAGCACGGGAATCGGGCTCGACTTACGACGGGCGAGATTTCGCATCATGGAACGTGCAGAACAGTCAGGGCGAACCTGTTCCGCCGGTCTCAGGTTCGTAAAGACCTCGTAAAACGACCAGATCCGTGGTTAAGGCCCAAGTTTTTGGTGGCCGGATAGAGTCGGGAGTATTTGCAGGGGCTCCTTAAAAAAAAGAGAAGGAAGGACTCGCGAATAATGCACGGCTTTGGACCGTATTACGTCCGAGAGTTATTAAGCGTATTTTCGCCTTTCAAATTGCGGATTAACGTGCACTACGACCGAAAATGGTTCTGCACCTTTAACCCCTTGTCCTACGATTTCTTTTGTGACTGCCTCCGCAATAATTAAATTGCTAAACTGGAATTATGTCAGTGATTCCTGATATATCTTAGAATTTAAAGCAATGTTAATAACGTAGGAATAATATTATCGTGTCGTGTCCCACTGATATTTTCAATTTGATCTTTTTTGAGAAGCTTCACGAGTGTTACTCGTTGTGGGGCAAATTTCTTCGTTGTTTTAATTAATTTTTTGCGTGAATTTTCCCATTTGAAATTGCAAAGGTACGTAGGTTCATAACGAAAAATATGCTTTCACCATTGAAATTTTACCTTGCGAAATATTTTTGCGATCATTCTACAACACTTGCGCGTATTTTTTCTGTTGAAGCAGCGTTCGATTGGATCCTATGGGTAATTTGTGAAGTTAGCGTTGCAGATGTACGAAATACAGGGATGCAAGATCGATCCGATCGTAGAATCGGTTCCGTTCTTCCTTTTTGCGACAAATCTGGCCGATTACTTCCGGCATTACCCGAGCACGATTAACCGAGTTATTTCACAGGATTTCTATTTCCCGTTTAACCGGCGAGAAAGCTGAGCATCTGCTCCGAGCGTAAACTCCAAGGCTTTCAATTATCGAAATTTCAATCGCTCGACCTTCCGTTAAATATTTGCATCCTCCGCGTTCGTAAACTCTCTTAAACTAAAACTTTCGAGGACGTCCGAATTTTCTTAGAGAGGGATTCACAAAAACGATAGAAATTTCAAAGTTATCCCTCAACATTCGGTGAATCCTCGAGGATCGACGAATCTGCAACTCAAACGAAAATCACGAATGGCAATCATTTCCCGCGATAATCAAAATTAACTTTCATCTCATCGTATCGTTTCAAACTTCACTTTCTTTAAAAAAAAATCGAACTACTAATAAATAAATTGTGCTACCTGAACACGTCGTAATCACTGATAGTCGATCTCATTATCAACTTAGATCGCCGCAGCAAGTGATTCCATCTTGCACTTTGATTCCAAGAACTAATATGCCAATGGAGAACAGCCGTATTTAATTTCCAATGCCCATAATAATACAGTAAACATTCTCCTCAGTAGCCATAATAGTTTCATCGTTTCCCTCGATCAAACATTAAAAGACCCCTCTACGATCTCGGATCATTCACTCGCACTGCCTGCCATAAAAATTTCATTCGCATCTTCGTCTTCTTCGATGCGCTCTCGCGAATACCGTAGCGTTTACTGTTAATTGGAATAGTTATTAGAACTCGACCGAAGAGATTCCTCGATGCGGACCACTTGGTCGACGGCTCGCAGCAGCAGTTGCAGCAGCAGCTTGCAGTCCCGTCTAATGCACGACCTAACGTGGTTAGCCCCGAGGTAATAATTGCGGTCAGAACATTGCCTTGTAATCAAATTGGGTCGCGTCTGACCCCGCTCGCTGCGACGTACCTCTTGCCCTCCAATTATCGCAATTCGCTGTTGCGCTGCCTGTTAAGATGATTGTCGTATGCGTCTTACGTAATTGCACTTTCAGAACCCGTCGTCGTTCGCGAATCGAATGGGCACCTGCTCGACCATCTTAGCAAATAGTTTTAGCATTCTGTTTTCTCGTTGCTCGAAAGGTTCTAATTACGAATCAGTGAACTCCAGTTCAAATCTCTGCAACGTTTGGCAGATTCTTTTTAAATTTGTAATCGATACTTCACAGTCTGAGGGGGTGGAAGTCAGCTAAAAATCTAGCTCCTAGGCAAAACGATCGCAAGGGTTGTTCGAGAAGTTCTATAGTTCCAGTCAAAGGTACGAATATTCGAAGGAAAACTCGTGATTCTATGTTCGCGCAAGGTTCATTGAAATATACGGCGGCAATGGTGGCAAATGCACGGAAACTCGTATAAATGGGGGCAAAGGTGAAAATAAATTCACATTCCCAGGATTCTTTCGGTTCGTAATTAAAATCGCGTTAGTGATGCGAAACGAGCGGGTGTGCACAGTTCGGGGCAGTAAAATGATAGGCAGAAAGGGTTGCGACGAAAGGGAGGGAGAGGGAAGGGCGTGCAAGGGATGGAAACAGCACGCGGTTCGTTGCACCTAACTATTTATGACAGATCAATATTAACTACCAGCCACGTTCTTCGCGTGCTAGCTGATTCGCACCTGTAAAATCCAACGCCATACTAGTACGTACGAGCACCTGGTAAGGTCGTTAATACCGCGCGAAAACGGTACAGGAAATTCGCGAGGGCGAATTGCACGGTGCTTGCCATTCCTTCGTATAGGCAAGAGCCACGATGCAACGGTACTGCTAGGTGATTATTTGTTAGGACAGTAGATGCTGTCGATTTCCACCTGATATTGCAAAATAATCGCTATCTTGTGCCGGTTAGAAGTTAATGCGTTAATTGAAAAAAGTAGAAGTCGTGGCATGTAACGAAGAACGAAGAATTTCTATTCACTCGTCACTGATTTCGCTCGTAACTCTCAGGATGAATTTTTCACGCATAAACTGGCGTTTTAGCTGATACAAAGTATGAACACCGTTGACGAATGAAATTTTGGATCGGCGATAAAACCGTGAACCGTTTGACGACCGATCGGTCGGGAAGGGGTGCCAAAATGTTAGTCGCCATGGTGCTGCACAAGCACAGCAAGCACAACAATGGAAACCACTCGAATCACCATTCGGGAAACAACAATTCTACGCGCACAAGCAACAATCTCAACAACAATCACATCAACAATAACGTCAACAATCTCAACGAGACGTTTAGCACCAGGGCGGTAAGTCTCGTAATTTCAATTCCGCTTGCATTTTGATGTCCTTGATAGAACCATTTATCATTATCGAGTAGATTATTCGACTGATCAAATATATATTCGCTGTCGTCGATAATTCAGCAATAGTTATCCTGTAAAGCTTTAAATTTCCCAGCCTGCATAAATGTTATTCGTTCACCTGTTGCTCTTTCTCGCTCTTCGAAACCCGTTCGACTAATCGAAGTGACAGTAATCTTACCGAACAGTTATAATTGCACGTGAACGCAGGGTAGGTGCGTTTAAACCGGTAATACCTGAAATTCCATTAAAAATCATTATACAGTTTTGAAAGCGTGAAATTAGTTTTTCACCGCAGCGCCCTAACAGCACGAATTTCCTGCCAGACCGTACGGCCCGGCCGATTGTCGGTCGTTTGAATAATTAAAAACCGCATTGCCGGCTGGAACTTTGCATTTGACATTTTTACAGGTGGCAAATGTTGCAAGACATTCAATAACTTATCAGCCAAACGCTCGACTTTTGCCATTCGTCGCATTTTCACCTTGCTATCTCGGCCGACATTTCGCTCGATCTCGTTTCAGCAAATTTTCACGTATCTCTCTTCCTCCGGCAAAAAGCAAGAGCATCGCTTTGGACGACCGAGAACCGGCGTCCTTTTTGGCAAAGATTTCGAAGGATTTTTATCGCTCGGGCCAAGGGCTCGGCCTGCTCTTTTCGGCGCGGTTAAAGTCACGAAGAAAAGAAAAATTTTTCCACTCGAAAGGGAATCGCGTTTGCGGCGCAAAGGGAAGATATCTCCCTCGATGCAGGGAGAATCCCACGAAAGCGCCGCGACGATTTCGCTGACGCTGACGGCCCTCTTCCAGCGCCAATTTTTATCCTTACCTTTCCTTTTATCCGCGTTCTCTTCTTCCTATTTATTTACCACCTTTCTTGCCCACCTCTCTTAATTTTTACGGAATTCCACCTCGCAGAGCCGAGTTTACCGTGCGAAATTCTCTTCCCTCTTGCTCGCCAAACTATTTTCCTTTTCATTTATTTTGCACAGCGTTGAAATTATTTTTTGAGAAATTCCTTTCGACAAGTGATTCAGAATGGGATATTAAAAATTAAAATTCACGCATAAGATGCTTCTTTCTTATAATTTCTATAATAAAATATTCCTCATACGGTCATTTACTTGGTAGTCTCGATATTCGTGCCCGTTCAAGTACCGCATCTCTTCTGTTCTTCTTTCCGCTGTAATTGTTTCATTTTCATCATCGATAAACCTTCAATCAGCGAATAAAATAAGGCACGCTGACGATTATCACATGGCACAATTCATTTGCCATCCAATTCCAATTCAATTTCAACTCCGGATTGACCAGTCGGAGATATCGACACTCCCGGCTCTTTTTTTTTCCCCGTTGAAACTTTTCAGATTGTTTTTCATCTCTATGCTTGAGTTTTTTGTTCCCTCTCCCTCCATCCCTCCCCCTCTCTCAAGTAATTTCCCTGTGGCGCGATCTGCATCCTGTTTGCTGGCGGGCGGTCGGTTTATTTTTCGAGGGCGAGGGGTTGGAGGACTACGAATGAGTTAATTGCATCTATCGGGGGTGGCCTCCGTCTCGGCCGAGTCGGTGCTTCAAGAGGTTTGCATGCAAATGAGCCAGCGAGATTAAGTCCTTTGTACTATCTGGCGCTGATAATGAACGTGTTAAAGGATCCGCCCGAAACGCTATAAATTAACAACTAGATTAAACTGCCCACCGTCCCTTCCCATACGTCTCGATTCCATGGGGCATTTCCAAGATACTCAACAGTCGATATGACGTTTAACACTTTTGCATATGTCGATTACCACTAAAATTGTAGGAAGGGAATTTCTTACACTCGTAAATAGTATTAATGTTTAGAATTAGTTAGTGTGGATGGTATGTATACAAGCGAGAGCGGATGTTTAGAGTAATTTAAGTATCTTCTTTCATGAATCGGCAATTCAATTATTATATACTTCATAATTAGCAAGGAAAATCTAATGAAACGCGGATAAACAGGCTTCACAAATTTTCTCATATCGGCAGCAAAGTCTCCGCGTTGCTCGATAATTGCGTGATTAAAAAGAAAAAGAAAGAGAGAAGTACAGGCTCGTTATTGCGCCCGTTAATGAAGTAACTGCGTTCGTTAATGAAGTAAACGTGTCGGTTAATGAAGCAGCCGGATTAAGCTCTACGTATCGCTCATTAGAACGAACGTGTTAAAGGACTCCCTGGAAATGCTATAAATCGCCTAGTAGATTAAACCATCTATCATCCGGCACGTCGCGTGTCTATATCATTTGCACCCCTAAATCCTTCAATCCCGCTCGAATCCCGTGCTAAATCACTCTTCCTGATTCACCTTTAATCTGCCCCGATATTTTGCCGGTCCGTTTGTGCTCTGAAATTCATCCGATAATTCTTCTCTTCCTTCCTGAATATCGTCACAATCAATTATAGTTCCGGGGCTCAGGTGAGGCGAACGAACCGAAAGCTCCTTCGACTTATGTTAAATTTGGATGTCCAAGCCTTTTAATCATCCTTCGTCGTAGCCCCTGAAGTCTCTGTTTTCCTCAAAGTTTTCCCCCGAAGGCGGATGAACGTCTTGTTTGTTGCGTTTCGCATCGAGAGCTTTGAAGATGAAGCGGAAGAAGAAGAAGAAGGGTGAACATTAAACGTGCCCGACGAAGGGTGAAAGTGTCTCTACGTGGCGGAGGACAAAGGCAGTTAAATAGATCGAGGAGAAGTGGATTAACGCTCCTTTTTGTCCGAAGAAACCCCTTCTGTATCGTGTAGCCGTCCCTTCCATTTTCTTCTCCCGTTCTCTACTTCTTCCTCCAAATTGCCCGACGTCGTTTCCTCCGTAATTCCACCCTCGATTTCGGCGCGTCTTGCAACCCTCCCTACAACACGCAAGTCGATAAACTTCCCTTAATTGCTAATCGAACAAATCGAAGGATATACGTTGCCTCAATTCGTCGGACAATTCGCAAAATCGTCGAGGACACAGCACGTGGACTGAGCGGAAGATCCTCAGACGCATTAATACGTCCGGCTTTGATTAAAAATGTTCTTTGACGAGAATCGAGAGGGAAGAATAAAACTCACCGTAGCGTGCAGCAACGAGGACCAATCGAGAATCAGACAAGAACAAAAGTACCATCGCGAGTTCGACGCTCTGGATGGCGATCCCATTAAGAAGGTCCGATAAATTCTCATTCTCCCTGAAAAATCGCTCGTTCGACTTCGTTCCTCCTGCACGTTCGTCCCTTTCATTCCCGAGTTATTCAAACCCACGAATTTTCCACCAGCCAGGAAGTATTTGCCCAGAAAAAAACGAGGTAGGCTCCGTGAAATCTCCACAGAATTCCGCACGAGCCCATGATATATCCTCTCGCTTCGCAATTTTCCACTTTTCGTACAACTGTATTTTCCACTTTTCGTACGACTGTATTTTCCACTTTTCGTACGACTGTATTTTCCACTTTTCGTACGACGGCAATCCCTGCGATCCAACCATCACCTTTTCATCGGACCCATCCATCGGTCGTCCCGATGTTACCGATGAAACATCTAATTAAATCCGAGCGAGCCATTCAATCGGGTTTTTCGTCTGCCCTCGAAATCGATCGATCGAACGGACGAGCCCTCGCGGTACCTGTATACCCTGGCATAGGCCGGAGGGCAAAGAACCCATCGGTAAAACGCTGATGCGTTTAATTAACGGCGTCTACTCGAGATAGGTGCATTAGCCGAAAACTCAGGGCCGACCGGTCGATGCTGATGGGGGCAGCCGCGCGAAATTCCCCGGCGAACAACAAGGGTGGCCGTGCACGGTTGCTCGCCACGCTGGCAAGGTTATGCTTGGACAATCAATGGACAGAGAAGCCGGCTGTAATCAGCACGATTACACTCAGCCGCTCGTTTAACTCGCAGCGGCCGACATTAATGTTCGACAAATTGCCCGGCCATTTCGGTTTTGCAAATAACCCCGTCGAAACATTCGGAACGGCGGATGGGAAGACAGCCGGCGCTGGCAATTTTCCGGAATTGATCATTTCCGATGGGCCGAGAGTGATTATCGATGCGTGCGGGTGTTTGATTAGCAATTAATAGGACTGGGGAGGGGGTGGGAATTTCACGGGTTTATGGACATTGTCGAATTCTTCCTCGTGTGGCCTCCAATTGTCGATCATTATTATAATTATAATTATTATTGTTGTGGTTGTGGAATCGAAGGGAAGAGCCCTTTGTTACAGTGTATATAAAGTAAGTAAATGTTTAAAAATTACGGACGGCATTATAATGCAATAATATGGAGAAGTTTATGGAGTATGGACAATCTGCGATAGTAGATCTGCGATTGAAGCGAATAACGTGACACTTTCTTATGTTGATATACGTTGATCGTCGACGAGGCGGAGGTTGAAGGATTTTGCAAATATCGAACGGCGAAATTTGCGCGTCCGGTGCGTTGCAGAAGCTTACCCTTGCAATCGTCGGACATCGTGAGCTTGGGAAAGTTCGTGGCAACGCGAAAAACTTTTCGTTATCTAATTGGTTAGCATACACAGGGCTCACGGGTGAAATCGATTTCTCCAACGCTCCAGTTGGTCTCGACACAAAGGGTTAACATTTTTTGTCTGCTCGGTGCAGACCCAGGCTGAACGGGGCAGAGGCAGCTAAACGAAAAGGTTTTTGTTAAAAGCCAGCCGGAGTTCGATCGATGAATGCTAGGCTGCGTTCACAACGCTTCGCTCTTCTTCTCGCGGAGAGTTGCCGGTATTGCCCCGACACGTGGAATAAATTAGCGGCATTAATAACGGAATGTCGATCGATCGTACAAAACCAGAGGAAGTTGGAGCTCTCGAACCTTGCCATTAAAACTGACCGATTCGTCTGATTTTTTTCACCTGCCAGAGCTGCAACAGTTTGAAACTTCCAAATTTATTAGCTCGTGTTTCCCCGGCTGGTATCGCGGCGGACTGCAACTCTAAATAACCGGATAGATTTTACGTCCTCCTCGGAACTCAAATAAATTTAATCCCGCGACTTGCAACGATCTTTTGGCAATAAATCTCAGGTAAATATCGGTTAGAACGGATAAAGCATACAGAAGGGAAGGGACGAGCGGAGAGACGAAACGAGAAAGGAAAGAGGGTACGATGTAACGGGATAAGTGCCACTGTCGGGTGTTATGTAATCGGGCGCACGAGAAAGGTCGCTGGAATCGAACGATCGTTGCTCCCTAAACGATGGACGGCTGGCGGAAATACCGATTCTCCTTCTCCCGTGGTCGGTCAAACATCGTCCACTTTTTGCGTGGACTGTTTGAGAAGCGCATAATTTTGCTGGTCGTACCTGTCGGCCGTGGAAAGTTCAAACGTTTTCATCGAACGTTATCTAACTTAACATCGTCGCCTCTTCTTCCTCGTCGTCGAAAGCTCGTAAATCTCGTTGCGACACGATCGATCGCCATTTTTCCAGCCTTCTCGAATTTTTCGAGGCTACGGTTAACTGCGAGAAATTTGGAAGAAAGTTCCAACGCTTCTGCGTCGCTCACGGACTATTAATACGAGATGTTTCGCGCGAAATCGAGGCCTCGCGACGGACGAAAGATTGTTTCTTTATTTCGGGCACGAACGAATCGACCGGCCGATTTTACGGGTACGCAGAACCGCGGAGGGAAATTTTTTAAGTGCAACGAGTCCCAGCTTCGGGCCGGATGAAACGCAGAAATAACGAGGACGCCCGACTCGCCGATCGTTTCGAGTTCTCGAGCGAATTGCACTCGAGACTCGTGTCGGTTTCTTTTCCTCTGCGAGCGGCAACGTGCAGACACGCGGGAGTATTAAAATTTTAATTGCCACGAGGTAAGATTTCTTTCTTTCAACGTGGATACTTTGGCTTGTACACGAGTGTGACTTCAAAAAGAAAAGTGAAAATTATTATCCCTTTGCACTCCGTTGTCACCGCAGCGGCGACATTGTAACAGAAGCTGATAACTCCGTTGTCAGATAAATCCAGTGTATTCTTATATTTCTTTATATTGTAAAACATGCTTCTTTTTTAATGACAAAGCAAGATTTTCAATTTTTTACAGATGTGCACTCGCTTCGTGTAAATAGTTCTGGAGTAGCTGGTAGCTCATAGTAAAAATTACTCATAGTGCAAAGGGTTAAAGTATCTTACAGCACGACAAGTGGAATAGGATTAACAAAAACACCATTTTTTTAACATATTTTCAACCAGGTGAAATAAAAATACCACAGACTTCGTCCATTGATCGTTTACCAAACGTTGAAAGCTAATTCTTCATCGGTCCCCACATTGAATCGAGATAATTGTCAAATTTAATCAAGCAGGAAAAAATGCAGAGAATCATAACTGTCGTAGCGTTATGCATCGAATAATTAGGAGGGCTCGCATCGCCAGTAGTTAGACCATTAAACACTTACGGCGCCGAGCATTAATGCATCCCGCGTGAATTTCCCCCGCGGCCACCGTCACAGAACCCCGTCATTCCCCGTCCCATGTAGGATCGAGGGGGGTCCAGACGGTCTAATGGTAACGATATAACGACCTTGCCGTGGTACCTTCCGGTTACGAGCTTCCTGAAGCGAGCCAGCATCCCGGACCGATCGTAAAACTTAAAGTTGCACCGCGAAAACTGGAAGCGCGGCTTTTATGACGGACCGTCCGTTTCTCCGGGCTATCCAGAAGGAATTTCCTTCCGTGTTTAAAGCTAATCGAGCCGAGACCGTAAATAATACTTCGGCACCCTCGATGAGATTTCGACGGGTACGTAATTGCCGGCTCGTTTTAATAGCTTCTTTCGAGCGAGCTTCATTTTTTCTCCAAAGGCGGCTCGCTTTTGCTAATTATAGGCGGTTCCTCTTGTTTGTCTTTGCCCGCTTGTTTCGTCGGCCGTCGAGTATTTCCGGTTGCAGGAGCGAGAAGAGGGTAAATGTGGGTAACGGGGCACCTTTTAACGAATTCGAGAAGGAGGGAGAGGTTTAATAATTCCGGCCCGATACTTTTATTCGGGAAACGTTAGGCGGGCCGTGCGAAATGAAAATTCTTGGGGTATTTCTATATAAAGTTGGCTGCATCGTGGAAGATTGCCGTGCAATGTGTAATTGTCTTTAATAGGCTGTCTTTACGTGTCGTTGCCGTGATATTAAGAGTAGACTGTATCAAGGACCAGAATAATAGACATTCCGTTGCCTACTTTCTCAAACGCTACGCCGGCCGAACGAATTGCGGTGAATTTTTCCGTCAGGAATTATTCGCAAATTTCAGGCCACGGTGAATGCGCTTTGTCTCCTTCTTCCCCTTCGAGTTTCGAGCCGCTTTCCCCTAGCCTCGTTCCGAATTTCTAATTAACCTTCCCGTTAAAAGGACTCCGCTTAATCGACCCTTAACTCATCCACCTCTTTCCCCCTTCCGCAAACGTCGATCTTTCGGTCTCGATTTTACGAGAAAATAAACCTCACGGAGGTACATTTTTCTCGGTCGTAACGGGCCATCAAATTTTTTGGCAAGCACATCGCGCCACTCGCAAGTCAGGCCACCTTTATTTTCTCACGTCGACGAGAAGAGTTAACCATTTTCCAGAATACTCTAAAAAAACGTCCCGGCTTACCGTCGGGGATTTTCGTCCTCCTTTTGGCCCCTCGTCGAGAAAAATCGAATACTCTCAAGGCCCTTATCCCACCTTTGGCATCCTTTCTTCCCGCCATCCATCCATTTTCCTTCGAGAATACGAGGGTCTACGTAATGCCGAAATTGGCAAGCTTCCTAGAAACTCACACCCAATGCGGTCCAGCTACCGTTCACATTGGTATTCCATCTTCGGGCCGAGTGTCATCAACTATTTACTAACGATTGCAACGTTCTCATATATTATTTATAAGGCGGTCAAACGGCGCACGGGAATCTCGGGGTTGGTTCTATTTAAGATGATAAACCTCCGTGGAACTCACCGAGGCAGGATCCGATCATGGTGGCTTCGGGTATAAATCTCGTTTCCCGAGAGGTTAAAGCTGTCTGAAATCGCGATTGGTCTCACGTAAGATCGAGCTGCCACGTGGCTCATAAATATACCAACCGAACAGCCGGAAACGAATCGAAGACGGCTAGTTATTCTGCATGAAAATCACCCAGCTTTCGTCCACCGTTTTGCGGTACCTGTTAACTACTTGTTTGCAGTTCGTGAATTTTGTACAAATATATAAAAATTATAGAGAATTCTGAGCTTACCGGAGAGTATATTTGGAAGAAGATATACGAAGTTTACAAATTGTTTGCCATTTAAAACACGAGATCTCGTGCGAGAAGAGGCAAGTAGAATAAGTCAGTTGCTCGCAGTGATCAGACTCTGAGGTTCTCGTCGAACGAGGTGCAGATTTTCTGCCTCTTTCGAACGATGCAGATTCGTCGATGGAAAAACTGTACAGGAGATAATTTCCCAAATATCTGGCCCAATTAAAATTTACACCTCGGACTTAATAGCGCAATTAGGGACGCAAATTTGGCAACGGTCACTGATCAATTATTGAAACTGCACGGGTCTGTTGTATAAACGGCCGTAATTCACGTGATGGTACATCAAGTGGGTGGAGTTTCGAGCTCGAAGTAAATACTGAATTTGCGCTGATAGTCTGCCCGTAATATTTAACACGGAAATTGCAGTAAACTACCAGGTGCAGAAATTTGATTACACCGGTGTACTATTTACCGCGGATGTTAAATCAACGAAAATGAAAATAGTCGAAACTGAAGTAGAGAGAAACGCGTACACGAAATCACGTAGTTCCTTTATTATTTCAACATCGTCGTTTCGACGGAGAATTACGTGGTGCGATGTTATCCAGAAAAAGCTGAAACTTCGAGGTTGAAACAGCTAGCGTAAAATGGAGACCGCTTGCTCGCCACGTTCGGATAAATAACAGTTTATTTATGCGGTACAGGAGCGTCGGCAGTTTGAAAAGTGATCGCAAAGTTCTTCGAGTCCCACGGGGATCTTTGTAAAAGCCAGCATCGCGGACGGTCGTTGTTACCGACGTCTTTCAACCCTAAGACGAATGTATCGCGGAAAGTTGCTGCGATGTCTGCCGAGATTCTTGCAGCATCTTCAACAGTGAAACCGTCCTCCGCTCCTCTCCTCGAACTGCTGCATGGACTTTCCCAACTTGGAAGTTTCCAACTTCCGACAGAATTTCATTTATCATTCCATCGTACGACGATATCGATGAACAACCTGCCGCTGGAACCTCGAACGACACCGGTTCGAATGTTCTGCCTGCATCGTGCGCGCACTGTCTTGACCTCGTCAAATGTCAAAGCGGCATTTGAAAGGAAACGAGTACCAATGCTCTTTAATACCAGCCACCGTCGATGCATTCGGTTCTTAAGGAGACTTCGCTCTCCTCGCAAACGCCTGCAACGAGAATCATTGACTTTTTGACGATTCGATCGGGAAATATCGACAAAGAAACGATAAGCAACGAAAATATTCGACCCCGTTGGGCACTCGAGAACTCGACGATCAATCAGCGAGGAGTTAACGTTTTCTCGTCGCGTGGAGGAAATTAACTCTTGATATCGCACCAACAAACTACACCAACGTTTCTCTGCTTGAACGGTATCGGAATAATCGATAGACGCGACTTATCTCGACTCTGGCATCGCCCTCGCTCGGTCCATTGTCAAGTCGACGTTGAAAATTTCGTCATCGGAGAACAAGGGGACTTTCGTGACCGGTCGAGAGACACAATTGGGTCAGTAAATCGTAACAGCGACGGGAGAACCCTATGAACATATTTCTGACACTCGATAAGCAGAGTGTGCGTATCGATCGTACAACGATTATGTCACCCCTCGCCATGCCACGGAACTCGCCGTTGTTCCGTTCCCTCGCGTGTTAAAGAATTCTTTTCTCCTCCTACACGTTCGTCCGTGTA
This sequence comes from Cerceris ruficornis, assembly GCA_963989415.1. Classification (NCBI taxonomy): domain Eukaryota; kingdom Metazoa; phylum Arthropoda; class Insecta; order Hymenoptera; family Crabronidae; genus Cerceris; species Cerceris ruficornis. The sequence goes on along the minus strand of OZ022527.1, from coordinate 15,393,671 downwards.
TCGACGGACACACGTGTCCGTACAGATACTTGTACGCAAGAAATACAACTGGTAACCATGATGGATATGGAGTTAAATACCTGGACTCCCGATCAGTGGTATTTTCCTAAATTATCATATTGTAGATCTATTATTGTAGTCTCGATGGTTGAGCAACCACGTAAACTGGAAGGTCCCAGGCAAAATGTGAACAACAATTAATGCAAAAAACCTCACAAGATTCCAGAGTGTCTGCAAATCTATCCGTTGATTTCCTCAGCCTCTTTGTTGGACTTTTTTCCCGACTGATTCCAAGGTCTCTCGGAATCGCTGAGGACATTAACTCGAGTGAAGTTTAATTTGCACGATTGGAATGCTCGAATGTGGATCGTATAATCTGCATGCAAGAGTAAATGCGACGTCGAGACTCGATTGCTCGTGTCGGTCTCGAGATCTCGTCGCCTTTCACTCGACTATATACTTCGCGCCATTGTGCAGTCACACAGTTGTGCAACAATATTTTAGTTCTCGCGTGTTGCAAAACGGACGCGCTTGTTGGTCAAAGAGGGACGTGGACACGCTCGTTACCGTATTGTCCTCCTACTCTCGGACATTTCGGTGGAAATTCCCCTCTCGAAAATGCTGACCGCATTTTCCCGAGGCTCGATAATTTCCCTGTTCGTTCGGACTCGTTAAATGCTACTGGATGGAAGGTGTACCCTTTCGAAAGGCCATTTTACGACGGCGTAACGAAAAGTCGAGAACTAATGAACCATTTAACCGCGAAGAAACACCGGTAGAATAGAAAGTCGCTTTGCGTAGTGGCGATCATGCTGGAGATTTATTTTGCCCGTATTGAAGTCGATTAGAGCGGAGGAAAAATCTGAAACGATATAATATATTTGCCATCGCTTCTGGGAGTTATTTTAAAATTCTTCGTTGATAAATCGTAGCTCTCCAGAGTTATATAAAATAGTGAGTCCTAGGCGAAATGATCGTAACAGTTAAACTCATAAAATACACGAAGAAAACGAGGAAAAATGCATGCGATAATTTGTAAATCACGTCCACACATCTCGCAACGTGTCATACGCGGTTGCGTTAAAATTCATCGCGCGTAGCCGATACCATTAAAATTTAATAGCCGGATGACATAGCCGCTCGTGATTCACGCGTTGTCGGCCATCAGTCTCCTCGTTCGTCCGTTCATCCTGCTCTCGATAAATCCTCAGAGAGAGATATCGCTTTCGCTTCGCAGCCTCCGACCGTAAAACGAATGCCACGTGAGTTTCCTCGTCCAGGAACGAAGAAGATCCTCTGCCTCTATAGACTATTTGAAGCTTTGCTTTTCTATGGCATTATTAACGGGCTTGGAAATCGACCGAGGAGAAAATTCGGGGACGCTGCATCGCTCCACGAGATGATCGATCGCTTTTAAAACATGAAAACGACGTGCAATTCTTTTTGCTTTGAGTTCCAAGATTACTTTGCCTAGGAGATACAGCCTTAATTGGACGTAGAACCGTTGAGAGTGTGACACGTTGCATAATAAGTTGGAAAAAGTCTTTCCGAGGTGACAAGTATTTTAATTCAGCTCCATTAATTGATAGTTGGAGCCTTTAACACTAGAACTACCAACCGGTCAAAGTGACCGGTAAACAATTTTTTTCCAAAAATTCTCCAAGTTTATAGAAAACTCATAGATATTCTACGTAATATTCTACGTCCATGACAAAGAACATAAATCACCGAATCGATCATCTTTCCCGCCTCTCGATTCCTCTTTTTTCAAAGTACTTATTTAATATGATAATAGATTTAACAATAATAGTCTGACTATAATAGTCTATTATATCTAGTAATATAATAGTCTGACTATAATAGATTTAACGTCGGTAGTTCTAGTGTTAATTTCATCTTCGTACACCTGCCTTTGTCGATGACGCATGTGTTTTCGTCATTTTCCTCACAATATTTAGGCAAGGATGACTACTGTACCGATTATAGGCCTCGGTTAGATCCGAGTTACCTCCATACGCATCGGAGTTCCCAGTGGCATTTTTATTCAAGACCAGTCTTCATCCTTCCCATCCAATCCTTCGACTCTTCGACACCGTTTAACGGGACAATCGCGTTCGTATCGTCGTCGATAGGGTATCTCTCGCTAGTGAACGATCGATAGTCTAAATATCGCGGTTTCATCCGTATCGCACGACGGCCTCGCATGACTTGTTTATAGATGATGTCGCAGCTAGGTAAGTTCGCGTGAGTACAAGGCAGGTAAAATAAGAGTCGACGTTCACGTACAATCCAATTCACGAGGAGGCAAGCTTGTTTGTTATTCCCTCTCTTTCTCTCGAGCCGCGTTATCGATTTCACGGTGCGACTCGACTCAACCCGACTCTACTCGACTCAGAGGCAGATAGGTAACTTCGATAGCTTCGATTACGAGGTATCGATTGCAACATTCTCGTCGGCTTTGCTCCGTGAGAAATTCCGACTTTTTTTTTTATTTTCCTTTCTGTTTCTGGAAATTTTTATCCCATCCTTCGAGTCTCGGGAGCACTTGGCCGCGAATTTAAGGGACGGACGTATTTCACGTTAACGTCCCGAGGGATATTCCACTGATTTAGAATCTCCTTCGCGCTCGATTTCCTCCCGCTGTTTTCCCAGCGTGAAGTTTATCCCTTCGGGTTTATCCACAAATTATTTATATAATGTGACGTTAAGGTTTTTAGGAGATTGTCTTTGCGAGGAATTATATTTCGTTGGGTTAATAAGAAGGGTTGTTCGAGGGTCGAAATAAATTTGAGATATGAATTGTGCAGATGCAAGAGGATTATATGTCGAAGAATTATTTACGCTATTTCCAAAGCCACGAGACACCGTTGTCGAACAACGGCCCTGAACGTTGCTCAGGCGTGATCCTCGAACAATAGCGCATCGGCAATAATGCGACTTCCTGTTATGATGTTCACTTCCCCTCGATCAACGGATAGAAACCGAATTTAGGTTTTCATATTTACCACAAATCCCACCGGAGCTGACGGCTCGGATTATCGTTTTTTTATTTTACCCTCGTCTCCGAGGGGAGATTAATTTTGTACTCGGGGAAGTAATCCGATTAACTTTGATGGTCAAACCAGTTGCGGTAAGAAATTCGCGTGAATCTCCGGGTATCTGAAATATTTAAATCGAAATTTAACTTCCCCAGTCGACGACGGCAACTCCGCGAAATGCAATTCCACCGAATCTGCTTGCAACTGTAAGTGAGAAACTCATTGTACCGTTAGAGTTAAATCGTTCATCAACGTACTCCTCCGGGAATTACGCCAAAATGTCTGAAATGTTTCGTGCTTCGTTTAAATAATTATAATATTAATTCCTGTTTGATTTAAGAAAAATAGTCAAGCTATTAAAGAAAATGGCAAACTGCGTCAAAATATTTTATCGAGTTCCTTCCATCGTTCAACGGCAAATATAAATTTCATAGCTTTCTCTCGCACCGCTAGTGCGCCATTGTTTCAGCCAGCTTCAGGAGGTAGGGATAATCGTAATCGTAATTCCATTACCGCCATCATCGCTCCGTAACAATTACGTCCGATGCGCTCGAATCGCGGAAAGAAAGTGCTTGGTGGAGAAATTACAGCGGCTGCTGATCACCGTGCATTTTAATCAGAAGCAATAACTCCAAGACTTCACAACGGACGCCGTGCTAGTAGAATAAGACAACGCGATGGCGGAAGTTCTTCTTGTATTTTATGGCGTTATCTGCACTGACATTTCGCCTGGATTTTAAACTTTTAGGTGAATCAGTGAGATTATAATATGTTAAATAATAATTCCAAGCAAATCTCTCAGAGGTGACTCGAACTCTGACCTACTAATTAGAAATCCGAGTATTTAACTTCACCGGCGTATACTCCTCTTCGCGAATGCTGTCATCGCTAACGATAAGTCTGGATTAGGTCTGCTTTTGGTCTGGATCATGCGAAAAAAAAAGAAACTGTCCTTTTTCTGAGATTCTCTCCATCGTAGAAAAGCGCACGTCCCATTTAACCCTACTAGATTACACGCGATTTGCATACTTATAAATGATTTCCTCGCGATTTGCATAGGAATTCGCTTAGCGCGCATTTATGATCTCCGGCACGAGAAACGCGCAGAAAAAAAGCGGCAGACTTGTCGTAATTCGCTGGAGATACTTCACTCGCGGAAAATAAGCCTCCGGGGTATCGCGGAATTGCGTCACCGCGGAACCTGGCGGGTCCAGTTACTTTGCAATTTAAAAGGATGCCGAAGAAATAACGATCTGTTCGAAACAACGAAAGGATCGTCGTTTCGGGTCATTTCTGCGAACCTGATAAAAGTCACGTTCTTGTATCGCACCGTGGAGGAAAACCGTGGAAGACAGAAAAAATCGTACGTTTATTTCCCTCACGGTATTTCTATGGGAGGTAATTTTCTTCGGCGAGTTAACTTGCTCGCGGAAGTTCCGTGCGAGCGATCGCTGCTCGCGTTTTACCGTGCAACGATACTTTTTCTCGGTTGCGTAAGTGTCGGTTGAGCCGCTACTGCGGTGGCTGCTGTAATTTTGCAACATCGTTTCAATCTCCTAGGAATCCCATTTTCGCGCGTCTCCGTCCGTCCGTGTACATCTCTTCCATAGGGTGTCTCGAACGACAGTCGTCGATTGGTCGATCACCCCTCAAATTTCGTATTCCAAACGAATATACCAAGTCGACTCGATATCATCGATCAATTACGTTCACGCTCGGTAAAGCGTGCTATCTTGCGCTGTCCGGCATATAATTTCGCAATCATTGTCATCGGTGTGCCCGCCGATCCGTAAGCACGAGCACCGATCACAACCTTTTCAAGGACTCCAGGGAGAGGCTAGCACATACCGCGTGTCCTATTACCATCGAGTGATCAGGGTCGATGCGAATTTCATTTCGACATCACGAAATGCATCGATATAGATCCCCGTCACCCTGACAGAACGGAGAAGCGATGAAGTTAGGTCGAAGATACGATAAACATTCTATAGACAGGGACTCGACACCTCGGCGACTGGTATCTCTCAAAACATCATCGTACAAGTGGAAATATCCGACGACCGTCACTGTCCCGCGTCAAGAGACAAACGTCAAAGCAAACATCGTTTACACACGCTCATCGACACACCGTACAAACAACGTCTCTACTCCTCCGCTCCTTCAACGTCAGCCTATAGCTCCCAAAGTCAAGAGAAGTCCTCTGGCCTCTGGTTTGTTCTGATTCGCCCGACGGATAGAGACATCCCTCCTGACGTCAATTTCAATTCTAACACGTGACTGGCAAATAGCCGGACATTCGTTGCGTCGTCATAGGAACGAGGAAAGAAATATTTTGTTTTCGGTTGTCATTGGTCGATCATAGGCTTCAAGGACCAATAGAGCGGGGATAGGCGGTGCGAGCGACACTCTTCCCTTGTCCCGTACCGCGTGCCTTCTTTTCTTTTGGATATGATAGCCTCGAACACTGATCTTCCCGGTCTTCAGCAGGATTTCTTTCAGGGAGTGTCCCTTTAACCGAGCAAAGACAACTCCATGGTGTAACGACAGCCCTAAGTGTTTCCCTATCCGCGTCACCTCCGAACGAAAGGAAGACAGAGCCAGAGCGAAAAGTATGTTAAGACGGCGAGTCAGAGGGAGTGGAAGGTATCTATCGGGTGTCCGATTCCTCCGTCACCGTTCTCCGAGGTGTTCCCCTACTCCTCTCACCTCCGATGTCCCACGGCTCGCCGTTCGCAGCAGGCTCGCCCGCGCCTTTCTTCGCGCTGCTGCACCGCGTGTCAGTTGGAAAGCAACCGCGGACAATAACTGACAGCGAACCGGTCAGCCTCGACTCGCGCGCCTTTTCCTCGCCGTTCGTTTCTCCGCGCGTTGTCTCCGAGTGGCAATCGCGAAGCGATATCGTCTCAGGCTGCAAGTATCTCGTGTTATCCGGGATCGAGAGATCGGTGGTGGAGTTACTGGTGTTTCGAATGGGTTTCGGGTAAATCATTGGAGTGATCGTGAGTTGTGGAAAATCGACGATTATCACGGTGAATTTATAAGATCATGGAAGAAGTGGTCCGACACGGTGGTGAAGCTAGATAGGCGGTGAGTTGGAAAGTGCGGACGTCAGAGAGGTTCCACGATTGCGATCGCGGTCGATGCGTCGGAGGTAGGAGTCCGATGGAATCGAAAAATCCATCCACCTATTCGTGGATGACGTTGTGGAATGCAGAATGGTCGTCGATGGTCCCGTGAACGATCCTGGCAAAGCGGGAAGCTTGAAAAACGAGGAGGAATATCCGGCTGATAAACGACTCTCGTCTACCGAACGCACTTGCTGCTTGGTTGCAAACGCGGACGGGAGTTCTCGCATAAAACATATGTTATCGTGAGCTTTCCGCGAGCTTTGGTAACTCGCGTGCGATTATCCCGGGATGTGAAACGATAACAGTGCCGATGGAATCGGCGAGGATTTATCGAGACCGGTCACCGTTCGGTGTCTTTCATCTTTCTCTCGCGCCACGAAACTCTTCCGTTTTACCGCGGGACTTTCGCACCTTTCGAGAGCTTTGGAATATTTTGAATAACTCTGTCCCGTAGCTCCTTTTCGAAGTTACTTTCCAAACGCGATAGAAAACTTTCTTCCAGCGGTACCCGTGACATTTAAATGTCAGCATTAAAGGACTCGCGCTGTGCTCGGTGCCGTTGCGAAATCAGAGTGTACAAAATCGCGAAGGTTTTTAACGTTTTCCTTTCATACGCTCCTATCCGCTCGTTCGATGCAGACGTTCTCTCGGTAGGATAGAATCTTTCGATCGAAGTCTCGGCGCAAGGATGTCGGCATGTTGGACAGGACGTTTCTGCCGGGATAAGTAAGGTAGTGTGCTTTCGGGCACGGTAGGTTAATTCTTCTCTAGCGGCTGGATTATTTAGAGCATAAAATGGCCTGTGCGCCTCGCGCGCCATATCTAGGCGAGTCGATGCAGAAAAGAGAGAAAGAGAAAGAGGCGGTGGAGAAGAGGGGGAGAGCCGGAGAGGCTGCTCGAAATAATTATTCCATCGCGATGAGGATCGGATTTCTCGTTGATACTTCTCGTCGACGTGTTTTCCCCGTTGGAGAATGAAAATTACAATTGCGAGCTATCTCCTCTTGATATCTCTCCTTGGCCCTTCGTCGCGGAAGAATCCTTTTTCTCGTCCGTCGACGGACGAGGAAGAGATCGAATCGAGGAGAGCTGCGCGCTTAAACGTCGAAAGAACGGAGAAACGCGAGAAGACCTCGGCAAAGGGTTGGAAAAGCTCGAGTTTCGAGACCCTGGGTACTATAGGGCTCAGAATTTTCACAGAGGAAGACCCAAAGGCCGAAGGAGGAGAGGAGGGTCGTTGGTGGAAATGAGCGAAAGTGGTTGTCACTTGACTTTGCGTCCGCTTCCGCGAATGAAAAGCGTTCCTTCGGCGGCGGTAATTAACCGGGAAAATATTCAAGGATGAGAGCTCGCGTCTCTGCGAGAAGCTTTAACAGGCTTTAATCTCCCCGACGAGATTCTTCTTTAGCGATGCAAAGGCGGTCTTTATCGTGAAACCAAGTACTCGCGGCACTGCAAGGTATTCAGCCATCGTCGTCGTTGACTTTTCCTCGATTTTATCCCTTGAAAAAAATCCATGGAAATTCTCCTCCTTCGTTCCAGCGATAACTTCTTACCATCGAACTTTATCCTCTCTCTCTTTCTCTCGAGGTACTCATGGACTGGAGAATTTTTCGAAACTACATTTATGTCTGCCCGTATATTAACTAGCTTTCATAATTACCGCTTTACGTAACGCCTCCTTATCGCCTCGGAAAGCAGGCACACTTGTTACTTGTCGCCAATTAATTACAATTAAAGTCTGGAAAGTGGCTGTTATTGCTACCAGTTTTGCCATACATCGGTCGATCATACGTCTCGGACGGTTTCGAAAGACGTCACGGTTCGATTCGTGCCATTTTCTACGTTGCCTCCCCGCCATTCGGCTCGTCTATCGTGTCGATGTCTTCGCCGAGGAGATTTGTTCCTTGCTTGTCCCGCGAATCGTGAAAAGAGAGGCGAGCAACGTTTCCACGATGTCGAGGGAGCAGGAGAAACGAGTTTCGTCGGTGGTAGCCGGGTTTATCGCAACGTATCCGTCGTCGGTTATCCGTTCGGCGCGGCTCGCGAATCGTGGTTCACTTTCACTGGCGCACCGCGGAAAGAGAAAAGGGATCGAGCTGCTCGAACCGTGTTATATAAATTAGGCATTTCGCGAGCACCGTCATCGTGCATCGTTTGGCGTTACGATTATACCGCCACGATTTTTTCCGGGCTGTAAAGCTTCAAGGCAACTCCGTGACGTTTTATCGAGAGATCTTCGCTTTCGTTCGTCGCTGAGACTTCGACGCTTCGAACGTGTCTCCCGAAGTGCGGCATACGGGAAGATTTAATTTCATCTCGGATTATTCATTATTCATCGTCTTCCTGCTTTCGAGTTCGCTCTTGTAAGACACCCGCGACTCTGCACGAAGGTGCGTAATGACTCAAATAGCAATTAGACTGGATACAAATAGATCAGCAAACGATCTTATCCCCACGTTTTACCAGGCTCTCGATGCTGTCTCGAGCGAAAGTTAGTGACCGATATTTTTTTTATCGCCCTGTACACGCTTTATACATATCACGCGGCAATATATCCGTGACCGGTGTTATACACGGTGCCGCTTTTACATACCGCTCTTTTTCCTCGCCGTTAGAATGCTTCCTGGCGCAGCAAATCTAGCTCAAAGATAGAAAACTCGCGTGCGAAAACGATCCGCTCGGTTCTACGAGCTTTCGTACGTGTTTCGGCTCGTAATACCGAGACGGGAAACGTAACGATTAGCGTACTCGTAACTGGCATTACCGGTTCCAACGGCAAACTTTGCTCGCACGATGTAGACCTGAAACGTTATCGGTGTAAGCCTCGCAAAAATTAAACTCATTCTCTGGTCGTTTTTTGAAGGCTTTGAACGTTTAATCGAAATTAGGTCGGTGGCATTAGAAAACGCGCTCACGGGAGTACGGTAGAATATTCGTAATAGGATAACTGCATCGAGTTTTATGCGAATACGTCCCACTGTGCGATAAGTAGGGAGAAAGCGACGCTTTCCTTTTTCAATTTCCCTACGAATCGCTCTTCAATTCGATCGGCAATTAAACGGTTGGAAAGGGAGGAAGAGCGTGTGCCGGCATGCGAAAGAAAGGTTTATTCTAATCGCCACAGTCAGCCGGCAACACTCCGAGCGGCTTTTACGAACCACTCGAGCAGACACGCTCGACGATACCACCGTTATACCAACTGCCGTTCAAAAGTTACACAAGAAGTTATTGTACATCGTAATGAGATCTTCCGAGCAAGCGGCAGGTGCATTCCTGCACTGTGGGGTGAAAGGAAGAAGAAAAAACTTTCCGGATATAGCGGAAATTCTGCTGCAAGTTTAGCGCCACGTATTTTCTTTATGGATTTAAACGGACACGGTCGTAAGTTTGAAATTTAAGCCGATGAGGATCTGGCGGGAAAAAAGTTGCTGTCGTTTGCCCTTAATCTCGATGGTAATCCAAGAAATGGATGTTTCAATTTGTTACGAATTAACCCTAGAATTTTCAAGCCAGGCAAAATGACTGGTTTCCACTTTTTCCAACAATTCTCCTCTTCATTCCTCTTTTTTCAACGTATTTACTCAATACATTGAAATAAAATAGAATTAATGCCAGAAAGAACCAGCAATACTTTACTTTTTGCAACAGCACATTGAGAGAATATTTGTTGCAATTTTTACAATCATCTTCAGAAGTCGCAAGTCGTTGAACAGCACTTTCAACTTCTCCTCTCACGTGTTCTCCAGCTTTTGAAAGCCGTCTTCGCGAAATCGTGACATTACCTGTGCTCGCACGCGCGAATTACAGTTGCAAGGTCGCGTGCGAGGGTGCGATTAAGGGAGATTACCTGCAGGTGCGTTTTCACGAACGGAAGGGCGTTATCACGAGCGCTACATCTTAGAGATTCTTTCTTACCTCCCGCTATCTAATCGCGAAAGCACTTCCCTCGAGAAAAGGAAGCGGCAGGTCCGCCGCTATGTTCCATTGTAAGACAAAATGTATCGTTCGAGAAATGGAACGATTTTCAGTCGCATTTCCTCCCACTATCCCGAGAGATTCGCATTCTCTAGAAATGCTTTCAAAGATCCGATTGCCTATCACGATCGTCGTCTTTTTCGTCCTCAGATTTATTCGCTTCCGTCGAAATCATTATTTTACACCGCGAACTGCATTCGCACCGTAGAAAGCACGTCTGTCCATGGCTGTCTGAATCTACTTAAAAAAGCGCGCCGCATTCGATGCTGAAATCTACCTTCTCTCCCGAAGTATTTGTGAAAAACTATATTTCTGTTATTTCTATAGTATGTTTCTATACTCAACAGTAAGCTTTTTCACTCGACAAAACATCGAGATTTCTTTCTCTACACAAATCTAATCCGTAAAAGAGTGAGCATTGCAGGGGGTGGCCGATCCCACGGCGAGCCCGTCCAAATAAAGGCACGCTTTCGTATCCGCCTACGCGTCACGATTAACAATTAACGATCAGTCAACGAATACCAAGCTGACTATGAAAGTGCGTGCATCAGGCGAACGCACGTGCAACCAGTCGAGGCCTAATTATTCCGAGTAACGGATGACCTAGGAACGTGTGCCATGCGACGATCACGCGCGCCTTCGATAGACTCGTTTCTGACCATGTCTTTTTGCTTTTCGATAACGCTTTCTTCGACCCTGAATTCCGATCGATTCCAGTGCTCCTATCTCGCCTAACTATCGAGCTTCTTTGTCGATAAATAAGATACTACACGAAATACCTTCGATAAATAACGCGACGGTTCTCTTTCGAAGCACTGACATCATCGATCTAGCGCGTATAACAGTTCTCTCTCTCTCTCGACATGTTTTAGAACGTCCTGGAAGATCGATTCCGCGTAAAACGTGCAATTATCCCCGCTCTCAAGACGTAATGCATCCTTCCTTTGTGTTTCACTTACGCATTCCCACGTTTTCACTGTTCGCTGCAGGGACAAAGGCTAGATTTCGCGACGGTGACCGAAAACGAGAGTCGAGTTGCATGATTTGAAAGCGAGAGAACAATGGATACCGTGGTGGCCCCGCTTTGGAAGTATTCGTCGAACGTTTCTCGACGTTTGGGAAGAATTTAATAAGAAGTTCAAAGTCAGACGCGATTAAACAATCGTGCAACGGCTGCACCGTAGACCAAGAGAGCTCGTTTAAACTTTCAATTCGTCGGACGGTTTTGCGGAGTTGCTTTGTAACCAGTTTCTTACCGTGGTCGGATCAACTTTCACCTTGAAATTCATTTTACCGCGTTGTTTATTCCGTGAATTTTACGTACAGCGAGTTACAGTGAATTTGAACATTTCTGTGCAAACTTTTACCGTAGTTTCTCAGAGATCGTTAACACCGGGGAACATTGAGTTTCAAGGTGGAGTCGTTTGCGATGGTAAAACGCGAAATATCTGTCCGATCATGATCGTCCGTTTCTCCTGGCGAGCATCTGTCTCATTGAAAATGAGCGTGACTATTTCAAACAGATTAACTTCGGTTTCTTGTCTCGACACAGCTCGATTCGATATCGTTACACACTCGAACGATCGCAACGATTCCTCGTTGTCCAACGAAAACAGAATCCACGAGATAGACGAGGAGCAAGAAATGGATAAAAGTTTAAAACGATTTCACAGATATAACGAAAGAAGAGAAAAAAGAAACAGAAACTGTATCGACAAGCGTAACGGACACCTTAGAAATTTCAACAGACCTAAATCTCGATCGTCGTCTATCTTAAGGATTTTTATTTTTTCTCGGCAAATCTCGAAGCTCGAATTAATCGCTCGTTCGACCGGGTGATTTAATGGCACGAGTACCGATAGAACAGCCTGAACTCGATCTTCCACGTCGACTTCCGGCGGAAGCTGCCACCCTGAAAATTATTCGAGCGTGTCCGATCGGTCGCGTGATCGCGAACAACGCGACGTGTCTCTTCTCTCGTCTCGATCCATCCATCCAGATCGATGTTTTGTATTTCTCGTTTTGTGGGCGTTGTCCTGACACGATTACCTCGGCCAATCCATATTACCGGACTTTTTTTATTGTTCCCAATTAATCTTCGTGCGAGCGCAACATACAGCTCGTCAATTATTCCAAAGGCAAATCTCTTTTTGCTCCATAAGGTGATTTGTCGGCTCGTAGTCGTCCTCGTCGATCCGCGCTCGAAAATCATTTCTAGAACGAAGTTAAATCGGTAAACGGCGACGTTGATAGATCGGGAACACTGTCCACTCATTACGCTGAATATTCATCAAGGCGAAGTCTTCTTGCTCGGTGAATTTAAATCCATTCGAAAAGAATGTCGACCGAATTCGTGACTCGGCCGAAATCCCTCAACGATCTTAACCCGGTCGATGAAAAATTTCCCATTAAATCTACCTTCGCAGAGACTCGCCATTTTCCAAGCTCTTCCCTCTATTTTCCCTTTTTGATTCCTCTATGATCGATATTCCGCGCGCGTGCCAATGCAAACAGAAATTTAATCTGATCGAGCTTGCACCCAATCTTGCCCTATGACGACCCAGATTATTATCTTCGTCGACCCTTCTATTTTTACTGCAGTCCGTGTATTGTGTTTGGCACTGAACTTGTACTCTTTTAATTAAACATCGATCGAATTTATAGTCGGCGCTCCGCCGAGTTCAAATTCCGCGGATATTATTTAACCCGCCGCAATTTCCTCCGGGATGAAATTACTAATATTACCCCGTGCACAGTTCCCGGCGATATTGAGCTTAAAATAATCAACAATTACGACACGCTGGAAACTCTTCCTCCATTTATTTCAAACATTCTTTCTATAATAGTAGCCTTTATATTTCCTCATCCGCGATATTTCTGTCTGCAAGGTAGAAACACGAATGAATTAAATTCTTTCTAAAATTTATAATTTTCAATTCAAATTGAATTTCGAGGCTATCGATAGATCGCATTCGAAGATCCAGACCTCGAGTATGAAATGCAGTAGACTCAGCAGTGCTGTAAAATCGGCAGACCCAATTAAAGTGCCTTTCTTCGAAGTAGACGTCAGCGGTTCTACATCGGCGAAACAGAACGAGCCACTCTTTCCTTCGGCTTTTGTCTCTCTCCCCACTATCGCGGTAAATTACAGAAAAAGAGTACAAAGCATCCATAAACGGCCCGCTCGTTTTACGGCTTCGGGAGCTGCAAAAAGCGCGCCTTGCAGAAAAGTGGGAGAAGAAAAGAGGCTCGACGGATTTGCAACGCTCGTAAGAAAAAAAAAAGAAACTTCGGGAGGAAAAAAGGGGTTGGTAGGTGGCTCGCCTTGGAAAAGTAGTTTTCCGACTGGCTAGCTACCCCCGATTCCTCGCTTTTATCGGCGAGACCGGTTGTCTCAAAAGTTTTTCCGAACTTGAAATCAATTTCGCGAATTTTCTCCGGAGATTCCTGCCCTCGACCTGCGATAACGTTTCGGCGATCTTTGATCTCTGATTCTCATCGTGGAAAATGCAATCCGCGTGTATTTGCTCATCGAGGAAAAGTAGATCAGCAAGAATATTCGGAACGAACACGGGTCTCTACGTTTTCGCATGAAAATTCCACGAAAATACGGGATTCATTTTCCACCGGCGAATCTGTCGGCGCATTATATTCAGCGTCGCATTATTAATACATCGGGAAGATCCCGTGCAGCCGGATGAATTTTTGATATCGCGGGGAATGTAAATGTTTGATCGTAGCGTGAAAATGCGAATACGGCTGGACAGGCCCGGTGAAAATAGATAAACCGATATCGATGATAATCTGGGTCAGTTCGGTATAAGATTGATTGCCTCCAAACCACGGACAAATCGAAATTCCGCTGGCACGTGACACTTTGTCGCAAAAGCCGATAGATTCGAAAATTCAAATGAAAAATGTACGCCATCGAGGGAGTTTCTACACTTGAAAATTTATCAACAGATCTGAATATACATTCCGCAAACCTGCTCTTCCTTTCAAACTTGCGTCATAAAATTCTGAAGCTCTCAAAGAATTCACTTTCAATCTACGAAAAGTGATACACCATTCTGCATTTCCACAACGCGTTCTATCATCCCCCAATAACAAATTCAACGATCTCCGACAGATCACGCAGTTTCCTCGCCATCAAAAATTAACAGAAGAAAAAAAGCGTCCTGAAAAACCAAAGCAATCGCAGAATCATCGAAAAAAGACCATCGTAAAGTGCAGTGCTCCATAAAGCCTCTCCAAATGTGCTCAGAGGGCAAGAACGAGGAGGAGCGAGCCGACCGGAACTGTCGTCATCGTGCATCCCTGACATAGTGCTCGAATTTGCGTTCATTCGAGAAGAACGGCGACGAAAAAGTGCAGAAAAAAAATGCGAAACGGCGGTCAGCCGCAGCAAACGGCGGTGATGACACCGCCCCATTTAAACGGTTCCGCGCAGTTCATTTCCGGTGGTTACGTGGGTTACGTGCCACGGCAATCCTGGGGGCAATTTCAAGCCCCTCAGCATCCGAGGAACACCGGGAGGCCACTGTCGCATCCACCGCCACCACCCTCTAGAAGGGAGAGCCAGAGACCCTGCGGGAATGGCCCTGCCAATCCTAAGGGCTCGTCCCTTCCGCATTCCAGGGCGGCCACCCACAGGAGCACCACCCCCTCGGTGAGTCGCGACGTCTCTTTTCACGTGGGACGTCTATTTCTTTTTCTTTTTCTCCTTCTTTTTTAAGGGTTTCTCCCTTTTCACGGCAATTCCGAGAGGATTTAGGGGATAATTGACCGGGGAAGTGAAAGGTAGCAGGGGTGGAAGCAGAGGAATTTTTTGGTGGGTTTAATATTTGAGATAGAGAGGGAGCAGAGATTTTTTGTGGGAGGGTGTCTTTCTTTTTTGACGTTGGATTGACAGGACTTGAAAGATATATGGTGCTTCCGTTTGTGGAAGCCGTGGAATTAGACAAGTATCTGTGAATATTTCTGCTGCTTTAGCAATGAAATAATTTGAGGGTTGATCAGCGAATGGAATAAAGTATCCTTGGTGGAGTGATTCAAATTGTTTAGTCTTCAAGATATCTGGTACAGTCTTCATCCGATATTTTGCCGGATGGTACCTTTCCCTGCGATCGTTCCAGATGTACTTAGATTAATGAAAAGAAGACAGAAGAGACGGAATCCGGAGAAATTCCAAGCCCCCGACGAAAGTTTGAGCTCTCTATCCAGCAGGATGAGCAGACGATTACGGGAATGGCTTTTGTAATAATTTTGAGATTGCAGCGACGACAAAACTGCTGGCGGGAATTTCCGCTTCTTCTCCTCTCCACTTTGTCCGACTGGCAAGGGAGAAGAAAATTCCTACTTGGTTTTCGCAGTATCCATCAAATCTCACGAAGAAAATTACAGAGTGGCCGTACGCTAATTGATTCGTAAGTCATCGTATTAATCGTGAACCCATCAAAAGGTATTCGTCGCGGGACAAAAAGAGAGGTCGAAGATGCTTCGAGCGTGCTTTCGACGGTGTCGGAACACGGTGTTCGATAGGAGTCAATTAAAAATTCATTTATCACGCCGCTGAATCTGTTCCCCGGGGATTTCGCAACGCGGTTAGATTCGGCTACCGCTTCTCGAAGCGACGGGGAAGAAATAAAGAGGATAGGCCTCTGAGACGGAGAGAAAGAGAAAGGCAACAGAACAGGAATCCTCTTATGCGCCGTGAGTATCTAGAAAAGCACGTCGTAGAATACCATATGAGGCTTAAAACCATCGACGATGGAATGTCACAAAATCTACACGGTGTTTCAAACGCACGCCACGCTCCTTCTTGAATTCCATTGGGAAACATCGAAGTTACGTTTCGCGGTCGTTCACCCTCTGCTGATAAAAATTCAATTGTTCTGTGTAATCTCGCAGTTTCACTGAATCTCACCATCCTGACAATTTAGTGGGCCAAAAAGAATTCTACCACTAGGAAATTTAATATAAATTACTAATTAATATATCGCAGCCTCGGTGATTCGCAACCAACCTAAAACTGTAGGTCCTACGTGAAATGACCTTAACTGTTGAAGCTGACATTTGAAACAACAACGATAATCAACGAGCTCTTGCCCTTTTTGAAGAAAAGTACCCAAGTTTGGGAGGAGCAGAGGCACGGATGCTGTGCTCGTCCTGTTTACGAGCATACGTCGTGTCCGACGGAGCCTTGAGATTGACATCGACACGCACAACATCGAAACGAAACGCGAGGAGAATGCTCGAGGAGAAGGCAGCTCTTTCGAGAGACCAGTTTTCACCGTAAAGCTTCGCTCGAGCCCTAACCTCAGAGTCCCGCTGGGAACCCGAGACTCGTCGAGATGCTAGAAAGTGGTCATGGTGTCGCGTTTCGAGCAATTCGATCGAACTTCGCTCGAAAGAACGATCCGAGGGGTGGAAAACCGACGGAATCTAGATTGATTTGCGGCCAACTGAAAAGGATACTTAACCCACTCTGTTTCCTCGTTCTTCCTCTTTTTCTCTGCCTCTTTTTCTTCCCCGTTGCTTTCTTTTTATTTAACCCTGGCAACGATTAACCCTCGCAGAAGTTGCGGTAGACGAATCAGATTTTTTTTAATCCCTCCACAACCCCTAACTCACCCCAGTGGATGAAACTACTTTCGCGTTACTTCGACCAAAAAGATTGTATCAAACGTGTCTAAATCTTTTTCTTATCGCCTCGCCATTATTTCGAAATCCAAAGTGTAAGGTGGAAAAGTGTTGCAAACGTTTAGAATTAAAATGGAGTGATAACTTGATGTGCGAAAAATTGCAAAAAATGCAAGTTCCTATAAACGGTGTCCGAAATAATGCACCGGCTGTCCGGCGTAGAATTCTCTCCTCTGTCGCTGGATCAACTAACTCGCAAGTGGTTGACGTTAATTATGCCAGGTTGAAAGGTTTCTTGTCGAGCGTTTTGCTGCTCGTAATTGGTAGGCCAGCCTCGACGGGAGAGAGGACGGCGACGAAAGAAAAGTCTTCTAGAGATTATCCCGGTGCAGCGAGGAAATACCGGTGTAACAGGATTCTCGAGGACCGTAAGATCTCTCGGAGAGGCGCTCCTTTTTTTCTTCTCTTCTCGCTACAAGATCGGCCGAGGCCAGTGCAAGGTCGACTCTCACCATTATTGGACGGTCCCGGCGTGTCCGAAAGAATTTATTCAAATGACCCGGGAGGAGCAACGCCGAGGAACGATGGAATGCAAAAATTATTTAAATCTTCTCCCATATCTTTTCCTTCAAAATTTCCTACCGTGCGACATTCACTATTAACCCTTTGCTCTATAACAACGAGTGACACTCTTAATACGGTTGCAAGAACAAGAAATTTTGAAGTTTCTCAAAAATGATCAAATTGAAAATATTAGTGAAGCACGACACGCAAGGGGTAGTTTTCACGCGCCGTCCCTCCAAGTACAACGAGAAACCAGACATCTCGTTGATCCCTGCGCCTCTTGCATCCCTCTACGATAATTTGTTGCACCATTAGCAGTATAAATATCCTTATCGTGAGCTGCAATTAAACCGATCGTCTTCAGCTTCCCTTCATCGATCCCTTTCATCATCTCGGCGACAAGCAACGTCTCCTGTCGGAGCAACGAACTCAATTTCGACGAGCGCGCTAAACTGCAACGCGAAGGATAAATTCGTTATCGAGAGATCGTCGTGCAGAATCCAATTCAAGGTAGTAGCTCGAACGTAATGCGAATTGTTTGCAACCCGGTCGTTACTGCATTCTGCCAGCGATTGTCTGTAACCCAGAACGCACACCAGGTCGTCGGCACATGCATACACAGCTATGCAAACGCATACGTGTATGCACATTGCACATAAGTTACTTCGAAGCAGCGGCATCGTTCTAAGCTCGGCGAAGCTCGTGCGTTGCATCGGAAAATGCGGCGAAGTTGCATTATAACTGTCGCGTCGAAGTTTGCACCTCGATGTGCCGTCGTGCTAAATATTTTCCCGGTATTCCGCGGCACAGCGACGTTCCCAGAGGAACGATATTGTTGCACAGCCCGCATTAACGATTAAAGGAACACTTCAAAGGAGAAACGTTGGAGCGTGCTGTCTCGTAATTAGAGAGATCCCCATTCGACGAGGGAAGAAGAGTTTGTCGCTCGGTCGTATCGCGATTCGTTATCAAGGTCCGTTAATTGCGCGATAATATGCGTCAGGAAGAATTCATCTTTAAATAGATCCAGTTAAATAGATCAACGACTCGTAATTCTAACGATGTTATTTATCATGGAGATAAGAATCTGTCAGGATCGAGGACGGAGAGTCGTAGGAGAAAAAGGATCGGTAATTGCAACGATATACGGGACGCGAGAGGCAACTGGTGTCTTTCTTTTTCTTTGATCCAGATGCAGTCTCTCTCGCGATATAGAAACGAGAAGAATCGTGCACCGTTAATATCTCTGATGCGACTCCATCGAGCTTCTATTAATCGCACGCTGTGGAATTTTCGATTTTGCATTCCGACTACTAGAGAAATAGAATCTTCTCTTTACCGTCGATCAAACGATCCGTAAAACGAGGCGCGGGTCTGCGGAGGGAATTTCCCGATATCTCGTATCAATTGCGAAGGAGAGGCCGCGGTAAAGGAGTTACGCAACATCCGTTAAATAGCAAACGGTTCATTTGGCTCGGTCGATTAAGCCGGCGATTGGAGAATACTCCGTATTCGTTTATGCTCCAACGGATGCAGTTATTATTATCTGTTACTCCGTTAGCGCTTTGTAAATAACGCTTATCAGTCGCGTATCCGAGAACGAGCTCAAGCGTTACATCGACTTTCGCCGTGCTGAAATCCTGTTATTTAATTTTCCGTTTGTTCCTCGGCTTCGCGATCCACCGCGAAATCCGATAAAGCGACAATTACGTCTCGTTCCATTCCATTTTTGCGTGCGAAAAATTCAATTATCTTCGAGGAAAGTTCGTAGGTGGGTGGTAAACCGTTTGAAATTTAGTTGGGTCGTAAGTAATGCAAGAAGGGGCGAGGAGGCGCATTTAGGAGGGCCGAAAGTCCGCCGGCGGTTTGTTAAAGGCGATGCATTGCGCGACATAATGCGCCCACGAAGTGCAGAAAAGTGGTCATTCGGCTTTAATGAAATGAATATTCATGCACGTTTCCCGAGGATCCATCGGCGAGGGGACGGTAAGGTCTGCAGGAACGAAATTAAAACTCGACGAATAAATCTCTAGGCGGCGCTTAATAGGTTTCCGAAAAAGAACGACAGCGCGAGCTCGTGACGCGAAATTAACGTAACTTGGACCTCTTGACTTTTGCCACTATTTTCCCGGATTTTTCCAACACGTTTGGACGGAAATATTCCCAGCGTTGCTTAACACTAGAACTACCAAACCAGTCAAAATGACTGGGACACATTTTTTCCAAAAATTCTCAAAGTTTATAGGAGAGTCATAGGAGAAATATTCTACGTCCAACTCAAAAAACACAAATGACCGAATTGATCATTTTTTTCGCCTTTCGATTCCTCTTTTCTCGAAGTACTTATTTAATGCATTGAAATATAATACATTTAACGCCGGTAGTTCTAGTGTTAAGATCTTTGCATTTCATTGTGCACCACTTTCCCGCGTACGATACGCGCTGATTTTGGTCAGTTTCCTTTTTATTCCCGCCTCTTTTGACAATTCGCAGGAGTGGATTTTCCGCGTTTAACTCGGGCGTGAAAATGCAACGAGATATCCGGTCTCCGGGAATATTAGAGACGAGTGAATTTCGATACGTCGAGAGCCGGGTGAATTTCGCGCGTTTCCATCGAGACGCTCGGATTTTCTCGGTAAGAGGGAGAGGAGGATGAGACCCGCCTCTTCCGGAAGATTCCTCCATTTATTTCCCAAGACGGTTGCCGTATCAGAGCCAAGAGACGCGCTCGAAATATTTTTCTGGCACGCTTGGAATCACTTGGTCGGGCCCTAAAGTGCCGCTTAAACTTTAATTTCAGTTCCCTCTCGCGCGACGGATTACTCTCGCGATAAACGAGGTCGAACGACACATGGCGCGCTAACGCAGCCTCGTTGAACTACTTTCGAATTTTGAACTTAGTTCCACGGAATCTTTGCCGCATAATCGCGATTCACTTCCAACGCGGTGATGGACTTCAAGGTGAAACGAAGGTCAGGCGAGTGCAGTTGAAGGGTCACGGAAAAGCACAGCCGGTGCGCATTTAACGCTAGATTTACGGATGCCGTCAAATTGACGGATTCCTACGTGTCTTATAAACGTTTCTCAAATTGACAGAGAAACTTTACAGTATATATAAGTTTGGGATAGGTCTGGAAGACTCGGTTAGGTCTGGAGACCGGGTTAGGTCTGAAGACTCGGTTAGGTCTGAGCCAGTGGCACCATAAAAGTACTGCGAACTTTTTCGGAACGTCCACGCGAATCTTTCTCGTTTTTCGCCCGGGAAAATAGTACTTTTAAGTAACTATTTTTTATAGAGCAGCTTGAGAATTATCCTCGCATCAGGAATGAACAAAATAAACTGTGTTTTCGATCGTGCCACTTTCTCCGGACGAGTTAAAGACCTTCTCGCTCTCCGTTATTGTTTGTTCCTCCCGTTTTTACAGGTCGGCGATCGCGTAACGCTTCGTGAAAATGCAATCCGTCCCGCATTTTCCATGCGACTTTCACTCGTGGCGATACGAAACTCAGGGGTAAAATTTCATCTTTCGCTCGAGCCACTCGCTTCTAATTAACATTCTCGGTCTCTTTGAAAGATTCAACGAGAATAAGCAAATCGTTAGTCTGCCCCTTTCGTTTCCCTGCTTTCGAGTTTCGCGAACAATTCCGCGAATGAAATTAGCGTTTCGATTAAATGCAAAATCTTCCTGGCTTCTCCGAATGACGTGGTTTTCCTCGTTTTTAAAAACGCTTCTCCCGAAACGGTGATCTTTCTTCGCGAATTATTCGATCTACGTCTTCCGCGGTTTCCAGGGGCGAAATTTAGTTCTTCTCCTTCTCCAGTGGCTCTGTTGACACTGGTGATTTACCCTGGTACCCTTGGCTGCTGGAGGTATGTACTCTGTCGCTTGTATTCCGTCTCGAGATCTCGGTAATTTCACCCGGTGAATGCCACCGTTTGATCGATAAACCCGAACGGTTCTCGTGTTTGTAGGATCGAGAGAATTTGCTCAAGGAGACAGAAGGAGAGAGAGGAGACGAAGAATCGTGTCTCCGTGGCGGGTTAAAATAGAGCCGGTGCACGTTGCGAAACTCCTCGAGTAAGGAAGTTGGCAGACTTACTTCGGTGCGAATTCAAGAATATATAGGTAGTTGTTTGGACCTCTCGGGCTTCGAAACTCCAAGGCGGAACGGTGCACTCGAGCCACCATGGTACCTGTTTCTAATTAACACGTGTCAGCGCCGACGAACCAACTTGGTTTCATTAACGAACCGCCTCATTGTACGTTCCTCCCGACTACAAATACGTGTCCCACCTATCCTTTCTCTATCTCTTTCCCCTCTTTCCCTCCACTATGATTACACATAAATATTTGACTTTGTAATCGCGCTAAAATCAACCATCATCGCGTTTTCCTCCTCGTTTCGTTAGCTCCGCCTCCAGAATTCCAAAAGCTGTGAAACTTGGCAGGGTAAACAGTAGCCGATGGTAATATCGAGAGAGGCAACCGACACGTTCTGCTGATTCCTCGAGGACCGATTCCATAGCGATCTTCGTCTTCGCAATAGGACCAGGTTAGGACGCGTTGATTGCTTTACAGTTTACCAACTATATTCCCTCAGCTGTCCAGCGCGAAGCAATCGAATCCGTGTCAGCAATTCGCGAAACACGGAATATGTACGTACATACATGAAACTGGACCGGTGGATGATTCAATTTCGAATGGGTCAACTTGTCCATCGAAACGGTGGGTGTCCCATAACGAAGTCAGTGGTCAGGCGCAAACAGCGTACACCTCTTCCACCCTGCTTCGGTTGTCTCGTTGATTGTCCTCCCGAATCTCCACTTTCCGGTGATTTTACGCCGTTTCCTGTGACTCTGCACCACTAGCAACATTGCCAACATGAAGAATATCGTGCTAGGTGAATTTATTAATGAAAAAACACAGTATTGGCAGACGTACGCTGGTACAAATAATCCAACCGGCGTCGAGGCGTCGAAGGACACCGCGTTCCAAGAAGATGGAGTAAGTCGATGCCAATCCAGCTGGCGTTCGAGACGCAAAGTGAAATGGCACGGATAGAAAAAGAAGACTGGAACGTCGAGGAGTTTTGCGCGGGCGTAGATTTGTGGCGAGAGATTCTCTTTGATCCTTAAATTCTTAACTATGATCTACCTAGCGTGGAGGGAAATCTGAAGGATCTAAAAGAGCCGGGGTACTTCAGCGCAGGTACGCGCGCCGCTCCTCTCGAGCTTCTCCCGTCGGCACTTTAACCACCTACGTGCCGGCTCTCTGTGCCGCTGACACCCACTAATTATAATTTGTGTCGTGAGTTTCATGAGGTACCTTCCACGAGCGCGGGAGAAGGGAAAAGGGGCTAAGATGCGGCCCGACTCTCGACTTTGCAGCAGCTGCATCTCGCAACCTCCTCCTTTCCTTCTTCCTTCGTCTTTGCCTCTTTTGCTTTTCCTCCGCTTTCCTCCGGCTACCCGGACGTGCCTACCAGCCGTCTCTAATCGCCGTAACGACAGTGGTTTACGCTGGAAAAAGAGGAAATCGAGGCCGTTCGAACTTTCCTGAGACAATTTATATTTCTTAGTCCGTTCTTCCACCGCCTCCACCTCCTCATCCTTGTCCTCGTCCTCCCGGTTGCCTCGCAGCTCGGCCTTTTCCTCGCTCTTTTCCCTCGACGGTAATTGATTTTGTTGCCGGTCGTTTCTCGTCGGAGAAATGCAATCGGAAAGTTAAACGACGACGTTAAGCTCGATGCCACGACGGGACGGAATCCTCGGGAAGTCAAACGGCCTCTGGCTTTGAAACGAGGAAAAACGGTTCGTCGTGTTTTCGGAAGAATCTTTTTTTCTCCACCCGAAATCACCGTCGTGCTGTGATAATAAAATTAATATACACGAAGAAGCGATTTAATTCGCGAATGTATTACGCGGAGGAATTTACATCTCGTGAAACGGGATAAGGAATTCTTTTGACTTCGCGGAGATGAAAGAGACGATAAATCCGCGCGTGTGTTTTTTTCCTCCGCGCTCCTCCACCTCCTTCTCCTTTTTCTCTCCGTCTCCTTTTCCACGTTTATTTCTTTTTAGCCTCGTGCGTGCTTGTAAATCCACGGTATGCATGAAAAGTCACGTAGGTAAAAAGCTCGTATCGGAGCGACGAGATTGAAGTGAAAAAAGAAAAGGTCGCCGAAGGGCTCCGGGGAAAAAAATCGCGCGGTAAAATCTAGGAAAAAATCTGCTTTGCAAATTCTCTCTCCTATGCATGCCGGTCTGCTCGGCGACGCTTCGACGAGAGTGTTTCAGCGCCTCTTTGAATCCACGGGCTATCGATTTTATTCGCGCTTTAACGTTACCTCCTTTTACGTACGATCGATCGTAACTTCCTTCCCGAATTATGATCCTGTCGCGTATAATTCCATCCAGGATGATTCCCGGTTGCAACAACCGTATCATCGTCAACGTATGCACGTTGCACCAAGAGCATTTCCTTCCACGTGGAACAACCATTTACGCCGTAACGTCGGACTTAATCCACGAGACGCTCCTCTCCTCGGAATAAGCTCAGGGTAATTGAAATACCTCGAGTATGCGAGAATGTAAATGAAAAAATGGACGAGCAGTTACGTTTCGTCTTGCCGAGATTGCAGCCGTAAATAAAGTTACGTAATTCTCACGAAAGAGTCAACGAATGTTGCGCGACGACGTCGTGGCTCCTGAGAGGAGGAACGAATACGCCTAATTGGTCTTTTCGCGTGTAATGCGGTTGAGGGTTTTTTTCTTTTCACTCACCTCCGTTTTATGACGCCGGGTGTCATCTGTGTTAGAAAGAAGCCAAGGAGAACTGCATTTCTCGCTGGCATAACTGCATTTATTAGTCGTCGAAGGACGCATCAGCGAAGAAAGTTCCCCCGCGTTGATGCGCGCGGACGATGGATCGCGTTGTCCAAGGATGAAGTTTCTCAATTTTGTCGAGGAGGAACTTTGAACCGGGTGTAACGAATTACATATAATGAATAAGAGAATTCGAAAGATTTCTCATCCGTGAAGATGAAATTTCGTGCTCTTCTTCTAACCAAAGTGTCTTGTTTCTGTTGCAGAAGGTGGACCCCGAGCTGATATTTACGAAACAAGAACGAATTGGAAAGGGTAGCTTCGGAGAGGTGTTCAAAGGTATCGATAATAGGACACAGCAAGTCGTTGCCATCAAGATCATCGATCTCGAGGAGGCGGAGGATGAGATCGAAGATATACAGCAGGAAATCATGGTGCTGTCCCAGTGCGACAGCCCATACGTCACCAAGTATTATGGGTCCTATCTCAAGGTATGCACCAGCAAAGGCTTTCCAACCATTACCTTCGATCTACGATGGAAATAAATAATCACTTTGAACCGTCACGAATTCATCGTCGATGATTGATAAGACGTATCGTGACATTTATTCCTCCTCGTCCTCGTTCCACTGGCAACGGAACGGAATGGCTTCGTTTCGCCATTAACCCCTTGCCCTATAACAACGAGTGACACTCGTGATGCTGTTGCAGTAACAGGAAATTTTGAATCTTCTCAAAAATTGTCAAATTGAAAATATCAGTGTGAACACGACACGATAATATTATCCCTATGTTGTTAATATTGCTTTAAATTCTAAGATATATCAGGAATCACTGCCATATTTTTATTTTAGCAATTTAATTCCCAATTATTGCGGAGGCAGTCACAAAAGAACTCGTAGGGCAAGGCGTTAACGATCGCATTTATTTTTCAGTCTGTACAATTTTGAATAATATATCACTCGTTGGTTCTTTGCGGAAGGGATTTCACGGGGAGCTTTAAGAGGCGGGAATAGCGAAAATCCAAAGTGGCGCAATTGCAGGTTATACGTCAAACGAAATCCGGCAGAGGCACGCCTTCCTGGCGCCGTTACGTTTCGATGGATTTCCACAATATTTCCCGAGTTTTAGCGCCACCGGGAGACTCCCGCTTGTATTATTAGGGACACTCGTCCGATACGCCCCCGTCATTTTTCATACGCGAAGAATAGGAAGGGCTTGACGCTCGGTTAACCGTCGCTTCCGGCTGGACGGTGTCGCATAGGCGCTTCCGCTTCCTGCGAAAAGTTCGCTCCGTTCGATCCAAAGTACCGTGGCTCCAGTAGTTCCACTATTTACCTCTCAAGTCTCTACGTTTCCACGATTTTCCAGTCTATAACAACCGTAATACATTGCACATCGAACAGTTATTTATCGTTCGTTCGATTAAAATTTATCGAAGGCTCGTTTAAAAAAAAATCAACAATTTAATTATGTTCCTCGTAATATCCGACAAGCAGCGTCTTACTTCTCGAATCTTTTATCTCCTCTCGACCCGACTGACCTTCTGGACGCATAGGCGCGCACGATCGCACCTAATCGAGCCACGCGCAAACGTGCTCCAAGTTCCGTGCTCGCCTCGCTTCTATCCAACCGCTTTATGAACTCGCAAATAGCTGCCACGGTCGAACAATGCAACAAAACGAACGGTCTTGGACTCGTCTCTCAAATGCTCGTCGAGGATTTCGCCAGGCGAACGTTCCGACGTGGTGAATTTTCGCGAGGAAAAAAGGGAACGCGCTGAAACGGGCGCACGGTGGAACGAAATGCATATTTGGAAGTAATTTTATATCAATTTATTTTTCTTCGAAAGAATTACTCAAAAGTCTTGTAGCTTGAAACCGTGTAATTCGGGGGAAGGTGTCCTTGTTCTTCGAAACTCGTGTTCTTCAAGTACCGTGTTGTTAAGGTTTTTCTCTAAAATGAATAGCTCTCGAGTTATTATTATTTTTTCCATCTATTCCGTGATCGACTGATCGCTCGACGAGGGCTACAAGGCTCGTCCAAGACTACGGAAACGAATTTCCCGTGCCGTTTCGAATAAGAAGTCTTTGGCAATAGTCCAACCTGCCTTTTACTTCAGCTTCCTTCCTCCTTTCCACTTTCCCGTTGCCGTGAAATAATAAGAGTTCCGCGTCACCGTTCGTTTCGACTTTGCCGTGATCGCGGAGGACTTCGTTGTTCCGTGCCTATTTGGAGGGGAAAGATGACGTGGAGATCTCGCGTGATGGAATTCATTGGAAACATTGACACGTTTCGATCGGTATTACGAGCTCGGCGAACGTAACTAACGATCGTTAATGACCGTTTCGCGCGGTCGTTAAGGAAAGTTCTCAGCTGGGCTTAATATCGGGCGCCGGTTCATTTCATAGGTAATCATCTTAATTTTCCGCTCTCCCAGCACGGAAACGGAGGTAGGTGCGTGTAGTAAATCCGTTTCCTCGTTTTCTCAACTCCAGGGAGATCGGGGACCCCTTCTGCCCTTTATGCTTCCTTCCTCCCCTCGCTATCTCTGCTTCTCACCCCCTTTCCCTCCGCCTTTTCGCGTAATTAATGCTACCTCACCGGCGCGCAGTGGCAGCGGATAACTATCGTTTTCATCCACTTTGTCTCGTCGCAAAGTGCTGCTCGCGGTACTCGGATCTCATCGTTAATAATGCATTATTCTAATGGATCTTGAATTTCGCATTCATAACTCAGCGGAATCTCGGCATAATCGGCACGGAGGCACGAGTTCCTAATTTATTGCTATCGTCGCGTAAAATCCGATATCCGGCCGAGGACGATAGGTCTCCGTTCGACGATTATGCAATCGATGCAAGATGCAATGCCACCCGTCTCTTCCTCGTTACGTCACAATGAACCATCGCGATGATATCACGGCCGTTTTATCTCGCACGTCGACGAATCTCCCCGAAGATCGATTCTTTCCTATTCGCATTGTGCCACGGCGAACGGTAGCGAGCATCCAGTCGTCTTCTGCTCCCGTTTCCATTGCGTACGATTATATCCGACGAATGCGCGGCTGTTATGCCGACATTAATCACGAGACCTGCCCACGAAAGGATCCTCCGCAATCTCGTTCTCGATATCCATTCTCTCCGTCGATGCCACCGAGGCGAGCCGAGTCGAACAAAAGACGGATCTTCCGGAAATCTCTTCGCTCTCACCTACGACACCACTGTCTTCTGCCCTCTTGTTTTTTCACGCCGGATACTTGCTTTTTTTTTAATCCCTTCCTCCGCGAGCTCGTTGACTTTCGCCGGGAGAGAATCAAAGTGAAAGAAACGACGAACGAGAGAACAATGACACATCCGCGATAATTGTCCGCCTCTGAGGAATATTAAAGGAAGGCGACGAATGCCTACGCGAACATCCACGCGCCTGATGTCATCGCGTAACGGGTATATCTGCTTTTCTCCTGGATTCTCTCCTTTCCCGTCGCGATCTTCCTGCCTTTGGAAACTGTTATTAAGTCAGGCCCGATAGGCGACAGTTATCGGCACGCGAAGACACGCCTTCCTCGTTTTCGTCGTCTCGATTATCCTAGAAAATGACAAGCTCCCGCGTTAGCCTCGAGCTGATCGAGCGGATAGCTCAATATGGAGATGCTCTTATTACTTTCCAGCATCGTGGACCGATAAAACGTTTCATGACGCGTGTATCGAGAAGTTTCAGAGTTTCAGGGCAACGCAGAATACGTGGATGAACGCTAATTGAAACGTTCGAACAGAACGCTGGAAATGTTCCCTCACGACGTTCTCTTTTCTTCTTTTTTTTTCATAGAGATTTCACAACGCAAATGCGCCAGATATTTTCCTCGGGAAGAAAATACGAGAGACATATTTCGACGTAGGTAGGTCGAGGCAAGCAATAACAGTCATCGTACTTCGCCGACACTCCTTAACGTTTCTCAATCCGGATGCACCGAGGATGATGAGGGGCGTTTCGTCGTGATTCTCTCCCTGCTTTCGTCCCGTTTTTCCTCTCCCTCTCCCTTTCTCTCGAGAGGATGATTATTATTGTTCCCCGTGCCAGAGTGTTAGTCTCGTCGGTGAATACCGTTCAACCTCATCCTCCCTCTGTCCTCCTTCCTTTATCGCCATTTTATACTTCTCCGGCTAACGATAAAAATCTGCCTGATAAATTCATTCATCGTCCCGTAATTGCCGGAATCGACGATCTTTTTAATTCATCCCTCAAACCACGTCGTTCCTCCCGCGAAATTCACGGGGACAATTTTCACTTCTCGAGTTACGACGGTGTAATCCAGGAACTCGGAGAGACAATTAGTCGAAATTAGTTTAAAGCAATCCGACGAGGAATCGACCGAACGTGGCCGCACTATCGAAACAACATCTAGCCGACGAAGATCCTGGAGCATTCCTAGTGGCGCCTTTCTTCTCCATTATGCCCGGTTCATTGTTTCCCGAACAAAGGACGATTCTCCTCTCCTTGGTGGTGGTTCTCGCGGCCTGCTTAGACTGGAACTGGTATCTCGGATATTATGAATGAATATAAATCTAATTGGACGCTTATTACGCGACCGTTCGGTCCTCGATGCCTTAAATGTCTGGCCTCTTAATGAAATTACGGTACTCTAGGTTCCGCGCTCGTATAATACACCCGAGCGTTATTCTTCCCTCGGCGTTAAAGTATTATATTAAACCCGAATTCACAGTCTTTTATCTTTTTTTCCAACGAATGCTAATCCTCGCACGTGGGAGGAGAGCATTCGCATTTTATATTCCACTCGTCTGCGACCTGTGATTCATCGAAAAATCATTACACCACGTTCGATTGGTCATCGACGAAGGAACATTATTGCTAGGAATTGATCGTTCGTTTCAGACGTCGAAAAGAAATAATTGAAAATAAATTACTCACTGGCGGAACGTCCTTTGATGATTCCCTCGAAACGTTTGGGATTTAAGCGACGACGGAGAAAAAATGCAGCCGCGAAGGAGGACGAGTTTATGTAACACGTTGCGATTCCTCCTCGGCGAAGTTGCTATTATTAGTCGGCCAATTTCCTAATGGCTCCGATCTCGCGTTCGACGACGATCCAAGAATAGGCTTGGCGCTGCATCCTCTAAACAACGATGAATTTCTTTTTTGCAATACTCGCCGCCCCAGCTTCCTCGTTTCGTGGCAATTACGCGTAATTGACGGGCCGCAGAAATCGTTCGCTTTCACTCTCAACCGAGTGCCGCCGGTGTCGACAGACCCTTTCGCGATGATTTCGAACAGTCTTCCTCTCTTTTTTTTATCCAACGTGTGCCCCTCGCTCGTAAAACGTTCAAATTGCTCTACATTATAGTGGGCAATTACAGCGCGATAATGATCGCGGGCAATTAGAGAACAATTCATCGGGATGACGCAAGAGTTACGTCGCTCGAGGAGGATGTTAAACCGTGAAGATGTTTCTGAGTAGTTAGACGAACGATGCAAAATTCATTATTGAATTCTTTCGCAATGGAGACGGTCGTCGTTAGGGTTTCTTCTCGTTAATTTCTTTTTTTTTCGTGTAGCGATATGTCAGGTCAATATTCCAAATTGGAATATGCACCCTTCCACGTTCCGGGGGGTGCTTATGAATTTTTCTGGAGAAACGAAACATCCTGGACCAAAGATTAATCCTATGGCGTCGTCTATCACTGCCGCAGAAGGTCCTGCCATTTTGCGAAACCCACGAACAAAAGAACCCCTTCGCCGAAGAGAAACAAAATCCGCCCCCATTAATCAGCTATTCGCGGCTCTTTTTCTCCATCCCTTGTGCCTCGTGCTAAGCTACTTTTCGCTTCTTCGGAACTTCGATATACACTCTCGATCGGTGTGATATTCTTACGCGAAATTTCTTCTTCCTTCACGCTGCCTCAAATTCCATTACGCCGGTGGCACTTTGTAAAACCGAAGAATCTCGAGCGGTCCATTTAGGAAACTGCTTTTAAATTAAAAACCGACGGCTTTAATCTCATTAAACGCACCGGTCTTCGCCGATGGCCCGTGAGGCTGTAATTTAATTGAGTCTTAATTTAATTGAAATTCGCGATACGACGCGACGTTTACTTTATCCTTTGTCGCAATTCCTCCCACGAATCCCCCGATAACGAGTCAATGGCGAAGGCTGGCACGGCGAACGAAAGGGTTTTCGTGGTGGCGAGAAAAAAAAGAAGGGCAAAAGAAACGAAGGAAGGACGTAGGACGCGAGAAACCGTTGGAAAAGTTGGGAAGTTTAGGTCTCGTCAAAGTCAGGGAGCTCCTTATAGCCGAAGGATCGATGGGAAAGCGAGGAAAAAAAAGTGGTAAAAGGACTGACCACTGTCCGTGAACCGTGAGCTCTCTCAGAGTTCTTTTTATCGCTTCGACGAAGGTGCAGAAGGTCGATGGAGTCCTTCCGAGCGTATTTCGCAGTTATTGCGCTCCGTGCTCTCGCTTACACGACTTTCCATTAGAGACATTAATTCTTTCTTTATCGTCGGCAATATTTTTCGCATCGATTCGACGAATGATACGCCGTTTGTCGGAGATATTGGAAAATATCAGGTAATGCGAACTAAAGTAGGTATTCCGAAGGAATTCAGCGGAGATATCGGTCGATTGGAATTTTATTTATATTCATTGAGCAAAGTCAGCGCTCCTCGAGGACGCTTTAATGCAACGTTTCGCCGAGTGACACAGTTGCGACATCGTCCTGTTTTTAACAGCAGTCGGACGTTCGTTAAAACGAGAAGCGTCCTCTTTTCCCCCCCTCGTTTTTTCTCTTCATTCAGAAGTCATGGCTCTCCGCGGAATAAAAGAAACGCGAGAACAAATGCGCCGAATAAATACAACGAGGAAAAATGTCGCGAACCGTGCGCGAATAGGATTAACGCCGCATTTTATTCTAATCGGGAAGGTCGTATTACGCGAGCCACCACCGTATCTTCGTTTCGCGTTTCTTTTTCAATATCATCCCTCCAAAAACCGAGATACCGTGTACGTACGTGACGGTTGTAATTTCACGCCATAAATTGCAGATCCAGCAGAACCAGGAAGCAACCCCTGTTCGCTGGAGAACCGCGAAACATCTTTTTACCCTTACGGCTGTTTGTACTTATTAGGACGAAATATAATTAATCTCGAGTTCTTTTGCATCTTTTAATTAAAAAATCTCTCTCTCTCTCCAGACTCTTCCAAAGAGGTCTGCGAAAAATCGCATTTTCATCCGAGGATGTAAAATTAAAGTACAATTTTCCTCCATTACCGTTCGCGCACGGTTTCAATCGTACTCCGCGAGAGACGAAGCGAAATAAATTCCATCGGGAGAAAGACTAACAATCTCAGCAAAGTGAAATCCAAGAAAAGCATCGTAATTCCTTCTTTCGTGCATCGTGCTCATTCCACTCGTCCCTTTTCGGTACGTCGAAGCCGGTGGTAGCTGGTGGTAGCTGGTGGTAGCCGTCGAGGAGGAGTAGGAAGGAGGACGAGGAGAAAAGAGGAGAAGGAGGAGATGGGAATGGGAGGGGAGAAGTGTCTGCCGGATAGGGGAATGATTTAGCAACCCCCTCGGTTCTGCGTCTGCAGAAGTGGCCTGGTTGAAAACCGGGTTGAACGAACCCTCGCGAGGTTGGCCACCTACGTCGACGTAGATCTACATGAGAATAAACGCAGCCGGCGCGCGCGTTGCGCCTTCTGACCGTAGGACGATGATAAATGGTACCATTTTATGGGCAGCCGTACGCGCCTACCCCGTGTATCGTGAATATAGGGCCTGCTGGTACAACTGGACAACCCCGACACTCGCTCCCTACGTGCTAAATTATTCCCTGGGAAATCCCGACTCCTGTCAACCGCGCATCCTCCGTCGATGAATCGTGATCGATGATCTTCGACGATTCCTGCTTTCTCGATTTCTCAACTTCCATTTACATTTTTCTGAATATCCGTGCCAACGGTACGGCTCGTAGATTGGACGTGGGTCTAGTAAAATTTCTTAGGGGAATTTGATTTAAGAAATTGTAACTTGGAAAGTAGAATGAACACGAATTGTTCGCCAGTTTTGATCCGAGGACTTTCGTCGTGTCATCAGCCTCTCGGTCGCACGTGTTTAATGGTTTCTTTACAACTGGCTGACCAAAGAACGCGAAACTCGAAGATCCTTGTACGAGCCATTGGCCAGTCGTTAATGAATTAATTATTAACGCGCGATAATTCATCGCGCACGATCGGCAGCCTATGGAATTGATCGGATAAGTGGCGAGGCAACCTTACGACGCTATACAAGGCCGGGAACCCGGTGATTGGTCATCGATGTTGGGTATAATTATCACCGGAGGTGCGCTCGGTGCCGGCGTGTTCGTTGGGGTAACAGAAATTGACGCTATCAATAAAGATGCGCCGCCTTTATCAAGCTAAAGTAATCTCCCAGAGAACCAACGAGTAAGAAAATTCAAACTTTGAAAGAATCCTCCTATAACCATAGATACTATGAATCTTTTAACACTAAACCTACCATGGCGGTCAAATGACCTCATTCTGATTTTTTCTAAATATTCCCCAAATTGATTGGGCAGCCGTTCAGTAAATATTTTAGGTCTGTCGTACAAAACAAAAATTACGTAACTGATCATCTTTTTCCAAAGTACTTATTTCAATATAACAAATATAAAGCCGGTAGGTTTAGTGTTAAAACCAACCCAGCGAAAAGTATTCCTCACCTGCTGTGATTTTCCTTCGCCATCTAAATTATTAGCCAGCACGACGATACTTGAAGTTTAGAAATTCCCAGGGTAAAGATTAAGTGGTTCTATAATTCGGCGAGTAGACGTTTCGCGGGTGAAAGAGAAAAGTTTCCAGACGTAAAATATTATGATGGAAAAAGAAGGCGGAGCAGTGCGTATACCATGGATCTTGGTCTGTTTGCAGGGAACGAAACTGTGGATTATTATGGAGTACTTGGGTGGCGGCTCGGCCCTGGACTTGATGAAGGCCGGTAGCTTCGAGGAAATGCACATCGCCGTGATATTGCGCGAGGTCCTCAAAGGCTTGGATTATCTTCACAGCGAACGGAAGCTTCATCGTGATATTAAAGGTGCATTGATTAGAAGAAAAGAATATCCATTTTAATTGTCCTCTACGTTCCCCTCTGTCTGGCCGTTCGGCGAAAAACTACAGAATCGAACGATCGATACGCCCTGGTATCAACGCGGAAATTGAGAAACTTCCAATCGGAAATACTACAAATTTCGATTACTGGGATCAAAGAGGATCTACCGTTAACAATTGTCATTTTTATTTCAAAGCGGCGAACGTTTTACTGAGCGAAATGGGCGACGTAAAACTGGCCGATTTCGGTGTGGCCGGACAGTTGACCAACACGACCAGCAAACGAAACACTTTCGTCGGCACACCGTTCTGGATGGCACCAGAAGTCATCAAACAATCCGCCTACGACTCCAAGGTAATTATATTAAAGCATTAAAACCCGTGAAGGTAGCAGGAGAAACTTCGCTCTTACGGCAACGGCCGTATTTTTAGTGCGCGTTCAAATTGCCCACCTCGCGGCAAATATTCGCAAATTTCATTCGGGTCACGGAAACCCCGTGGACTTTAATTTCATTACTTCGGAACACTCTTATTCGCCGTACCTATTTTAATACCATTTTGGTCCTCTGTCGTTCATGGACAGTTATGAAAATTCATTTTCCACCTCCTCGTATTCGAGGAACGTCTAAACCACCATAGGGTCTTGTAAAAAAAATTCACATTCAACCTGACAAATTTATCTCCCATTCCGTCCGTGAAGTCGCGATAATTCGTGCAATTTTAAAGAGAAAAGAGAATAAATAGCAGGTGCTCGCATAGGGCGCTCGCAAAGTCTCGAAGAACGTAACGATCTACCACCTGACCACGCGAGGGCTAATTAAAGCCAAGTGCAAGTGCACGGTTACCTTTTGTGCATTCCGGGCGCGAATCGTGGCCATGTAAAACGGTCACGAAGAACGGCCACTCGTCCTTCCTCTTGGCCGTCCAGAAAACAATTTGTGGAAGGCAGAAACGAGGAGGACGGTCGCGCCGTCATTAGCATCTCATTAGCACCTTCGCGAACCGCAAAGTCAAGTGCGTTGTCTGGTTGCACCTTTAAGGCTGACATTTGGTCGCTGGGCATCACGGCGATCGAGTTGGCCAAGGGAGAACCACCCAACAGCGAATTACATCCCATGAGGGTGCTCTTTCTCATACCGAAGAACAATCCTCCTCAGCTTACCGGAAATTACACCAAGCAGTTCAAGGAGTTCGTCGAGGCGTGCCTCAACAAGGACCCCGAAAACGTGAGTTTATTTTCATCCTTCACGGGACATTCCTAGCGGAGAGTAGATGCTTCTTGGAGTTTTCGAATTCTGAACATACTCCGACGAAGAAACTTGTTTAGCTCGAGCACTCGGACTTGAACTTTGAAGGCGGAAGTAAGATTCGTGGAGTAGGAGGATGTTAGGTTGATGGGACGCATTAGTCTGATTCTCGCTGACCGGTTTTCAAAGTTTGCTTTTTCCTTGGCCTTTGAGAGGCGAGAGGATCCTCAGATTGGCACGAGTCGGACTGCTCGAGTTAGAGATTCATTTTGGAGTTGTCGAGTTACGTTCGATGAAGGGACGTTTGGATACATCCGACATGATTCATCGTTTCAGAGGCCAACGGCAAAGGAGCTGTTGAAGTTCCAGTTCATCAGGAAGGCGAAGAAGAACTCGTACCTGATCGATCTCATAGACAGGTACAAGAAGTGGAAGTCGCAGCGCAGCGAGGAATCCGAGACGGAGAGCGAAAATTCGGACTCGTGAGTGTCTTGACCTATAAATTATCATATAAATTATCTCCTCGCCGGGATCCATCGCTTTTCGATTTCTCAAATGGCAAATCGAAGCAGGAAACGGCATAATTTTCCAATCCGATTTCCCGTTCGACTCCTCGTCCTTCTGTAACGTCGAGTTTCCATCGAAAATTGAGAATCGATGGGAAAGGATTTCCTTAGTGACGACAGTTTCGAGGACATCTTGGTATTCTCGTTACAGGGAAGAATCGAAGCAAGACAGCGACATGGACGAGCCATGGATAATGACCGTGAAAGGTCCGCACGGGGTCAAAGGTTCCGTGGTCCCTATGTTGCCACTGGACGAGCAGCCTACCTCGTTGACTCTGACACACACACCGAATCATAGGTCATCTAATCACAATCAGCAGCCGAAGCCACACTCTAATGGCGCCTCGAGATCTCCGCCAAAGGATTCTACGCTTAATCATTACAGGAGCGAATCGAGGGACTCCCTGCGCGATGGTCAAGCGAAACATACACCGGTAGGTGTCTTTTACCTCGTCGTCTTCCTTCTTAACACTTTTCTGGCCACTCATTTATCGCATCAGCGTTACACGTTTAAACTTTATAAGATAGCAGTGAAACGTTAACTTCATGGCCGCCCTATCAATCTGGGGAATTTTTAGAACGAGCAAAGAACCGGTCATTTTAGCCTCCTTGATAGATTTAGTGTTAAGCAAAAAATATGGAAAAATTTATTTAATGTACCGTTCCTTTATTGCTAATTGTAAAGACCAAGAGTCTCATATTTCTATTAACTCTTTGAGTGCTAGCAAAGTTTATGAGACTTCGGCGAAAGTATATAGCCATTGCAGCTTCAAGACGTTCACACTTAGACTTTCAAACAAAGTGTCAGCACTCGAAGGGTTAATTAAGCTAACAGGCAGTCCAGTGAATCGTTTTAAATGACAATCCTTTAAATATCGCAGGTATCTAAAAATATTTTGCAGTCCCGACCGCACGAGGCTGCACCACCACCGCCGGTAGACACGCGGGAAAAGCGAGAGGATCGTGAATACCGGGATTCCAGTCGGGAATCCACGTTGAGAGAGTCGAAAGAGATTCGCGACAGCAGAGAAAGAGACAGGGACAGCAGGGACAGGGAAAGGGACAGGGAGGGTAGAGAACGAGACAGGGAAAGGGAGAGGGAGAGAGATTCGAGCACGAGAGAAAAGAGAAACAGCAAACCGGACGTACCTGTCGTGCCTATGGTGGACCATAGGACCGGTGAAGACAAGCAGAGACCGAGGAGTTCTCAGGAACTCAAGCATCCGCGGAGCGCTGCCCTTTCTGGGGTTGTTTTCCCTCTCCTCTCCGAGGTAAATGCTTTCATTCAATTTTTCCCCCAGTTCTATAATCCCCCAGTTCAATTTATCCCCCAGTTATATATTCCTTAATTAATCGATGATGAATTAAGACAGTTTGCATAATTCTTCAGCACCTAGAATTATCTTTATCGTAGACATCGTAAAAAGGTCTTTGAAACTTGTTCAAACTCTGCCGCCTTATATCGATATCAATTTGCACTCGAAAACATTGCGCTTCTGTCGGATTAAAGCTTCAACGAAAGCATCAATATTCGGCAAGAGACAATAATGGCGAGGGTGGGAGCGGCATCGTGAAAAATGGGGGTGCGATAGAGGAATTACGCGGTGCGTTCGAAACGGCGGAGCGCACTGCACCGGGGATGACGGAAGCCCTCATCAGGGAGCTTCTCAAGTCCTTACTTCCGGCCAATCATTCGGAGGGCCGACTGTCTATGCTGATGGAAAAGGTTATTCTAAGGTAACGATAGACCCTTCGTTTCTACCAGTTGCTGTAAAATTCTCAAAAATCTTTTTTCTCTTATCGCTGAAGCATATTTCCGTCATTTATTCCTTGCATGCTCGGAATGTCCTCGATGTTCAGGACATCTTTAGAAGCATGAATGTGTTCTTTCTCTTTCAGGGATACGTAGGGACGCGAGAGAGCGAGGGTTCGCAAGAGATTGTGGTCCCAGAACATCCTGACGTTGTAACCATTCGTTGTTTCTCGATTATCAAAGATTCGTTGATCCGTACGAAGCGATACACCGAGCTAGCGCAACATCCGGCGAGAATGGAAGGTGGATCAAGGTCGTACCGGCTCCCTGGATACTTTTACCCTTCTCGGCAGAAAGCGAGTTGTAAAAAAAGAACACCTTCTAACTTTCATGCCTTTATTTAACCTCCTCACTTTTACCAATTCCCATCCCGAGCAATTCCGAGCCTCCAAACGTTGATCCCTTCGTACGAACAGCCCTTCAAACTTATCCGATCACAGTTTTCTTCATCAATTCAACAATTCAAATCCTCTCCGTTATTTTCCAACAAACAACTAATCGATAATCTCTAAAAAAAACAAACGAATAATCTGGAAATACGGAAAGGACATGAAAAACAGACAATACTCAAACTAGCTGGAAGTTCATCCTGAATTCTCAGCGGTGCTTTCGTCGAGTTCGATAGGATTCAGAGTTAAAAAACTAAAAAAAAAAAATTGGTACAACTAAATGGTACAGGTTCAGCCGATGTCCAATATACGAAGAAAAGAGTATTCGT
This sequence comes from Cerceris ruficornis, assembly GCA_963989415.1. Lineage (NCBI taxonomy): Eukaryota > Metazoa > Arthropoda > Insecta > Hymenoptera > Crabronidae > Cerceris > Cerceris ruficornis. Next base: position 15,356,025 of record OZ022527.1, on the reverse strand, counting down.
TAACATGATCTTGCCTCACACTGTAGATACATCCGGGACGTGCACGTGCGAGATTCCGTGATCGCAACGATCACCAGATCGCGCCACGTTTTCCTTCTGTTTTTTTTTATTTTTTTTCCTTAGACGCTCTCGCGTTGGAGAGCAACGCTTCTCTTATCGTCCGATAAGACGACGCTTTTAAGATATTTATTTAAATAGTTTCTCGAAGGGGATAGGAGCGAGAGAGAGAGAGAAAATAACGTAGCGGCCGAGCAGGAAAAAACGTGTCCTTCGGATAGATGCCTTCCCGTAGACTTCCTGCATCGGTGCACGTTCCGGATTCGAAGGGATGATATAATTCGAGAGAGGATTTCGCCTCCGTGCCGGAGGCACTGTAAATATGTATGTAGCACGATAAGATAGTCTTATTGTTCTGATGATCGACGTCTCTGCCAATCGGTTGCGCAGCTACGGGTCAAACGATCCTGCTCCTCTCTATTACAACTGTTTCTTTCACGAAGCCAAGGTAGTCTTTGATTCTGGGATGCATAAACGTCTTTAAACTTTGCACGATTCGAGAAGAAGACACTGCAATATTCCTTAAATGAAGAATCGACCGAGTATGCAGTCTGGAATTAGCAGGATGACAGTAGAATTCGCGAGGTCGCATGGCGATTATAATTAAACAGGAAGAGCCACGAAGCCAACGTAGTTTTTCATTCTGGGATGTACAAACGTTTTGAAACTTTGCACGATTCGAGAAGAAGACACTGTAATATTCCTTAAATGAAGAATCGAACGAGTATGCAGCCTGGAATTAACAGGATGACAGTAGAATCCGCGAGGTCACATGGCGATTTATAAAGAAATAGCCAGGAAGCGGGAAACGCTTGTTTTTCTTCTGGATAAATGTTCTTCCATTAGTTCGTCCGAGGATAGTTATCTTAATCGAGCCGTTTCACGATCGGGCCCGAGCTGCAACGAATTTCGCTAAGACGTCGGCACTTAATCCACGTTGTTTGTAAACTAATGTATTTTATAAAGTATATTATATAGAAAAAAATTCCTCGTAATGAAGGATAGAGAGAATGAGCGAAAGAGAAATTCGAGGAGGAAAAGCAGTCGTGCGGTTAACAAGTAGTTTTGAGGGATGAAGGAAAAAGCGGGCGGAGTTCGAGGGATGTTGGAAGGATGATGAATGGGGGAAGCGTTGTAAGGGGATGATAGAACGATAGAGTGCGAGAGAACGAGAGAGAGAAAGCGCGTATGTTCAAGTGATAAAGAGAAGAAAGACAAAAAAAACAATAGCGTGCGAGGATTGGAGCTAGCGTAAACAGTGTAACGAGAACATAGTATTAATTGTATCAGGAAAATCGTGCAGAAAGAGGAGGTGACAGAGAGACCTAACTATCGTAAGCCCGGAAGAATACATATTTACGTAGTTGTGTTTATTCCAGTCAGCGTGGCGGTCAATACGAGAGAAAGAGAAAGAAAGAGGGATAGCCATTTACTCCTACGACTAAGAATTATTATCCTGAGAAAGAGGAAGGAAGAGAGAGAAAGAAGGACGAATATAAAGTTGTTAGACATTAAACGATCATCGATCTCCGCTTTTACCAACCCGCTTCCTCTTCTTTTTCTCTTTCCCGACTCGTTTCTCCTGCCGCCTCGTTTCTTTTTTTTTTCTTTAGGATCGAGAAGAAATCGAGATATTGCGAGAATAACACGTATAAAGGAGGAGTCTTATTTTTTAGTTGAATTACCTTAGTTTATTCATTACGCTCTTTACTGTTAATATTATGGATTTATCGTCTTATTGTTGTTTCACCGTTTGGGTTAGGTTTTTTTTTTTTCATTTTCGATGACTTTTACGACGGTCGCTACCCCAGTCATCCTCATGAAGCTGCCATAAACGCTTACCGGCTACGCTCTAATAAAGTACTCAAGAAAAACATTGAAGAATTCGACGAATTATCATCTTCCCGTGCATCTTCTTCCGATCCTCTCAAACCACGACCCACGAGAAGCCAACGACGATCATAGAGCGTCTCGGTTGATCGGTAATTTCGAGAAAAAAAAGAGAAGAAGAAGAAATTCCGGAAACATCATTTTGCCGCGGTTCGTTCGACCCGTCCTTTCGCGCTGATTATTGTAAGCGATTTTTAGGTGAAAATGAACGTATGGCTGTGTAAGCGGTATGTTTATAACACTGTCGGGGATCTGAGGCGTAGCGGTCGATTTTGCGTCCCGTTATCGATTACCGATATTTCGAAGAATCGCGCCCTTGTCGTAAGGGTGAATCTCTGCAGCGTGTATACATACTGTAACGTATACAGATTTATTCTTCAAAGGAAAAGTATTAACCCTTTGCGGTCCTTCGACGCGTCAAAAAACCACCCCTTCACGTTTTCTCTTTCACGATCCAAAATAGCGTTGTATGGGAATATTAATAGAATTATTCAGAAGAAATCTATCCAACTTGTAGATACGAATCCAGAAGAGTTAACGTAGGAAGATAGAGTTAATCTTTTTGCCATCCTATAAGGCGTCAACTTATTATGTAAAACACAAAAAAGATGGAGGTGGACGATTACGAGAATTAACCGTTTAAAAATTTTAGATAGTGCGTTTTACTTTCACTCGATATTTCGACGCAGATGCTTTGCAGTTCTTCTCGAAACTCTTTAACGCGTTACGGTGTTTGCAAGTGGAAACTTTAAGAGAGAACAAAAAGCTGAAAAACGAGAGAAATGATTAAAAAAGAAGAAAGATACCAAGGATCCCAAAGGGTTGAGCGCGCCCGCCGATTGGTGAGCGATGGCATCGTAAAATATATATACAAAGAAATATATATATATATAAAATAATAAAATTGAAATACGAGCGATGTTATACTTATTGAAGAACAATGAAAACATCACTCTGAGTCCCATTGCTACGTACTCTCTTCCCTTTCGTCTCTAAACCTTTGGATTCTTCTCCAACCCCCGAGACTCTACTTTGAATAATCCTCTTTAAATAGTTGCTACGTCCGCGACTGCAAATACCGTTTTGCAACAATGTTACGCTTTGCGGAGAAATTTCTGCGAGAAGCAGAGACTTCGTGAATATCTCTTCGATGCGAAGATACTTTTTATATAATGCGCCCCTTGCGAGAGGCAAAATTCGCAAAGACCACGAAACGTAGTTGTACTTCTGCACCGCAATCTTCTTTAGCCTCTAAACTTCTTTACTTTCTAGTTTCCCCTGCAACTTCTTACGATACATATTAACGCTGTCGAGCTGTGATTTTGAATTTTATCTCGTCTTTTTCGTTGTACGTATCGGTGATCGAGGAAAAAGAGGCGGTCGTCGATCGTGTAGCTTTATCGGCGACCATGAGGAAACGCTGGAAGACCCATAAATCGCCCCGTATTCGATCCGAATTACGTGTCCTACCGCATCCAGCATTCTTCTTTGTATTATACTATTAGCTATTATTCATAATACATATATATTCAGCGTTATAACATCGTGGTAAGAATAATATCGACGTAGATTATACAAAATATATATATATATTTTTTGTATTTTACTTCTACCTTGGCTGCATTGGACTGTATAATATTAACTGTATGTGGCATGCCGAGGGCGTGTACAAATACGAAATAAAGATAAAATAAATCACGATTCCCCCAAGTTTCTTGAGCCAACGCGAGACAACTCTCGCGCCGAAATTAAACCTTTTTTATTATTATTTTCGCGTCGAGCTCAGTGCCAGATAAGTATGAAAGATACTTGAAATTGTGCAATCTGTCTTCTCGTTTCTGACGCAGGATTTGTTGCGTGCGTTTATTACATAACGCTGCATTCGTATGCAAAAGAATGTTACGACTAGCAACCGTTACGTCGAGACACGCCGCACCTTCGACTAATATCGAGAAGATATTTACCCAATTCATTTACAAATATCGTCGCGCATCAAGAAGTTTCTACGCCAATGAATTTCTCGACAGCTCGAGCTCGTATTTGAGCAAAGTCACATTTTCGGGACGTCGGCCGATAGCTCTCGGTCATCTTGAAGGTCATTTGAAGGTCGAATCGAGCTTGCAAGCTCACGCGCGATGGCTCAAACTAAAAGCTCAATCCGAATTTCGACTAAATTCCAAATTTACTCCGTAAAATATGAGCTTTTGAGCTATGAGCCGCGAGAGTTGAGCTTTTTAGCCATTTTTCCGAGTATCTCGCGAAATTTCGTTAATGTCCGAGTGAGCTTTTAGTTTGAGCAGCCACAGGTGAGCTTGCAAGCTCAAATTTGACCTTCAAATGACCTTCAAAATCATATGAGCTCAAGTTCTCGTCGTTAATTTTCTCAGAAATTGTTTTTGCAAAGCACTTTGAGTATGACAGACGCAGGACAGGCAGGAAAGAGGCAGGACAGCCAGGAAAGAGGCAGAAGAGGTGGTAGGAGACAGACAGGACCTACCTTAAAGAGGGGCCTCCCTTGATATCTCCCTTAAAGTAGAAAATGACCACGAACGAATTCCATTTTTAGATATATCTAATAAATATTTATGCAAAGTTTCATAAAAATCGGAGTGTATCAACTCCCGGACTTGCCTGGTTAAAAAGTAAGAATGCATTTGGTGCATTGCCTAGGCCACGTTATCCTTGGTGGGGACCAAGGATAGCGTAGGTCAAGAAAAATGTCTTTACATCCTATTTTGGGGTAGAATAAGGCAGCCCTCGAGCTAGCGGAGAGTCTGCTACGCTGCCTAAAAGTCACATTACATTTTAGCACGAAATTTTCATCCCGATTTTCTCTCGCTCAGCAATTACATTGAGTTTCATCCGGCCAAAGAATCTCGCCGACCTTTGGCCTACACTACTGAATTTCATTTAGCTCTTAATCAACGAAACATCAGCCAAGATCCAACCTTGATCCATTTCTATGTAAATAAAGACCAGATCTACGACTTTAATCACGTAAATGAAAAATCCTCAAAGGATCATACTTCGGAAACCGTAAAAACGAAACGGTCCCAAGGCGCACAGGGTGCAATTCGCTCACGGTAATCTCCGCCTAATTGATATCCACGACGAGAAAGGAAATCTTATCGGGCGGGAGGCACGGTCGATAAAATAGTCGTGCAAAAGGCGGCACGAGATTGCCAAAATGCGAAAGTGCAGCGACGGAGAGCGCAGGCCCGCGCTATGAATGGGCAGGGTGCCCATGGATCGACGGGAGGTGCAGCGGGGATCCGAGGAGCACAGGGGTATCGTCGACGCATCTCGATGCAGTAGTCGACAGCATCCCGCGGGTGGTCGCGATCGAAGAACCAGGGGCGGGAGAGTCGACAGGCAGAGAGGCTAGAGAGAACCCTCTTTCGAACTTTCTCTCTCCCTCTTTCATCTTCCATTTCTCTTTATCTTTTCACCCTCTCCGTCCCTCGTCAGCTCTCCCTCTCTGTCTCCGTCTCTCTCCCTCCCCGTAATTTCAAAAAAGAAAAGAACGAATACGCGATTCCGAGGAAGGACTCTCGTGACTCCGACAAGAGTGGCTCTCTAACGATTTTCCGGTCTCCGCGGTTGGAACTCCAAGCGAAAGAAAAAAAGGCGCCGAGATTGGGCCCGGTGCTTTCGAAAATTCCACTCGCCTTCCACCAGAGGATTCTCCGTGCTCCGATAGATGCTCGCGAGAGAATACCGTCGAGGAAGGAGCTCCCGGGCGAGAAAACCCGGCTGGCAGATCTCCGGCGTCCTCCACGTCGGACGACCTCGACAGCCTCGTCAGCCCCGAAGAGATCACGGTAACCCGGCTGCAAGGAGACCTTCCATGTCGGGACACCAGGCCGCGAAGTGTGTCGTTGCTATTTTCAAATAGTACGTATGCAAGGCTGCTTCCTCGGAGACACTTAGGGCTTGCTAGAAGCCGCGAGCTTGCTCGGAGAGTCCGACGACTCGTGATCGCCGTTGCTAGAAAAGGCTGAGCCTGCCCGCCTGCTGCAGCTTCGAGCACGCGCGAAACTTTTCGGCTGCGAGTATTTCGTGGGTGTGCTCGCATACACCTACTCGTCACCCTGGCGCGAGCAGATCGACCAATTGATTACCTCGACGCGAGACGGCGGCATTTTGCTACTCTCCGTTCATCCGAGGTGCACGTGACCGCGGAAACATCCCGGCTGTTCGAATCAGCATTCGAGCTGTCGCCGATTTTCTCTTCTCCTCGATCGTTTAGATCATCGTCTACGATCTTTCATCCTCGATGATCCGATTGCTCGCGGCAGGGGTGAGATTCATCGGGTGCACGATGTTCAGCATTTTTAACCCTTTGCACTCCACGTAATTTTCACTATGAGCTAGTTGCTACTCCAGGGCTATTTAATACATTTATTTTATCATATTATATTTAATTATATTAATTATATTATATTTATTTTATTATTTAATATATTATCAAATTGAAAATGCGCTGAAGAAGCGTATACATTTTAACATTATGTTTTATAATATAAGAAAATATAAATAAACACCGGATTTACCTGACAACGGAGTGCAAATGGTTAAAAAAACATCTTGGACCCGGACGATTCAGCTTTTTAAGTTTCATGGAGTATCGACCCTTCGAGATCGAAGGTTCGCGGGTAACAGCGAAGGATTGACAATGGTTATTCATCGTGCAACTTGAACTCGATGGATTTCGTTTCACGGCGGTCTTTCATGAACGGTGAATAAAAAATGGTCCGTTGAATCGTGCGGTCTCCACGCGTCACTTCCCCGTGGGCGTAAATGTTTTCGCAGGAGATATTCTACCTTGGTTATCAGCCCGCGCCTGTTGTTTGCCACCTCCTGATAACCGATACGGTGAAGTGGACGATCGTATTGTCTTTCGCGATCGCGATACGCGACTCCGATGAGCAGGCACGCGTTAAATTCCGCGAGTATTGCCCGCGAAAATAATCTGGAAGAGCACACACGTCCATCCACACTTCGAAAGGCTCCGCTGCGATGACATAGGAAAGCGGGTTCGTTTAAAAGCATTTAAAAGATCGACAGTCCAGCGACACGCCGGTTCTCTTGGTAATCCACTTACGCCACGTTGAACTCGTACCGTCGACTTGCCGCACGTTTTTCGAAACCGAACGCTCTTGCGGTGATAACAGCGTGAAAATTGACTCTCCAGGTATCCGATTTCCATCTGTCGAAAGAAGAAAAGACAAAAGAAAGGCAGCAAAGCGTCGAATCCTCTTCCATTTTCATCGAGCTGGACGAATGGCCGAGCAATCGGACGATCCACGATCGTCGGATCGTTCGTGGCACGATCCGCACTCGGTCAGACTGGCAGCCGGTAAACCGTGACGATTCGCGGGCATACGCGGTCGCGTATAGATATCCACGCGCTTTAATTACTTATTTTTCCTCGGCGCTCCAAAAAGCCACCGATGTGTAATAGAGGCTGCCGTGGAGCTTCAGTGTGGGAGCGTAAAGCGCAACGAGCGTACACCGAGCCGACAGTGAATCTCCGCGGCTCGCAGAGCGCGGACGTTACTCCGCTCGAAAGCTGCGCGAGGATACTTTCGACGCGTATCGCCGCTTTCCAGTCGTCGTTCTTGTTTTTTTTTCTCCTCTTTCGTTTTTTTTTCCACCGTTCCGTCGACGATTCCTCGAACCGTGCTCTCCGCGTATACGTGGCTCGCTATCGATTTTACCTGGCTATCGTGGAAATACGACGTTGTCGCTGAAACGTTCGCTCGTTTCAGCCACTTTTTATCATGTTTTTTGTCCCCCATCCGCGCGCGAGAAGTCGAATCATTCCGGCTGTTATTACGCTCCTTGGTATTTATCCTTTGGAAGTGCCGTAAACTTATATAATTCTACGAGATCCGAAGCATTCTTCGATGCAATCTCGCTCGCTGTATCAACGGCGAGTTAATTAACAGGGAGAATTTTAAATCCGATCGTTTCCAAAGCTTCTCGCGTGGGCCGGCAACCTTGCAAAGTTATTCTTCGTCGCGGGATCCTAGTTTGACGGTGGGTTTTTTCAAAAGCGTTTTGTTCGCCTACGACGAATCACGGGTGCACGATTCAAGAGCTTCACCGTGGTGCATTCAGAAACGCGAGGCCGCTCGCGATTAAGTCCCTTACATTCGTGATTCCTCGTCACGAACAACGAAACTCGTTTCTTTACGCTTCTCTACTCGCGAAATGCGATTCGCGGGTAAAATGATTCTGTGAGATGGTCGGATCGTTTTACGATGCATCGAGATTTCCATTTTAAATTTCTATTTCAAAGAGCTTTCGAGAAGTCTACGAATTATTCTGTGAAGCAGAAAAAAAATCTGGGTCTATCGTCGGTTTAGAGTCGGAGGTCGAAAGCAGTCGGCGACAGTACTTTTAGAGTAATTGCCTCGACTGTCGTCGAAGTTAATTTCAGTAGTACGGTTCTCGTGCTCGTAATCATAATTGGCCATTGCGCAATTGCTGCTCGAAAATGGGCCTTTGACGTCGCTCGTATCACGGCGACGGAAGGGTCATTTAAAAAAGTTCCTTTGGAAAATTGCTGATCGTGAGACCTCAAGGTTCAATGGTCAAATCGATCGGCAATATTCCGGATGAAATCACTTGGAAAATTTCTTTGACAATTGCAGCTCGAAGCGATCGGGGTCGAAGGAACTTTAGAAGTGAAATCGCGCGAAAGACCCGAGAATTGCTCGATGGAAAAGAAAAGGGGAAGAAAATCATCTTCTCGACTCCATTGAAATGGCAAATCCATGCTAACCCGATCCCGTTGAAGGGACGAACTTTTTTATAGACTTTTTCATCCGGCCACTTTTTAAATAGCCACCGGTGCAGCCAATTTTGAATCCTGCATTCTAGAACACCGGAGGAAATTGCTTTAAAATATCGGACCTCGCGTCGTCGGCTACTATTTTCGACCGAATCTTTTTAACCGCGATCCAATGAACAGTGACAAAGTGCAACGTCGAAGAAACATTTTGATCGAAGATGCGTGTTAAAGTGGAGAGTTTCTTCGCCCAGCAGACAAAGTAATTGCGAGTGTGTGTAAAAGTATTTTTAATTCATTATATATATACGTATATGTATATCGAAACGGCCAACTTTTTAAGCTGAAGCTACTTGGATATTTATATAGACACTTTTACAATCGTATACAAAGATTCGTACAAAAGATATTTTAATCGTTCGTGCAAAAATTTAACTCTATTATCGTCGTGTCTACGTGTAGAATTTGTCTATCGAGGGAGCAAGAGGTAAAAGAGAAGAATTCAAATCCTCCGCGGGAAACCGTGGTCAAAGTTTGACACGCGAGATCGAAGAAATTTTCTCCTCTGCTTTCCTCCACGATGGTCCCAACGAGGCGTGCAAAATAATGCGAAATAACTCGATTAATTATTGCGTGCATCGGTGCAACGGCAGTCACGATCGTGCCGCGAGATAATAACGTTGCAATTCCGAGAGAATGAATGAATGAATGAACGTGACCCGCGCAACTTGCGCGAAGGAAGACGATAGAACGGAAGAGGAGTTTGAAGGAGCAGCACGTGCTCCGGGAAATATTCCTCGGCGATTGCAATTCTGAAGAGGTTTCACGTGCCAAGTGCCAAAAACACCTTCACAACAGTCGGAATTACAAATGTGATATAGAACAGAGATGAGAGGTAGACCTTAGATAAAAATAATCCCACGACTTTTGTCGAGGATCCTCCATTCGTTGGAGGTCGAAACGAAAAAACTGCCAGATCGAAAGGTACACATATCTGCTGAAGTGGATGCTTGCTAAGATCCATCGAGAATCGAGCTGAAACTTCGACTATCGTTAGAGCACGGTGTATGGACTTTTTAAACCATTTTTATCAGTCGATTTCTGCCAAGCGAAACGACTCAAGAGCGAGGAAAAATTGTAAGGAAAATAAGCGCAAGTCCGAGGGTGAAGAAAAAATATGAGATAATTCTGGATGTTGCGTAAAAGTCGAGGATAAACTAGTCGGTGCGTAGGTGTTCTGAAAGCGAGAAGAAAATGGAGAAGAAAAATATGGAAGGAAGGCCGAAGATCGAAATCGTTCGCGTTTCTTCTACAGAACGCGGCAATTTCCGGCCCCTGGATGGGGTTCAACTTCGTGCAAGCTACAGTCACATTCGTGTGGGCACTTACTGTCCGGAACCGGAAGTCAAAGTGGTCGTTTGCGACAGCAAACCACCTATCGAGCAACCACGGAAATTTAAAAAGCGAGTATCTCATTTTTCCTCCATCGAATTGCATGCATCCGATACGATATTATTGCGAGTAACTTTAGCAAACGATCGAAAGATGCTTTTTTCCTAATACGACGTTTATCTTTCAGAAATTTGGGACCAGTTTCAAGACTGCTGAGACGTCGTCATCAGGCGACGTGCCTTGCAACAAAATCCTGTGATAACATTTATAGCGTGAATAGAAGTACTAGTTCCTTGGACTGGAGAGTCGGCCAAACGGTGAACGAGCAAGGTGGTATATTCCCCCCATAACTTTGTCAACGTTTGATCGATGCTTCCAAAACATCCAGTCGATTACTGAATACCTCGATTACCCATTCGATGCCTTACCGTTGCAATACTCCGTCCTTTCTCGAAGTAAGCTGTCCAGCTTGAAAACACTTGCACCAGACAATCCTTCTCATTGGCAAACTTGCAGAGCATCCGAACAAAACTTGCTCCGGATACTTGTATACTTTCATACTAACATAAAAATTTCTTTTTAGGTCTGCAGTCCCGGCAGAGCAGCAGCTTAGACTGGAGAGTAGGAAGATCGGTGAATTTAAGTCCGACAAAGTTGCATTGGAGAGACGCGACACGAAGCGCTGAACAACTTTCGCGAGGCGGAGTCAGCTCTGATCATCTTCAAACCCCAAGTGCAAAGTAGGTTCTAAAGAGTCTCCTATTGTTCGGTGTCCCCTTTCTTACAATTTCTAGACCAAAGAAAGAGAACGCGGACTTTTTGTCAGGTCGAAAATCGTGTCCTTGCTGCGAAGACTGTCGCCTCGCCTTTCTCGTCCTGGAAGCAAAGGATCCTTGCAATCCTCGCCAACGATCTGCCCGTGGGTTCAGGTCGAATATTCGTCGGAATCGATCAACGACAGGAAACGGGAAGAATCGCAGGAGAGCGACATCAGCTTCCAGCAGGAATTGCAGTTGAACGAATTGAGAAAACGAATGGCTGGAATTCCTTCCACGTCTCAGGTAATTCGTTAGTTTCATCAGGATCGTTAAATTGTTTCTAGCTTGCAGGAATAAGGAGCACAGTTTCTACTGGAATTACGTGTAATTCGTATCATTGTTCAGTGCGAATTCTGGAGTTCATTAGTTATAGAAGTAGTTGCGAAATATTTTCACGTAGATGGATCGTGTCCTTCGATGCACTTATGACATTCGGAAGTAATCGATCCTTTGAGCATTTAAGATCGCTCTTAAAGGAGGATGACTTCGCGGGAAGTCAGCTGGAACGAAAGTAAATCGAAGGTGTGCCCTCAAGCCATTTCCGCCTTGTTCGCTCGAAATAGAAGTAAAAAAAAGAGAACACCATTTCGAATTACGCGTGACTCCCTGGTAGATCTATTTTTCAAAATTTAATAAGTCTCGAATAAAAGATAATTCGGCAGATGAAGCTGCAGAAAATTGTACTGATTCCAGTGATAAAAAACAGGTTTAACTCGATGCTTATCAGTCGTCAATGACACAAAATCGTGTTTGTTAATGTCTGAACTTTAATTCTACCAAAGTAAATACTTTGTTGGGTGTCAGGTCACTGCAAAAGTCATTAACGATGGCAAGGAGCATCTAAGTTTGCCGCATCCGAGGATACAAGTGCAGGAACCTGAAAGCGACTATATTCATCATGCCTACAAAGTGTAAGCTTTTTTTTCTTTTATTTTCACCTCCCTTCTTGCACCTCCAATCTCAAGCTTTACAGTGAAGTTTCTTCTTTTAGCGTAATTTATTTATTTATTCATCGAACAATCTTCTCTCCCTTTTACATGAATCTTAAGAAGGAAACTTTCTTTACTTTCCGCTTCTTATCGCTCATCTCATTGCGCATCGATCGAAACACGTAAATATTTCCTATTCCGAGCTTTAATTCGCACCAAACGCTGCATCTATTTTGCCATGCATGAATCCCATAAATAACACCGCCCTAAAACACATCGGCGTAAATTACTCTTATGTATGTATCACAGCCAATAAATAATTGCGAATGTTTTCTGCATTGTGGTCTCACCTTCCACCATAGCTGACGAGAGATCCGCACGAAATTCAATATTGTATGCAATACTTTAGAAACTTTTTGCGCTATTCAAACCGACGAACGAAATACGACGAAGTACTTTTTCCATGAATTCCAGCAAGGTACTTTTATACGCATAGGGAACGACAGATAGATCCGACGAAATAAATCCGACGATAAATACTGATAATTTTATTAATGCGAATACTATGTTACATGAAATTTCCAAAAGCGAATGTTTCCTCCTCGCCGGTCTCGATTTCGTTTTACAAATATCGACAATATTTCGCGAGGAACGGTCGTTCCTCCGCCGTTCGAATTCTAGGACGATTTTTCTTTCTTTTTCGAGTAGAAACGTTACTCGTAATATGTACAAATCAGATTGTAAAAGTATTCTTTACAGTAATGATTGATATACTTGTGAACACGACAAGTGCCACGTGTCTTGTAAACCAGGCACAGGTGGTTGTCCTTGGCAGGTATGTGAATAAGTGCACCCTCCTGTTCCTTGGGGTCCACGTAATCTATGGTGACCTCCTCGGACACGTGTCCCGTGTGGAATTGAATTATCACATCGAGAGCACCGGATTCGGATACGTTCGTCTCCTCGTCCTCTTCCTGATCGGAGCATTCGAGGGAACAGTCCAAAGGATCGGATAAATAATCTCCGATGTCGGAAACGTCCGAATCGTCGGTGTCGAGAAATCTGGCTGATTTCTGGGGGGAGGAATTTTCTAATTTCGAGGAGGAGGGTTGCTGGGACGAGGCAGATTTCTTCTTCGAACTTGGAGATTTCCCTTTTAGCTTTCTCTTCAACGTAACTTCCTCGTCCATGTCCTCGTCCTCTTTATTGCTTAAGCCTGTATCACAGTCTGATTGCGAATTCTTGTTATCACTGTTGAGACCCGCTCTGTCTTGGGATTCTTCGTTATCTTTGTTCGTTCTTGATGTGTCCGAAGTATCGTAGGGTCTATCGTCCGTATTATTAGCCTGATTAGCGGATTTGTCGCATATTAACGTGTAACAGCCCTTGGACCACCTCTGAAGCTCTATCGTCATTTTGGGATTCATGGTTTTTTTCATCGGAACTAGATCCAATTCCGTGTAGTCCTTTAATAGTTGAAAAACGGAGAAGGTTTTGAAGTTATTGTAGAAATTCTTCAAGAATTCCGGCAGAGATTCCTCCTCTGCCACCTCGTAATTGCGAATATCCGCGGGACCAACCTTCCGCCAGACGATCGTATTGGAGGATAGATCCGTCGCGAGTTTCTTGTAAACGTCCTCTCGGAGGAATTTCGAGAGAAACGCGAAAGATTCTTGCTCCACGGCCTGCTGGATCTCATTCATGATGTCGTAAGATAAGTAAAACTTCGTTATCCAGGCCTTTAAGTCCACTTGGGTCATGATTGGTGCTATGTAACAGGGTTCAACCTCTGGTCTGGGTGGCTTGGTAGAGTTCTTTAGAGGACCGTGAAACCAGCCATTGATGCTCCAACGTGACTTCTCCGGGGAAGTTACCTCAGCCACCTGGTGATAAGAGTTATCCACCACCTCGAAGAACACCAGGGAGTTATACTCTGGAACCAGAGATCTTACAACATTTCTGGGTAATCCATTCTCATCGGTGTCAATTAAATCCAGGGCTCCTCCATCCTCCGCTGTCCAATTTTTAGAGAGGTAGAGGATAAATGCTATCCTTCTGTCTCTCAAATTGTCATCGTGACAAAGCAGGTAATCGGTGTCTGAATAACAGGAACTGGACATGGATATCTTTTCGTTGAGCTCTATCTTGGTGTTCCGCTTCATCCATGCACAGAGATCCGTTTGAAATGCATTGTAAAGGAGCTTGAGGTTTTTAGTATCCACATTGGCAAGGTCACTGGTCTGTTCAAACTGATAGAGATCTATGCTGTTTCTTCTGCTCTTAACATCCAGTAGCTCATTTTTTATCTCATCCATGAAATCCTCGTTGCTCAGAAAATTTGATATTTTGCATACTCTGAAAGGCTTAGATATGACTTCTAGATTCTCCCTCTTCACATCTCCATACTTGTACCAATAATTGGAAAAGGATTGTTGAAAGTCAGGAGCATAGAGATGATCGGAGATAATGGAATATTTCAGCTTCTGGGGTTTCGATTCTTCCATAACTCTGTACCTTTTCTGTGTCATTCAGTAGAAATTCTTTGACCTACCTACTCTTGCACTATCAGTCTTATAATCTTTGATCTTATACCTTTGGTCCATTCACACAATATTTCATACGCGCACGTTATCCTTTGTAATACTTTGCTCCGGTCGATTAACAATATATCACATTTGTTTCAAGTAATACATATTATCATATATTCGTTTCTATGTACATACATATCATTTATTTATTAAAACAGATTGTTAAAATCTACTCTCACTATATACATTCATATATACGTGCATACTCTTTAAAGTACCATTTTTGGAGCACGTTACGCATACATTCGCGATTTTTTTGTCCTTTATTAAATGCAGTTCATTGATTACTGCTCGTAACAGTGCATGATATCACGCGTGTGATATTCGCGGATAACAAGAAATTCGCAATATTCTCGATGTGCACTCACCGAACGATGCGGCACTTGTTTTTCGGATACACGCGGCCCACGTAGTCGACTCGACCCCACACGTGTTCTGAAAGCAATCGGTCGAAAAGCCGATTAATAGAAGAGATCGCATCCATTTCGCGTGAAAACTACGTACCAAAAATTGCACGTGCGTCCAAATTTAGGGAACTAGATCTCTCGTTCCGTGTCACCGTGCAATTGCATTCTGCCAGGGACTACCGCTACTACCGCTGGCGAAAACGTTAAACCCGATCGAACGCCAGGAACGTCGCGAGTTCACCGCGAACCCTGACCATTCTTGTTCAGTTTCGCGCGTTTGACCTTCTTTCTTCGAACTTTCCCTTGATTTTGAGATTACTTCAAAATTTCGCCCTTAAACTGCACGGAAATGTTAAATGCAAAGGAATTATTTTGTTCTTTGAAGATCCGATAGGCGAATTGCCTCGTTCTTAAAACGATTTAAAGTTTTTTATTAGTTGCACGAAGGCTTCTTAGATATTTCTACTATTGTAGGCTCTTTGAACGCAATTCTCGAAGGATGGGTTAATTTTATGAACGTAATTTGACACGATGGGATAGTAAAAGAAACTGAAAACGTTAATTTACCCCTCTGCTTGTTTTCATCAACGAGAATTGCACAGAGCGTTTCAAAATTGCCGTAACAATTTTGTAATTGCAACTATGCGCTTCTCTTACAACACGATCGATGCAACTTCCGGCCATCCGAGATTTTGGCATTGGTCCGCGCTGTAATTACAAATTTTCTGGTTTTCAAGGAGTCCCACGAATTCTGACAAGTGGAAAGTATCCAAAATTCTTCGAGCTTCGAGCCTTGTCCCAATTAAAAAGAACGATCGATCGTCAAGCGAAACGAGAGCGCAACTTCCAAAAACGATTCGCCCCCTCGCCAATCCAAACTCACCCCCTTTCCTTTCGAGACATATAATTCTCATCACTGCGCGCTCAAATATCCAAATTCCAGCGTAAACCTACACGTTTCATGCTCTCAAAAATTCTACAAAATCGAGCCCACTCAATTAAACACATTTTACAGTCCCTATAGAAAATGTTCGCGTTTGAAACGTTTAAAATATACGCGCAACGTGGCCGCGTGTTCCCGAAAGATCCGCAGATGGCGTCTTGCGCGTCCGTGCCAAGATGGTCGCAGTAGTTCACGTTTGACGGATGCCGTTGGTCGCATGGAAATTCAGGGCACACCCTGACTGCTAAATTCACGAAAGTGAGACGTCACCGCGTCCAATATTCGATTATCGTGAAATCCTCGTGGGAAGAATCCGTTGACAATCCTGGAGCCCGGAATTAGGACGATCGACGCATACGTGAGTAACGAGGCGATCGAACCGAGACCTCGCGCAATAAGCGTCGTGACAAGTTGCTTCTTAGCGGCACAAAAACGTCTCTTTTTCCATCCAACCTGTCGACCAGAATCCTCCTGAATATTCCACAGTGCAGATTGCCCGTTAATTCGTCGTAAATCCTTAATATTCTCGCCGACACGAGGGTGGGGTCCTTCCGCGCGGTACATCGAGGTAAACACGCGGCCAGGACACCAAGGATCTCTCAGTCACCTTTTGTTTGTGTCGCGAGCACGTTGCGGATCTAAACCGTTGGCGAAACGAAATCGAGTGTGTGTGAAATTTCGCAAAAAAATTCCTACGTTACTCCGAATCGTGAAAAATTGCAGTGCATTAAGGTTTTCTATCGTTAACTCCCAACGCCCTCCCGACGACCTTGAAACGGACTTTCTTTCTGCCCTACTACGACGACGGTCGCCCGAGGGAGCCTTTTGAATTTTCAAACTCCTTCCAGCCACGTTTGGAGTATTGGACTCCCTGCGGTGAGTGAATCGAAAGTTTCAATTGACCGATGAATTCCTACCGATTTCCCGAAGCAATCTCTCCGAATCCTTTATCGCCTTTCCCGTTTTTCATCGTTCCCGGGATTCTCGTTTCCGCGATTCTCGTTTCCGCACTGTAAGTGACTATCGATTGCCGAAGGGTGCCCGGTTTTCTCCCACACGTAGACACACTTTGTTTTTCTACCACGTTTCTATACCCAGTAACGATCAGGACGACCGGAATTTCCGATGGGTCAACAATTGCTTCGGGGAAGACGCGTATGACGAGTTTCGAGCACGTCCGAGCGTCCGTCGAAACTGGAAATTCTTGAAAATCGTTAAAATCTTGCAGATTTAAGTCATTTGGGCACCCTGCATCGTTCCGAATAACTCGTACTAGCTTGAAATTTGTTAAAACAAAAGTAATACTGTTATTATTGCGTATAACTAGAAAAGAACTACAATCAATTTCACCCGGTACTTGGCGCAATCGTAGAACAATCCTTCTAGACTCTTCTACCGTAGAATCTCCATTCTTACGTCACTGTTCGAGTACCGTTGTTCTACAATGCTTTCACAGACATAATTACCACGATATCTCTGCAATTAAACCAGGTAGAAAATAATTTCCACTTTGAACCGCAAATATTCTCCTTTCTAAAGAGCCAGAAATATTCCGAGGCTCGCAATTTCCTTGCAGTTCACCGGAACTTTAAAGAACCTCGCGTTAATTATCGAAGCAGTTAGCGACTCCGCGACGTTTAAATTACTCGAAAACTTGGAAAAGCGAAACAGCCTGGCAGTTTCGACCCTTTTAGACTTTCATTAAGTGCAAAAATTCACGCGTACGTGCAAAATGTCACGAACGGAGTGAACGTCTACTCGTTAGGTCCGTGAATCTTATACGTGTGAGAAAACGGAGCATCGAAACGTCGTGGAAGCTCCGAATGACGTAGCCGCGATGAGGTAGGTCATTACCCTTTTTTTCCGTCGATGGAATACCTTCGAGAAGATACGAAGTGGCTCGTCGAACGATTACGCCACTTCAACTACCGAGCCTCTCTCGATCGTGGCATTAAAGTGTGCCGTTTAGTTGGAAGTACGTCGATTGTGCGTGTACGAGGTGCCTCTAATATCTCGCATTATTTCCTCACGGTTTTTAGGACACCTTCATTAACGTCCTCCTCCATGTCTTCGCCTCTTTTGATTTCAATTTCTATTAGGATCTTGAATTACATCGACTTTACGTACGATAAGTCTTCGTAACATCCTTCCATGTTAATTTGCGCGATTGAAATTAATTCCGCGAGGTTCTGTTAGATTTTAAATAGGTTAATTAAAGATAGAAACGATTACGAGTATTCTGGAACAGTTCGGAACAATCTGGTGAAGTAATAACGAACGTAACGTTGAAATTAGTCGACTACTATTTTAGAGAAGTACGGGAAAGTGGTATGAAGCATGACATTGAAACGAATTCGATGGAAAAGGTAGCGAAGTAGAACCGCAAAGAGATAATTCGTGCTAGGAATTGCAGAGTAACTTCGTCGATAACCGCGGTCTCTTTGAGACACCTTGTATATAACGCGCGAACCGTTACGCGTCTCTTCGACGTGAAAAGGAACGGTCTATCCTCGGTAGACGCGTGTGGTTCATTTTTTTCACTTTACTTTGACTATCCTCTGTACCTTTAACCACTTACAACGGAAATTTGGAAACCGATACACTCCGATTTTGATGAATCTTCGCAAAAACATTTGTTAGACATGTCTAAGAAGATAGCTGGAATTCGTTCGTGCCCGTTTTCAACTTTGAGGGAGATATCAACCCCTTTGTCCAAGCCGCCCTTTCTATATACGTGCTTGTTAGTCGTAAACAACAAATTGTATCACAAAATAGTTAAAATAAAAGTTATACTGTTTCTTCAGATCCATAAAGCTGTTTTTTTTTGGAAAATTGAACACCCCGGTCCCTCTTTTTTGTAGAACTTAATTTTCCTTTTCGAATTCGATAGTTATGTTCATTTCGCCTAGCACCTACTGTTTTAAATGGGTTTTGAGCCATCGATGCTACGGTCAATCAATTAATAAATTAGGAAAAATTGCCGACAGCAGACGGCGATTTGAACTCGAGTCCACTGACTACGAGTCCGAGCCTTTAACATTTCCAGCGCGAAAGGAATATCGTTAATATGAAGCGGATTGGATAAATAATCGTGTTGCGTGACCAGTATAATTATTGCCTCGAACTCGCTAGCTAGTCTCGCATATGATAACGCTGGAGTTTAAATATCAGGGCTGCACGAGGAATCATTTCTATTTTTATTTGCCATCTCATAAAATCGTGTTTCCACGAGTCGCGACATCGACACTTTATTAAATAAAAACGGTACATAAGATTCGCCAGAAATCATCTTTGAAAAGTGGACTTCCCTTTTCCTCGTTAAATTCAAAGATAATGAAATCACTCGTGGCATCATTCCGTTACACTGTCAAAAGAGATTGAAGCTGTTAGGATCATTGTACTCGGATTGTTCCACCAATCGACGAACGACAGTCGTTCTCGTCTCTGCTTCCTACGAACTAACCCACTTTTATCTTCTGCCTAACAAGACGGTCCTATGTAACAAATTGCATTAATTGCAGTCTTCCATCGTCGTGCAGTTATTACACGCAGGATATACCGATAATCATGACAGTGATCTAAATCATTTATTCCTCGATCAGTGATATTTACACTTTTCTTTTGGGGTACGCCTGCCCCAATTTGGAAGTGGGACATATTATTCCATCAGCTTTATAAATTAGGATTATATATCGCAGCTATTTAAATGAACATTACTTGGGGATATATTGTTCCGTTAGTCTCGAAAGGGTTAAAGAGTTAAACGGTTCAATTTCTCATCATTTCTATGAACTACTTTCACCACGTTGCAACTTGCATTGTTGTAACGCAAATGAAGCGATAACTTCGTCGTGCTTCCTTCCGGAGGACCAAAAAACACCTAATACAGTTCAAGAACGCGAGTCAAGGCGTATGAACGGTACGAGAGCAATAAAAGGCACTTGGCATCGCGATCACGAATGCAGGCAGCTGCTGCATTCTCGGTTCACGCGCTGCATCTGCAACGAGGTGATTGCCGCATAATTTCTTTCCTGCCGGTATCCGCGCTCTTGCGAACGGTACATACAGGATTGCAGCGAAACTGGAGACACCGTATGGCCGATTTAAAATCCTTCTTCTTCTTCGTCATCATCTTCCCCGCCTCCTGGTTCGTTTTTGCACCGTCGATTCTTTTATCCACGCGACGAGACACGGCTTCGAGATACTGTTACGTTCGTGTTTACTTAAACGTGAAAATATCAATTTTATCGCAGCCTCGGCAGAATCCTCCCACGCGAATCGTCCCTCGCATTTCGCCGCATCGATGACGCGAATTCTCTCGCGAGGTTTCCGCCATTTCTACGAAACCATCGTCCTTTGAACAGGTCGTAGGAAATTCACTTTGTTCATTGTGAAATTAGGAAATTCCGCGCGCTAAACGAGCGGCTCGTTAAAAGCGCTGTCACGCGATATTAAGTAACGTGGCCTACTTTTATCCGTTGGAACTTGACCTTGATGCATATTAAATACCGCAGTTTTTCCCCAACTCCTTGCAGTCTTTGATGTATCTCCGAGAAGATGGATTTATCGTCTTCCAACAGCTGAAAATAATTATGCTCCTTTCGCCATCGAGTAGAGCATTTATTTGGAAGAGTCTGCAACTGGTCGAATAGCGAATACCCCTTGCACCATGGCGAACTAGGGCTCTGCAAACTTCATTGTTTGTTCCGAGCATCGTTTTACACGAAACATCGTTCATACCGGTTCCGAGAATCGTTAAAAAGGACAAAGGACCAGGAATTGTTTGCTCTGAAGCGTTTCCCTCGAAAAGGGACAAAAACTCCTTTCGGAGATTTCACCCCCTTTGCAGGATGCACCAGAATTGTAGCCTTATTTTGTTAAAAACCGTTCAGGATTGCAGTTGTTACAACTTCCAGATAACAAAGCTTTTCTATCTACCCCCTTTTCATTTTCAAGAGTTTATATTACAGATGATAAAGCTAATTGTTACTCTTAATTGCTCTGTTGCTTTTTCGATGGGTTTATTCAGCTCTTGTTCATCGAACATAAACGAATTAACTTTCGTATCGCCTCAATGACGGCTAATTGCGTCGATATCGAGAAACAAGACTTTCCACTTGCGATATAACGTTTCAATTAAGAGAACGTCGTGTATTATCGCCGTAATTGTTGCAATGCGCACACAGTATCTCGATAGTCGATTAGAAACTCTCGTTTCGAACGAAATTCTATAATTGCACGAATTTCCATTGCAATTGCTGTATCACGGTTTGGTTTCTTCGATATTTGAACAACTCGAATCGACCCTTGGTATTATTAGGGGGACCGGAGAGTATTTTTTACATTAAATTCAAACAAATAAATATGTAACAAGTTTTCATTTTAAATGAATGTAGTAATAGCCCTCGTTAGCAGCAAGCTTTTGTCATCTAGTTTGCAAATTTTCAATGCCGGATCGATAAAAATCAATTGGTTTTTGAAGATGATATCTGGAAAAACGACATTACTTTCCGCTCCCCCTAATATTAGCGCTCCGCTTCGCTGCGGAGGAACGTGCGCGACGTTGCTCAATGATGGAATAACAGCGATGCGATTAAACGAATGAGATCGTGGGATAACCCCGTTCGCTCCTGTCTATCACCGGGTTATTGCTCCAACAGACAAGAGGGAAGAGGCAAAAGAGGGAAAGGGGGGAGGAGAAACCTCTTCCGTGCGACGCTTTATGTTCTAGGTGATCCATAGATTAATATCCGCCTCCGGAGATTAACTCGGCTCCCCTTCCGTATTTTAGAAATAGGCGCAGGGCAATATTCAGCTCTAATTGTTAGAAAAAATTCAAATTTAATATCTCTGTCACCTTCGGGAATTTTTCCTACGTGATACGTATATCTTAACTCTAGATTTACTCGCGATCAGTGGACCCGAGTTCAAATTCCTGCCACCTCCAGAAATTTTTCCTTAAATTATTAATTAATATATCGCAGCCTGGTGGCTCGAAACTCAGCTAAAACAGTGGCCGAAATAATCC
Source organism: Cerceris ruficornis (assembly GCA_963989415.1). NCBI lineage: Eukaryota > Metazoa > Arthropoda > Insecta > Hymenoptera > Crabronidae > Cerceris > Cerceris ruficornis. The sequence goes on along the minus strand of OZ022527.1, from coordinate 15,334,177 downwards.
TAGCAGCTAAACCTGAAATACAGAACGACACTCGAAACAAGTAAAGTCCTCCCACGATATCTCATCGCCCACCTAATCCCCGTAAAACCGGCACGATCTCCACTCAACGATTAATCAAATAAAAGCTTAATATCGTGGTCGGCCCAGATAGAAGGTAATTTCGCTTCAAAACTCATCCCGGTAAGGGAGCAAGAAGGAGAAGTCACGCTTCCCTCGAAAGCACCGCTCGATTTCATGCGTGCTCGTCGGATTAATATCTGGAACGTAACAGGTTCTTTTATGGTGTCCCCTCTCGTTCCCGCCTCTTCGCATAATTCATTCGGATTCGCGTAGGTGTAGGCGACAGCGGGCAACCTGCATCCTGCCGACTCGCTTTCCCTTTTTCGGAAATCCGGTTCCCCGTTCCTTCCTTCTTCCCTCCCCGCGAAATCCAAAGAGAGACCCCGGCGCAACGCACGAGGAAAAGCTTGCGTGAAGCGTATCCGCTTCTTTCGTCATTTCCAAATATCGTCCCTCGTCGACGACGACTTTCGGGGATTAAAATAGACGTTCGCGAGAGGCAATCGCACCCTCGGGAGGAATTTCTATTCTGCGTCCCGGAGGAAACTCGGGCCGGGAAGAAATTCGGCTGATTAATCGACCGTCGATTTCGTGGGAAAGTTAAAGCGCACGGGAAATCGAGAGAGTTCGATTACTTGGATTTTTTAAGAATAAATTATTACGCTATAGATCGATATCGGTGTTGATTTATGATTGGGAATTTATCGTCGAGATACTTTGGTTATTAACACCTTGAATGTCGTGGGAGTAAGCTGTAATTTGTTGTTCCTAAGTTAATTGAAACTTCTACTAATTTTTTGATATATTGAATTACAAAATACTTGAAGAATTATAGGATATTTCATTGTCTCTATTAACGATTCTATGCTGCAAAGATGCAATTTTAACGGAGGAAGTTTCTGTTTATTAGGAATGACGAAACAGGCAAAATACGGTAATTCAAGGCGTTAATATAATTACATGATTATGTAAACACTCGACGGAACTGCAAGCTTTTCTCTCTCGAGGCGATTCGTTAAAAGTAGCCTCGAAAAATTGTATGAAGTTATCTATTTTGTTTGTACGTTCCTTTAACGTTAACAAAGATGTGTCACCTGTACATAAATGTTCATGTTCGAATTTGCACGCAATGTCTAGTCTGATCACGCAGCAACAGCGATAATTAAAGCGCACGAAGTGTCTTTAGAGATTAGTCGCAAGTAACTACGTTCATTCATTAACGCTAATCATCGCCGCAAAACGCCATATCATTTGCACGGCAAAAATCATGCCCCCGTAGTTTCTCATCGAACGTAGCCCCAGTGATTCACGATGGCAAACGGCCAGCCTTCGTTCATTTCCCCATAAATCACGTTGAAACGGGAGCGCCGAGAAAATGGAAGAGCCGAACGTAACTGGAAATCTTCGTGAATCTTTTACCATAAAGATAAATAGCCTCCGGGACGAACCGTGAGTCAACGTTGAAGAATGGTTTTCTTTAACGAACCTTGTGCTCCGTGGTTCGATCTCTTTTGCTCTGCGAATTTCAAGCGACCATATTTTATGGTGCGTTGCTATAGCGCGTACAGAGTTATGGGATCGGATTCTGAATTCGTGGGTTCAAATCCCGTCTCTCCTGGGACACTTTTTTTAAATAATTGATAAATATTTTATACCACAGCCTCTGTGCTTTAGAGTCCATTTCAAGCCGTGGCTTTCACGCAATGCGATAAAAACTGTAATCAAGGAATGCATAAGAAAAAAAATTATATCTTTTACGAAGTTCCTTGATAAGAATACAGACGCTGGAAACCCACGCGCAATTTATACCAGATTAAATTACAGGCTCAAAACTGCTCCCACAAAAATACCTCCAATTGTCTTTAACCTTTAAACTGGCTTCGTTAAAATTGGACGTTCCATGCGATCAACCACGAAGAACGAACCCCGCGAATGCGATCGTTAGCGTTCCCGGTGAATCATTAACATTATTTGTATAACGCAAATGAGCGCATTAATTGTGTACACGTGCGTCGACCGATGGGTTCTTAATATATTGAATTTCTCCTTTTATATTTCTCTCAGCGAGCAGAATTGGACATTAAAACTTCGACCTCGGTTGTGGACGAGGTCTCGTGGGCACGATTAAGTTCCTTAAAACGTTCTCATTAACGGTGCATCCGTCATCGCCGGTTATGCACTCTTCCGTTAGGATGGACGTGCATGTGCGACCGCATACCTTTCGCTTCCTCTGCGTTGCAATTTGCGCGGGTGGAATTATAGGAAGTTTGATGGAAGGCGTATTTTTTATATCACTCTAAAAGGTTTCATGATAAAAATTATCGTGGAAAATTGTTAAAGGTATTAGAATGGAGTTACATGCACCGCAGACCCTTTGCATTCACTGTGTCGCATTTTGCGCGGGTGGAGTTATGGGAATTTGCGTGGCAGGTTTATTGTTTTACGTTATTTTATAAAATACCGTGATGAGAATTATAGAAAAAGGGTCTAGTAGGATATTAGAGTAAAAAATAAACTCTAAATCATATAATTTACGAGTAATATGACTATTAACCGCCGCAAAGGAAGAGTAGAATTCCCTTCAATTTCCATGCAACTGTACGACTTCGTGGATCGAGTTGCATTCCCAATGAAGCGCTGCAAGTTCGAGGAAACGCATTCTGAAAATGCACGAGTGCATTCTCCGACCGCGGCTGGCCTCGAAATGCGAACCTAAATAAAATGCAGATTTATCGAAATGAACGGCGCACCTTCGCCCGACCGACACGAAGAATTTATGGATCGTCGTAAAAACGGCAATTAGAATGGACTCTCTAATGAGTTTGAAGCGCGGATACGTTGATTCAGATTCTCTCATTCGTTCGCTCTATTTCCAAACGATTTCCGATCGCCGCGACAACCCATTGTCACGATTTTCTGCATCGCGCGCTCGTAGGAGGAATATATCTCGGGATAGATCTCGTACAACCGGAAATTCTGCGTCCTGGTGAAAGTCCGGTAACGGATTCCACGGAATTGCATCGATTCCGGGTTTCCGCGCCCTCGAAGTTCATTAGGTTGACGGGGAAATATACCCTTGTTCTGCGTGATTTGCTTTAGAAAATATTTTTGCAAATGTAAAACTGGAAGGGAATCTTTTGGAATCTCATACATTCTATTGGATGGCTCTAGAATCATGTTAAAAAGACACGTTGCTAGCAGCAGACGGTGTATGACGTTAGATAGAAATTATTATTCTTATCACGCCCGAAAACAATAGTCACGATTTGCATCGCTTCATTATTGTCGACGGACGAATTCCTCGGCCCTATCCTCTGCTCTGCACAATTTCATCCTTGCAGTAATTAATATCTTGTATGTTTAACAATTAATACTTCGTCCCCCCAATATTAACCGCATTGCTCCCACACTCTTTTCCTTCATTTCTTAAAAAAAACACATTCCACTTGCGCCAACTATGCATTTCGCGCATCTAAACGTCGGAAATATTAGTCTCTATCTTAATAACACGAGGTTTGCACGACGATTAATCGGCGCGTATGACAGTCGAAAGCAAAAGCGCGCAGCATCGAGACTTTCCCGCCGGTGAACGGAATTGATATCCGGCGTAAATGAAACGTTCGAAACAGAAGCCGGTTCTGAAAGCAGTAGAAAACAGCCCTCTCTTAATTTAGCTGACACAATTTTTCTCGCCAGTCGTCGCGACGCATCGCGTTTCCCTTTTGGTACTTTACACGCGTCGTCTTCTTCGTCCTCGTGTTCGTTTTCCTCCTTGTGTTCGCCGTCGTTGCATCGGGAAGAGGGAACGACCGAGATCGTGCACGCGCACGAAGAAGGGAGAGAGTATAGTTCAAATGTCACTCTGGTTTATTTTCGTTTATATATAGAAACGAGAGAGTTCAGCCGGTGTCACTTACCCCTGGCTACTGCGACACTTGGTCTCGATGATTTCCGAAAAGGAAGGAAACCTTTCCGTTTTAGGGAAACGTTCGAATCGTGATTTCAAGCAAATTTATAACAGCGTCGTTGAAATTGAGACGACAAGATATTAATTATTACACAGGTAAAATAAGATGCAAGTATTGAGTAAAATTTGAATCTTTGTCTCTCGGCTTCTGAGGGTCGTAGAGGGATGAATCTTTTTTTGTTTTAATCGTTGAATAGTCTATTTTAAGATGCCGCTGCTCACAAATTTCTATCTTCATCCGTTTAATCGCAGGGTTCATTTTTCCGTCTCGGGACCGTGGCGAAAAAACTAATCGTTGCAGGATCATTTCAGTGGCGCGGATCGAAAGCCAAGAGTCCAAGGAACACGTGGAAAAAGTTTCATCGAGATCCGTCCAAAAACACGCGAGATATTTAATGTCAAAGTCGAGGGAGTCCGATTTTTGGGAGCCCTCGGCGAGGGGTCAGGGCGGCCGGGGGGACCGTGCAGACTAATGTTTGAATATTCGTATCTCCGCTTCTGGGGGTCGTAGAGGGATGAATCTTTTTTTGTTTTAATCGTTGAATAGTCTATTTTATGATGCTTCCACGTACAAGTTTCTATCTTCATCCGTTTCATCGCAGAGTTCATTTTTCCGTCTCGGGACCGTGGCGAAAAAACTAATCGTTGCAGGATCATTTCAGTGGCGCGGATCGAAAGCCAAGAGTCCAAGGAACACGTGGAAAAAGTTTCATCGAGATCCGTCCAAAAACACGCGAGATATTTAATGTCAAAGTCGAGGGAGTCCGATTTTTGGGAGCCCTTTGCGAGGGGTCAGGGCGGCCGGGGGGACCGTGCAGACTAATGTTTGAATATTCGTATCTCCGCTTCTGGGGGTCGTAGAGGGATGAATCTTTTTTTGTTTTAATCGTTGAATAGTCTATTTTAAGATGCTTCCACGTACAAGTTTCTATCTTCATCCGTTTCATCGCAGAGTTCATTTTTCCGTCTCGGGACCGTGGCGAAAAAACTAATCGTTGCAGGATCATTTCAGTGGCGCGGATCGAAAGCCAAGAGTCCAAGGAACACGTGGAAAAAGTTTCATCGAGATCCGTCCAAAAACACGCGAGATATTTAATGTCAAAGTCGAGGGAGTCCGATTTTTGGGAGCCCTCGGCGAGGGGTCAGGGCGGCCGGGGGGACCGTGCAGACTAATGTTTGAATATTCGTATCTCCGCTTCTGGGGGTCGTAGAGGGATGAATCTTTTTTTGTTTTAATCGTTGAATAGTCTATTTTAAGATGCTTCCACGTACAAGTTTCTATCTTCATCCGTTTCATCGCAGAGTTCATTTTTCCGTCTCGGGACCGTGGCGAAAAAACTAATCGTTGCAGGATCATTTCAGTGGCGCGGATCGAAAGCCAAGAGTCCAAGGAACACGTGGAAAAAGTTTCATCGAGATCCGTCCAAAAACACGCGAGATATTTAATGTCAAAGTCGAGGGAGTCCGATTTTTGGGAGCCCTCGGCGAGGGGTCAGGGCGGCCGGGGGGACCGTGCAGACTAATGTTTGAATATTCGTATCTCCGCTTCTGGGGGTCGTAGAGGGATGAATCTTTTTTTGTTTTAATCGTTGAATAGTCTATTTTAAGATGCTTCCACGTACAAGTTTCTATCTTCATCCGTTTCATCGCAGAGTTCATTTTTCCGTCTCGGGACCGTGGCGAAAAAACTAATCGTTGCAGGATCATTTCAGTGGCGCGGATCGAAAGCCAAGAGTCCAAGGAACACGTGGAAAAAGTTTCATCGAGATCCGTCCAAAAACACGCGAGATATTTAATGTCAAAGTCGAAGAAGTAATGATTTACGTTAATGCCACTCGCTATCATTTTTCATGGACAGTTTTTTATTGTACTTGCTTCTCGAACTGTCGAATAATAGCAGGTGCTACTATATAATCGTTCACGCTCGTTCGCCCCGAACAGTTCCGTATAATTTATTGTCTTCGTGAGGAAATCGATCGACCGACAATCCAAAGATTTTATTTTCTCGGTTCACGTCGACCGTTAAATACTTGGCGATGGAACGTTATGATAGAATTTTATCCCGGCGTTACATCAACTGCTCTCGGAGTTGCCGTATTTTTTGGGGGCACAAAAAGGCCGCAAATATTTGTTCAACGAAGAGAAAACACACCGAATGGATTTCCTTCATCGCGATCCTCGGTCCAGCTGCTCGCTGGTTACCCTTAGAATGGGGCTTCGCCAGTGCGCCATATTGCATTTGAATTCATAGCTGCGCTTTCTGCATTCCCAGACGGCAGCTCTTGTTTCACGCTAGTCATGCATTTGACCCGACTTTATTTATGTCCTTCGGGCACTTTTTTGGTCATCGGGATACGTTCGTTTTGGATCAAACGAGTGCGCGGTTGCTTAAAAATAGCCCTAGAAATTTCCAACATTTTTTTTTCCTCGCCGGCGTAGATTTTGTAGATGTTACGAGAGGAAAATACAAGTAGCTTCCGTCGGAGAGAGTGAATACGAATCGACGGAGCCTGCTTTTAGAATCGGAGACTCGTTAAAAGAGAAAAGAAGACCCGGTGAAACAAACCCGAGCAATTTCTCTATCGCTCGTACATCGTGGAAGCAAATAAACCGAAACGTCTGCCTATTATTATTCCATTCCGTCGGCCGAGAAAACCGCTGGCTGTGATTTACGAGTTTGGTAATTGAAACGGACGTTGCCTTAACGTGCTGCAAGTCGGGAAGAATTCGAGGGTAAGCCGTGGAAAGGGGTTTCTCGTTTACACCACCGGTTTGGGGAATGTCAGGGACTACAAGAGCGACCGTAACGACTTCGCGTCGACGGCTATGTTCCACAGTAACGGGTGTTTCGAATTTAACCCTCGAACGCCAAACTTCCATGTTGTACAAATGTCTCTAACAGCGATGTAAAACAAGCCAGTGCTGTTGATCTACGTATAATTAAAGTATCATACAAATTTCAATTGAATATGTGATGAAAATTAATTAAAATCGCATCGTATTACGCATTCTCGCCTTTCCCATGCGAGTGTGCGAAAAACAAAGCAGCGCGTTAAACATCGAACAAGTTCGCCGAGCACCACCAGGAGGAACTATTACGCAGGCCATAAAGGCGCTTACGGATTGACGGCCCGTAAAAGACCGAGCCTCTCTCTCTCTCTCACTCTCCGAGAAGGGAGAAAAGAGGGTTATTAACCCTTCGAACTCCTCTAGCGATACTTTGCCGCTCGTACGAACGTGAAATCCTCTTCCCCGGACGTCCAAACGTCCCTGGAAACGATACGCGTGCCAGACACGTGTTTCCGACGGTGAGGCCACAATTTTCACCCCATCCATCGACGACACCCGCGACGTGTATTCCGACGTGCTACTACTTTTCAAACGCGTCTTGATTTATAGCCCTTGGAATTATCTACGACCAGAGATTCGTTCTTTGCAAGGGGTTAAATATCAAACGATCACGGTACCTACGGCTGTAATGTAGGAGAAAAAGAAATTGAATTTTGAGAGAAATTGACAAATGTGCCTATGCTACATCACGGTTAGGTGAGCCGACACAAAAATGTTCATCTTCGCCTTACATCGATCCAAAAAAGAGAAGCGCGACGATATCTATCAATTTCCTCTTCTCCCTTTTGCATTTTTTCCCCATGCAAGATGTCCTTGACGAGCGGAAAAAGGAAATGAAAAAGGGAACCGCTGAGTCGTCGAGGGACCCAAAGAACCTCACATACCCCCGCAGGATGTTCCCGCAAAGCGAAGGAAAAAGGGGAGTCCAAGAGAGGCGCCGGAGGAAGCGACTCGCGTGTGCCTTGGTGGTTTTTTGAGTGCTCCCGAAATATCTTGCTGCCCTCGAGCAGAGGAACGAGATAAAGAGGGAAGAGAGAGAGAGAGAGAGGCAGAGAGCGCAGGCAGAGTCGTCGAAAAGAGAGAGACGAGATGGGAATGCCAGTCTTCGGTAACTAGTCATCCTAGCAACGTGCCTCCGCGAGTTCTCGCGGCTGCGACAAAGGTCGCAAACGAGGACCGAGAAAGATTTCGCGCATCGGCACGTGCTTCGAATCGCGTGCGTCGTCTGATTCATCGAGGAATCGCGCGAGAGGATCGGATATCGGTTTGGAGTTCGAAGCATCGAGAGAGGGCGAGAAATAGGCCTTAAACTATCTGAGAAAGTTAAGAGGGAATTATCGTTCGAGAGGAACTGGGGAGAGAGGTGTGCAAAGATAGCGAGGATGGCGGAGAAATTCTTGGAGAGATAGAAATATCTTTGGGGTAAAAGTAAAGTGAGGATACTCGATGCCAAGTTGCAAGAGTAACAGGAAAATTGGCGCGCTACTCTACGGAAGACAGCAAATGGGCAATCCGAGGAGAGGCGACGCTTAAAGTACCCTCGAATCGATATCGAGACTGAAACGCGAGAAATCGAGATCCGATATCACACCCCGTGTGCGATATTCCGATCGAACGGCAGTCGATGCGCATCGAACGCGACGGAAAGTGACGTATTCGTGTCTCGAGAATGCCTCTCAAAATCGAAAGTGGCACTTACACGGTGAATCCGGTCGCGAAGAAAAATGCATCCAAGTTTCTGCTGTGGAAACACTGGCGTAGGAGGTATGAGAATCGTTTCGTTCTGCTTCGAACAGATTTCTAAGTCAACTTCAGCACTTTTATCCTAAGGGTGTCGAACGAAAGCTGAATGCAATTTTTCTGAGAACACCTGCAATCTTTTCTTCTTCGAAGAACCCTTTGGCGTTTCGAAGATCCTGCCGACTTTTGATCCGTTAATTAACCGATGTCACGATCGTTTTTAATAACTATTCAGAAGTCTGTCTTGTTTGCTCCCCGTCGTGGACGCCTTTCGGAAGGATTCTCATGATAGTTTCCTAGTCTCATCCTGTCATTCGTACGATTCATCATCACGCACTCACGATCAAGCATGATTCGTTCATCTTGCACATATATTTCGCTTGGCTGCACGCTGCATACAATGCCCCTACGAACCGCAAAATTCGTCCGACGAAAAACGCTCGCAATCTCCTATGAATCAAAGAATGTTCGAATTTCGCCCCACGAAAGGTGCAGTAGGTTTTTTTTGTTTAAAAAAAATACACCTAACTGTTTGCAGTAACATGTGACAAGTAACTTTGATCGTAAACGAAGTAACCTATATGTGATAACAAGTGTGTTGTTTTGTTTTATCTACGTAACACAACGTCGAGAACCGATCGATGCGACGAATTAATTTCTACCTTCGCGACAACAAATACCCATTGTACATACAGACCACTCACATTCCTTTAGTGCATGCGATTCTTAAGAATAAACTGCACTCGAACGATGCATCCGCTCGCACCGCCTGGCGATTGTGCATAGTCGATGTCCTCACGCGCGATTCGTGAAAATCGCCGGAAGATCTTTACACGACTAGCGTGGAAATAGACGTTTTGCTACCTTCATTGTTTCAATTGCATATAGAATCGAAGGTTGCCTGCAAATAGCGATGCAAGGGTTGTTCCCTTCTGCTGACAATATTTTTAGATTTTTTATACATATTTCTGGGCAAGGCAGAAGTGTGTCTTTTTTGCAAGTTACGTTAAATAATTTAAAGCTATTCGACCGTTTCTGTCGCTATTTGCAGACGCGCTTAGATCACGGAGGTGTTTAGTATCGAGAAAAAAAAATAGGATACGTGGAAGCTCGTGCTGTACCAAGGGACACGTGAATTTATTACGACCGTTTTTTCTTTCTGTTTCTACCGTTGAACTCTTAAAATTAGATTACGCGAAACTCCTTTAACTCTTTGAGGCACTGCGGCATTAAAAGTGTCCCACCTTTTCGATGCATGAATGTGCATGGTGGGATATTTTTTGTCCCACCTCGAAAATTTATATTATTTTATAACTTTTATAATAAAAATAAACCAAGTTTGTTCAATTAAAAAAAAAATGTCTGTGCAGCATGAGTCATTTTATTTTCTGAATTCCCATGCCTCAAAGAGTTAAACTTAGACTATTTGCTTCCCGAAGACGGTGCAACGAGACTGCTCTTGTTCCGTGATTCACGGCAATCAGACTGTTTACTTAGCCATTGACATAATTGCGCACGAAAATGTAAAGATTCGGTCGATGCGCGAGGAGATCCTCGGAGCATAGATCTTCAAATAAACCATTAATAAGGCCGTACAGTTTTTACGCTCTGTTTTCTCTCACAAATTTCCTGCAATTAATGATTTCAACCTCTTGTCGAAAAAAAAAGATCATACACACTGTTACGGTTAAAGTGATTCTCCCCGTGCAGACCTTGAAATGTGACGTTCATTTAAAAATTCACAACCGGTTAATTAAATATTACGCGATCTTATATTAACGATCCCTCGTTACGGTAATTAAGGAGCAATCGAAAAAGCGGCATTGACCGTGGTACAGCACCAGCTTCCAATTAATGTCCAGGATCCTCTCGAGCTCGTTTCATCGGCAAGATCGACGGAGAAAAAAAAATTGAATCCACTTGTCAGTGCGGTTTCCGTCTTCAAAAGGAATAAAAGCTGCAAGCAAAACAGCCGGAACGGCTTCAGCTGCATGCTAATTCGTTCCGCTTTCTCGTGCCTCGTGACTCCGCGCGATCGTTCACGTGGCACGGTACCTTTTTTCCTGCTGCAACGACAAAGAATCGTACGATCGATCATTACGTACATCGACCATCGTGAAAACACGATCCTCCAAATTATAATAGCGCGAAGATTCAAGCCAGAGCTCGAGAGCGATCGCAAAGTACATATTAACCCATTGACTGCCAACTACGAGATATCTCGTAGCTGCATTATAAGTTTGAATCAATAAGTTAACAATAATGACCGAGCGAGTATAGATATTTTGGAAAAAAAATGTTCTTTGTATCATTACAAATGTCGACATTATATTTTTGATTAATGAAACCAATGTTCTAAAAACTTTCTGTCATCTTCTCAAATTTTAACAAGCAAAGGTAATATTTGCTTAGTTTTCCTGGCAGTGAATGGTTTAACACGACCTCCCGATTTTTGTTTGACCTCGAATCGACACGAACGGGTCACCGGTTGACCTAGTGCTCGATAGAGAGCAAAGAAACTTAAAAGAGGTAGCAAAACGATAGACGATGGAAAGGGAAAAAGAAAGAAATGGACAGTCGAAAATTGGCGCAGTGTGCACGAGGATCGCGGAGAGGAGGATCGTCGACGAGGCAGCGGACAAGCGCGCGGTGCCGGGGAAGTTGCGGGCCTGGAAGATCTCGGGGAGCCTTGCGCCGCGACGCTGACGCCGTCGGTCCCCGGCGTCGTCGCCGGTATCAGGTCGAATCGTCGCGCAAGACCGCTCTCTCTGGCCGTGCAACCCCTTAACTATCGTCGGCTCGATCCGGAGACGAAAATCGTGAGCGGCGCCGGTGGTGGAGCCGTCGTCGTCGGCAGACGTCATCCTAACATGACCAGCCAGGAGAGCATCGGCAGCTGCAGCCTGGACGTCGATCAGTCCGCGTCCGACCGATCAGGTTGGCTATTATCGAGACCGTCTCCGTGCCTCTCTGTCACGGGGATCATCTTCCGTCTTTCTTCGTCGCAAGTTACCGTTAGATGTAGAATCGCGAGGGCACGGTTAGGCCTGAGTTAGCTCTTGACCTTCTTCAAGGACAGCCCACCGAGTCGCCGGGTCGTCGGTGCGACCTTGGACTCCAAGTCTCGGTCGGATTTCGCGTGGAATTTCAGACGGAGGACACCGATACGTTCAAGGTTACCGAGACTGGCGGGTTCGCCGATCTCTCCACCTTCTCCCGCAGCATCGTCGTCGTTCATTTTTGCGTCGACCGTGGTGCGACGATCGAATTTAGATGGTAGCCGAGTGCACCAAGTGCAGAGAGGAGCCTCTTCTCTGAATCTCGTGCCAAGTAGACACGACGAGACGCTCGTTTCTCTTTTGCACGGTGACTTGGCCAGCCCCTCGCACTGTTCCAGGGTTATTCCTGGGTCGTGTCTCGAACGGACGAGTTTCGATCTTTCGGCTGGGGTCGTTCGATCGACCGTCGCTTTCCGCGGTTATCTCGGTGTATCGCGGTGATTTTGAATTCGAGCTTCTTTTCAAAATTTCATGGCGTTTTAATTGCAAGTCGAGAAAGCTCTAGGAACTCGCTGTGCGAAGGCTGCGTTGTGTAAACGATGTGAACGTTATATTTTGAATTGGGTAATTTTCTCTGCACGAAGAGAAAGAATATTTTTAATATTCCATTGGAAGGAGTGAAGATAAATCGTGCTTGGAGAACTCGAAGTTAGAAATCGATGGGGAATCGTGGGTGAAATTTTGCGTGGAATCTTCAAAACCTTGATGCGTGCGCGCGAATTTTGTGCAAATTAGAGTACAGGGTTGCGCGGGAAAGTGCATCGCGTCCAACGGGTGTTTTAATTTCCAGAGAACACGGTAGATTCGATATCAAAGAAAACTCTGCACAGCTTGAATCTATCGTGCAACGGTGACTCGGTACCCTGCCCGGATAATCTGGCAAACGGCAGCAGTGAAACGCTGCAAAAGTCCCATCTCACGCCAGATGAGAAGTTGAACGTCAGCAATGGTCATCGCAGCAGTCCGGAGACAGAACAGCTGACAGTGAAGAAACCGAGTTACTTGGGCCTTTCTTGTAGCATAAGCGGGTATTCGGGAATCACTAGGTACGATAGCAAACTGAGAGAAGGGTTTCGATCGAGGGACAGCAGTCCTGGAACGAGGCTCATCACCAGGGACACCAGTCCTGCGGGATTCAGGTACAGTGCTTCGTTTACCAAGAAGAAATTTCCAAAGAATTTCTCGCGTTAGATTAACACTTTAATGGCCGCACGTCTAAGCAGTTAAACTTCGCCAGGGGCCGGTAATATTTTTAAACAATTAAATTAAAAAAGGCTTTACATAAATTCATGAAATAATTGAACACGCACATTTTTAATAAAAACAAATGCAATATCTGTTCCTACAGTATCTAAATTTGTTATCTATATTATGTTGTGTGGGCGGCCATTAACACTAAACCTACCGACGTTATATTTACTAAAATTTAGATATACTGAGCAAGTACTTTGTAAAACAAGATGTCAAGAGGTGAGAAAGATGATTAATTAATGAATTTAGGTTTTATAAGATAAAAGTGGAATATTTGCTTCGTGTCTCCTCTATCAATTTAGATCATTTTTAGAAAAAATTGGGAACCAGTCATTTTGACCGGCTCGGTAGGTTTAGTGTTAACCCATTGACTGCCGACTACGAGATATCTCGTAGCTGCACTATAAGTTTGAATTAATAAGTTAATAATAATGGAGCAGCGTGTTTAGAAATTTTGGAACAGAAATGTTCTTCGTATCATTACAAATGTCGAGATTATATTTTTGATTAATGTAAGCAATGTTCTAATAACTTTCTGTCATCTTCTCAAATTTTAACAAGCAAAGGTAATATTTGCTTAGTTTTCCTGGCAGTGAATGGGTTAAAGTGTTAATCAGCGAAGAAACCGTCGCAAATCTCCGCGCATAGATTCTAAGTCGAGATCGTGGAATTGCAGATCGAACGAAAATCTCAGCGTACCTGCGCACCATTATCCGCCTAAGAGTCAGTCAATTTCGCCGTTAGCCATGGACAGACAAAACGGATTTACGAACGGTATAAAGGAGGAGTGCAAAGTGGAGACGTACAGGGAGTCGAGAAGCTCGATCACCATATGTCAGGGTTACTCCGAGGTCGACAAGGGCGTCTTACACGCCCCGTTTTCAGATATCAGTCCAATCCGACCTACCACCCCCGCGAAACGTACTCCTGGAATTTCTCAGATGATGTCCTGTAGCCAACAAAACAAATCTTTCTCGTCTCACTTCTCCTCCCCGAAGCAGACTGCCGTGAATCGTAAGCGAAACAGCATTTTCTTCACGGAGAGTTTCATTTCTCGAGATACCCGTTGCATCGATTCCTTCCTGTTCTCTCCTCTTGCAGTTTCCGCGACGTCGTTCAGCGAGACGAGTATCCTAAACGGCTCCTCGATCGAGATAGAGAGCCAAACGTTGAACACGTCGTCGAGCAGCGAGAAATCGTTCATACAGCAACGAGTAGAACGACTGTACGGTCCAGGGGCACTTGCTCAAGGCTTCTTTAAGCGTAGCTTTACCAGACAAAACATCAGCGACGTTAGTCTCAATAAGTCCAGCAACAATAACGACCTATCGACGGACAACGCAAACACGGAGGAGTCCCTGAAGAATCTACCGGTCTTGAGACACCTCAGACCGGAGTTCCGTGCCCAACTTCCGGTTGTCAGTCCTAGAAGACCGACCGACGGTTCGGAACAGATTATTAAACCGTTGCAAAGGTGAGACATCCTCGAGGTTCCTTCGTGATTATTAAACTCAGCCTGCAAATCCTCTTCGTCCGATTCGCCAGGGTAACTCCGGTCTCCCGGAAGAGCGAGCAAAAGGCGAAGATCTCGACGAGCTTGAATTTAGACGGAAGTATCATCGAGAGCGGAGCACAAAAACTCAATGCCAGCACGACGAGTATATCCGACCAGCAGCCGGCGGCGCCGAAAGTCGTCTTGCCGGTGTTGGAGCCTAGCGCAAGCTCCACCAACATACCCAAGCAAGCTCTCGAAGCGGAGAAAACGGTTGAAGAGAAAGACGGACATTACTTCGTGAAGGTAAGACGCAGGAGGATATCCTGGACGTCGATGATTTCGTGTTTGCTTTCGTAGAAGCGTGGAGGATAACCTATGGTAAATGGTTTCAGTTACTGAAACAGGAGACCGACAGGCTTCTCTCGTTGGCTGCCTCGGCGGAAGCGGAGCTGGCCAGTGGTGATACCGTTGCACTTCCGGAAGAGGCGGCTGGCAAACTTCGCTCGGCTGCGGGGAAAGCCAGATTATTGGCTTCCCAGAAGATGCAGCAGTTCGAGGGATTGTGCCAGAAAAATATCGTAAGATGTCTTTCTCTTCTTTTTTCTTCTTTTCAGCATGTAACTTCAAGTAAAGAATCGACGTAGAGCAGAGGGAATTTTAATAGTCGTACTGTTTCTCAAGATCGTTCTTCCTTTTTCTCTTTCGCTACAGAATCAAGTGCCTGGCGAAGAATTCCCGACGACAAACGAAGACCTGGCTGGCTTCTGGGACATGGTGATGCTGCAGGTCGTTCAGGTGAACGATCTTTTCGATCATATCGAAAAGTTACGAAATTCCCAGTGGCAAGAGGTATGTCCAGTTTCCGTTCAAGTTAATCCAGCCTCTTCCTCGAGACGTCGTCGAAAGACGTTCCGTTCCAAGAGTAATTTTAATAAAACAAAACCGATGGAATCCTTCTCCTCTTCCTCCTCCTTCTCGAAATCTGTCGCTGAAACGTTTGACTGCACGAAATTCATCGAGCCGGAGGAATCGAAACCCATGAAAGCGTATCCTTTGCTGCACGATTCCAAACGATTTCTCATCGACACGCAAGAATTGTGTGCCGATACTTCGCTGATGCAATCCCGAAGCATGGAAATTAATAAAGTAACGGAACCCATTGCAGTTGCATGCGGTTATCATATTCCAGGGCACGTTGCACGGTTTGAAAGTAACGATTTTCTTGTCACTAATGAATTTCCTGAAATCGAAACGAAGAACAATCCATTCATTCCTGATCCTTGTACTTCATTTGTCGTTAATTACGTCGACACTTTGCGTTGCAACGTGGAACCCTTTTCCTTTGGGAATTTTCAAGATAGCATGTTCCTTCGAAACGATCCTTTGGGTTTCCTGGTAAAAAAATCCTCGAGTTTTGATACGTTTCTTGAGAAGGATAAAAATCGTGTTGAATCGCACAATGAGAAAGAAGATTCGCGCAACAATTTGGAAATTGAGAATTGTTATTCTGACAGTCTTGCGTCGGTTCGTTTTGATAATGATGAACTGCAAAATGATTCTTTAGAGTTGGCAACGAGAGACAGCGATGAAAGGATGTGCAAGGAGGAAGGAAGTGTTAAAACAGTTGGAGATGATCTCTTTTCGAGTGCAAATATTTTATCCAGAGAAACCGGAAGACTCGATTTACGCGATGACCGATTAATATCCCCTGTAAAAGGCAAATCAAATGAATTTAATAAGTCGTTTCTACCGAAAGCCAAATCTTGCAGTCCTTTGCGAAAAACTAACGATCAAATTCGCGTTCAACGTAAAACTGCATCGCGCACCCCGGAAGTTTCGTTCTCCAAAGAATCGACGGCACCGGAAATCAATAATGTAAAACAGAATACATTGAAACGGGAAAAATCGCAGAATAATTGTGAACAACGTTACCGTTTTTTTCTGAAGAAAAAGTCGAATTCGTTCAATCTGGGATTCGGTAGCGAGAAAGAAAACACGAAGAAGTTAAAGAATGTGACGTTTTTAGAGGATCTTCGTAATAGTAAAAAAGTGCTGGATTTGTCATCGGCTAATAGAGATGTTAAGGAAAATTTGTTTAAAGCCAACGGCGAGGAAAAATGTAGAGACGGCGTTGAAAAAAATTCGAATATCGAGACATCGAAGGAGATCTCCGCGAAGGAAAAAGAATTGTCTAACAAGACTGACAAATTATTGCCGCGTTCTACTGTCAAAAAAGAAAAATTTAATCTTTCAACGAAATGTACTGCAGACAGCAAAACTCCTGCTGCAAGAAACGCTCGTCCAAATAATGTAAAGAATATTTTAAAACCGCAAATTGCTCCACAGGCAAAGAAAAAATTACCCGGTTCTCCGAGTCCGTTAAAAGCCACAAAAGTTGAAGGGAAAAAGAGCCAGTTAACTCGCTCGAATCAAGAAAAAGTTCGTTCGCTTAAAACGGAGGAAAATCGCGGTAAAATCTATTCAGACGTGGAGAATCGCAGCGGTCATCGAAAGAAAGAACTCTCAATTGTCACAGAAACTTGGTCAAACGTTAATTCCATCGGCGGAAAGAATGATTTCTCCGATCTAACTCATAAATCTATTCATAATTATTCTTTCGGTGGAACTTGGATGAAGCGGAGGGAGCCAGAGAAGAAAGATTCGCGGAAAAGAATAGAACTGGAGTTGAAAAATTCTTCGGATACTTCCGGCACCATTTTCTGGACGCAGAGCGACTCGAAGCCATTTATTCCATTGTCTCAGAAAACTCTGAGACAATTGAGACAAGTTTATCATTATCGAAATAAAACTTATTTGCCACCAGCTGTGAGCAAGTTAGAGAAACTCGAACGAATGAAAGTATACGATAAAAAAAGAAAAGATTCCTACAAGAATTCCAACTATAAGTATACCAATCTTCAAAAATCCTTCAGCGGCACAATATCGAATCGTCCAAAGGAAAATTCCGAAAATTTGTGTCGTCATTCGTCCTCAAAAAGCCTCAGCATCGAGAATGTAACCAGTAATTCCGAAGTGCTCAACGATACCGTAAAAGAATCGGCAAATCTTACGCAAGATAATCGCGATTTCTCCGTTAAATGTTTAATTACTCCGTCCAATTATTCGACTTGCATGAGAAACGTGAAAAACGAGACGGCTGTCGTCGCAAATACCACGAGCGAGCTGACGGACGATGCGGAAATTCGCAATTTCCTCTCAGCGCTGATGGCCTCTCTAAATTCCAAAATTGTCTCTCGAATGCGACAGAATCGAGAGTCCACGTTGAATCGTTCAAACGAGATGAGATCGAGGTACGAAAAATCGCAAATTTCCTTCGATCGCCGATGGAAGTTCGATGGAACGTTGTCCTTGAAATCGCCCACCGTTCCTTTGTACGCGACACCCGAGGTTATTGCGAGAAGCTTCGATTCGCTCGACGACAATTTCGCAGGAATATCTCTACGCTCGGATCTTGCGCTTCGTCGACTCCAGGATAAAAAAGTGGGAAAAAGAGAAAAATCCCTTCTCGAACTGGACAAATATTTGCCTCTAAAGAGGGAGAGCAAAGTGGCTCGTTACGTGAACTTAAATTACATGCCACTTTTCTCAGGAAACGTTAAAATTCTGCGAAGTCTCTCGGGGAACAAGAGTGAAACTTTTCTCGTGAAAATGAAACACGTTTGTACGTTTCTAAAATCGAATCGCACGCTTTGTCAGCTTTCGTTGTACTTGTACGTTTACGGTATTCTCAGTTTAGTTCTGTTACTCTTCAAAATTCGATCGCGCCATCACTGTTTTCCCGACACCATGGTTTTGTATAATTCGTATTAACGTTTCAAGGGCGACCAACGACCTATTGTACCGCTTTAACATCTTGTAAAATAAAAGTCTTCCCTTCAGCATGTTTTTAATTGCAGCGTGGACTTAAGTCTGCATAAAATCGCTTTTGCTAAAAACCAGCATGGCCTCATTGAACGCACTAATTTTAACAAGCATGAATTTTCTATCGATCCTATCGTCAGTTGTGAAATACCGATTCAAACAATGCAAAATCAACTGCCAAATTCCGATCCAAATAATCCGGAAGCCTTCGCCTGCATCCTGAAAATCCAGCAGCTTTCAAGAAAACCAAAATCCGCCATCAAGAGAGCAACGGAACTTAAAGGATTACCCGTCGATCGTTAAAATTTTTCAGACGATGCCGGAGAAGAAATCGGTCGCCGCTGCACCTCAAAACGGGAACGCGCCTAAACGTCGCGTGGGCCCGATCCACAAAGCAAAGTCCACGACGAACAGCGAAGCCAACAAGAAGGCCCGTGAGGCCCGAGAACAGGCCCGAAAACAGCTGATAGAAGAGCGAAGACGAGCGATGCGCTCCAACGGTCAAAATTCCGAGAGTACCGTCAAGATCTTCGCCCCTGACACGTAACGAAAAGGGGCCTTTTAATTAATAACCGATCGATCTACCCTGAAATTAACGGAGTAACGATTTACCTGCAGTCAGATCGAGGTGCATTTCGCGCCTTTCGCGAAATTCTCCGGGTAATTTTCTTTGTCGATTGGAAATTGAGTATTTTTTTGCTGGGAATTAAAAATAGCAGAGGTCAATACCGATTCGTCGCTTAAAATAATTCAGAGTGAAACGTGAACCTGCATTGTGGATGAATTTAAGAGTTATTGTACTTCGTGCGGAAAAAAAATTATCTGGGGAATTTTGCAACGCGCAAACACGACTTAAAGACGATTACCGGCAAGCTTTGGCGAGGATCGAATCCGCTTAGCGTTGTTAGATTGATGTTCGTTTAGAGAAACGCGATAATAACGATTTATAAGGACAATTCGTAACGATTGTTTCGTCAAAGTCGAATGAAACTTCTTGCGGAACGTGGTTGAAAAGGGGGGTAGAGATGTGAATGAATGTTTAACGGGGGTGCGAGTTGTTGTCGGTACCTTAGCGATTAATATTTTTTTACGGTGTTCTCGATACGTCCCACGGAACTCTTTTTCACGACACCTTCGTTTCTCCTTCGATTGACACATTTACTGTGATGTTTCGTGCTAATCTTGTTACGTTTTTATATCGATATATCTATACTATGCGATAAACACGTTCAAATATACGATAATTTAATATTGATTTTGCGAAAAAGAAAATGGCACAGTGTTGAACAACGTCGAATCCTTTCGGTTCTTCGATTTCGTGGCTAATCTTCTAGGAATTCGGGCCGAGAAAATTCAAAAGATACCAAAAAAAAAGGAAAAAAAATAGGAAAAAGGAGATGTTAAAAGAAGTGCTACAAATTCGCTGCTGACTGACATACAAACGTTAGCGTGTCGAGCCTCTGCGAGGATAATTTCATTATATTTATACGCGATAATTAATCGACGACCGCTGAATGAACGTTAAAACGATCGGCAGAATCTAGGAAAAAGAGTCTTTAATCGTAAACAAAATTAGTCATACTTAGGAACCTACGATGCCCGGATCAAGATTGCGATGATTAATTATTTTGCTTAAGAACACTAGAGAATTGTCAGTTATTTTGTCCTCAAGCATTTTAGGATTTAATCTTTTTCGTCGTTGTTAATAACTTAAAATGACACATAAACGTGAGATCTTGAATCTGTCGTTCCTCTTGAACCGGGCAAACCACTTTTTTTACGTAGATTTTACTTTAATGTATATAACGATCAATTATTATTTGAAGTGGACACGATCAATGATTACCATCGTGCTCGCCAAATAGTTCTTTCTTTTCTTCGCCAAGAGCCGATCAACGATCGTGAGTCGCAGGTAAGAACAGAAAGATTCCTATTATTCTCATTATCATTCATACTATTACCTTACTTATTATTTAATTACTATTACTTTAATTATTATTATTAATATTATTCTAATCTCAGTTACTACTTAATCCTATTAACGTCTCCCGCGCAAAACCTGGAGCATTCGTTCGTCGTTGAACCGGCGAGTGAAAATCTCATAGCATTTCCTCCAAGTTTTGTGCCGGAGTTTTCCTGCAACAAAGTGAAAACAAACCGTGGCTGACAGTTCAAGCAGCGAGGTCCCTTAATTCGAGCCTCAAAAAACAAACGAAGAAAACAAAAGACTTAGGAAAAATACCGAAAAACCTTCTGCGATAATCTGTACAAAAAAAAGAGGGATGAAAAAAAAATACTACGCTTTCCAGTGAAGCTAAGAGTACCATCGACCTAGATCGATTGTGACGTTTTTCAGACGTAACAAAAGAATCTCGGAATTAATTGCCGAATGTTCATCCGACTCGACATTCCCATTCTATCTTCGTAGAGTCTGAAACGTCCGATGGTTCCTCTTAATCACCGTCACTGATAATACCTCCGTAATTGGGCGTCGTGTCAGCGAATAAAACGAGGACTCATCATCAACCAAATATAACAAGCACTACCTAATCGATAATCAAGCGAGTCGTAAGTAACAATTAACGATTTATAACGAAGACGTTGGATACGCTCGTTACTTTATTCCTTGTGCGCGTCGAGGAGCCTCTTTGATCGTCGTTCGTTTCACGGATTCGCAAGGATTTACACCGCGTTATATTTATTGTAAGCTGTTGATTCCCTTGGTGCCTTGATTATTTATACACGTGCGTATGTACATAACGATAATCGACTGACAGCCAATCGATTAGGCGCCTCTCAGACATTACGCGCGCCCCTTTCAAATTCTACGCCCGACGAGAGTGATCCGAATCGATCGGGGAAAACACGATAAATGAGAATGAAATTTGCGATATTCGATTCGAGATAGAAATGAACGGTGGATTTGTTAAAGAGCGTGGCATTGTTCTTCTCATTTATACGTTACGCCTAAATCCGCGAATTAAAGACGGAAAAATTGCGAATAATTCTTAGTTGGATCAATGAAAGTTTTTTGTAATTGTCGCGATCAATTGTTTTCTGTATCTTTTTGTAATTCGCAATCGAAATGCGTAAGCCGCGAGAGTATGCTTGTATATAAGTGTGCGAGAATGTTAAACGTACGGCGCGAATAGATGAGTGGCTGCGAAGCAAAAAAAAAGTTAAAGAAGCAATTTGCAAAAATCGATGAGTACGTATGTCGATCACCATGAGTCGCGAGTTCCGCAATTCCCTTTACTTTTCCTTTTTCTAATTAAGTTATCTCGATGAGTCTTAACGCCGTGCATCGTGCATATAAACTCTTGCATTGATAACGCAAATAATTTGTTATTAAAAGAATTGTATAAAGTGTCCATTGAAATTTGTATGGGGATATTTCTCCTATGTTTTTTAAAATTGCAAAGCGTGCAAACTTCGAAATATCGACTCGAGATGATCAGGGTAGCGAATTTAATGAAGATACTTATCCGGAACGACGTATTTATTGTTTAAACGTACTCGATGTTAAAGGCGCCGTCGTCGCGTTAACCGAGCCCTTTATTTTATGCGGATGAACACTCATGATTATTTATTTATTAGATATTAATAAGCTGTCCGTGCACTTGTTCACAATGAAGTAATAAAAAAGAAAGAAAACCTCGGCCTATTCGTCCACGTTGTGGGAGGGATTCCAAGTCTCATTCTCCGATAGAATCTAAGCTTTATTTTCTTCTCTTACGTAATACCACACTTCTCAAATACTTTACCCTCTATAAATACTTAATCCTAAAATCTCTCAACGATAAAAAGAAAACGTACCTTATCTGTAGAAATGGCGTGCGCAAAATTCTATAAAAGTTTATTACTACCAAAGTTCCAAACGCTTTATTTTCTTCGAAGCAACTGAAATACTCGCAGATGCGGATTAAAATTTAATCTGGCCTTTAGATTATTTCCTCGACCGAGTAAAATTATTTCCATATAACAATAAAGCTATTCGATCGTCGGAAACTAGAAGCAAACTTACAAAATATCAACGCGCACAGCTAAAATCCAGCTCGAATTCCAATCCGTTCTGCGGTAAGTACTCTCGAGCTAAAGGTCAACGACCCCGCGACAAGTGTCATTGACCTCGATCTCGTCCGTCGGCGAATGAAATTCATATTGGTCCCATGACTGTTTCACGAAAGCGAAAATCCATCGTCTCTAAATGGATTTCCATCTTTTCTCCGGCTAGATCGAAAAAAAAAAAACAATCAAGGGAAACTATTCGTCCCTTGAAACGTCTCATTCTTTACTCGATCATCGCAAGGAACAAACTTCGAACGATCGATCATCGACGAAGCATCGTCAGTGCATCTTTATTTATCGTCTCACGCGAGACAGATCAAAGTCTTGCCCTCGTTCATTTTGTCCTGCACCTTATCACTCGCCGTCGATTTCTCCGCCTGGCCGCTGATTAAGGCGCAAACAAAAGTCCCTGCGACTCCGATCACCGCGCTGTAAAAGGCCCAGCCTGAAAAAATTTTGTTACGCCTTGCAACCTCTATCTTTCTCCTCTCCCACGAGCTCTTGTCTTTTGACTTTCTTTTTTCTTTACCAAGTGTACAATCGGCGGGATAAAAGGCATCCGCTTCGGGACCACAGATTCTTTGAACCCTCTCGGCTCCCCAACCAGCGGGGTATAGGATCATCCCCAGAAGATAGGATATTCCTGCGGAGAGGTCGATGTCAAAGGGATAACGATACGATCGAGACTTTACAAATTGATCTTTGCATTGACAATGAGAATTGTAGAAGGGTAAATGTCTATCATCGAGTTACCGGCGATAACTTGAGCAACTCCAGCCAGATTGAATATACTTTTTCTACCGATGCTCTGTATACAGCATCCGACCAAGGCTGCCATGACCGTCATCGTCATGACTGCCAAACCGAGCGACAGGAAGAAGAAGGAGGCTTTCCAGCATCCTGGAAATACCATGGAATCCGTGGCGAAACCATCGACGTTGAAATTCGCGCAGTGCGTCTTGCCGAAGAGCCTCGTGCAACGATTGAAGATTCCTACTGTTGGCACGTACAATTCCGATCCGTTCTCTGCGAGGAATAAGAAATTACTTGCTGGAACTGCTCAATGGAAGATCAATTTTACGTGGTAATCGTTTGGACTTCCAGTTGATTCGTTGATATTAATATACTTGGATTAAATTTGTGCTTAATGAATGAGGAGGTCATGTCAAGGAGAAACGTAGTGAGAGAGAATGAGAGAGATATTTGGAAGTCTGGATAATTCTTTAAAGGATGGCAGTTGATAGTATTAAATTAATGGAAGATAATATTTAATTAATGGAACAATTACTCGTGTCCTTGATCGTCGGTGGTCCAACGAGCCATTTAGGAGTGATCAAGCCTGCCAAAACTGCCACTAACGCCGCCAATGAGAGCAACGTCCACAGCAGACTACGACCAGTAATTATCACATAGCACATGCTGTCGATTAAATGCGGTTCTATGCCATCCTTCGACAAACGGACACCATCTGAAAAAGACAAACGTATCGGCCATTTATCTCGCGCTCTCTGCATCCTGCCACTTCAAAGGAAACGACGAAATGTACTTAAAAATATATCTGCTCGAACGGCACACTTCGGAATAATTGATCCATGAAATTTTGTCGAAATTCTTATCGTCTCTCTGGTTGACCTCCGGGGTCAACGTTTCGGCAATCGCTCGCAATGTTTTCGGTCGACTGCTCGGGAATAAACGTTGCTCACACGGACTTCGAAGAAACGTTCAGCGAAGCATTCCCGCGAAAAAGCATGAAAAAGCGAAGGGTGGGATTCTTTATTCCGATTTCGTGGAAGTCGTGAAAGGGCACGAAGCAATCTCTGAAACGCTAGAATGACTGAGACTATCGCAAACGCGTTTTAAAGTGAACGAGAGGATGCAGCGTGGAAGTTTGAGGTATCCAGTTCCATGGAGTAGTCGAAATCACGGGGGTGCGCCATGAACCGCGGAAGAAATTGAAGGTTCAACGATGACCCCGTTGCTAGATTTAGAATTCTTGCGTCATTTCAGTTTGACAGTCGGTTTACTCCAGCGTGACGAGCTCCTGGCACTTTTAAACGCGAGTTTCCCCGTAGATGTCATTCGAGAAAAGATTTAAGTCGGTTGCCCGACTTGTCTTCAACAACCTCGAACAAATCCTTGCGAAATTCAACGCCCTCCAATCTTGATCGAGTCAATGAAAGTCCATCCGACGTATTTTTTCAAAAAAAGGATGCACGAAGAACATGATCGTAGGATTAAAGAGCTACTCCGCCCTCTAAACTGACCCGTTTTTAATTCTAACTTTAGATCGATGGTGGTTCAGCCTCCTCCGGTTAAGTTGGTGGGCGGTGGTCTTTCTTGTTTTCGACACGCGTGCTCCTCTTCTTGACTCGAGAGATTTTTCATCCTCTTTAAACCCGCAAACTTAATCGCCTTTCCTCCGCTTCGTCCAACAGAGATTCCCTTTGATCTCACCGCGACGTGGCGAATCGGTAGGCCGCGATATGACCAGCTTCCCTCATATAAAACTCTCGGGCGACGCATCTCGAGGGCCTTATTTTAAGAACGTCCAATTTGCAGACGCAGAGAACTCGCGCTGGGAGAAATGACTGGCAATTACGAAATTATGGCGTTTCATATAGAATATAAATCCTTGAATTTCCTCCTTTTTTCTGCGGTTTGGGTTCAGCTGTTATGGGGTTATTTCGTTTAGGACAAAGTTGGCGTACCGGTGACCCATATTTAATTATCGAAATGATTTAAAAACACTTGCAGGTAACTGTCACTTGAGGTCACAGACACTTTCACAAAACACTGTATTTAATTGTTGACGTGATTTAAAAACACTTGCAGGTGACTGTCGCTTGAGGTCACTGACACATCCACAAAACGTTGTATTTAATTGTCGAAATGATTTAAAAACACTCGCAGGTAACTGTCACTTGAGGTCAGTGCTACATCCACAAAACGCTGTACTTCATTGTTGAAATGATTTAAAAACACTTGCAGGTAACTGTCACTTGAGGTCACAGACACTTTCACAAAACACTGTATTTAATTGTTGACGTGATTTAAAAACACTCGCTGGTAACTGTCACTTGAGGTCACTGATACATCCACAAAACGTTGTATTTAATTGTCAAAATGATTTAAAAACACTTGCAGGTAACTGTCACTTGAGGTTACTGACACTTTCACAAAACACTGTATTTAACTGTCGACATGATTTAAAAACACTCGCAGGTAACTGTCACTTGAGGTCAGTGCTACATCCACAAAACGCTGTACTTCATTGTTGAAATGATTTAAAAACACTTGCAGGTAACTGTCACTTGAGGTCACAGACACTTTCACAAAACACTGTATTTAATTGTTGACATGATTTAAAAACACTCGCTGGTAACTGTCACTTGAGGTCACTGACACATCCACAACACGTTGTATTTAATTGTCGAAATGATTTAAAAACACTTGCAGGTAACTGTCACTTGAGGTCACTGACACTTCCGCAAAACATTGCATTTAATTGTTAAAGTTATTTAAAATCACTTTTAATTTATTGTTTAAGTAGTTTAATATTATAACACACACACGCTAATAGTCGTTAATTTAAGCTAAGACTGACCAGGTATCGATAGTCAAGTCGAATCGAAGACGTAAATGTCATCCTGTCAATCGATCGTATGGGGCTCTTCGACCACTCTATAGTGGCGCGGCGCGCCAAACGAGCTCCTTATATACTCTAGCGCTGATCATGGCACATGCGCAGTACACCTCGATTCTGCGGAAAGTCGCCGCGCAAAGCAAATTGTAATTATTACAACTATGTTCATGAATAATTATCTATTGCAAATGAAATTATTATTTAATAACGTGTCTGTGCTTATTTTTAATAAACTTTATCTTGAATAGAAATTATAGGAGCGAAGTTATGTGAGTTTTTAATTATATAAGGCTCCCAAAATTTAATCGCTCAATATCCATCAACTATATAATACTTAATTACATTGTTTTGGTAAAACGTAAAGCTGTAAAGCACGGGCACAGGAGCTTACGTAACTTCGGACGGGGAGTTTAATTAAATTCGTTTCATTCGGTACATCTGTCGGTCTTATTTTTGTCTCTTCTTGCTGACGACCTCCACGGGAAGAAGCGAGTCTCCAGATCGTCGTAGTTTACTCAGGCTCACCCCTTAATCGTTCCTCTCCGTTTTTTACTCTGTCCCTCTCCGCGGGAAGTTAAACGAATTTCTCAACGAGAAACGTTGATTTATCCTCGCATTTCGTAGGCACAAATCGGACCTACGACTTTCACGGAGGATTTCTTCGAGCCTCTCGATCACCAATGCCTCCACGGACGATCTTCATCCAAGAGTATTATCCTGTCGAATCAGACGAGCGTCTCGAAATCTGCTAAGCCCTCTCGTCTTGCTTGGCAATCTTTTTTCCCCGATTACACGTCGAATCATGCGCATTCGCGAGATTGGCATAAAAGGAGAACGATTAGAATCAACGTCGGAAAAAAGGCGCGCGTGATAAGCTCCATCGTCGGCGGTACGTGTGGGCAGCCGCCTGATGGTTAGCCGTGCCTCTTCTTCTTTTTTTTTTATTTTAATCGTTCCCTTCATTGTCGTGGCTTGCCACGCCTTAACATAATACGGTAGGGGCCCGTTCTCTCGGCACGAGTCCCCGTCCTGAATTAATAGCCGACGCTTATACGAGAAAAACGATCGACGATAGAAAGTTAAACTTGGACGTTTACATTTCACATCTCTCCATACCTGGGGTGCTTTTGTCTATTCTTTTCACGATGGTCTCTCGAACACGATGAAATTAGATACAACGGAGTAAATTATATTCTACACACAGAGGACCACAAAAGTCGTGGAAAGGTCGGAGAATTTTGAAAAAGAAACTTCTTTTGCACATGCAAACAGCCTCGCATCTCCACGGAATGCGATATCACCTCTCTTTCTCGATCTTTCCGGTGGCCGCGGGAGAAGCTCCGACCATTAGTCATCGAGCAATGGGTCCTCTGTCCAGTGACTCGTTATCAGACGGGCGTATGTCGGCGGGCAGCCCGAACCCTGCGAACTCTGCGCTCGTAAATTCAAATCACACGCTTCCGGCGAGCGATACTTCGCCGTGTTTCTTTATTTCTGAGATACAAGACCCGGCAGAATTCGCGCCTCTCTTGCTAACCATCCTCGGGATTTTCGTCGTGCAAGGATTCTTCGGAGTTCCATGAACATTCGCTTTCGAACGAATGTCCTTCACGATCTTCCTGGTGGAGGAAAAATTGCAGAAGCTTTCTCGCGTTGTGGGAAAATTGAAATAGGCGTTGAATCGGTACCATGGACGAGGCGAAGAGTTAATCGACGTCGAAATAATGGAGCGTTCGATTTCAGAAATACGAGACTCCCACTCGTTGCATAATCCTGCAGCGAGTATGCGTACCATCTGCAAGGCAGCTGTCGGACAGGTGCTCCCTCGCTTCTCCGGGCTCTTGTTTTCGCCCTTTCCTTTCCCTCCCTCGAAGATTCTCTCAGGCTCCTTGTTTCTTCCACTTCTCTTCTTCTTTCCGTCCCTCTCTTACCTGTCTGCTTGCGCTCGATTGTATCCGATGGTAATTTATCGTGATTTCAGCCGATCCAGGGTCCACTTTGTTTTAAACGTGTGCTTGCTCTTGTATGAAATACTTTGAGGCCCTCCTGTTGATCATCCACGGTGTTTCTTGAACAATCTTCACCGTGGGGTATCGTAGAATTTAATGACAGCCAGATGAGCAGAAAATCGGCTGACTTTCGTTAATGAGATTACGATATTAAACTGCCCTTTATTCGACGGCAGATTTACAGTTTCGCAGAACGATTTGCGTTCCGGGAACTGCCACGCCTATTCCCATGAATCTCTTTCGAAGGGGCTGCACAGTTCCCACTGAACAACTTGCAAAAACCTTCTCCGTGGAACGAGCACCATAGAATTTATAACATTTCTTCCACGCAGAGAATCTAGTTAAAAAGTTCACAGTGATTTCCGTAATTCTTCTTCCTCCCCGACGTCTTCTATAAATTTAATTTAATTTCCCTTCTTAATTTGAATTTCTCCAAGTCCCAATTATCCATCGATTATAAGTTATTGCAATTCCGTCGAACAATTTCTTCAAATTCATTCCCACGCCATTCTCAAAGATCACAAGTCAACTTCCACAGGTGGCGTTTACCACACAATGGATCGGCACCCTCGGAATAGGGTGTTTATTCATCCCTAACAAGTCCGTCGACAGGAGTCCCACCCCAAACAAGCTGAAATCCTATTTATTGTTCGAATTAGGGGTGCAGAAGATAACAGTCGGACCCTAGATGGATCTCCGGTAAGACGAACGGCAGGATAATTAAAGTGCCACGAGCAAGAAGACGACCTTAAGGCTTAACGGTGATTTCACCGCATCCCCGGACCGGCAATTAAGATAATCGCCGATCGCACTTGAACTCCGCGAGGCTGTCTCTTCTCGCGGGAACACGAGCTACCACTTTTGCCATTTCTGCGCCTTTCGATCAAACGGATAGTTTGATTACTTCGTTATTACTGTTCTTTTGCACTTCGGCTCCACTCGTTACGCTGCGCGTAGAATTTACGATTTCTTTTGGCTGCCTGATGATCGAGGCTATTCCAAATTTAAAAAATCTTGACAGAAGCAACAGAGATTTGAATTCGCCTCCAGTAATTGCAAATAGAGCCACTGACTTCGTACTCTTCATTGATCTTCGATTACCTTAGCTGCAAAGGTATCGTTTGTGACTTCGGAAACCGTGAATAGCCGTCTCCCTTTAGGCGACAATGAAAGGACAATTAAATTTCTATCCTCCTCTTCTTTCCTTCCGATAACGCAGGTGTTTTTTACTCGATTCTCTTTATTGTTGGCATGTTTTCTTCTGTCTCTGTCTCCCCGTGTGTCTTTCCTTTCTTCCTCCTAGTCTCGGGTGACTCGAGACAGGCATAGCCAGCCGCTGGGTCATCGAGCCTCGATACATCATAAATATAAATTGGTTTCTGAATGCGTGGTGGTACAAATGGACGTACATATGCGCGCACACGCGTACAAAGAGTCATTGGCACACACGTGGACTGCGGCAACGCCCGAGAATGTTAATGCCACACTGTATGCTCGCGGAAAATGACAAACGAATCTCAATTTTCGTCTTCCGATTTGCCAGAGTCCCTTTCATTCTTCGAGCTGCTCCGTTGCATGGATCATCGTCGATATACTCCTCAAACACGGCACCTTTTTCGTCCTGCAACTTTGGCAAATAGAGTTCTCTCTTCCTCCAACTTGAAATTTCACTTTTACGAGGGTCGCAATTGTAGCGCACGGTGGAAGTGCACCCAGTGGCAAGTGTGCACTTCCTGAAGATCGCGATAAGCTCATTAACGCTTGCATTCGTATGTGCAAAGTGCTATGAACTCGACGCATGCCGGATCCGACGATAAGCTCGTCTGCGTCCAATCGTCCGCGAGTAGTCTACGAATTTTCTAAAAATAGATGCAAGTCCTTGGAAAAAATTTTGAATTTTTTATAATTCTTCGTGTTTCCACAGATCGATGAAAATTGCAAGACTTGTGGGAAATGTTGGCTTCACTGGGTCTGAATTTCTCGGTAGTCCGATCGGTGCACGGTCTGCATCGATGCGCCGATCGAGAGATTAGAATGCACCGGGTAGATCGCGTTCTATCGTGACGAGCGCTGAAGGAAGACCTTCCCAGACAGCCTTCGGCCTTCATTTCTTTCGAGCTTCCGCTAAAATTCCATCATCGTCCTAAGTCTCATTAGAGGCAAGAGTAAACGTACAATAATTATTCGCAGGTGGTCGAATTCGTTCCACGAAACAGCATTGCGCAATGTTTTCGCCCATCAACCCTTTCCGCCCGGTTCATCGAGTATTCGAGCTCTTCTCGAAGCCGCGTCTCGCATTATTTAACGCCTCGTTCGCGGATCGTAATTTAAATGCGTTACGTACGACTGCTTGTCCGTGAGCGAGAGAAAATATTCTCCAACGCTGCGAGAACTCGATGGTTTCCAGGCAGATAAACGTGCTCGTAAAGCCTTATCAATCTCCTCGGCACAAAAGGTTAATGTAAAGTATCTACGTTGATGATCCATCGACGTCTTTCAATCGTTGCTCTCTATTTCGCCAGCTTCAAGTCGAAAATTCTTTCTCGAATCGCAGATTTTACGGTGGAGCAACCGGTCAAACGAATTCCGCCGACATTAATCATAATCCTCCGTCGGAACTATCGGGCCAGATTTATGAAGTCATTTAATTAGCAACCGACGCACCGTCCTCGACGTTAATTAACCGCTATCTCGGAAATCCATTTGCGTTTGACCCACTTTTCTTGGACCTCCGTGCTCCCCGAACGTCGCGCTATCTCCCCAAGAAAAATCGAGGAAGACCCCTTTGTTCGAGGAGCGTTCTCCTCGTCTCTTCTTCTTCTCCTCGAGACACGAGGACACGAGAGTCGCCCGCATTCCTTCGTTAGGTATGTACCAGGAAAAAAGGAGGCCGGCCTCCCTCTCTTCCTTCTCCTTCTTCTGCCGCCGTCGAAGAAAAAAAAAGGAAAAGGTGAATTTACAGGCGAGCTCGGTCGAAATGCAGTCGCCGGGGTGTTCGAGCTTCGACTCGCATGTGCTCGATGCGATTTGATCCCCTCTGGATACCCCCTTTTTTGCCGGGAGCTCCTTCGTCCTCGTGGAATCTCGAATCGACGATGGATTTAATTAACCGAATTTAATCGGTTCCAGGTGGACGCTCCGACCTTTGCACTTCATGGGCATCGCTACAGCGATACACTAACTACCCTTGGCTGCTGTTTATTTATTATTCTTCCAGCAGAAAATTAATTTCTAGTAAAATTAATGAAAAAATTAAAATTACGTAAAATTTAAAAAAATATATATACTCAATATTGCGCGTATAGACTAAATAGCCTATTTCAGCTATAAAATTATTCATTTTACGGCAAACTATTTACAAAACATGGCCAAAATATGGAGTATAGACCTAATCCGACATTTTATATGCACCAATCTATTATAGTCTCGGTTTTTCGAAGCCCGCCTAAAACAGTAGGTGAATCGAGCGGGTCACTTCAAGCATAAAAATCAGAAACGAAGCAAACTTCCTTCACGATCGGATCGGTCAAGCCGTTACATCGACAATAGACAATACAACGTGTGTCATAATACGCGAAATAATGGACTCGCGTCGATTATCATCGTCCATTGTCAGAACAATCGAGGAATAAGACGACGGAGAGCCGTTACCACGTCCATCCCTTCGGATCGCGATACGAATCGTGGGACAAATATGGGTAGACGTACATAAAGTATGCTCGACGTGTGCCCCGCGTCTCTAGCCATTAAACTTACCCAATAAGGCAGCTTTTACGTACATATGTACGTACGAGCGCGTATTCCAACACAGACGAAGGTATAAAAGGAGCGAGAGACAAAATCGAGGTCCCTTCTCTCGCGTGGGAAGCGATAGTATTTCGATATCACCCTCGCCTCGTGAAACACGCGTGCTTCTACGCACACGGACGCATACGAACGTGTACGACTGTTATTATACTGGCTCCTGGGCGTGCATGAAGATGACTCGACGTGGAATGCACCGGGAGAAAATAATAATATTCCGTCGAGTCGCTTGAAACTCTTCTACCGAGCGATACGACTATTACCTGCCGAGAGGAATTCAGAGTATCCACTACCGATTCTGTTCTCGCCTTTCGCGGTTTGCTCGATTCGACCAACGAGAAGAATATAGGGGCTATGGTGGGTATGAAGTTGAAGGGTTGGACTTTCGATGGAAACAATGACAATCTGGCTCTGAGAGAGCTTTTGTGATTTTTTTTACAAGATGCAGAAGTATTTATTGCATCGATTGAGGCAATTGTTAGAAACTATTGGGATACAGTTGTCTTGACTGGCTTGGTAGTTTTAGTGTTAAGCCTAAGGTATGGAATAAAAGTTGAATTTTTCTCCGATATGTATTTAAAAGTTAATGAAACGAGAAAAAGCTACGGTGGCTATCATAACCCATACCTAACACTGTAGAATAGATCTCCAGCTCCTTTCAGATGATTCTCGGTAAAAGTGATACAAGATTCCCCGTAATCCTTGGGCTTTTAGCCCCGCAACGTCGCATTCAACGGTCGGATCAAGTTGAAAAGGGAAGGCAATTGTTAATTCCCCTTTATCCCGTCGAGCAATTCGATGCCGGACAAAAAGTCGTAAGGCAAGGGGTTAAATTTTATCGCGTGGAATAAATGACTTCTCGTAGGTGCGCGCATATGTGCGGGGACGTAAGAACGTATCCGAGCAGAGAAATATCCTGTTGGGTCGTTTCGTTCGACACGTAATAACTGTCATAGGCGTTTGTATTGTACACCGGCGAGGAGTACGGTCACCAGCATGGGTCAGAAACGTCGTGGTTTCCAGATCGTAACCAGATCTTCGAGTTTCGAGGTTTATGGCCTCGTGGTGAGCCGCAGGAACGCGTGTCTATTAAACGAAACACGATAAAGAACCGCCACGCTGAATTCGCCGCGAGATTCTCGCCATCGACACCTTACGTTTTTCTCTGGCTGCTCAAAAGAATTTTGAACGGCAAGGGGAGAAAATTTCCATTTGTAATTGTAATTTTCCTTTTGCTGTTCAACTGATGCCATCTGTTTGGCTAGGACCTACAGTTTTAGATGAATTTTCAATCACGGAGGCTGTGATACGTTAAATAATAAATTAGACGAAATTTCTCAGAGGTGGGGGGTAGCTTGAACACGGGCCCACTGATGGTGAGTCCCAGCCTTTACCTCTTTGAACACTCTACAGCCCTCCAGTGCGAGATGAGATATTGTTTAGAATCGTGAAAATTAATTCTAAATTTTTGACGATTTAATTTGATCGAATCGTTATTTTTTTCGAATAAAGGGATAGGGAAGTATTCCTTCGCGTTTGATCAAAGTTTTCCGTCACGCGAAACTGTCTTGCGCCTCGGCTATCTCATTTCATTGACGGAAGCGGAAAAATCAACCTGCTCGACGAGTATTTTAAAAAAGGATCACATTGCACCGTAAGAGCGATCTTGATCTTCCATTTCGAATATCACAAATGAAATTCCCGACGAGCACAAAAGGGTAAACACAGACGGACAAACAGAAGCGCGCGACAAAGTGGAGGGACAATTAATTGTCACCCTCGTCGGTTCCATTATATCATAATTTGTACCAATTTAACGAACGAACGTGCCCTACGAAATTGTCACTGAAAGAAATTAAGAAAAGGACGACAGAGTGTGAACGATATCTGAACATCTTCTCCCCGAGCAAATAAATAAACAATTAAACAAGCCAGAGAACGAATCTTTGTCTACGGATTGCAATAAATCGGTGCAATTGCAGTGGACGATTGCAGAGAAAAGAGGAGAAAGGTTTCTGCGGATATCGAAGACTCGAAGTAATCGCGATTGATCGATATCTCAAAGTGCAGAGAATAAAATCGCGATCGGGCTTATTCCACGGGCATAACTCGAGGCAAAAGGAAGAAACTCGAAACCACCCCGAGATGCATAATTCATGGTGGTAGGTCGACCGGCTTTATGGCACACCCCGACGTCGCGATGTAAACAGTCGTAAATTAATGCAATTGGTGAGGTCTGGCTTCGTGTAGAAGAAGAAAAAATATATATAGAAGGAACGCAACATCGGCAGACGGGTTGCGCCGCATTAATTTTGCATTCACCGAGGACTTTCCGTCGGCCCTTTTGCTTCTTCACTTCATAAATTAAACTTTCTACGATGCCTGCCTAGAATCGCTTTCCCTTTGCGTATCTCGCAGCGGATTATCATTTTTTTAAAGAAGTTTCAGTATAAGTCTGCCAATGCAGAAACTTTCAAACTACTTTTACATCCTTCAAAAATCCCTTCTCATTGAAACATAAATTCCCTAATTGAAAATTGTCACTGAACTTGCTTCCTTTTCAATTTCCGTCTCAATTAAAACAAGCTAAATTAAACAGTTACCATGAAATAATTACTCACCGAAACCCTTTACGGTCAA
Organism: Cerceris ruficornis; assembly: GCA_963989415.1. Classification (NCBI taxonomy): domain Eukaryota; kingdom Metazoa; phylum Arthropoda; class Insecta; order Hymenoptera; family Crabronidae; genus Cerceris; species Cerceris ruficornis. The sequence goes on along the minus strand of OZ022527.1, from coordinate 15,299,709 downwards.
ACCGTTTGCCCTCTGGATTTTAAAAGCGCTCCGGTATTCTCCCTTAAAAAGACCGGGTGCTATTTTAAGAATTGTGCCGAAACTCGCTTGAATCACTAAGGATCAACTTTATGCAACGATCGACGAAGGTAATTGTTATCCGATCACGATGATCGTGCTGTCAAACGATCCTACCTTCTGTCAAGGTTCGAAGATCGACAGCGCGCATTCTCCGACGCGATGCAACGCGGCCAAAGCGCCAAGCCGAACTGAAGCCGAGAGCCGAAGATCGGCGCTATAATGTGTGGCGCGAATGTAACCTGGAAATGCACTGGCAATGACGAAGCGTCGCGATGTCGGCTCTCGACGATTTTATCATTTATTAATAATATATATTATGATATAGCAATATTTTATAACTATTGAATGTTTTGCCCGCTTGATTTCCATACTTCTAATGTGATTATTCAATACTTTTAAATATGTTGAATTAATCGAAGTTTGGAGGTTGCCAAGATTCATCTGTTTCGCGCAACTTCAGCTTATTTTCTACACGGATTACTTTCGCAAAGTGTAGAAGAGATTTTTAGACAGCTATGGTGGAAAAAAGAAGTAAATATTCCTCGTCGGTCAGAGAAAGAGCTCCTTCGGTAATCGGTGAGAGGCGAGGCAGATAATAATTAATAGTTAAAGGTATTTTATGAAAAACGATTTTGTCGATAGCAGAAACTGCGAGAATCTCTCAAGAGAATTTTGCGACAGAATTCCTAAAGCTTGCACAGCAATATGATGAGCCGTTGCCTATATTTCTTGTGAATATACTTTCACTACAATTTAATAATTAAATAATTCCTGCCAAGGGGTATGTTCTCCTAAAAAGTATTTTAAATCCTTCTAGACTAGAAGCAATATTGACGCTTCAGCTACGAGGTTAATTCGAACGAGTACATCCTCAGAAACTGAAAAGTAGCTTTCAAAACCTGAATTCTTAATTAAAAAACTTCATAACCACAGATATTTAAAGAGAAATTGCACAAATTCCTATCTACATATTTCCTCTCCCATTTCAGACTCCAAACCGAAGATTCTCCCGTATTTTATTTGACCTACGAAACGAAAAAATCCGATGGCATACGAAGAATCGAGAGTAAAGATAAGTCTCTCAAAAGATTCCTAATACTGCTGAAATTATTCCTATAATTGCAAAGCTAATTTCTTTAAATATCACGACGCGAAATCTCCATCTGCCTTTTAGACGCTTTCAGCTCCACGATGCAGAAGTATAATACTGTCACTGTGCTGAAGTAAATAAAGCAAAAAATATATACCAAAAGAATCTTCAAACCACTCACTATTTTAAGGGGATCGATAAGAGACGAATCATTTCGTGCAGATTGCGAGATTGTAGCATAAACGCGTTTGGGGTGATGCAGATAGCCGAAATGCTGACGAGTATCGGATGTCTGAGGGATTTAAATTTAGACATGAATCCAAACGTTCAAGAGAATTATCATTTACTCTGCAGACCCGCGGGAAAGTACGTAGGCAAATGATGCTGCACGCGCAGCTCTTTAATTGCGAAACGAAAGAAAAGTAGTGAGAGAACGTAGACTCTCGCAGTTTAAATACCATTAGGAATTTTAAAAACATTGACGGTATTTCTCGTTTAGATTGCAATTCCTATCGTTGCACCTTTGTAAAATATCCGACGATGGAGTTAAAAAAATCGCGGATGAATTGAGATACCGAGATCCCCCGGATGATCCTAAACTTGCTGCCATAAATCTGGGAAATAATCATATTACGAAAACTGGAGCGTCTTACATCGCTGCTATGCTTCGTACAAACAGGTATAATTAAATAAATTAATTTTCATAAATTAGACCTCTTTTAGGTCTCGGTGAAGTGACGGTTAGGTCTCGGTTAGGTCTCGGTTAAAAAAAAGATTTATCTACAAGTAATATTATGTGAATTATACCACGTTCATGAAGCATAATTAAAAAGAAAATTATCCTTTTTTACAATCAATTCCGCTCCAAATAGATAATTGCTCCCACCGTCAGTCTAATTCCATTTCCACAGATCACTGCAGAGCCTCATTTTACTCGGAAACAGGATATGCGACGATGGACTCTCGCTGATAATTCAGGAGCTTAAGATGTACATTAATTTCGCTAAAACTCATAAAACATCTTCACAAAGATCATTTATCATACTCGATGCATTAGGATCACCCTAACGCATCAGGAGATCGTGGACTTGCGCCGTCGAAGATACGCCGAATTGTTGTCGCGGATTAAGACGGTGATTAAACCTATTAATGACTCTCTTACTTCGCCTTGATCCCTGATAATAAACGAGGATTTATCGTCTCATCTTCGACGTGAAAAAATGCGTAGGAGAATCGCGAGAGCAAAGAAAGGGACAAATTTATGGACGAACGATCGAGAAAGAACAGCAATAAATCGCACAGCCGACAAAGTTTAACTAGACAATCTAAGAGATGTACGATCGATGCTAACGATAAATCGTCCTTCCTCTTAATTACGTCAAATATTTTGCAGTCGGTCGTCGAGACTCTTTAGCGAGGACGAAGGAGGAACAACAGGGAGAAGAGAAGTTTTTGCGGGATTCCCAATTGTCTGTGAAAGTAACGGTCGCTTGGAAAGTTAATTATGGAAGAGATACGTGAAAAATAATTAATCTAGTAATCGACGGTGCTTTTAGAATGGAGAATCTATTTTGGAGCAGGGTATATGCCATCCTTTTACGACCGAGAGCTTTCCGACGAATGGACGCATCGTGGCGTGCGGAAATTTTGAATTGCGGCACTTGAATATAAGCTGTAGTTAAAAAAACATTGCAAAATTGCAAATGTAATATTCAAATCTGTTAGAACAGTGCACAGAATTAAAAAGGGGGAATCGTATCTTTCAGATAATCCTCTGACGAATAGAACTCTCAGTGAATTGGCAAAATGTCTGCATTACCAGAATTACATGCTGCAAGGAGATCGAACTAAAGGTCTTTTTCACGTATCCGCGGAGGTAATTAAAATATCGTGTTTTGTATAATTAAATTATCTATCCATTCGTGAAATTTTATTCCTAGGGAAGTGATATTCAAACGGAGAACAACGAATACTGGTCGACTTTCGAGATACTCTTGCATATCAGACAGCAAGGCGATTACTCATCGGACGACGAGTTCCATGAATTCCTGCCGGAAGAGAGCGAAGTTTTGCGGAAAAATATCAAAGTATCGTTTACCGCAACTCCATAGCTCTCTCAAATACCCTGCGATTAATTCTAAATAAGATTCTACCTACAGACATTGAAGAACAGTCAACAAACTATGGAATAACTTGAAAAATCGAAGATCCGTTTTCACAGCATTAATTACTCTTCGACGATATATCACCATTTTTCTGAAACTTTGCTATCATCAAATTCTATCGACTGTAACAATAAGAATTTACAATAAATATATAAATACAGCACGATGTAATCGTTGAATCATCTGTCGTTGAAGATGAGCAAGAAAAAGCTGCCAACGAATCATGGGGAAACGTGAAATGGCGTGACTTCCATCCGCTTTTACGAAAGCGCGTTATCTTTCGTGAACTATTGACCCCTGGAACGGCATTTAAACGACGAGGCTAGAGTTGGTCGCAGTCGTAGTGGAAATCGGCTTAGTTTTCGCGCGTTGTAAATTTAGCGATGTTCCTTCACATGGCCGCCGTGACCGTTCTTACGAATATCGCCATTTTGGAATGGTATTACTTGTATGATTCTCCCATGGATATTGCGGATCCTCGATCCTCGCTGGATGAGGTAAAGAGAATGCATTAAGCTTGATTCTTCATCAATTTGAGTAATTACAATCTTCCGTTTTTTATTTTCATCCTAGAACCTACTTTTAAGAAAGAATTCTTAACTTTCAAGCAATAATTACGAACGACGAAAATTCTCGTGCATGTTTGTTAATCGCTCGTTTAATTCACGTCTTTATTACGGTAAATTGAGATATCAGCACTAGATCAGTCGGAAGTTTAAACGCGAAAAACGACCGGCGCTCGTTCACCGCGCGCAGGCAAACGCCGGAAATGCCGAGTCGATGACGAAAAGCCGGTCTCTATTCGACGAAGAAAAGTGCACGGATGACCTCTGGTGTCTCGACGTACTCGCAATTCTCCTCCGCGTATCCGTGTCTGTCGCTTTTTCCCGGGTAGATCTCGTGAAAAGTGTCGGATAAGTTGCTCCGTTCTTCAAATCGAATCAGTGTCTAGAGAATTTCACGTTTCTCCATGCGAAAAGTCGTCCGTTCGACGAGCAAAAGGGTCCGTTCGTCGTGAAAGACCAACAACGAATGACTAGTTCGCCATAATCGCGTGATATCTTCGTCGAAAGCGTGTCCGCACTGCCATCTGGCATTTTAACGGTGAAGTCGTGACAGTTGATATCACCTCTGATAAGGTTACAAGCGAAGCGATTAAACTCCGAACGTTTTCTCTCCAAAATGTAAATTCGCCTTTCGGGACCAACGAGACGAAACGACAGACCGTCCAAGATGTACGAAAACCTGTTTAAGAATCCTCTTCATCGTGTCTTCGTTTACGGGACGTTGAAAAGGGGCGAACCGAACCACAACCTCATACAGGACACCATCAATGGGTACTCGAAATTTCTTGGACTTGGAAAAACTACCGTTCCGTATCCTCTTGTTATAGCGACCAAGTACAATATACCCTTCTTGCTGAGGAAACCTGGAGTTGGTAACGTGAGTACCGATTTACGATCATGACAGGTGTTGAAACGTTTAAAAATTTGTTTGCCTGTTTCGCGTACAACATTGAAATCGTTAACGCGCGATTCTCAAGATCGCGATGATCGATGATCGATGCTGTTTTTGGACTCTGCTGCGTACTCCGATATCGTTGGATAATTTGGGAAAGTACTTTGTCGTTTGGCTTTGATTGATCCTTCCGGAATAACGTGTCCTTGGAAATCCTGACCTTTTGTTGATATACTTGCCGTTAATTGTAATGATTGTTAGTTACGATTAAAATTCCCGGCGCTAACATCGATCCAAAGAATGGTGACTTGCGTCGCATCCGCATACCGTAGGATAGGTTTAACCTTGATGAGTTTCTGATGGATCTGAGCCTTGATGAATGATCTACCATGAATGTTTGCACGATAAAATTGACGAATTTTGTAGCAAATGACTCGTCAATGATTGACAATGTAGAAAATATCCAAACAAATCGTTCACCGGTTTATTTTTCGAGCAGCACGTCGTCGGGGAAATATACGATGTTGATACAAAGATGCTGAAGAAGTTGGACGAACTGGAGGAACATCCTGCTTTTTACGAACGATCGCAGGAGGATATCCTTTGGGCTACGGAGGCCAAGCTCAAGGCGAATAATAATTTCGAGGAGGTATTTATCATCGAAATGATATTCCCAATTTGCATTATCTCCGTTATCTCTGCGATTAATGACACTTCAATTCGGCGAGCATCCTTCGATCGATAAGTTATCGTAAATAAACCGCACAAAGAATGAATCTTCAATGAGAGAAGTCCGATCGAGTATCCTCTGTGACTTCAACCTCGTATCATCGTTAAATTAAATCCTCGATTTTCAGGTTGGCACGTTAACCAGAGTCTGGATATATTTCCTGCCAAAATTCAAGTCCTCCCTGTTAGAACAGCCAATGTACAGTAATTACAGCAACGAGGGAAGCCACGGTTTAAAGTATTGCGAAAAGTACGTCCGCGATCAGTCGTATGATCATCGAAAGGACGTGCAATAATAATATAATATTTATCCACACGAAATATTTCATTCCAGTGAGGAAAGTACAATAAGACCCGAAGATCTGTTCGATTGACCAGGATCTGTCGCGAATTACGGTCTCGTTCGCCGATTCTTCTTCCATCGCGTTCTTTCGTGGTAGTTGTCATTGCAGACGTCGATCTCGTAGTGAACATAGAATTTATTCAGAAACGACATTCATCGAAACACATTCGTTGAAATGAAAATTCGACAACATGTATCGGCTCGTTGATTCGCATACAAGTTCGAGATCTTCCTCCTCTTTTTCTCTTAAACGAAGTAAGTGTCCCGCCGTCGATCACGACGACTTACGGCTATCGTATCGGCCGATCGTGCGTATAAAAATAGGAAACTCAATGTAACATTCGAGGCTGCCTTATGTATTATGTACATTCTCGAGACACGAAAATATATCTTGTATGTATAGTATTTCGTATGATATAATAATAACATACATAATGAAAAACATTCGTGCGCGCTGTTAAGTTTGATATGATCCCACGATCGTTGGTCCGTGATGGATAATGGACGATGGACGTCGGTTCGTTAACTTCGATGAAATACGATCGCTCGTATTTTCACGGTAAATGCCGATGTAGATATTTGAACGTCGGTCGTCCACGGCCCATCTAAATTTATAACATCGAATTGAGGTGTTGAATGAGAAAAAAAAAACCAAGAGACAAACGACATGCACAGTTACCAAGACAGTTTTCGTGTTTGATTTTTATTTAAGTCGATCGTTCGCCACGTATAGCCCACTCTCACCCATCTCTTTCTCACGTTCTCTCGGTCGCGCGTGCACATTCACTTCCTCTCATCCTATCGCTTTCTCTCAGTTAACAAGTAGCGATAAAATTATTTTATTTCAACTATTCTGTAACAAAAGGCAGGCTGAGTCCGCGATCATCCTCGTCGCGACGAAGATAGACTCCGATGCCGTATTCGAGAGACACGGGGCCGCGCGAATTCTGTCCGTCGATGCGATCGGAGAAATCCAAACGATCTCGTTTCATCGACCGATCGTTTCGTTCTCTGCGTAACGGAAGTTCGCGCGTATTCGTCCAACAAGAAGGTATCGCGAGGACGACGAAAAGAAAAACGAAACGTGACGCGCGTCGAGAAGAAAACGATCGGTTGATTCTCGATCCACGAGATTTTCGTTCGTTTCGAGGATCAAGGCAGAAATCGCGTCTTGTCTCCGATCATGGAAAGGGGGTTGCGATCGAGCGATCGTTTCGCGCGAAGAAAAAATAACGCCGTTCCTTTGAGCGTGCACCTCTCCTCGCAATGGGAATTGGTTTTGTGATGCAAAATTAACGACACACCGTACGCTGGTTTGCGAAATTAAAATGCTTAAGGCAGTACATATAAGTTGTCCTAGGAAATTTATTATAAATAATCACACTCTTATCGTTCACTATACAAGGCTCCGTTTATCTCCCGCACTTCTGTATGGCTCGTTCTCTTTAGTTCCTTTCCACTCGTTTTATTTCCACCCCCTATCATTATCAACAAAAATAAGATCGCCTAGCACCCCGAGTTCCCGATATATTCATGGGGAAGTCCCGTTTCTCCAATGTTTCGCCCAACTCCCGTGTATTTCTTCGCGAGAAAGAAATCCGTAAATTTAACGAAAATTAATGAAACAAGCATCAACAAAAGTGTACATACGCCTCCCTTTATGCATTTAACGTGTGTGAATTGCGTGGTGTCTCTTCAACATTGTTCCTTTTTTTTACTAATCCCTTCTCCCTCTCTCTCCTTTTCTCTCTCCCTCTGGTTATTTCTTTCTTTCTCCATGACACGTTTCTCGCGTATATCGCGACTGATATACATATATCTATATATATATATATTTCGTAATATATATTTCTGTTCAAATGTACTTTAGCTTCTCTCATATTTTCTCTCGTATAATGTATATGCTTCATCTTTTGTTTTGTTCGTGTTACCGTTCCAAAGCCCAGCCCCGGAATTCAATTAGTTTCAATTATTATACATTACGTGTCTTAATTTACCTAGACTTTTGTGTGTTCGTTGACGACGTACGTTGCCATTGAGCGAAGCGATAGTTTCGTAGAAGGGGGCCCAAGGAGGATGTCGTTGATACCAATGATAACTTTCCTTCGGTGATTTATCGACTCTCTCTAAGTGCTGACGAACCCTCGAAAACCGACGAGATCGATTACGTAGGATACTCGGCACCGATTGTAACGTGATTCCGTTCGGATAACGAATTAACCTATCTAACCCCATAAACACTCGTTAAGAAGACAATCGATCGTGGCAGTAAAAGTATTCCGTACTAAATTAAAAGTAGCACCGTGCAAAAAGACAGAAAAATACGCGGACTCATTCTCTTTCTTTCTGTACAGTTTTATGATTCGCACGTGACAGCGATTTCGCGTATCCCCCCACTAAGTCGGAAACGGGCGGGGGGCCAATGGAGGTCTATCGGTCCCCGTTTCCGGAGTTTAATACGCTTCCTCGAGATTTACTACGGTCCATTACAAAATTAAATACAAAAACTGGTGCTAATTGTTTGAGCATGTAGTATGAAAATAAATTTTCGCGTATGAAATTCATTCCGAGCGCGTATATACCTGGAGTATCAGATTCATCAGATTTACTTCCGGTTGAACGATAGTCGCGGCACGCGTCGCGATCTATCTCGCGGCGATGGGTTCCCCCCAATCGAGCGAACCGAAATTTTCAACCTGGGCCTTTACAAAACAGGGGCATGTACGTTACCGATGCATACTATCATACATACTGCTTCCTATCCTAAAAAATATATCTTATAGCGTAGCTGGGCCACGAAACGGAGAGAGGCGACGATGCAGTATCGATTGTTTTTTTCGATCGAATCACGGCAGATAGTTTCAGCTCTGATCTTGCGAGAGGGCGCCGTATTTGTTACCCAGAGAGAGTTTTGGCTGTTGGGTCTGCGTGTCTTGGGGCCCGTACGATCTAGTTCCTCCCCTGTAGCGGACTTCCTCGAAGTTTCCTTCGTCCCGTTTCCTGAAACAAAAATCGTATTTTTCGTCAGAAAAATCTCGAAAAACAAAAAATTTCGATCTATCGACCACGGACGTGTTATTCGTACCGTCTACCCCAGGGTGCTCCAGTTTCATTGCCCTGTTGCTGCTTCGAGCTCAATGTGGGGAAATATTCTTCGCTGTGTATGTCCGGGGCAATGTTCTTTGCTTTCTGTCTGGGAGTAACGGCTGCTACTTGAACGTTTCTTAAGTGGGGCGGTTTATAACTATTTCCTGCTGCAACAGGAGGAGGAGGTGGCGGCGCGACCTCTGGCACTACTTCAGGCTGTGGTGGGAGCTCGGGCTTCTTCCATGGACCCGACCCTTTGCCACCACCCTCTCCTGACTCACCGTCTGAACTATTGTCCGCCGTGCCTCCTTCGTCGTCTGATTCTACGTCGACGGATTCATTAATCATAAGATTGCCAATTTTCAAACCGCTATAATCCTTCTTTTCCTCCTCAAAGACCCTCCACTCGTCGTCTTCCTAAGAATTAAGGTTCGCCTTAAGTACGAGACTCTCCGCGATTAAAGGGTACGATAAATCTAGAGCTCTCGAGGTTTTTCGTAGGTATTTTATTAGGGGATACATCGACGAAACGAAATAAAATGCAGGAGCCGAAAGTTAAGAACGATCTGTTGCCCCCTCCCGGAAAAGATAACACGGAAATCGGCACGATCATCGGCGCCACTGTGGGGATCATCGATCACCCGCGAATACTATCGAACCACCCCCTAAATCCTCCGCAACGATCGTCTCGTGGAACAGCTGCTTTCTTTCACTGACTTAACGACGGATAAAAAAATAACGAGGGATGGCATTCACGAGTCGTCTGTAATCCTTAAGAGTTACATAACGAACAATCAGATCCGATCTTTCAACAGTGACGAAATGCAAATCACATTATGCCTCTACGATTCCATCAAAGTAGATTAACTTCGGCAATCGTAAGGATGACGTTTACACGAACAAATATGGCAGCGGCCTGTACGGCACACGATAAACCGGATCTTCCTTCAAAAGGCTCGAAGCAAGGGTCGCGAATAAGTCTCGAAAGAGCTCAGTGACAAAGCCGTGATCTTCACCTCTGTATGTTGTGTGTCCTCTCCCTCGGGATTCATCGGCTTGTCTTTAATTTTCGTCTTTCCCAATCGCTTTCCCATCTCCTCCAATTTCTTCGCTATTTCGTCGGTGGTCGTGAATTTCTTCCCCTTTGCTTTCTTGCGATCTTTCTTCGCGAAGAAATCGTCTAAGTCAGCCATGGTGAGATGACTCTCGACGTGCACACGCGAACAAAACTCTCGTTCTCTCGTGGGAAGCTTGTTTCTCGGGAGCACGAGGAACTGCCTTAACGCGGAGTGATCGGACACACCGCTGCTGCTATCCACATGGGCTTGTCTTGGGCCGGAAGTCAGCCAGATACTTCGAAGTCAATGGAATATCCAAAAGTGGGTCTCACCGACCTACAATTATATCCAGACGCGTGGAAAATCTTTCGACAAATTCTTTCGTTAGCCTACGCGTTGCCCTAGCGCTCGTGCGAACCTTTGCTTTCGTGGCTTCTCGAAAAATTCTTATCTCATGGGTGAACATGTGGCGCTGACTGTCTAGCAGAAGACCGTTGCAAAAAATACAAAGGTTACCTAACCTCAAAACAGCGCCACAAATTCAGGAAAATCGGAGAAACCGAATCCTCTTTGACCCAATGGCCGAAGACCGTCTCTTAGGGATGTTTCAAGGATCGTAATTAAAGTCGATGAAGTGGCGAAAACAAATGGCAGAATGGAAAAGTGGGACATGCATAGAGGTTAATTGGTCCACGATATTTTAAGCTTCGTGGGTCATAGGTGGCAGCGCCGTGTGACTTTTATCGACTTCCGGCATACAAAATGGCGTACAAGGCCAAGGAGATTCTCACTCAAACTTATTTCTTTGAATAATCTGTCCAACCAGCGGGAAAAGTAAATCTTTTATTTTACTAAAATCTTTCAGTGGACGTGTTCTCTTCGTCCATCGCCAATTAGCTCACGTTTAACGTCGATAGTACAGAAATATTGTAACTAAGAGTAATGACTCTGAAATACTCCTAATAGATATATAAGTTCGATCTTTACTTGATGCAATTCCCGGTCAAACACGATAAGCTCTCCTCTCTATCATTTATATTTATACCCTTCAAGGTCTCGGTACTCGTTCTTTACAATTCCATCGCCCCGCCCGATTCTAAAGCTTCCAACCCCTCGAACACCGACCCCATTGTTCCCTCCACCACCAAACGTCTTCCACGTTTCCTCCTCAACCTGTTCTCAAAATTCCCACGAAAATTAGTGAAAATTACTACAAGAATTCGTGCCATTAACGCTGAGAACTCAAACGACTTTAAAATTGGCGCCACAAGCGGCCCCACTTGAATCGTACGAGGGACTACGCAGCCGCACGATACCGAGGAGAACAAATAGGGGATCCCTTTCTTGAAACGGCAGTAATCGCGTCTAGCCTTGCCACGAACCATTCGACCGGCGGTGTCTCCTATCCACTTGCCGGCGTACTACGCTAAAGCCTTGGCGTTTTAACCTGCCTGCGGTAGATTCTCTCTCTCTCCCACACGCGCGATCACCCGGAGGCCTGACAGTTTCGACGTTAAAACAAACGGCATCCAGGAAGACCCGATTCTACCTAGCATCTCTTCCTCCACTTGTTCAGCCCTCCGTGGGAAGCCGAGCGATCCTTCAAAGTTAATGTGTAACGACGTACGCCGCAATGAAGCTCACGCGAAAGTGTCTCGGAAACATCAGCAAGCTGCTGGACTTTTATTCGCAGTTCAACCCCTCGCCGCTTTCGATAAAACAGTTCATCGATTTCGGTGAGTCTGCGAGAGCGAATGAAAGAGAGAGAGACAGACGTACGGACGAAATGGACAGGGAGCCTGGTACTCGCTTTTAAAACTCATTCCCGAGTCGCGTCGCGCAGCTTGCTCCCTTTTGTTTTTCTTTTTCATCATCCCTCCCCATGTACGCTTTTTAACGTTCCTGACAAATCGATCGTACGACGACCCTCGAGACGAGAGCACCGGGTTTAGGGTTGCATTCGGTAAAATCGTAAACTCGACTCGGCGGAGTCTGGCACACCGCCGCGATCCTGCACGGTTTACGTTGCCAATGGGGAAACGACGATGGCGTTCTGCTGTTGCGATCACGCACCTGACGATCGGTGATTTACGATTTCGCGATTCTCATGCCTGACAATCGAAGGGAAAGAGTGAATGAGAGAGAGAGAGAAGGAGCCAGTCAGGAGAGCACGCGCACACGATCAGAGAGGATATTTCCCTCGGAATGACGGATAAATAGAACTGAAAAATTCATGGATGATGTAACACCATGGATGCCGCGTAAACAAACGGGATTGTCGAGCTTTCTTTTTTGGTCGTTCGTTGAAAGACACCCGTAGTCTCGACGGCACTCGACAGAGTCTTTAGGAGTTGTTTTAACTCTTTCAGGCAGAAGACGAAAAAAAATAGACCTTAACACTAGAACCACCGGCGTTAAATCTAGTATATTTAAATATATTAAATAAGTACTTTGAAACAAGGAGAATTAAGGGGTGGGAAAGATGATCGATTCAGTAATTTATGTTTTACGCGATGGACATAGAATTTCTATTCTACGTCTCTCCTGTAAACTTGAAGAATTTTTGGAAAAAATTGTGTAGTTGGTGTTGATTGCATAGAAAAATTATTATTACTTAAAAGTAAGGGAAAATATTATTTGTATTACTTTCGATAGACAATTGCCAAAGTTTGCAAGTGGGTTTAAGAAGCTTCCATTATGTAGGTTGATCATTAAAAATGGCGGGACATCTTTCATTCCGCTGTGCTTAAAAGAGTTAAACGCCCACGCGAAATTTCCACGAACATTTTAACCGATTCTATACACCCACGTAAGAAGATACTGACCAGGCCATTAAACAAAATCATGAAACAGGATTCTATAATGAAATTCTCAAGCTTTCTATCCACGAAACAAAATTAACTCGTGAGAGACTCAAAGAACAAGCTGTTACCTTCAAGAGCCTTTTATCGAAAGTTCAAATGCTCGAGATCAAAGGGCACTTATTCAAATACAAATATTAGTCACTCGATTTTTCGAGAAACTCCAAGAAAAGATCGTATGTACCTACGACGAGCAAACGTAAAGTCATTTCTTGATCGATGCGACAAGATGGTCGTCTCCGAATTGATTAGCGATCCAGTGTCAACGCACTCGTTGAAATTCAGGCTTTCCATCGGCATAATTTCCGACAATCGAGTTTCTCCCGTGTAACTGGCATCCATTGACTTCCAAATCAATTGGCACGATATCGATGCAGATGCAAGTGCACCCGCATCGTTCGAGTACTTGCGAAGGTCATGTTTTAACCGCCCTCGTCTCATCGATTCCCTCGAATGGGATTCGTGTCATTCATCCGACCAATGTTTTCTATTTTTCCCATTGGATGTTTTCTTAACCAGCTTACGATGCGTATCTTCGTAGTGAGCAATTTTATTTTTATTTCTTCCTTTTTACAGTAGTTTACTTATATCAGCAATGTCAGAGTTCATCGGCGATCAAATCAAATTTGTACGATGCGTATAAATAATAACGTACGATTCGTCATTGCGGTTCGAAGTGTTTACTACAAATAGATTATTAATTTGTCCGCGAATTTGCAAAGGTTTTGAACAAATATTCGTTATTTAATCATTAACACATTGAATATCGTTGAAATCCGTGAAATTTCTTATGCTTGTAACACTAGAACTACCGGCGTTAAATCCATTATATTTAAATATATTAAATTAGTAGGTTAGAAAAAGGAAAATCAAAAGGTGGAAAAGACGATTAATTTAGTAATTTATATTTTATAAGATGGACGTAGATTATTCTCTCTATTGCTCTTGTATAACTTTGGGGAATTTTTGAAAAAAATGAGAAACCAGCCATTTTGACTGCTTTGGTAGTTCTAGTGTTAAATTGCAATATACAATTTAAATATTGCTGTTAGAAAAATATAGTAGCGCCGCGTATATAACTATTTTTACCTTTAACGCTTCTATTCTCGAAAGATACGATTTTAATAGAAGAAGTTTCGGTTAGTCGGAGATGATGAAACCAAAGAAATACTGGGTGATAAAATTCACGGTAGGAAAGAATGACCTTTAAAAAAGAGATCACCGTCCGGAAATCTAAATTAGCGTTAATATCGTGACGATGTTCATTTTGTAATTGCATTTTTATCGATTCAAAAAGAGATCACTCGAAATGCACGCTTCATTATAGAAAGAAGCCGTGACAGTGGTCAAGTACGTTCGTATTTCGATAATTCTAGCTCGAAGGCCAGTCCTCGGTGTTGTGTCAGGTTGTAACTTTGTTTCGGAAGAGACGCACGATTATTGTGAAGTAAGAAACGAGAAACGTCACCCGACAGACTCGAGGTCGTTTCCTGTCGGTGTCTCATTTCCATTCGACGAACATTCGCAACTTTTATTCCATCTGTTTTGTTTTTATCGTCTCGCGACCAATAAAAGGAAACTGAATTCGCAGAGGATCTCCAAGCCACCTTGATGGATTTGCCACTGCATTGTAACTTATTTCCGACAGCTTTTCGGAAAACAATGTCTCATAATATTCTCCTCGCGATTTAACTGCCATCGAGGTCGATTCGCGGTGTCATAGATATTTTTAGATGGATTTTCAGCGAGCACGATCTTACGGATGAGTTTGACGTTTCCTCCGATTATTGTCGCGACGATGAACTTCGACCTCGTTCGCTTAAAACCGGTATCGTTTCTGTGAAAATCGATTTTTAATTGAATTCTCGATAACACGAACAAAAACGAACATCGAATACTTTTCGCGATAACACTGTTGCCACTGTGTATCGTGTTGTTGCCTTCTTCGGCGTTTGTTTGTCGAGTTTATTGCGTGGCGAGTAAATATGCTAATGAATGCCGGCACGCATTGCCGCGACATCCTGCTACATACTTGCGATTTAGAATTCTCAATCGAAGATAGAAAGAAGTCCCTAAAAAATTCTACAAAAATCCCCAGCCTTCAGATCTTCTCAGAATCTCCTAAAACGATAAAAGTCAGTCTACTAGAAGACAAAATGGCGTCGAAAATTCTATCGAACCGAGCTCAGCCGCCTCTTCGTCCAAGCGCGAAATTTCGCGAGACAATGGGGCACGGACTTTGAGGAGGCCAAGGTTAAACGCACCAAACGCCTTGGAAAACTCCCGTACCATCCCCCGCGATTGAGCCCTGCCATTGGTTCTTTCCGACTTTCACGAAAATAGAATAACCCGGCGTTTTATCGCGCACCTGGAATGCTGCCATCCCCCGCGAATTCTCGTAATTCGAGGGAACGTGGGCGGGTGGACCCTTGGAGTTTGAACTCTCGTTAAACTCATTCCTGAAACCGTGCCCGCATCTCTGACGCACGTTCGAGGAGTCGATTTTCACCCTAGGCATATATGCTTTCCACCTCTGACGTGGCCTCTACACGATACCACGGAAATTGGGCGAGTATCGATAACAGAATCTCGAAATCGTGCAGCCCGATAACGAGTTTGTGTTGCGATTAAGAGAGCTTAACGACCTCTATCCTCGACTTGCCGGGAATCGACGCGAAAAACCGGACGTTCGTTTACACGTACGAATAAAGGAGTAACATCTTTCACTTCGGAGAAACTCGGAGAAAGGTTTCCGGGTGCTCGACTTTCCCGATTCCAGAGAATCGTTTGTAGATAAACATTTGTCTACATTGTTGAAATAGGCTTTGTGAATTGAATAAAATCCTATTCTCGTATCGGAGCTAAACGAATTAATGAGAGGACATTCGTTAGGAGTGAAATGTTTCAACTCAATTTCAATTACCCGATGATATCATCGATTACTCGACTCGCCAGACTTTATTGGATTACGTTCAATGTCCCTCGGAGTATTCCGCTCCGGCTGAAACGTCCTGATGAAAGTTTGTTCCGTCTGGCGAATTCCGTGCAGCGTTAAAAACCAATGCAACGTTCCAAGTTCTTGCGAGACTCACGGACAGATACTCATACGTCGATGTTTGCTTGGCTCAAACGGTTCAGCTTTTTCGGTGAGCCTTTCACTCCGAGTTGTCTGGAGGAACGTCTGTCGCGTCTGTTTGTCCCGCTGACGCAAAGCCGATCGGACACGTGCAAGGAGACGGTTTTTATCGTCTCTAACCCGATTAGAGGCCTCTGTGACTCCAAGTCACGGTTGAATATTCAAGCTGTGCTACCGCTGTCATATTTTTCAATCACTGATCAAATTCAGCTCTTCCCATCAACGTGATTCTATCAATTACATCTCTGAAATTCGATGAGAATTTAAACGCAACGAGTCTATCAGCTTGGAGCGAGCAGAAAGCGAGTTGGTAACGTGACTGATATCAGTACAAACACAAATACGTCCTTCGATTCCATGATGTATCATCTGTCGTATACGCGTCGTGCAGACACGCGCGAATGCCTGCAGTACGTGCGGCTAGGTTACATTGAGATTAAAGCTTTAAAACTAAACAGCTGCTTCCTGAGTTTACTATAGCCAGCATAGCCGTTACAGCCGCTCGCTGAGCGACGAGCGTTCCAGAAACGTTGCGTGGTGCTTCGTGCTCCATTCTTGATGCCTCGAGCAAGAATAAACCTCCGTACATAATACATAGACGTCGAATCTTCCTTCGGAGCACATAATCACTGCTCCCTAGGGTACCGCCTACCTGAAATTTCGCATGGAACCCGTTCCATCATCATTTTCTCCTCTTCTCCGTGTCCTCTTCTACCGTTGAAATTCGGAGGGAAATTTGAGGAATTAGAATTTTCTAATTCTGAGCCTCCATCTCCTTACTCTTCGTAGTCTCTTGGAGAATAATTGCAGGGACATCTTGAAAGTGAGGATTAGGAAATTTTTGAGAGGCACTGGTCGACAGAGCAGTCGCAGGAGTTAACTCGGTGGTCCCCTGTGTCCGCTTCTCGTGCATGTGTAAATAATTTGCACGTAGCCACAAGGTGCCTTACTTAGAATTAATTGCAGGGGAGTATTTTGCATTCGGAGATTAGTAATCATGGTCTTTTAGCTTGACGAGTTAAAGCATATTTTTTAACGCTTAGAAAAATAGCAAGTTGGAACGATAGCGCTTTTAAGTAGTCCGTATAATTCAAGGCTGGAAGTAATTAAGCTTCGCGCTACCGATTATTTGTTATTATGCATATCTTCGAACATCAATTATTCCATTCGAGGGAGAGAGTAGCAGACGAATTGCAAAGTGTGTTTAAACAGTCGTCGAACGTTTGATAAGACTGCGATTGCAGTTTTTGGGGAACCACGGTAACCACGAGATTTCGGATTAAACTCTGGCGATAAGTTTTTATCCCCTGGGGCTTCCGATGGACGATATTTCGTAATTCAAGCCTGTTTTTGTTTTTCAACGTAGCCAGCTTTCTTTTAGGCTCGCTCGTATTGCGAAACGATTGACAAGAATTTCGATACTTTCTTCAGCAACTTGTAACGTTGAATCTGCAAGCCTTTTTGCTTCCGAGGAAATAATCGAAGTTTAGTTGCACTTTGCGTGACTTCGACAATTGTAATTTAATGACTCCTTTTTCCACGTTTTGCCTTATTTCGTTATTCAAGTACGTTCCGACAAATCAAATGATATTTTTTCAAGCACTTTATCTTGCAGAAATGTATTACGGTGTTTTCGTCTTTCGGTATTATTGTTATTTTGGTTGGCCACTTATCTTGATGGACTTGCAATAAATTTTGCGAGTTATATCGCACGTCGAAGTGCCGAGTGAAATTTATTTTGGAGTAAGACGGGCAATACCTTGAACCATCGAAGAAAGTTGATTTCTAGCTACATTTACCGAAGCCAAGACCTAGAATAGTAGATATAGTTTACGAATAAAGTATTGCGGCTTCTTAGGCATCTCATTACAGAACGTAGTGCGATCTATTATGCAAAATACCTCAGCTTGTTTATTTCTACATCTATTTTCCTTCGAATGATAGCTTAGTTTCGCCCATTCTATCGCACTTTCGTCCTATCTTCAAATATTATCACAGTTTTTAGTTTCGCTCCCTTTGAAGCCCGCGAAAATTTTCGCAGACGACGATAATGAATAAGGATAACAGTTCCGTGTATTCGCAAAGTTAATACGGATGTTTTATTTCCATTGGCATTACATAACACCTCGTATTAATTACCTTTGGTTTCGCGGTGTCTGTAAATCTTTCGAAGGCGATAAACGACAGCCGGAAGTCTTACATAAATTCCCCGGTGTATTCTTTACGGAAAATACTTGCAACAATGAAATATATGCTGTCCATCGTGGAAGATAAATCAGTGAAAGGTTAAACCGCGTATTTGAAATTAAAGCTAGCCAAGAATATTATCCCTCTTCTATTTAAATGTTTAAATGCGTTGATTTACTGCGAAAAATTCTAATGCATCTACCTTTGAGCTTATTGTGCAACAAAGCGCAAGCAGAGCGAAAAGTTTATCATCAAATATGCAAACATTATTCTCAGTCGACAAACGATACGATGAAATTTAAAGGTTGACGATAAAATCCAGCAATTTTTGTTCGTTACATTGTAAAATGCATTTACATGCCCGCAGAAATTTCAAGTGGACGTAGATTACAATTCTAATTTACTTGAATTAGAAAGTACAATTCTAATTTACATGAGTTAAACTCCATTCGTGTTTTGTATGCAAAAGTTAACAATCGCGAGGACGTTGAACGAGCGCGTATAGGTCGAGTGTTATCGGTATCGAAGATAGTTGTTTAAACATAGATCTCTATCTTCAACGTAGGTACTTCAACTTGCTGATGATTCTCAATGGCGAGATGTAGGTCGCAATGCTGTTTCCCATTTACTCTTTCCGCCGAAACCGGAGAGTTAGAAGAAGGTACTTCACCTCTTGCGTCAGTCCTTGTGTACTTTTTGCTCCAAACCGACGATATTAAGATTCTAAATGGCGAAAGGAGAATTACTTTCTTCCGTTCCTTTGTTTTTACCGAAAGAGGCAAATGAAAGGAACGTGTTTCACTGTCCGTGTCACTTTATCTATCGCTATGCTCGAAAATGGCAACATTAAAAAGCAATAACGCTGAAAGGTCGTAGATTATCGCCACTCTAATGTACCTGAGTTACTTTGCATTCTGTTTCGTGTAATTTAAGCTCGAAATTTCATTTATCGTCGACGACAGACAGAGAAAGAGAGCTCCGCAATCGAGAGGAGACTCTTCGACGCGTTTCAACGAGCGAAACGTAATCGATTTCGAGCAGAATCAAATAAATTACTTCTTAATTGGTACTCCTTCAAAAGAGCAGTCTCGATCGAGCCTCCGTTTCGAGATATCGTGCTATCGCCTGCTAATCGCGAGACTTCAAAGGAGACCGATACCGGTACTTCCTCCGTATCTTTAATTTTCTTTTTTTTATCTCCTCGATTGCATATTCGCACGTCAGTTATTCCAGCTTCAAGCTTTTCACTGACTATAAAACGTCCCAATTAAAAATTGATTCAAAGAGAAAAAAAAACAGAGTTAGAAGCTTCCAGAATGTAACCCTCTGCACTCCATTGTCAGGTAAATCCTGTGTATTTTTATATTGTAAAACATAATAATAATAAAATGTATACGCTTCTTTTTTAACGACAAAGCAAGATTTTCAATTTTCCACAGATGCGCGCTCGCACCGTGTAAATAGTGCTGAAGTAGCTGGTAGCTCATGGTAAAAATTGGTAGATTTAGTTTTAAAACTCCTCTACTGGCATTTACATCTTGCATTTTCCACCAATTTACGTGAAACGTCGCTTGTTTTATCATCTTCCATCGATCGATGCAATCGAGTCGTCTCACTCGAAACCTGTTTCCGCGACTTCAATAATAGCTAGTTTTCTTCTTCCATTGGAGCTATGCAAACACGTATCCTTATTGTCAGGTAAACATTATATTTTTCTGCGAATAAATCGCACGAATACAGCAACATCGCAAGGACAGAAATTGCCGGTATCTCTCGAGGAGAGGCGGGAACGATTTTTGGCGATCACGAGCGAACGGAGCGAAGTCCAAAGGCCGGGAGGCTCGCCCATTTTATTCTCGTCACACGGGAAAAGGCGTGCATAAATAATTGATACACTTTGCGTCACGTCCCTGCTACTTCGCAAACGAAGATACGTTCTTTACGCTTCGGAACCGGACGATGGTCGAAAGTGCACCGCGATTATGGTTTCGCAATGCTTCAACGATCACTGCAAAAATCATTTGTCTCCTCCTTTTTTACGAGAAGCTTGCAATTAGTCGAACGTCCAGACTAGGGAGATAATTGGCGACTTTGGTGTTATTTTCTATTACGTCTGCTAAATATCTTCTTCTATTAGACGCTGTATCATCCGAAGTTTCGCGAATATATGTCGTAGGAATTATAAACGGAGTTTGGCTATCCAAAATAAATAGTAAACGTGTAGCTTAGATGCGACGTTCGCTCTACAGTGTTTGTATTTACGTTGGCGAATATTTGGCGGATTTGTTTCAGTGATATTCAATATTTCTTTAGCGAATTTCGCGCAATTTGCTACCGCATCGCGGTGCGCAATGATAGTTCTAAGAGAAAAGGGGGAAAGATAATTATTTTTTTTATTTTAACTGATATGATCAGATGCTTTGGATCTACTGTTTTAGGTGGGCTCCGAACCACCGATGCTATATGATATTAATTAATAATATAGCAAAAGTTTGCCACAGTTCATGACAGAGGATTTGAAGTTGGACTGACTGAGTCCCAGCCTTTGCCTCATTCACCATAAAATTCTATGGCCATTTTGCCCAGGACCTACTCTTTTAGGTGGGCTATAATATGTCAATTAATAAATTAGAAAAAATCGCCCAAAGCCTCAAACTTTATATTTCTCTGGAAATATGCCTCCAACATTTTATTCTCGCGGTTTTATCGAACGTCGACTGAAATTCACGAACAGCCGGCGAATTTTATCGACATATCGGGCAAGCCTGTCGATCTCCTCTGAAGAGAGAGCCATTTTAAGGGCACTTCCTCATTCAACAATGGGGTCTCCGCGAATAGGCATGCACAGATGTGGAATAGCTTCCCACTGATCGACTCCGAGGGCGTAAAATGGTTTTCACGCAATAATCCATGCATTCCGTTCAGTCTGCTTGGCGCGGATAAGGTCACCGTGCAATTTCACGGCAATTTATCATCGGCAACCGATTGCACTTGGCAGTGAATCGGGTGTTCTCCGGTTTTCTCCTCTACGCCCCAGAAAATGTATTCTCGTTCGGTGGAAATTTTCTCAGCCGCCAATTCCGAGCCTGCTTCGTGAAATTTCGTTTGATAAATTGTCTCTCGTGATGTTAAAAAATGGAGGAGAAAAAACAATGACACATTGGTACACGTTTTTTCTCGACTTGAATCGTACGCCTTGTATTCGGGAGAATGGAAATATTCCTGGGAAAGAGGAAGTCGAAGTTAGGATTCGTAAGTGACCGTGGAGTATCATCGGACAAAGTTAGCGCGAGGTAAATTTAAACCAATTAAGCGATGGGATCAAACTATGTTTTTCAACGGAAATGCGCCATAGTGGGTGACGCAAGCTCAGTCACTTTTATCATGCCCGATATTAATGTCCAAACGATCATCAACGATCGGTTAGCAGGGAGATACTTTTAGGTTCTGATTCATCTAATGCGATAAACTTCTATAGTTGACAATATAAACTTGTATATAAATATTATATATGAAATAATTTACATTGTAATTTAAATGAAGAATTCACCGAGACTCAACGATTCCATAGAGGGTACTTAATAAAGGAGAATTAACCAGAGAAGAAATAATGAACGTAAAAAGTAACTCAGGTGCAACCATCCAATTTTGTTGCATGCTCGCTAGGTCGAGGGTTATTTTCAGAGTGTGCCGGCTGTACTCAGCCGGGAAGCACACCTGAGAATAATCCAAATTTTACTTGCAAAAAAAGACTGTCTCCTTCGGACTCACCGATATATGGACTCTCTCTTAAATTCCGAAACGTTAGCAAAGTTTTTCGTCGCAATTCTCATGTACGTTGCATTACAATTATTTTTAATTAATCCAAAGTACGTCGTGTGAATGTCACGCCGTAATTAGAATCGTTCAACGGAATCCAAGGACGACGAATGCAAGGGACTTTCTTTCAATTCTATCATCGGTATCATTAACGACAGCTTGTTCACCTAGAACGGTAGAATGACCAACAATGGAGGATTATCGATTCTTCGACATTCTACCAACAATGCGAGCAGTGGAAAGCTAATTTCGGTCGTGTTTCCATTGCTGCTTCACACTTTTCAATCAACTTCATTGAAACGAATCCACGTACGGTGCGCTGGGAATTAACTAAAGGCGAAACTAATCAGAGATATGCACTTAAAAAACATGTAATTATCTCAACAACACCGGACATCGCGAACGATCTTTGTATCGGCCTGACTGGCCAAGATTTCTCTTAAGTTCAACAAACATTTAACGAGCTCCGAAAATGCTATCGTACTCGATAGGAAGGCAACATAAACACAGTTCACGTCCTGCGATGACTGATTAGGCCTTATCAGTTTAGTCAGGGACGGGCCTACCGTACTATCACGAGAGTCTACCTCTAAAATCGTGAAGAGGGAGAAGCGACAAACGTTGTCACCGATGGCTGACCTACTTGCAACTCGCACTTTGTTACGAGCTCTTTGAGCAACCGCTGCGCACTGTACTTCTGCGGCGAAAAGTTTTCAAAATAATAAACATAGCTTTGTTAATTCACCTTTGAGAATTTTCTTCAGGAATGCTCGATTAAAAATTGAAAGGCTGGAGAAATTGAGAGGAAAATTCCTGTCGTTTTATCAGAGACGTTCTTCGAGCTCCGATATTCGCGGATTTTCAAATATTTCTTTTCCATTTTGCGGAATAAGGTTGCGCAACGGCGAACGGAGCTGCCTGTAAAGTTTCTCGTTCGATGTCTCTCCGATTTGGCAAAATATCCCGCAGAATTTTTTAAGGAGGCTCTAAATCATCACGATAAGATCCTTTTAGTGTTATCGCGTTCTTTTTCTGCAATATTCTTAATTCTCCCGAGAAGCGTGTCTCTGGCGTTTCGCGACGGGAAAAAACAAGATACGGAAAGGCGTTTCTTTGAAAGAAATCGAAAGCCATTTATCTGCAATATTTTTTTCAAGTTACCTGCTCGATTTCTGTTAGATATCGTATCTCAGATTTTTAATTAACTCTCGCATCTTGCAGTGATTACGAAGGAATGTTTGGAATTAATGAAAAATGTTTCCCGCGTCGAATTAATTCCTTGCCGTACCATTTCTTCTGCGATTGAGGGCGCAATAACTCTGAATTATTTGCTGAAATAACAATCTATCCCAGATTTCTGATATAGTGTATGACTTAATTAAAAGCACAGAATTAATTTTATTTTATCCTGGCACACGGATATTTTTAATTTAATAATTTCTGGAACCCTTCAAAACTGACTGTTCCATGTTCAGATTTTTAAAACACAATTGTCCTAATTCCTCTTAATTTTCCCACATTTCTTCAAATAAAACTGACGATACCAAGATACTTCGATTGCCTTGACTGCACTGAACTTTTTTAAATCCAAAGTTTCCTTGCAGTTTTCTGCATCCATGGGCATCTCGATGTCGTAGGGCACCTGGTTAACGATGCGACCAGGGCAGCGAGCAATTAAACGTGTAATTAATCCAAGTCACTTTTCAGGACTAAGCGCATGCGAAAGGAAGTCTTTTATATTCTTAAGGAAGGAGCTGCCAGTCCGGCTAGCCAATATTATGAAGGAGATCCACCTGTTACCGGACACCTTACTGAAAATGCCTAGTGTGGGTATAGTAAATAATTTATACGCCACCTCGTTCGAGGAAATCATGTACTTCGAGAAGGCTGAAGTCAGCGAGACCACTTTAGACAAGTGAGTCGTCAACTTCGAGCAGTCCTTTGACATCTATTATTACTATTTTTATATTAACCTCCGTTTCTTTCGATCCTTATCTTCGTATTACACCTGCTCTTCATCTTGTCGCGATCTATCCTATTATTAATAGAAAATGAACTTCAAAGTCGAGCCAATTTTCCATCGTGCCTTCAACGACACCATCTTAATCTCTTGTACTCGTCTTCCCATAGATTCTGTCAAGCTCTAGTGAAAATACGAAACAGGCACACGGACGTCGTTCAAACGATGGCTCAGGGTGTCCTGGAGCTGAAGGATGCGTGCGATGTGGACGTTCAAACGGAGAACAGCATTCAGTATTTCTTGGATAGATTCTTCATGTCTCGCATCTCCATTCGTATGCTGATCAATCAACACAGTAAGTTTACGTCTATGCGATCGCTTTATCGCCTCTACGGTCTTCGACGATCGTAACGATTAGTCGCGGAAGTAAATAACTTCGCCATTTTACGGTCTTATCTTATTTGTCGTTTCGCGACGATTGGAAGGTACTCCGTGCTTGTTTGTTAGATCGATCTTCGAGATAGCACGTAATTCGAATATTAACGATACACTTTTGACATTTGTTTCAGCTCTTCTGTTCGGTAGCGAATTGAACGGGCACAGCAGACACGTGGGCTGCATAGATCCCTCGTGTGACGTTATCGATGTCGTGAAAAACGCATACGAGAATGCGAGGTTTCTGTGCGATCAATATTATCTGGCTAGTCCGGAACTCGTAGTCAAGCAACATAACGGCAAGTTTGAAAAAAATGTTGATTGTACTAGAGTATCGCTAGTAAGTAGTACGACATAAACAATATTCTGTAGTAGAACAATAGTCAACCGAGTCTCTCGTATCGCCGGATGAACGGAGAGCAGCATAGTATTTCTTGAACTTCGAACATTTGCGATCATTGATTTTACATAACAAACAGTGGATCCGTGGATTTTGTAGGCTTTAGGAAGTCATCATTGTCTTTCATATCTAATCGAGGCTTATTTGCAGGATGAATCATTCTCAGGACACTTCGATCGACCTCCATTCTACCTGTACTTTATCGTTGTCCCTCTTCTTCGTTTCAGAGTACGACCGTAGTAGCGAAATTAGAATAATTTATGTGCCGAGCCATTTGTACCATATGCTCTTTGAACTCTTCAAGAACAGCATGAGGGCTGTTATGGAACACCATGGGTCGGACGTGTACAGTTATCCACCGATCGAGGTGACCGTGGTGCGTGGAAAGGAGGACATCTGCGTGAAGGTAAAAAATATATATTTTCGATCCGTCACTTTCCCCCTATCTTATCGTCCGCTCAATATTGATCTGGACGCAATAGTAGATTGCCGGTGTCCAAATGTCCGGCCTAGATTTGTTTTATTGTCAGCGAAATGAAAAAAAAGAGATAGCGGAAAGTCTCTGTGGACGATATCAACGAAGGGTGCACCCCTTTATATTATTAGATGAGGAAATTAATTAAATTGACTGTCGATGTTTTCTTTCAGGTGTCCGATCGAGGCGGTGGTATTCCTCGTTCTCAGATGGATCATCTGTTCAAGTACATGTTCAGTACAGCGCCTCAACCGAGCAAGTCTGATGCTCATACCGTTCCACTTGCTGGTTATGGTTATGGTCTTCCATTGTCCCGGTTGTATGCTCGATATTTCCACGGTGATATTGTTCTCTTGAGCTGCGAGGGCTTCGGTACAGACGCGATCGTTTACCTCAAGGCAAGGAAACATCTTTTCTACCTTGCGATCTTCCGTATCCTTCAGAAATTCAAATTAACTTGACTTGACCTCTGCAAGACGACCTTTGACCCAGATTGTTAACTAATCGTTCTATCCATTCGACAGGCACTATCCAACGAGGCTAATGAACTGTTACCAATATTTAATAAGACTTCGTCAAAGTTCTATCGCACTCCGGTTCCTACTGCCGATTGGAGCAGTCAGTGCGGAGGTGGAATGGCAACGAGACAATTGTGCATGAGCAATGCACACGCTGCTAAGCTTCAATGCGGAATGGAAGCTTCTCATTGCTAGCAAAACTCCATCCATGTGGACCAAAGAATGGGGGAGTAAGTATATGTACTTTTAGAGTACCTTTTCTTTCAGGCGACCTCGACCTGATAGTTTCGTTCGCACGCCGATCGTATCGGCAGTGTCGGCTGAATTTAGTGTATCGTATCCTACGTATATGGCACATTTATCCGACTAATAGTTTATTTTTTAACTCCGTTAAATGTTTTAAGACGGAGGCCGTTTCAATATCGATGTTGATTTTTTTCTTCGACGAGATTTTTCCGACTTTTCGAACG
Organism: Cerceris ruficornis; assembly: GCA_963989415.1. NCBI lineage: Eukaryota > Metazoa > Arthropoda > Insecta > Hymenoptera > Crabronidae > Cerceris > Cerceris ruficornis. The sequence goes on along the minus strand of OZ022527.1, from coordinate 15,273,458 downwards.
TTTCTTTTTAATACTTGCATTTTTTTGGCACACAGTATTCTTCTAGCTGTAATCCGTATGATTTTCGATGGAACTTTGTTTTTTTTTTTTGTTTAACACTAAGTGATCGCGTGATAGAGCGATGTCGTAACATGGAAACATTGAAAGTGTCACTCTCTAATCGAGACAAACTACTTTTGCTGTGTAGGTGAAGCTCGGAAAAAGGTCTCACGACTTTTTCGTGTCACAAAGAATAGAGAAATAGGAACGAGCGATCTACGATCGAGAACTTCGATAACGATTCCGCATTTTTCACGAGAATTTTAAACGACTGGCCGTTAAAAGGCGATAATTATCCACGTTGTGAACGACCGTGATCGGTCAGTTTGCTCGTCGTGCCGCGATTACGATCCGACATATCAAATCTGACTTACAGATTTGACAGACATGTCTTTTTTATCGTCTCCATTATATTCTTCTTTCGTTATCTCGATTATTCGCAATTTTGGCACAATGACGAGAGTCGTGAAACGAGCATCCAGGTAATTACGTTTGGTTTTATCTCGCGAGATAATACCAACTTGCAATTTTCAGGTTTTCGAATGAAACTTCGACCGTTCGGATTCGATGGTTCGGCAGAAAATTATCTTTAAGTTTGCCTGGATGTTCCCCAGCGGATCATTATTTTTTTTAGATCAATGCAATCAGCATTTTATTTGTAATTAATTGCACTAAGCATTTCTTCCGTTGGAACGAGGAACAGCGTGTGAGTTGAGACGCGATATGTCGATTCTTTTTCATTTTTCTTCGTTCTGCTGCGTCGACGACTGCGAAATTTTGTAACGGAGCGGCAAAAACGAGAGTCAAACTCGTTCTCGATGGATCAACGTGCGACAGAATGCCACAAAACGTGAACTGTGATGAATTAATATTGCAATTTTTATTTTAATCGCTGGACAAGCTCTATTAATCTTGTTACTGTACAGCACAACACGTCTAGGGCGTGTAACGACGTAAATGATAAGTTTAAAGATTTTTAATTGTACGCGCGGTTTAACGGAGCTACAGAGGAAGCCAGATCGACGAGGACTGAAGACATGGAGATGAAATTCTCTCTGTGCGATCCGGAAAGAATTTTTATACTGTAAAAGAATGGAAAGAAGCAAGCGAGAAGGTCGAATTCGCGAGAGGACGATTTCGAACGCCCCCACCCTCGATTTTTTAAATTCACTTTTATACGAGAAGAGCAAAGCACGAACCGAGAGTTTCAACTCGTCCGATTATTTTACGAATTCCCAATTTTCTTACGTCATCTGTATTCTAAGATACTCGTGCGCTTATTATTTTTCCGTTTATCCAAAAAATATACCGTGAAATAAATATTTTCTTTCCTTCTTTGCGTCTCTCTTTTAACTTCTCTCTCTCAAAAATTATTTTATACGTCAGCTTGCATAATCTGCAGACATCTTGGATCACAAAACCCTTCTAATTTTCAATCGCACGCGTATCTTAGAAAGGCAAGCGAATATTCCCAAGCCTATACACACTCGACTGAAAGATCGCCGACGAAGGATCAAGAAATTTCGCATAAAATTGTGTGTGCTGTACCTTTTCTACGAGCCGAAACGTTTTCTCCGGTAACGAATCGCTATTGTCAAGGTCCGTGACGTGATAAAGTCTCTCGAGAGTTTTCATTCCCGGTCTCTGTTACACGGGGAAGATACGAAACTCGGAAAGAAAAATGAGAGTTACATATCGAGAGGGACGATGATCGTTCGAGCGCGCTTGTGAATTTTCACGGGCCATTTTCCTCTGCGCGTTTCGGTGACGAATTCACGATGAATACTGTTCACCATCATTCTGTATGTTCCCCGTGTACGTACTTTTATGTTTTTAGTGTAAACAGAAAATATTGTATTCGTATAGGCGACAATTTTTAGGTGATATAACTACGATATCGTAGACGTTTGCGTGCGTTGCACGAGTGCGAGATCTTGTAAGGCATTGTTAATAAACAAATTACAAGATAACTCTGTTGTTTCTGTTTCTTCCCTTCTTGCTGAATATGTATTAAGTTCTTTAGCTATATTGAAAATGTAAAAACGTCATCTCTCAAGAGATATATCCGTACATCCTTCAACTAAGGATTATATCAGGGATGGGCAAACTTTCTCAGGAGCGAGCCAAAAAAAATAAATTTTGGCTGGTCGATGTAATTTACTACAAAGTTCAATAAGGAAAAATATACTGAAAAATATTTCTTTAAAACCCTGAAGTTGAAAATTTCAAAGCTGTTTGTTTGGAACCTCCGGCCATCAGTTTCCCCATCACTGATTTACGCTATGCTGTCGCATATTCTGACAAAATAAATTTTAAATTTGCCTTCGTTTCTCAATTATAAATATATAGAATATCTATTGTTTATTCAGACGGGCACAATTGAATCGATTACTGAAAAAGTGGCCACTGATTAAAAAAAGATTGGGAACCTGTGGTTTACAGGCAACTTGATTGATACAACTTTGCAGAGTTTCACGAGAACTAAGAACACGCAGCAGATTCTAAGAAGACGCGTCACGACTGACCTCGTTTTTTACTTACACTTCTTGAACAAACAATTTTCCTAATCCGGATCGTCCGCAACGAGGTCTCTCTTACAGTACCAAGACCGCCTGCCGGACGAATTTGATGAGGTGATAAAAAATGTGACCCCAAATTTCAAAGGGCAATTTTGCGGCTGAGTTCTTTTGCAAATTTTCACGGCTCCAATTTCTGGAAACCGTGGCAAAAATCTTTGAAATTTCTCGCACATTTGTTCATAGAACGAGAGCAGGTTTCATTGTTTGGCCCGATTTTTTCGTGCTCAACACTAGAACTACCAAGGCAGTAAAAATGACTGGCTCCTAGTTTTATAAAAATTTAAACAAATTTACAGGGAAGACATACAGTGGATATTCCACATCTACCTTGTAAAACATAAATTATTTAATCGATTATCTTCTTCACCACCTGATTCCTCTTTCGCCAAAGTGCTTATTTAATATATTTAAATATAATAGATTTTACGCCGGTAGTTTTAGTGTTAAGTCAAGTCGATGTTTATCTGCGGAACAATCTCAAAAAGATCGTTCACGAGATACTTCATTGACGATGCTGAAATAGTTGGCTGAATTGTTGTGAATCAAGGGAAGTTCTTTGGATCTCTCCATGTTTATGCATTGCTGTACTTTTATTACATTTGGCCACGCATATATGCCACAATTAAATCCTCGCTCAATTGATCTTCCATGTTTGCCGAATGACAAAAAGTACGCTACAGCAATTAACAATGTATCTCTCCGTTTATAAAATATCGCTACCCTATGTACATGCCTGGCGTTGTGATCGATCAGTGTTTCCGAGGTGACTCAACGGAACGTTCATTACCACTGACAACTAATAATCCTAATTACCGTCGAATTAAATGGCCCCGAGAATCCCGCGGCTCTCTCGAGACTCGCTAATCCTCGGTAATTTACAAATCGGGCAACAGCCGAATCGACGACACGTAATTAAAAATTGCCGCGACCATGGGACGAATTAAAAAAAGAAAAGAAAGAAACGAAACTCGATACACTTGAACGTTAAAAGGAAAAATTAAAAATCTGTCGATTAAAACGTGAATTAAAATGTAAATTAAAATAAAAGAAGACGATTGGGTTAAACGTTAAAACGGAGGGGAAACGAACGAGAGCAGGTGAGAGTTGAAACGAGAAGTAAAAAACAAATGTCTCTTTTTTTTTTAAAAACGCAAACAGAAAATCATAAAAATGTAGGACACATTCGAGTAGCTTTCGACGTTGAGTCCGTTTCATTAATTGGATTCCTCGTCTTCATCTTGCTCTCTCTCGTTTGGCACCGTCCTTAGTACTCGTCCCTCTTTTTTTGCAGCAACAAGGAAATGTGTTCGAGTTCGAGACAACAGCGAAATTCACAGTCGAATAAATTTATCACAATATAGTTAAGGTTCACAATGCGCTTTGTCCTACGAACGAATACAAGTTTGCCTCGACTGACGATTTCAAAAATACAACATCTCGTTCCGTCTTCTACGCGAGCTCCAAAGGTACTTTTTACGAATTGCACGTTTTTTTTTTCCATCCATCTTTCTCTCCCATTCCTCTTGTCCCTTCGACTCCACGTCGTATGAAAATTAATCAATTACACGCAATCTGCGGAGTTTTTAAAGCTAATCAAGCGACTTCGGTGAGTCCGGAAAAATATCGACTACTAGAATTTATCGCGACACACCCGCAATTCCTCCTTCGTTCCTACGTGAATCGCATCTGCCGAGCAGCTCGGTAATCCGAACGAAGAGTTCCCGGATACTTTGTATCTTTACTTACGTACCTCTATGTATTACACGCTATATTATACTTGGTGCTTTTAAACATGAGAATTCAACAGGTGCTGAAAAACTTTCTCCATCGGGCCTCCAGAGAGTCCGTTTGGGTGATCTATCGGAAATCATTAACGAAGCAAAGTGCTCTCTCTCTAAGTTTCCTGTTAATTCTAAAGAGCGACATCGACTCACGATGGACTTAAACGAATCCGGAGTCTTCTCTTCGTCGGATATCCTAGCTTGCCATTTTTACGTGTTTCCGTGCTCGTTTGCCAAATAGAACTATTGCTAATTGTCTCCTTAAGTCGTTAGACAACGTTTGATCTATGCTATTCAATGTATATACAGCATGGCAGTGATTATACACTCTACATTTCCTTGCCGTACGATACACCAGCTACGAAGTTTTGCGACTCTGAAAGATTGCGATTTGTGCCCGCGAACGATCCACTCCCACATTCGCGTATCCGATGATTTTGTCGATTCGACTATTATCTTCTTCTTCTTTCTCCTTTTCAGTTTATTCTCAAATTATCTTCCTCGTTGTCTCGCTCCTCGTTATTTCGGCGCGGGACAAAATAACGTGCACGGTGTCCTGTCGATAAATCAACCTTGTCAAGCTTTATTAACGTTTTTTCCCTCTGCTTTTTCTTCCCCGCCGTAAGTCGTTAGAAAGACAAATCTCTTTTGACAGATCACAAATTACGCCTCTTCGCGGATTCGAGAAATTCCACTTTTTTTTCCGGTCCTCGTCGTCTGCGAAGATTCTCCGATAGTTGCGAAATTAATGAAAAGAATCCTCGAAATTCGCCCGAGTAAATTCGTTCCTAGGGTTTCCAATTGTAATTTTATTATTTAAAATAGACATCTATGGTCCGTCTTAAATGATAAATTGCAGAGAGCGATTACAGTGGAACGGAATGCGTTCGTAATTTGGAAGAAATTCGAGGATTCTTCGGACGAAGGAAAACCAAAGTTCTGTCGCCAAGTGGAAATTTTGAAGGTTTTCCATTGTCCGTCGACGACGATAATTTCATCGTGCTGCGTTTTCACACGAGTACAAAAATAAAGACGACGATGAAGTTTCTTGAACGCGATCAGAAATACGAAGAAGCGCTTTCCGTGACTGCGAAAACGGTGTGTGTAATCGTTACGGTTAGTAATTACGCTCGGTTACATTTCTCATACGACATTAGTACAATCATTAATTAATCTAGGACATATTTACTACTCAAATAGATACTTTATAATAATTACTCTTTATAGTCTATCAAAATATTCATCACAGTGCTACGGACACAAAATTGTGTTCTGTTTATACGTGTAAATAATGATTTTTTTTTATTCCCTTCAAAATGAAAACTCGCGCAATCCGGTCCCTCGTTGACGGTAAATCACATTTAATCTTTTCTTCTTGAAACGAAAAATACATTTTCCTCTTCCAGACAGAAAATAAAGGCTTTGCCATTCGATTCGATATCTCGGCGAGCGTCTCATAGGGCGAATTAACGATCGATCTGCAATGAAGTGCGAGAGGACGACCGATTGGAATTTTCAACGAGAGACCTGATTCTCGATGCTTTCCACGCTCGTATCACTTATATCTTTTTTTTTTTAATATAGGGTGCTACACACACATGGCAGTATCATCCCGTTTAAAAAACTCTTACTTGACTTTACACGTGACTATATTTACAACAATAAGTTGAGAAGATGGCCTTCCAAGGAGATCGTCTAGCTTGCGATAGACAGACTTCCGTCTCTTCTATCAGAGGTGAGAAGCTAGAATAATTTTCTCTGCGACGATGCGAACGATTACGGAGTGCTCGATCGTACGTGAAATCGGTAACGGAAGGAAAAGAAAGACGTGAAAACCGATCGTGAGAAGAGCCTTGCTCCCGATTGGAAACTGAGAGTCACGTAGGAAACGTGAGCGTTCGCGCGGAAAGTGCGAAACGACGAATGAAAATCTCTGCCCAAAATCCACCCGGACCAAAACTACGATCGAGGAGGTTTACCTCGCAAGCTAATACTAACTTACGTATCGCGCTTTATAAATAAAATTAACCGCTCGAAACATTGAGAGCTAAACTATAAGTGAAACGATTCTTCTTACTCCAAGCACAGCTTTCGTCATTCCCCTTGGGGTGCATTTATCCAATATTTTCTTCTCCCTTGCAGCAATTCTTCTCTCTTTCCCGATCAAACGTATGGCTCTCTTGCATTTCCATCTTTCATCGAATCCTCAATATAGCACAAAGTCTCCTCCTCCGCCTCAGGAATAAATCTTTTTTGCGAAAGCATTGCAAAAGATCAAACCACCCCTACCTCTCTCTATTCTTCGCAAAAAAATCCTTCGACATCTTTTTCATTCTTAACGTTTTCCTTTCCTCAGACAAACCTCCGCCTCGAAATTCCATCTCGAGAGAGTATTCAAGCAAATCTCCGAGTTTGTCTCGCGAGATCAACCTTCCTCTGCTTCTTTCTCTCGGCGAAAAAATATGTTCCCTCGATCTTTACGTTTCCCGCGATGTTTCTTCCCCTCGACAAATAAATTCTTCTCCAAAATTATGTATATATATGTCTCTCTTGTCGAAACATCGCGTCGTCTTCCTGAAAATCCCAGTTTCATGGGAATCAAACCATGACAATCGGAAAGTTCCTTCCCAGACCCGACGATCAAACCTCTGCGTAAAGGGGACTAGGCGGGCGGAGCGATTGGCAGCAACCCCATGGAAAGAGCCACGTGGCTCAGCACCTTGGCGAAAATTTTGGATTGGTAGGACCGTGGATGTAGCTCCTGAGTTCCTTTGGTGGCTCTGATCCGAAGTCCGATGCCGTATCGACGTCGGACTTTCGACAAATGATCATACGAATGTCCGTATGTAAATAAATCCGGCCCGATTTGCCGGACATAAATCTGAAAGAAGAGTCTCGTTTAAGAGCCGAGTGGCGAGCTTGTTTCTCGTTCGGTATCCTTATTTCTTTTAAACAAACTGGGATTGTTTAACCCTTTGCGCTGCTACTGGACTGTTTTATAATCCTGTGAGGTACAATATTAGTTTTTTATTCGGGCATTGAAGAATTTGGATGGCGCACAAAGGGTTAACATTGAGGAGGTTACAGCAAAGCCACTAAAACGATTGAAATTCTGGATGCTATGGATACGGAGGGGAAGGTTGTCTTTGGTTTTTATTATTATTACAATGCAGTATGTTAGTAGTCGGCTAAGTGACAGAAGATTGACTTGGTGAGTAGGATCGTTCTATAGCGATTAACATTCCAGCTGCAGAGGACAATAAGATAGGGATGTACGCACCTAAGATGAACGAGGTAGCGTAGTGTTTTGTCCCGCAGTGTTCTCTGACGTAAAAAAGTATGAGATCGTGGTGGCATATCGGAAAGATCGTACAGTACTACGAACATCTTAACGACTGTACCCAAAGGATTGAGAAGCGTTACTTGAATAGTACCGCTTCTTGGTACTTGGTAGCCCTTCTTCCCCAAATTAATATGAGCCTACGCAGAAGTAACACCTGCTGCTTCACAAATATCGAGACATCTCTTTCATTCTCACGTTAAAATCAATGCGACTCCGAGTGGCAAGGTGGTTGGTAATTAAAAAAAAAAAAAAAAAACGGGGGAAAAAAATCCCAACCCGAAAAATTCCGTTTACTCGAATTTCCAAAAGTGCAAGCCGTAAGGACAACCGCGAAGGAAGCGCAAGAATCCATACATACGAGATAGGGCGTGGAGACTTTGTCATTGTCACCGAGCGTATAGAAGAACACAGTGACCGGAAGCTTCCGATGTTTCGGGCAGAAGGAACCGCTCGCACCGAGTTCCGCCGTGAAACCGTGAACAGTCGAGACAGGTTCCAGTCTGCCGTTCAACGCCGATTCCTCGAAGCTTCCGAGAAGAGCGTGACTTTGAGGTCTACCACGAGACGAGGATCGCCTCTTTGGCGTTTCCTCGCCCTCTCCAGCGTTCTCCGCCTCCCGATCGGCCTCCTCCAAGGACACCGCACCAGGACTTGGCGGGGTGTTCAACTCAAACAGTGCACTGAAATAGAAGACACCTTTTTCTTTCTCCGTGAAACGATCTCTAGCGAGAGCTCTATCTTTCGGAAACGCTACTTCAACTTTGGTTTTTCCATTGAGCCGATTAATTGGAAAACTAACTAATTCGCAGAGAGAACTCGTACCTTCTCTTCGAAGAGACGGAATTCAAGCTGCTGTCGTAATCGAAGCAACAACTGCCTCTTCTCAACGGTGCCGGGCTGGATGTCAAAGGCAGGCCGGTTCTACTGTGAAAGACCATGGAAGCCGCGTTCTCCAAAGATCGGCGAAATCTCTCCTGCTCGATCGCCGACGGTACGCCCTTGTCGATGGTCTCGTCGTCCTCCACGCTCGCGCTATCCTTATGATTGTTATTTCGTATCTTGGAAGACGAATAGCAGTTCCGCGGTTGAATCGTGCCGTTGCACTTGGCGATGATCGTAACGCAGTCTTTCCGCGCCTTCTGAACGGTCCGTTCGTCATCCACATCGGCTTGGTTCCTGCCACCTTCCTCCTCGTTTGTACTATGAAGCCTGTTCTGCCATTCCGGCGTCTCAGGATCGCTCCCGTGTTCGTTAATCTGACCCTTCTTGTAATTTGTACTATAGATTCTTGAGTTTTGATGTGCGCCATTTGTACTAAGCTCCAAAGGTTCGGTGCACGGCTCGGGCTTCTCCGAATCGCCGGAGAAATCGGTGAAATCTATCCGCCTCTTCGCCCTGCTCTCCCTAGAGCTCCTCGGATCGTGCAAACCGGGCTGTTGCGAGTTACCGATGGAATACGTCCGCTGCTGGCCAAAGTTCGGAGGAACATCTTGGGAATTGTCTTCCGTCGTCCAGGCTGCCTTCTTCTCCTGCTCCTTCTTGAAGAGTTGTCGAAATCGATTGAACCTCTTGTTGAAAGCCAGCGGCAAGGATTTCTCGTCCTCGAACGGTACGGTTCTCTGATCCGGTTGCTGCTTGTCGAGCAACGTTTCCACTCGCGTATTCCCATCGCTCTCCTCTCCAGAGCTGCACGTTGCCGTTGCGGACCTCGGTTTGGTCCCGTTTGAAATCTCCGTCGAGCCCTTGCGATCTTTGCTCGTCCGTAAAATCGCTCCTAGCAGTATGTCCGCCTTGTTCGAAACGTTTTGCAAGCATTCCACCGCGGTGTCGTTCGCTCGCTTCTCCGAATTATTGCATTTGCTGCCACCCGCGAGATTCCCCGTTGGCCCGTTTGCCTCGAGTTTCTCTCGCCTCTGAGAGGGATCGTAGATGTTCTTATTGCCATAGATCTCGCTAAGACCGACCGACTTGTCCAGAGCCAGCTGCTGATCGTTTTTCCGGCACAGCTTGTGACTGCAACTGTCGCAGGACTTTGCACGGTTAACGATATTGTTGGTGGAACACTCGCTACCCTCTAAATTCCCGCATTTGCCAAGAGTCGTCCTATCGGCGCAATCTTCCACCGATTTCTCCGATCTGTCTCGCCTCTTGGCAGTCTTGAGTCCCGTTCGCCTTCTACCCGACGGTGTTCTTGCTCTCAAGACGGCCAGGACCTCGTCGAATTCACGCTGACTAAGCTCCAAATTGCAATTCTTGAACCTGACCTCGTTTCCGTGCAACTCTTGACTCTTCAGGTTCGTCGGCTTAACCTTGTTCTCCACGTAACCGATGCTAGGTGCGACACCAAGTACGCGTCCAGGTACTTTGCTGAACCAATCGAGAAATCCTCCTTCCTCCTTCGACTTCTCCCTATCCTCGGGAAAGGACAACTTGGACATGAGCTGGCTCAAATCTCTCCCGGATTTCCCGCGATTGTTGGTACCATCGTCCGATTCCAGAGCCTCCCGACCAGCTGAAACCGTCTCTGCGACCGAGGACTTGTTCGAGGCTTTCGAGCAACTCTGATGAACCGTGCAGGCTGAATTAAGCGTATCTTGTTTCGATCGATAGCACTGGTTGTACGTCGAGGGGCCTGGATTTGATTCATGGAAAGGGCTGGACTGTCGGAAGGGATTTATAACGAGACTGGAATCCTTAAAGGCCGCCGGCTTGCAGGTTCTCTCGGGATAGTTCAAGTGACCCGGTTTGGTAGCTCGCAAACATTGAAAGGCACACTTGCCATTCGCGTTGCTATTGTTCCAGGATTCTACGAAGGACCAAGGCAGCGATGAATTGAACGGTATAAGATTCTCAAACAGTCCGTTCTTCTCCGCGCCTTTGTTCTCCGTGGCTTCCTTCGGTTTCTTCCCGACGCTCGGTTGATCCTTTTTCTCCAAGTTGCACGTCTTCTCGCTGCAATTCGCCGTCTTTGCTTGCACCGGCTCGCTGTTCTCCACCGTTCGTTTGTACCGTTTCTCCACATTACCCTCTCGCTCCTCGATGCTCAATTGCGTTCGGAAGCAACGCTCCAAGTTGTCCGAGTTCAAGTTGTTTCTACTTTGAACGCAACTCTCCTCGGACTTGTACGACTGACGTTGCGAAGGCCTGATGGTACCACGATTGTTCGAGATCTCGGAGGAGCTCCTCGGATAGCTCGAGCTCTGACTGTCCTTCGATTCTTGCGACGCGGATTCCTGAACCGATGGCAAGGGCATCGGCTGAACCGTCACGCAGCCGATTTCCGCCGGACCGCAAGGAAGCGATCTGCGACGTTTCCTTTCACCGTTTGGCCGAGGAATCGACGGCGACGGAGGCGAAACGTCCTCCTCCTCGCAACGACAGTGATGCTTTCCAGGCTTGTTGCATGGTGTTTGCAGTCTATCGTCCACCAGAGCTGTTCGAAACAACAAACACAACCGCTTTCACGAACAGTTCGATCACGTTTCGGGATATTTCAAAGATCCGAAGATACCGGCCACGTTAAGAGGTCAGATTGGTGTTCGTTCTACGATTCTGACGAAATTCTAATGGCCATTGTAATATTCGCTATTGATTTCATGCGAGGAGACACCTCGGACCGTTGTGACATCAGGGAATCACCGGAAAGGATCGGATTTTTAACTGCCATGATATTCCACGAACAATAATTTCGCGCGGGCCAATCCTCTCTAAATTTTCATCGAGCAAAATGACATCCTAGCTGTCGCGATATACATTTCGTCAATAAATTTCCTCGTTCTTTCAAACTATCTTGATCTCCAATTAAAAAACAGCTTATTATGCAAGCTAACTGGAAAAATTCTAAAAGAACTGCCAAGTCAAATAAATAATAAGACACTTGGTAGCACCAACGACTTGCAATTCTCCCGAGGCAACCTCAACGAAGGCAGACCTATCGATAAATCACAAAAACGCACGGTGAAAAAAATGGGGGGTGGTTTTTTTCGCAGCTGTTTTATTAAACAATATCGGACCCTCCACGAAGGCGATACTCGTCCGCCGAAATATCACCCTATCCCTTCCAACCCTTCGGTTCTTCTCATTACCAGGCAAAACGAGTCCCTCGGGATTCTGCTGAGCACTCGACACGGGAATCGCCTTCGTCGGTGTTAAAGCTCTCGCGACACCCTCCTCGTCCTTCTCCATCTTCGGGTGCATAGGACAAGCGAGAAACGGCATCTCCTCCATCCTCGGCAATGCCCATACGGTGACCTAAAATTCACAACGAGAAATCCTCTTTCAGGTCCATTAAGTGCACTTCTTGCACGATGCGAAGTGCCTCGAAGACACGCGAGAGATTGGGTGGCCGGTGACTCATCCAGGCTGGTTAAAAGTAGGTGTTCGTTAGTGTCCTCGGCCACCAGAATAGAAGCGTGGAAGACACTCCACGAGTTCGTCGACGAGAACCACCATGCGGATTACATGGACAGCTCGAGGAACATTGACCTCTGCTTTGCTGCGAGGCAAACGTTGCTTCAAACGTCGCGAGCTCGACACGTTTCGGATGAGAGGGGACGGATCGTTAGGTAGTTTAGTTTCTTAATGACAAGCGAGGAAATCTTTCTATTTTCCATTCTGGATGGAGTTCGAACGTTTCTCTTTGTATTTTCTTCAATCTCACTTCGACCGTGATTACGTCGACTTACTGGTGTAGATGGGTTTCGAATCACCGAGGCAATGATATATAGGGTCTTTCAAATTGCGCGGTTTTTTCAAATCTTTAATAAAACACAAAATTTCCTTTGATTTCTAAATACTTTTTATTGATAACTGAAGTATCTGTTATGCCATTTATGTAAGAAAACAATATCTGCAAGAGGTGGTCATTTGGCAGATATTGTTTTTCTTACATAAATAGCATAACTGATATTTTACTTGTTATTAAAAAGTATCTAGAAATCAAAGCAAACTGTGTGTTTTATTAAAGATTTAAAGAAGCCGCGCAAATTGAAAGACACGATGCATATTGCAAAAATAAATTTTCCTATCCTCCATTCTGGATGATGTTTAAATTTCGGTTTCATTGACTTCGATCACGGTGATCAGTTTGGCTTACTGATCTCGATGTCTTTCCAATTATCGAGGCCATAGGGTGCATATTGTAAAATGAAAATTTCCCAGAGAGGACGGAGGATTTTGAAGGATCGTGAGCCGGAGGCAAAGGGTAGATTCTCCGTTCTTCCTACCTTGATGGAATTCCCATCGCCGTTACCAGCCAGAGGGAAGGTGTGCTCGACGGGAGAATCCCGGAATTTCCTGAGATTATCCTCGTTGTACGGGACGACTCTCGTCGCGATGTAACTCGGCTCGGAGCCATTGCTCTTGGACCACCAAGCGGCGACTTGGCTGAAGTGAAGCCGAGACCGGACCGCCTGATACAGTCCTTGGAAGTTCATCGTCTCTGGACTCCTGAAGATTATCATTCGTTCGATTTTTCACGAACGAGAACAAAGCTCGACGAATAGCGCGTCAGTTTCTTTCCATACATTCACAGGACTTCTATGTAATACGACATTGAAGCGATTTTTATCGTGACGTTGGTACATGATACGGGCAAAGGATCAAAATCGCGGCAATGCGATCGGTTTATGAGAACGAGAGAATAGAATCGAAGAAACAGAGAGAATCGGAGAGGGATATGGGTCGAGGAGGTATCAGTTTTATTTGAAAATGTTTCTTCTTCATTCGGGAAGCTCGTCTTCGCGTGTTGTTCGACTCACTTGCTCGGAACAACGCAGATGCACCAATATTCCAGGAGGATTTCCGACGCGTGCTGCCATGGCGGGATGGATAGGGACGGCACCGTGCAAATCGGGTTCTTGCTGCCAGCTTTGGCCAAACCGCAAGGACAATCGCTGCACAAAACTACTTCGACGCACAGGAACGAGCCAATCGCAACGCGGTCCGCAATTTCTCGAACCAGCACAAGATATCGATCGCACTGGACAAACAAAATTAACAGGCGGCACTTAGCGCAATTTCGTAGACGACAATGAAGTTAGGATGCCTGCATGCTGGCTAAAAAGTCCCCTGGTATTTTTCCTAAAGATGGAATATTTCCACAATGATGACAAATTTTGAATTTTATCTCTCAGTTAACCCCCTGCCGTACCATTTCTTCCGTGACTGAATTCGCAATAACTCTGAATTAATTGCTGAAATAACAATCTATCCCTGATTTCTGATATAGCGTATGACTTAACGCAATATTAAATTACATAGAATTAATTTTATTGTATCCCGACCCAGGGATATTTTTAATTTAATAATTTTTGTATCACTCATTATTGTACGGCAAGGGGTGAAATTTCACAGCTTCGAAAATTGTATTGTATATCAATAAAGTTAGGATGTCTGTACACTGGCGAAAAAGATCTCCGATATTTTTTCCAAAGAGAAGATGCTTCCTGGATGATGACAAACTTTGAATTTTATCTCTCAGTTAAATTTAGCAGCTTCGAAAACTTTATAATATAGCAATAATACAGACGGTTTCTTCAGATAAGGGCGTTTGCACTTTACCCTCTTAACTACCTTGCTATCTACAGCCCCCAGGAGAAGACTATCCGAAAGTTAAACAATTTTCTCGCCCAAAGTATTTTTGGTCTATCATCGTTCCGATTTGTCATTCGATCCCTAATCTCTCTCTTTGGAAATTGATGGAAAAGCTGATCCAAAAGGAGGGTTACTTTACCAAGTAATTATCCTCTTCGCACACATGGTCATTGGGGACCGCCTGCATAGGCGGTGCACAGTGTGGGCCCTCTTTGTAACCACGTGGAGGGCCCTGGATCCTCCCTTCGCACACAAGGACTCCAAGGGCTCGGAACACACTAAGAATGCCACCCCGACCGCCAACCCCATTGGGGCTGGGAGTGCCTTCTGCCACTGCACCTAGGCAGTGCATACCTGCAACAAAAATAAATCGAACTGGTTAGTATGATTGCCCTTTAAATTGTTGATAATACAAATTTGCAGAGTTTGAATTGCATGAATTCATGGTACTTTTTACGCGAAATTGAAGAATGCACTCGAGATTGTAATTCAGATCTTTGATTCGCAATTCTAAAAGACGATAAATCATTAACGTGGAAGGTACACTTTGGATCAGGATCGCCGGAAATTGGCAGAATGTCAAGGCATTTTAATAATTTAAGACGTCACCGGCCACGGATGCGATCGCACCAACGTGCCTGATAAAACGTTCGATATTTAAGGGCCAATTTGCCGAGCATCGAATTGCAATTGCTGCAGCAACAGAGATAATCCGTGAGTGTAAAATTAATCGAAAGAGACGTCTCAACGTCGGATAAATCGTACGCCGGCAATGTCCAATTTTCTCTGGAATGCAAAAACGATCGCGGATCGTAAAGGTGTCTCTCCAGAAATCTACATTCTCCAGCTGCCGTGGCAACTCGAAACGAACCTTTCCGTATTTTCGCTCCATGGAAGCAATTTCCAACGCACTGTAACAGGATCGTCGACATTTCGAGAAGTCGTCCCGGGGGACTGAAAACCGAAACGATTCGCAGGAGGTCCGCTATCGTTAATCTTAAAAGCACGGCAAGCCGAGATCGTTCCTCGATGGTGACACGAAACGATCCAACCTCTGTCGAAATCACGATTCCTTTGTCGCCCGTGTAATGAACTTCGCTCTAGAACTCGGTCACGTTTTCAACCGAGACTAGGCTACCTCGCAACATTTCTTCCTCCTTGCCTCTTTTCTTTCAACCTGCCCCACTGCAGTGTTTACCCCGACAGCTCTCTCAAAAAGTGCTCCCTTTTCGTCGAGAATTTCATATCTCCTCCAGTTCCGCAAATATCCATAATTACCCGAGGAATATTAATCGATCTCTTTCATAGCCACCTTTGACAAGCTGCGTTTAACGAAAATAATCAAACAAACACTTGTAAAAACCACCACACATATGTGGACATTTAGTTTTTTATAATTACAATGACTATCATTAATAAAAAGAACAAAAGTATGATAATAAATTATTCAATACAGAATCTCTCAACAAGAGAAATAAAAATCTTATGGTCTGAAGAATCGAAAAATCGTCCCTGAAGTGGTTAATTCACAAACGAAATGCAAAAGTGTTTTCTGAATCAAGGATTCTGCTATTGCCTCTCAAACTTATCAGCCTAAATACATAATCGCAAAGTCTTCGCGGACGGAGAACGATGTTAAGTAAATGCCGGCGAATTGACTCGTGTAATCGGAGAGAAATGATTTTCCAAATGGTCGCCTAAGCGCAGGAATCTCAGGGCGCCGAAAGGAACAGGCGTGAAATCGTCTTAGCTGAAAATTGCACTTGTACGGCATCGACGACGAGCCGGCTTCGGAAGGTACGGAAGGTACGGTCGTCTGACGGCGCTCTCGTACGGTTTTCTCTCGTTTCTTTTCACCCGACATCCGATCCACGAGACCGTCGAGAATTCGTCGTCCGTCTCCTGACGGTCATTATGTAAAGGTGAATACGCAGGAGGGCGATGGGCATTATTTATAACTTTGCCCGCCGCCATATGCGGCGAAACCGACCAACCGGATTGGCTTCCTCGCCGCTTTCCTCCGAGCGTTTCTGCGCCGAGACGAGCCGTGCTGGCTGTACGAGCGATTTTAATCTCGGCGTGGAAATTTGACGCAGAATTAAACGGCAATTTTCAAGTGCGCGTCATTCGGATTCGCCGCGAACTTGGACGAATATCTTGGACGGATTCTGGGGAGGAACGATTTGGAGCGCAGATTTCGAAGGAGGCGCTGCGGGGAGACTGAGGATCGGAGAGGGAGAAATCGAGCGTGAAGAGGTGGAGAAATTTTGAAAATATTTTCTAATCTTTGTAGAATTGTTGGTGCACTTTGGAGTATTTTTTTCAATGTGTAGGGAGGGTGTACTGTGAGATTTTAGCTTTAAGAGACTCGAGACAGCTCGGATTCTTGTGGGAGAACAGGAGGAATTGTGCCAGGGAGTCTTTTATAGTATAAAAAAGGAGAAAACGTTTGGTCGATAACACTGTAGCGCGTATCCAAAAGAAATAATGAAAATAGCGAGCCTCGTGGTCGAGGAAAATCAATGGAAACCATTTCTCTGGGATTCTCTCGTCAATCTCTAGCCGGTGAAACGCGATTCGCGGCAGCACGAATTTTAAAATACGTATCTTCGAAGCGCGTGGCCAAACCGACACGATAAGAGGACTTAATCTTTCGTTACGATAACGTCAACGAGACACAATGGGTTCGCGTAAAACGCAAGAAGGAGAGGTAATAAAAAGCAGCTCGATACTAAAATCCAGTCTGCCAAGTAAAACGCATTCGCCATGGCATCCCCTCGCTAAGAAGCGATCCTTCCCTCCCACTTTCCTCTCTCCTCAACCGCATCTCCATAACACTTCACTCTTATTCAATTAAACCTCCACAATCCCAGAAATCGCGCACTCTTTCCTCTCTCTCCCCCGAATCCTCCAACGTTGCACACAGCCCACAAAGTCCATCTCCAACTGATTTTAAGTGACTTAAAAATTATGAAAAAATTCCCCAGCCAACGGTAAGAAGGAAATTTCTATAATTCTTCAGTCCAAGTTAAAACGCCAACGATTTAAAGTCCACTGGAGCACCAGCACTCAACGAGGTGAGTCGAGAAGAGGGAATCTTTGTCGCCGCGAACCGAGCGGTGGTTGCGAAAGTCGACGGACGATTAGACGGCACTTGGAGCGAAAAGTCTGTGCGAGTGGCCTGGATTAGGTGAGTTTTCGAGGCGTACACAGTTTCCAAGGGACTCACGGTGAGACGAGGACGCGTTTCACGAGGAGGAATTTGAATAAAGAACTGCGCGGTGGTGGCATAAGCCTCTAGACGTCCGTTGGTACATACTGTCTTTCACGTGCGGCGTAGGCCGCGTGTGTGTCGTGCGAGGGAGAGAGAGCTTGTGGGGGCTCCACGAGGGTGATCGTACTCGCGTGTCATGCGCAAAACTTCAACCCTTGGCCAAGTCCTTTGGGTGAAATTGCCCGGATTAAGGAGAAACCTCTGCGTAGAAATAGATTTCACCGGCAAACGTCGACGGCTGCCCGAATCTTTCCGACGATGACGTTATTTTCGCGATTTTTTCAAGGCTAATAAAATTCTAAATTAAAATATTGCACAGTATAAAAATATTTTTTAACTTATTCAAATGTAATCCATTAGATATCTCGAAACAAGAAATATATGACTTAGACCACTTTCATAATTATGGCCACATTTCTACTAATTTTCTAGTGTAATTATTCTGGATGTTACATAAAATTTATATTTTGTAACAAAGTAAATTATCTTGATGATCCGATATTGCGGATCGTACCTCGAGAACCTCTGACCTACGGGCTACGATTTTAGATGGATTTCGAATCACAGGAATTACGAGAGGTGGAGCAATGATTTAGAAAAAAATTCCCAAAGACGACGAGGACACGAATTTGCTCCAACTAATCGCGTGTCAAAGGAATTCGTATTTTTCCCTCGCCCCTTTGTGTTTTCGCAGAGTCGTCGACTATTCGACGTCGACGAGAGGCGTCACAAAGGACGGCGAGTTTAAAAATAAAAGTGAATGTCGACTATCGAGCAAACACGAAAGGATACACCGAAAATCGTCGTCGCAAGACGAATACGAAAGGAGATTCATCGCGGATGAAAGTGCGAAGGAAATTTCTTTGTCGGGACCAACGACACAGAGTATTTTAGTAGGCGAGTGCACGCGCGTAAAAGCTTGGCGCAAGTCGCCGCTCACCTTGGAAAAGTCCTTCGAAAAGCTCTCGCGGAAAGGGACAGAGGCGGGAGAAAATAAAAGCGGAGGTCGTCGAAGGTGCAGTCATGCGTCGACGTAGCGGGAGGCCGATAGTGAGGCCGATGCGCTTCTGGTGCAGCACGGTGTGAATGCACCGGTTGGTCCAGCTGAGAAAACACCGACTTGTCGGCGCCGGTGTTACCCAGCTCGCGGAGTAAACAACCCGCCAGGAATTATTTGGATAAACTCACTTTCGCCGATACCGCTGATTTCGTTTCTTTTCGCGAGTCTGCCTCTAATCGTTCTACTTCCAGCTGCCTAGTCGTTCAGCTATATTATCATTTTGCATTTTCTTTCGTTTTAATGTTCCCTAGAACCTACTCTTTCAGATGAGTCCCGAATCAATGAGATTACGAGTGTATTGGAGGATAATTTAAGAAAAATCTCCCAGAGGTGACGGAGGCTTGAACTCGTGACCTGTAATTGGAAGTTCGAGCCTCCATAATCACTGCCATGTAATTTAACGAACTGCATGTTCGTTGGATTATTTGGAAACGCGAAAGTGAATGCAAGGAACTGTATTGGAAACGGTTAAAAGCGTTTCGCAAAGCGTACGTCGTTCGCGCAGAGAGTTGCAAAATCCTCGGCTCGTGGAAAACGCAAACTTCCCTGCGCCGGACACGTGTTAAGTGTTCTCGCGTCGTGGAAGGTTTTGCGAGGCAGCCAGCCAACAAACAGATAGCCAGAATTAGTCGCTAAACGACTATCAATTATCACGATCCGCATGCCGACTATTATAAACGCAATTGCACGAGCTTCCCCGCCGTCAACTATTCGCTGATCACGTGCGCAAATACTGCACGCGCGAATCGGCTCCATATTGTTATTTTAGAATGGCAAAAATTATCAGGACTTGAAACCAACATCTTGCCAAATCCCATCTCTTCCTTCAGAGATCGTTTCTTCCTTAATCTCTCGTTTGTGCGATCGGTTTAAACCTTTTTTCCTGAGTCGAAGGATCGAGGTAGCCGATTGCCCGTTGTAAATTAAATTTGTGTTAACTTTCGCGGGATATTTGTAGTTTAAAAAAATGGATATCGAATTATAAGCGGCCCTCGGTGATTTGCTAACACGATTCGAACGATGGGGAGAATTTTTTCGTAAATTGCGGAGGCGAGGATCGCCGGTTTTTTCTCTCCTTCGAAAGAACCGCGAGATCGCGCTGTTATCGCAATAAAAACGACCTTTCGCAGCTGCCAAGATAAGATGGAGATAGCAAGGTACCCTGTCCTGGGTCAACTTTTCGCGGCGTGTAAACAATTCGGCGAGATATTTGCGGCGCGTACGCGAAAATCAAGATTTCGGTATCAAGGCCCCCGTATATCGCTGTAATAATGTTATATCTTCCACGTAATTATTCGAGTGTCAATTTATAGAAATTTGTTTTCTCGCCGTTGATTTTTTGTCCTTGAGATATCGACCCGGGTCAACTTTTTACACCTTGAGAGTAATTTTGGAGGCTAAAATGCAAATGTGCAAACATTACCAAGACCTTGCGCTGTGCAAATTTAATTTTGTAATTCTTCCGATCTAATTAACGACGGTCGACTAGACGCAAATAACGAACGGGACGATCGCACTGGAGTCTTCCGCGATAATTAATTCCGATGAAATTCGCTTCGAAACCGTGACTTTTTTCACGTTCTACCGTCGACACGTCTTTTGCCTTTTGCAAAGATCTAATTTCCTGAAAGTAATCGTCGAGCATCCAATGGAAGAAAAATATGCAACGAAGAGACGTACCGGGCGTCTTCTTTCGCATTTCAACGTCGCCTCGTCGGTTTCCACTCGCGGAAATCTAATTTCCCGAAAGTAATCGCAAAATAACCAATGAAAAAAGAAAAAAATCGTGCGAGGAAAAGGAGATTCGTGCGTTAATAAATGTTCAATTTTATACGGAGCAAGCGAACACCACGAAAATTCTCTTCTCAAAGCTCCACCGGTGCAAAAAATGCACCAGTTCTCCCGGCTCGCTCCGTTTTATTCCTATTTCGCGCAAATTGAAAGCAGAAACTGCACAAAGATACACGTTTCTCTTTTATCTCGCATCACGAAACTCAAGCTCTTCGCGAAGTCACCGAGGGAGGACAGAAAATACTCGTGAAACTCCATTGAAAGAGATGTCAATTAAATGTCGTCCGAAGACGAGCATGAAAATTCCAGCAAAAGAGAAGTGAAAAGAAAAGTTTGATTAACAGCGATCGATGAATGTCCAAGTATTAATTGCCTTCTTAAAAAAGGGACATTCAATGACCCTAACGATAAATACGTCGACCCGAGATATCGAAGGTGTCAGCGAAATTGTAATTTTTATTCAATGTCTAAAAATGTTTATAATTCCATGGAAACCATTCGATATTGCGGTGTTCTCTGATGGAACTTTATCACTGACACCGGGTATGCAATGTAGAAGAGCGTCTTCTTGTAATCATGCGTGTTTACACGACCCCATGAAGGAAATCATTGATCGTGAAAGACGACTTACGATGGGAGCATGTTCTCTCGCGGATTTCTTATTCACAGCTTCTTTTAGTGGCTAAGAAATTCACTGGAACTTCTTCAATTAAAATTCAAACCCGTAAGACTATCAATTTTGAGTGTATCTTGAAAATTCTCTTAATTATTGTCTGCAGATTGCTTCAACTTTGACAAAGAGCTTCAGATGATACAGTAAGTATGCAGATAAAGGCTAGGACTGTTAATTATTATCTATACTGGTTATCTGCACTTTTCATTCGCAAGGAAAAAATACGTGGTCAAAGAAAATACACCTTTGAACTTTGACCGTTGTCGTTTCGTCATTCGTTGCAGTTGTCTCTGACGATGCTCAGCATTATCGGCATTTCGGATAATTGCAATCGTTTTCCAATGCACCCGTAATTTCAGAGATACTTCGAGAAGCATGGATTCCTCGGGGATTATAATTTCAAGTCATTGGAAATCGAGCGCGAGACAGAAACATGGAATATACTTTGAGGCGAATCTTCTTAAGCGTTATCAGCGAAAGAAAGTCGGAATATGCGAAGCACAATCAGTCACGAGGCTGCAAGGGGTAACGATTGCAGGCCAGTTGCGAGCAATCCTATAAATCTTCCTCCGTTACGCCCCGACGAGCTCCCAAGGGAGATCCGAAAGAACTGGAAGCGATGATTTTTCTTATTTCCGCGCTAGATCCTGCGCCGCTGAAATGCATGGAAAATCAGAAGGTGCCGACGATGGCAGAGGGGAAACCTACTTTATTATTATGCCACAGGTATTGAATTTTACGAGAAAAAGTGATAAATCAACGGTAAAAACATCAAGGAACAAAAGTATGAAACATCTCTATCGCACACTGTTCCATAATCTTAACACTAACCCTAACAAGCCAGTCGAAATAACCGGTTCCTAATTTTTCCTAAAAAATTCTCAAACTAATGAAGCAAATATGCCACTACATAAACATAAATTAGTTAACCCCTTGCCCTACTTATTTTGTGACTGCATCTGCAATAATTCAGCTTTAAATTGCTAAAATAAAAATGGATAAGTAATTCTTGATATATCGTGTAATTTAACGTAATATTAGTATTACAGAAATAATTTAATCGCGTTGCGTCTCATTAATATTTTCAGTTTCATAGGTTTCAAGGGGTTAAAGATCACAAAGTTAAAAAAAAAGGAATAAAATTCCCATCATCCAGATCTTTTACATATCTTGAGAAACGCTCGTGCGTCTCGAAGACCAAGTTCGAAGGACTCGACGACCTCCAGCATCCTTCGAACGTTATCCTCCTAACGGAGAGGTTTTTGTCCGGGCGATCCTCCCTTCGTCCTTCGACGAAAGGGTCGACGTTTCCTGCGTCTAGACACGGTCGGGCAACCCCTCTCATTTTCGGGGGAATTGCCACGAGGAGGTTGAACAGCCGTGGCGGGTTCGGGGAAAAAACCGATGCTTTGGGGCCCCGCCAGTCAGACAAAGAGATTCCGATTACGCATGCACAGATGGAGCAACTTCGCCATTGATTAATCGAAAATCTCTTCAAATATTCCACGACGGAGATTTAAGCTCGACGGAAAATTCTTTATCTCTAGCCTAGATTCAAGAAGGATCGTTTGCACTGTGACGAAAGACGTATTATAAGTCCATTTGAGGAAATTAACAGCGTTTCTCGAGCAGGAATCGAAACGACTCGGTGTTCTCTTTGAGTGGCAACTTTTACGACGGAGCGAGAAGCCATCGTCGAGAGGTAATTATCGTTTGGACTCGGAGCAATTTAGAGGCAACGTCTTAAAATAAAATGGACCAACGTCATTCACGAGGATGCTATTTTCTCTGCCTAGCATTATTATTTTTACCAATATTCATCCGGCTAACCGATCGCTTCATCCTCGACTCTTCTCGCTCATCTTCAACGCTCCTTTATCCTCGCGCCACGGTTTCACGGTCGTTACGCGAAGTTTGAAGCCCGTTATCTCCTCTTTCGCGGTGATAACATAAATTACGAGCCTCTCCGTCCGCAATTACGTTTTCTTTTTTTGCCCCCGATGATAAATTTCCACGGCATCGTACCACCGCGTTGTGCAACACGCTGACCGCTTATGCGACGTCACTTTTTATCTAAGTAACATCGCCGTGGAGAGAGAGAGAGAACCTGACCGCTCGACCGTCCGAACCCGAGCGTAATCGTAGTTAAATGCAATTCCCAACTTTAATTACCAACGCGGAATTAATTGCACCGTACTCAGCTCCCGTGTAACCCCGAAACGGTACACTTACGATTTCTACGAATTAACCGAGAAATCGTGCAGACGTCTACGACCTTTCTATCCTCGAGAACGGTGGCGAACCGTCGTTCAATCTCAATAAATATTTTGAAACAAGTGGAAGAAGACTGATCGATTCCACCATCAATACTTTCGAATATAAATACAGAAAATGAAAAAATCGAATGGACAGAAATGTACACAACCATTTCTGGACATTCTGGTACCAGTCATTTTGATTCCCTTGGTAGTTCTACAGCTAAGAATAAAGTACAAAACCTTCCCTCCGAATGTCAACCCTAGTCGAAGGGTTAAATCTAGCCGGCAAACAAAACGAATTGCACGGTTGATAGTCGCCGACACAAAGGCTCCAACTCCGAATGCGTCCATCGCGAAAATGCAGCCCTTTCGCCGGAAATAATGTCCCGAGAATGGAATTGTCAACAACGGTACGAGCGTTACCATTGGATGAGTCCCGGTGCAGCAAGCGAGGTTGGCCCTAAAGTTGTACTAACCATTCGAGAAACCTGGAACCCGCTGCACCGGCCGGACTGCACCTTGTTTTCTTTCGTCACGTGCTGTAGGGAGAATACGAGAGCCCGTCCTGCAGACGTGACACAACAACAAATTTAAAGGGACGACAAAAATCTGTCCTATCGTCCGTTCCGAATACATCGGTCCCCGGTTTCACTGAAATACGTCATTGATGAGCAGCCCCGAGGAGGATCGGGAAGATTTAAAAGCCATCCGTTGAATTTCAAAAGCTTTTAACTCGAAATTATGAGACGCTCGAGAAATTCAAGAGGCAGCGAAGGAATTTCGAATCAATTTAACTTCCAAGTGGATTCTCAAAGAAGATCGCAAGATCGAGGCGTGATACGATTCGCTAAGTTTTACCCCCACGTTTCCTCGCAAGAACCAGAACCGTCGGGAGCGCCGGTAACCGTTTGATTTTCTAAGTAAACGTGAATTCTACCGAGAGATAAACTTCCAAAGATTACACTCTGCTCCGTACCATTGCAATTCTATCGCTGCTACAGCTCTAACAACGCGTTCTACTTTCCAACAGGAATTTCCTAGTTGATTTCAACATTTCCGTCGGTCGCAGAAACATCAATGATTCCTGTCGAATCAGTCGACACATCCTACCGTACTTTCGTCTCGGTCGATGTGCGCGCTCGTAGAACCCGGTCCGAATTTCATTTTTCTCGCAGCACAAAGAGACACCGACCATTGTCTCGCTCTCCGAACGGCATACGAAATAACGGACGTGACGTAACAGAGATTTAAAGGGACGAGAAAAATCGCTACTAACCGTCCCATGTAAGTTGACGTTCGTGCTCTCTTTGATCTTGTTTACAAGCTAATGACACCAGCGGCCGATTCCACTTTTAGGCTACGGCTGGTTTCACCGCCACGACTTTAAATTTAAACAGAAGTTAATCGCCCGAATACCTCGGATACATGAGAACCGTCATGGTCATTTTGACGGCGCCGATGGACGGAATTTCGCGCACGATAGAACGAACAACGAGCCTCGGGATTTCAGCGGGAGAGAAATTCGTAGGAGCGAAATCTCAGATAATGTGTCGGTGGAATTTTCGGGGGGACAAATGGGTGTATTTTTAAATTGAGTTAACAGTGCCAGGGCCTTCGGACGTCTCACGACGTTTCGACAAAATATTTGACTCCAGATATCGATCGAGTGGCGAGATAACGGTTATCAATTAAGTAATGGACAATTATCGATATTACTTCAGTGCGAACTGCACCGGAGACGTCTTCCATGTCAAATGGTATCTTCTCCGGAAGATAAGGTGATGTCGAGTGTTTCGTTGTGTTTCATGGGGACGTGTATTTCTAGAGGAAGAAATAACACGAGTTGGAGTATGATGGATGAAAATGACGACTCAGTTTGCTATACGACGGAGAGTCTCGCGAGTTTTATAATGTAATACTTCTGTAACTTCGGAGCGACAAATAACGGGAACCTCGTTACTTTCGTAATCCATTTACCGAGGGAGAGGAGGAGGGAAACTTTTACGGCGGATAATATTTTCTCACTGTCAGAACGATCAAATACTTAATGGTTCTCTCATTATGCAGTTTATGGCCCACATCGTGCATACGGGCACTGGCTTGGCTTTCGAGAGTCGAGGAGTAACCAACGATCGAAAAACATCGGCCTCCGGCAATTACCATTGCCTCGTTAAAATATCGTTCACCGACACCGGCAAAATTCCCGTCCCTGCAATTCCAACGATTAACATCGACAGCTCACTTTTCCCTCCGTAATTAAATCCTCATTCGTGGAGTGTAATTTTCGAAAATTATTCCTATGAATACCATTTAAATTTAATAACGTATTTGGTCGGTCGTTTTTCCTCTTAATAATCTTTTAATATGTCTCGATGATGTTAGAAGTTTCGAGATCATTTTAACGAAGAAACGTCGAGCGATGAACGGTTACTTGGAAAATACAATCGCGACGGCGTTATTACGAGAAACGGCGGACCTTCCTCGGCCACGATTGTAAACAGTGGAAAGGTTGAGATACCGACAGAACAAAGTACAATGCACTCTCGGGAATACTTGTTGAGAAGCGGGCATCTGCGACAAGGCTGAGCCCCATAATTCCTTCGGAGATTTCCTTCTTAAACGCATCCGTATTCGGTCCACTCAATGCTTTAATTCCATCCGGGTGAAAAACCGACGGAACAAAGATACGAAACGGTGATTTCGAGGGACGATGGATTACATACGTTGAAAATTTTCAAGCCAGGAAACCATTCAGAAGCTCGACTCTCGCGTTGGAAATAATCGCATGAACGTAATGGCACGATACTTCAACAATCCACCTTTGCGAATGACTTTCTATTTCCAGAAGCGTTAGAAGGCTTGCGTGTGCAGCTGTTGCATACACGAGTCATGTATATTAAACAGCTGCAAGTGAAATCTCGACTGAAAAAGCAAACCTCGGGCCGGAATTACCGATGACCCTTAACTGACACCAAAACCGGCCACTCGAACGCCTTACGCGATCCTGCCACCCAATGGAACTTCCGACGAGTCATTCTCGAGTGTTATTCCACTTACGTTACCACTGTCGAAATATTCTCGCTCAATTTCCACGGGGACGAGCTATTTTTTTCTCTACTTTCAGCAATTTCTCGACTGCGAGCACGTGGATCGAGTGATAGCTGCTTCTGTCGATTTGAGGAGCCGGCTCAATTTTTCTCGGGTGTTCAGGACCCACCCTGAGCTAATCTCAATCCTGTAGAACCTATCGATGAGTCTGGATGTCTTAAAAAATAAAAAAAGATGGCCTGGAATTTTCCTCGGTGGTTCTGAACCCACCTAGAGCTAATCTCAAACCTGTAGAACCTATCGATGAGCGTGGATGTCTTAAAAAATAAAAAAAGATGGCCTAGAATTTTTCTCGGTTGTTCAGAACATACCCAGAGCTAATCTCAAACCTGTAGAACCTATCGATGAGCATGGATGTCTTCAAAAATACAAAAGATGGCCTGAAATTTTCCTCAGTGGTTCAGAACCCACCCAAGGTAATCTCAAGCTGCAGATCCTAATGACAATCCCAGCGGTATTGTGAAATACAAGAACGAAAGAGAAGCAGATAGTCTGGAATTTCGCTCAAACGTGAACCAAGTGTAACATCAGCCAGCCGTGGCGATAAATGGAAAAAACAAGGTTCGGTTGATGGCATCCACGGCGATTCCACTAGCACCTAAGCGCGCTTCTATTTCTATTTCCAGAAACACGGTGGACATCGGAGACTCGCGTGGCTCGTGGCACTCGAATCGGGACAGCTTCCTCGAACAACGTCCCGAAAAGCCTGCCGAGAATTGAGCACGACCGTTCCCTGAAGATCGTTTCGAATAGGATCGGTATCGGGAGAGGAAACAACGACCTTTCACGCCCGAAAGATCACGAGCAATTGATCGATCCTTCGATCGGTCTACGTTTATCCTCTGTCTACGTAAACAGACGGGAATTAGCATAAAATGACACCGATACGTAAAACAATATTCGGCGTTAGGTTTGTTAAACAGCTGCAGCTTAACGAGCGGGCAAAGAGTACGAAATAAAAGCCGGCGTGGTGTCTGCGGAAAGCAAATCTTCGCGGTTCTAAAGCAAACGAAACGTTATATTTTCGAGTCGAAGGCGGAGGAATTTAATTCTCAATTGTCGGAAACGATTTCCTCGCGTGGCGAACGCTTGCGCAAACTCTGAGCAGACGCCGAGCGCTCGTTTACATTCGGATAAAATTGAAAATATGAAAAATCCCAGGCTGCCGACCAGCATGATGATGTAATTGAACAGTGAGAGTAGATACTGAGAGACCTCAAGCTTCCATTCGTACTGGATTCCCGTTTATGTAACGCGCAGTTAACCACCGTTGCGAGTGTCCAACGGCTAACTGCCACGGCTTTTCCGCACTCCATTTTCTACAGTTCCACGGTACTTAGTAACATCTAATACCTAAGTAAATATCTAAGTTCAACTTGTTATCGTAATTCACGCAATTCCTCGTCACACAGACCGCAATGCAATTAGTACGGTCAAATTGATCGAGCTTGCAAAATTCTACGATAAACTTTCAAACGAGGAGCGCGCAATTATCGGTCGGCAACTAAACGCTCCGTTTGAAATGCGAAAACAATTGCAAACATCGCGGTTGCTCGTTGCAACGCGACTTACGATTCGCATACTGATCAACCGGACGACAAAAGGTTGAACAATTTAAACGATCGCCGGAGGAGAACAAAAGGAAGGAGCTCCTTCTTCGTGTTTCGCCTCTCGGTTTATCGATGCACGAGCGAAACGGAAAGAAAACCAGCAACGGAAGGTGAACTTCGAATAAAGGAGACGAGGTGAAAGAGCGATCCTCCGGATATCGTGTCAAGGCTAATGTTTATTGATCGAACAGTACTTTGCGTACACACGTGTACCTCTATCGAGCATGGCTGCCCGCATCTTTTCTTCTTTTCCCAATTCTTGAACCGACCTTCTCTCTTCCACCAACGCCCAATAAGCCACCGTCTGACTGGAAACGACCGTTTCCACTTTTTATCGGCCACCGTGTTTCGCAATCGACTTTTCGTCCATGTAAATGCGCCGTAGCTTTTTAACTACGTTGCGTCGAATAGAATTTTTCGACGTATCGTCGAGCATGGTTAAATTTTTCGGCGCCACGACGCGAGATTTATCGTGTTTCTTAAAATCCGACGATGAATTTGTTTTCGTCGTGAAACCACGATCGAACGAGTGTTTTGATAAGAGTAGCGAAGAGAAAGAGAGAAAGAACGTCGGATGTTTTACGTGGGAACGAGAAGAGCACGATTTTACAGTCTCGAGATTTATGGCGTAACGATTTCCCCCCTCTGCTCGAAATGCCACGGATTTTACGGCCGTCGTTTCCATGCTAATTTCTTTTACGCTTGTTTATATCGCCGTTTGCGATCGTATTTTACCGATGGATCGCTTCCTCCTGTCAATTCAACGGTGGATCCACCGTGAGCAATTTCAAAACGATAAAAGTCCGAGTTACACGCGGTGCAACTGCGAGGCTCGACGATGAAACGAGAACAAAGCCGAATCCGTGAACTTTCATGGAAACAAAGCACAACGGCTCGCTTTTGCGCGAACCTCTCCGAAAATATGCGCGATCCCACTGATGCGCGCGACCCACATTGCAAACTTAACGTTCCTCTTTGTTCCTTCCCGCTAAAGCGATTCCGCGACAAGGCGACAAACCGTATTCGCGAAAAATCACAGATGATACACTGCAGCGTGCAAATTCGATTGTTAAGGAATTAAAAATATATGAAAGTTCGCTGAAAATTTATCTAGAATTTATCTTTCATGAAATACCGATAATATCGTATGATATCCGACGCAATATTTGGGTTCAAAAATCTGTATCAACCGCCTACGTCTAAAGTCAAATCGTCTTTGCGATTCTATAAATTTCTTTAATGTATCACTTTCTAAATTTAAGCTTTCTGTCTATAATGCCGTCCGTAATTTTTAAACGTTTACTTGCTATGTATGCACTGTAACAAAGGGTTCTCCCCGTTCAATTCCACAATAATAATATCATATCCCAGACTTTCTGGAACTTTCTGTACAAGTTCTGCAACATCTTCGAAGAAGTAATCGCCGGAGAAGAAAGGTGAGAAGGCTCTCGAGGCCGGTCAGGGGCGCCAGGATCGACGCATACGCTCCTGGCGGCGTTGGGGGGCTCGTATCAGCGACGAGGTCAGCTGAGAGGAGCGTCGAGCCCTCAGCTGGGTGCAAAAGATGGCGGCGAACAGCTGATCGACTGTCCGGTGTACATGCGCATTCGCAGAGAAGGTAGCAGACGGCGCGATAGAGCGGCCGAGTGCACGTGCGAAATATCCAAAGTCTATTTCCAGGTTGGAACGAAAATGGCTCGCGTTTCTCGTGCCATATGGCTACATCGGTTTGCTCTCGTTTTCACGAGAAGACGAAGGCTACGGAATAACGAAGCCCTCTGTCCGAAATAAACTACCCGAAGCGACCTAAGATCGGTGGAAAATGAATTTATTATTCACGAGGAGATTATAAATATTCCGCGCCGTTAACGTATGCATCGCGAAGGTTGACGAGGCAAAGGTCAAAGAAAAATTGCCAATTATCGGCTATCGATCGTCCTCATCCACTCTGCGCGCTTTCCACGTCGAGGGCCTTGGGGAGAAGCTTACTAGGTCAGGAAATCGAAGGGACTTTTGCTTTATCGTTCGGTGATTGGGTTCCTGATACCTCCAAGAACAGGCTGTACTTTCACCAAGAACATTTACGACGTCAGTTTACGCGGCTAGCCCGCGTGGAACGTTGTTAAAGGCCGAAGAAACGGAACGATTCTAGGCGAGTCGATTTCGAGCACGGTTTCGTCGCGGAGTCCTTGAAAACGTCGGCTAAAGCTAGTTCGATCGGAGCGGCCGCAGCTGCTTAGGGATGACTACCAAAAGTCTAGTATAAGCCTGACATTCCAACTGGTACCGTGCCAACCTTAATCGTCACGATATTGCGGCACGTTCGTGACGTTTCTGCTCCCGTGTCCTTTCACTCTGGCCAGGTGTTGCCGATTGATCCGTCGAGAGGAAAATTAAGAAACGAGAGGATAAATCGATGATCCCGACGACTTGGAAAGGTTACCTAGGCTGATTGCAGAACGGGAGATTCTAAGGAGAGTCCGATTCTCCTTGAATCGACCTCACTCGACGACTATAGGCCGAAAAATCGAGGAGGTCCTAGCTGATCGTGCAGGACCGGTATAGAGCTATTCGAGAATCGTTGTTACGACCACTTGTATCCGACTTACGATAGCTGGCACCCCGAGATCGCGCTTGGAGGAACAACCAGTCCTTTCTCGTTCGTGTCCTTTCACTCGAGCCAGGTGCTACGAATTACGGGACCGCCAAAGTAGGCACTCGTGAGCCATTACGAACCAGCGGTACAAAAACAACGGCACTTCTCGATACAGAAACGGAGGAGCGTTTAGAAAACGGCACGTCTAGACGGACCAGTCTCGATGCAATTCAAAGAGACCGGACGCGAATTTTGGACGCTGCTCGTTGCTACCTATTTCTGGCAGCTCTCGAACGATTCGAGGTATGCTAGCAGGAAAACGCCGGTGAAAATTGCTCGCGACTGTTGATGATCAAGCTAACGACCAAAATGTAGCTTTTTTTTGTAATTTATTAACCCTTTGCACCATGAAGTCACCTCTGGCGTGGCAAAGCTATTTTTCCCTGAAACTCTGAAGTCACCCCTGGCGTGATTTTTTCTGAACAATCGTTTTATTAATATAGCATTAAACTTTAAATAAGTGCAAGCAATTACTTCATACCTAACGTGTGATATCAAAACCACAAAAAGTAAATCAGAGTAGGCCCAGAACAAGCTAGGGAAACAATTATAGTGCAAAGGGTTAACTAAGTTTTATTCCTTGCAGAGGAAAGAAGCAGTAGCTTGAAATTGCAACTTGAAACGGAGAATGTAGACACATTGGAAGTTGCTGAAAGACGGAGAACTGTTCTTTGATCGTAAAGTTTAACCCTTTGCAGTCCGAGTAATTTTTATTGAGCTACCAGCTATCCCACAACTATTTACACGATGCGAGTGTAAATTGAAAATTTTAAAATTATATTTCACAACATTAAAAAAATATAAAAACACACCGGATTTACCTGACAACGGAGTTACCAGCTGCTATTACAATGTCCCCTATCACAATGAGTGCAAAGGGTTAACATTTTCCGAGAGTCTCCTCGCTGGTCAATCGTCTCGCACTTTGAACTACGCCAGCGCCTATTGCGCGTTAAGCGACACGACGAATTAAGATTCTCATTGAGATTCTCATTAAAATTTACCGACGCACCGCACGCAGAGAGAGAGACGGTCGCGGGATCAGATTAAATCCGCAGCAATGACAATGGAACGGCGCGTTTGACGCGCGCTTGAAAACGAGGAAGTGCGACCAATTACCAGACAACGTAATTCTACGCGGAAATGAAAGTAGAAGAGAGTACCCGTGAAATCCTCGCCGCCGCGGTTGCCGCGTTGAACGGAGATGTCGTGGAAAGGAGTTGCGCGAAGATTGAAAATTATGAAAGAGAAATTACTTTAAATTTACCGCGCCGACGTCAAACGTCGCAGACGGAAACCGCCCACGTTGATAGAAGTATTCTCCAAGCTAATTTACGCGAGCCAAGCGACTTCTCAAATTTTCTGTATGGCCTTCCAATTTTGTAATTCCACGCAAATGTCCATGGAACGAAGGAAAGAATGGGGGAAAAATCATGAACGAGAGATAAGCGCGATATCTCGATCGTAACGGTCGATCCTTGCGAATCGCTCGCTCGGTGACACTGATCCGCGAGTCGCGGCGCGACTTCCGCGTGGAGTTGGCGCGCACACATCAACGGAGGCTGCGAATTGCGCGTAAAATCGGCACACGCGATTGCATAATGCGCCTGCACGAGCGTACACGGCGAACACGTGTCGGTACGTGGTACGAGCGTACCGATATATCGTCGCACTGTTGCTAACTCGCGAAACCGCACCTTCCTTTGCGGTGTACTTTTGCACGATCCTCCGAGAACACGGAGAAAAAGCTGATACTGCTGCTCGACGAAGTTCAGGCATCGCTGTTACGAAATTATCGTTAAAAAAATTCCAAGTGATTTATCTGATCACAAGGCATGATCTTCGACAAAAATAGGAGACTTTCTCCAGATACCCGATCGGGACGATCACTCGGTGTTCCAATGGAAATAAAAGTATTTTCATCAAAGCCCAGATAGGATTCGAAGCCAGATATACATCGGCCGACGTACCTTTCGATTCTATCCACTATTGGACTGCCAAAAGAACACTTCCAACACCGGCCAAAAATAAACTCGCGCTTCCGGTAGGCCCGCACCGTTTCGCAGCGACGAAACGTCGACAAGGAAAGACCGTGCACGAGTATCGCGAAATGGCCAACGTTACACCGTGCACCTCGGCCTCGCACTTCATTCCAACGTCCTCCTTCTCGTCACCTTCGATAGTCTCAACGATAAACATCCTCGCGACGCCGGATAAATGATCCCGATGGTTCCCACGGCCGGAGAGAATTTCGGGAAGTCGATAAAACTCGGACGGGTCCTTAGAAAAATCGAGAGTTCTCGAGGTTGACCCGCCGCGCTCTACTTTTGCCGAGCACAAGCACGAAACTGGGTCGGCTGGCCGAAGTAACAAGGGGTGCACGGTTTGTGGGCGAATCTATCCCGGCTGGCTTTGCTCCGACGAATACGCGTGGTCCTTCGATGTGAAGAATTTTTTTTCAGGTTTTTTGTTGCAGTTGTTGCTGCCTATTTTTCATTTAACCCCTTGCCGCACGATTTCTTTTGCGACTGCTTCCGCAATAATTCAGAATTAAATTGGCAAAATAAAAATTGTTCAGTGACTCCGGATATATCGTATAATTTAACACAATATTAATATTATGGTAGTAATTCTATCCTGTCGAGTCTCACTGATACTTTTAATTTCGCAGGTTTTGCACAACTTGCAAATTTCCTATCCAATCTGCCGAATCACGAGTGTCACTCTTTATCGTACGGCAAGGGGTTAATTGCCATAGGGTTATGATTATAATTTATTTTTCTCAGTGCGTGTGGGACCATCGAGGCTGCGAGATATCGAATGTAATTTAGAAAAAGTCATCGAGAGGTCACGAGAATTGACCTTCGACCTAAGTTACACCTCACCCAAGGTCAAAGGGCGTTTAAGTGAAACAATTTACGGAAAATTTCTTGTGGATGACGAAGATTTGTTCTCGACCTTACAATTTCCAAGGCTAGCCCTCGATGCAAATATTTCATACGTTTCCGAGACGTCGTACACGAGATACTTTTTTACAGGATCATGCGGAATTATCGTTACGTATGCATCTTGAATAGATGCATTTTTTATCCCGCTCGTGCACATGCAAATGCGAGAGACGATTATTCAATCTCGAGCTGAACGTGCACCGACGACTACCGCGCGTAAGGTGGCGAGCAGAGTTTCCCATCAAAGCTCACGGACGACCAGCTGAAAAGAGAAAGTGGAAAAGTACGGAACAATGGTGAGCGGTTTCCATAAAGGAGATTCGACCGATTCATCGGCCAACTTCGAGATACGTTCTCCATTAATTTACGAGCCGATCGTTCCCCCGCGGCGTTCGGCCTGTAGTTGAATTTCATCGGGGAACAATTAGTAAAATTAGTGCCGGTCTATCGGGTGAAAGTTTGCTTCGAGTTGAGAAGAGAATTACCTTGCCCCGAGGAAAACAACGTAGCCTGACATTGTTGCACCCAGACCTTCTATCTCGTTAGAAATCCGCGGAAAAATTCGAAGTGCCGTTCTTAAAATACCAGCAATATTATCTCGAAACGAGTCGGAAACCGTCGTTTCCGCGTTTTCACAGCGAGAATTTTCCTGGTAGGAGCGAGTGCACCGCTCGAGTCGATGCAATTCGCTCGCTCGGTGGTTCTAGCTTTGTGGAGAAATGCTATACTCAAAGCACCTATACTATCTGCTGTACAGAAGCGATACACTTTGCACTAACCGTGACACAGGTAGATAACGATTTGAAATGCATCCACTGATAGAATATCAAGTGAATTGTAATCATTGACCCTCCTAACAATTGCCATCCCCTCTTTGCAACCTCCACCAGAAGCATGCCCTATCAACCCACTGATTGCAGCAAAGATTCAACGATTTTACAAACTCAATCGAATTATCCTCCGATAACCATAAGTGATTCCATCTCGTAACAAACTCAAACCGCAAAGGATTCAATGAAAACAAGAAGGGTAACGAGGGTTAAATCGGTACCCGTAAAGATCACCTCGAAAAGACAGAAATGGCTCGTACCTGTTTTGTTGCTCCGCTACACGTGGAGGCCGTGACTATCCAGTTTCATGATGATAATCAACGCCGTAAGAGTAGACTGCAATATCGAAATCCGAGACGGCCCCGAGGGCAAGATACAGAGGTGTCGTTTTGGATTCTTTTCGCTACATCCGCTCTCCGACTTCGACGGCTCGGTTATAAGCTGCCGTTGAAGCGCGAGCATCCTCGCGTGTGCACTTCTCGGTTCGAATATCGCGTGTGCTTCGCTACGAATTTAAACGACCAACGATAGCTATCATTATCCGATTTATAGGTATCATTAGTTGCCACCGATGGAGCGACGTACGGAGTACATATACTTCTCCTGTTCGCGTTGGAATACACCGTCTTTGCAATTAGTTACGACCGATGTAACAACTCGGACGATGCGATTGACTCTTACAGTGTATCTCTTCCGAATTTAACCCTTTGCGAACAAATTTGGTTTATTTTTCATCAACAAAGTTACTCAATAATATCAATTTTCAAGGTGGTACAGAAAATATCCCACCATGAATATTTACGCGACACCTTTAACAATAGAGCTACCGGCGTTAAATCTATTAATTTCAATATATTAAATGAATACTTTGAAAAAAGAGGAATCAAGAGGCAGAAAAGATGATCGATTCGGTGAATTATGTTTTTTGAGATGGACGTAGAATATTTAGTCTATGACTGCCCTATGAATTTGGAGAATTTTTGGAAAAAATTGTGTACCAGTCATTTTGACTGGTTTGGTAGTTCTAGTGTTAATACCGCCGTGCCTCAAAGAGTTAACGCGGCAGCTTCTTAACCCCGCCGCTTAATTCGACCTCTTCCACCCTACACGCAAAAGCACGTCGAGCAATTTCCCTCTAAACGTTCTCTTTTCCATCGTCTCGAAGCTAACGCAACGCCGGCAAGCCTTACGAGTGTAAACGCAATGTCCGTTTATCCTCGGCCTTTGTTACGACACCGAGAGGAAATTTCTCGGTATCATTTTCGAAGAGCACCGCCGCCGAGGCGCGTCTGGACGATGAATAATTGCACGGGTTTGCGCGGGCTCGTGCCACCCCCGCGAATAAGTAATGCCCCAGGTTGCGTGATACGCGTCGCACCGTCGGAGCGTGACACACAATGCACCAACGTTCTCCATTGACGAGCGTCTGAGAGGGAGAGAAATGACGTCAATCCCTTCCCCGAGGGTGTCTCGTAAAAAAAACTTCTCAGACGGGGATGTATTTTTCTATCGGCTCGCTTTACCCTGTGCGCCGATTGTTACGGGGTTATTCAGGTATTTCCGCCTCTTCGATGAAACACACCCCGATTCGTCTCACGAGGGGATACTCGGTCGTCCGTGGGACTTTGGTAATTAAGAATCCATCGCGAGGGCCGTCTCCAATTAGCCAAATAACGAGCAACGGAAGGGGTCACGAGGAAGGGAGGAGAGACGAGCGAGATCTCGGCGCAAGATGTTAGCGAGACCTGGAAAGTTGCAGTGGCTATTTTTTCCTCGCGCAATTATACGAAAATGCATTCGTGCCTAGCGAAGCCTGTGGAGGGGCGGTTCGCAACAGCACGGAGAGCGTCTTGACTCGAGAAAGACAAAGGTTTCCTAGAGAGGGTAGAGGCAGGGCGATAGAAGGGGCCACGTGGAGAGGAACAGGAGGAGGAGGTAGAGGAGGCAGAGGAGGAGAGAGGATCTCAAAGGGGTAATGAGGCCGGTGGGTGGGAAGCAGTGGGTGCAGATCTAGGTTACCTGCATATTATGCAACCAACACCACTGCAATTTCGCGAGCGCGTGGTTGCACGTGCAATTACGAGCACATGTATGCGGCTCGTCGACGACGCGTTGCATTCGGACGATTTGTTGCGTCGAGTTTGTAATTATCCTTCGGCTGTCGCTCATTCGTTATTTCATCTTTCGGTGAAAATTGCAGAATATCTTTCCTCTCATCGTGGCTCTCTTTCTTATGCTTTAACCCTCTATTGGCGCTTGTGACTCTGAGGTAGCACAAGATATCTCTAACCTTCTATTCATCGAAGCGAAGTTTTTAACTTTGCCAAATACTGCAATTTAATTCTCAAAAATTCAATGAAATTTCATATGGCTTTTAAATTGCAATATTTACGAATTTCTTAATTCGGTCAATATCTATTGGCCTTTGACTGAGAGAAATTCCTCGCTAATCCGCGAAGCAAAAGCGCATGGAACTTTGGCTTTGCAGCTACGAGACAACGAAGCGAGCTCGCGGCACTTTTTACTCCGTCTTTTATGGGACGAGAAAACATGTGGGACTCGCCACGATGTCAAAACAACGTGGGGGCGTTGTCTCCTAAACGCAGGACGTTGAACCGAGCTGTTTTGGACGTGCACTCGAGAAAATTCAAGGTGACGTCTCACGGTTCTTGCACGTTTGACCCTCGGGAGTTCTTAACTCGACTCTCGAAATAAATTCCCAGACGAACGAGCGAGTCGATCGGTCGCGTTTCGCGGCCCGGCTTTCAAATATTTTCGTGCAAAAAAATCCACGAGCTCCGTCGAATCTACCTGCACCCTAGAGTCATTTTTCTTCCTGGCAAAAAATTCGATCGGAGTTAAAACCATCGGGTCAACCGGAATCTTGTAGACTTTCCAAGAAATATTTCTAATCGTTGTGCAAACTACAATCGCCACTTTATCGTGGTTTCTACTGATCTATAATTTAACGATAATTATCTTCCTGCCGATCGGAAAAGAATGACGGTGAAAGTGAGCGAAATCGGCAGTATTGAAAGGCCGAGTAACCGGTGCACTGAAAATTTCCTAGATAAGAGTATCGTTCAAGGTACCAATGCTTAACGAGAAAACGAAGGAGAACGAGAGAGTGCGCAAGCAGAATGATCGCAATCTGCTTAACCAAACGCAGCTGAATGCAGTCTCAGTTATGGGAATTCTGAATCACGGGAAGCTACAGCGCACATATCGCACAGGAAAATGTCTTAACACTAGGTTTACGGGACTGAAACCTGTTACACTGCAATATATTAAATAAAGACTTTGGAAAAAGAGGGATCAATCGGCAAAGCTGATAATTCGTCAAGTAATTATTGTATTGTAAAATACACGTGAAATATCTACTGTACCTCTTCTCTATATATTTGAGAAATATTTATCAAAAAAGTAAGAACGCGTCAATTTGACGGCATCCGTAAACCTAGTGTTAACATTGAAACCACCAACGTTATATCTATTATATTTAGATATACTACAGTACTTAGATATAATACTATAGTATTTAGATATAATAAGTGCTTTGGAGAAAGAGAAATAAACAGGTGAAAAAGATGATCGATCGAGTCACTTAGATTTTATTTTCTACCTGATCCTCCTATCAATTTAAGGAATTTTTAGAAAAAAAAATTGGAAACCGGTCGTTTTAACACGTCAAATGCCTCCGATATTTCGCTAGTTCCATCATTTTTACAAATGCGAAACATTTTCTATTAAAATCATAACCTAGATAGAATCACGTATGAAAAGCTAGCGACCGATAAGGGTTACAATTTAATGGTTCACCCCCATGGCATTCAACGTGTTAACCGGCTTGCTAGGTTCAGTGTTAAAGTCTGATTCGAAATTCTGCATCGTCGCTGTCTCAAATTCCACTTAGCCCCAATTGACACCGTAGAAAATCGACGAAAATCGTGACGATTGCTCGGAAAGAAAGACACTCGGAGCCAGAACCGATAGATTCCGTCCGCACGAGTTAAAATCGCGAGGCAACCTTGGCTGGGGGTATACCTATAAATATCGACGAGTTAGCCTAGTGCGATCTATCGCGATGCGACCAAGGCGTAATGCAGTTGCCGCACATGCTGCGTCGTCCCTCGGCAAGGCTGCGGGTAAACGGTCTTGCCTCTCTGATAACGACTGCACTCCTATCTTCTATCTCGCACATATCGAGCTTACATAAGGCACCGGTGGTATTATGTCTTGTCAACGGCACCGATGCAGCCGTCGAGCGATTAGTTACGAAACTGCACCAACGGAGAGACTAACGGACGAGCGTTGCGAGCGTGCTGGATCCACCTTGACGAAAGCCCACGCAGGGTTTCTGATAATCATTCTACACCGTAAACTCAAAGAACCGTTGGCAATGATCGCGTGAGTCGTTGATGGGATTACGCTTTGAAATGTTCCCGAGGGACTTTGCAACTTTCGGTACAGCTGGCTTTCGCGTTTCGACGGAGATAACGTCATTTTCGAGCATGTTACGTTTGAATTAGGTGAAATGGCGCGAAAGTAGTCATCTAATGGGAAAGCTAGGAGAGGTAATATTAAAAAAAAAATACGTGTGTTAGGTTTGAGTTAGCGAAGCAACGCGCAAGTGGTACTTGGAGAAGCTGGGGGAGGAGGAACGGTGATAATAAAGAAAAGGTTTAACCTAGATGACTCCTAGATCACGGGAAACCATGACACGAGTATTGCGTAAGGAATATTTCCTACAAATGACGGCGATTCGTAGTCATGCTCGTTATTTCAAACTTCGAGAGCCTTTATCCCTCCTGCCGCCCATAGCCTTTCCACTTTTAAAGGAGGCCGCGCAAAAAGTCGATGGAAATCGCGCGTTGCAGTCGTCGGAAACAAGAGGGACGAGAAAGTTACGAAGAGACGACGTTTAAAAAAATCACCGGGGAGGTTGAAAATGTTCCGATACTAAAATGAAGTTTTATCGAGGTTTATCGATTCGAGAAATAACCCTTGCGATAACGCAAGGAGAGAGACAGTGCACGAGATAAAAATTAAAGTGCAGGCTTAAAGGTAGCTTTTGTAAAGTGCCCGCAGAACTTTCGAACGATGACTTCGCAGTGCGACGTTCAAGATTTCGAGATACGGCGAGTGTACTCGTAAAAGCGCGAGGAAACTTTACGACCGGTGCAATTAACAGGATGAATTACGATCTTGTACCTGTTTCGTAATTTATCAAAAAACTGACATAATTCGTGTTCTCGTATAAAACAAAATATCGCGAATGTCGCGCGAGACTTTCAAGAAACTTCTATTATTCGTCGTTGCAAAAGCGCAATTTTTTCACGCTGTCAAAGTCATCGTTTCAACAAATTCCTGGGGGTTTTAATAACGTTATTATTTCTCCAAGTAGAGGAAAGGTTAATGAATAATAATATCGATGATGCAGGGAATAATGGAGAGACCAGGAACGGCGGATGCAGGGAACTCAAAAAGATGTGCTACTTGCATCTGAGAAAGTGGAACCATGCGCGAGAAAACTTTACGATCTGTGCGATTAGTCCGGTGACTCATCGTCGTACTAGTTTCAAGATCGTAAAAGTGCGGCAGACTTTGCCCTCCTATCGCTCTTATTTTATTTTACATTCGCGGAGAAAGTAGCAGGCTGCATTGTGCACAGGGAGAAAGAGTTCTCCGATAAATCTAACGTAATTATACGGATAAAGATTGCAGCTGGGAAATGAATTTATTCGTCGAACAAACAACGAGTTTGATCTCCAAGTTAATTCGAGCCGATGGAACTCTTCCCCTCGGTCAATGAGAAATTGGAAACTTCGGTGCGGCGAGAAAGTTTATCCGGTTATCGTAAACAATAAGTAGAAAGAATATTTTCAATTAAATTCAAGTATCTATATATCTACTCTGTATCCTTGAAACTGAATCGCGTATCGTTCGCAAAAAATGACCGTCTACATTGTCCTCGATCGGACTTATCGAAGCGCGAAAAACAACTTGTCAACAGCGATAAAAGGTAAAAATTGTAAACGGCAATTGTTGTTGCTTCGGCTGATACAAGACGAAATTATCAGTCTCGATAAAAAGGAACTCGAATGATCTACCAGGTGTGCAGAAAACAATGATAATATCTCGAGAAACCCTACGAAAATTGCTCCATTGAAAAATACCTTCTTCAGCCTGTACACCTTGCGTCATCGTTGCAACAAAATAACAATTATCATTTCTCAAGAAGCCTGCGGAAAATAACTATGCAATTCTCATCTCGTCGCACGAGATGCCACAAAATCGCAATAGAAATCCGTGCACCCGTGCTTCTCAGGGACGAAGGAAAAAAGACTCGAAATACCGGTAGGAGCATTGAAAAAGGATTCTTTCGGTCTGCACAGTTTCCATTGTCACGAAACAAGTCCGAATCGTGTTCCGGTGCGTACAAAACGCCCCAATGGAGCTCGTAGAGACATCCTGTTCCTACGAACGGTTCTTCGATAATGTGGGTCAGCTCGTTTACACGACCGGCTCTACGGCTTATCTGGGTAAAAGCTGCACTCGCGTTTCGACAACTTTTCTAAAATCCACCGGTCGAGAAAAATCCTCATCCTGCTTTTTTCCCTGAGCAACGTTGGAGAGTAGAGAGACGTGAGAATGGGGGTTTTCGGTGGTGAATAATGGCGAACGCGGATCTTGTTATTGGCACGAACGTGCAAAACTGATAAGGGGACGAAGAAGGAGGTCGGGAGCGTGATGTTGTTACGTACGAACGACGAGCGCTGCTCCGCGACAGTTATCGAGAGGTTAAATAAGATGCTCGGAATTTATGATTATATTGACAGTGAGAATTACGACTCGAGGGAAAAGTAGTACATTTATTTTTAAGCTGACGGACGACTCGGGAAGATTGCCGTGTATTTCGAGACGGAGTCATTGTTTCGATGGAAATTCCCGTCGGAAATTTTAACCCTTTTTCCGTCGGATAATCTTTGACCTTTCCGTTTGTCATTCGCGATTCGATCGACGTAGGTTTCACGACTCATCGATTCGCTCGTTTAGAGGGAACATCGATGAAAAATTTGTAATGAAATTTGATAAGCCGTGAATACGTTCCACTCCCTTTTTTTTGTACTTTATCTTATCACTGTTTGTGGGAGTTCCTACGGAAACTACGCACGAATCTACGTTTACTACTGAACTTCAACCTTGGCTCTGTGAATTACGTACGTGCGAATGATTCGCGTTGAGCTAGACGCGTTATGAGGAAGCATTAAATCGAGGCTATTATCGCGAAAAAATTGCAAACGTTACGAGGAAGTAGGAGCAACCGAGATCGGATGAAGAGGCTGCACGGTTCTGCGCTTATTGCAAATCCAATGAATTATTGGGTCGTTGGAGGATTCAATTAAAAAAATAGCGTTAAATACATTCTTTTTCGTTTCGTATCTTTAAAGCCATGCTGTAAATCTACTAATTATTAAAGTAGCAGGGTCATTTATATACAAAATTAGGCATATTGATTACACAAAACAAGATATGTCACTTGCTAGTCGTAAATGCACCATACAACTGTGCAACTCAAAGGAATAACAATAACTCAGAACATATCAATTTATCGTAGACAAACTCGATAAGCTTTCCTCGAGACAAACTTGATAAGAACCTTCAAAGTGTGTAAAGAAAAGCTGTATAATTAATAAAAAAATCTTTAAATTTAAAGATCTCGAGTATTCCTAAATTATAAGCAGAAAAGAGTAGCAGCGCGATCGCGTCGCGTGGCACAGTAATGCCGAAATCTGCCACTGTGCTGCAGTAGAATAAGTTATAGCTAGACAACGTTGCGTCCTTTATTTTCTGCTAGCAGAGCAAGGAATAATGTTCCTTGCGATTTCGACTGAAAAATCACCGGCTAATCGTTAATGCGCGACAATGTGATCTACTCTGGCATTATCTGTCGAGGACAAAAGAATCTTGCCGCATTGCAAAAAGCTAGACGATTGTTGCGACTCGACCATGTAGGTGTAAATCGTTAAAGCGTTACACAAGGTTATCGCTGCGTGCATGTAAGCGCGGAATGACGAGGCTGAAAGTAGTGATGACAAATATATTCCGAGTGGTTTAGAACACGGAGGAAATCGTTAAATAATCCTCCACTTTTTTTCTTATTTAAAACCATCACAGTACGATTCCATCCTACCTTCGCTTCACCTTCGAATTTCGGTTGGCTAGAGGTGTAAACTAAACTTGAAATTTGTACGAGAAAAAAATCGATCTCCGGGGGAACAGTGGTTTGTATAATTACTTTGATAATACGAAGTGAAGCAGAATTTGAATTATGCAAGACCGCAAAAATGCGCAACGAAAAATCGACTTCGATGCGTCACGAGACTGACGCAATGTCTTGGTATTCGAGGACCATCGGGCACTCAAAGGGAAAACAAAAATTGCGGAAACGTGGACTTTAATTCGCGAGGATGCATTGAAAAATCCATCGATCCTTCGTCGATCTGATGCACTTTTCTGCTGACGTTACAGCTGGAACTTTGCTTGGCACGTTGATGCGTTTAATGCGTCACGTGACTGACGCAAGAATTGTCGAAAATTTATTTGACGGTGAAAAATTTGCACAGTTTTTGATGTGAATGGGAAGGACAATGGTGATAAGGTTGCATTCGGACAAATTATTCAGTGCGTCGCATAAACGTTGAATTAACGTTGAATTAACGTTGCAGGACGCACCTTGCACCCTGAAGAATCGCACGTGCATCCGGGTGCGTCACAAGGCCTACGCAACTGTCTCGTGCACCGTTGCGAAATCGAAGGAGATAAGTGAAATTCAATTGAACACAGCTCCGATTTCGCAAGAAGCAAAAAAGTATATAGGAAGAAGGGTGATCGAAGTCTGTCATCCGCATACTGAATTATACTAAGCTACACCCTACACGATTATTGATCCTTCGAACTCGAAAGATCGGGAAATTTGCGTACGACTATGTTACTCCAACGTCCGCAATGTTTTCATCTAGTCGGTTACGAATCCGCTATCAACAAAGCCTACCATCGTTGTCGTGCTGGATTGAAAATGGAGCCACTCAAGGCACAGCTCGAATTACGGAAGCATGACGATAAATACGGCAGGAATTAAAGTCCATCGTGACTTCATTCCTGGCTGTCGATGACGCCTTTCTTCCCTATCTACTTAAGAAAACTCCTCGACTTCGAACAAAACTCCGGCTTCGTTCTTTCTGCCCCGATATCGACGAGTATACAAAGTGAGGAGGGAGAGAAAAAATAAGTCAGGCATAACAACGATATCACGACCGCGTCGTCGTATCAAT
This sequence comes from Cerceris ruficornis, assembly GCA_963989415.1. Classification (NCBI taxonomy): domain Eukaryota; kingdom Metazoa; phylum Arthropoda; class Insecta; order Hymenoptera; family Crabronidae; genus Cerceris; species Cerceris ruficornis. Next base: position 15,229,579 of record OZ022527.1, on the reverse strand, counting down.
GTCACGTTTCTCTCTATCGAAAACAAGAGCGCAAATCGAAACGTGGTTTTATTTCCTTCGTGCGAATCAACACCTGCCGAGATGGAGGGCCGATTATTTTGCTCGATCGAGAGAGAGAGAACAGATCCCTCTGACATCTCATGCGCCAGGTGAAAATGTGCGTAACGAGGTAAAGGTACCAGTCGATGTAATCAAAAAGCTCGGTGACCTTAAAGTGCAGGACACGAGCGAGGAACAACTCCGGCACGAACGCGTGGCGAAAGACAAGAAGATATACGCATTAGCCAAGCACCACTATTTCTCTCGCTCTTTCTCGTACCTCTATCTTTCTCTTTCATTCTCATTCTGTCTCCGTTCCTCTCACGTTTCGACACAATAAAGCGTTTATACGCCCACCGCATTACCCACACACGCGACACAGCCCAGGAAATCGTACTCGATCATCTCGCGAGCAATTACGGGGCCGACATGGGGGTGGGAGGAGGGCAAACGAAGAAAAGCACAAGGTTCGAGCAATATGGTACGCGATGCAGGTGAATAACATGGTGTCCCTTGCTTACTGGTTAACCGTACCAACACACGCGTCAAGCGTCCACCTTTAGCTTCTGCAGAGAGACTCCGAAGACGGAACGAGAGAGGAAGACAGACAGAGATGGACAAACGGAGGATGCGCTTCCGTTGTCGAGGCAAGAAATGAGCTGTCATTGGGCCCGGGGCGAAAGAAAGAAAAAAGAACGACGAAGAGACTCACCTATTTGTAGTATCACTCGAGGTAGCACGATCCACCGAGCCTGGAGTCGTTCCCGTAGGTCAAATGATCCTGTTGAGCCCCATGGCCTTCCTGAACTATCGACGCACTCGCGGATTCGTCCTTCGTTGGGGCTGATACTCCGTCACAGTTTGCACGATAACCCTTTCGGTCGTCCTTCGCGTCCAGACTCGAACGCAGGGACAGAGGGAAGGTACGGCTACTAGGGACAGGGTGAGAGGGTTGATGTGAAGTATAGGAGAGAAAGAGAAAGAAAGAGAGGAGAAGAGGGAGACGTTTTGACGGCTGAGAGACTGGAGAGGCCCGAGCACGCGCGACCGCCTCGAAGGTCTGTTGCCAACTGACCCAGCCGCTGACAGCTCGCGGTGACTCACCACGCTCGCCAACCGCGAACCAACCAAGCAACTGCTATCTACTGCTCGAACGTCCTCGCAATGTCGTCTCTACCTGAAACAAAACATTGTTTCGTGGTTAGAACGATTCGTTTGGCCGAATACGAGGACTTCGAGGATGGATAATGTTTCAGGACTTCAAAATTATTCGGGATGTTTCTTCTATTTTTGTCGAATTAAGAATGTTTTTTCGAGGATACAATGGGATGGTCTATTACGTCGTGATAGATGGAAGGTTGATTTTTAAGGAGATGTTAATCCCACTTCTTTTCGTCGTTCGAAGCCCGAATTGGAGTAAATACGTTGGTAGTACTTTATGGTAATTGAGGAGAGTGTAAAATCTATTGATATCGTTGAGTTTTAATACGTATGTCGTAATCGAACATGGTCGGGTCTCGAGATAGAAGGAATCGGACGGGGAAGGGTGTAGTTATTTTTTTCACGGAGGTTGCCAGCACTGCCGATCATATGGCAATCAGCTGTAATTCGCGTTTCTACGGTGAACATACACTAGCGTTTGATTCGAGAAATCCGTGAGGCCAAAATGGCTTACCGTGAAATGCCATTTTGTTGAGAATTGTTCGCATAAAACTTGGATCGTTATCTTGTCGACTCGACTGGTCGATATTCCGACAATCTTGCGTAATAAAATCTTCGTTTCGATGCGCATGATTGCATCGTTAAAACGCGTTTGAAATCTTTGGGCAGGGTATTTTAACATCAAGGCTAATTGATGTAACGTTTTATTATCTGACGTTTGAATGAGATCAAATCTAACGTGTGGTAATCGAAGAATACAAATTTTCAGTCTGTCATTGAGGGTAGATTAATTAACGACGATCCATACAGGTCCAGATACATCCTTCCGAATAAATGATCGCATTGTAACCAATTCGTATTGTTTTATTACCCCCGTTAATCCTTTCCTAAATACATCGAACATACAAAGTGTCGATTTAATCAAACAAAACGAACAGACCCTGCGTATTCGACGAATTAACTGCAAATGCTTGTGTTGCTGTAATTTAAATCAGGTTTCGTTTATTCACAAGTGTTTTAAATAACTTTCAGAATACGGAGTCATAAAAATTCCACGATCGAATAACAGAGACATAATGTTGTTAATAAGAACACAGTGTGTACGTGAGAATTATGTTTTTTTTTCTTCTTATCAGTCTTAATTCAATCACTTTTTGCCGGATTTTTTAATGCCGCCTGTAACCAGTGGGCCCCTTTGACTCGCTTTCTTCGCCGCCTCGGCTAACGCCTTCTGTTGCTCCTTCTGTTTCATCTTGAACGCTACATCGTCGTCGTCCAGGACTTTCGACTCCTTTTTCGGTGCCTTAAGAGGCTTTTTTTTACCTCCTTCGCGACTTGCCATGCTAAAAGTACATCTCCAATTGTACGCGATGATTTCGGAGCGATGGATGAAATGGCGACTTCTCCTAATCGGTGAATAAAGCTTACTCTACCAATCTTTCATGTATCACGGTCGCAGTAGATATTTTGAATTTCACGATAGCAGCGGAAATAAACAGCGACTCTACGTAACATAACCTCAAAATTTCACATATGATAAGAGGCCATGATATACTCCGAATAATTGTCAAAAGTCCGTGCGAGCTACGTTCGTACGTTCATGCGAGCTAGGTCAACGGAGACGTCTAAATAGGGAAATTTGAAAAAAATGCGCAGCTCGAAAATAAGCCGAATGGAATTAAAATGAAAAGGAGCCACGCGTGAAGCACGTTATAATGATCGATGTACAGTGTCTCTCCATGGAAGATGATGAAACGTTTGGATGCGATTGAGCGATGCTTAAGCGTGTTTCTTTACCTTATAATCTATGAGAAAAATTTCCAAATAGGACTACCCAATTGTCAGAAAGTCCGTTGCACCGGAACTTCAGATTTGCATGGAAATTTAAGTATCTGGCTCTTTGCTGTTCGTACCTTGTGCGGTTGCACGACGTTCCACCAGCAACTGACGCAGATCGTGCTGCCTTCTGTCGAACGGGCAGCAAAAATTTTCAAAGCTCACAAGGGTCTGTGCTGTCATCTATAAACGATGTCCTCTCTATGGACCAAATTCGAGGCATCGTGCTGTCCTCTACGCCGTTTGAATATCATTTTAACGGTCATTTCTCGTTGAACCATTCGCCAGAAGGTAGCGCTACGGTCGCAGGACTTAAATTCTCCAACCATCATCGGTACAACCGCATTCGGTAAAGTAACTTCCCGCCAAAAGTGCCTAGTTGTATCAGTAATATTCAAAGCTAATTTTTGTTCAAGGAAAACCATCAAGGAATATCATTCGATTGTACAAAATGCAGTTGAAGCTGAACTTAATCGCTGCTGCATGCGAAAACATGGGGATCGGTATCAATGGGGCTCTACCATGGAAACTTAAGTAAGATAACGTACTACCATACGAACAAAAAACCATATATTCGATAAGATTCCATTAATCCGAGCAATTCGCCTAACTATCTAGAACTGAGATGGCCTTCTTTACGAAAATGACGACCGAAACCAAAGATAAGAATAAGAAGAATGTTGTACTTATGGGCAGAAGGACCTGGGAATGCATTCCGAAGAAATACAGACCGTTGGAGAATCGTATAAACATGGTTCTCACGACGCAACCGATGTAATACGATTATATATTAATAACAATTTTTTAACGAATTTCTGATACTTCATGAAACATAACTTAACACAAGATATTTTTAGGGATTATGGGAACGAGGCTATCGCATGTAAAAGCCTTTCCAATGCCATCGAAACCATTGTCCAATTGACTTTAAATAATGAAGTTGAGTCGATATGGGTAATTGGAGGCAGTTCCGTGTACAAGGTACATTTTCTTTAACGAGTTTAAAAGGCAGCCCTATCTGCAACTTACGTAATCGTTCAATTTTAAGGCTGCAATGGAATCTCCCAACTTCCATCGTTTATACTTGACGAAAATAAAGAAAAACTACGATTGCGATACATTTTTCCCACCGATTCCGAACGACTTTGTTTTAACGCAGTAAGTTACATCACGTAAATTCATAATTACCAATCAACGATCTACAAAACCACGACTATCGCATTTTTCAGAGATCCAAGTATACCTCAAGGTATCCAAGAAGAGAATGGAATAGAATTTGAATACAATGTCTACAAAAAACAATAAATAACGTTCCCTCAACGAATTTTCCCGGTATTATGGTGCTCTGTTGTGAAATAAAATATATCTATTTTCTCTATGAGTTGCCTCATTTTTCAAATTTATTTACCCCTCCATTACCCTTACAGGAATATCAATATTCAACGGATATTCCGTGAACTTTGGATATCGGATTGCAATATTTTATTAACAGCAGAATTCCTCTTTCATAATCCACCCAGTACAGTCAACCGTAAAAATTCACCGTAACGATTTCAATCTCGTTAACCAGGAGGCCATTGCAACTGTCGTCCACCGAGGACGTGCAGGTGCAAGTGAAATACCGACTGTGCACCGTGTTTACCGTCGTTGATGACTAAACGGAAACCATCAGCCAGTCCTTGTTCCTTCGCTACTTTTCGTGCGACGATCATCAAATGACCCAGAAGAGCCTCGTCCTGATCCTCGGCTTTCGATAGCTGGGAGATCGGTTTTCGTGGTATCACCAGAAAGTGCACCGGTGCTTGGCCGTTGATGTCGTGAAATGCGACACACTAATTACAACAGAGTCCAGCGTGAGTAGAGCGTGATGAAACGTGACACATCACGGCCATCTTTCAACGTCGCGATAATTTATTCTGCGCGATAAGATAAAAGATACGCAGATACATCGGATGCAAGAGATCTTAGGGAATATCGTAAAAAATAGTTTTTGGTTAATTGAAGAAAACTAGAAAATATGACAATCTATACAAGTTGTAAATGATAGAATTGCAAGAAAGATAGGATAATTATTTGTTAAATATATTATGTATATAATGTATAAACGATTCGGCATCGTGCATGGAGAACGCACGAGGAAAACGTGTCATGCCGGCAAACAATGAAAGTTATTTACACCGGATGTAATATCGCAGGGTACAAGATACCTCGGATTGTTTACCTGATCGTCCTCGTAAATGAAATTACAAGGGATCTCTTTACGAAGTATCTTGCCGAAAATAGTGTCACCCCCAGGGGCCGCAGTTTGTGCCTTTTCTACCTCGGTCGCCATTTTCCTCCAGCATGGAGCTTGGCTCGATAGACTGGCATTCGAGTTGGCCAATCGTCGAGCTGATGTTAAACCAAAGTTCAGAAGGAATTTCATTTCAAGGCTCACCGTATTGTACGGCCTGAAACGATGTCGCAGCGTCCACGTTGAAAACGTTCCACTGATTAAATCGTATGATTAACAATAGTGCTACGTTGCAGCAGCCATCTCGGGAATTATGGAGCGCGGGAATTTCAAATGGTCCAATGGAAATGATTTTAAAGTCCTTTCGAATCGTAAAGACCCTTCTAGGGAATATACCTTGGTATTACTGTATCTTGTCTGATGATTGATCCGAGCGAGAAGGTATTTCGATGTATAAAAACTATAAAATCTTTATTTCGTGGCACAGTCTTCGCAGTTGTTACCTGTCTGCCACGGTTGTTTTTTTTAATACAAAATGTCTAGTTAGATGCTTATAAATATTGTTCGTACAGCTGAGATTTATACACACGCTGAGGGAATATGGTACATAGAATACATTAGCTGACGCTCTTAATTATTATAACGTATGGCAGTGTACTTTCTGGTTTCTCATTTTTACGGAAGATCCGAGATCTCCGACTACTCTAACGGCTCATGTGGCCCCAGTCTTACAAGAATAACGCTACTTATCGATAGGCTTACATTTATATCTGTAAAACAAAATTAAAGCATAGCATATAGATCGTAGAACGTTCTTTACGGTGCCTCTAGGATTTTTTGAATTCGTTTAAACCGATCGACTCCTGGCTCGTATTGCAGCCTCGTGCGGTCTGGTAAAAAATCGTCCTCGGTTGTCGCATTAGCCATAGAATTTCTAATCGACCACGTGGAGGCATTTGGAGAACCAGGGCGTGAAACTTAATTCAATTAACCCCTTGCCGTACTATTTCTTTTGTGACTGCCTCCGCAATAATTCCGAATTAAATTGGTAAAATAAAAATTGATAAGTGATTCCTGATCATCGTATTGCTTCATGTAACATTAATATTATAGAGATGGTTCTATCGTGTCGCATCCACTGATATTTTTAATTTGGTAGTCACTCGTTATTCTACGGCAAGGAGTTAATCGCTACCATGGAGAAGAAAGAAAAAAATGACTGGAATACTAAAAATAAATAAACGTAGCGAGAACCATTTACCGTGAAACGGTACTTCGATATAAATACGAGATAGGTTTTACTTTCCTTTTAAGGTATGATTGTCCTAAGTTGAAAATGCATAGATTTACAGTGGGATAATGGCGTACAATTAAATTACGGTCACATCTAAACCTAACGCAGTACCCATATGAATTAAATATGACGGTAGTTTCATACATTACAATAAATGTAATTTGCAATTATAACGTCTAAATGAAGGAGGAATATTTATAAGCCATATAATCAACAAAACTACTCATACTCTCCTGCTTAATAATACACACGTGAAACTATATGCTATATCGTTAAAAAAAAAGAAAATAAAAACAAAAAAAAAACGAAAGTACTACAATCTTCTTAGCGAGTAATACGTTTTACTTATTTATTGGATACCGTAATGTCAGTCTGAGTTTTATCATACTCTGTCGATTATCGTGAAATACTCACGGTGAAATAATCATCACGAGTCATCCTCGTTGAAGTACTGATGTCTCAGCGCTTGAGCTGCGGTTAAACGACTATGAGGATCAAACATTAGTAAGTTTCTTATTAGATCTAATCCTTGTTCACTGAGATCAGGAATTATCGCTCCAAGGGGCTTCGGTTGTCTGTAAGGAAACGCTGTCCAACTAAGGGACACGTTTTCCGGCCACTCTTTCTGCGACGGTGTACCTATTATTCTGCGTGAAAGTAAGAATAAGCGAATTTAATTTATTCTTATTTAATCCACGGTCCACGAGACCCGCGAAACCACACGAAATCCGTCGTTCGACTTACTGAAAAATTCGATCTAGCTGATCACCCTCGCTAGTACCCGGAAACAATGGTTGGAGTCTACTTAATTCGGCTAATATGCATCCTACCGACCATATATCAACTGGGGTGGCGTAAGAACAACCTAACAGTACTTCCGGTGCTCGATACCATTGCGTTACAACCTGTTGATACATACATTTTCATTTATCATTAATCCTAAACCATTTCACAGCTCTACGACACGTTACTCGAGCAATTCTTCCAACTCACCACAGAGGTCAATCTCATTTCGAAATCGTACGTCTTTGCTAAACCAAAGTCCGCGATCTTTATCCTTCCCTCTCTAGAGACCAAGAGATTCTGAGGCTTCAGGTCTCTATGGATGATTCTGTGACTGTGCAGGAACTCAACGCCCCTCAGTATCTCCTTCGACATCTGTTTGACGAGATGCGAAGGGATACCAGGTCGCGGACAGGAGGACATGTAAGAGGCAAGATCTCTCTCCACGTGTTCAAAGACCAACCATAACGTGAGACCACGATCTAGCCTCTCCGATCGTCCATCGGCCGAAGGCAAGTGAAGGTAATTGCCTTGGCAGACATCCAGTAACCTCACCTGCTCGTCAAACGCAAAAAAAAAAATATAAACAATCGTTCTAACGAAACGAACGACGATACGAGATCCGCGAGGTTTCGAATCTTCGAAATCTCCGGCTAAACTCACAATGTGCGGGTGTTCGAATCTCTCGAGCTGCTTCAGCGTGGCGATTTCTCTTAGAGTCGACGTTGGCAGACCATCCTCCGTTAATGGGACTCTCACTTTTTTAAGGGCAACCACTTGCCCGGTATTTAAGTCCTTCGCTTTGTAAACGGTACCGTACGCGCCGTTTCCAATGAGCGATAGCTCCTGATAGAGAGCATCCTCGCCCAATAGGGACGTCTGTATTTGAACACTTGCGTCCGTTTCCGCCGTCTTGCTCGAACTTCCGGAGAACTCGCTCTGCCCGCTGTACTTCATTTGCACGATCGTCTCGAAACTACCGAAATGATCGTCCTTCGAGGAACCCGCGGTTGCTTTCACCGATCCTTCCAGGTTCGTTTGGATCAATTGTTTCGTACTGTCCAATGATTCTTCACTGATTTCAAACGCACTGGTTTCCGGTGTCGACTTGTACGGCTCTAGAGACGCTCTTCCGGACAATGAGGTGGTTACTGCGCTCGCCAATTTCTCAACATTCTCAAGTTCTTCGGCCGTCAGTTCTTCCTCATTTTCCGATGGACTTCCGGCGAGTTTAGATTTCTTCGGGGGCGTTGGAGACGACAGATCCGGTCCGAGCTCTGAGCTCGGACGTCGCGATGTTCCGGCCATCACAACATCTCGACTTCTACCTGCAACCGGCAATATTCTGCTACCTTTTCTTCCAAATCTCAGCTTCGGCGAGGATTTTGTGAAAGGATCAAGGAATTTACAATCCAGGAAACGATAATGGCTCTTTCGTCGGACGGAACTGTGCACTTGTTACCTCGACGTTGATTGATCGAGTAATAATGTCAAAGGGTTGAAAAGGGAGACATTTAATTCATTATATTCATTTCTGACATCGTAAGCCATAGTTAAATATAAACTTCCAGAAATGAAAAATTGACAGTGGGTTCTTCTATACCAAATACTTTGCAATAGAATTTATAATATAAAAACAATCTGATGGTACTGCTTTGTAAAGTAATTACAACGAAAACGTAAAAAATCTCTCTTTTTAATGGAAAATGGTCGGAGAAGATCCTATGAACTGTTGTTATTTTATTAAGGATCGGATGAAGGTTAACACTAACCTACCATGGCGGTCAAGTGACCGCTTTCTGATTTTTTAAAAATTCATTAAATGTTTTAGGTCTATCATGTAAAGCAAAAATGACTCAACTGGTCATTTTGCACCTCATCAAGTCTCTTTTTCCAAAGTACTTATTTCGTATATTTCAATATAACAGATAAAAAGCCGGTAGGTTTAGTGTTAATGCAATGAAGTTTATCGGTTCATCTTAAACTTGGAGATCTACCTATCTACGTCCGATCCGAAATAAAATCCGCACCGACGAATGTTTGCACAGGCACTTGCCCCTCTCGATAAAAAGAATCGGCAATTTTCGAAGGAGTTTTATTAAAAATATCGCGTTCCCGTGCACGATCGTACCCGGGCACCGTTTGCTACGTGACATCTGCACCGACACCTGCGCTCGCATAATAGCCCTGCCTCATCGTCGGCTTTCCAGAACATCTTGTAAATGCAAGGAAGGCCCCCTTGTACTATATCCGGGGTCCTTGCCGTTTGTTTTCATCGTTTCCCTTGCTGACCGATGGTCGACTGTGAAAATTGTGTTACCTGACCTCGAGGCGCTACGAGAAGAAAGGGTCTCTTTTTCCGAATTTCTGGGACTCCCGTTTCCCTTTCGCCGGAGGACGGTAGTAGTTTCAATCGAGGAAAAATTGCATTTCTTTCAATTGTAATCCTGCAAAACTGCGAAATTCCTAGTTCGCATTGCATAATTACGAAATTTTAATAACTGATGGAATTTCAAGCGAGAAATACGGCGGGTATGGAGTTAAAGGGTAAAATTGTCGATTGAAAGGCACGAGGTCAAATCTCCATGACCTCTGGGAGACTTTTCCTAAATTATAATTTAATAAATCATAATCTCGAGGAATCAGAATCCACCGAGGAACGTATAAAGCCGAAAATAATAGGAAAATTAGAATTTCTAAGGCGAAGGAATAATTTTTGAACAATTCTTTCGCAAACTGAGATAGAAGAAGTACTGCAAGATGTAATAATGTCCCTTTGCGACATTCCTGAAGCGTTTGTGATTCTTCAATGTGCGATAAACAATGTAAACGCGAAGCGTGCAGGTTACTATGTAGTTTCTTATGTCGATGTTGATCTTTATTGCGTCAACGAGCGACAAAGTTGAATGAAAACGGCGCCAGAGACGTACTAAGTTGCGCGTAAAGATACCAAGAGACCTACTTTCTTTCTTGGGCACACGCGTGTCGAAACGAAAGAAAATTCGAGTCTCCAGTGCCGAGGGGGACGAGAAAATTAAAAAGATAAGATTTCTCATTTCAAATACGACGATTTCGTAACAACGGCGAGAAAAAACAACGCGCCGGAGATAAAGTGGAACTAATAAAATAAGTGGCATTATCTTGAAATTCCTCATCCGCGTCGGTACACGCTTCCTCGTTCTTCTTTTCCCCGGGGAAACTTGCGTCTCGGTCTAAGAAAAATTCGTGAAAAGAATTTAATTCACGGCTAGTATTCTTGGAAAGTTCTTTCGACTGACACCGTGACTATAAATACTCGAAGAATATCATCTTCGAGGAGGAAGTCCAACAGGCAACATATACCCGTTGCTTTGATTAAATTCTTTTATCAACTTCCTCTAGCGATAAGTGCACGTAAAAAAAAGCAACCAACGAGAAAAAGGGGCATGCACGTTGCATCACTACAAACGGAAGCAAACTCAAATGTAATCTTCGACTGGAATAAAAATAGCCGGAGAAGAATTACCTACAGGAATTTTTTACGATATTCTTTCCAAACGCCGAGGGACAATTTTATGATTCGGCAGAAGAGCAGACTGCACCAAGGACACTGCTAAATTTAAAAAAAGCCTGCAGGTCAAAAGGGACCGTCTTCTCGCAAAAAGACACACCTTTCCACTTCTCCCTTTTTCTCTCGTTACGCAGCAACGTGTACAATTATTTAATTGATCCGAAAAATTCTACAAACCTACGACATATTTCCCTCGAAAATTAGGACAACATCGGTGTTAATCTCCAGCAAGATCACAGTCGAGAGAAAGTTCTCTTTCCGCAGAAAATACATAGGAGAGCCAGCAGAGAAGAGTATGGATGACGATAACGCGAGAAATCTTTGAGTCCGGCACGATAGTAGATAACGAACCGGTCATGAAAGAAACTCGAAGAGTGTAGAAAAGTAAATACAGATTGCGACGGATCGAGAGGTATAAACCAAACTGTCTACCGTGTAACTCTAGAGGCCTGTAAGGACGTGCGAAACATCAAAGGCGGACGGATATTTTATGTATGTACGTACATACCCGATTTGTTTATCCAGTAAACCGAGAAGGATTTCCTCAACATCCAAAGTCGATATGTCAGATTACTCAACGTGTTCTGTTTCCTATCTTTGTAATGTTACACGTGTTACACTGTTTACGCACGATGTAGCACGAAGCGATAAGGGTTCTTGCGCTTAAATCACGCGTTGCCTCAATTACAATGTAATTGTAGCCACGTTTACAGCTCGCTGTTTGCGGAGACTCGCGTTCGCTCGAGGAGAACCGCGATACATGAATGAACGAGGAATTTCGAGCACCCGAGACAAAATAGAAGGGAATTTAGGCAAGACGGAGTGGAATCGAGGCGAAAGAGAGAAGAATAGTAGAGGAGAAATCTACGGTCACAAAATCTGTAATTATTATTGCTATGAGCACTCTCGTGTGTTCTGTGATCGATGGCGATAATTGTGCTCGAAAGGTAGGAAAATTTGCGACCAGGATGGTCTATAAATACCTGGATACTCGTTGATAATCGAAGAATTGAAAATGAAGGAGGGGAGGAAATAATACGATCGGCTGAAGGAGAATGGCTTCGGACATCGCTCCGTCGAGGAAGCCGAGAAAGTAAACAAGAAGGCGCCGGTAGATTTTAGATTATTCATGGGGTTGACACTAATATCTCCTCGAATCTTGCGCATGACAAACACTCGAGGAAGCGCGAACTTTGAAAAGCGTGAGGAAAGAATCGAATTAAGGGAAATGGAAATCCACTTTTCCAAGGGACGTTGAAAACACGTGGAAACCGATAAGAGAGCTCGAGCTTATGGAATCTTTCGGATATCTCGAGCTCATTGATTTATTTCTCGCGATGACTAACCACCACTTCTTTCGGAGTGTCGATTCTGGAGAGAGAAAGAAATGTTTTTTCGTCCTACGAAAATCGTAAGTGCACATATTTAAACAGATTTCATCGATAAGATATTGAGATGTCACAGTAAATCAGATGATCTCGAGATAAGATACTACATATTTTTGAATACCCAGAAAAAACAGCTGCTCTTCGTTTTATCCGCGGAGAACGGATCGAAGGAACGTGGAGATCACCGAGGAACATTATTCCCGTTTCTCCCGATCGGCAATCGGAGGATCGAGGAAATTCGATAATTCTTTCCTCCACTCCGATCGGAGGAATCTCTCGATACGACACCCACGTGGTCACCGGTGACGCCGACGAGGTTTTCTCCATAAACATGTAAAAGTCAATGGAGAGAGAGAAGAGAAAGAGAGAAATGCACCTCGACGGAGGAACAGGGGGGATCCACCCCCGCCGGTAAATGCTCGACTCTTGTCTTATCTTCACGTGCCGCGACATTCCACGCTCTCGCGTTCCATAGATACGCTACCGTAACCCCGTACGAGTGCACTGCCGTTCCCACGGATGAAAAATCGTCGCCAATTCCACCCTGGATCATCAACGTTCCCTCGATCGTTCACGAAAGCAAGAACAATTCCTCGACAAAGATCCTACGGCTCTTCCCTTATCGATGAACCCACCTTTCAAATTCTGAACTCCACCTCGGCGAAAAGCGCGCAGATTCGCTCACGCAGCAAACGATCGTTCGCCGGTCTCTCCAGAATACACGTCTATATCCCCGTCGCGAAAAGGAGCAACAAGTGTCGCATTCTTTTATCGGCGGGCCGCCTCGAAAAGTGCGTAGTTGTATTTCATGTGTGGAGAGGCTCTCTCGAAAGGTTACCGATCGTTCGGCCGACACGCTCGTATCCTGGACACGTAGATTCCGGATCCTTTGATTTCTTGGCTTACCCACCGGCTAGGTGCTGACCTCCCACGAAAGAAGAGGCTCGGCTAGTGGCGACGGCGCGGAGGAAGAAAAACGGAGTGTGCGGTAACACGCTGCACTTGCGCCGGAAACGGCGTCACGAATGCCTCTGTGTGCGCGCTTCTCGCACGCACTCGCGTGCGCGTATCTATACGGGCACAGGGAACACACGCACAAACGAAGGAAGAACAGAGAGAGAAGGAAAGTCGGAAAGCAGAGGCAGCGGCAAAACCACCGGCACCGGCACGCTGGCACACTGGCACGCGGAATCGCCAGCCGCGGCGCAGACGGGAGAGAGCACCGGTGCGGACGATTCGCGAGAAATTGCACACGACGCGCGGACGTTGGAGGCAACACTCGGGAGAGGCGTGCGATCCACGGGCGAACCGGCGAGTCGTAGCGCACTCCGTTCGAAAGTCGAAACCCGATGGGCCGTACGAGCAGCCGACTGCACTGTGGACCGACCTGAAGAGCACTGACGAGCGACGGACACGCGTATACGGGCGGAGAGTCAGTCGTTGGCGAGCCCTCGAGGAGGAAGCAGGAGGAAGTAGGCCCGCCGATCGACGAGGGGACTCGGACCGAGGCGCGTTTACATCCAGCGGTACCGACAGCTGCCACCGGGCCCTTCCAAACTCCTACCTCGATCGGATTACCCGTATGCAGAGAGTGCGAGAGAGACGGAGAAAGAGAGAGTGCCTGTTGCTCGTTACGAGGACCCTCTCTCGTCCTCTTAACGCCGAGTTTCGTGGAGTCGCCCGGCAGCCGTCAGGATATGCTCGATGAGAGCGACGAGGAACCCTCCAATTATCGAATGAGCAAACCACGTGTCCTCGGGTTACGTCGAGGATCACCTACGAGTCGTCGAGAAGCTTCCTGGATGAGAGGAGCACTTGGAAGAACCGAATCACCTTCGATATTACGATTAAATTGTTTCGTTTCGAGGCCTTTCCGGTCTCCGAGGTATATCGACCTTTCACGACGAACCGATGGAGAATCTTGACGAGAAGATTCGAGGAATCACCACGATATTTGCGAGCTCTGCGCTCGAAGGAAGTACGGTGGTTTTGCAACGACCGCAAGAGAGGGCGAGGGCCACGAAAAGGAGCCTCCGCCGTTTCGAACGTCCACGCGATCGTAAAGATCGGAGAACTCTCGTCCTTCGTTCTCTTCGTGCCGTATTTCCCCTGTCTCAGTTTCGGCAAGAGGCCCCGAGGAGAAAAAAAGAACGGGGCTGCCGGAGGAAGGGAAGACGGGGCGAGGCGGGACGGAGAGAGAAAAAGAGCCAGCCCTAAGGATCCGCAAAATCACGATCCCACCGAAACTTCCCCGCAATCGGCTCGAGAATCCCTTGCAAAAGGACTCCCACGATACTCACGGACAAAAGCGACATTATCCACGCACCGAGAAGCAGGCTGTACAGAGACACAAGCAAATTCCCGCCTCACTCCACTCGTGCACCAATTCCAATTACTCCTTTCGTTTTACCCTTCCTCTCGGGTTTCAAATCAACGACTTCACCTCGCGAACCACCACTTTTACCGTATGTGAAGAAAAAAACGCACCCTGAAGAAGCTTCCTGGAGAGAGGGTCGAATCTCCTTGCGTCGAAGTCTCCGCTTGAACGTCGACGGGTCACGAACCACCCTCCCCTTCCTGGCAGGAGGGAACCTCGCGGTTAAAAAGCTCGCCGATTTTTCCGTTCCGATTTCCAGCGGCGGCCGGCGACGGTTAACGACTGGCAGTTTGTCATCGGCAGAACATATCGGCAGGTCGTTGTTCCTGTCGGTGGCGCCAGGCAGGCATGCAAGCAGGCATCCGAGGAGGCATGCAAGCAGCCCGGGAGCCAGCCAGCGCACTACTTCTCCAGGGAGTCCTCCCGGTTCTTCGAGTCAGCTCGGATCTTTCTCTCTCCCGCGTGCGTCCTCCGATCGGCAGTGTCCGTTGCGAGTCCCGAAACATGAATGGAATGCTTCCTCCGGCGGGCGATGCACGCGAGAGGAGACGACGACGACGACGACGGCTCTCGAATGGAATGGGCCGGGAGGGCCGGGAGGCTCTCCGGCCCAGGGACGGAACATCCGTCCCGGTGCCCTTCGTGGCCAGCCCTTCGCTCTTTTCGACTCCCGAGGGCGACCGAGCCGAGCTGCTTTAATGCTAGGTTTATCGAGATTTCTTACATACCTATCTCTACTCACACGGGGCAATAGACGTACGACACAGAGAATTTCAAAATTTGAAGTCTCTAAAAAAAGTGAACTTCGATCCATGAGTCGCTCGGAAGCTAATACGGTTAATTCCGTTTTATTTTATTTTCTATGATTTTTGTAAATTTTAATAGAATAAACTTCATTCTATTAAAATTTACATAAATCAGAAAATATCAAACAATTTTTATCCATTCACTGAGACGAGTATGAGTCGCTGAGAGGCCAATGCGGTTAAGTCAATTTTTTTATATTTCCTGATTTTTGTAAATTTTGATAGAATAAACTTAATTCTATTAACATTTACAAAAATCATAGAATATGAAAGAAATTTACATAAACCGCATTGGCTTCTGAGCGACTCATATACTGGTCTCATTGAATGGATAAAAATTAGTACAAGTGACAGAATAAGATGTAAACGGTTTTTATAATTTCCCTCGCAAAGTTTTACGGGTCGAAATGACCCGCCCTGTAAACCTAGGGTTAAACCGACCCTTTCTGCTCGGCAGGCTCTCTTTCCGGAATAAAACAGCAAGCTCAGAATAAAACAGCAAGCTCCACGAAGCACCAATTGCAAATTCTGTAGGTCCGATGGGCGCCATGTGCTTTCAAAGGGTCTTCTCGATTAATTGCAAATCGTTATTGATGCGATAGGATGTCCTTTTACAAAGAGTTCCTCTCGAATCAATGTTCCCACGAAGGTGCATCCTCGGGAAGTCGAATGATTTTTTTTCTTGGCAGATCCTTCTTCGATTTTAGCGCAGCTCCAAGGAGAATCGACGCTCAAAAGCGTCAAGGTTAATTATTCAATCGCTCCTCTCTCTTTTACTCCGTAGTATCGTGCCGGAACGATGCAGTTTCACGATTAAGCGGATAATACCGTCGACACGTTCGGCGCCGCGGCTAAACGAGACGTCACTGTGTGGCATCGCAAGGGAGAGACAAAGAAAACCATTGGGCGCATCTGCGTCCGATGTACAGCAACGATTGTCGGTATTTTCATGCGCGTCACTGGTTATATTCGAGAGATCCGCGCGAATTTATCCCCCCGTTTGAACGAGAGGTGACAGTTGGCGTTTCTGCAATTGCAGCGTTTACGATGACGCATCGTGCATCCTGGCGCTATGAATCAATGTTCATTGTTGATGCCGTTATTATTACTAGGACGATGCGTGTCTCGGTGTACCGAGAATTCGTCATCGAATGCCCGATGACGGAAAGTTTTGCTTACTCATTTGCAGTCTTCGACGGTCGAGCGTTAGAGAAGAGAATAATCATGCAAGTTTTCCAGCGCGCTCGTTTCGTCGTTGTACCAGCGGGTCATTTTATTGCTGGGTTGCAATGAATAGTCATAAATACTCGGAATAATAGGGTTTACTGGCGCTAATGCCGCTGAGGGATGTTAGGAAGCAGCCGAGGCATTCCGTTGGAGAAAAACAGGGTGACATTAAGAAGGGAATCGGGAGTTCCGTTATGCACGACAACGAGAATCGGATGCACCGACAAGCCAGTCCATTGTTTCGCTCTGGACAGCCGTTAGAACGTGGTTAATTTATTCAAAGCAGTGAAAGAACTACGCGTGCTCTCCAGTTCAGGGAAAACCAACGAGGAACTATTGTATTTGACTCTGGAGAGGAATTTCCGTTCACGCTGAAGCTAAGGTTTTCCCGTGGGGTTAACAAGAAAGGACGAACTTGGAAAAATAGTCTCCTTTCATCTCTTTCTTTGGATTTAACTGCTGTAACTTCGTCTAGGATCCACGGCATTGAATTAATTAAAACCGACAATGATTATTCAATTTAATTTAGAAAAAATCTCAGGGTAGTAGCGGTGATTCAAACTTGGAAACACTAATACTTCAAGCCTTTAACTCCATACCCAATATGTTCCCAAGGAAAAGTATTTTTATCTACCGTGAAATAAAATATCAACGCTCAAACAACCTATCGATTGGGAAAGTCGATGACGAACCACCTGGAAACTGCCTACACCCGGCAAATCCAGCCGGGAACTTCGCTCCCATGCAAACGCGACACAATGAATCAATTGTGAGGCGAGCTCCGAAATGTCATGGAAATGTGCATTCCGGCCTCTTATCGTCCACGCAGGCCGCAACATCGTATCGACCATGCCGGCTATCCTCGATTCATTCCGCGTAGCAGCTGAACCGCTAAAAATAATCCTGACCTTTTAGACGACTGTCATAACATCACACTCTACATAACAATCTGTACAATGAAACAGTTGTACGAGGCATTTTCACGCGTCGAAACGAGACTATCGTCGGGTTTCTCGAGGATATCGCAACCAGTGCGGAAAATCACGTCGATACGCGTACTCCTCGACCTGATCGAAAGTAAATGCGATCGTTTGCTGCAAAAAATTCCCCTCGCCGTTCTTCGAGGTCTCAGTGCCAAAGAAATGAAACGAAAGGTGTCCATCGGAAGAGAAGGAAAATCTAATGGAAGTAAAAGCACCGAAATCCAAGAGGCAATTTCGAAAATACGTGCTATATAGAAGTCACGAAAAGAAGCAAAGGAATGAAATAAAAAAGGGCAAAGAAAGGAGCAGTGTCATAACCGGTCGGGAGTACGATGAACCACAGTCTCGCGACAGGATCACCGGAACGACGACGGAGAACCGGGACATTCCTTCGATGCGCGTCGTTAATTACCACTTTCGCGGACGATGCTGCGGCTATTGGCGAGCCGTGAACCCGTGAAGCCATAAGGCCCAAAGCCCGCGAAAAGGAGCCGTCGGACCGCTTCGATCGATTTTAGCCAGCTCACTGGCCATGCCACGTTCACGGGGGCCTTATTGTGGGATCCTCGAACGCTGAACAACTTGCTCCTGGTTCCTGCACCAGAATGCCTCCGACCTCGCCAAACTAGACGCCGGACTGGTTTTTGCCCAATTTAGATGCCCCATTGTTCGGCCCGGAATGAAAATAGAGAATTCAAGCTCTACACTGGCCCTTTCTGTCGGAGTATTGCATAGGAAAACATGGGTGGGATAAGTATTACGGTTTCTACGAGCGATCACTCTCTTTCTCTGACAAAACAGTTAAAATGTGGGAACCAGTTGTTAATTGATTTTTTTATCCTGCCTTCATGTCGACAGATAGGAGGGATTTTTGAAAATTTAGGCAGTAGTTGAAGAGGACTGTTGAGCGAAATGAAAGTTGGGAGGTTGAGAAAGAATAGGTGGATTGGGAGGATGAAATTTTGGCGGAGATGAAAATTTTGAGGGCACGTGGGTCAAGTGGGAATTGAGTGACGATGGTTGAGGGTTTTCATGGTGTTCTGTTGCGACTACCGACTGTGGAACGAGGATACTTTATCGACCGAAGAAACCTGTCTTTCCGGAGCTTGGATATTAGATGAGCAACCTTCGCAGCAGTAGGTTGGAAGAAGTTTAATTTTAATAAAAATCGTGGCTCTGGTTAGAAATTATTCTTAATTTTTTGAGTAATTTGTAATTAATTTCAGTACGAATGTCCAATGTTGACAGATATCATTGATACACCAGAGAATTTATATAATTATTTAATTAAAGAGTGAATAAGCTGCTGATTATGTGATATACAATGGACACGTAATATTACAACATCCACGAAGCACCAAAAGCTATATTAAAATGGCCAGTTCATGGAATCGGCAGGAATAAAATAATCTTCCTTCTATTGTTTCCACCCGGATGAGGATTAGTTCCTGACCGAGTAATTTCATGGACAGTTGCCCAGGGGACTACCCGTTACACTGAAATGCAATTTTAATTCTCAATGCACCGTGCGTCGTAATGCGGACAAAGTCCACCCAATGTTCTCCAAGACGATGTAGGAGAGGGTGCGCCGATTCTACGTGAGGTCAATCAGCAAATAGTCTTCGATTAGTCTAAGAAAATTCCAGGAGATTTCTAAAAAAAATCCAGCAAGACCGTGAATCGATTGGACCAAAGGAGTGTAGTGCCCGAGTTGAAATCTCCATCGCCCTTGGATTAACCCTTTGCACTCCGCTGTAGCCGCAGCGGTGACATTGTAACAGAAGCTGATAACTCCGTTGTCAAATAAAGCCGGCGTATTTTTATATTATTTTTAATTTGAAAAACATAATTTCTAATTATGTACACTTCTTTTTTAATGACGGAGCAAGATTTTCAACTTTCTACAGAATGTGTGCTTCGTAGAGGTGACTTCTTCGTACTCCAGATGACCGTAAATCCGATGGATTATTTAATCGGCTATGGCAATAACGAACGATCGAAGGTATGCGCTCGTGAAACTGCAGTAACGATACGATTTCAACGATAAACCGTTGTCTGGAAGATCGATGCTGCTCAAGGAAGAATCGAGAAGGCTCGCACATTCCAGTCTGGTTTTGCCATACCGAGATGGAAGAGAAAGGAAGAAGAAGAAGAAGAAAATGAAGGGTCGCAAGTGTACAGTAACGCGTGAACATTACTCGAAGTTCCTCGGAAGAACGACCGAGGAGAGTTACGGAGAAACTCTTCTTCTATCAGATTTACACCTGCTCAACTTTCATAAGTTACTAACTTTCTCGTCAAATTGCTGTAATTGTGGAAATGTTAACGAACAGAGACACAATGAAGGTATTAGCATAAACGAAAGAGCAATAGATCGAATCAGCACAATTATCTGAAATTTATGCCTCTGAATTTTAATATTATTCGAATCATAATTTCCTTCTGTGGAACCAAATAAAAGGACGAAATTGAAGGCATTCAGAAACATTTCTTTTCGTTCATTTTTCCAAGAAGGATAAGAGCTTCGAGCGCATAAGATAAATATTCCTTGGGGATCACTGAGTTCCGCTAATCTCACGCAGAATGTGTACCTTTTTGACCCTACTTTGCAACATTTTACAGGATACTCCACAGACCTGCAAACTATCACAAAAAGAACCTCTATGACCTGCCTCGACGTCCTTCCGTCCATTTATCTTTAACGAAACATTTGTTTCCCGATGATTTGAACGAAGGGTAGCCTCCCCTTCAACGAAGCTAAAGCTAACAAATGTTTTCCATCGCCATAAAACCAGCCTCGACGTTCATCTTTTCTTTTCAGCACCTGTCTCACTTCTATGGGTTTCTCCAATTCTTTTGTTACAAATATCATATCCTCCTAACAATCGTTGATCGCATCGACTAAATTGTCATTAATAATAATTAAAAAAAAGTCCTATCAAACTTATTCTTCAGTCTAGATTCTGCCGCAGTCGTACATGTCCCGTTAACTGCAAGTAAGCGCAGCTTCGTATGTTACAATCTTACATAATTACCCGCATGTGCGAATAAAATTAATCGTTTTATCATCCATCTCCTATAATTTCCTTGAAACCTAAACAAACGCCCCCCCCCCCCCCCCCCAAACCCGAACAAAAGACCGAAGGAGCGGAAAACACCCTGCAGTTTCGAGCAAACGACTGCAGCAGGTAGCGCGGCGCATTGTTAAGCAAATCGTGATTGCCAAGGACAAAAGGGTACCGAGGAGAAAGCTCGAAGGGCCAGAGTTTGAAATAAAGCTTCAACATACACGCAGCCTCGAAAGCATCAAAGGAAAGACGCCGGAGATAAATGGAAGGGCATCTCGAAGGCGCAAGGTGCAGGGTGGAAGATGAAGAAAGATGCAGAACTGAAGATGAAGGAGGAGGCTGCAGTGCTGAAGATGAAGGAGGAAGCTGCAGGATGGAAGATAAAGGAGGAAGGTGAGCCGAAGAAAGATGAAGAAAGGAGAGGGAGGGAGGAATTTGAAGAAAGAGAGGGGATAGTCTAGAGCACGAATCGAGTCGAGCCGAGACGGTAGAGGCGAGCATGGTGGAAACGAGCCACGAAGACGTGACGTATACAGTCCAGAAGAGCGTAGTATAGTGTGCACCATGGTGTAGCCATAGCATAGTTAAAGTGGGGAAACCGTGTATGATCATCCTCACCGTAAGCCAGTCCCGTGTGAACGACCGTCAAGCGAACCTCGAACGAAACTCGATCGAACCTCGAAGCTTTTCTCTTCGTTCGAGTCAACACTTTGACTTGCCAGCCCCGTTGGAATTAATCCAACGAATTGCTCGTTTTTCAACCGAACTCGTGAAGCCAGAACGACCGGAAGAGGAACTCGGTGCTCGTGGAAACGTGAACAAAAGTACATCCATTTCGTTGCTCCGGCAGGTGTTTTAATACGGAAGAGAATCGAGGGGCATTTAAAGGAGAAATCGGTGCGGCAGGATAAAAAAAAGGTGAAAATTTGTGTATTGTTCTGTGAACCAGAGTGACGTGACTTGTGTAAAATATTCGACGGCAGGTACTCTCGCAAGGGTTGTAAAAAAGGGAGAAAATGTCTAAGACCGAGTTTCTACAAGTGGTCGGTGTATTTTACAGTTGATATCCAAAAGTCACAGCTAAGAATTCGAAACTCCATCGCGCAACGCGACTCCGTTGCATTCTCATTAAGGACACCAAGTTTCTCTTCCATGTGGCCAACCATCGCAACTTGAGAAACACAGTCTGAAAGTCAAAGTTCCTCGTTGATAGGCGAAAAATAGAGAAGGCCAAGGACAAGGGAAGGAATTTTGCTCGTCGAAGGAGGAAAAGACAACGAGCCGGCAGGCCAAATCGAGCGAAAACCTGACGCGTACACCGGACCTATCCGCGGGCAAGTAGGTCAACCGGCGTGCGCGAGAGTGCGAGACCGAATAAAAGAGAAGAAAAAAGCCTGTCGAGCGGAAGGATCAGAGAAGGAAAGGAAAGAATGGCGGGCCGGAGGCATTAAAATTTCCATCGACCGGGCTCCTCTTTCCACGCTAGAGACTGGTGAACCAAAATGGCGCCGATCGGCTGCTACCGCGGTACCTTTCACAACGATAAGGACTGGTCCAGCCACGAGGACTCTTGAGATCCTTCGGGGTGTCCTTGACATTAGCACGACCTTGATCGGGACGAGCAATCACGGTGAACGTCTGGAAAGGAAGGTGCGAAGGAAGCCGAGATGTTAGGGCAGACAGGATCGAGGGTCCTTGTGACCTTGTCGATGCAAGTTCTTATAGGTAAGATTATCGAGAGGTCGCAGGTGCTTTTTCATCTTCTCATATCCTAGAATTTCATCTTAACCCATTTTAATCACCAAATTCAAACTATGAATAATAATAGCCACCTGACTAAGAGCTAACTCAGGCCTAATTGAGATCTAACTCAAACAATTTATTTTCTTATTGTCAAATTGACTGCAAATACCGTTCATATTGAAGAAGAACGATCGATTATTGTGTACTGTAGCCTCGTGGAGATATTAATGCCGGGATACAAGACGAACGAGTCGAGTGGCACCTTGTACTATCGACTAGATAATTATTATTGGCCACAGAGGGATACGAGCGTTCGAAAAAGTGAACCTGTTCGATAGCTTTTTAAAGGAGGCACGCTAGCTGGAGAGTCAAACCGGTATCTTGACCTCTGTCGAAAATTTCACGTCGTTTAAGTATAGGATCTTAGAGATAGAACGACAACCTGTCTTCCGAGTTTTCCTTCAGCGGCGAGCGGCTCGGTTGAACGTGAAATACCTCGCAGAGAATGGGAAGTATCTCGTAGAAACTTCGATATGTTCGCGTACTTTATGTAAAGTTGAAAATAACGTAATAGAGGCAATTATGAAAATCAGGTAACTCGGTGCTTCCAACATACGAATGGAAATGGAGCTGCTAAAAGGGAGTGATTTATCTTTCCACGATGCGGATATGTAAGTGGGTGCATATCCGGTTCCGGATAACTCGCAACGTAGGAATTACTCAAGGAGATAAATGCCTTGCTATGGGAATCTTTTGAAATATCATACAACCACCTCGTTAATCTTAGGTTGAATCGTGGAAAAATGAAATAGAAAGGGTCGTTCACCCATAGGGAGGCACAACAGATAAATATTTTAATTGTTGAGAATACAAAATGTTAATGTCCCCCTCACAGCAATGATTTCTTCGTAAAGTTACGTAGCAATTGTGGGACTATTCGACATAGGGTTCTGTAAAATTATAAATACACATCTGGCGAGTGCAATTGTCGAGGCGTTAGATAGCCCGTACGAAATACACGTTGCAAATGCAGTTAAGTAGCAACAGAGGAGAAAGCTGCAACCATGACGTGCATTCCTGTCACGGCGCGTAGATACCTATTCCTCCATGATTTTCACATCGCTTGCTCAAAAGTCTGTGCGAATAGAATAACAAATATGTCTACCAGTGTTCCTCGCAGTTTTAAGCCCGCATACGACTGCAATCCCACCGTATTTCTACATAAAACGACCTACATACTTCTCACTTGTTTCCTCGCGTCGACGCAACCCGCGAACAATTCATGAAAATCCTCTTTTGCAATAATTTAGCTATTTTCTTCCTAAGCATAAAATCGAATATCGAAGAATCTTGGCAGGACGACAAAAACCTGCCATAAGTCAACGTAAATCAAGGAGAACCGTTTTATGTAAATCGACGTAACAGCGATTCATTACGATACACGAATGTCAAACTTTTCGTCGTCCACACCTTCGGATTTCAAGGTTCACCGTTCGAGTCATCGACCGTAGTTGGACCTATCGTCAACGAAAGCTCCATACAACTTTTACGAATATTTTTTCTACCACCTCATTCCTCGATTTTGCGCAATACCCGACGGATTTGCATATTTCTCTAACGTCATCGTTAACACGTCGGAGCAACGACACCGTAGAAACGTATCCGGCATAAAGAAGTTTCGTCACTCGACTTTCGCCCAACCGCGTTAGCCGTGAAAGTGTCACGAAATCGCCTCGCACGCAGAACGGAAAGTCGATTGGTTCTCTATTCGAGAGACCGTTCCACGAGAGGAGGATCGAGAAATACGCCGAAAATATTCGTCATCGTGAAACGACGTCAGTGCCCATTGACGCAAGAGGACTTTCAAAGTCTTCGAAAGGGTGACTCGAAAGTCTCAATGCGACGAGACGATGTTTCACGATGGCGACGAAGTGGAGAAGATCGAGAGTCATTTTTGAGAGATGGAAGAGGGAACAGGTGTCAGAGGTCGAGCTACGTTCAGCTGATGTCTGCAGCGTGTCGAATCATATGGGAGAGCTACCAAATGTCGCGTTTGCCGGTAAAAGAATAAATATTGGGCTGGAATGGTGTACCGTTAAGTCTGCCGTTACCGCCTCGAGAGACGGCGCATAGCTCGGTCTACGCTTCCACGGATAAACCCCTTCGACGTTTCTTTCGTATCGTTTTAAACCTCTCTTACCGTTTGGCGTTGCTGAATTATCCTGGGATAAAATGCATGATTTACTGCGTTTCTATTCATTCGCATTTCAAGGCACAGTATTCTACTTGAATTCCGATGCGAATAGAAGCTGGTAGAATCGCCAGGGGTGTGAATTATTAACACTAGAATTACCGAAGATTAATACGCTACATTTAGATTAATTAATAACAATGTAAACAGGAAAAAATAACGGGGGAAAAATTATTGGACGGTAGAATTGCTTACATTTAGCAAAGTAAACATAGGAAACGAAGAAGCTGGAGCGTTAGGAACTTTAGGAATTTTTCAAAGAAATTAAACATCAGTTATTTTGATTGCCTTGGTAGGTGTAATAATTGGTAGTTAAATAATAATTTCAGAGTAATTTTTAAGAGACTTCGCGGATTTGAGTTTTGTTATTTAAAAGTCGCTAGCTTTACGCCTCGGATGCAAAGTTTGAAATGAAAGATTGTAAAGCAGAATTGTTGAATTAAAATGATGAAAGAGCTGTCAGATAGGATAGTCACGTCGCAGAGTATTTACATATATGTCTGTTAGTGGAATTTCGCACGTGTTTCCGTAAATGAAATAAGTGGAAAGGAAGACGATCGAAGACTGCGGTCGTTGCTGGTGCACGCACGAGATTCCACTCGTGTAATCCGGTTGTTGATTGATATTATTATTGTTACACATATCTCGGAAATTGATCGGAGGTAACTAGAACCGGTAGAATTTTTATGTAGGCATTGTAAGTGAGATAGCACGTTACCTCGTTACCTCGTGAATCGCATGCTGCGATTGCAATCGGAACTTTGCTTTGGGATTCCGTGCTTCTTATTCTCTGCGCGAAGATATTCGCGTACGAAACGATAATCTAGCTTTCTCCAGCAAACAGCGGGACACTTTTACACCTATGTTTCATACAAATTCTCATTATCGCTGGAATATGTGTCGATAATTTCTACAAAGCTAAGTAGCTACTTGCTTCGATAAGATTAAAACGAAATCGAATAATTATTTCCCCGGGAAAATATTGAAAAATAGAATCAGTTGGAAAAATTGTATTTCCGTGGTGGTTGCAAGAAAAACTAAAGAATTCTGAGGTGAAGATTTGAAGGAATTCGAAGATTCGTTCTACGGAGTCGAAGATTCAGATAACCGAAGATCCCAATAGACATAGAAATTAAAAAAGAAGTAAACTCAGAGGTGCATCGATAAATATTTCAACACAGAAATACAATCGAACGAATTCCTCGTTTAGAGGATGAAAATCTTCCGAAGGATTCTGCAGATTCGAGACTTCGAAGTGAAACGAGTGAACTGCATGGCGTTCGTTGCAACAGAATCTACCATGCGATTCACCTACATTCTCACGGCATCCCTCTATCAAATGCTCTCACGTTGGCGAGATTATGGTGTTCGTGAACTCCGTTATTCGTTCGTAGTATACGACCTATGGAGAGATAATTATTATTTATGAAACGCTGTCGTGATACTGTTCTATATAAGGAACGGAATCTTTTTATTCCACGCGGAACTACCGTGCGCCTTCGACAGCCATAATATTTTACCCGAAACAAAATCTGTGCGATTAACGCAATGGGATTTCAAAGATGGAGAAACATCCTCATCGTTCTATCATTCTCTCGAACTTCTGATAAAAATTATCACTCGTTTTGCACAACCAAAATACGTGCAGCCGCACAATTTACCTAGATTCTCACGCTACTTTTCTGCATCCTCATCATCCACCATCTAATCAGTGTTTCTTGAACTCAATCCTTTCGATGTTTTCCACTCATAGCAGCCTCGTAAATAGAAGTATATATTTCTTAACGAAGAAATTAGTAAAATTTGACTTTTTCTAATTTGCTTCTGGTAACCCCTTGCTCTGCGATTTCTTTCGTGACTGCCTCCGCAATAGTTGATAGTTAAATTGCTAAAATAAAGATATGTCAGTGATTCCTGGTATATCTTAAAATTTAAAGCAATATTAATAACATAAGAATAATATTATCGTATCGCAACTCGCTGACATTTTTAATTTAATAATTTTTGGAAAACTTCCAATTTTCCTATTCCATTTACCGCGTCACGAGTGTAACTCATTATTGTAGGACAAAGGGTTAATGTATACTTCCTATCAAAATTAATAAAATACCACGGAATATCTGAAGGGTCGAGTTGCCTATTCGGTGGGATGGTTGGCTAAGTCGTTTAAAAAATCGGTAAAGAAATGGTCAGATAAAGGCTGAAACTGGTTTGCCACCGGCTGGAATTTTTGTTTCTTAAGGAAGATAAATGATATCGCTTCACGGAGGATCGTCCGTTTATGGTGTTTCTGCAAGAATCAAAGGGAGAACATCGGGAACGCGATGTTCGAGGAGTAGAACGAAGCAGCGGTTAAGTTAATTGCATCTACGACCGAGCAACACTTTAATAATCGCGTCGCTTCGTACGTTTCCTAATGAGCAATTAGCGATAGATCGTCGTGGCTTCCTTGCGATTCACGGAAGTGAAAAGCGTTATTAATATCAGATTCGTATGATTAACGAGACGTTTATCTTTCGGGAAAACAGTGAAATTAAACCTACCGACGAAGTATACGGGACGTCCACCTAAATTCACACTGAAAACGATCGAAAAGAAATCGTTAGATTTCGAAGACACCGATGTGCTTCTTACCTGAACAATCTACTGTTTCCCTAATGAATAATTAATTATCGGCGAACAAGCCATAACGAGTTTAACGGTGTGTGAAAACATAAATTGCGGAGATGTTACTTGCCTTTATCAATGAGCACTTGTTATCGAAGGAAAAAGGAATAACTTCTCCCTCTTAAAACGAGAGAACTTCGCGCGCCAGTCGTGCAAAGTTATTAAAAATCTTCTAATACAATCTTTAAATAATTCCGATGAATCCTCTTTAATTCTTTGAGGCACGGGAATTCAGAAAATAAAATGATTCATGCTGCACAGACATCTTTGTTTCTTCTTAATTGAACAAAGTTTATTTTTATTAACAAAAAATATCCCACCATGCATATTCACCGATCGAAAAGGTGGGTTACTTTTAATTCCGCCGTGCCTCAAAGAGTTAACAGAAGAGTACCTATCTACTTTTTTGACAACCGTTGCATCAACTTTCAACGAATTGTCTCGGCACGAATTGTTCGCAGTCGAAACAGTCGGTCAAAGACGGTGAAAGGTCTGAAAGGAAGGAAAAAGTACGAAGGAAAATCGTACCGTAATATGCGTACTTTCTAAGAAACAAAGCCTAACGTGTCTCCAACGACAGCAACCGCTCGTCTACTTTCGATAATCCTGAAATACACGGCTTTACGCTCCCATAGAACGCGATCGAAGCGGTTAATTATCTCGGTTAGTATTCCAGGTTCCCGTATGATATTCAGGCCATCTACGATCCTCGTTATCGAGTCGCTATCATCTATGGTGGCCTGTGATTCTAGTTTCACTCAAATTGCTTCGCGCCTCGGTGAATTGTTGCATAGAAATCTTCCATTGTTCCTGTCTCCTCTACCACAGAAAGTTCATACCGAGCCTCTACCGAACGAGACCGTGAAATACTTCGATGCACATCCGATCGATGCCAGGAAAGCATCTACAGTTTTAGATAGGTGTATGGTCATCGAGATTACTATATATTGAATAACCTTTCATGAAACAAGTCCCTGAAGTGCAGAAGATTAAATCAAGATCCAACCGACACCTATTACAGCCAAACTTGAAAGAAGGCACACGGTATGAGGCACGGAATAAGGGGAGAGTGTCGCTAGCACCGCCTATCCCCACCATATCGGTCCTTGAAACTAGTGATCGACCAATGACAGCCGAAAACAAAACACTTCGTTCGTCGTTCCCATGACGACGCAACGAATGTGCGGCTTTTTCAGCCAATAACGCGTTAGAATCGAAAATGACGTCAGAAAGAGGGATGTCTCTATCCGTCAGAGCAAACCAGAGGCCAGAGGACTTCTCGTATCTTTGCGGGCAGTAATCTAATGCTGACGGAGTTTTGAACTCAGAATTCACTGATCGAGAGACTTTAGCTTTAGCTACGATAGTCCCGCTTGAAGGATCTTGCAGCTGATCGGCAATTTGTATTCGACGTAATAAAGCGGCCGATGATGTCAATGAACTTTTTTCCTTCGTTGCAACGCGGAAGGATAGACGTTGGCAGGAGAAAGAGGAGACTCTGCGAACGGGAGACAAAGACAGGAAGAAAGGACAGTCGTAATTTCATACTCGTCACGTCCACGGTTGGTCAAACCACTCGATACTGGCCTCGAGAATGTCAACTGGCCGAGTACCGTTTTCCTCGACGATCGGCCATGGATCGTCTTGACTTCTTGCCACTTTGATCGTGTCTGCTTGCGTGTCTGACGAGTTTTCTGCCGAGGCTACCAGTTCCTACCGATTACCGCATCGCATTCGAGTAAACATTACATTTTTCTCCCATCTCGAAGATACTTCGGTCGGATATCTTCTCTATTGAGAGACATCTGTCTACGGGAGAACTGTACTCTCGTTCTCGACGTTTTTATACGGATGAAAGAACGATTAATTGTTTTAATAATAAAGATTATTTGTCCTTGTCCGGTGCACGGTAAATGAACGATACCGTAGAGAACCTTTCGAGAATACCGTTGAGGATAAAACTACTATCCGTCTTCGTTGAAGCTACTGTTCCTTCTTTCTCACGCTTCCAACGCACGCCTCGTTATCTTCTAACGACAATATAATTGTTTACTTTTTGCTAAATAAACGAAGGAAAACGTTGAGTGCAATTACAAATACTTTTCCTGCGAAACTCTACCGTAAATGCGGATAAAAATTCACGTAGAGAGGAATTTCAACGAAACAATTTTTTTTCAACTCTGTGCAGGTGTATTGGCTATTCAGAACGATCAAACATCCTCACGATCTTCTCAGGAAGACATAGTTTTAAGTGCCAGCGCGTATACAGGTCCGGAGAGAACCTCCAGCCTGGTCCAAAGCGAAGGATCTCTGACTTTTCAAAGAACCCTTCCTGCGTTTCAACTGGAAAGTTCAAAGAGCATCGAGAACTTCGACAGAGACAATGTGAGATTCGTGGACGACGACAGGAATCGTGAAGAACCGATCGACGACCTAACTTCGTCCAAGCACGTCGATCACATCGATGAGAACAATATCGAAGTGAAGCCGGCGGAGTATTATCGGTAAGTTGAGACGATTGCAACGAAAAAAATTTGTAAAATTTGGTGAATTTCGAAAATACGTCTGTCATTTAACAGCATAATAAAAACAATGAGCGAATCGATGTCGGGGGAAGGTCAAGGGGCTCCGCAGGGAAGAAATCTCTTGTCGGAGCCCCATCAGTCGCCCGGAGCCTCGAACCAACGAGGACAACAAGAATTCTTGCAACCGGTGGATCAGCAAAGGCGAGCTCGTCAAGAGATGTCGAGGATCTATAGCGATCATGCACCGCCGCCGATTTTGCAGACCGTTTCGCCAGGACAGAGACAGGCGAATCCGGATATTCAGGACATTATTACAGGGATCGTTAAGCTGCTGAACGGAAACGTGAACGTTGCTGCCAACACAGCCAGACCTTTGAGGCCCATTCAAGCTACTAGGTAAGATACAAAGTTGATGCACGTACAATCGTAACTACGAAACTTTATTTTTAACACTAGAACTACCGGCGTTAAATCTATTATATTTCAATACATTAAATAAGTACTTTGAGAAAAGAGGAATCAAGAGGCGAAAAAGATGATTAATTCGGTCATTTATGTTTTTTGAGTTGGACGTAAAATATTTCTCCTATGACTCTCCTATAAACTTTGAGAATTTTTGGAAAAAATTGTGTACCAGTCGTTTTGACTGGTTTGGTAGTTCTAGTGTTAAATGAGACACATGATGATCTGTCGCTTTCAGGATTAACAATAGAGGTCCACCTAAAATTTCGGACGTTCCACCGTTACCTCCTGATTTCGATACACCTGGAATGAATCCTCCTCCACCACCGAGTCACCCTTATCCCTTTGAGAAGCCACCGGCACCCACGAGGCCTATAATTAATCAGCTAACACCCGAAAGGCCCGACAGACCCTTCATAAATGGGGTACCATTGCCAGAACAGATCGTTCCACCGGGACATCGGCCGTGGAATTGGAATCGTCCAGGTAATTACGTTAATTCTACCGTGCATTTCATTAGGAGCGTCTTATTTTTCATTCTAACGATCACTATAATTTTCCAGGTGGAAACACGAGGCCTATTCCTCCGTACAAACCAGTACTACCTTCTCTGGACTCCAGCTTTCACCGAGAGAAGATACACATCAACGGTGATAAGCACTCGGATAAACCTTACTTCGATTTGAAGCCTGACGCACAGCCGACGGAGGAGGACACGACGAAAAAGGAAGGTAGCAATCATTACGAAACAACGACTGCCCAGGAGAGTACGACCAAGAGGAAGGAGGTTAATGAGAGCCAGAAAAATGAAAGTGAATCGTCAAAGGTTACCGGGAATTCCCCGAGTGAAAATGCTACCAGTAAGCCGGACTCGGACGATTCGAAGAAAGCTACTCACAAGAATCATCATCCCCCTACCAAAGAGAATAAGATAAACGATGATAATATCCTGATCCTTGGTGTTAATGCGAATCAGTCGTATCAGACTATCGGTGCTAAACATCCGGTATCACCGAAGCCCGGGATTCCCCATGATGTTCAAATTAAGCCGACGAAGTCGATAAAAGTCAACGAATCCAAAGGCACCGTCGTAGGAAACAATGGATCGAACGACAAGTCATCCGGTACGAAGTCACCGACGAAATCTTTCTCTACGACGACTCTGAACATCGCGACGAGTTCGTCGATCCAGGAAATCGAGCCTACGACGAGTAAAACGGTCGTTCAATCGACCGCGATTCCCGTAGGGAATGAGTCATTTAACGGCGAGAGTGCAAAGACCACCGTGGCTCTAGAGCCGAGTAAAACGTCGGATTTCGAGAGCACGGAAGTCACTCCAAGCGTTTTAACTCCAACGGAAGTGTTACCATCGACTTACACGAAGCCGTTGAGACCTACAGAAAAAAGTACGCTTCATCCTACAGCCTCGAATACGTTCCCGAAACATCCAGGTAGAATGTTTATTTATTTTACGTCACCTTTCGACTTCTTAATAACGTTACTTTCGATCTATAAACAAACGTTTATGGTCATCGAGAAGGAGCATGCTCGATTAATTTCCTTTCTGACCCCTGCGAATCCTTATGCTCGATTAATTTCCTTTGTAGCATCCACCGATCGTTATTCTTATCGGCCTCGACCCGGGATCGTTCTCGACGACACCTTGGATTACACAGGATCTCAAGGACACCATACCCAAGGGCCCTATGCACCCTCGAGGTATCCACCTATCGGTGATATTTTTGACGTGACTGTCTCGGCTATTCAAGGTCCCGGTGGTGGACACGCAGGTGAATAACAATGCTATCGATCGTATGGAAGAGGTCTAACGTGAATACGCAACTTTAACAATTCTATTTTCCCATGGATACCAGGTGAATCCGTTAGAGTATCGCTGAACGCTGGTGGTTCCGATGTGATACTCACTTCCGCCGTTAAGGGTCAAGGTTTCGTCAGTATCGATGGGAAAAGGACTTATCTGAACTTATTTGAAAATACAGAACGACCCTCTGCGCATACTAATGTGCAGCCGCAGCCAACCAGAACTCAACCACCGGCCATCATCGGAACGGGGTAGGTTCAAAGTTCATTTTCTTGCGATCTACAGTTTGAAATGGATTCTAAATCATCGAGAATTTGGGGTATTGACCCTCTATGGGCCCGTGTGACTTTGAAGTAACACAAGACAAATCTAAGCTTTAATCTTTAAAGTCGATTTTTTAACTTTGCCATATATTACGATTTAATTTTTAATCCTTTGCACTCCGTTGTCGTCGCAGCAGCGACATTATAATAGAAGCTGATGATTTAATAAAGCTCTATGTTTACATAGAGCTTTACATGACCGATGTTTACATAACATTCTTTTCTTATTTAGTGCCATAGAATATACTGACAAAGTTTGAAAATTAAAACCTGAGACACCCTGCAGAGGGTTGAATGATACTTTAGGAAAATGATCCCAGTGGTGGAGATTTGAACTTGGTTTACTTTGAAGTCTCCAGACGTCCGTTAATTAAGTTTAAAGGTATGTTTATTGGTTGCAGGGTCGCCGTTGCTCAACCTGATCCTCCGGCTCCGTCACCACGACCTGGTGGACCTATTCTGAGGCCACCATATCACAGAAGACCGACCCAACCACCGATCAGAATCGACACTTGCATCGTAGGTGACACCAGCACCTGCGATGCCAGCCAGCACGAAGCTTGTGCGACTGTTCAAGGAGTTTCAGCTTGCCACTGCAAGCCAGGATATGCGAGATTGCAACACTCTTCGCCGTGTAAAAGTTTGTGCAAGTTTAATTACTTTCCTTTGTCGAACAAGTGTCCTCAAATTAATTCTACAGCTTTAGAGAGCTCTTTCAAAGTTAAAACACCAAATTGCTGTTTTCAGAGATCATCAGCATCGTAGTGTCGATCAGGGTGGACAAGATTTACGATCGGAAAGTCGTCTGGGACCGAGGTCTAGGTGACAAGGAGTCGGAACCTTATCAGACTTTGGCATACGAGGCTAACCGAGCTGTGAGTTGTGCTAAGATTCGAAATTTATTTCGGATAAATTCGAATTTTTACGGAGGAAACTAAATAATGTTCTTATGTTGTTTAGGTCGCATCTGCTATGTCAATGACACCATTCTCCGACCAGTACATGGGCTCGTTGGTCAATAGCATATATCATGGAGATATAAGCCAAGGACAGGGTGGTGTCTTCGTTAATGCGACTCTCAAGCTCACTTATGAGCCAAGATTAACGAGGCCAAGTTTTGCTGCTGACCTTCAAAGACAGCTATTAGGTGTCATTGAGAGAAGAAGCAACAATATTGGCAATAGCGCCTTATACGTCGATAGTTTGCCTGGATCTATATCCAATTTGCAAGGTACCATTGTATCACGTAACTGGACATAATTCTCAATTTTTAATTGCACTCCTAACTAAAAATTCTTCCTAACTGCACAGATCTGGACGAATGCGCCTCATCGGAATTAAACGATTGCCACTCGTCGGCAATTTGCACAAATACCTGGGGTGGATTTACTTGCGCCTGTAATCCTGGCTTAAAGGACCCTCACAAGGATAATCCCAACGAAGCCGGTAGATCCTGCATCACCTGTCCCTCTACTTATTGCAATAACCGAGGATCATGTTCCTATCAGGGCGATCAGATGCAGTGCACGTAAGTAAATCCACGCAGTTCTCTAATTATTAATGAAGTAACGCCTGCTTCATCTAATTCTCACTTTCAAGGTGCACCGGAAATTATTACGGAGCTCAGTGCGAAGTCGATGGCGAAGTTCTAGGAGTAGCAATAGGTGCTTCTGTGGCGGCCTTGATAATTATAATTTTGACACTGGTGTGTCTTGTCATGTGGAGGTAAAGCTAAATATTCGTTAAGTTTCTGCTTAAGTCATTTGTGTTAAGTAAAAGTAGGCTAACATCGACATATTCCACAGTCGAAGGTGGTCGCGAGAACAAAAGTCCGTTGGGTCGCCAGTTTACGGCTACATCCAAGGTGGTATCCCTGGTACCCTTCCAGGAACTTTAGCTAGAGTCGGTTCAGTAGGCACTTTGGCTTCGGTAAAGCAAGGACCACCGACTAACTTACCACCATACATGTGGGCACACTTTGGTGACCACATGGCTGCCACTGCCAACCTGTACGCGGTGAGTACGCCAACATATTTGCATACTCTCTAGATTGAGCTATATCTTGAGCCAAGTGACGAATAAATTTAATATTTCTAGACCGAGCCAATGGGACCGACAAGACCCAGTTCAGCGGTCTTCGGGTATCCGCCTATCAACGTTCATGGGACTTTACCTCCAGTTCCACTGCCAAGACTCCAGGCACCACCCAGACCAAGACAAAGACATCAACCTGATCCGGATAGCTCGGATTCCGAGATGCAGGACAAAGACAGAGCCGATTTGATTCCTCAGAGCAGTGGTTTCCACGTGCCTCGACCAAAGTCTAGATCGTCTCTGGCGGTAAGTATCGGCTCTAACTTTGTACTGTTCCTTTTCCCTGATTTATCATCGTTTGGAACAATAGACTGCACGTGAAAGTATTTTTCTGAATATTTCTCTACGCGGTGGGATTATCTTCCCCTTTCATTTCTTGCTTGCATTGAAACTCGCGATCCTTTTATTTCAGAATCAAAGCGGAATATACAACGACGTCGAGTACGACCAGGGTGACGTGCATCATTTATCGAAAAACAATATTCCGATGTCCACTTATAGGCCGTATTATCGAACGTGAAAGTCGGGAAAAAAGTTATCTACCTGAGACTGGATAGAGTTCTAATAAAGACAATGAATTCTAAAGGGACGATGGAAAAAAGTCGTCCGGAAAAGAACCCAACGGAACGTTAACGATTCCTCGAGGCCATTTTTCCTCGGCCTTTGAATCCATGTTCGTTCGATGCTTGTGAATTATTTCAACGAAAGAAACAATGATGCAAATGCATCAGTTATGTCTAAGCGGACGTGTAAATGCGTTAAAGAATAATGCAATTAGTTCTACGTGCGTTTGTTCTATCTTGAGATTATTCAAGATAATCGAATAATGTCTAAGACATTATAATTCACTCGAGGAAAAAAGAAAAATCATACATCCTGTTCATAGTCGTGTACGTATAGTCTACTTCAGCATTACTTAGCTTCTAGTTTCTTACTTGTTATTACATAAATATTTATTACTTTAGTATTACCATTAAAATAATATCTTAGGGAATCTAGATGAAGATACTGAGATTTACATTGACTCGTAAAAATCTATCACGCCAGTGGTGCATATCGTGCGATTTAACATCGGAATAATCGCCCATTGCAAATGTTACTTAGCTCAATACCGGCGATAAGAAATATATATGTATAGCGTAATATCGTCTGCATTCTCTGCAGCAATTAAATGATAAATATCGGTCAAAATGTAAATAAAACATGACGAATCAAAATCGTCAAATTAAACTAATCTTTTTGTATCTCCATCGCGCCCCATTTCTAGATCACAATTTTCCCGATATTTATTGTTAAACCGATGCACGACAAACTATCGCCGCGCGTAAAGTATCGAAGTTTTAAAAAAAACATACTAACGATGAAAAAAAAACGTCAATATTCGAAGAAACTGTAATGAAACTAGCCGCAGTGCTAGGTGAGAAAGAAAAGTCTAATTTTACGAAGAATCGTAGAACATTGGAGAAAGCGCACAGCCCTGCGCTTCGTTGAGGGTATTAAGTATCATAATTCATTATGTAACTTCTGTAATTATGCATTATATATATTTTTGCAAATCGAATACAATATATATATATATTTGAAAATTCATGCGAGTCATCACTTTTCTTCGCCGTTCCCTCGTGCCTAAGGTACAACCTGTCGTCAACAGTTCTAAACCAGAAAAAATCGCTGGAATACCGTGTGCGCATAATGAGCAAAACTTTGAATCCTTCCGCCTCGTGATTGAGGAATTCGAATCATCGCGAACAGGAAATTACAATATCGTCACTATTCGTATTATCAACTACATTCCGTGTATCGAACGTAGAAAAAAAGAGGAGAGGGACCAGGAGAAAGAAGATCTCACATCGATCATCATTTTGGGAAGTATTTCCTTCGTTTTGCTCACTTCCATTAACAATACGGATGGTCACGTGACCAAGGGGAAAAATTTGGGATAGGACCTCGGAGCACGTGATGCCTTTTATAAAGATTTGAAAAAGTACATTCATAAGATTCCAAGCTGAGACAAACGGAGTGCATCGATTTACAATAATCTAGTTTTATCGGAGACACGATAGAAGAAGTATCTTTTTTCCTTTAAATCATTATCATTCATAGTTTTCTTCTCAGCAAACTTCATCTCCGTTAGACTCCGTCTGCGGGTTAACGATTAAATGTTTTCAGAGATTTAGCTTTCCACGAGTCTCAGCATAGTATTATATCATTCGAGTATGCCGCAGAATGACAATGATAAGAGAATACGTCACCGAACGTCGATAAATATATATATATATGTGTGTTTGTGTATGTGTCTCTCTGTGTGTATATATAAAACATTGTATAATTCAACATTTCCGACTAAACGCTCTTATCGGTGTATCGAAATCGATACAATATAATATATCAATATAATAAATATGAAATATTGACAAATATATATATGTATATATATGTGTACAATATATATATCATAATAATATTAATAATAATTTCTTCTAATATATTCAGCGATACCTTGTTCGAACGATAAAGAGATTTAGGTCTTTTTGCCAAGTTTTTTTTTCCCTCTCTTTTTTGATAATCGAAGATATTACACGCTTGTAAGATCGGTCCCGGTGTAAAAGCGACGTGATTTTTCTTTTCCACGAGAAGATTAAAGAGAAACGAAGGAGACTTCAATCGTTTCGCTGTTAGTGAGACGACTTCGGAACGATTTTCGGTGACAGAAGTATCATTTCGGGAATCGAACGGATCGAATGGCCGTTCGCAAATACGCATGCGATTATAGTTAACAATGATTATTACGTGAATCGGAGAACAAACACATGAATCGATGGAAAAGACGAGAGAGAACTAGTGAAAGATTTTGGAAGGCAAAGAGTGGACGAACTCTTAAAAACTATCGACTCGTAAACCGCTCGGCTTTGCCGTTTTCACGTTCGAATGAATTTCATTTTATCACCGGCGAATCGATAGTTCGTTTGCGCTCGCTTGTCCGAGCGAACTTTTTCTCCCTTTTTCTATTCCCTTTCATACCTTTTCCCGCGGGCAATAAATCCGATAAAACCGGCAATACGTCCGCCGTGATTCGTCCCTGGGAAATTATTCTGAAAACGGAACTGCAACGATGCAGCGGCACCGATGGAATATAAATAACGCAAATGGAGCCTCTAACCTTTAGGAAATTAACGGGACGATAAGTTCTGATAAAGTTTCCTCATCGAGGGAGAGAGAACACGATTTTCCCATCCCGATAAATCTATTTACGTTCGCCGATTCCAATCTCAACGGCGAACGAAATATCCATAGAGTGTACTTTTTGCTCCATTTCTTTTTTTTTTATAAATCTCGAGAAAATTCATAGATCAAAGAAAACGATTCTACGTTCTCGCAAGCTTTCGAAGCCCTCACGATTATTCGAGAAATCTCAAATTCATTCGTTTCATCTTCCATTCTTTTTTTTCGTTGTCAAGATCGTTCGTCTTGCCCACTAAAAAATACATCTATTCGTTGACTCGATAAGCGATCTTTCGATGTCGACAATAATTGGTCGTTTAACGAGGATACAATCGGTATCCCGTGCGAATTCGGATTAAATCGTGATCTCTTGGGTTACATTATTTTTTTTTTTCCTTTGATTCCACTCGATAACAGCCTGCCAGCAGGAAAGTTCGTGACAACAAGCGAACGCATTGTCATTTTAAGAATCAGCTTGGTAGTACAAACAGTCGATAATAGTATAGCGTAGGTATTC
Organism: Cerceris ruficornis; assembly: GCA_963989415.1. Taxonomy (NCBI): domain Eukaryota; kingdom Metazoa; phylum Arthropoda; class Insecta; order Hymenoptera; family Crabronidae; genus Cerceris; species Cerceris ruficornis. The sequence continues at coordinate 15,191,208 of OZ022527.1, read as the reverse complement.
AAAGTAGAAAGTGTAAAGTATCACAAGAATTACAATAATCGTAATAATTACGTTATTCCGCAAAGATTAATTTTTTTTTCTGCGCACTATGTATATATACATGTATATATATACTATATATACATATATATCTTGTTTTTATCGATTGCACAGTAATAATAAGCGCTTTAATCGCGCTCCAGCATCGAGCGCGCGCTAATGGACACCATATCGAAAAAAGAGGATTTCCTCGACTTTGTTTCTGGGGAATTTGTCCGTAAATACATCAGTCTTTGACACAATAATTATAACAATACCACTGATAAGAGTAAAGCCGTGACAAAGATCGCGTTATTAAATGGTAAAACGTATGGAGAACACTTATAAAAAACCACATACTCAAAAGTTGAATAATGGCTGATCGTAAATCGTGTAGTAGCACACGACAGAGACGGTGGTCTCCGCGAGGTCACTGCAAAAAACACTTTTAAAAGAGGGAAAGAAACGTTTCAGCATAGTTTAAAAGTACAATGGGCAAGCACTTAGGGATATTAGTGAAGAATAAAATACCAGCACGATCGTTAATCACGCGCGGCAAGTCAATTTAACTCGAATGCAACTCTGTGCAACGATTATTCACGTTGCGCTGGCAACGCGATGTCTTTTTTTTTTATTTTCTCTTCTTTTCTAACTTTTGATTCTGACTAGAAGACAATTTTATTCGACGTATCGTTCTCTGGAACCGACGTGTGTTGGGAAATAACGATGAGAACGCTTGGACACACGTGCTTAAATTTGTGCGGACAATTGAACCGTAAACTCGCAACACTGATATGAACTTTGTAACGGAGAACACGAAATCTGTCGTAAAAGGTGAAGGACAGTAGAAAAAAAAGACGAAAAAATTGCAATTTACTCGATAATCGAAACACTCGTGAAATGGAGAGCGAACGACTCGACGGGGGAAGATATCGATAGAACAATCGGTTCCAGGGTGATCGCAGCTCGTTTTAGCATTGCTTACAAACGCTAGCGACAATTGATGGAGTCTCTTATTATCAAATTTTGATCCGTCGTTTCGGCTCGCGAAGGTACATGCACATACCAATTCCCTTAGGCCATACAATTGATTTTGACATGTTTTTTTCTTACTTTTCTCTTTTCTCTTGGTTTGAAATCGAAGCACAAACAACTGTTACCCTTCAAGACTTACTCAGTGGTATACTTAAGTCGGTGTTGCTTGCGGCTGAGGCGGAGGGGGAGCCGGTGAATTAACGGTTGGCCTATAAAATCGGTTGACTAACTGTTTCAAACTCAATACCACCCCGTACCCGGTCCCCGGGTCCATATTAATAAAGGAATCCAAGTTATCCGTCCACACTAAAACGTTGGCAAAAGAAAAAACAAGAAATGGAGAAAGGGAGAGAGAGAGACAGAGTACATTGATAAAGAGATCCACGGATGGACACGATCGATGCGTCCTTTAATCTATATCTGTTTTTCAACATACTTGGCGTCGAAATCGGCGGATAATCCGGCGGTGTCTTGATCCATGTCCCATCTTCTCGCTTCATGTGATGACGATTCGACGCGAATTCACGCAAATACACGCTGGCTGGTACCACGCGGAATCTTCTGTGATATTCGGGTCGCAAAGCCTCGTCCGACCTGAACGTTTCCGTTGCGTATTTCCAGAAGTGCGTTGGGAATGGCAAGGTGCTATCTAAATCGTATACGACCGCCCTTTCGTCGGGTGCGTAGATGAGGATCACATGATAGTCCTATGAATACAAAGAATACACCTTTTCCTAGGGCCTCTTGCGTGATCGGATGAAGACAGGATGAAGGTGGATTAACGGATTCATTCAACGGGTTCAACATTCTTCTGGATTCTATCTCTTATCGTTACTTTGACTGACCCAAACGACGAGTTTGTTCTCCTCCTTTCCGGCCCGCTGTCGCCAAAGTGGCACGCTACGCCGCGGGTTGCTGATGAATGCAACGTGACAATACTGCAACTCCGACGGATGTTTCATCGTAACGTCCTGGCACAGCTTCCATACGTTTTCCTCGCTGGAACGATATAGAGTCTTCTGTTTTGTTCCTGCGGGGACGCCTTTGGCTTTTTCTCCGTTTTGCGCGCAAGACGAGTATGCGGCGCGTATGCGGGAAAAGCACAAAGCAGCGTATGGCGAAAGAAAAACAAAGGGAAGTAAACGACAAAGGAAAAGGTTTTGTTGGTTTGTTTTATTTACATTGAGTCGAAAGAACGATCGTTAGCGGTAGATCTCTGGGAAGAGGTATACAAGCAAGCAGGCACCAACGTTAAATTGCATTTATTCGCTTGCAAAGTTGCGTGCAGCGTAGCGCAAAGTGGGGGTAAGTTTCGCTCGACTTGGGGGTTGCTTAGCTCGAAGCTTTGTAAAATAAACGGTGAAATTGGTATCTTTGCACAACGTGCGTGTTAGAGGGTGGTGTTAACATTCAACCAGGGTATTGCGTGTTATTATCATTAAAAATTAAAATTTATTCGTGCAGGAATAGCTGCAGGGAAAATGCACGAGCCGTGCCGGTGGTAGCGGCTGTGGATCGCTATCTTTCGCATGCATTATTAACCCTTTGATCGTGGATCACTCGGATGACAAGGTATAAACGCTTTGTAGAACAATCCAAACCTTTTTTTCCCGTTAATATTCTGCGTTAATATAACACGGAATATTAACTTTACATAGAAAAATCGTCGTATTCAAGACGTCAGACACAGCGCTAATGGAAACAAACAAAAGTCATATATTCGCGGTGTCCGCGAAATGAAATTTTATCGCTACCAATGACCGTTGGATTTAAAGCGCGGGAGTATTCGAAAGCATGCGTATCATGCATCGTGATTCGTGGAAGTTTCATAAACTGGCAAAGATGGCGACGGTCTATCGCACTGCCGTCTGTACCACTGCAACGTATTGATCCGTCCGCGGGGCTCTGCCGCAATACGGCAAGTTTATTTGTTCAAATCGATATTTCTCGTGGGAAAAAAAAGGTCATGGGAATTCCGCTTAATCACTTACCAATAACAACTGGTATAGACGCAGTCCGACGCTTTCGTAAAGAGCGGCACCAACGGCTTGGTATTCCCGGTCACACGAGGCTCCACGGCCATTCTTTGTTTACAAACTCGCTGGAACTACACGAGACTCCAAAAATCGCTCCTCCTAGCGCAATTTCGATCGCTTTGAAAATTCTAGCGATCTTTCCTAAGTCAATAAACTCTTCCCAATCGTCATGCCGGTCTCTAGCTTGCTTCTTTGTCCTCTGTGCCTCTTTATCCTACTGTCTCTCTCTATCTCCTTTTGGCCTTCGTTCCTCTCGCGTGTTCGAGTTGACGGTTCTCAACAGTATTCTATGACGAGCCTCTACATCCGTCAGCACGGAACAACATAGCTAGACTGTCGGTCTTCGGTACGTTCGTTACTGATTCTCCGCTGGCGCGAGCCTTCCTATACATCTGACTCGCACCTGGGTCGCTGCAGCAACGCGCAGACTCTGAACGAGTCGATTCAAATCACTAACTTGCACCGAGGAAAATATATTTTACGCATTAAACGTATCTTTCTATCTGTCTGTTGCCGCATCGAGTCCCTATGGGTCTGCGGTTGACCGGAATAACAGGATAGGTTAAAGGTTCTCTCGACTCTAGGGCTCTAGCGATCTTCAAATTGAATCTTACTTCATGGCTAACTGTTAGGAGTCTTTGAAACGACCTTGCAAAGTATTGCAAACGTGTAATGCTGTTAATTGCAATTCGAAATATGCCTTGGCTACTGGGAATAAACGCGGTAACTCTATTTGTTTCGGTAACGATGGGTTAACCCCTTGCCACACAATAACGGGTCACACTAGTGGGACGGTAAATGGAATAGGAAATTTTGAAGTTCTCCAAAAAATGTTAAATTAAAATATCTGTGGGTGAGGATACGATCAAATTATTTCTATGCTGTAAATATTGCGCTAAGCTATATGCTATGTTAGAATTCAGGGGCAATATTGTTATTTGAGCAATTAATTCTAAGTTATTGTACATTCGGTCAGAATAAATCGTGCGGCAAGGGATTAATTGAGCAGATTGCCTTGGAAGAGGCATAAGTCCATTTCTTATTGAATGAAGATATCTAGGATTCGCGTTTTAACATGAGATACTTTTATTTTTCTCAGTGTAAATAATTTAGTATACTCATGAAAAATTTCTATGTTCATTGTGGTGAAATGGCTTATGCAACTTTCAAAATAAACAGCTCAATTGATAAATGAGGAATAAGTGAGTTTAAAAAGTTTAGAGGAAAAGTCGTTCGGCCATTATTTTGTAGAATCATTATGAGATGTACATACGGCTAATTATGTTGCTTATGCGTCGAGAAGGTTCGTACTTAATCGATTAAATGCAACATGCGTGTACGGTTAGTAAGCTTGTAAGATTGACCATGAACTTAAGATATCATTGAAATATATCACTTGCGTCATTACAATCGAATATATATGTCATCGCCCTAAAGCAAGATTAGCACTTATTGTAGCTGTGTGATACGAACGGACCTCGGCCGATCTTTGTTTTATTTTTTCGATATAGAAAGAAATTTTCGTGAGGAATTCTCAGTACTAGAAAGGTGATAATGAACGCTGCAAAGGCAATTCTTAAGAACGGTAAAACTGCGCTGCTAATATGCGATGTTCAAGAGAAATTCGCCAAGGCTATGTTCGAATTTGGCAAGGTCACGCAGAATTCGGTGAAATTGGTAAATATATGAAATAGCGTGTGCACCTCAGCACGCATAGAATTATATAATTTGGTATAATGAATTATTTCAATTAATGATTATCAATCTAAATGGATAAAAGGTTATGTTACACAATAATTTCGTAACATATGCCGGCTAATCTGATTTTGAATTCGTAGATAAATGCATTAAAGCTTATGGATGTACCTATACTCGTTTCGGAGCAAAATCCGAAAGCATTGGGGAAAACTATTCCCGAATTCGACATTTCGGGGGCTAAAGGTCCATTTCCAAAAACTCAATTTAGCATGTATACGCCAGAAGTAAGATTATATAACTGTATATCAAATATAGAAAAAATTTTTTACATAATCCTACTGTCATAATATATTTAACTCTAGATATGCAACGAACTATCGACCCTTTGCTGTGGCCAGAAACCAGAATCTATCATTCTGATTGGTCTGGAAACCCACGTATGCATAGAGAATACTGCAATTGATCTAAGACAAAATGGATTTGAAGTGCACACGGTGGCAGACTGCTGTACTTCGCGTACTCAGGAAGACCGACTTCTAGCTTTGGAGGTAAATATATACTGCTATATAAATAACTGTTGAGCGCCCATTCTATTGTATTTGTTATTGCTTTGGCAGAGAATGAGAGACTTTGGATGTCATATAACTACTTCGGAGAATGTTATCTTTAAATTGTTGGGGGATGCTAAACACAAGGAATTTAAGAATGTACAAAACTTAGTTAAAACGCCGATGCAAGGTACGGGCCTTGTTCCTAATGCTAAGATGTAAATCATACTTGTAAATATTATTTTGTAACAATATATCATTGGAAAGGTATGGAAAGATGTTTGTAACATAACGTTATTTCTCATAAACCTGTAATTACTGAAAGGATATCTTTGGATGCTGGGTTTTTTATTCACATTGTTTTAGTAAAAAAATACAAATATTCTTATAAAATATCACATTCCTACATACTGCATTATCTCACTTATTTCCAGTGGAACCGAACCCTCCTTCTCCTCGGTCCGTACTATCTAAATTATCTACTTCCATTATCTCGGGATACAAAATCTGTTCGCAAATCAATTGCGCTATACGATCTCCCGGTGATATTTCAAAATCCTCGTTACCATGATTATAAAGTACTACCCCAACGTTACCTCTGTATTGAAAAAAAAAAAATTCTTTGCTGTTCTTTTTATCCCTATGTATTCTATCGCACATAACTGTCAATACAGCGGTGCACTCAACAATCATTGCAAAACCCACACATCCTTCTGCTCGTATTCATGCCTCAATTATTCATATACATTATTAAAATTTCAAAATATGTTATTATATGTCGCTCACCGATAATCAGCGTCTATGACACCGGCACCTACGTCAATGTGATTCTTCCATGCAAGTCCCGAACGTGGTGCAATTCTGCCGTACGTGCCGGAAGGTACTTTGACTTGCAAATCGGTTTTCACGAGCTCCTTGCCACGAGCCGGCACAACGTATTCGTAAGCACTGTCAACAAATACTCAAAATATTCACGAACCGTTTTTCTGCCATTTTGCCGGCCATAAGAGAAGCATGGGAAGCCGGTACACGTTACGTGCCGTTGGAGAAAAAAAGCCAAAGTATTATCGTACCTTTTTAAATCATATCCTGCGGAGTGCACCGATCCTTTCGTTGGTGCGAAAGCTTTCTCAGTTAACTTGGCGAATATCAGAAGATTCGCTGCTTTCGTTGTTGGCATTACGAGATCGAGAAGTTCCAAGGGACTGCTTCCTAACTACGTCACAACTCTACCGTGCGAACTCGACGAAGCGGCCACCAAAGTGTGCTTTGCCCGCGCTTTTCGCCGGTGCTGGTACCACGTGACCCAGCGTAGCGACTATTAAGTAAGGTTCTATATAGTTTAATTGTGATTAATTAGTTGATTATGAGAAATTGTTGTTGATTTATTCGTAACATATTTAAAGACAGGTATGGGAATAGATTTTGCAAAGGAATGTAACGTCTTTTTGCATTGAGCAACTTTGAGCAAGAAGTATATCGCGGTCTCTTTTCAACCGCTGAATTTGAATTATTTGATGCTATACGTTTTGAATATTGAAGTGGTTACAGTTAATTGCAATTACAATTGTTCATTGTGTAGTTACGTACTAAATATAATAGTCATTTATACTTCACCTTGCGGAAGTTTGAAACTGTGAATCATTCATATTAAATACGATATTCCAAACGAAAGAAGTCCTCGTCGGTTGTTAATGAACTTCACGTGTCTTTGATTCCTTCAAAAAGTAAAAGCGCTTTTTGCTTTTCACCCGCGAGCATTTATCTCTATCATTCTCTCTCTTCCGTAAACATATGTTTGTTTTCATCCGCAATAATCCGCGTTGTTTATCCCGTTTGAAAATCGAACGTCTTCCTCGCCGGAGCGTTTTTAAATCCCTTTTTTATTCGTGTGGAATATATTGTGTGCCTCTTCTGAAATCATTAACAAACCGATCAGATACCTTGAAGAATCCGAGGGCAACAGGTTTCAACCTCGTTCGTTGTGTAGGTCAAGCACCTCCAGCTACAGCACGTGATTCTACCTTAGAGTCAACGCGCGACTCGGTTGCACAATCCTCTGCCACGCAACGATCAATAGCAATCATGCTTGATTTTCTTAATTGCACAGTTTTTTATTAAATTTCTTATTACTCCAGTTGCGACGGTATTTTATCCGGAATTGCAGAAAATGCAGCGATAAATAGCGTCGAGTCGTTGACCGGTGCACCTTGATAATTATTATGTAATACACTTCTCATGAAAGTTGAAGCACGTGCAATGCAAAATTGCATCGACCGATCGACTGTTAATTATACACTTTAATACACTTGTAGGTGCAGTTTTTCATTAAAAAGATTAATCGACATGCATTTAATCGCAGCACAGGGCGATGCGTGTCAGCGGATACCTCAGCTTGCAAAAAGTGCAACATGGTTTCTTGACTTGCGTTATTATCTAAACTCTATAAAGGTCAGGTCAATCAGTCGAGGTTGCCTCGTACTTCGTGGCTTCGTATTAACACGTTGGAAGTAGCCACGTTGGCCTGACTTACACGACGACCACCAATGCGATAAGAATACTCTTTCGAATCGACCAATCCTTGGTTCGATCGTCTCGCCGCCGGTTATCTTCCCGCCAAAGACGAGCTGACTTCTTTTCAGTGACCGATCGTCTTTTCCGTGGGATCAGTTTCTTCATCAAATTCCATCCTCTTCCCACAAAACCGCGTGTTTCAGTGTCCCAAAAAAAAAATCCATCGACGCTGTGTTCTCCGTTCTCCAAGAAAACTTAAGTAGTACAGGTACGAGTACGATCTGATTAACTTAGAAGAAAAAAAAGAAACAAATAATTTAAGCAAATCTACGGTGCTTCGTTTCAATTGAAAACCGTCTTAAAATCTATTGCTTTCGATCAGCTTGAGTCCGCTACTTCGAAAAATCCGCGTGCTAGATAGCATTCTTTATCTATAAGTGTCAGTAAAAATATGTTCCAATGACCAAACATATGGTGTCTCACACTTTTCCCCTCGCGTATCGATGTACCGTTATCTAATCGTCTAATAAAATGGTACCACGTTACGTTCAGGCGATCGTGCCGTTTCGAAGGCAGTGCCGGTAATTCGGATGATATTTAATTAGGATGTGGATGGGACTCATTGGCGGCATTCAAGCCATTGCCGCAGCAAATGCGGAAAACCAGGCGGAAAATGTCATTCCTGAAGGAGGTCCCGGCGCGGCTGGTGAACAGAATGGGAATATTCCTGGATTCAGTGGAAAAATGCCAACTGCACAGGAACTCCTGGAGGCTCTCGACTCGATGACCGGAATATCGGAAGAAGAGAAGGAAAGCATCAGGGAACAATTGTTGCAGAATCCAGGGGGTTCGGCTTCGCAGACCATAGCCGGAAATGATGTCACCACGCAAACCATCATGCTTTTGTCCCTGTTGGCTGTGATCGCTCTAATTTTCGGTAAATATCCGATCGTGTAGGTTTCCTGGGTGGAATGAGACTTTACGAGAAATTCCTTTGCGATTTGAACGATGTAGGATGATGGTGGATATTTTTCTGCCGATGGAAAGGGTCACCGATTTTTCCGACAGATCGTTGAATTTTTTCGAATCTTCTTGAAGGCTTTAAAAGTCTAATTTTCAATTTTAATCGAAGAAGTATTGCTCGGGCTCTCGATTGAGAATTTATTTACAATTTGTCGACTGTTGTGAAAATGTTTCTTCATGATTCGTCGACTGTTGTGAAAATATGTATCGCCATGTCAGCAATTGCGGAACAGGGATTACTAAATCAGAAATTGCTACGTGGACAAAATGAGTATCGACGTTTAAGGCTGCCGTTCCACCTGTTATCTAATCGAACACTTGATTTCTTCGCGCGAACGTGTACGTTTCATCGACAGTAGATTCTTCCGAATCGTTGCAGTTTCGTGATCTCGTTTCTTCGAGGGTTTCGTTGACGATTCTACGGTGTCGTATTTTCTTTAAAAACTCATCTTCTGTATCGGTAATTCGAACGTTACGACGATGGATCAAAATGTATTAAACAGTTTGGAAAAGAGCGGAATTCTGAATGGAAATCTGCAAGAGAAGTTGTCGCGAATTCTCCCGGATCATCTTAAAGAAAAAGCAATTGACATGTATGAACGATATCGCCAGTTGGACGACGACGATAAGAAAGTATTCACCGAACGTGTAGTAGACAGGTTTAAAGACACGATAAACGAAAGGATGTCCGAACGAGCTGGCATCTACATGCAATTCTTTTACTGGCGATCCTACGTTTTCTTCTTTCTTGCCGCATTATTCGTTATCATTATCCTTGGTACGTCGCGCTAATTATTTCTTCTTAACCACTTGCCCTACAATGACGAGTGACTCGGTAAATGGAATAGGAAATTTTCAAGTTTACCAGAAATTATTAAATTGAAAATATCAGTAAGTTACGAGACAGTCAATTTATCTCTGTACTATTAATATTGCGTTAAATTTTATATAGAAATCAGAGAGAAATTTTTATTTCACGAATTAATTCTAAGTTATTACGTACACAGTCACAAAAGAAATCGTAGTGCAAGGGGGCTAATAAGACGATCTATTTTCCATAAAAATCGTCCAGATTAAGATGCAAATATTCAAGTTATCGTATAGAAATAACTGCTGTTTACGTTTCACCGTTTTTCCACGATCATCCAATTATATCGGAGGCTTCAAGGATAACTGGGTGATAATATTGCATTGTTCTTCTTGCAGTGTTTTTTGTCTACAAGCTTTTTAAGCTTCTATCTGAACGGGAAATGAAGCGGGAAGAAAAGAAGAAAAACAAACAATTGAAGAAGAAAAAATAAACCGAATAATCCACCTGCGAAGAAGAATATCACGTCATGGAACGCAAAATAAGGAGCACGAATGTTCATATGTCATTGTTAACGAGCTACGTGCCACGTAGCCTCGTATTCTTTCGGATAATCTGTAATATTATTCCACAATTTACATTTCATTGTAATTCATTCTATTTTGTTAAATAAAGTAACATATATATATATATATATATATATATATATATATATATATATATTTATAAAACAATTTTTTTTCGCTTTAATCGTTGAAGAGTCTATTTTAAGATGCCGCCACGCACAACTTTCTATCTTCATCCGTTTAATCGCAGGGTTCATTTTCCCGTCTCGGGACGGTGCTGAAAAAAGTAATCGTTGCAGGATCATTTCGGTGGCGTGGATCGAAAGCCAAGAGTCCAAGGAACACGTGGAAAAAGTTTCATCGAGATCCGTCCAAAAACACGCGAGATATTTAATGTCAAAGTCGAGGGAGTCCGATTTTTGGGAGCCCTCTGCGAGGGGTCAGGGCGGCCGGGGGGGCCGTGCAGACTAATGTTTGAAATATCGTTTCTCGGCTTCTGGGGGTCGTGGAGGGATGAAATTTTTTTCGCTTTAATCTTTGAAGAGTCTATTTTAAGATGCCGCCACGCACAACTTTCTATCTTCATCCGTTTAATCGCAGGGTTCATTTTCCCGTCTCGGGACCGTGCTGAAAAAAGTAATCGTTGCAGGATCATTTCGGTGGCGTGGATCGAAAGCCAAGAGTCCAAGGACCCACGTGGTAAAAGTTTCATCCAGATCCGCCCACAAACCACCGAGATATTTAATGTCAAAGTCGAGGGAGTCCGATTTTTGGGAGGCCCGGACGAGGGGTCAGGGCGGCCGGGGGGGCCGTGCAGGTCAGAGTTCGAATGCTCGTATCTCGGCTTCTGGGGGTCGTAGAGGGATGAAATTTTTTTCGCTTTAATCTTTGAAGAGTCTATTTTAAGATGCCGCCACGCACAACTTTCTATCTTCATCCGTTTAATCGCAGGGTTCATTTTCCCGTCTCGGGACCGTGCTGAAAAAAGTAATCGTTGCAGGATCATTTCGGTGGCGTGGATCGAAAGCCAAGAGTCCAAGGAACACGTGGTAAAAGTTTCATCCAGATCCGCCCACAAACCACCGAGATATTTAATGTCAAAGTCGAGGGAGTCCGATTTTTGGGAGGCCCGGACGAGGGGTCAGGGCGGCCGGGGGGCCGTGCAGGTCAGAGTTCGAATGCTCGTATCTCGGCTTCTGGGGGTCGTAGAGGGATGAAATTTTTTTCGCTTTAATCGTTGAAGAGTCTATTTTAAGATGCCGCCACGCACAACTTTCTATCTTCATCCGTTTAATCGCAGGGTTCATTTTCCCGTCTCGGGACCGTGCTGAAAAAAGTAATCGTTGCAGGATCATTTCGGTGGCGTGGATCGAAAGCCAAGAGTCCAAGGAACACGTGGTAAAAGTTTCATCCAGATCCGCCCACAAACCACCGAGATATTTAATGTCAAAGTCGAGGGAGTCCGATTTTTGGGAGGCCCGGACGAGGGGTCAGGGCGGCCGGGGGGCCGTGCAGGTCAGAGTTCGAATGCTCGTATCTCGGCTTCTGGGGGTCGTAGAGGGATGAAATTTTTTTCGCTTTAATCGTTGAAAAGTCTATTTTAAGATGCCGCCACGCACAACTTTCTATCTTCATCCGTTTAATCGCAGGGTTCATTTTCCCGTCTCGGGACCGTGCTGAAAAAAGTAATCGTTGCAGGATCATTTCGGTGGCGTGGATCGAAAGCCAAGAGTCCAAGGAACACGTGGTAAAAGTTTCATCCAGATCCGCCCACAAACCACCGAGATATTTAATGTCAAAGTCGAGGGAGTCCGATTTTTGGGAGGCCCGGACGAGGGGTCAGGGCGGCCGGGGGGGGCGTGCAGGTCAGAGTTCGAATGCTCGTATCTCGGCTTCTGGGGGTCGTAGAGGGATGAAATTTTTTTCGCTTTAATCGTTGAAGAGTCTATTTTAAGATGCCGCCACGCACAACTTTCTATCTTCATCCGTTTAATCGCAGGGTTCATTTTCCCGTCTCGGGACCGTGCTGAAAAAAGTAATCGTTGCAGGATCATTTCGGTGGCGTGGATCGAAAGCCAAGAGTCCAAGGAACACGTGGTAAAAGTTTCATCCAGATCCGCCCACAAACCACCGAGATATTTAATGTCAAAGTCGAGGGAGTCCGATTTTTGGGAGGCCCGGACGAGGGGTCAGGGCGGCCGGGGGGGGCGTGCAGGTCAGAGTTCGAATGCTCGTATCTCGGCTTCTGGGGGTCGTAGAGGGATGAAATTTTTTTCGCTTTAATCGTTGAAGAGTCTATTTTAAGATGCCGCCACGCACAACTTTCTATCTTCATCCGTTTAATCGCAGGGTTCATTTTCCCGTCTCGGGACCGTGCTGAAAAAAGTAATCGTTGCAGGATCATTTCGGTGGCGTGGATCGAAAGCCAAGAGTCCAAGGAACACGTGGTAAAAGTTTCATCCAGATCCGCCCACAAACCACCGAGATATTTAATGTCAAAGTCGAGGGAGTCCGATTTTTGGGAGGCCCGGACGAGGGGTCAGGGCGGCCGGGGGGGGCGTGCAGGTCAGAGTTCGAATGCTCGTATCTCGGCTTCTGGGGGTCGTAGAGGGATGAAATTTTTTTCGCTTTAATCGTTGAAGAGTCTATTTTAAGATGCCGCCACGCACAACTTTCTATCTTCATCCGTTTAATCGCAGGGTTCATTTTCCCGTCTCGGGACCGTGCTGAAAAAAGTAATCGTTGCAGGATCATTTCGGTGGCGTGGATCGAAAGCCAAGAGTCCAAGGAACACGTGGTAAAAGTTTCATCCAGATCCGCCCACAAACCACCGAGATATTTAATGTCAAAGTCGAGGGAGTCCGATTTTTGGGAGGCCCGGACGAGGGGTCAGGGCGGCCGGGGGGGGCGTGCAGGTCAGAGTTCGAATGCTCGTATCTCGGCTTCTGGGGGTCGTAGAGGGATGAAATTTTTTTCGCTTTAATCGTTGAAGAGTCTATTTTAAGATGCCGCCACGCACAACTTTCTATCTTCATCCGTTTAATCGCAGGGTTCATTTTCCCGTCTCGGGACCGTGCTGAAAAAAGTAATCGTTGCAGGATCATTTCGGTGGCGTGGATCGAAAGCCAAGAGTCCAAGGAACACGTGGTAAAAGTTTCATCCAGATCCGCCCACAAACCACCGAGATATTTAATGTCAAAGTCGAGGGAGTCCGATTTTTGGGAGGCCCTGACGAGGGGTCAGGGCGGCCGGGGGGGGCGTGCAGGTCAGAGTTCGAATGCTCGTATCTCGGCTTCTGGGGGTCGTAGAGGGATGAAATTTTTTTCGCTTTAATCTTTGAAGAGTCTATTTTAAGATGCCGCCACGCACAACTTTCTATCTTCATCCGTTTAATCGCAGGGTTCATTTTCCCGTCTCGGGACCGTGCTGAAAAAAGTAATCGTTGCAGGATCATTTCGGTGGCGTGGATCGAAAGCCAAGAGTCCGTTTTTCCACGTTTTTCCACGATCATCCAATTATATCGGAGGCTTCAAGGATAACTGGGTGATCAATATTGCATTGTTCTTCTTGCAGTGTTTTTTGTCTACAAGCTTTTTAAGTGTCTATCTGAACGGGAAATGAAGCGGGAAGAGAAGAAGAAAAACAAACAATTGAAGAAGAAAATATATATATATATATATATATATATATATATATATATATATTTATGAAACAACCGCTGCAAACTTTATCGATACGTGTCTTACATGTCTCTTGTATCGCTGTTCGTTTACAACAAGCCATCAATAAAAAATCCATTGGCATTGGAGAATATTTATTGTGCCATTTTGTGACATACACGTGGAAGTTCATATCGATATATCGTACAGTGTGTCGATGCGTATGTCCGCAGCTTTTTCCATATAACGATCTGAAGTTCATCGATTCCGAAGGTAATTTAACACTAGAACCACCAAACCAGTCAAAATGCCTGGTACAAAATTTTTTCCAAAAATTCTCCATTTCTATAGGAGAGTCACAGAATAGATATTCTACGTTCGTATCGTAAAATATAAATTACCGAATCCATCATCATTTCCACCTCTCAATTCTCCTTGTTTCAACGTGCTTATTTAATATATTTAAATATAATCAATTTAACGCCGGTAGTTCCAGTGTTAATTAATTCGCATCGTAGCCTAATAAAATCCATAGGGTACAGAAAAATAGATAGATCTTGAGTGATAACAATCATCTACTCGATCGTCGGGACGCGATCGTGATAATTGTGATGTAACATTACGATAAGTAAGAGTCGCATTGAGCATTTGTGCTGCACCGTTGCATTCCGCGGTGCATTCTGACGCATAGAGGTACTCTCTGATTGTACGTAAACTATAAGAGATAGGTGTGTTATATTCTGTCGTTAGTAGCCGTATCGTTAACTCTGCTGTTGGTAATTAATTTAGTCCCATTACCCACACGTCGAATTCACACGTTTCTCGATAGCATTTCTAAACTTATTGTTTTAGGCTTAACGATCGGTAATAGATTATAATACTTCGTTTATTCAATTTCTCCCGAGGCCCTCGTGAAAGAACGAAGGGTTAAAGTATTCTTCGGTAATTTGTACTAGGGGAAGTAAAGGTAGAGAAAAATATTTTTCTTTGCTTTGCCCTTTTTTGTGTCACACATAAATCGTCAGGCTTTAACGAGTGCTTTCATGCGAATAAGGCACATTTCTCTCGAAATGTCGCCCTTTAAAGTCGGAGAAATAGCAAGTTTGCTAATCCTTTCCTCCTTTTCTTCTTCGACAAGTACACTCGAAGGGGCGACACGGATTTTCGTCCTCTGAGAAACTTCTCACTGAGAAATCGTTGCGATGATTTGTAAAAAGATGTAAATTATCACATCTCGTGAAAAAAGAGATCGCATTCATCAGCGGTATCGTCGATTGTCGTCTCGATCATGATCCATGGAGTTTGAACGTTAAACAACAAAGTCCAGGCTGATGAATGATTTGCAACAACAATCGTATCCTAAATTTCTATATTTTTCGTGGCACAGAAATTGAGTAGTCGCGGTAATATCTGCGAATAAAATTCGGCATTTCCTACGAATCCCCGTCGATTGGACAACAAATAAAGTCTTAAACTCTAAAAGAGAAGAAAAAAGCAAACGTAACGTCCAATCTTTTCGTCAATGAGAGTTATAACTTTAACGAGAACGACTCGAAATTTCTGAAACTGAAATATACAAAATATCTGCATATTTTATATTCGACGCGTATACGTTTCATTGCGATCGGAGCATCGCGCGTGTTTAATTAACCGAAGTTCCGAGAGCAACTTCGATAATTAACAATTCTATCGTCACTTTTCATCGACTATTTTACGTGACATTAACGTTAACTTCGATAAAGGGATTTCTATCCTCGAGGATAAAAATAATTAAAAGGATGCACGCGGTGCTCTGCATCGTTGGATTTGCCCTAAATAAATACGAATTTCTTTTTTATTATACATTGTTCATACTTAATGAACATTTCCAAGAATTATCTAAAGGATAAGCACTCTGTCGAGCACTCCTCTCGTGCTCGCCATTAACAATATAATTTCGATTTTCTCCCACGAAATCCAGGCTCGTGACTCGCGAAGAAGGATGGCCTGTGAATCTATACGTAGAGATATATCAGCGCAAATCATATTTACGCTCGTTCGCGCGACGATTTCATTCCTTCGCTAAAACCATCGAATCACAGGTACATTTTGGCAGTTTAGGACTTATGGGAGCTTTATTTCTCATTCGATCCCGCGTTTCGTCTCTCGTTCGTACCTCTTACGAACGCGACGACGGCTTTAGAAGCAGCTTGTACCGTTCGCTCGCATTGTCTGCAACAGAACGAAGAAACCACCCCATCGACATTAGTATCAGGATGATCGTGTAAAACAACCTATCATAATATTGGATTGGTAACTAAGCGTTTGCGTATTTTATATAAGAAGGAATTTCCTTAGCCCCTTGTCCCACGATTTATTTTGTGACTGCCTCCGCAATAATTGAAAATTAAATTGCTAAAATAAAAATATGTCAGTTATTTCTGATATATTTTAGAATTTAACGCAATATTAATAACATACGAATAATATTATCGTCTCGTGTTCCACTGATATTTTCAATTTACGGCACATAACTTCTCGTATGCTTGGGATGCGTTTCTTTTTCGGAAATAATACAACAAAATATGTCTGAAACGGGCGCTTTGTTCTTCCATTTTCAAACTGGGATAAAAACGAAACTAAATGACTCACCGATACAATTTTTTTTTACTAAGGAAAGGTAGAATTCCAAACAACAAGAAAGCTATAGATTAGGTTCTTTGAACATGTTGACGCAACAAAAAAGTGCTAAAACCATCTATCGGCAATCACTCAGTTGCCAACCCAACAGTTATCAAACTGTTCTCCATTCACCTTTGATCGTCTCGACGTAGTACATGCTCTCGTCCTTCATATTCGCTACTAACTCATCGGTGAGTAAAACGTGAATGCCCTGTGGACCAAGGAAGAGGACAGAATGCAGCCGATCGCGAGGTAAGCTCAGAGTGCTGAGCAATTTATTCATGAATGAGCTGCTGGTCAGGTTATCCAGGTACGCTACTCTCCACAGTGATCCGTTGCCTTCCAGAGAGAAGTACAGGGTGAGTTTTGGGGTTGGCGCTTTCGAGTGAAGGGCATTGAACAGTCTTATCCCATCTGCCAGGCCACAAATTTGGATCAGGTCGTCCCGGGAGAGTCGTAGGATGTCCGAGGCCGAGAAGCTGGCGAATGTCGACTCGAAAGCGTTGAAACGGCCAGCTCGAAGCCATGTACTCGTTTGGGCTGCATTCGCATCGGGGGATAAATGAGCCAGGCAAGATGCACTCTGGTGCAACAAGAGAATCTGTTACTTTGAGGCGAAGGAAAGCAATCGAAGGTGTCGATTCACGATAGACATCGAAGGGAATGTGATGGAGGGAATTTCTTGGTTGGAGCAGTGAATGATAAAATGATGTCACGTCTACTCGTAAGGCTGTTGTCCGGTGGAATTAGTAAGAGGACGGTAAAAAGGTAGGGTTGAGTGCTGTCGAAACTAACTTCGGCTTCGATGCAAGATTGGTCCGGCAAGATAGCCGCGGGCGAAGGCAGAGCCGGTGCTGTTCCCACGTTTTCATCAGAAGCAGGAACCAACGGCACGATACCAGAATTGGCGACTGAAAGTGCCACAGGCGTTACCACGGGCGATCTGCTGCCGCTTATGGTTGCGCGGGTTTGCGGTGATCTAAAATAAAGAAGCGCATCGTTCTGAACAATGCTCCTTGCAGACTCTCCAACAGTCTCTTAACCCTTTCGAGACGGGAAATTAAATGCCAGCACTTTAAATAAACATTAGTTTGGGATATATTGTCCCGCCAGTCTCCAAAGGGCTAACTCTTTGAGGCCCGAGAATTCGGAAAATAAAATGACCCATGTTGTGCAGACAATTTTTTTTTGATTGAACAAAGTTGGTTTATATTTATTAACAAAGTTATGTAATAATATAAATTTTAATCCCGTGCCTCAAAGAGTTAAACAATGCTTTCGAACAATGATCCCTCTGGGTTTGACCTCGAATCGTTCGCGGGGAGACCCTAAAACGAGCCGACCTCGATGTCGCGTACCGTTCGAAGTAATTTCGATTTCACTCGTTTCCGTTTCACTCGGACGATATTTCGAAACGCTAATTCGACGAAGGGAGAAGCAAACTACGACGGCCGATCGACTGGCCTCGTTTCTTCGAGCTACGATTGTCATGCGCGTTGCACAGCGGGAATTCCGAGAGACGAACCGATGAATTTTCGACTCATCGTGTAGCTCATGACTGTGGATGATTCTAAGGAGACGCATTAACGCTCGTGCATCGTGCAAATTAACCGCATTAGGCGCAATAAACGCCGAGTAATTGACATTGCAACCGAACGATCGTGATCTCTCGGGAATATTGAAACGTTGAACTTTGTCACGGTTGGAAAAGTAACGCGAGCCGCTGTTATTGCTCGTAATAAGATGTTCTTCTAGAAACACGCGAAGGAATAACTAATGTCGTTGGATCCTTGAACTTAGCTCGTCTAGTTCAGCGGAATGCGAAGTTACATAAGTGAGCCTTGAAGGGTACGAGAACGGTGGTACTTCGAAGCGGTAATTTGTAAAGTAGCACTGCCAACTAAAGAGATCGTTGGATGTCTCTCGAATTGAAATCACAGCGAGAACAATTACGCGAACGCGAACCTGAACTCGAATATCATCTCGCTTCTTACATGGATCGTCCCTTCAGCCGGAAGACCAGTTTAGCAACTCCCTTTCCATCGACCCTTCCATTTGTTCTGCCCTTTCTTATCGTCAGGCTGACCAATCCACCTCTCACGAGGCTGCCTCTTCTCGCTCTGAATTCCGAAATAGAATGAACAAACTTCGCGACTACTTCGACTCGCGATGGTCCACCGCTCACGGTGACCTCATGCTCCAACAGGTAATCCGTCGAATTCTTGCAAAATTCTCGCGCAGATCTCACGGTCCAGCTGCTCCTCAAATTCCAGATGGAATAGTTCTTTGACATTTCGAACAGCAATTTTCTCCTCAGCTTCATCGGCGTTTTTCAAACGTTCCTTGTTCCTTTTTTATTGAAAAATCCTCTCGGACGTTTATCTCCGTGTCCTTTGCGCTTTCTTAGCTGATGCAAAAATTCGTCTTCTCCTTGAACGCCTTCTTCCTACTCTTCACTCGTTCGTTCATGAATTCGGGCAATCTGATCGCTCGAACCTCCGACCAATCCTTAAGTGCCGTTTTACCCATTCGTGTTAGCTTTAATCGGCGATGCGTCCCTCGATCTCGACCCTCCTTTTGTTCAACCTTCGACCGATTTACGTTCGAGACGCGTTTTAATTATCATCTCTCGTTCGTTGAAATTCCCAGTGATCTTCACTCCAACCAATTCGCACGTACGCGTTTTTCACACTTTATCCTATTCTTCTTCCCCCTCGTCCTTCCTCAAAACCTTTATCTCCGTCCTCGTACGTTTCTCCGACTTCTTTTAATCACCGTAACGAGGATCGTCCAATTTATCGTCCTTCGCGAAAGTCTCGATACGTGTACCGAGTACGTCGGCGTCGGATACAATCAGTGGTAATCAGTTTGCTTTTCTCGCACGTGTCCGCTCCAAACCGGATATCTCCAGTCGCGACTATAACGGATAATTGCTACGAGCAAAAAAAAATTTGGTCTTCCTCGCGATAATGAAACCGATACCCTCGTCGAATCACTCGCAGTTACTTCGATAAATCTCTCTCTCTCATTTTTCTCTCTGCCTCCTTCAACGTCCACTCCTCGACTGTTTTGTTCGTCGACGATGACGCTGTCGACTTCACGTTTTCCTCGATATTTTCGCCCGATCTTTTCCCCAAGAATTCCAGTAAACAGTCTTCGTTTGTGCGAATCGCGAGACTCGATGCGCAGCTCTCACTAGCCGAAAGGTTCGTTCAGGAACTACGTGCAGATCGATCTTTCCAGATCGTTAGACATCTCGTCCACGTTCAATGAAGTCATCGTCTATATTCGTGTCGCGTTCTTCCTCTTCCTCCTGCTGTTTCGCGGTGCCGTTTCAAGATCTCTCGCAAACGCGTCGCATTGTTTCTCATGGAAATGAATGCAAAAGGAAGACCTTCCCGGTTCAAGGAAAGCGACTCGTCCACGCTCCTTTTTCTGCGTCTCTGCGCTTCCACTTCGTCGAGCAACAAGTAGAATTTTCTTTCCTCCTCGACCTTTCGATCACGCGACTCGAAGCAAGCTGCACCTGCTATATCTTCAGCAAGCGTTTGCTCCAAATGTCTCGTACATAAAATGCGAGATCGTAAGAGAGACTCTTCCGGCTCGTAAAATCGGAAAAAGAACGAGAAACTCCTCGATCGCACAGTTCAAGGCTGAATCGAACCGCCCTGGCATCAGCTTTTCGGCGGCCAGGCTGCTCGTCATCTCAGGAGGCGATCCTCCCGTGACAGGAGCACCTGGCTCCCCAGGATTTCACGCACAAACACCACTCGCTTCTCCACGAGCGACGATTCAAGATCGTGGATATCACGTACGTCGAGGTTTCGCTGACACTCAACTGAAAATCGACGTGTTGCACCGGACGAGGGCATTCCAACGGTGTGCTGGTGCTTTACTGTCGACTCGATCCTCGATCGGTATCCCAGTCTTTATACGGACCTCTTGCACTTCCTCTTTGTTGCACTAACACGCAGAAAAACGAAGGAAAAGTACGTTTCTTTGTGTCTTCCTTCAACGCTTCAAAGTTTGTCGCATCTGACGAGCAGACTATCTACTTGCTGCACCGACTCGTCGATGGTTGCACCGTTTGAATCATTTAAAGCGCCGATTCCTCGAGATCTTCGAAATGTAGAATCCTCGATCGGTATGAAGAACGTGGGAAAAGATAAATATGTGGGAAACACGTCGTCTATTTCGGATGCTCCGAACGAAGAGGACGAGCGTGGAGCGCGTGCCTGAGCTTGCAGTTCGTTCTCTTCCGACTGTTGTTCTCCCAGAGGCTCGACTTATCGCGGCATGCAGTCGTTGGTGGGTTATTTTAGCAGACGAGAGTAATCTTTGCACTCATATCGACGCATCGTGCGGGGTCAGAAATAGTCGAACGTTTATAATACTCTCAATGTAAATTTCTCCTCCCCCTCTGTCGCCCTGACTCTCAGGATTATCGCGAATATCGGAGCAACGTTTGCTAGAGGAAGAGAGAGAGCTTTATCGATGCTCTTTCCGAGGGCAAGAGAATTGGCTCAAGGACACAAAAATAACCGATAACGAGCGTACCGTATCGAGCGATCGGCGAAACGTAAAGCGAAACGGACGAATGGCTCGTTTCTACGAGAAATCACGAGAAACTGAGAACGATCGTCGATTTATTTGTCAAACGGGCGCCCACGTCGTTGGCGTGGATCGTATCGCGACTCTCACTGGTTGGCGAGGCGAATCTACTCGTCCATACGATCTCGATCACTGCCGTTTTTCGACTCGATCGCGAAGCGAGCACGATGCACTCGATCGGGTCAGCCGATTGGTGTCGCGTTTCGATCTCGCGATCGGAGCAAAACGATTCTCACGAGGAGCACTCGGTCGCTCGATGGACTACTCCGTTCTCCGACGAATAATCAACGAAAGAAGCGATGGAAACCGAAGAAGCAGCGGCGGTGCGGCGACGCGTGTATCGTACGGCGTTCTGAATTTATTTGTCGTCGAGCGTGTCTCTCTCTTTTTCTCGAGGCATCGTTGTCGGCTCTACCAGACGCCGGCTCGTGCCAGTTCGAGCCAGTTTCTTGGCTGCCGTGCCGGTACCACCTCCTTCTCCTCAACCTCATCCACCACCTCCACCTCGGCGTCATCCTCCTCCGCCCCAACCGTCGCCACCTTATTCAGAACGTTCGGAACCTCCTATCGTACGTTCCCACCACCGTCGAGTTCGCTCACCACCACCGATTCTACCTCCACCACCTTTTTTCCCCATCCATTCGCGACCCCCACCTTCGACGTTCGCCAAACAGACCCGGCAACGCAGCACTGCATTTCTATTCCGCGAGATGCAACATGCATCGCGAACCGCTCTCGCTGTTACCTCTCTCCCCGATCCGCGCGTTTTTCGAAGCTTCCTCCTTTTCGCGAACACCTTGAGATTCGGGGGCGCCGCGATTTCGTCCCTGGAGATCCTTCCAAGGATCGAGGGAGAGAGTTGTTGGAAGAAAAGTATCCCTACCTCGTTGGAAATTGATACAGTAAAAGCTGGATAATTGCGACAGAAGTTTGGCTGGGTAAAAGTAACACGACTATCCCCTTCACATAGGGGGATCACCCTTCGCGAACCTCGACGCCCGACGAGGGAGAACTCCTCCAAAGACTGGTCCAATTCAGGAATAAAAATTCTTCATTTTTTATTTTTTATTTTTTGAAACCTTTGCTAACGTATTTGTGAGATTTTTCTGATTAAAATGATAAACACGACCTAGTTTGAATTATATTTACTTAATATTTAATATATTTGCTTATTATTTAACTTACTATTTATATTTACTATACTTATTATTTATCATAATTCAAACATACCGTGTTTGGTATCATTTTAATCAGAAAAATCTCACAAATACGTTGGCAAAGGTTTAAAAAAAATGGAAAATAAAAACGGCCGATCCTTTCCTTTGATCGCGCTTGGCTGGAGCCGTGATGTAAACAAGGATTCGACACCGCTACTTCAAAGAGAAGCGCTTGAGCACCGAACTGTGTCGCATTTATTCAACTCTTACTGTATTTACGAGACCTTTCGGATGTACGATTCAAAGCCACCGATGATGAAGGCTACGATTTTATAAATACGTGGACTTTGGAGCGACCGGTATGCGAGCTGGATCGTGCGGATGACAATGTGGCAGCACGAAAATTCCACTTGCACGCGAACCCTCGTGATTCTTCTTTATTCTTTATTGGCAATTACGTAATTAAAGTTTCGTGACGGGGCGCGAGCACGAAAAAAGACTCGAAAGATTGACGTCAACAACTCGGAATGATAGCTCTCGATCGAACGACCAAACGATCGGTGATTAGTCGCTGTTAATTTCATGATAACGCGGATACGCGTTCGGTTTCGCAGTGTTTGTTCCAGTTGACGATCAAAGCCGCGTGTTTTCCACGGAAACGACGGTGAAACGGGGGCGAATCGCCGGATATAGATTTAATGCTCGCTCGGAGGCATCGCAAGGGAGAAACCTGTCGTATCCGGCGTTGGCCAGTTTAAATTTACATGGCGGAGTAAAAACTGTCGAATCACCTGACGACATCGTGGACGAATGACAATTACAGCGTACTTCAAAAACAAACGTCGTAATGTATCAAAGACACATGCCAAACTCGGCGCAAATAGACGACATATTTAAAAACGCGAACGTTACAGTTTCGCTCAAAAATCACGATCATTCTGCCGATTCTTTGGATCGGAAGCATTCCGTAATTTCATAGTAATTTAACGCTTCTAGGGATTCGAAAGAAGCGAGAAGAAAGAACGATCGGAGAAATTAAAACGGGATGAGAGAAATATGGGCGAGAAACGGTTGATTTTTCACTTACATTGCGTCCGTCGAGGCGTAAGGACTCCCTCCGTTCTGCGCTACCAAATTGGATGGCGATAGAGACTCCAGAGGAATCTGCGATCAGAATCAAACGAAACACCGCTTTATCATGCCATCAAGATGTTTAATCGATTGAAATTCAGAGGAGGAAACCACAGAAACTTACGTCGGAGAGAACGGTGCAATCGTAGCTCGGCTGATACTTGTCCTGCTCGTGCGGCGGTCGCCTCAAGATCTTGTCCCGGTCCTGTTTGTGCTTGCGATCGGCTCCCTTCAGCTTGAAAACCTTCACCTGGCAGGAAGCAGCGTGTAAACGTGGTCCCCCTGGCAATCTTGTCTCGACTTGAATTCGAAACGGGACTCCCTTCTCGCCGCCGTGCTTCTTCGGCGTGAATTCCGTGCTGATGCAGTTCACCTGAAGTCAAAGGGTTAACGGCGTGCTTACATGAAGCACGAGACGGTTTGGAGGCTCGCCAATTATGTTTCCGAGGCAAACGCGCAATCTAAAAACTTCTTTATTTATTTTTTATCTCCACTTCAGCGTTACCCCCGCGAACTTTGTTTTGTTTTCTCCGCCGACCCGGAAATCCCATTGCCCTACGTACTTTGATGTAAACGCCAACTTCCTTGGTGGGATCCCACATGAATTCGACGCAGTTGTTGGAAGGTGACGGCTGACAAACATCGACCATTCCATAGCTAAGGGGAACATCGACCTCCAGCAATCGTTCGCCGGGCCTTGCACGCTGCCAGGCGAGCATCTGCTCGCGTTCCGTGTACTGAAGCCGCCTCTCGTGGAAGCAGATGCGAATCGTCGACTGAAACAGGAAGGTCGGATGTCCCTTCAGAGACGTTGTAGCACCGTTTGGGCGACTCACATCTTACGAACGTTTCTGGACCTGTGAGCTCACGCCGTCTATCGTCCAACGCGCTATCTCTAGGCGACCAAACTGACCTTCGAAATGTCCAAGCGAATCCTCGTCCTGAACGAGTAGCTACTATCATTTGTAACATTGAAATTCTTTTTTGTTTAAAATACAAAGTAAAAGAAGCCGACGAGGAGAGTGGGCACGATAAGGATCATGGGGAATTTGGCAACGATACCGTACCATCGATCGTTTATCTTTCAACGATGGACTTGGATAGTTGTAATAATAACGTTATCAGAAAGTATCGATGATAATTTTTTGAGACGCGAATACTTTGTGGTATCGTCGAGTTCTTTGCTTTCCTATTTATCATCGCGAAGCTAAGTGGCTCGCGAACCCTGCCATCATCTTTCCTCGGTCGCAATAATGTCTACCTCATTGTGCGATCAGCATGAGCTCGCTCGATTCCGTCGTGACGTAACACCGCGTTTTTGAAGATGTCGCTACCCAAACATAAAGAATCCACCTGACGTATTTTAACGGGCGTTTAATGGATGACAAAGTACCTTCAGAATTTTCCCGCGATAGGCCGACAGATCGCCCAGTTTCTTCAATTTGATCTCGTACGACTGACCCTGATTCAGATAGGTCAGAGTCTCCTCGTTCACTTTCGTCGCGATGCTCGTGGCAGCGGCGAGCACGTATTGAAAGCTGAAGGAAAGAAGTTTTTTTCTCTGTTCAAGCAAAAAATATTAAAACAGCTTCGCTACGTTAAAAAGCTCGATTTATGGGTCCCTCGTCAGCTTAACCCTTTGCGGACGGATACTTTTTCGAGAAATAATCATTTATTTTCCGTTAAAAACTACCTTCTTATCAGAAAGTCAGAGTTTTCATGTATAGAAGTTATAAATTACTATGTGTGCAATCGTATTTCAACAGTTATATTTCAATTCTTCAAACTATAATCAGATTTTTTCTCAGGCCGCATATATGCGTCCTCAAAGGGTTAAGGAAATTCCGTCTTATATAAAATACGCGATCACTTAATTGCCACCCCGATATTTCCGTTGAGGGCTCGTTCAAATATTGCGAGGAGAATGATCTCTCAAATTGTACCGAACGACGTACCGACAATCTTCGTTGAGCTCGTTCCCCTGTTGAGAGGAGGACACGTGGTTTCCGGACGATGTCGGAATATAATCCTCGTTCGATGAATAAAGCAACTGGTGAAGATTGGCTGTCGCCTGTCCATTATTGTTACTGTCAGCTTCGACGTTACCGTTGCTCGTTGGTGCCGAATTAATCATTCTCTGTGACACGTGGTTCAAACTGAAGCAAACAGTGAACGAGAAACATCAATTCTGCGATCCTCCGTCCCTTCATCTCGGCTCTGCCGCTGTTCTAAAGACCATACACCGTTCAAAACAATCTAGAAGCTTCCGTTAAAAGTAATGTATCGCACTCACTAGTAGTTAAACAACGCCGAAGACGAGAGTTTTAGATCCGTGGGAGTTCTCATTGCTGCACTCGCGCAGTAAAGGTAATAATTACAGATGATTCCGTCGCGCTTTCCGTTGCGATTTCCCGTCGCGTGGAAAAAGCAAGGTCTCAATCGCACGAAACGAGACGTCTCGTTTTACACCGAGAGAAGGGAGTTTCACGTTTTCCTGTCAGGTAAACGTCCAACTTGCACTTATTCCGGAAACATTCATCGACCCGTAAACGACCGTCCGAAGGTCGATAAAATTAGCCTGTCCACTCGTGCATAAGACACGCTCATTATTACAGCCAGGATTAGCGGCAGGTTTCGTATAAATAATTCATCCGTTACTTGCGCAACTCTCTAAATACGGTGGCCTTAGGATTTGCATTTTTTTCGCGAAACGAGGGTCCAGCGGGAACAAAGAAGAGCGGATTCGCAAACGTTAAACTTCGATTCGTAGCTCGCGCACCGATAAAAGTCACTTCTCCCACGAGTTCTCCGATGTAATCAACGACGATGCGATAAAGAGAGCAAGAATGAAATTAAAAAACGCGCGTACAAGCTCTGACAATTGAAGGACAGCAGGAAAGAAATAAAAAACAAAAACGTTTCCATTGGCCGTTTCCAAGACCATCGTTCTAATCGAAGATAGACCCGGTTCGAACGGTTCACTCGACGATTCGATTTCCCTTCTGTTTTCCTCCTTTTTCGATCTGCAGAGGAATACGTATAGTCGCGAAGATAAGTCCGATTTCCCGTGGATTACTCGAGGCGGATCGTTTGGAAGCGAAGTTCGCGGATATCGAGGGATTCACGTACGCGCGCGAACGATCTTCGAACATGACGAACCGACACTTAACACTAACAGAGTAGTAAAGCTGCCAGAGATAAATGCAGGAGCCTCGTAAGAGTAAAGGTCTGACCTGAGAGTCAGTTCGCTGATAGTTGTGCGAAGAAAGGCCACGATAGGAGTTTATCGTGGCCCCGAGTTCTCTCTCTCTGCGGGGGAGCTTCGCGGCAAATTCCGCTGGACATTTTTATTTTCCCTTTTTTCTCTCTCTTATCCGCCTTCCTCTTTCTTCCTCCTAAAGCTCCTTTTCTTCCACTGTTTGCTCCACCGCGTTAATCGCCCTGCCGATCACCCATGACCGACACTCACAGAGATTTCTCTTATAACGATCGGTCTTGCGACTTGATCGGCAAAGAGCGACCTCGCTGTTGAGTCGTCGGTCGAAGGGCTTACGTACGACGACGTGGATCGGTGAGGAGAGACTTTGCGACGAAATTTTGGCCGTTCTTTCTCCGAGAGGATCGGTTGTGGGGAATTTTTTATTGGGCCATGAGTTTGGAAAAAGGTGCAGGAGTTTTAAGGACACTTACTTGGGATTCTGTTGATTTTCCGGAGACGGTGCTTCTTGCTTGAAGACTGTCAGCGATGGCAAAGCGAGCAGAGCTTCGCTGGAAAAGAAATTAAACGAATATCGTCCAGTGACGTTATATATTTACACTTTGCACGAAGTATTACAGTTTACGGTGAAGTTAACACTGAAGACAATCATATTTCAAAGTATTAAATAAGTACTTTGAAAAAGGAGGAATCAGGAGGCGGAAAAAATAATTCGATTCGGTGATTCATGGTTTTTAAGATGGACGTAGAATGTTTAATCTGAGACTCTTCTATAAACTTGGAGAATTTTTGGAAAAAATTGTGTACCAGGTATTTTTGACTGGTTTGGCAGTTCTAGTGTTAATCTTCGTGTTTATTGTTTACCATATTGACTGCTGCAAAATACTATTTAAATTCGCTCGCGTCTACGGTCGAAGGATACTTCCATGTCATTATGAGAACCGATAGATTCCGGTTTTTCTTATCAAATTCATTGATTAACGCTTTGACGTAGGCACTCGAGGAACGATTGAGAACGATCTAGTCGAGACAACTATCGGTGTGTACTTTCTTCGGAAAGTTTTTCAGCAGCGAAGGATCATCGAATTCTCTTGGATTGCACTTTGGACGTGAATCGAGAGGTGCGACGGAGTTAAAAAGTCCGTAGCGAAGATTAATTGTCAGAGTGGCTAGCACGAAAATGCACAAATATACCTCGTATTATCAAGCACATACGTAAGTTGTTTCTAGATACACCATTGTCAGTGCAAAATAACCAGTGCAAACTGGAATAAAGTTAACCTGAGTTATGTAAACCATCGGGAACAGACGTGCATAGATTATCTTTTCATTTCGAAATACAACGTTAAAACGACCGAGGAATTGATCGATCTTGCATATTAATAATGTGTATTAATCTTCTATATTTTGTATATTTCGAAGAATTGCAATTTGTCGTTCATGACGTTTTGAGAAACGATTGTTTCGCTTTCAATTAAATGACGCACACGATGCGATAAGCACGATTTACGTTGCGAAACGTTGAAAATAAACCAGTTGGAAAATGTCCGAACGGTGTAAGTGAAACGTGCAATAATATTTTTGTGGCTTCGACGAAGGAGAAACAATGAATGAACGAATAGTTTGAGAACCGCTATGATAAGGTTTGAGTCAGTAAGGTCAACCGAAACCGGAACGTACCGGTTCGCCAGTGCAATAAAATTAATATCAGCTGTACGCGAAATAATACGATAACACCGTGGCCAAAAATATTACACGAATTTATTTATGACACTGGTTTTATCCTATTGTTAATGAATCGACGAACGGACGCAGATTTTTCATCGTTTTTCCTCCCTTTTCATTTATTGAGACATTTGTATTTCCTGTTTTTTTTCACGTATCTCATGATAGAGTATCGTCTAGGAACTCTTGATAAGGGCTTTAAGGATAAAAAACAGAAGAAAAATGATGCAACGTGATAAAAGTTTCGTCATTACGCAAACTCAAACGCGTCTTGACTTTGAGGCGCTCGAGAAGTTATTGATCCATCGGCTAATAATCGGAGACTAAACAATTTTTCATTTTTCCCTCCGGCGATCGATGATGTTTTAATAACCCCTCTATTCTCTTATCGCCGTTCTTTCATTATCCTGGAATATTTGGAGGAACGAGAAAAATGTTTGTTTTCGATACGGAGGCTTCGTCATCGAAGAAAATCTGTCACCGTATTTCTACCGTCTTGCCAGACAATATTTGCGAGCTTATCGTATCGTATCGATCACTTTCTGTCGCATGCCTAATTAATTTCGTATTAATCTTTTAATTTGCCACACTTGGATTTTTTCTTTCGATAATTCTTAATATTAATCCAGCCGGAGAAAGTCTTTCCCTTCGTTTACTTAAATTCCATTAGGAAATTCAAGCAGTCAAGAATCATGTCGATTATTAAAAAATTCGTATGATAAAAAATAATCGTATGATAAAAAAAAAACAATGTGTCCTTCTTTAAGTTCACTCACCCGGTCTTCAAATACTGATGCATTATTTCGGAGCCGCGTCAACGACCGTTCCTACGGTTCCTCTTTGAAGGAATTTCGATGTCACTGACACTAATATCCACTTAATTGGTATTACAAACCGACCCGTTAATTCTCATTTCATCCAATGAGCTCTCATCGAGGCATCGTGCACAACTCATCCAACCGATTCTCATCGAGGAATGCAGGTAAAACTACGAAATCGTTTCGGGGGAAGGAATTTCAGCGAGAAATTTCAACGACCGACTTTAACGCACCTTGGCATTCGCGTCAAACGTTTGACGCGTACACTTCGCTTCAAAACGTATTTACTCCACGTCGAGAGATAGTCTTATTTGCTGACTGCGAACGATATTAATGAGTAGTCTCGGCCATTGACGAGTATTTATCACGTTGTGTTTTTTTTTAGACCAAAAAAAAAAAGAAAACTAGAAACAGGTAAACAGGAAGGTGTCGATGGGTGTTTGATCGAATATAACTCGACAGATGGTCGAAAGGCACGTGTGCTCGGATGTTTAGGTGCTTCTAGGAAGTTTGTCGAGGAGGAAAGTGCGATTCACCGCAGGCTCAGCTTAAATTGCTAAGAATAACCGGTTGTGCACTCGCGAACTGGTGCAGAAACTGGTTTCTTACCAGTACGATCCACGCGATACGCTTGTAATTTTTATTGTCGGGCTTTTTCATTCATAGATATCGAAGCAGAAAGGGAGAGAGAAGGAAGATGCCGGTTTTTAACCGCGACAAAATCATCCCTGCCACGTGTCCACGTGCTATCAGCTGATTTCTGACAGTCCTTTCCCTTCCGCGATCGACACTGTTTGCCCCTGTGATTCCAGAGACTCAACAATTTTTTATCACTTGTTCCGTCCGTAGTTAATTTCGATATCTTCTCTCATTTGATTTGCAGCACTGCTAATCGTGCAATTAACAATTTTAAACGGTTAAACAGTTCAACAATCGATGCTGGAGCTAATTGAACGTACTGGTTCTCCGTCCTGCATCAGCGTACTGCTTACTGGGGTGCAACACTAAAACGAAAGCGAACAGAGCGAAGAAGACGACAACGAACACCTTTATAATAATCAACCAAGTCGAAGCAATAGATTTTGATAAAAAAATAAATTAAATTCTTCGGATGGTGTGGTTTATCTCGAGCCAATCGAAAGTGCCCTTGGTTTTGTCTCTTCTGATTCCCGATACGTGGAAACAGGTGTCGAATGAATTTCAGGTGGACGACTCAAGGATTCATCCTTCGAAATCGGCATTAAGTCGATGATTCTTGCAAACGAGTTGCATCGGAGTATCGGCAAGGGGGGACAGGAGTTCACCTTTTCACCCGCAATTCCAACATTCGAATCGTTCGATCTTTCGATTCGACGATCGTACGACGAAACGACCGAGGCAAAGAATCGTCGGAGGCAAAGTTCGAAATTTTTCAAGTCTCTTGTCGAAATTTCCCCCGTAAATTCTCTTCTGTATTTAAACGCACGTGCGTGTAAAGCGCC
Source organism: Cerceris ruficornis (assembly GCA_963989415.1). Classification (NCBI taxonomy): domain Eukaryota; kingdom Metazoa; phylum Arthropoda; class Insecta; order Hymenoptera; family Crabronidae; genus Cerceris; species Cerceris ruficornis. The sequence goes on along the minus strand of OZ022527.1, from coordinate 15,160,502 downwards.
AACACTCGCGGCCGGCTTGACTTGTTCGCGCGTGTCGTTCGAGCGACGTAACGCCGATGACTGGGTCCGGTTTTAACCGGATTTCTGCCTCGATACTCTCCTCGTACTTGCTTTCTGTCTACTACTCGCTTTGATCAAGATTCGATCCACGCGAGTACGTGGATCTCGACGGGAATCTACTTTATCGGCTTTCAAGTCTACGCGCGGAAGTCCCACGTGATCGACTACCGGCACAGCCATAGATCTCGGCTCTGCGCTCCGATATTTCGAATTTTGGGCGATAACAATCGTTAATCATCCATAATTAATGGAAATAACGTTAAAGGGGATAGAATTGAGGCCTAGAATTTAAGAATTTGCGGCTGTATCTTTTTTCTCGTTATTCCAGATCGCAAGGATTGCACTTGTCGACTTGGAAGCCACTTCAAACAGTAGATCCTAGGCGAAGCGATGAAAGCGGAAGTCGAAAAGGTACCAGAAGGTTGTACTATTGATGTAATTATAATTTTGACTGATTTAGCTTCAATATTATCACTAGAACTACCGGCGTTAAATCGATTATATTATATTTAAATATATTAAATAACTCCTTTAGAAAAAGAGAACTCAAAAGGTGGAAAAGACGGTTACTTCAGTAATTTTTGATTTATAAAATGCACGTAGAATATCTGCTCTGTGATTCTTCTGTAAATTTTTGTAAAAAATGAGAAACCAGTCATTTTTACTGGATTGGTAGTTCTAGTGTTAAGGATCTTTAGGGAGAACTAGATCGAATCGTCGATCTTCATTTGACATGGAAGTTCCAATGATACCGAAACTCTGACGGAAACCGCTCAAAACCCGATCATTTGGAGAAGAGTGTCAGCTTGAAATGACAATTGCAATTAACACCAGATGATTACACGGTACTCCTCTCCCTGGTGCTACTTTACTATCGTATGCACGACTTATTTCGAGCGTGCAAACAGAACCGAGTGTCGTTATTTCGAATGGTGAATCAGTGTTACCTCATGTTGTAAGAAGCGACAGCAGTTGCGAGATCGGATGCTGCGAGCGCCGATAAAGATCCATCGAAATCCGCGGCAAGGTGTTCCGCCAATTCTTCCACCTGGGTAGACCACCCTTGGCCGGAAGCATTGCTTCCAACGGATCCTGAGAAAACCAAAGACACATCCTGATTTTCTTACGTCTAGCAACACTCTCCTACATCAAAAGCCACCTCTGTTCCTCTCGAGAAAAAGAAAAAACAGGAATCTACACCTCTGACCCGTGTCTCCAATTAACCCCTTGCCCTACGATTTGTTTTGCGACTGCCAATGCAATAATTCCGAAGTTAATTGCTAAAATAAAAATTGATCGGTGATTCTTGATAAATCGTATAATTTAAAGTAATATTAACATTGCAGGAATATTATTATCGCGTTGCGTCTCATTAATACTTTCAATTTGATAGGTTTTGCAAACTTGCAAATTTCCTATCCCATTTACCTCAGTAGTCACTCGTTATCGTAGGGCAAGGGGTTAAAATTAACCGCGAAACGGCGAAGACGTCGACGAAGGAAAGAAACACAGGAATTATGACGAAGAAGGATCAAGAAATTGAATGATGAGCCATAACAGCAAAGTTCTCCAAAGGATACTTCATCGTACCGCTTTGCACGTTGCCGTAATTAACGTGAAACTGATGATGCATCGCGGCGATTCTGCCTTTCGCTTCCTCCGACGAACTCACGGCGTTTCTTCGTCGATTCTTCGTGGTGATCGGAGGATAACGTCGGCTCTGTAGCAACGGCACCCTGGTTCTCTCGACTTCGCACCACTTCATTCTATCTTCACCGAAACTCAATGGAACTATCGCGATACACCTGAAGTAACCGGCGACGTGATAAAAGTACGTGGATGCACCTTCAACGTAGTTTCTCTCCCATGGAGAACTGGGTATCAGCTTCTTCTCTCTCTTTCCTCGAGAGCTCGCTTAATCTGCGATACACTGTGTACTCGAGAGTTATCAGTTTCCCTGACCACGTGGTCGAAAAGGCGTCGAACGTTCGGCATCGCTCTGCCACCGACGTTCTTTTCGTGGATCAGTCCGAAGCAGATCTTCGTCGCAGCATCAGCTGGATCCGTGACACTCGTCGAACGAGCATCGATATCGGCAATATTGACAACGATAAGAGATTTTCGAGTGTTCTTTCATTTCGCCGGAAAAAAAATGCAAAAACGTGACAGGGATTTGAAGGATGATCGAGCGAAGACGTTGGGCAAAACGATGGATCTATCTCTGAAGAGAGCTCTTGGGAATGTACGGATCGATTGAGATATCTTGAGAATCGATAGGATTAACCTTGATATTTTTTTCCACGTGGACATTCAAAGTGTCGATGATGAAATTCTTCTGCGATGTAATTCGTAAGAGGTGCGAAAGTGAGGAATTTATCGTCGTATCGAGAAGACGGCAGAACCGTTGGAAGAGAAGGTTTCGATACTTCGTGGCTACGACCGTGCATCAGAGGTCGTTTGGGCGCGACCTTTCGAATGATATATCTACGTTAAGAGCTCGACGATAATGACGACAGCTACCGAGCGCTGCATCGGAGCATTAAATATTCTTTCCAAGGCGCAAATATTGAAGGAGCGAAAACCAATGGATGACGAACTATGAGGCATATTTTTCAAAGACGATAACAAACAGGAAGACCCATCTTGCCGTCTGATTTGAATTCTCAGCGATCGAAGGCACGAGCTAATTTCAATGCTCGGCAAAATGCTACCTCTATTTACGCATCTATTCAATGGGAATCGTGGCGGGAATATAGGAACTTTTTGAAAGGAAATACTAACCATCCCTCCTGGCATGCTTCTTTTCGAATTCAGTGTCTTGCAACTGTTCCGTGGATCGGCGTTTGAGATTATTCTGCTGGCAATTCTGCGTTTGATCGGAAGGCGATGACATGTGCTGCGGAGATTCGCTGCTGGAATTGATCCTCACACCCTCTTCCGGTGAATCCTTCGGTGAATTGTACTTCTCCGGCCATAAGGAGTTTTGCGGGCTGTGATATCCCATTGATACCTGCGGAATATTCGAATCCTCGTTAATTAGCGCGCCGAAACCAAACACACCCCCGCTCTTCGAAATTTCCAACGGTCACGTTCCCCGTGGGTCGTTAACGATAACTGTGATTCGTTTTTAAAAGAATCGTCCGTCCATGGAGAAACGGGGAGAAGAAACGAGGGAAGGGAATCGCGTTATCGTTAACGGTGACGCGATTGCAGGCATGCAGAACGGTGGGGGAGGAAGGCGTGAAATTGATCCGTTAATTTGGCAATTCTCTCCTTAAGGAAGACCGATCGAGAACGACCGGTCGTCGGGTCGATGCGTGGGGAGAGGAGATGATAATGGTTATCGTTGACTCGGTGAAAAACAGCGAGAGTAGAAGAGTAGACTTACTTGTTGAGAGGCGATGGCGTCACATCTGTTCTGACGAACCGGGGACAGCTGCTCGTACGGAGGCGACGGCGTATTAGGAAACCACATTGTTCCGTTCAAAGCATCAGCACCGCCGTCCATCATGAATTGCAGCTCCATTCAATGGCCTTGAATCTCAAAGAATCTCGCTATACGGTCGTTAATTCACGAGAGAATCAACCGAACCTCTTGTGCGATAGGATATTTTGCTGTATCCTAATCGCGGCTCCGCTTCGCCCTCGCTGCTCGAGCGTTCAAAGATTCTCCGGAGAACGCTTTGGTAGCGTATCTGAAAGAGAAGGCAATAAGTCCACGCCGATTGTAACATCGACGATCGGCCACGATCGAGCAGGACTTGGAGACTTCTCTTTAAGCTTCACCAGTGAGCTTTTCGTGGTTGGAAATTTTCTTCCCTCGTTTTCTCTTCCTTTCCTCGCCTAGTTTTATCTCTACCTGTTGCTTCTCTTTTCCGTCTTTCACTTTCTTCGTTCACTTTCTTCGCACTCTTCTCTTTTCTTCCTTTACGTCTTTCTAACCAAAACGTCCTCCCTTTTCGAGCGTTCTCCGCGCTCGTTTCTTCAGGATCTCCGTAGACCCCGGAAATGTATGATGCATCACCCGTGCACCGATTCAGGGCCGATTTATCGCGGATATGAGCTAGCCTTAGAACATCACGAAGAAGCTGTTGTACAATTTCTTGATGCCAGTGGTCTCGCGCTGCCGGTGCGTTTCCAAGAGTGCGCAACCCCGCGACTTGAGGGACAAAAAACGCGAAAACACGACGAACGCGTCCTCGAATACCATCGCCACGCCTTGGCTGCAACGCATCTTGTTTTTATATTAATTCGAATCCTCAACGGCCACCGGAACACGACGATTTCTCTCTTGAGCTTTTGTCCAAATGTGTCCTCGACTTCTCCTCTCTCTCTTATCTTTTCACGGGTCTCTCTAACGGGGTTAAAGTTCCTTCGAGAAGCTAAGTTTCGGCACAAAATGGAAGCGTTCGTTTCAAAAGGGACAGGGTGTCTCGGGCGAAAGGTCAAACTCGACGAAGCTTTCAGGTATCGAAACTCGAATCTTTCCGATCTGCCGGGTTAAAATCCACTATTCTCGTTTAATGACGGAACAGCGTCGGATCTCAGAGTGTCACAGGACACGTGAAATATATCTGGACTTGCTTTCTAACGACTATGGCTCACACACTCGATAGTGTCTTGGTAATCGGAGGCCTTCGCCTGGCACGTCGTCACCACATTTTCAGGATCCTTCGCTCCATGGCGCCGGCAAAAAGACTAACTGATCCAAGGAAAACGAGGCTGGACGATGTAGAGACCAACCGAATCCTCACTGACGTTTATAGACGTTCTTCGAAATCTTTCCGAACGTCGATCGAAAGAGCGAGTCCTTCGACGGTGTCAGCCAGGTGAACGCGCCTCTCTGGTCAAGTTGGAGCAACTCGACCCCTTCTCCCGTGAATATTCGCACTTTTCTTCTTTACCGCCTCCTCTTTCTTACTCTTCTTTCTTTCGAATTAGGCAGGACGATCACGATCTCTCGAAGAGCAGCAGCCAATAGATCTGGGCCATTCAGTTGCGGATTGATTTTTGAAGATGGAAGATCGGTTGGCGAATTTTCCTGGAGGTCGACTTAGGAAGGACTCGGAGAACTTTCTTCCTACGATGAATCCTCTTCGATGAAATCGCTTCGACTATTGAAATTGAACGTGGACGATTTCAACTCTCGATTTTCTTCTAGATCTCTTCGTTGGATGGAACCAGGAATAATCCAGTGGACGAGGAAGTATCGTTACGTGCGAATTTGACTGTGCAACGAGCTTGAGGGTTCACCAGCGAATGCCCGAGAAACGTCTTCGGTTTAAGGACGATCCAAGTATCCGACTATCCGATCCAATCGCGTCTGGTGGTATTAAAAGGCTGACCAATAGTCTCTACGCTGGAGGGTCGACCCGACCGTCAATTGGAGCCACTCAGTGCTGATGAGCAAAATGTGACTCTGCTTACCTCTTAGGACTGTCCCGTATTCCGTCGTGTCTTAACTTCGAATTTTAATCGATACCTGATCATCCGTTTCTCTTCAAATTGCTTGAAAATTCCTCCGACCTTCAGCCCTTTCGATTCACGATTTAAACTCCAAACGAAGAATGTCAATGATCAATGGCAGATCTCCTGCACCTTTCGATCTTTGACCGTTGATTTTTGCAAATCTCAATTACGATTATTCTCCTGTCTCTTCTCACTGTCGACTGATATAAGCGAGAAATCAACGACGACAAATTTGAACGTCGACTCGACGAGCAGCCGTGTCGTAAAAGCTGTCTGTTTGCTACGCGGATTAATTATTTCCAAAGCGTTATCTCTGATATCGAATCGTGGCGTTTTCGTTGCGAGACTTTTCGTACGAACGTGGAACACCGTAGGAGCCAAAAATTCTCTTTTAAACCCTTCCTCTTGCAGACGGGGAAACGAGGGTTGCGACGAAACGACACCGCGAATGAAGACGTTGCCAATGCGTCTCTCCGGATGACGCTGGTTGCAGTGCCACGTGCCAACTGTCTTAACGAAGGACGTGGAACAACTGGTAGTCGTTATTAGAGCTTCCCGATGGTACGCGAAGGTGTGTTTGAATAGAAATTCTAGCCTGTTTGCGGTAGGATCAGCCACGCAATCTAGCGGACCTTTTCTTTCTTTATCGCAACTGATTTTCAGCCTGCGCTAACGGCAACCCTCAGACCTCCAGCGTGCTCTTCATAATGCCTCGGTACGTTTTCCCTCTTCCCTTCGTGACCATGTGTTTAATTAATTATCGTAGAAACGGAACCTGAAACAACAAAATTAACGTACGTTCACGGGACAGTCCTACTTTTCGATCCTCAAAACTTTCCATTCGCTAGCGATCCTCTACGATCGAATACATCAACGAACCTCAACATTTTCATATCGTAACTTTATTTACATCGATCCAAAGTACACAATTAATACGTATTTTCCTTTAAACTATCAATCACACCCGCGCAAACCAAGCAAAACCGTAGACAAAGCCGCGAACCTGGCAAAATTTTCCATCTCCTTCGCGCGGTTCTCCATCGGCACGCGCAACGACGTACGTCGAGTTACGTAGAACGACTGTCTTTCACTTCGTCCATTGACGAAGAAAACGGCATTTTCCTCGTTTCATTCCATGGTCCCCTTCCTCTTCATCTTCGTCTAACGACACTTTCCTCCATATCCTCGCCTTTCTACGCCGATTCGCTTAGCAATGAGTGGCACGAGAAGTGGTGAGGTTTACCGCGGGGTTGGCAGTCCGATGTTTCGCTGATTGAAGTCAATCCGGGAGGTCATCGTTGTACTTGCATACCCGTTCTGCTTGTTTCCAACGCCAGTTAAACCGTTTCGTCTTACAAACATCGGCTACGTGCACTGTCTTCTACAGGGAAGATCGGCGAACGAGGAGTGCCATAATCGTTCTGCGGAGACTCGACGGTTTCTTCCACGTCGTGTCTCTTTTTCTTTCTCTCTCGCTCTCCTTTTATTGCTCTGCGTCATCCGTTCGTTTCGACCGCGGCGAACGAAACTCTCGGGAAGCCTTCGGCGACGTTTCCATCAAAGTGCCTCGTTACTTTGCATTCGCTATACTTTGGGATCAATGACCATCGTCGAATATTGCTTCCCGACCTTGCGTCGTTACCGTGAAAAATTACGTGTCGATTCTGGCAGATCGGCAGGAAGATCGGCTCGACGTTCACGTCGACGGAAACGTGACTTTTGAAATCAGAGCACGTCGACGGAGCAATTGCCGACGTTATCGAGCCGATGGAGATCGGGAGAGACGTCCGACTGTTGACTTATGCAAATGATGGAAAGAAATTTTGATATTGTAAGCTACTTAACACTAGATTTATGGAAGCCGTCAAATTGACGGGTTTCTACTTGTTTTATAAACATTTCTCAAACTTACAGCGAAGCTGGATAGTAGATATTTCACGTGTATTTTATAATACAATAATTATTTAACGAATTATCAACTTTGGCACTTGATCCCTCTTTCTCCAAAGTCCTTATTTAATATATTGCAATCTAACAGATTTCAAGCCCGTAAATCTAGTGTTAAACGTGAGTCTGTTTGTCGTCTCGATAATTGCAAAAATTTTTTCTTTAACACGTCGAATGCCATGGGGGTCACCGGTGACCGGCGCTGTTAAATTCAATGAAATTTCGTATGAATTTTAAATTGGAATATTCGCGAATTTTCCAATGCATTCAATATTTAAATATTGGCATTAACAGAGTAAATTTCTGCTGATGTGACTACTTGTGTCGTTGAGGTATCTGCTCTATAAAAATGTGATTTTAATAGAAAAAGTTTCACTTCTGCAAAAATCATGAAACTAGCAAAATATCGATGGTGTTCGACGTGTTAACGATCCGTGGCCTGTTGACGTAACGATCGCTTTCTTTGATTAAACGTCGGCATCTTTTCGCGAATCCTCGAGCCCGCCTCAGGTAGAGAACCCTCGACTGTATTTTGCAATCGTCGATTTCGTTTTTCACCAACGTAATCGTCATTGAACATTGAAATCTTCCGAATCCGACGATGGCGCCGATGAATCCTCGTTCTTCGTCATTTCTCTTTGCTTAACCCTTCGCACTATGAAGTCACCTCTGGCGTGACAAAACTATTTGTCCCTAAAACCCTGAAGTCACCTCTGTCTTGATTTTTCTGAACAATCGTTTTGTTAATACAACAGTAAACTTTAAATAACTGCAAGCAATTACTTCGTACCTAACATGTGATATGAAAATCACAAGAATTAAGTCAGAGTTGGCCGAGGACAAACTAGGAAAACAATTATAGTGCAAAGGGTTAAAGTTCTTTGGAATTTGTCGACGAGTCAACGTAAAATTGCGGCAAACGTCGTGTCATTCGCGCTGTCTAATCTGAATGGGTATCGAACAAAAGGACGTACGAAAATGATTTTCACAATCTTCGGGGCACAATGCGTCATTGTGTAACAACAAACACAAGTGTTAACTCGATGTACACGCGAATGAGTAGCAACAGATGCGAACGCAGATCCCCGTTCCTGCAAATTACACCGACTCGTCAAGGTCATTTGTATATGTGCCTCGCGATGGACGAACGCACGTTCGCACCACGTGTAAGGTCTTTTGTACCATTTGCTTTTGATTGAAATTATAAACCGGTTGTAGCGCAGATACTAGACACAGTCGGCCGATTAACATAATTTAAAACAATCTCCCGGATCACTCTATTATACCTGCATTCAAGTAGAAAGTCTCTATTTCTTAAATGACATCGATAAAATTTATTGCAAGCAGGGTGGAAAAACAGGTAAGGTGGATTGTCATCAGCCATTTTATTAGACAAATATAAGAAATTGTATTTACACTGTCGAAGAAACACGACGTACATCATACCAAGCAATGTTCAACGTTTGTTCTTCCCCGACTTTGCTAACGTCAGTGGTTCGTGGAATCGGTAGTCATTAATTAATTAATATCAGGCACTGCGAATACCTCACGCTTCCGAGATGACTGATGTTTTCTCATTGATTTCGTTCAACAATCGCTCACATTCCTCCTCGAGGATACCACTCCAAACCTGGTACCGATGATTCAATCCTGGAACAGCGTGCAAAATTGCTTTGGTACCGAGGACACCTGTGTTCCGATTACAGGTGCCATAAAATATCCGTGAAACTCTGGAATGCAAAAGCGCCATGGCGCAGAGAGGACAAGGTTCGATGGGCAAAAATGTCCAGTACCCTGTGCACAAATAGGGACCACACTTTTCCTCAACTTTGACCTCTAAATTCTCAGGATCGGTTGCTGTTTTGGCGCCATTGTTCCTTCGTCCTTTCCGAACGATGTTTAAATTGAGAGATTGCTCCTTTGGGAGAGGAATCTTCGATAATGATTTCGGATAACAGAGCGGAGCTTCCTCGACGTATTTTCTCTTTATTTTCTTCGCTCTGTCTGCGTAACTTTTGTCATCATCCTGACAAGTAGATTCTAATTTTTCTTCCATTGAATTTGTGGAAAATTCTAAGTCTTTTAAACTCTCCTGATCATGTGGAATATTTTTATTTTCGTCGTTCAATTCCCATGCACCGCCTCCTTGGAGTCTGGCGACAAGATCTATGGCTAACATGGCAGCGTGCCACATGGGGTGTTGATCCATCCTTGATGCAGCGATCGCTAAGATTCTTCCATCTTCTGGATCAACGATCACTGCACTGCCGGTGCAATCAGAACTGCCAACTGCATCAGATTTCGCTGCTTCTATCGCAACGTTCATGTAACTGTCGATACAATCGAGCTGAAACTCGGTGAAGATCGATCCATCGATCAGCCTTTCAACGTTCGGATCAGGATGAAAGTTTACCGGCCAAATCTTTGAGGCTCGAGCAGCTTGAACCTTCGTCTTTGCTGCTTTCGAGGGTACCTTTAACACCTGGAAATCTTCCTCGAGCAAAGACAGGTCAAAACCTTTGTCTTTGAGAAGAATTTTAAGTTCTTCCTGAGACAATCTGCTAGAATTATCCTTCATCGATGATTCTTCAAGTATGGAAGATGAATCGGAAGAATCGACAGCTGCCAAGAGTAGCCTACTTCCGGAGCAACGCTTGAGATGACCAAATCCTGGCAAAATAGCCGACACACTCTGAATCGCAGTCGATATGTCCCTTTTACTCTTGAGAATTCCCACGTAGACATCGCGAACTGGAGGATCTTCGGTGTAATCGGTTCCTAAGATCGGCTTTGCCAGCCAGCTCCTACTTCCGGTCTCCATTTTTCTCTGCTTGGTGCACTTCGGCAACGCGATCTCCATCCTCCGTCCTGAAAAGATCCTGCCTTCACTTATCGTCGATTCGTTTGAAGCCGTATCTTCGATTCTCCTTTACAGCGCCTCATAATTTATCTACATCGACGTCCACACTCGATGTTGCATTGTTAACGCATCGATCGAAACGGAGAGAAAAATGCAAGCAATGACACGATTCTTGGGTCAAGTATTCTACTTATCGTCGACGTCTCCGCGATACCATACCGATATTACCGCGAATTTAGATCGAAGTGGACATCCGATGGCGTTGCAATTTATCGTGCAATTATTCCGACGAATATCGATGACGATTCTTGAAATTCCTGGCGAAAGCAGCCATCGAGATGTCTCTCCGTCGAAGCTGCTTTCACGCAAAACGCGAAGAGGAATGATGTCGTGACGTTGGCCGGGAGAGGAAAAAAAGAGGAAACGGAAGAACGTGGAGAACGATGGCTTCGCGGGGAATCGTAATTTGTGACAGTGCTCTTGGTACGTCTTGCAGGAGGAGAAGCGATTTTAAATTGCTGTCAACTTGGGCCACGGTCGGATCGATTGTCGGAGTTAGGCGCAATTGTACGTCGTCGGTTCACCAAGAAGAAATAAGGTCTTCGTGGTCGTGGATTTAAAACCTTAATCCCGTAACGATCGATTTTTGGACGATGAAGTTTAAAGTCGATTGGAAATGTACGAATTTAATTGATAATGAAAAAAAGCCTGGAAATTTGTCTGGTACCTTTTTCTTAGATACGATATCATTTGAAATAATAGCTTTTTAAAAGTGCACAAATTAAGCGCAGGGAAAGAGATACGAGCTATTGGCAGGATTCAAAAAAAAAAACGTTGCGAGAATGGGGAAAATATTTGTTAACACGGTATCGTGTTATCTGCTATCAGTCGCGCCAGATACCACGTATAAGTAGGTCTTCCAGAAACGTGCTACAATTCGATCGATGACTCTCTCGCTCGCGAGAATAGAAATCCTATAAAGCCAACTTTTATATTTAGGCTGGTAAATTCTCAACAATTCGTGTTACGGGGGATACAGTTTAATAAATATTCGTAGAATGCTTCGCAGGGTGCAGGCTTTATTGTCAAAAAAAAAAGAAAGCTTTATTGTCAAAAAATGCGGTTACATCGAAGTAGATTTTAATTATGGCCTACGCAGTGGATGTATTTAGCGTTAGATGTTGGCGATACTGGAGAATTAGGAGGTATTATCTCATGGTCGATGTGTTTCGTTAGTAATGAAAAAGGTGATTCGATCGTGTTCGTTGCGAAGTCACATCTTCGAGCGTGTTAATGACCAGCGGGAAGAAAATATGCCATGGCCGGATGATCTGTGAATGGATAAATGGGCAGATAGGATAGATTAGATTAATAATATGATCGTAAGGTAATGGCAGACCTCGAAACGACGAGGTTACCATTAAAGGCTGTTATTAAATCCATGATAACATTACAAACCCGACCAAGAATATCTTGGTAACTCGAATGGCACTCGTTGCGGCGCGATGGTAGGATATTTCGAAATATTTTCGTCGTCGGAAGCCCGCGATTATTTAACGATATCCACCGACGATATGTCCACTCTATTCGACCCGTTAACGAGCAACGCGCGAGCGAATTAAATTCACCGGTGCAATCGCGCGAATTCCGTTCTTCTTGTTTAACGAGTGGCGCAAAGATTCGTCGTTTGAATTCGGAAGAATTCAAACTCGAATCGCGCGCCGCCTACGTCATTAACATGGCCGCTGGTGGCACACTCGCGCGAAGCGTGTTCCTTATATAACAGAAAAAGAACAACAAGCGGACCCGAGTGACGCAGCTCCGAGAAACGTAAACTTCGCCAGGTCGAAGCTCCTCTCGAACGAGATCAACGGTCATTCTCCCAGAGGACGAGGAAAACTTCGATTATCCCATCTTCGATGTCGAAATCCAGTGCGATCATCCACGGCCATCTTCCGCTCGATTTTCGAGGGCTCGCATTCACGCGCCAATATGTCTCCCCTGGCCTTGAAACGAGACGTGACACGCGTGTCCCGCATCTTTTCCACTTGTCAAACGCACAAACGAATTTATCCCGTGATAGGGCAAAGACGACACACGTTTCCTCTCGATCCAACGTGCGAGATACGACTCGTTATTGCGACACGTGTACGCGACAACCTTCCCTATTCCCATAAGCGTTGCGAGAAACGATGGAAATTCTTACCTGCTGCTGGGAATCGTAACGTTTCGCCGTCCGCTTTCACACCGACGCCTTCCTCTCTTTCCACGTCGATAACGGTGCACGTTTTTTACGCGGCCACACCCACGAAATCCCGGTAAATACCGTAGACACCAGCGACGACACGATTACGACGAAAACGCACGTGAAAATATCCGCGGAGATGTACGTTTAGAGGAGGCCGACTTAGCACCTTTCGTGACTGCAGGCATCTGCGCAGACGCGGCGCCATCTTTCGGTGGCCGCCTCAGTCGCGCGTGGAACGGGAGGGGACGAGCATCGACGGTACGCCGCTCCGTTTGATTCTCCATTTTCATAATAATTATCGCCTGTTTACTTAATTATTCGTGTAATCATGTATCCCCATACTGTCACGCATCGTGCTAAGTGTTCGGTTTCCGCGTAATTCGTAATCGACTGCATGAATTCGAGGAAAAGTGTGCAACGCCGCGGTATACCACGAGTGCGTGTTTACAATATCAAGGACGGAACGTTTCGGTACAGATACGCCGGTTTATCGAATATTTCGTGCAATTCGGTTACTACGCAGTAATTGACATCGTGTACGGTGTTAGATTCTCGTGAAATACGCGATCGTCGGTACGAATTCGTGCAACGAACTGTAACGTCGCGGTATACTTCGAGTGTTTGTTTACACCGCCAAGGTCGAGATGTCTTGGCATGGACAATTGGAATTGTACGCAGTACGAGAGGAAAACGAGGCACGGGGGCTTGCTGTTTTGGTTCGTCTGCCTTCATTGAAACCATGCTGCACGTGTTTTCATTGGAAATAGTGTTTCTAACCTCTCTGGGATTTCGCGCGAAGACAACACGGACAGGTTGGCTGTGTTGGTGGGTACGAGCATGTGCCTTCGAAGCGCCACGAGTGGCTTCTTCCGGAGATTCTTCGAAATTCGTGAGTACATAATCAACAATTACTTTGATTTGGAGTATATCGTGATATCGGCGAATACGATAGCTTTGCAAATTGTGTCGCGTCATTTGCCATGATCACGAGCGAACGTTACTCGAATGAAAACAAACGGAGAACCGAGTGAAAATGTCAAGTGTTTGGACGTTTACGGGATTCGTATCGTGGATGTACGCAGTAAATTGGGTCATTAGTGTATACATTACGATAAATCGCGATAGCACGCGTGAGAACGAAAGTTGCTTGCCTTGGTGAAGACGAAAGTAAGGGAAAATAGGATAATTGAGGATCTTCACGTACAATTGTACCGTTCGATTTATGCAATCTATCGTTTTAAGCCTAAAGATCAAACGTTCTCCGACTTCGTGGTATTGGCAGGTCAACGGTTTCGTAGTTTCGATAAGAAATATTCATTTTATTTGCTCGCTGTCACATTTCTCGTACATGTGTCATACGTATTTCATTTCTCGTTTGCATTTCGATGATTAGAATTTATGTACAACGCTCGCTGTGTTTATACAAGAATACTGATTACGTGTAATTAATTGGCATGGCTTAGAAGTCAGGTGAAATTTGCGTACGTCTCGAAATACTCCAAGTACGTTATTGCAGCATCGTACAAATATTCTATGTGTTCCTGTGGCAAAAATAAGAAGGAGATTATTATTTTACAATTAATTTTCTGCAATACAAATTTGTCGTTGCATCTGAACATCAGTTGCACGTTGGTAGATTAGAAAATGATAGAATTACAAATTTAAATAATTGATATAATGATTTTTAAACACAGGATTGTAAAGAATTTCATGATTTTTAACCTTCATCGAGAAATCTAAATGATTAGCTCATAGCCTATGCTCTTTTACGGTCTCCCGTCGAGTTTGCTTTACGTAAGACGAATTAATTAGAACAATACCAAAACAGTTGGTTATTACGTACCAATGACCGAACGAAATCGGGTCTCGATCTTCTAACTGCTCGAATTGCTAAGCAAACGTCGCATTCCCTTTCGACGGCCATTCTTTCCAGAAGAAAGCTGAGTGCCAGATACAGTCCACAGCCGGTCACGCCATCGCTAGAATGTAAATATTTTGTAAAATTGCGTATAATCGACTTCTGAGTAACGTTCCAACACGGAAGTTCGAAACCTCTACAAATCACTGTCTACTGTGTTATTTATTATCTCTGCACACAATCCCGTCTTTTCCCTATGTTCACTGCTTCAATTTATAATTTTACATGTTTTATTTACAGCATTACGCATATCATAATAATATTGTAATATTGCTACGACATTTTCCGTAGCATTATTACTTGTTATGGATAAATCAGCGTTGTTTAGAAAAATATTTAATTTAATTTAGAGCTGTGGATCTACGACACGTCCTTGTCAGAGTTCAACCGTAGAATCTCTCGTTCTTATTTTCACAAAAATCGACACGTCTTATAATTTAATAATATTAACCCTAAACCTACGAAGCCGGTCAAAATGACCGGTTCATAATGTTTCTAAAAATTCCCTGAATTGATAGAGGAGCCATGAAGTAAATATTCCACTTCTATCCTACAAAACCTAAGTTAATCAATCATCTTTTTCGCCTCTTGATTTCTCTTTTACCAAAGTACTTATTCAGTATATCTTAATTTTAGTAGATATAACGTCGGTAGTTTTAGTGTTAATTACACTAGGTGTTTCATGAATAATAATACATAAAATAGCTAGATCTTTCCACGAATAAAATACTTATATCCCGAACTTACTGGCAAAGTACAACCGTGGGTCCATCCCCTCGCGAGATCCTCTCCGCGGCTTGCCACAAGGTCACCAAGGTCATTACCGTCGGTGGATCTTGATCTCTGCCCGGTTTCCATTCCGTCGAGCACAAAATCGTCACTTGCTGTTCCCTCGCAGGTTTCTAAAAGTTTCGAATAGTTACTCACGTATTTTGTTTGACCTTGCGCGACATTCTACGTTTACCTCCGAATTATCAATAAGAAGTAGCTTCTGAGACGTGTAGAACTCGAATTCGGTCGTTTCTTTCGTTCTTACGTTCATGTATGGAGTCGGTTTAAATTCACCGTTCGTTGGCACGATAGGACAACAGGTCTGTGAGGAATAATTTTATTTTTAATTATCACGATAAGCCATTAGGGCGATAGATAAAATCACTGACCGGATCTCCAGGATCTGGAGGCTGCAGCATGACAACTAATTCGATTTTGTATTCGGCTATCATTCGCCAAAAATCATTAAACGTCGATGGCAGCGGCAATTGCGTGGCGAGATACTGATTCTGTAATCTAACACCGTCCACGTAAACAGCGGATATGTAATCGCTGTCCTCATCCGTTGCTGGATATCTCTTTAGGTACACTCTGCTCATTTTCTCTGCAAGACGTATGTAGGCTGATTAGCGTGTGCTGGAATTATTCATTAAAATTGTCGAGGAATGATTGTGATTAATGAGAACCTGACACCAATTCTGGATATCTGTTCTTTGCGAGATTGCGCTCCGAAAGTGGCATGCGAATTGTCGCTGGTCGGAGAGCCTCGTCTTGCCAGGCTGTGTCTTGCAGTCTGGAATTTTGCAATTAATTTAATTTAATTTAATTTAATTTAATAAATCGATTTCTTTCGGTAGATCAACATTAACAGGATATTAAAATTAGCTGTAATAAAAATCCCTATTTCCTTTCATCTTCAACTTAGACTGTCTTTCCCTTTATTATATAATTTATTTAATCAAATGATAGGGAAAGAAGGAAAATTGTAAAAAAATACCCCAGCTACCAGATAACACTGTCCAACAAGTTTCAAACTTATTTCTGTTTTCCAATAGTCACAGAGCGATTGTTATAGTGTTATCGACGGTCTCTATAAGAGTCACCCAGTAGCTATTGGAAAACAAAAATTGTGTAGCACAGTGCAATTTGAAACTCCGTTCACCTTTGCAGCTGAACACCCAATTGTTTCTTAAGTTCCTTAATCTTCAACGGCAACACTTCGTTGCAAGGCAGTGCTGTTGGAAACGACAGCAAACATTCAGCTAGTGCTAAATGCGCCAGCAAATATTGCTGCTTATTGTCCACCATGTTAGCTCTCTGTTTTCTAATCGCCTCGATTTCAGCATAGACGTCCACCACCTAAAAGTATTCCCCCTTTAGTATCTAATTCTTGGCAGGAACCCCAATTACCTAGCAATTAACCAGTCGAGATAGTGTTAATGTTTCACCCCTTCTGCCGCGGCTCTTCGCAAGCAAATGTCGCAAAGAATAATTGTCCCCGTTCTTCCAACACCTGCACTGCAATGCACGACAACAGGTCCGTTTCCTGGTGGTGTTGCTAAAAGTTTCTTCAAATATGTCACCACAGAATGCGTGTACAAAGGTACACCATGATCTGGCCAGGCTGTATAGTGTAGGTGTTCCACCTGATTTTACACGCGAATTAATTAAAAATTTTATCGCCTTAACCCTTTCGAGACTTACGGGACAATATATCCCAAAATTAATATTCATTTAAAGTGCTGGGATATAATTTTCCGTCTCGAAAGCGTTAACAGGTTGAATATTGACTGTATTTGACTTCTCCCTTTATTTTTATGGGACTCAATTTTATTTTTTAATTTGAAAGGCAAACATATGTCGGCTATGGCTCGACCTATGGCTGCAAAGGGTTAAAGAACCTTTATCTAGAATGGGTTAAGTCTAGAAAATGCTTCGAAAGTAATCTTAGAAATTTAGTAAATAGTAGTATAGAATATTTTGTCACCTTACGAGTCTCGTCTCCGCAAGTCACGTGGAGAATTCGAAAGGTGTAGTCTGCAAAGACATTGTGCTTGGCGTTTAGCACTATGACATCCCCATACTTCTTCTTTTTTCCTATATCTGGCCAATATTGCTCGCATTTCACCTATGAGAACACCATGGATATGTATCGTTCGAGTAAAGAAAATATACCTGATTAAATAACCAAACCTTTCCACCCTCGGTTAGGTTCGCCAGCATGCAGATGATGAGGGTCTCTTCCTGCCAGATCATTCGCCAAAAATCAATCACAGTGTTTGCCTTCGGTCCTTGAGTCGCTATGTAACATTTCTCCTTCTTGTAGCCCTTCATGGACCAACTATATGTAGTCTCTATTTTTTAAAAATAATTTTATTTTACATTCTAACGGCATTTACTTACATTGACGTAATTAGCGTTGATGTAGTCCGAGAAAGGGTCGTCCGGGAGTTTCTTTAGAATTACGCGATTCTCGTCGTCTACAGAGTTTTAATTAGTCTTTCGATTAGCTTGTAAATTCACGAGTTTACATAAGAAAAAGTCTACATACACGCTATTAAATTTCCGTATCGATTCTTCTGCTTATTCTGCGGCAACTTCCCATACTCCCACGGTTTCGTTTGACCCCTTGGGAATGTCTTGGACGAGCAAAGTAATCGTTAATTAAATTGATCAATTATTACCAAATAAGAGTCACACTTTTCCTTGTGAAATAAAGTACCTCGTACTGTTTATCGAGTAAGCCAGACTGAATCGCCTGTCTGACGTAGTCCTCAAAGTCCTTGACCTTCACGAAGGACGTCCTCTCCCACTTCGAATTAACATCCAGAACGATCATCGGTCCATCCGGTGTCGTCGTACGTGAAATAGATTCTTTGTTGGACGGTGTAGGGCTAGCCATTACTTGTTTCGAGGTCGATATCATCGATTTCGTTTCGATAGTCTCTGTATTATGCACCAGAGCCATTTCATTCTCCAGAATGAGTGCTTTTAGCAATCTTTTCCTTTTTCTGCGCAAAAGTCAAATGAATTTAGATGAGAAAGTAGGAATAATGAGAAATTGATCTATGTAGCAACGGAAACTTTGGTAATTTTAGCTACAGCAGGAAGTAAATAGCGTACCTTCGGTAAAAGTAAAAGCCAACAGCCCCTACCAGCAGAAATATCGCAATGGGAATGAGCCAGGCCTCGTCGTGCCTCCTCGGAACCTCGCCGATGCGAATCGATGTTGTTTTTGCGACCATAATCGGGCCGTTCATCGATTCCCACTCAGTTTCCACAATAACCATTATTACGTACGATTCTTCCGGTTTCAGTGGACAGTTTGCGACACCGTTGTAAATCTTGTCGTCGCCGACTGTGAATACTTTGCCGGCGAATTCGTTTGTCTGGAAAAATCATAGTTATTAATTTTTAAGATGTATAGTTTTTTTTTTAAATATTTTTCAGCTTTAGTTGATACGATCTTTTCACCTAGGACCCGTTTTTGTATAGATTCCAAAGTACAAAAGCTAGAATATAGAGTTTGCATAGGAAAGCTACAGTTTTAGGTGAACTTTGAATCATCCCGACTAAAATTTGAGTCGCTCAGAAGCCAATGCGATTAATTCAATTTCGTTATGTTTTCTGATTTTTGTAAAATTTAATAGAATGAAGTTTATTCTATTAAAATTTACAAAACTCAGAAAATAGAAAAATTTACTTAACCGCTTTACCTTCTGAGCGACTCATATATGTATCAATTAAAAAATAAGATTCCTAGAAGGTATAGGGACTCCAGTTTTCGCTCAATCCTTCAAATTCCTTTGACTCTACAGCCACAGTATTCTCAGATATATAATATTACGCAAAATAACATAGAATTAAATGTTTATATATTATAATACTCACCGCGAACGTCGCAGCCCGCCATGCAATTTCGTAATACTTAATACTAGCATGTTCGTTGATATTAGGGCTCAATTTCGCATAATGTTTGCAAGGCTGTGGACCTTTTACCACCACGCTCATCACGCTGTTCTTCGTGTCGTTTGAGACCTCCGGAATGTGCAAAAGAATCGTGGAATCTCGATTGCAAACCTCCGATCTCAATTCCTCCTCGAATCCTATAGCTAATGGTGTTTCTACGCTAATAATCCTTACGTCACCTTGCACTTTGAGATTAGTTACTGCTCGAATAGAAATTTTGTAACTCGACGATGACAACAAGTGCAATTGTTCCGTGTACTGCAATCGATACTTCGTGACGAGATATTCATAAGTCATTTTTTTCTGAAATTCTGGAATTTCCTTTCTGAGATTCGTCGATATTATTTCTGCGCTTATTACAAATTTCCTCAGAGGACCACCGGTTCGCCATGGATGAGACCAGGTTAGATTTACGACTCCTTTGTCAAGGAGCTCGTAAGTAAAATTTCCTGGCGCCTCTGGTATCGATTCTTTAAATGGAATTTGCGCAAATGACGGTGGACCAGCCGTAGAAACGTTTGTGTTAACTGCAGACATCTGAAATGCACCTTAGATATAAGAAATATAATTTTTTTCTCCCCGATTCCACCTCCTTACCCTGATCTTTGAGAACTGAATGGGCGATTGATTGATCGTAGCGCAGTTATAATTCTCCCAAAGTTTGCAATAATTCTCCGGCGATACTTTCATTAGAAATTGGCAACTCGAGGTACAGCCGAAGATTACGTAATATTCTATGACACCGTTGATAGGTGGAAGTGGTTTTTTCCAGCGAAAACGTGCCAGCTTTGCTTGAGAATCCAATTCGTAGATTTCTAGGTTCCTCAGAGGTGGTGGAGCTATTTAAGAAAATGAGTATTTGTCAGAAATAAATTTCTTTCATTAGAGAATAGATTCTCGATTCAAAGAACTTAGAGAAATGAAAAATTCAGGGTATCAATTATTCTTACGTTTAGGCGGAGTCGTGAAAATATGCTCGTCGTAAAGAAATTCATTGTAGGTCTTATTGTAGCTTCTTATGGCGTAAATCCGCGCTCTGTAAGTCTCCGCCCCATAAAGGATTCTTCCACGTGATTGCAATTTAACGTAAGACTCTCTCGTTTGTCTCATATCATGGTAATCCCTCACAGCTTCACTGACACCGTCTATGAGAATTTTTGCGACAATCGGACCAGAAATTAGCGAGCAATCCTTCGGCAGGTCCCACGTTAGCATGAAATTTTGAAACTTCAGGTTACTGTACGACACCGTTGGGATATCTGCGAAGTATTTCAGCAATTTTAAGTTCAATTTCAAATTATTTATCGATGATGAATCGCAAACCTACCGGTCTGTGGGGTGGAGAATTCTATGATTTTTCCATCACCGCGATGCAAGCTGTTGCAAGCCGTGATATTTGCAAGGTAGCGCGCGTAAGGTTGCAAATCTGGGAATGTTATTGTAGTCGCTGATGTGAACGTGGATATATTGTACTGTGGTGAATGCAGCCTGTGATCTGAGCAGCCAAAATATATTTGAACCTTGAACCATGCAATATTAACGAGATGATACCAAAGACGACACAATTTTCATTTAATTAATTTTCATTGATTTAGTTCAGCTTGAACTTTAAGTTCATCTTTTTTTTACCTGCAGTGTGATTTCGTATTTTGTTATTATTCCATTCGGATACTTTGGAGGTTCCCACTTCAGAGTTACTTCCGTTTTGGAGGAGAAGGATTTCTCGAGGTTCGTTACTTGAGACGGTACTAAGACAATGAAATTTTAACTATCAATAAAGGAAGACATACTTGATAAATATGTTAACATTTATATGTCATTACAAACAGATTAGAAATTCAGCGTTAATAGAGAATAATTTACAAATTAATGCATCAGGATCAAAACGAATACCTCCTTCGAGAGTTCGTACATTCTTTGCAAACAGAATGGCCTTCTGCTTGCTAATCGTAACACTGTAAAGAGTGTACGGCGTTAAATGTTTATATTTATACGGAAGCCTGGGTAGACTGCCTCTCGTGACATTCACTCCTGTTTCGACGTTCTGAAGGAGCAAGTCGTACCACTTTTCTGGACAGGAATACGCTTCCTAAAGTGCAATAATTATTTCCCTTACAACGTTAGTGTAATTTCATCGAAATATAATTAAATCTGATTTTCGTACTGTTTTTTGAATTCCCTCGAGCGTCAGACTCGTCTCTGTACTTTGAACTTGGAACTGGATAGTCGCTGGAAAAATAATTAATTTTCGTGCTACTCGATATTTAACGGTAGTTTTTGCAAAATTTTACGATACACACGCGTGCAACGGGTTGTTACGTTTCGCCATTCCCCAGCTATGGGAATGTTATCCTTGGTGACGTATAGTTTGCAGGAAATTTTGTATAACGTTCCTGGATCTAACACGTCGGTATATCCCACCAAAGTAGTTGTATTTTGAAATATTTCTTTGTAGAGTCCTATAGGACTGCCCTCCGTTTCTCCTCCTGCCTGTTTTAAGTATATGATTATCCATTGCACGTAAAATTGACCGCACTATTTTAGGACGATTAATACCTGAATAATAAATGTGTATTTGGAAGATACTTCCTTGTACTCCTGTCTCGCGGGAAGAATAGCGCGAACGGTCGTTTCATTGATGAAATCAATTTCCGGTGGTGGAAGTGTGTCAATTCCTAAGAATGCAATATATTTTTGTTACTAAAGTCAGATAAATTGATGAAGGTCGACAATGACGAATATTCATTACCCATTTTACAAAACGGAGGTATGTTAAACCTGTCGGAGTTATCGCAGCCGGACATGCATTCGCCAGTTTTGAAATTGCAGTTCTGCCTTTCGCAAGAACCGCACGTCTCTTTGCAATCGTGCCCATATTGGTTAACCTCGCACTCTGAAAATTAAATTCAATATTTACTATAGCTGTTTCAAATTTTTTATGGTATTTTTCTTCGATAAATTTCATAAGATAGTTACTCGAACGACACTCCTTCCCGATGAAACCTGGAGTACACGTGCAGCCAGATTTTTCGCAAATTACAGTCCCCATGCATTCCATGTTGCTTTTCAAGTCCCCCAAACAATTTAACGAACAATATGGCCCCACTTTTCCCTTAGGACAATACAAATCATCTGCGAAGAAAGCACTGTGTTTACTGTGACCCTTTGAGGGTCAAAGAATTAAAAGAAGACAGAGAAACTAATAAATAATACCAAATTGCAAATTTAATGCAGCATCTTGCACGGAATCAACGACCACGTTTTCATCATAAAATAATTTCTGACACGTAACAGGAGGCCAGTAATAAACATAGTTGTAATAATCCTGAGTCGCCTCCATCATGCCAACCCTCAGAGATCCTGTCGAAGGATACAATCCAATTAAATTCTTTTCTTTTCCTTTAATTATACTCTTCCCTCTAAGTAACCTTAACAAACGTACTCTTTGGCGGACACAGGCGAAAATTCGCCACAGACCAGCTCGGATTCTGACTTTCCTTTGCGAGCTTTGGAATTATCATTATTCTCGCAGCACTCGCATAATCGCTAGATACAGTCTGATTGATCTGAACGTATTGCCACATCGGAAGTCCATGAGCACCGGCTACTTTTGATCCGCTTATTATCCTCAAAGTTTCCCTTTCATCCTGGTCCGATGGATCGACAAGGGAAATCTCTATCTCGCATTCGGCGCACAGGCCAATTAGCAATTGGAAGCACAAATTCATATTGCCAGGAGTTATTATAGGGCTCGTAAGAACTGCTCTCGAAACGGTCGTGTGAAGGAAACTGTCTGAAACGTATTTACTCTGTCTTTGCAAATTTTATTTTGCATTGCGGCTTCGACGGGTATGACAATGTCGTCTAGGATCTACTGTTTGACCCCTTGCCCTACGATTTCTATTTTGACTGTGAGCGCGATAACACAGAATTAATTCCAGAAATCAGAGTTTCTCTCCGATTTCCAATACTTCGTGTAATCGAACGCAATATTAATATCGTTGAAATAATTAGATCGTCTTGTGAGCGACTGGTACTTTCAATTTAATAGTTTTTGGGAAACTTAAAAATTTCAAAATATATATTATAGAATATCTAGAATATGTAAAATATTTAGAGTATTTAGAATACGTCGATCTTTTTTACAAACACTTCTCAAATGTATAGAGAATCAGTGGATTGGATATTGCACTCGTATCTTACAGAACCTAAATTATTTAATTGTTCATCTTTCTCAGCTCTTGATTTCTGTCCTTCCAAATTAAATTTAGTATATTTAAATAAAATAGATGCAAAGCCCGCAATTCTAGCGTTAGCCCCTTGAGCTACTGTCCAAAACTATCAAATTGGAGATATTTCCACGTTCTTAATATCATGTGAAGTATACTATATATCAGAAATTACCGATAACTTTTTATATCGGCAATCTAGTTTTGAATTCTGGCTTACACAGTCGCAAAAGAAGTCGTAGGGCAAAGAGCTGCGACTATTTTTCTCAGATTAGAAAGAGGACTTATCTCTCACTCACATGTATGGAATCGAAAGAGACTCGCGACTGTGCTTCGATAAAAGAATTGATAATATTTATTCAAACTCTGCGGCCTTTTCCCGTCGTCGACGTAAGTTAGAAGCATCTTCTCGGTGTCGTACAACGTTATGTTTCCGGTAGTTTCGTTCCACGTTAAAACAAACGTTCTCCATTCCTTCGTCGACAGAGCATGGTGCTGCATAAATTAATTCACGGGAATAAAAATGATCTTTTTATGTCGGCTTTAAAGATAGGTGCAAAATAATATTACAATATAGCTTGCTTGCTCTTTCGCGCATTCGCTTCCGACTTCCGGATAAGCGGAAGGTTGCGGAACACCGTTTGGACACTTTCGTATGACGGATTTGGAGTTGGACCAACCACCGATGATGATCCAATAACAAAAATCGCTATTGTACTGATTACTGTCGCACAATAGCAAATGCGCATCCTGAGTTCCCCTCACGGAGAACGCAGATGCCCCTGTTTTTCCTAACGCATCAGCAGGACGGTATTCGTAGTGGTTTCCGAAATTGTTGTATTCCCTGAATTCTAGAAATTTTATCGTATTCAAGATTATATCATTGATACAATTTTTGCAATTTTTTTTCTACAAATGGAATTCTTTACACATCGAAGACGGTGTGTGATGAAAAGCATATAGCCTGAATTCCCGCATATTTGTTTTTTTGATTTGTTTCTAATAACAATTCTTCGTTGTAATGTTTTATTTACTTATAATTGAAATTTTGTGTACGATGTTGCTTGAAATTTCAAATAACGTGAATTAATGTCACCCGTCTCGAACGCTTGAAAAATAAAAACGTGAATTCACGTCATCCGTCTTCAATGTGTTAATTGAACCAATAATTATCGAACCTTCCCATCGTCGATCGAACACCGGTCCCATAGGTTTGTCCACGGAATTAGTCAGGCTCCAATTCAAGGTATTCCACAGGTTCATGCAATTTTCATAAGAATTGAAGTTGCAATCTATGTCGTTTGCTCGATACGTATGAGTTGCGTGAAAGTCTGAAAGTTTGCCGACGTTTCTGTGACTTTATTTGCTCGAACGTTTGAATACTCGTCGACAGGACGACGTTAGAATGTGAAGAAATATATTCCGAGTAACTTACTCATGTTGCCACCCCTGTCGGAAAACTCGTACGAGGTGTAATTCCAATTTAAGTTGCTGTTCCATATCAAACCTCCATGATCATCTTCCGATACGCACAATAACCTTCTACTGTTGTGATCGTACGAATAAGTCGTCTGTTCTCCTCGCAAAACGGTCAGCCTCCCGTATATCAGAGAAACGCGAATCGTCAGAAGTATTATCACCGCCGTTCTCATTGTGAGCTCGCTTTTCATCGTCATTAATCAAACCATAATTCCTCCTATTGGTTAGAAATCGAGTACGTCCAACGTCCAAGTAAATTCGATCGACTGACCGCGAATGCCACGTGAATTATGCAAATGTCATCTCGTCATCGTGCAAGAAGTTGCACCGATTACGTACTGTCATTATACCACAAGAACATCTCTTCCACGTCGCGCAGTTTTTCCATTCACTCGACGAAGTCGCGATCGCACGAACGGAAAATGTTTATTGGCGAAGTTTTCTCTCGAATCGCAACGTAACGGATTTATCGTGGCAATTTACACGGAGTGTTGTACATCGTGCACTCGGTTTTCCAGCAAAACTACGGAATCGAGATTTCAACGTGGTAGTCGGTAGAAAGGAACTCGACTTCCTCTTGGTGAATCCGCGATAAGAGATGTCGTATCCGCCAGTTGGCAGTGACGCATTCGAAAACGTCGTTCGAGAGGAAGCTTCGTGTTAGACCCAACGGAATATTTCGATGGTGGTTTTGACGGTGTTGAAATTGAGTCTTTGGTTATCAATGTTATAAAAATTTATTCGAATATTCGTAGAAAATATCTGTTACATTCGTTAGTTTCCTTAGTGCTACGCCACGTACGGAGGTACTTATCAATGAGCATGTATCTTTGTACGTTTTTAAGTTTCTTAAGTGTAACGATTAACATGTAGTACATATCTATTTGGCTCCGTCGCAGAAGTCGCTAATTATCGTTGGACTGATTTCACAGTCGTCGTACTTTTCGCGATAAAATTGCAATAGAATTCTCTCGCCGTTAACACTCTTAATAAATCGTCGGACTAGGAGTTCGTATTTTATTACGGGACATCTTTTTATAATTAATAACTAGCGCTTACAATAAAGTATATAATATCTTTCAAACACGTCCGCATAAAAATAATTCAAGTCTGTAAGGGTATATGGAATTTTCAGGGGGTGGAAGTCAGACGATTTAGAATTATTTTTATGCGACAATCGCGCGCTTGCGATTGAAATCGAGTCAGGGCGATAGACGAGGAATCCAAGAATGCACTCGTCTATGTCGACCGAAGTTGCATCTCGGTGTAATTAGAGCTAAGAGCGCCAAAGCAGCGCCTAGCAAAGACACTCCGCAGAGAGCGCCGGCTGTGATGTCGTGCAGGGGAGTCCCAGCTTTCGGGGCCTTAGCTGCAAGTAACAGTAGTCCCGCGCAGCTCAGGGCTGCGAGTCCTGCAAGTCCCAAACCGGTCCAAGTCCTTCTCAGGCTTCTGCAGGCCCCTGCGACGGCGCAGCATGCTCCACAGCCTGCTGCACTGTCGTAGTAATACCTGAAACGACGGAGAAAAATGTTGTAATTTCTCCAACCCCACTGTAAATCCCTATTTAACACTAAACCTACCGGCTTTATATCTGTTACATTGAAATACACGAAATAAGTACTTTGGAAAAGAGATTTGAAGAGGTGAAAAAGATGATCTAAAATATTCACCGAATGGCTGCCCAATCAATTTGGGAAATTTTTCGAAAAATTCAGGAAGCGGTCGTTTCACCGCCATGGTAGGTTTAGTGTTAAATATTGTTATTCGAATAATTAAATTACCTCCTCCCCTGCGTCCACGACAAGTAAAGCGCCAAGCCGCAAGTCAGAATTCCAACTAGAACCAATAAAAGGGGTGCGTTTCTTCTCTCGCTCTTCTCTATGCCACTTGCCAAAGTCGTATTCGCCTCGCTGTTCGGCGGAGACAGCGGTGGGACCTACAACGTTTATAAATAACCCGTCGGATGATTCTCATACGTCGATTCCATCGTCTCGCTCCGTTACGTGAGCTCGGGACACGAAAGAGGATTATAATTAAAATCGTCCACTAACCACGGCCGTTCTAGCGATGAATGCGCTTTCTACGCTCTGGTAGCCGCTTCTCTTCTGACCCACTGGTATCACCTGATACCTCGGAGAACCCGATACCATTGGCACAGATTCAGGACCGTTCTCCATGTACGCGTAACGAGGTGGCGGGTCGCCGTGACCCATCGTGACAAGGTCGACTGGAGCTGTGCCGACGTAACGAAGCCTCCCGCAGTTACTGGCTGGACAGACTTCTTGTCGGGACGAGTTCTCCAGAAGTGGGAGGCATCTTCGTGCCGAGGGCTCTTTGTTTGGGGTGGAAGTCTGTGGTCCCATCGTGGAGAACGGTCGATTCTGCGGGGTCCCTTGGGGCGTTGAACGGGGAGGGCTGAATGTACGACCTGAAATGTAATTATTTTTTATTAAGATGATCACTTTAACCTTGACCATAGGTCATGCATAGGAGGGCGAGATTCTCTGTTAGCTTCTCTATAGAGCAGGAATCTCGACACGTAAGAAGGGTAGAGTTTCTCAGTCGTTTCTCCCCTCCAACGTTCTCCATAATTCGAATACTCTCAAGGCGGAAATGCTTACCGGTTGGAGAACCACCAGGGGTGAGGGCTCTTCTTTGTGGGGTACCGGTTTGATTGAAGGACTGTTGCCTTTTGGGAGAGAGGGTCCTCTCCTCGGACCTAGATCTGGGTTTTCTAGGAGTAGTCAATATCTCGTGTAACTTTTGCGTGGCTATATTATTCCTCGGTGAAATGGAGAGCTCCTGAAGGTTCCTTTCCGGCAGAGCCGGAGGATCCTCCTCCTGCAAGGGCACCCTAGCGTAGCGACCTGAGAATCATGATCGTTTTAATGACGTACAAGTAATCCGTGCCAGCAGGCACGTCGTTAATATTTAACAACGGCAATTGCCACAGACGTTGCGAGAGATAACGGACAAAATTCACGATAGCTCGATTACCTTCGCAACACCCGATGCAAATATTTGCCAGCTATTAAGCCGATCGACCCACCTTGAGGCGTGTTGATGTGCCTTCGCACCGGCGAAACGTGTTTCGCGTTGCTCCAAGTCGTTTCCCCGTCCTGGAAATCCTGATCACCCGGTACGACGGCGTATCTTCCGCCATTGTTCCGGCAACTTTGCATCTGCAAGTCCCGTCCATCGTTTTGGTTGGTCGCCGGTGCGGAACGTTGCTGCACCTGCTGGTGCGGAATGAACTCGTACCTCGTGGAACCCTTCCTCTGTAAGTGGCCCCTCTGCTCGTCCGGAATGTACTCGTACCTCGAAGTCGGCTTGTTCGTCACGGGATGTTCCTCCAGTGGAAGACTGGCGTACCTTCTGTGCGTGGGAGCCCTGTTTTCCTCGAGGTAGCAATAACGTTCCCTCGTGGGGTAATTCTCTCCCCTGGTCTCGGTCGGTCCTTGGAAGGCGGGGTTGCTCTGACCACCGTTGCATTGCAATTGCATTTGCAGAGGTGGCGGAGGGGGTGGTAGATCGTCGCCACCCTGAAATTGCGGCGGGGGTGGGAGGTCGTTTGTTTGATCATCCGGTATGTACTCCGATTGCCGACAGAACGAAGGGTTCGTGTAGCAATGCACGGGGGCTGGTTCGGACATTTGAGCCATCTTCTAGCTTTTTTGCTCCTTCCTCTATAAATAGCTCGATAAGACCGATATCTCTCGTAGGCCGCTGTCGTTTGAGCGAACGAGACGCGAGTCTTGATCGTTAAGTGTCACTGGACGCGGATAGATGATTCACTATTTAAGAAACGCTAAATGTTTGTCTCGCGTCTCTCGAGTTCCTCGCGATCTTCACTGACCGAGCACGTGCTTACGAGCTGGTATTTCGAAAGAAACGCATTCTAACGCTTCCTCGAGGAAACTTCTCTCTAAGATCTATTAACGACGATCACCAGTGCGTTGGTGACGTACGAAGGAGATCTCCAAGTCTCCAGGGAGAAAGTTACGGTTCGCAGTGGTGGCGAGATCACTTCGTGCGCGGGAATCGAATGTTTTTTGCACATCTTCGACTTTCGTCTTTCACTGTCCTTACACCCACCTTGTTCCTTCGCTTCAAGATCACGAATTTGTTCCACCGTCACAAAAGCAGTACCACAAACTTAATTAAATTATTCCAACCTTCGTTACTCCCCCAACTTTCAATCTTGCCCTGTCTCTCCTCACAAAACTATCCCTTCACAAATGTTGAAAAAAAAATCCAAAGTTTATAAAATTGCACCAAAACGATCCACACAGTTTCCGGCACAATTCGTCAAAATTTCGTCATCTCTCTTCTTTTGAAAATTTTTCAAACGATCAACAAGTTCATCGGCGCAAGAGCGACTGCTCGAGGTCGGCTTCGATCCGTGCGCGACCGTTGCCTCCAATAAACTGCCACGCGAGTTCCCTTAAGAGCAGATGCGCGAAGGGCGTTTCTCCATGCGTTTTCTCCGGGTGTCCGTGTGTATACGTGCATCGTGGCTACCTGAGGGGTTGTCATGGGGTTCGCATAATACGGGCCTGGTGTCCTGTCGCAGGGTGGGGGCCTCTTCAACTATAGTACGCTCTGTCCAACTTTTTCTACGTTATTGCCACCCCAGACGGTAACTTAGAGGAATTTACATGACCGTCTTTGGCCATATTCCCCTCATTGTTCGTCGACCGTGGTATTTAAATTTTAAATACCGTGCAAATATTAATTACTATAAGCTCAGCGATTATCTATGATGCATTAATTTGCGGAGTATGGATCATGGATTGATCAACGATCTAGAAAATAGTCCGGGTGCTATGGCGTTTAGCCTGGAAATTGCGGATGCAGTTGTAAAGTTGAACGAGGAAGTTTCTGAACTAGATTTGAAGCTTTAGAAAGAGATGACATTGTAAATTGTAATAAAATTGTGGATTTTTTGGAAGATCGTAGGAAATGGAGCGGTATAACTGCATAGGTGCTGCTCGTTTTATATGTAATTTTATTTAAGTGTTCTTTTTTATCCGTGGGAGAAATTTTACAGGTAGTTTGAAAGAAAATATGTGATAATTGAAACTGTTATCACACGTGTTGCAAAGAACTCGAGCAGAGGGTACTATAGTCGATTTTCTGGGCAGCTGCTGCGACCGTTGGGACGCGTGCCCCAATCGTAACAGCTGCTCCAACACAAATGCACCGCGATCACAAACATGCTCTTTATCTTTCACTCTTCGTGCACCGAATGCACTGTCGGCTCGTATACGAGCCGCGTTAACGGCCGAAAAGTCACTTTGCCCGAGCGAAAGGATTCGAAATTACCCGCGAAACGGTTCGAGCGTATTTCAACCCCGTCTCGAAGATTTCGAGATCTCGCAGAGACGAAATATCAAGAGAAAGACTCGCGTGTAAAAGTCCACGCGATCGTTCTAACGAAGAATTAATCGGGTCGACGCTCGTGACGGTATTTTGTCGCAAAAAGTTATCGGTTTCATGCTCGGAGAAATGCGATTACTTTTTTCGGCGAAGGAAGCAAAACTTCGGCGCAAGAACGCGTCAGGGAACTTACGATAGTGAAAATAGGAATCTCAACGTGCGACGAATCGAGGGCAGAAGGAACGACGTTCGATCGGCGATCGCTTTCTTTTTAATTGGATCATTAACTGTGAATACGTTTTACTTTGAGCCGGGATTCTTCGTAGATCGTAGAACGCCATCGTTGATTCGCAAATGCTTGGACGATATTAGATGAAGATCCTTCGTGGATGCGTTTCTCTTTTTCACCGACGTAAACGGAAGTTTCACGACGCTATTTATGGGGTAATAATCAATCTTGTGGAAAGTATAGCAGATTTTCCGCTCGAGCGATTTATCAACGATAGGAGGATTTTGTTGCACGCTGAAATATCGTGAAAGTACGAATTTCACTTTTCTTGCGCTGAATATCAACGAGAGATGGAGCTTTGTACGATTTATTAGTTTAATCGCTCGTTGTACTTGCTGGGTATATTTCAAGCTGTAATTTAATTTCTTGGGGAAAATCGATGGACATTTAATCGACGACAAGTGACAAAGTAAGTCATATTCGTCGGAGTATCTTGAGAAATTGCTCGAGAAAATACGAGTACGCACGTGCGTAGTCATTCACGCGACACGCGTCGTCGCGCGTGTCGCTTCGTTCCTCTTTTGTCATCGGAAAGACTGGTCGGCAGAACGGGAATCGCTTTGGTTCTTCTTCTGACTCACCCAGCCTTTCCTCTCTATCGATGCAACGTTCGAAACGTTGAAAAGATCGTTACGATCGATCGCTACGATTGTTTGTTCAGATGTGTATTCAAGAGCTCGAAATTTTATCGTTGCCCTTAATTCGATCGTCGCAAACGAAGATATTTACCGTATTCTCCGTGATTACACCTTCGACGTGATACGTCTCTTTTAATGAACTCTAATCAGAGAACGTAAGATTACTTTGGTTGGAAGTAATACAGTCTTTGTTTGTCGGAGCGCTCGAAGATAAACGATGGAGGGTTCTCGATTTATTCGCAAATACCGGGTGAATTGAAAAAAACGCTTACCTTTGTAGTATTATTTAGCAATGAGTGAACGAAAAGGTCGAAGTTACGTGCTTGTACTACCAACAATAAAGGTTAGCTCATGCGCGATCCTTAGCGAGGATCCTGTGATCCGTATATACGCTGGGAGTTACCTTCGACCACGAATAAACGTTCACACCGAAAAGGTTCAGTGAAATGCCGCGGACTTTGAATTAACACAGCGATCAGTAAGTTTGTTTATTCGTATTTTGTCTGTTCCTCCCGCGCATGCGAAAATGAGCATGCGCCCGCGCATTCCAACGTGAACCTGTGCCCGAAAATGGGAGAATTTCAACCCTTTGCACTCCGTTGTCGGGTAAATCCATGTATATTTATATTGCAAAACATAATTTTAAAATGTACACGCATCTTTCTTAACGACAAAGCAGAATTTTCAATTTTCCAGAGGTGCGCACGCGCACAATTTTAAATAGTCCTGGAGTAGCTGGTAGCTCATAGTAAAAATAACTAGGAGTACAAAGGGTTGAGTAGCTTTCAAAGCCAGCGAGACTATGGCACACTTATCAATTAGAAAAGATGGAAAATTTGGCAGAAGTAGTAGGTGATTGCAACAGGGATGTTTCGTATTTTGGCGCAGCGCCTCGTTGAAAGGACGATCGGGAAATTTCAAAGACACCGAATAAAATTAAACAGCGACAGAGGTCTTCTTATGATAGTAATTTATTGGAAACTACATGTCCTCCATGGCGGAAAAATATTGATACGTAAAGACGTCGAGGAAGATGACCTCGAGGACTGCAAAGTCTGCCGGTATTTCTCACGTCTATTTATAAGATAATCCATTGGAAAATCGCAGTGTGAAGAGGGCTTAAGAGAACTCGAAGGTTCATCTGTCCGTCGTTCTATGTTGTCCCTTTCACTGCGAGTGAGTCGCGTGGGAGGCCTGTTCAGGATTTCATAGCAATTTCAAGCCGAACTAGTCTTAGTCCATGGTTCAGTCTCCGTCCAAGTGTCTCTCGTGGATGATCCTCCGCGAACCAGGTGTAAATGAAGAACAAAGATCCATCGGGAATTTTTCAAACGGATCCCCGATGTCCCGCGCAAATCCGAGAATCGAGAAACTGCGTTATTTCGTTCGACACTCGTAATTCAAGAAACAACGCGCTCTTCGTAAACCTTCCACGAGATATCGATGGAGAACATCAAGAGACACGTTCGATTCGGTAGAATAAATCTCAAAGGATCGCTTACGATCGAGCCAAAGTGAAATGTTGTAGCATCAAGAGTTTCTCGTGTCCTTCGAGAAGCCTAATAACGCTAAATGCATCATGCGTGCGGAGCAACGATTTTAATTAGTCGACGGTGATCAGTCTTTCCGAAGCAATCGGCGCGAACCTCGGCCGAGTGAAGTATCCAGCAGGAACCGAGATTAAACTGATCGATTAATATAGCGACGATCGAGATCGTTCTCATCGAGGAGAGATCGGATCGGTGATTTCCCAGGAGATCGAAAATCCGGACCAGTTGGCTCAAGAGGAAGAAGAAATCCGGGAAAAGAGCGCCTGAGAAAAGGCGAGCTGGCTGACACGCGAGAACGCGCGTAATCCTCGTAATTGCATCGTCTCGTAATCGGTCAGTTGCACAATATCGGCGTCTGAATAGAAAAAAAACAGAAGAATTCCCGGCAAGAACGACGCTTCGGGTTGCTAAACCCATTTACCGTTTCTCCGTGTGTCGGCGCTTATTGGCTACTGTCGCGAACCGGCATAATTCTTCTCTCTTTCTCCTTTCCATCGTGAGCTTTCCGTTTCTGGCATTGTTAGGAGCGAAATTACTCAAGCGAATTCACCGCAGCATTCACGGCTGAAATCCAGCCAATGGGGGACGAAGATTTCAATTAACTCGAAGCGGTTACGATAATTGACCGACTGCTCTCGCCCTGCCATCGCGGAAGCTATTAACGATTCTTTCTGGACCGGTGCGGAGAACTCGCCATTAGGCGAGTTCGCGCGATTCCGCGTTGCGGTCGATAAATAATTACGATCGCTCGCAGAACTCGCGAGACTGCAGTTTGCTCTCCGCGAGGAAAGACGGATCGCTCCGATTTTCTTCGACGACTCGATCAATTTTGTGAGAAAGTCTCTTGCAAATAATTCAAAAGTGTGTAAAACTCTTCGACCTAAGAAGAAAGAACCGCGTTTTTCGTATCACCCAGTTAATTCCGTTCACGGTCAAGTGCGCGCCTGTTCGAAGCGGCAGGAAGTGCAAGGCAGTTTCCGTCGGAGGGACAGAAATTAACATATTGTTACGTATGTACGTGCACCTGGAAAATCCAACGATCCACGGGAGTCGACGATGAGTATTCCCGTTGAGCCGAGTGGATCGGTAGCTCGTACTGCTAGAAATATGTGACGATCTTTGGTTCTGAGGAACTTGATCGAATATTTCAATGATCCTGCATCTCCATTGTTCTCTCGCCGTGTAAAATTGACAAGATGATGGAAAACGTGTACGTGATAAAAGTGAAGACAAAACCCCCGCTGTCCTCGTTGTATCCATCGGAAAGACGTTACTCCGCATCGACCGTAGGAGGACTCTCCTTCGTTCATTTCGGCCTGGGTGCACTCTCCCTCCTTCTGGGCACCCTGGCTTTGTCTCTTCAAGGCCCGATTCTCTCGATCGCGTGTCTGGTCCCATTCGTGACGGGCCTGCTGGCCTGGAGAAGGTGGTACATCGACCGGAACATCGCTATTTTCTTCTACGGAAGCTTGTTCTCTCTGATAGCAGCGATTCTCTGCTTCGTCGTCACGGTCTTCGACATCGCCGCTGCGACCGACGCTGCCGGTGGTTCTCTGTGGTCCCTGGAAAAAATCCTGGAGCATCCCCGTGGACGATCGTCCTTGGAGATCGGTTCAAGAAACGAGACGTCGATCGACGATGGAAAAGAGCTCGAGGAGAGCTTCAACGTTAGCGAGGATTATTCTCGAACTTTGGCGAACGGTTTCGAAGCACCTACACCGGGAATCGTGATCGATAAAATGTCCAACATATCTGGATATATCTTGAGAAACGCAGGAAACACGGAGGAGGAAGTTGCAAGAGATGGGGGAGGAACGTTCTCCGGAAATGACCTCAAGGAGGAGGCTTCCTTGATATACGAGAGAAAGATTGCACTTTCGGGAGAAAGCACGGAGCTAGATTCGAACAATGGGACGGAGGAATCTTTGGAGATGATAAAAAGTAAGGTGGTATCTTTCTGGCAGAAGAATTATCACGACACGTCGCAGGCAAAGATTCTGCTGACGGTGAACGTTCTGGTTGCTTCTCTTCTCGAAGTGTTTTGGTCAGCACTTAGCGCAAAGATAGCTCTCCGCGGAATGATGAATCGTTTACCGGATACCAGCTACGCCAACAACACGGCTGACTCCGGAAAACCGGAAGAACCACCGGTAGCCAAGAGGAAACCACCGGCACCGAGGCCGGACATATTGGATCACGATCGTAGACTCTCGGAAAGCTTACAAAATTTGACCACCCTGCACACTTTGAGGAGTTCCGGTCCCAGGCTGCCTTTGCCGGAATCTAGCAGAGAATTCCGGGAAAGAGTGGAGAGATTCCTGGCCAATCAAGCGGCACACAGAATCGTCGAAGGATCCTGCGCTTAAACGTCGGACTAATGAGCAAAAGAGACGCTAAAAGTTCAGGCTATAAGATTACAAATTTCCAATATCATTGAGTCCCTCGATGACCCCTACTACTCTAAAATTAGACGTAATGCAACGATTATTTATAAAGTACATTTCTCGATCTCAATATATAGACGATAAAGTAACGCTCAGACAAACGATCCCATAATCTCCACCTCGACGAGTGCGCGAGGATCGTAAAAGTCGAGGCGCGTTACGTAACCTTTGCCGAGAGTAATAAACTTTCATCCAACAGTCCCCGTTAATTTCCTTCTTTCTCATCGCCGTAGAACGTTCCCGCGTGCGAATCCATCGTGGTTAATTAACTCGTCGATATCGCGAAATCGCTCGTTCAAACGTGGCGGGCATAATTCATAAGTAAATAAGGATTCACGAGTCTGGAAATAATTGCGGCCCAGCCGGAGCGCGCGGTCGCGTTTCGGGCGCGTGAGTAGATACAATTAAAGAACACCGGTTATTTATAAGTGGACTCCTCGCTATATAAGATCGTATCGGCCAGCGTCACGATCTTAGAAAACACTTAACTGCAATTTATTAGGTTTAGCTCCTACGTGCCCGTACTCACGTTAATTAACCGCTTTATTGTACGCCTAACAGACGACTCTGAAACGCCGTTGAATTACGCTCCGCTCCTAACTACACGATGACTTAACGTATTACGTTGTCCGCGTGCACGCCGAAACGCTTTAATGAAACGTTCGCCGACTTTTTAATCGTCGCGGAATTCATTCCCCATGCGTTACCATGCATCGGGGGTTCAACGAACGTTCCTTCTTTCCTTGCTCGATATCCCATTTTTTTCTTCCCTTTTTCACACCAATGCAAAGTTCCCTCGGACGTTCGTAAAGCTGGAACTTTTCTCCGGCGTTTCTTCCTTGCATCCGATCGAGTTTGAATGCAGTGATCGCGCTCGTATGTAAAGAGAAACGATACAGCAGCCGAGATAGGTTTTACTCGACGCTGCAATAGTTGCACGATCAATCTAGATTACGCGAAATTAATGTTACGTACAATGGCTCGGCTCTCGTGTGTGCATACGTATTGCGAAAGTTCAACGGTCGTGGCGCGGGTCGTTGCGAAATCCCATAATCTGATATTGGCCAATGCACGAGAGCGCGGGAGTTTAACTAAGAAAATCGCTGACAATGGCAACCGGGCCTTCTATAGAAGGCGCATACCACAATTGCATGCTCACCTGGGCGTGTTTCTGTGACATATCTGGCACAATGTGATCGTTGATCGCCGGAGTAATTAGGATCGCGCGAAAAGAGCAACCTCTCTGCGTCTCCGGGTCGGCGATTTTCTTTCGGTGATTGCGAAATCTCGGTCGTACGAGGTGGAAATTCAACGGTGCTTTATTTGGAATGTGGAAATGAATGTGAGAAAGGTAACAGTCGTTTCGGAGGTGCATTCTTTTCAACTTTATTTCGCTGGTAAGGAATTGTCACAATTTCTCGCGTATTTCGTTGCGAAACGAAGTTTTCTTGTCTCGGTATCGTTTTTTTATTGTTTCTTCTCCCTCCGGTTAATAATTATGAGTTACCTCGTAATCGGATTTCCTACGACCTGCCTCGCAACGCTCTTAAGGTACACTTTATCGAGTAAAACAACGTTAAACTACTCCTCTAAGCTGGCCTCGTTTCTTTCTCACTCTTTTAGTCGGATTATAAAATAACGTATCTGCTTCGTATGTTACACGTTGAACGGCCGATAACAGCGATAGACAATCGACGATATTCTAATCTGTAACGCTACAATCGTGAGAAGTCGATCTCTCTGTATTGTCCTTGGTCCACCTGAATTGTAAGTCTGAAAGGGGATGCGCGAATGACGCAAATAAGCTCGAAGAAGCTCCATCACCGACGTATTCATGACGATTCGTCGAATTTTTCCAAACAGACGACATATATTTACGTATGTATGTAATAAAGAACTTTCAGACGCGCCTACGTTAATTTGTAAATTTATCCAAAGTTTAGCGTGCACTTAACGTTCCACCGTGGAACGACGAAACGTTATAGAGTTCGAGATTTTTGAGCGACCTGCAAAATAACGGAGGGTCTCGTTCCGACAGGCGGTGACCAAATATTTTGAACCAACTCAACTCGTTCGACCTGCGCGAATTGGAACGTATCATCGAATGGTAAATATATTTTGCAACGATTAGCGACTCAGTGCGAAACAGAGCTAACATCTAGTAAGTTATTGGCAAGAGTAAAGCACACTTTTGTACATGGACGTTTCTAATGTTTCGCCGAAAGGATAGAACTCCGTCGAGGAAGAAAATAAGGTTTTTTATCTTGGAAAAATTGCCCTCGCATAATTCTCCATGACTTTTTAACTCTTTGAGGCACGGCGGGAAAAAAAAACAATGTGTATACAATATACGTAATTTTATTTTTTAAATTCCCGCGCCTCAAAGAGTTAATCGTGCTTAATGTTATTTCCATCCTCGAGCAGCTCTGACCTCTGTCGTTTCTATGAAAGTAAGCGTCGTGTCCTCAGCGAACGATCATTCTTTCCCGATATACCTTACGATCCACTAACGATTAATATTACTAACAACACGGGCGACATCGTTTAATTAACAAAAATACCTCGGTACTTCTACGACTTTGCGAGAAACCCGCGAATTAATTCGAGTCCGTCTTCGCACGTCTTTACACGTCCGCTTAAAATCTAATGGCGAAGATTCACGCTTCTTAAATTAAACAACCATCGTTCCTCGTACACCTCGTTTACCACAGATCACATCACTTAGAATTTCATTATGAATTACGATAACCGTAGATTCGCGTCTCATCTCTCTCCTCTGCGTTTCTACGTCAACATTTTTTCCTAACTAATCCGCGACATTTTGCCACAAAGCAGATCATCCTGGACTTTGAGAGAATCCTCAATAAAGTACCGTAAAATTCGATCGTCCCACGATACACCCGATCGTCCGTGTAGATCTATCTTATTCGTCGTCGCATCAGTCACAATGAGTCCACTTGGACGAGTCCTCATTCAGCCATTTTTTTCTGTCCTGTTTGAGAATCCTTTCGTATCATCGAATTCTCCAAAAATCTCCACGACATTCTCGCCGAGATAATTTGCCATCAGGAAGTGTGTATCCGTTAAATGTCAATAGAAAGTCAGACGTTAACAGGACGAACATTATCGTCGGACTGTTGTTGCTCTCCGCTCTGCCAGCCCGAGTCCAAAGTCGTGGAATCGCTCAAACAGCACTGAGGTGTTTCTTCCTCCTGGCTGCTTCTGTAGTCCCTGTAATCTCTCTCCCTTCCTCTTTCATTTTCCTCCTCTCTGAAATACCCTGACGTCGCAGGACCTTCCTGAAGCTCCTCGTCGTCCTTGGACGTGTAATAAGAGTATCTACCCTGCTGAATAACTTCGTACTGAGCGTCAGGAGCCAAAAATGGCCCTCTTGCGTTTCTCGGCTCGTCACTGTTCGCGTAATTATCCGACGGGATTTCACCGCCGTCCGATGGCAAGGGAAGAGGCAATCTTGATCTCTTGGACAACTGTCGCTTTCCTAAACGTGCCGCAAGGTAGTCCACTCCCTCCGAATGTTCTCCGGCTAAACGAAAAATCGAGGAAAATAGTTAGAAACTCTGAAGCTCGTAATATCGCGTTTCTGCTTGGAGTTCTGCAAGTTTTTCGACGCTTTACCTTCCTTCTCTACGGCCAGGTCGTAGAAACTGCTCTCAGGACCGCAACACGAGGACACGTCGCCGAAATACAATTCACTCTCGGATTGCTTTGGCCCGGGATTAGCTTCTTGTTGAAAAGCACCGTTCTCCACGCCCTTTAAAGGTTTCCGAGCTCTCCTGCCCTTCATGGTTCCCTCGTTTCCACCCTCTGGATCAGTGCTGTTGGAAATTTCCTCGGCATTTTCATAATTGTCGGATGGACGTTTGGTAGACCTCGATCTGTGATCTATTCGAACACGTTTAGCAATTAGAACTCGCCTTCGCCCAAGTATTTGCGTTTATCGAAGAATTTCTCGACTTTACCTTCGTTGTTCTCAAAGTTCTCGATCCGTTTGGCTATTCTGGGCCTCTGCTCCGCGACTTGGGGCCTTCTGGCCGGACTGTTCGGGTCACTGTAAGGTGGTGGTGGGCCCCATAATGGTACCGGGGTCTCCAGAACGCTGTAGGATGCCGTGCTAGGTGTGTAGGGGCCATTTTGTGCGTTTAAAACGGAGTACGGTCCGCTGGATTGAGAGTTTAGAACGCTGTAAGGACCGGCAGGATTTTCCGCGTTGGCTTCAGTCTGTCTGGCTTGCGTGTGAAATCCGTAATTCGAATCAGGACTCGGTGCCGGTCCTCTCGATCTCGACCATGGCAATCGCCATCTCCTGGAAAAATATTTTCGACGTTTGCAGCTTAATTTGTATTCTAAATCGATCCCATCGAGAATTGAAAACGAGTCGATGAGAATTTAAATCGCTCTTGGACGGAATTACACGGTGGATTTAATTTTCGGCGAATGTTTGGAGTGTCTCTCGGTATCGGAGGAATGTTTTTCAGGCGAAACTGGATTTTTCGCAAAAATATTACGGCAGCTCGCGCCGATCGTATCTCGGAGTTCGCGGTCGCAAAAGCAATCTGCGAAACACGATCGCGCTTTTTATCGCAAACGCCGAGTCTCACTGGATGAAGGAGCACTTCAAAGAGATCGTCGTTCGTCATAATTTCTTTTTCGCGTGGAAGAAGTTCGCCTTCGACGAACGTCAGAGGCGGAATGGAATGTTGATTTAATTAATGCCATACATTAGGGGATTACCGGAATACAATGTACACGGAGGAAAGCGAAGATCGTTGCCTTGTTTACGAGTTTATTGCACTCTTCCCTGACATTTGTGAATGGAGCGAAATTTACGCTTAACGCTTTCATGGCCGCACGTCTATGCAGTTAAACTTCGCCAGGGACCGGGAATATTTTTAAAGAATTAAATTAAAAAGAAACTTTATATAAATTCACGAAATAATTGAACAGGTGTGAACACACACATTTTTAATAAAATAAAACAGTCAAAATAAAATCAAAACTTATGACACGAGCACAGTGAGATAGAAAGAAATACATTTCTTTGCAACGTGGAATTGCATCAGTTCGTCCTCAACGATCGTAACTTGTACTTCTCCGCGCTGAAACGTTTGCACTCGAAGTAAACCTCGCAAAAGCAAAGAAGTCCTCTGGTCTCTGGTTTGTTCTGATTCGCCTGATAGAGACCTCCCTCATTCTGACGTCATTTTCGATTCTAACGCGTTATTGGCTGATAAAGCCGCACATTCGTTGCGTCGTCATAGGAACGACGGAATAAGTATTGCGTTTTCGGTTGTCATTCGTCGGTCTCAGGTGGGGACAGGCGGTGCGAGCGGCACTCTCTCGTTACCTCGTACCGCGAGACTTCTCTATTTTTGCGAGGTATAAACCCATTCACTCTGCCGATTTAAAATCGATCCGTTCATCGATTTCAATTAAAAGTTCACCAATGTCACGTACCTGGATGGCGCCATGTCAGGATTCGGAGTGTAAAGGTTGCCCGGTGTCTGGGCCCACCATGGGCCAGCGCCGCCGCAGTCGTTGCAACATCCGCAAGAACCAGTCGCCGGTCCCACGGTGCCGCCTTGCCCGTACAGAGATCTGCATCTCAGTTCCAACTGTTCCCAATACATCTTCTTCTTCTCGTGACTCAACAGCTGGTACACTAGCATGCACGAAAATATGCAGGCTAAAATTCCTGCGACCGAGACGCCGAAGAGAGCCCTCAGACAGGCGTAAAGGGCACCGTGGACTGCCTCGCAGTGAGGAGTTCCTTCGAAGAGAACTCCAGGGTCTCCCTTCGATTGTGGCGCACCGTAACACGTGCACGACCTGACGCAACGTTTGCGAATATTTAATGGATGTTACAATTACAATCGTTCCGACTTAGCAAAGATTCCAACGTTCATCGATCGATCAACCTTGCCGTAGTTTCACTTTGGAATTGCAATTATGCAGGTATAATGCGATCGATAAGAGCATAGACATTTTTCCTGACACGATGGAAATATTTATAGTAGAAGTTACTTTTTGTCGGATACTTTATTCCTCGTGGCGAGGTGAAGAGAATTATGTCCAGGAAGATACGTACCTCGCTCTCGCGGTGTAAACGCATTCTCGCAGACCCTGTAACCGAGACATATGTATCACTGTCGTTGTGACAGTTACGAGGACGCATACCAAGGCGCAAACGACTCCAACGGACCCGCAGACCTTCATCTGCAAAAGTTGCAAAGCTTAGCACAATGATAAACCGATGAAGAACAGCGTATAATCTCTTACGACTAGCTCACCAAAAGTCCATATCTGTGCTTCCGCCTGGCAAGCAGCATCGTGAAGAGACCCATTAGGATTAACTGAAATTTATCGTTAAGAATTTGTCAAACACTTCAAGTTTCATCATCGACCAGTCTATCTTCGAGGGCTTCTCGAGAATCAACGATTACAGGAAGAAAAGAAGGAAGACTCGAGCGATAGATGATTTTTGACTCTTACCATTATACCGGGAATATAAGATGGTACAGTCTCAAAGAGTGCTAGACTGGCCGTGTGGGCTGAAAGGACCGCGTGTACCGCCAAAAAGAGACTACCAACCGCAGCGCTCAGTCCACCACAAAGGAAACAAAGGACAACGTACTTCTTGCAGCAACCACCTTCCCCAGTGTGGCCTGTAAAATTTAAATCTGTCACTGACTGCCGGAGGGATGATACGCACCGCGTAAGATCGCAGGAAAGTTAGCTTTTCTCGCTGGAAAGTATAGGTACAAAAGGGGGCAAAAAAAAAGAGAAGTCTTCTTTTGATCAGGGAGAAACGGTGACCGTTACGTTCCATCGAATGAAAGAATTCGATGCTCGTATCGTTTGTAAGGATCACGCTGAGAAATACCAGATAACTGCGTGGATATTTTTCGTTGGCGAATGTGAGGCTTTTGTAGGACTATCGACCCTTTTCAAGAAAAGGCCCGGGCACGACTTATTCCGTCGTGCTGGTTTCTTCCTTCGGGGGATAATGATTGTCCTTGCGTGAGAAACCCAACAACGGTAGCCTCAATCTTAGCCAGAATGAGAAACGTGCCGCGAGCGGAATTCCTCGAATCTCCGTAGACGGTGATTACCTTTCTAGTTTCGGCAACGTCTCCACCCTCTGCACGGGGGTGGGAAGCGACTCGTTAACGGGGCATTTCAATAAGTCGCGCCTGACGAGAGCGATCGTTCGCCGATAATCGTGGTAGGTTTCGAAAGTCGAGGGGAAAAAAGCACGACAATATTGCCGGGAGAATTTTATCATACAGGTAACCCTCGAGGAATACGATTAATTCGTGTCGTGTTCTTTGAAGTCGTGTTATTCGAGACTACAAACAACGAGCTTCCGTTTCAAGTGTGAAATGCATTTATTTCAATTAAAATGAAATTCAGAATTCATAGATGTGATTTTTCAAATTTAGTGATGAAAGCTATAATTCCCTTTTAATTCTGAACAATCTTGCCTTTAATCCTAACTCTCTATTTTGTCAAACAGATGCATATTTGGAAATAATTTTATATCAATTTATTTTTTTTCAAAAGAATTGCTCAAAAATCGTGTAGCTTGAAACCGTGTAATTCGGGGGAAGTGCAGAGTGTTCTTCGGGGGTTTACTGTACTGTGTGCAATTTTCAACGGTAAAAGGAAATCCGCGAATATTAGATTCCGCTCTTTCTTCTATCCTTTCGTTTTTTTTTTGTGAAACGTAACAGAGATATTTTATTCCCTGTCAGCCGAGCTTAACTTTTGTTGTCAAAGCTCGCCATTCAGCCGACTGCGCCGTATTGGAAATTCCTTCAATGAATGCCGAACGATGGAGGCATCGGCACAGTGTCGCTTCAAAGACAATAGTAAATTCTCTCGGGACTCGATAGAGCTGAACTTTTTAATCATGTTTGTTATTAACAAGAGAAGAGGATGGTATAGTTCTGTAGCAGCAGCCGGAGAGGTAGTCGAGTGATCATCTTCCGTAATTAAAGGTCTAATTATCTTCCTCTCGACCAACGAGATCCGAGCGTTTCGCGCGTTCGAGTTTCAATTGAAAAATTCATTTCGCATCACGAACATGGAACTATTGCCATTGTCAGCCGAATAGGTAGATTCCTGAGGGACAATTTTATGAGAAAGCCAGTGCCCTTTTGATATTACGTCTACGAAGGTTCAGGTATTTTGTGTCTTTTCGCTTCAACGATGCCGAAGACGTTTTTGTTACCCTCAACAGAACCTACTGTGCTTTAGTTCGCCGGAATCTCATTGAAATCGGAGTACAAAAAACATTTTGTTGGACAGTGTCGCGATACCTGCTACTCTCAATGAACCGAACGGTCCCAAATTCAAGCTTGAATCGTTGCGATGCACCTGCGCTACCTGCATCGCTATTTTTATGACCCGGGAAAACGTAACTTTCCAACCCAACTAATCCGGCATTTCAAGCTGCTGCACGAAAAGCAATTTCTTCTTTTTTCCTCAAGGCAAAGGAAATCGAGGAAGATTTCCGTTTTTCGAAAATAGCAACCTCAGCAATATCTTTCGCCACTGGATAAATTGGCCTTTTTCTTTCACCGTTTGCTTAATCCGCACGATCTTAATGTACAGCGACCCCATTCCAATTTCAACCCCTGACCTTAATGCGTTTATCCGGAACGGGGGATTTACGAGCCGCGAAAATGAAGTAATTCTCGTACTCCATCGTGACTCGATAGAATTTGAAATTTCAGAATCTCCCTCCGTCTCTCGACGAGGAATAACGTTCGAGTGTCTTTTTATTGCCATCTACGTCAAAGTCTATTTATACGGTAACCTTTCGTTAGCCACGTGACCTTCTCTTACGCTACAATATATTTTTTATTCGTTAAAATAGAACAGGTATCGTTAAAGAA
This sequence comes from Cerceris ruficornis, assembly GCA_963989415.1. Classification (NCBI taxonomy): domain Eukaryota; kingdom Metazoa; phylum Arthropoda; class Insecta; order Hymenoptera; family Crabronidae; genus Cerceris; species Cerceris ruficornis. The sequence continues at coordinate 15,116,334 of OZ022527.1, read as the reverse complement.
AATGTTTCGTGACGTTAAATAAAATCCATCAGCTTGGAGCGTTATATCCGAGCAATTCTACCGAATGGAAATTAATTAGCAACAGCGGCTTTATCGTTATCAAATGATTTTAACGAAGCGACTATTAGCAACGAGCGGCATGCAGAAAGATAATTCGCTGAAAAAGGGGTCGAAGAAGTGATTGATAAATTAACGAGAGGTGGTTAATTGGCATACCGCAGGGGTGAGAGTAATGCGATCTCGGGAAGTGTGCGTGGTTTGCCGGATGTGGCAAGTGGGAATGAGAGTGTGCCGCCATTGTGAATGGATAACCCTGATTATCCATCTCTATTTCCGTCCCAAGTCGACATCGCACTATCTGGAGCACCGGATATCCATCCATTTTCTGTGGTATCGATGAGCCGCACCAACTTCCCAGGTCGAAGTTCAACACTCTCCGAAATCTCAATGTTTTCTTCGTGAATTAACACGTGAGGATTCCGATCGATCGTCCTTCGGCCAATCCTCGACGTTTTGTGATTCCTCTCGTCGACAATCGCACAATCACCGATCGCAAACAGACTCCACGTGAATCGAGCACGAACGAAATAAACATTAAAATATAGTACACAATCTTCCGAAGTCTCAACTACGTTTGCGCGTCGACGTGTCTCCACGAGGATCTCCTCTCAAGGTCAACGTTTCATTACACGTTTCTCCGTCGATCGTTCCACGATCGTCGATGATCATTCGTTTTAATTGCACCTTCAGATCCAAGTGTCCTTTGGTCCTCGCGAAAGGTCACTTACGATTGCTTCCTTTTTTATCAAACATCACAGTCACAATGCACTTCCTCGATACACCCAGGAGACGTTGCCAAATGAGACTTTCTTCCGGTGAAATTGAAAGAAATCACCGTATACCACATAGTCGTAAGGTCGAACGTCACGAGAGGCACTGGTTCGAGATCACTTGCTCCGCACGCTGGAGTGTCCCACAGGTGGTGGTGGTGGTGGTTTAACGAGCGAGAGAAAAGTCGAAGAATTCCCACGACGGGCTTCCCAAGATGGCATTCTTGGCACGTCCATTCATCGAGAAGTCGAAATCGACGAGACAGAGAGCGCGAAGGTATCGTAAGTACCGTCGTTCCCTTCGTAGCATCCCCCGACACGATCGTCCTGCTCTCGGTTGGTGCGAGCATCGACTGGTCGATATACCATGACGATTCGAGCGACTCGACGCGGTCGAGGGTTGAAATTTCACGGGGGTTGCTTCCCAAGGAAAATGGAAACGGCCGACAGCGCTTTTCAGGCGTCGATAACGCCAAGCCCCGTCGACTGATAACAAAACGTCGAGGCTCAAGATAACACGGAGATCTTGCTCCGTAGTTCCGCTGATAAGTGTAGACGTTTGGAGAATCGTCGAAGGGACCGACAAAGGGTGGAGCTAGGGTCTACGTTCCTCGTATGCGTGATTTCTATCAGCGCCTTCAGGAAACGCTGTCCGACCGGGTGACATGCCGGCTTTAAATGGAAATCGAGACGGGGATGGGAAGAGTAAGCGAAATAGAAGCGATACCGTGTATTCGCCATTCAAATTGGCAGGCTTACGCGGCGGAAATATCGATTCAATATTGCCGCTGATGCGCGAGTCGCTCTTCTATTCGAGCCGCTGTTCTATTCGAAGCTTCATTTCGCCATTCTTAACGCGGACATCGAAATAATTGGAAAGTCTAAATACGAGGTACAGAGGAGAATGAAAGGGAAAGTAACTAAACGTGAGTGATCCGCTTACACTGATTGGCGGCTGCGGTTTCGTATCGCCTGGTTGGCCTAGGGGGTGGACGAGGCGGAAGGGCTGGGGGTTGATGCGTTCTTGATGTCACTTCGACGCTGCCGTCGCTCTCACCCTCTGCTCCTCTCTTGTTACCTCCGCTCTGTTGCACCACGTGACACTGACACTTGCTCTTCGATGGGGCTGATACCTAAATATCGCAGACAGTTTGGTCAAATAATTCTCACGCGTATCTGCGAGCACTCGAATTAAGAAAGTTACGGCTCCGTTGTTTGCGACAGGATATTTTAACGAGGTACACGAAGAAGTACCTGCGACTAGCTACATGACGACACAATACGTTCATCGGTGAACGGTCGAATTACGTTTACTATGTCGCTGGCATGCCGAGAGCAATAAATTGTTGAGCAAGCAACGTTCTTCCTTCGGAGCTCGTATCAGGAAATATTTTCCAGCAACGGTCAAATGCAGCGTATACCGATGATTAATGATCCTTGTCGGTTGCAAGAGATGCTCGAATTTCAGCGAGAGGTCTAAGCGCGAAATATTACTCGAATTCGGTATTACGCAACGTGCAACCGGTACGACGAAGTATAGGAAATCTCCCGCCACGTTTCCTCCACGTCGAATTAAAATTCCAAAGTTACCGGCCTTTTTGCGCCCAGAATTTCCATACTGCTTGGAGTCGAACTCCCTGGATTAGCATAAAACACGAAACGTGCAAATAAATACCTGTATCGCGTCGACCCCGATGAGAGAGGAATTTTTGGTATCGTTGTTTTGAGCGTGCGGATGTCCATGGGTATGGATGTGCCCGTGATGATGACCATGATGATCCAAACTGGAGGGAGCACGGTCTCTCTGTCGTGATTCGGGATGACTCGGATGCAAGGAATGCACCGGCTGTACGTGATGATGGTGATGATCGTGCACATGATCCAAACGACTGTGGGTTCTCGTGTTGGCGTTCGACGACGAGGACTCGCAGGATATTCCGGAGCTCACGTGATGATGATTTACGCTCGAATGTCCGGTCAGACTGCCCGACGAGCTTCCATGATGATGACCAGCCAGAGGCGTAGTCGAGAGACTACTGTTTGCATTCACGACGTGTCGATGAACCGCCGGTGAACCTCCGTGATTCAACATGCTCGAATTCGAGGAGGCGCCGCTCAATGCGCTCGAAGTACCGTGATGATCACCCGCGAAGCTCGGATTCGCCGGATAATGACCACTCAAACTGTTACCGCCACCCAGACGATGATGGCTCGTCGGTGAAGCTCTGTGAGCCATCGTTCCGCCTGCAGGGATAGGATTTGGATGATGATGAGCGCTAGGATTGCTACCGCCGGCCTGATTTCCATGATTCATAGAGGTCGAACCGTTGCCGCTCAAAGGACCGGTGTTTCCATGAACGTGGCTGGTCAGACTACCGGCGAGATTTCCATGATGATGTCCCGTCATCCCCTGCGGACCGTGGGGATGATGAACGGTGGTAGGACCGTGATGATGGGTGACGTTGGTGGCCTTTGCGTTTCCGTGATGATGATGAGTGTGTTGCCTCTGATGCTGCTGGAATCCCATCAGTCCTTCGCCGCTGTCCAAATTCGTGCCGGTGCGAAAATTGTCGGCGTGCTTGTGAACATGGCCATGGGCATCCCCATGGAAATGCCCATGGACGTTGCGTTCCGCCGGGCTCGGCTCGTGATGATGCTGATAAGGATTCAGGACTTGCTGAATATTTTTCAGCTTATCTTTCCCCGAGGTATTCTGCTTCTGCGATAACCCGCCGTGATCCTCCAGCTGCATGTCCAGATCCTTTGCCGAGCTTTCGAGCATGCCCGAACTAGGCTCCAGCAGAGGACTCGGACTCGAAGCTAGACTGTGTTGATTGTCTTGGAGATTTCCCGATTCCTGCACCCTTCTGGCAGCCTCGAACGCCAGGTTTCGCGAAAGATCCAAGTTCCTGGGGCTGCAGGAGAGATTGTGACCGTGTCTCGATAAAATACTGTTCTGCCCGTCCATCGATCTAGGATTCGGCGAGAGGCTCGCCTGATGCTCCAAGATATCGACGTTTCTAGGATTCTCCAGGCTGATCTGCTGGCTCTCTTGGTGAGAGAGCGGACTCTCGAGCCTTCTTATGGGCTCAAAGGCACTCTGTAGAGCCTCCAGACCCCGGGGGAGGTCTTGGTTGTTGGAAATTCTTGTACTTCCCACGCTCCTCTCCGCCCTGTCCCTCTGCGTTCTCATGGAGTCCATGCTACTCATCGCCGAGCATTGGCAAGGATGTTGCGGACTTTCCGGAACGTCCAGATCGGTAGTTAACTGACCCTGGGACATTTTAATACCTGAAATCGACGTACAGTCTTTTAGAGCTTCCATCAACAAACGGAAATTATCTTTTACGAATGTAATTATCATAAAATATCGAATACAAGAGAAGAGCAAAGAGAATACGAATCCCGATGGAGAGATGGATGGGGAAACGTTGATTATTTGGAATTTTAATTCAAAATAGAAACTCGAGGGCATCTCCAATTGATTTTTACGACCAATTACACGATCGGAGCATTCGAGAGCCGTGCCGGCGAGCTCAGTTTCGAGATCACGATCGATCACGAACGATCCGTGGGTAAGTCGTAGCACATTTCTCGTATCCCGACGAGAGGCGATTCGTTTCGATGCCGCCGCCTCGTTGAACTTGATAAATCGCTCCAGATTACGAAACAGCAGGAGCCACCGTAAGCGCTGTACGTGAACGCAAAATAAAACGACAAGGCCATCCCTGGGAGTGCTCCTTCGTCTCTCGATCGTTCGCCGGAGAAATTCACGAGGTTCTCGCCTTCCCGATGATCTACGCGAAACCTGGAGGGACAGTACGGTCAGAGAGCTAACGAATCTTCCAATTAGAACGCAACTACGGCCATCGAGAGGGCGAAGGACGATACTTGCTTGCGAATATCGCATCCGTTCCAGACGCGGAAACGCGGGAAACTTCGCAGCCTATTAGCGCTTTCCGTCGTTAAAACTTTTTTTTCGAATGGCTTCCCCTCAACTTGTATAAATATCTCCCTCGATATTAGACGCCTCGTTCCAAGACTTTCCAAGAGTGTCTTTCACCGTTCGCCATTGTGCGCGAAAATTTCATCCCCCGTGACTACCGCGAGTTACTTCGTTAAAGATTCGTCGAGAAATTTCAACAATCAGCCCTACCGTAGTTTTATATACTTCCGTGTAATTCACGAGGAGTCAATTATCATCGTGTGCGTTTACAGCGGACGAAAACGACTCGTACGTTGCGTGGCATCGATCAACATAATTACGAACTTCATCCTCGAGGATCACCGATCGATGCCTGCGGACGTTGAAGTACCGTTGGATCGTAATTAGGTAATTCTAATCGCTGGAATTCGCCAAGTTCATTTTCGCGCCATGTTCGACCAGTGACGTAAAGTATCGTGAGCGTTATTGCCGTCGTCTTGTTAAGCGTTACCACGTTCGGCTGGTCGGCATATTTGCGTCTACTTTAAAGGAAAATCCTAGTTGGTCTAATGGCTCCTTTGCGTTTCACCTGCGAAATCGATCATATCGGTTTCCGAGCGCGCGCAGCACATTTGGTATCGAGAGACTAGTTCGAACGTAACCAGTTGGAAGTAGTCCTCGTAAGTACAACTCCTGGAGACTCTCTCGGCCACTCACATTCCTCGTATCTCGTTATACGAGCACAAAGACTCCGAAGGCCATGGTCAAGTTCGATGCCGATGGCGTTGCTCGGACTCGCGGCGAACTTTTTCTGTCGTTCGACGATCCCTCGATCGTGGAAGAATGGGAATATCTCGCGGCACGTGGATTTAATTTCGTTGGCGCAGAAAACCGATCCTTCGCTCGTGTAATTTCACTGTTCTCTCCGCCACGGTATAGTCCCCCGTCGTTGCAAAAGAAAATTGTCTTATAACACTTTCGAGCGATCGTGAAATTGACGTAATAGTCGGAGGCATGTAAATAGTCGGCTGTTGCGAGACAGGAGGATTACGTTTGCTGGGAAACCGGAGACTGCTCGAGAGTTCGCACGCCGGAGAGAATGAAAGTGGGATAGTATGAATTTGAGAAACAGTTGACGAGATCGGTTTAAATAGTGCCATTTAAAATTCGCGAGGTATCTTCTTGCCGGTTAATACCGGTTTCACCGTACCGACGAAATGGTCGAGCACACTTATCCCTGCCTTTGGCGGATGGAATATTTGAAAAAGCTGGACCGTCTCGTGGGATATCGGCAGTCCACGCTAATTGTTTTCACGGCAATCGGTCTAATACCCCGTGAGAAAGTTTCTCGACGATGTGGAAGAGCAAACGCGCCACTCTCCGGTGGATTTTCGTGCGCACGATATCCGCGGTTCCTCTCTCGCTCTCACGCCGCCGAATACCGAGCAGAGAATACCGAATACCGTATCCCGTGTGTAGGAGGTCGGCAAATGGACATCCATCGAGCGTTAGTATCTGCATTAAGAGAGAAAAAGACGTAAGGGGCTCACCTGCGAATCGAATATTCAAGTGCTCCCGTCTGGCGGATCCTCTCAATCACTGTCTCCCGGCGACGCTTCTTCCGCATGCCCGGCGATCGGAGCGCGGATCTCGACACGAGGCAGAAGTCTATTTTCGACACGACCGCGCTCTTCCTTGCTCTTCCCATTGGAATACCATGGAGCGACGATAGGCTTGCGCATCTTGGAATCGACGGGGCCACTCGTGGCGCCAAAAAAACCACCGGTCAATTTCCACCTCCGACACCGTCGAGAACGCGCGCGATCACACGATTCATCCTCGCCGATTTTCCCGTCGATCGTACGACTCCAAGGGGCACGGGAGCAACGAGAGAGCGTTTCGCATCGCACGGCACGGCACAACGCGGTCCCACGGAGACGAGTGAAAACGAGCGAGCTGCTCGAAGAAGGGAAGCGCGACTAGCAGGAGGATAGCGTCCGAGCGGAATATCGTGAGAGACTGTTGGTGCCTTCCACCTTCACTGCCAGCCGTTCTGCCTTGGAATGTGCCTTTGCCCCCTCTAGGCCCCTCTAGGCCCCTCCGGGCCCCGCCGATCCCCCCTCTAGTCCCCGTCCAGCCCCCTCTCCGAGACTTCACCGGGCCCGCAGCCCGACCGAGGGACCCCAAGGGCCCCCCCGACTCTTGCACCGTCCTCCCCTCGGTTCCTCAGCTCGAAGCCCGAGCGTCGATTCGATTTCTGGGACCGCGTGTCAGGCCCACCCACTCTCGGGGACTTCGATGGGACTCGCTGGGTAGGGTAGATCGTTGAGCGTTGTTAAACCGGTGGATCAGGGCCGTATTAAACTCCGTAACGGCCGTAATACTTCATAGAATCGACTTTACAAGCGATTTATTTCCTCGTCTCTTCTCGATACGGACCGTATCCCCGTCGACGAGACCGGCAATTATTCTCGGAGCAGAGGGACCTGGGAATTTGAATGTTTCTCGTCGTTCTCGTTGGTCCGAGAGCTGCAGCAAGGATAGAAGAATCCTTGGAGATTTTCTAGGGCCAGGTATTTTTCGAGGTTGTGTAGACAAAGGATTCCGAGTGCATAGGTACACGGAAGATTGGGCATTAACTCGAGCAGGTATGAATTTACGGTTAGCTCGGTTTCGCGAGCGTTTAAAGCGACGAGGTATAATTCCTCGTGGAGGAAAATAGGAAATTGTCGTTGTTTTACCGGTTAAAAATTCATTCCTGCCGGCTTATTAACGCGATTACGACGGATAACACGGTAATTGGAGATAAGAAGGAGGGAGGAGGGATCCTTAACGATCGTTTAAATTTAATTATAAAAATTACCCCCTCGCCGTGCACACACCGGACGATTCGGGCTTTCTCTCTTATCCGTTGGGGCCTCTCGAGAAATCCAGCCAGCTTGCTCTTTTACCGATCGATCCGTGGCCTCCTCGGTTTTCCTTTCCCCATTTAAATTTTAAATCCCCAATTGGCCAACGCGCATGCATATACCTGTCCCCTTGCAAAAAAAGTCACCGGTTAAAGTGCTCTTGGCGCGAACGGAAGATTAAAAGAATCGCGCGGAGCTGCACGCGGTGCATCGTAATTGTTTTATCAGGTAATACGCATCGGACATTACGGTATTCGACATAATTCGAGGAAGTACAATGTAATATCGGTTATCAATCCGCCCGTGAATGGATCGTTGAGGAGAGTGCACGATTACGTGTATCGTAATAGAAATGGAAGGTTACTTTTTCACCGGCACACGAGCGCAGCTCGTTTCACATAAATATTCGATACTGGAAACAATAGGATGGCAAAGGTAGTATTTACCGAAATAACATGGAAACGCGAACGTTTATGGACTCATCCATACAAACAGCCGTTGAATGGGCGTTCCTCAACCGAACGTAGACAATGGAGATTATGATCGTGCAGTGAACTGCATAGCTAATGTACTTGCCGAATTTTTCTGCATACATGGACTTCTCTCTCTTTTTTTACGGTGCATTTTCGAGATGGAAATCGGTCGTAGGAGTATTTCACATTCCGCTGGTACTAATCGCAGGTACTGTTGGAATCGATCGAACAGTTTGAAGCACACTCGCTGCATTCTCTCCTTCCGTTTTCGTCTGTTTTGTAATTACGAAATTGCATCGATTCGAATGCAACGGGAATTATTTGATGGGCGCATCGTTGTTTGGTGAATTACGTTTAATTCGTTAATTTCGCGGATAAATGACGTGGGAGGGAATCAATTGAAACGGGAGATACGTTCGATCGAAGGTGAGACGGTGAATTTATTCGCAGTCACACTTACCGATCGCAATGCGAGCTCATATTCTTTATTCGCATTCTCGCAATTCGCGGGGGAAGAAAGAAAGAAAGAACTCTCGGAGTACAATGGGCAGGCGTAATTAAGGGTCAAAAGTTTTTAGCTTCGTTAATTACGCGAACACTTCAAACGATGCCATTATCATCCCAAGAATGCTGCAAGGAAAACGCTGCGCTGTGCATAATGTAGTTTCATTTCTTCCTCGACTTCAGAGCCATTTTTCTGAATCGGTTCGGGAGAGCGAGGAAAAGAGCGCTTTAATTGCGACAGCCTGATAATTATATAAGCTTATCGATTGGATGCACTTCTCTTTATTTTTTTTTCTATGCAGAATAATTCGAAATACGGTCAAGTGCCGACTCAGTTCGTACAGGAAAGAATTTTTTCAAATTTGCGAAAATTTATTTCTTTTTTGGGCGGGAAAATTGAACTTGCAATTGCAGCGAACAACTTAATTCATCAAAAATCAGGATTTATGGGAGAAAAGGATCTTTTCAGGGAAATGAGTGAAAATAAACATTGTTTAGTGTTCCAAATTGTATTTTCCTGCAATTTGGAAACTTTAATTGCATAGAAAAAGTACATCTGCAACGTTAAAATGCAAAATTTCACCGGCAACGTCCGTCGAGACGTTTAACGAGAACAGTCAGGAAAAATTGCGTTGTTCTTTTGCACCTTTTTTTCTATTAATTGCGCTAATGCAAAATATGAAGAAAACAGGTTTGACTCGCTGTGGATAAACTGCATTTCTATGCAGTCGAGTGCAAGGCAAACAGTTTCAAGCAGTTGCCTCTCGATGGCGACACTGCATTCGTCGTCTGGCTCGCAGTTTGATTTCACGATCTCTTTCGCGAAAGTATTCGCTCGTGCAAAGTGCTACGCGCTCTTATCAATCAACTGTTAATTGCGCATAAAGACTCGGTGCACAAATGCAGATGAATCTGCAATCTTCTCGAGCTTCCTTTTAATCGTTATCCCGCATCCTTTTGGTGAGTTTAATTTCATGAAAGTATCTCACGAAGCCCTCTCTTTATTCGCAACTGGCGTGCAAAAAAATAGAATTATATTTTTAAATAAAAAGTAGGACCATTCTGTAATATTGAAGCATTCGAATGAGACTATGAATTGCTTCATTGTTAATTGAAACGACGGGCGTGGAATGGAAAATCAACCGAATTAGAAATTATTCTATTTGACGTCACTTTGAACGTGTTACACGTTCGCCATAGATAGCTAATTTGCTTGTAATGATTACAGGAAGGGGATATGGGTCGATCGAACGTTAATTATTTTATATATATTCGATATCCGAGCATACATGCAAATCAGAATTTCTGCAAAGCAAATTAGTCATACCTTACGCACACAGGACAATTCACAACATTGTTAATTATTTATATATAAAGCAAAGAAAGACTTTTTTTTATTTGCACTGGAATACAGTTTACAAATGTCTCAGAGTTATCGCAATATATACATCGAGATAGAAAATTTGTTCGATCAGCGAATGCGATATCTAGTTGTAATAACTTGATACCGGTCCAGTGGCAATCGCGAACTGTTTACTTTTTTTCGTCACGTTCGCTTCTACGCCACGTAGTTCTACACGGTGGTATTTATTTTTAGAGTGTACTCGAAGGCAAGTAGCTTTTTGTCGACTGCTTTTTTTCTCGTTACGTTGGCCGATTTCGCCCGCTAACTCCACCTGCCTACAGCCTTTTCTCCTCCACGTGGAAACTCACGTACGACTCCTGTATTTTCGGTTCCATTTCGAAGATTATCCTTCGATCGTCGGCGGAATATTTTAAGAGAGAACCATTTCAAAACGTCGCGGTCCAACTATCCCTTTTACTTTCGAACTTTTTTTTTTACCTTTTAACTTCCGTTCGCGAGCCTACAATTAGATCGTTTTATGCCATCAACTTTATTAACCCCTTGCACTACAATAACGAGTGACACTCGTAATGAGGTAAATGGCACAGGAAATTTTCAAGTTTCCCAAAACCTATAAAATTGAATATAATAAATTATTAAATTATAATTTATTAAATTATATGATATATCCAGAATCACTGATCAATTTTTATCTCAGCAATTAAGTTGTGAATTATTGCGAAGGCAGTCGCAAAACAAATCGTAGGGCAAGGGGTTAAAATTGTGAGCTCTCGAGGAAATCATATCGTAATGAAAAAAAGAAACATCGGACAAAGGTAACGCACGTTTCGGAAGGTAAACCAAGCATGAGAACGGGGGTTTCCTCTCCTATTCTTCTGCTCGGTCTGGCATTTTTTTTCTCAGCTTCTCCAGAGGCCAGGACCAAAGAGAATTATGAGCAGGGGGTTATAGTTTTACGAGGGGGTCAACGATTTCGCTAGGAAGCCACGAGTCAGAAACCGAAGGCCGGCCTTCCTATTCGGACCATTAGTCCAATACGGCAATTCGTCAAATCGGGAGAAATGTAGTATCAATAACGTCCCGCAGCTGCTACCATCGAAGCATGCATTTTCCTGACGCGCAAATTGCGCGCGCAAGCCCTCTTCGACCTACACCAGCGACAATTGTTTCCGATTTTCCCGATTCCTCCACCTCCTCCTCGTTTCCCTCTTCTTCCCGTCGGCTCTCCACCCTCGGCTTCTATCAGTTGTTTTTATCCCGTCTCGATGTTTTTCCAATTGTTTTCCCACCGCGTAATCTGCGAATCGATTCTTCCATTGATACCATTTCTCGCTAATCTTCCATGCGCTTTTCCATCAGAATTTTCAAACGTGCAATCCTCGCGATCGACTTTCCATCGGCGTCGCGAGAATTCTTTGAAATTCATTTCAATTAATCGATTGGAACGCTCGTTACATCGAAACGTAAGGCTTCGCACGTGCCAATAGGGGTGGTTTACAATGATACATCGATAAAATGGAAATAATCCGATGGGAGGTGATATTTTTCATCGTTAACACAGTGGTTAACACGTGTCCGTGGTGCTTTGCACACGTCCACGTTAATTTCCTGCGGTTTCCATTCTCGGAATCGTCCTCCACCGAAGTCTAGGACCGATGTGTGATGTTTGCGGATAAATCCTCGGTGGCCTGCCAGGAGCTGACCCTCCCTCGCGCTTTCTTTCTCCCTCTTTGCCCCTCGGTGGCCTCTTCACCCTCTCTCCCGTCTCTCTCTCACTCTCTATCTCAATTTCTCGCTCTCTTTCTCTCTCGACAGCATCCTCGCTAAATAATAAATACGAGAGGGTTCTCCGGGAATACCCCGAGGGTGCCATTAGCGGGGTACAGGCCTCGGACCACCCTCTCGCACCCTTCGAAGCCGTCCTCCATGCTCGTCCCCACCCTAGACTTTCTTCCACGAGCCGAAACGCGAGTCTAATACACTTAGAGGCGAGACGCGGTTCGCGTCTATGGGAAAAAGGGCGAGGGTCTCCTCCGATCGCTTTATGGAGACGGCTGCTTTTCTTTTTTTTTTTCTTTCCTTTTCCCTTTTCTTCCTCTTATTTTTTTCTCCCCCTTTCTCCGTCTCTCTTCGTCGGCTCACGCCGCGAACGAGCCTCGAATCGACGAATATCTTTGAGCCGGCGAGAAGAGGAGAGATCATGCTTTGAATACTCCGAATGCGCATTATCGCGCTCGACGTTTGCCGCAATTATCGTCGACCTGAAATTTTATAGACGCCCGGGCAAATTTTTATTTTCGCCGGCTCTCATTGTCGCCTTTTATTCGGTCGAGAGTCTTGAAAGTTCCTACGTTATTCGACCACCCCCCCGGCGAAAAGTCCGATCCCGATTAGTTTGGCCGAAGGATCGATGGCATTTCGTGAAGGGAATTCCGTGACGGCGAGTAGGAAAGTTTTAATCATCGGCCAGGTACTTTCCTTGTCTTTTTTCCCCGTCCCCGTCTCCCTCCTTGGACCCAGATCGGCTTTGCCTAGAATCCGATGCAAAGAAACATTTAAACGCTACCTCCGCCTCCGGAAATCTGTAGCAGGCTTCCGGTAGATCTAATAGAGCGAACAGGATGCCTGGAAAACGTCGACCACTCGCTCTAGCCGGTCAAACGGTTAATCGAGGCCATTGCGACCGACAGAGGTTCTCAGTTGTCCTCCTTCGCGTTTCACCTCTTTCGATACCCTTCGGCGAAATTACTTCCTAAACTCTACACAGATCCTTTCGCTCTTCCCTCGCTCTTCGACTTTCATCATCGAATAGAACAAAGAGCTTCAAATACCTTCGTTACCTTTCGCCATTGTTCCATCTCTTTGCATCAACGGAGGAAGGAACATCTCCCGAAAAATGTCCTTCCGATCGGCAGCTACATGGAGAACCCTGGTTTTTATTTCTTTCAGAAAAAAGTCCCATCTGCCCGCAACCTCTCAGAGCCTCCCCGAATCGTGCGGACTCGAGGTACATTCGTCGAGGGAGGATCGAAGGATGCATCGATGCATCGGTGCATCGTTGGACGATGCAGAGCGAGGGAGACGCGAGGCGGCACGAGGGGTAAGTATCAATAATTGAGCACCGTGGGGGGGCTCCGGTTGGCCATTTAGCGGTCGAACGAAGGGGATGGTCCGCGGATACTCATGGTACGGGGATATCGGTGGATGTATCGCACGGCGAGGCCTGCTATCGACATGTCGACGATGCCAGGCCGGGGCTGTATATTCCACGATATAGGAAACTATCCTAGCCGCGATCATGATACGCGAAAATACCATCTGTCATTCGGGGGTGCGTGCCAGAGGCCACCCCCTCTCGGTTCTACGACCACCCGCTGCCCTTTCCAATGACGTTTTCATCCCCTGTCCTTCCTTCCTGTTCCTTCCGGTATTTTCTTTTCCGCTCTCTTTCTCTCGTCGTCGTGCACCGCTTTTTCCTCGTTCAGAGTTAACGGTAAGGATTCTTGCGTCGATTCTACGGAAATTTCGCGAGATATCTCGATAGCTCGACGTCGAGGCGAGAATCGCCCGGTGGTTGAACGTTTAACGCGATTGAGTGTAGAAGATATTTTCATAAATAATGCGACCGTGAAACCCGGATAATCCTGACTTCGCGAGAATGTCGGATATGGAACAATTGGCTGCAAAGGGAGCAACGATGGCGGCGGGGAAAACCGTGGTTGTCGTAGCCTCGTGAATAATTGTACCTCGTGAAGAATTGATTTTCCAGTTAAAGGCTATGATTTACATTTGACTCCGTGACCGATCGATAGAAACGAGTAAATTGAGGTCGACGACGAGTGCCGGCGTCAAAAAAACGTAGCTAAGCGTGACTAATAATACCCTTCGACGACGTGGCTCGGTTACGTGGCGAACAATGTCTACTTATCGCGCTACGAATATCCCAGAATATTCCTACGAATCGGCCTCTTTCATTATGATTATGCATTTACCATAGGTCCTCGTGGCTCTCGTCCCTCGCGAATTATGTCAGGTATTCTCAAAGGGCACTTTAACTCCCAATTATTTTGAGCGACCTATAACCGTGCATTGTGCAACGTGAGAAATTCATAAAATTCATTCATAGCGGATTCGATTTTCGAATGTAACCGTCTACCTTGCCCGAGGCACTTTACTCGTGGAATTTCACCGGCGGAATTTTACTTGCGAGCAGGCAAAGAAGTCGATCGTAGAGAATTTCATTCTTCGACGTCTACGCGTCTGGTGTCGTAGATCTGTTTGCGCATTTTAACCCCCATTAGTGACCCAAACCTTCGGCACGAGAGAGCGGGGGGTGCGCTCCACGAACAAGTTAATGTTATGTAAAAATAGCAGGGGTTTCTCTCGGTGGTTCACCTCCAGACAGACACCACCGGGGGTGGTATATTAATATATGCCGAAAGAAGAACGAAAATGGTGGGGAAAAGCGCGTCAGACAAGGGCCAGTCGAACCAGAGAGCATCTGCTCACCCGGCTTCTCTTGGAATATCTAAATAAATCCGCGTGTCGGACGCCCTTTAAATCCTCGAGTCGAATAAGTAATAACATCCGGCAAGCAACGGTTAGATCCTTCCCTTTTCCGTATTCCTCCTTGCCCTTGCCTGCATAAGCGAGCGCCTCCGATTTCGGGACTTTAATTGGCGCGAGGGAATCCCACCGCTTGGACTCGCTTTACGAGGAAACTTTCGTGATACCTATTCCCTGCCGTATTCCGAGAGAGAAAGAGAGCACACGATTTTTTGGCAGGCCGATGAAGACGAGGCAGGGAAAATGGAGAATATTCGAGACGACCGCCGTAGAGATTTAATCGGAGCTGATTTTTTGAGGGGGTGAACGTTTAACGCTAAAACTACCAAGGCGATCAGAATCACCGATTTCCAATTTTTATGAAAAATTCCCTAAATTGATAGGGGAGCCATACAGTAAATATTTCACGTCTATCTTGTAAAAGAAAAATGATTTAACTGATCATCTCTTTCACATCTTGCTTCCTCTTTTTCCAAAGTATTTTTGCGGTATATTTAAATATAATGGATGTGAAGCCGGTAGTTGTAGTGTTAAGGATCGTATAATAGAATTGTTAGGTAAAGTTTGCACCTTTTTCACGAGATCTGAGTACAGTTTGAATGAAAGGTTCACATGAGTAGCGAAATGGCAGGATTTCTGAACAGTCAGGAGCAAAGTACAAGTTTGTTGTTGAAAATGCAAGGAATTTTTCTCGCAGTGTACATTGAGAAAGTTGTCCTGCGTTGTGGCGCACTAATTTTTCCATCTCCTTTAAGAAAGAAGTTGCGTGATAAAGCTGGATGTATATATATACATCATTGTTGGATTTAATAAAGTTGGGAAGTTTACAGGTGTCGTAACGGAGAGACTTTTTAAATTTTGCCCACCGTCGTATACCTCCGGAGGTCCGGGCTCCTCTTCCCCTTTCTCTTCGTCCCGTTTCATATTTTCGCTTATTTTCTCGTTCCTCCTCGTGTACCCGCGAGTTTCTTATTTCTCCCGATTGATTTCCTCGTTATCTCCGTTTCGCGCTCTGTTAGTCGCGAAAAACTTGCCGGTAATTCTCCGTCAAAGGCACGACACGTTTTCATTATACCTCGCTAACTAGAAGCAACATTAAATTAACGTCTTTTTTCCCCCGTCATTTCAAATAATTCCGTCGCAGCACCAGTTCGAACCTTTGAACGTTTATCATCGGCAATTGAAGAATTCTTCACAGCGAGAGAACACATGAAGAAAGACACTTCCTTTCACGATTTAATCGACCGTAGAATCTCAGGTGTCGTTGCTCGTCGGATTATTAGCGAGGCCGATGAGAACTCTTCCCTTTCAACTTGTATCCCATTTTTTCCCCTCGACACCTGCCTCGGTGGCTCGCGATTGCTGTAATGCAAGGTTTCCGTATGACTTCATGGTCTTATATAGGAGGTGAGTTTCGTAGAGGGGAGAAAATTGTAGGCCTACCTCACCGGGGACTGAGAATTTCCCGGATAAATGTACCCCGGGTCACGGCGAAGCTCACCCTCGCCATGGTGTCGATGTTAAATAAGCTCGAGGTGGATTCGCGAGACTTAAAGCTGTGTCCGGTGCTTAAAACTTTCCTTCGATCGAGAGAAAAGGGAGAGGACCACTTGCCCGCAAGGATTTTAAAACAATTCGGCCAGATTTCTGTATTAAACCCTTCGCGCTCGGCTGTTCCCTATCACGGGACATCGTAAATGTAGCACTCGAATATCTCCTCTGATAGGACATCAAAGTTTATTAGTGATTGCGGAGAATCAACTTAGCAAAGAAACAATTGCAGCGTAACGTTTTGAGAAATGCACGTTTCCCTAAAGTTTTCTATTGAAATGGCACAAAAAATCAAATCAAAATATCGTGCAATGATTAAGAGGCGTCGATCGAAAGCCAAGAGTTCAAGGAACACGCGGAAAAAGTTTCATCGAGATCCGTCCAAAAACACGCGAGATATTTAATGTCAAAGTCGAGGGAGTCCGATTTTTGGGAGCCCTTGGCGAGGGGTCAGGGCGGCCGGGGGGGTCGTGCAGACTAATGTTTGAAATATCGTTTCTCGGCTTCTGGGGGTCGTAGAGGGATGAATTTTTTTTTGTTTTAATCGTTGAATAGTCTATTTTAAGATGCTTCCACGCACAAGTTTCTATCTTCATCCGTTTCATCGCAGGGTTCATTTTTCCGTCTCGGGACCGTGGCGAAAAAATTAATCGTTGCAGGATCATTTGAGTGGCGCGGATCGAAAGCCAAGAGTCCAAGGAACACGTGGAAAAAGTTTCATCGCGATCCGTCCAAAAACACGCGAGATATTTAATGTCAAAGTCGAGGGAGTCCGATTTTTGGGAGCCCTTGGCGAGGGGTCAGGGCGGCCGGGGGGGTCGTGCAGACTAATGTTTGAAATATCGTTTCTCGGCTTCTGGGGGTCGTAGAGGGATGAATTTTTTTTTGTTTTAATCGTTGAATAGTCTATTTTAAGATGCTTCCACGCACAAGTTCCTATCTTCATCCGTTTAATCGCAGGGTTCATTTTTCCGTCTCGGGACCGTGGCGAAAAAACTAATCGTTGCAGGATCATTTCAGTGGCGCGGATCGAAAGCCAAGAGTTCAAGGAACACGCGGAAAAAGTTTCATCGAGATCCGTCCAAAAACACGCGAGATATTTAATGTCAAAGTCGAGGGAGTCCGATTTTTGGGAGCCCTTGGCGAGGGGTCAGGGCGGCCGGGGGGGCCGTGCAGACTAATGTTTGAAATATCGTTTCTCGGCTTCTGGGGGTCGTAGAGGGATGAATCTTTTTTTGTTTTAATCGTTGAATAGTCTATTTTAAGATGCTTCCACGTACAAGTTTCTATCTTCATCCGTTTAATCGCAGGGTTCATTTTTCCGTCTCGGGACCGTGGCGAAAAAACTAATCGTTGTAGTATCATTTGAGTGGCGCGGATCGAAAGCCAAGAGTCCAAGGAATACGTGGTAAAAGTTTCATCGCGATCCGTCCAAAAACCAGTGAGATATTTAATGTCAAAGTCGAGGGTGTCCGATTTTTGGGAGCCCTCTGCGAGGGGTCAGGGCGGCCGGGGGGGCCGTGCAGACTAATGTTTGAAATATCGTTTCTCGGCTTCTGGGGGTCGTAGAGGGATGAATTTTTTTTTGTTTTAATCGTTGAATAGTCTATTTTAAGATGCTTCCACGCACAAGTTTCTATCTTCATCCGTTTCATCGCAGGGTTCATTTTTCCGTCTCGGGACCGTGGCGAAAAAACTAATCGTTGTAGTATCATTTGAGTGGCGCGGATCGAAAGCCAAGAGTCCAAGGAATACGTGGTAAAAGTTTCATCGCGATCCGTCCAAAAACCAGTGAGATATTTAATGTCAAAGTCGAGGGTGTCCGATTTTTGGGAGCCCTGGGCGAGGGGTCAGGGCGGCCGGGGGGGCCGTGCAGACTAATGTTTGAAATATCGTTTCTCGGCTTCTGGGGGTCGTAGAGGGATGAATTTTTTTTTGTTTTAATCGTTGAATAGTCTATTTTAAGATGCTTCCACGCACAAGTTTCTATCTTCATCCGTTTCATCGCAGGGTTCATTTTTCCGTCTCGGGACCGTGGCGAAAAAATTAATCGTTGCAGGATCATTTGAGTGGCGCGGATCGAAAGCCAAGAGTCCAAGGAATACGTGGTAAAAGTTTCATCGCGATCCGTCCAAAAACCAGTGAGATATTTAATGTCAAAGTCGAGGGTGTCCGATTTTTGGGAGCCCTCTGCGAGGGGTCAGGGCGGCCGGGGGGGCCGTGCAGACTAATGTTTGAAATATCGTTTCTCGGCTTCTGGGGGTCGTAGAGGGATGAATTTTTTTTTGTTTTAATCGTTGAATAGTCTATTTTAAGATGCTTCCACGCACAAGTTTCTATCTTCATCCGTTTCATCGCAGGGTTCATTTTTCCGTCTCGGGACCGTGGCGAAAAAACTAATCGTTGTAGTATCATTTGAGTGGCGCGGATCGAAAGCCAAGAGTCCAAGGAACACGTGGAAAAAGTTTCATCGCGATCCGTCCAAAAACACGCGAGATATTTAATGTCAAAGTCGAGGGAGTCCGATTTTTGGGAGCCCTTGGCGAGGGGTCAGGGCGGCCGGGGGGGCCGTGCAGACTAATGTTTGAAATATCGTTTCTCGGCTTCTGGGGGTCGTAGAGGGATGATTTTTTTTTTGTTTTAATCGTTGAAGAGTCTATTTTAAGATGCTTCCACGTACAAGTTTCTATCTTCATCCGTTTAATCGCAGGGTTCATTTTTCGGTCTCGGGACCGTGGTGAAAAAACTAATCGTTGCAGGATCATTTCAGTGGCGCGGATCGAAAGCCAAGAGTCCAAGGAATACGTGGTAAAAGTTTCATCGCGATCCGTCCAAAAACACGCGAGATATTTAATGTCAAAGTCGAGGGTGTCCGATTTTTGGGAGCCCTCTGCGAGGGGTCAGGGCGGCCGGGGGGGCCGTGCAGACTAATGTTTGAAATATCGTTTCTCGGCTTCTGGGGGTCGTAGAGGGATGAATTTTTTTTTGTTTTAATCGTTGAATAGTCTATTTTAAGATGCTTCCACGCACAAGTTTCTATCTTCATCCGTTTCATCGCAGGGTTCATTTTTCCGTCTCGGGACCGTGGCGAAAAAATTAATCGTTGCAGGATCATTTGAGTGGCGCGGATCGAAAGCCAAGAGTCCAAGGAACACGTGGAAAAAGTTTCATCGCGATCCGTCCAAAAACACGCGAGATATTTAATGTCAAAGTCGAGGGAGTCCGATTTTTGGGAGCCCTTGGCGAGGGGTCAGGGCGGCCGGGGGGGTCGTGCAGACTAATGTTTGAAATATCGTTTCTCGGCTTCTGGGGGTCGTAGAGGGATGATTTTTTTTTTGTTTTAATCGTTGAATAGTCTATTTTAAGATGCTTCCACGCACAAGTTCCTATCTTCATCCGTTTAATCGCAGGGTTCATTTTTCCGTCTCGGGACCGTGGTGAAAAAACTAATCGTTGCAGGATCATTTGAGTGGCGCGGATCGAAAGCCAAGAGTCCAAGGAACACGTGGAAAAAGTTTCATCGCGATCCGTCCAAAAACACGCGAGATATTTAATGTCAAAGTCGAGGGAGTCCGATTTTTGGGAGCCCTTGGCGAGGGGTCAGGGCGGCCGGGGGGGCCGTGCAGACTAATGTTTGAAATATCGTTTCTCGGCTTCTGGGGGTCGTAGAGGGATGAATGTTTTTTTGTTTTAATCGTTGAAGAGTCTATTTTAAGATGCTTCCACGTACAAGTTCCTATCTTCATCCGTTTAATCGCAGGGTTCATTTTTCCGTCTCGGGACCGTGGCGAAAAAATTAATCGTTGCAGGATCATTTCAGTGGCGCGGATCGAAAGCCAAGAGTCCAAGGAATACGTGGTAAAAGTTTCATCGCGATCCGTCCAAAAACCAGTGAGATATTTAATGTCAAAGTCGAGGGTGTCCGATTTTTGGGAGCCCTCTGCGAGGGGTCAGGGCGGCCGGGGGGGCCGTGCAGACTAATGTTTGAATATTCGTATCTCCGCTTCTGGGGGTCGTAGAGGGATGAATGTTTTTTTGTTTTAATCGTTGAAGAGTCTATTTTAAGATGCTTCCACGTACAAGTTTCTATCTTCATCCGTTTAATCGCAGGGTTCATTTTTCCGTCTCGGGACCGTGGCGAAAAAATTAATCGTTGCAGGATCATTTCAGTGGCGCGGATCGAAAGCCAAGAGTCCAAGGAATACGTGGTAAAAGTTTCATCGCGATCCGTCCAAAAACCAGTGAGATATTTAATGTCAAAGTCGAGGGTGTCCGATTTTTGGGAGCCCTCTGCTAGGGGTCAGGGCGGCCGGGGGGGCCGTGCAGACTAATGTTTGAATATTCGTATCTCCGCTTCTGGGGGTCGTAGAGGGATGAATGTTTTTTTGTTTTAATCGTTGAAGAGTCTATTTTAAGATGCTTCCACGTACAAGTTTCTATCTTCATCCGTTTAATCGCAGGGTTCATTTTTCGGTCTCGGGACCGTGGTGAAAAAACTAATCGTTGCAGGATCATTTCAGTGGCGCGGATCGAAAGCCAAGAGTCCAAGGAATACGTGGTAAAAGTTTCATCGCGATCCGTCCAAAAACACGCGAGATATTTAATGTCAAAGTCGAGGGAGTCCGATTTTTGGGAGCCAACGGCGAGGGGTCAGGGCGGCCGGGGGGGCCGTGCAGACTAATGTTTGAATATTCGTATCTCCGCTTCTGGGGGTCGTAGAGGGATGAATGTTTTTTTGTTTTAATCGTTGAATAGTCTATTTTAAGATGCTTCCACGTACAAGTTTCTATCTTCATCCGTTTAATCGCAGGGTTCATTTTTCGGTCTCGGGACCGTGGTGAAAAAACTAATCGTTGCAGGATCATTTCAGTGGCGCGGATCGAAAGCCAAGAGTCCAACGAATACGTGGTAAAAGTTTCATCGCGATCCGTCCAAAAACACGCGAGATATTTAATGTCAAAGTCGAGGTAGTCCGATTTTTGGGAGCCCTCGGCGAGGGGTCAGGGCGGCCGTCGAGTTGTTGAGTTCAAAGGGTTAAATTTCTAAGTTGTGTGCAGTCGGAATATTAAATAATCCCACGTAATATTTTCTTCGATCTCCGTTTCACAATTCAGAGCAGCCATCGACGATGATAATTGCCAGTTCCAGACAATTTTCGTACGATTAGTAAAACGGCCGAACAGAGGTGGAGTCGATCGCAACGACAGGACGATTTACGAGGTTTCACAGGCTCGGCTGTCCAGCAGATAGAGCGAACGTGTCAATTACGATAAAGCTCATCGACGATCGATGTATCTGATGAAATTATTTAGACGGCCGCTGACAAGCAACGGCCCCGGGATCTATCGGTCTCCCGACGATATTACCGTACCCCGTGCACCGCTCTACAGCAAATACTAAAATTGCATCGCATACAAATGGCCCGTGCTTGTCCCGTAATTAGTGCTTTATCCGAGCGCGTTACCGGAATTTATTGTACAATTAAATGAGAATTTTCGATCTGCGGTTAAGCGATTATGAGCATTCGTAGGAAATTATGGAACATTATTCTTAAATAGAGAGCGGCTGACGTTCGTCCCCGGTAATGTAACTGGTTGACGTGTATTACGAATAAAATTTATTTATAAATAGCGTATAGCTACGGAATTGATTTACAATCGAGGGATCAAGTTGATTCGAAACGATTTGCTGATGGGTTTTTTTTTTCTTCGAGACTTCACTGATAATTTATCGGAGATTGAGAACCGAATGAGATTTGGAGTTTGTTAATCTAAGTTTCCTTCGTCGCTGTTCCGCCACTTCACCGTTTGACTTTTACTTTCTTCAGGGTCAGTTGAAACTTCCGGTACCGCGGAAGGTTGTTCGGCATTCTTTAAGATCTTCTTTCCTGTATTTACCATAAAAGTTCCAGCTGTGTTTCATTCAGAGTTCAAATTCCAGGCGGTATTATTAAATCTCTAGGGTGCAATTTTCTCATAGCTTCTTCTCATAGCAACGTGTCACGTTTAATTTGATTTTATATTTACTTTCGACCGGTTCGTTAACAATTCAACCTTCAGCTTTGCATTCGGAATTATCCCCGTTTTATTCTCCCTTCTTAAACTCAATGTGCATCGCGGTCATTATCCGAATAAACGTTTATACTTTGCTCGAGTATTCTCAACTTATCCTCGCTCGATAAACCATTAGCATTGCTCTGATTATTCGCGTGATAATTCTTCGAAATAACATCCTTCGATTCCTGTTTCATCGTCGTTGAAATGCCTCCCCTCGAGTCCGTTTCTTGATCGTTTCCCTCGGAGATGTTTCCACGTGAAATTCTGCTCGTAGCAGTCGAAGAAACGTAGTTTGAAATATTTGCATTTGTTATTTCTATTTCTTTCTTGATGCCTCTCCTTCCATCCCTCGGTTCCGATTCAGGAATATTCTTTTTCTTATCGATCTCGGTCAATCTCCCGAAGAGTTCCTCCTCTCTGGACTTATTTCTCATATCTTTGCCAAATGCAACCTCCTCCAGCTGTTCCACGTTCTCCTTTTTCCATGCTTGACGCTTATTGAGCAATATTAATTCGTCTTCCATTCGATTCTTTCCTTTTACCGGCGAAATATCGTATTCCGTTTTGTTAATTATCACTGAATCCAATGATCCCTGCGCCCCTTTGACGGCATCTGCAATTTAATTTACGTAATCACCGTGCAACTGAGTCTACTTGCTTTCTTTATCCTAACAATGTCATATTATAGTGTAAATAATTATCCTACTAATATGTCCTAATAATTGAAATTCGCGTACTTTCATCGTCCTCCTTTTCAGTTCGAAGAAACAAAGATCGCAAGCCCGGACTTAATGTATTTCTTTCTCTGTCCATCGTGCCTTCAGCTTTAAGTGCACTTTGATTCGTCAGAGTATCGGTACTCTCAATTATCCAGGGTATTTCTCGTTTCTTCAGAAAATAATTAATCGCGTGACTCTTCTCATGGTTCAAGTTGGAATAATCATTTAGATTTACGCGATTAATCTCCTTCCCTTCGGAATAATCTGCAGTTAGTTTTTGATTAACTGCATTTTTCCGGTGTCGAGTGCTGCACTTGTATAAAAGTGGAATATTTATAGGTATTTATTAGAATATTTTGAGATACTTGGATGGAGAATCATTTTATTTAACATTGTTTTGAAACGTGCGAAGAAACATACTTTTCTGGAATCGCATTTTCGCCTTTCTCCTCGCCAATTAGATTGTTGTTAATTTCTTTCAGATTTTTCTTAGCCATATCCATGGAATTGTACATCAGTGGCTCCTCGTATCCCGAATCAAAGGTCTCAGATGGTTCGTCATCCAAAAACGCGCGTTTCCTTCGCAAACTTTCAGTTTTATCCTCCAAATCTTCATGCCATTTCGAGTAATTAATATTCCTCCTATTTTTCTTATTTTTGCCATGTTTCTTCCTGCGTTTCTTGCGTTTCTTATGCTTTTTATTCCGTCGTGAATTATGATCAGAAGTTCGAACTTTCCTTCGGCGTTTCTCTTGCAAATGTCCGCTATCTGAAACGATCATTGGAACTTGTAAATATACAAAGTATCAATCTAAAATACACGCTGCAATTACCGAGAGGAAATTACCATGAAACTCACCGTCATGAAGATCTTTATCCTCCGTGTCAAAGCCGGCGTTGCTCAGTTGAGAAGTATTCGGCATATTAATGAGAGAAAAATAACGATCTCCCGGCATCGATGAGTTTCCATCAGAACGATTATTCATTGCGATCTGATACTGAAGAATACTTCCGTTTCTTCCTCTGGCAGCGCCGACACCCGGCATTTCTTTCCTCCCGCTTTTTTCCATAGCTTCGATGTATTCCGCTAACAAATCTAATTGCTTGACCTAAAAACCACGTTAAAAAGGATCTCGCAAAATGGCAGGAAGATTCGCACGAAATATTTGGCACAGTATTCATCGACGGAACGTTTACCAGATAATCATGAACGGGCTGAACTTTGGTCTTCTCTCTTTCAGTCAGGGCATTGTATTCTTTAATCAAACCTTTCAAGACGCGCAATTTTTTCGGTAATTCAGTGACATCGACAGCAATATTCCGATCGGCTGAAGTTTCAAATAGAAATTCATCTTTGGCATGATTTTCCGGAGCACTTTCTTCCTGCACGAACGGCAGTGGTGGAGTCTAAAATGTAGATAAGCATTAAATATATTATATTTAAATATATTAAATCAGTGCCTTGAAACAAGAAGAATTAAGAGGTAGAAAAGATGATCGATTCTGTAATTAATGTTTTATGAGATCGACGGAGAATATCTATTCTATGACTCTCCTATATATTTGAAGAATTTTTGGAAAAAATTGTGTACTAGACACTTCGAGTGGTTTGGCAGTTTTAGTGTTAAGCCGAATTAATTACTTCTTCTACTGAATTTTCTTCTCGATTAATGTCCAACATCCAGTCCAAGAATTCTCGCAGATCCGGCGGCAAAGAGACGCAAGTTTTTCTCTGGACTTCGTCGAAAATCAGCTTGTTAAGGAGCTCTATCACCTTTCTCATTAGATCCTCCGTATGCTTTACCTGTAGCAATTAATATTCGTGCAATTTTGACCCTTTTAACACTTTTAACCCTTTGCACTCTGAAGTCACCCTCTGAAGACACTTCATATATAAAACAAATTAGCGGGAAGCAGTTTTATTTAAAAAATGCTTTGAAATTATGTGTATTTTGATATTACACATTTTTTCTGAACAATCGTTTTGTTAATATAACATTAAACTTTAAGTAAATGCAAGCAATTACATCGTACCTAACATGTGATATCAAAACCACAAAAATTAAATCAGAGTTGGCAGAGAATAAACTAGGAAAACAATTATAGTGCAAAGGGTTAAATAGTAGAAAAAAGGTACCTCATCTTCACTGACAGATCGTCGATAAGTTTGATCAGCTGTTATCGCATCTTCCGGTTTATAAC
Organism: Cerceris ruficornis; assembly: GCA_963989415.1. NCBI lineage: Eukaryota > Metazoa > Arthropoda > Insecta > Hymenoptera > Crabronidae > Cerceris > Cerceris ruficornis. Next base: position 15,091,233 of record OZ022527.1, on the reverse strand, counting down.
TGCGAGAAAGTCCCGGGCCCAAAGATGTCTTTAAGTCTTTGACTCTTCCAACCTGGAAATTTTACCATAAACATTTGAGATTATGCAAATTCACAGAGATCCAGTCGAGAAGGAATACAGTACCTGCTGGAAGATTTGCTCGACTATCTTTCCAGCCAATTCACCATGAATCGCAGAATTCATTTGCGACTCATCCTCGATGTTATCAGCCGCCAAAAGCAGGCTAATCTTTTTCCTCTGTGCATCATCCTCGTGATGTGCCTTCTAAAGAATTATTATCGATTCTATTTTCTCTTGTAATTCGATTATATAACCTATCAGTGCCTACGTTTATCGAGAAGCAATCGTTTACAAGCGATAACTCACCCTTTGAACCTCTTCATGCTCCTGAATCATTTCTTGAGCGGTCATCGCAGCTTCGTACTTTGGTTTCGCGTGACGTGCGCGATGAACATGTCGTTCCTTATCGTTTGCACTCTTTTCTCCATTGTTACCATCGTAAGACAAGTTCTTCGATGCACTCTTCTTATGCTTCTTTTCACTGTTCTTCCTCTTCTTCACATTCGACACGGACTCTTTAACGTGTCCTCTCTTTCTGCGACTACTCGAAGGAATATACTTGGAACCACCGTGGTGTCCTTTTCTCGTATGTTTTTTCGAAGCTCGTACAAAATGTTTCCCCCCCTTTCGATGCCTCCTTCTCTTCCTTGCATTGGCATTTCTCTTCCTGTAATTGGTAGGATTGTGCCGTGCATTTGCCGAGGAGAAATCGTATCCTGCAGGCTCGTTGCTCCAGTTGAGATTAAACGTTCTATCGGCACTGCGATCTACATTCCCGTACGAGTTTGGAAGTTGCAAACCGTTGTCAATAATCTCCCTGTTGATTGGATATCGATAATCGTTGCCATCCGAATCGCGTTGATGCTGATCCATATCGTCGTAAAATGTGTGATAAGGAAGAACGACTTCTCTTTTAGGTCGAAAGTAATCTTGGCCAGGTTCGTTGTTCAGGAGAGTGGAAACCTCGGTTGTGCTTATTTTTGCAATTGGGAAAATCTCAGGTTTGGGTATATTGCATTTGAAAATTGCATTGATTTTATTATTCGTTGAATTATTAGAGGAATCTGTAAGATCCTCGCAGGTGGACATTTTATATTCTTGTTTTTTAAAAGTAGTTTTATTTGGTATAATTTTGGTGTCGTTTTGAGTATCGAAATTTGCATTTTTGATGGTTTTCAATCCTCTGCCAAGTCGCACTCTTATATTGGAGTCGGAATCGTCCATCCAGTCTACAGGTTCTATGAAAGATTCGTGTAAATCTAACGAATTAACAGCGGGATTTTTCTCGTTGTCTATATTTTTAATACGGTTTCTTAAAAAATGAGATTCGAGGTGGTTTTCGTACGGAGAACGGGAATCCGTATCCTCGTAATTTTCCAGTTTTTTTAAAGACCCCTCACTCTTATCTTCTTTTGGAACCTGAAACTCCATGATTATAAGCCACGTTAAAAGAAATAATTGTATTATATTTACTTATTATTTTTATTCACCTCTTGCATTTTACATTTGACAGATTGTCCCGAAGGAGCTGGTTCTCCTCGTTTTTTTTTATCGCTCTGTCCGGTTTGATGCTTAAACGTTTCTCCGCTGTCTTTAATGCCGATATCACTGCTACCAGAAGTATTATTTACGTTGAAATCTTGAGACTGAACAATAGACATGATAACGTAAGTTTTTTCCTGAATTTCTGACTTCCTAGATCCACCGGAAACGGACAGATCTGACGGCGAGTCCGAGCTAGAATCTAAACGGCATGGCTGATCATGTTTGTCATGATCTCAACTCGACATCCTCGCAATCGTCATTAAGATTTACCAGATATTCTACCTTGATCTTCGACCTTTCGAACGACAGAATTCTTTCCCGACCTGTCATCTTCCTCATACATTCTTTGATTACCTTTCAGTCGAGACTTGCTCATTAATTCATTATCGTTCGAGTCTGACAACTTCTCTAACTCTTCGTACAGTGGTTTATCATTTTCACTCTTATCACTGCAAGAAGACATCTCCAGATCAAATTCAAACCTTTCGATTATCCAAGTGAAAACGTACCTTTGAGTCTCAGCTTCCAAAGATGTACTTCTCTCATTGTTTTCCATGCATTTTCCCTTCTTCGACGATTCCACCCCCTGCTGAAACTCTTCGTTCAACCTGTTGGACGACGTGCAATTAGGTTATCGATTAAACTTTCACAGCATTCTCGTGTGTGCACCCTGCGATCACTGGGGTCAGTGATAACCTTTAAATTTGACCATCTCTTTTGACAATTTACCACTGACCTCCCGCGATTAATGCCGCTCACGTTGTCTTCACCTTGATCTAACCTCCCCGGCTGGTGTTTTCTCGATAATCCTTCCTCTTCTACCAGTTTAACCTTCGACGATGGCCTTAAGGAGTTGGACGGCTTCCCGGCCTTCCCGGTCACGTTCTTCCTCCGAGGTTGGCCGAGGTCGACGATGATTTCTTTTGGTCCTTTGTTTCCCGTCTTTTCGTTCTCCTTCTCCTGCTTCAACCACTCTTTCTCGTTCTCGTTGTACTTTGTGATCGGGGGACAAGCTTTCTTTCCGTCAGGATTTTCCGCAGGTACTGGAAAAGTTATTTTATTATACAGCGGCATTTTTGGAATTTAGCAACGTTCTCCGATGACTCGGTACATTCGACTTTGAATTCTATTGTCAATTTTACTGGTTAAGTGAAGTTTCAATTTACGTGAAAAATAGTCAATTACCGAAGGCCAGCCCTGATTGAAGGGAATTCCGCTGATGGTTATTTTTAACTTCCTCTTCTTTAAGGTTGTTTAAGGGTGCGTCTCGACTTCGTGACCCGACGTCGGCGTCGTAATCGTAATATTCGATAACACGCATAGGATTCCGTCTCGTTCTCATGTAATCACGGGTTTTTCTATTCTTTTTGTCTAATTTTTCCTTTATCAGCACGTTCACTTTCGCCTTCACTTTCGGATCTACGTCTTGGATCATCGCAGAACGCTCCTTTCTTTCCACCCCTGCAGATTTCCTCTGCCCTGAAAATATAGAATCCCCAGTTTTTTTAATTTCCAATTGTATCCTTGGAATTGTCCTCCGGAGGGACATTAATTGAAAATAAAATAAGAATTTATGTATTAACTCTTTGAGGCACGGCGGGATTAAAAGTTTCCCACCTCTTTGACGTCTCGAAAATTTGTATTATTGTATAACTATGTTGATAAAATTAAACCAACTTTGTTCAATTGATAAAAAATGTGTGTGCAACATGCGTCATTTATTTTTTTAAATTTCTGTGCCTCAAGGAGTTAAACAAATTGTCGACGCAAATACCTGCAAGATTTTCATCTTGCTCGTCATCCTCCTCGTCGCTGTAACTTGAATCAGCATCTTCAACGTCGTCGCTCGAATACTCGACGTATTCGAGCAATTTTCTCTGCGATGCCAAAGGTTTCTTGCTCCTTACATCGTCGATCATTAAAACGTTATTTTTCTCGCCGTTTAAATGCATTTTTCTCTCGTCAGATATTTTATTTTCACGAGCAAATACACCGTCGTCGTTTGATATCACTTTGTCAACGTTCAGTTGCTCCTTAATTCCTTCCGTTTGCTCCAAATCTGTCCCACATCTCGGCTCATTTTCTCGTAATTCATTAGATTCATCATTAGCCCTGCCACTTTCCACATTCCCAGCAACAACATCGTTACTCAGGCCAACTACAACCGATCGTTTTCCTTTCTCGTCATCCTTGAACGAATCGATCTGCGTTTTTTTAATATTAACGTTAAAAATCGTGGCAACGGATGCGCCCGGTCCTTCTTCCTTTTCCACGATTAATTCCTTCTTCAAATTCGACGTATTCAGTACCAAAGTTCCTTCGTTATTCGACACATTTTTCAGACAGCCCTGCTTGCTAGCCCCGTTACTCAGTTTCACCAACTTATTTTCCGACTCGACGACGATATTAATATTTCTCGGTTCATCTTTGGTCCGTTTCGCTTGAGACAGTTGCCGAGACAATTTTCTGGGCTCCTCATCGTCCGCCTCGATTCTTTCGACTTCCTTTGTGCGTTCGCTGTTTTCATACGGCTGCCCTTGCGGTTCGAACACTTTGATCACCTGTTTTCTCTGGCCAGAGACGATGTTTTCTTCCTTCCCTTCCGTTCTCCGTCTTCCGACTTCCTCTCCGTCCGCTCTTCCGTTTGTATTCGCGCACGTTCTCGCTGAACCTATTCGCAATTCATTCGCCACGGTTCCCAAATTCTCAATGGAATTCCCCTCGAGATTTGCGCCTCCTCTCTGCACCGTAGAGAACTTAGTTTCCACTGTGTCCAGATTTTTCAAATATGGAACCGTTCGTTCGCCATTTTCTTCCTGCTTAACGTTCTTCCTTTCTTCTTCCTGTTTTTCAGAACTCTCCTGCACCGTATCCTCACTGTTTTCTTTAATGTTTTTCCTCTCTTCGTACTGATTTTCCAAAGTTTTTCTCGGCATGTTCTCATTCACGTTGGATTCGCCACTTTCTGCGGAATCCTTCGCTTCTTTCAAGTCGCCTGAATCGGTGCTCTTCCTATCAACGTCACATGCATCGCTCTCGCTTGGCTTTTTTGACGTTTTTGCAGGGTCTGCTGATGATTCATTGGCATCGGCATTAATTTTGTCCTGAGATTGATTTAAGGAAAGTTTTTCCTCGGAAGCACCTTCCTTGCTGCGTCTTTTGCGATCGTGAGACATTTTCAGAAGTTCCTCTTCCGCGTCTGATCTTACCGTTTCTGGATTTTCGTCCTCTTCTTGGTCGAAATCTATGAAAAAAATTAGATATTTGTCATTGGCAAATTTCTGCCGTGTGGAAATTTATTGCATCGATATCTACCAGCATTTTTGCTCCTGACATGCTTGTGCTTCCTGTTTTTCTTTTGCTCCCTAGATCTCCTTTCAATCTCTCCTTCGTTCTCCTTCGTTTTCACGGTCCCTCCACGCTTTTTGCCACCGTGCGATTTTTTATCACCGTCTACTAAACTTTTCTTCAGTTCTAATATCGTTTCTTTGAGAGATTCCAACGTTAAAGGTGTCTCCTCCCTCTTTGTCTCGCGTCTAACGAATTCGGGCTCGTTCAGATGGAAACTCGCTGCTTTACGTTCGTCTCTTTTGTTAAAATCGATGTCCACCTTCTGATCGCGATCTTCGAAACGATTATACATATAAAATAAATCATTCTGTGACCAGCTGGACTTGTAGTATCACCAGGACCACTAATTAATACCGTGATTAATCTTCCTATCATCATTATAATTGCGCATCCGCCGATCTTCACTTTTATCCACGGAATCGTCTTTCTTATTGGAATTCCACCAATCGCTCGAAGGACGAGCGCTCTTCCAGTATTTCAAATCTTGATCTTCCAACGTTCCCTTTTCGTGGACAGGTCTATTTAATCTGCGTTTAAGTGAGAAACAAATTAATTTTTAGCCCGACATCGGAAAAATTCTATCTGCACCTATCTTCAGAAGGATCAAAGACACCAGAATCAGCGCTGTCCACGTCATTCTTCAACGTCATGTCGTCATTTAAGTATATCCGCTTAGGAAGTTGCCGATTCTCCGTTCCTTCGTACATCTTTTTCCGAAAGTACCATGGATTCTCGTAGCTCTGATCGTAGGCTCTTTTGTCGCGTAATTTATTTCCAACGTCGTTGTCAATCGAAGGTGCATCTCGCAGGTGCGAGTACTTGTTCGCATCCCCTTTTACAGATCTCGAAGAACAGTGGATCGAAATTATTTAATGAACTGTTACCGATCAAAAGTAACTCACTTCTTCCAATCATTCCGACGACCTGCATCACGAACAGTCTCATCTATCCATCTCAATTCATTCTCGGCTTTGAGGACGTTCTCCAAAAATCTATTTAACGCCGAATTATCACCCTCGTCGTTCATCCTCGCTGACCGCTCCACGGAATCTTTCAGATCGTCGTTCACCTGAAAGATCAGCCCTTCGACGGTGCAATAAAACGAAGAAAAAGGATTCAAAAAAGCAATAATTTCTAACGAAAATTTTGTTCTGACAATATTGAGAACTTTTCGCATATTTACTGGAAACAACTACAACTTAGTATAAATGAGCTAGCGTTCGATAAGGGTTAATTATTACGTGACCCACCGAAGCTCGTTCTCGCTTCCAACCAATTGAACAGTTAATCTCCCACGTTTCTAAGGAAGCGACAAAGATCACGGAAAACACGGAACCTCCGGAGGCTCGGGGCGAAATGAGGAAAATTAATTTTTTCCTTAACGGCTCGCAAAGTCACGGCAAACGGCAAGTTTCACCGACGAAACTACTGTTGGCAGAGGGACGAAGAGGAAGAGGAAGAAAGAGAGGGAAGTCAGAGGCGACATTTCTCAGAGAGTCGGGCATGTCCTGTCGCTGACAATTCTCCTCCTATAATAATACCGGGTGTGCTTCCGTTACGCATCGTCCGCGGTCTGGCTCTCGTCCTTTTTCCAGCGCGTACCACGCGGGCAAGACAATGGGATTCTACATAGAAAACGTGCGGGGCCGCGGATACGGGCACGGTGTTATTAAAAATTCACTCCCTCTAGCGGCTGAAGTGGCCTCTGGCAATCTGCATCTCATTCCCGGCGGGCCCTTGTGCGCCAGCCATCAGGTGGCTGCCAGCTCGCGGAAAAAGGGCTGGAAAGCTCGACCGTGGAAACGCCAGGGCCGAGGGCTTCCACCCTCTCCCTCTGCCTCCTCCCCCGGCTCTCCCTTCGGCCCTCTCGCTCATCCTGCCCCGCTGGAGTTGGTCCTTTTCGTAAGAACGACCGCGGCAGACCGCCGAACAAAAAAAGTCTTACACCCAATTACACGCGGCATTTAACTAAATAAACACTCGCCCTTTTTCGCTCACCCTCGGCCCTCTCGTGTCTGCGACCGCTGTTCCCTTTTCCTCGCTTGGAATCTCGCTTCGTAGGTCCTGCGAAACCCACCCCCTGTCCTTCCCTCTTTCTCTCTCTCTGTTCGCGATAATGTAGTTAACGTTCCCTCCGCCCTTCGACGATTCCTTATCGAAAATGAGTCTCGGGAATCTCGGAATCATTCTGCCGAGGGATGAAACGTCCGTGGAATCTCGGACGACAGCGTTGTTCGAGTTCTCTCCGCTCGTCGCGAGAATAACTTGACGTTGGCGATCACTTGTTGAACGTTATGTAAATTCACCGTGTTCATTTGCATCCTGGCAGAAGCATTCTCGCGTGACTTTTGATTTCGGACTTTATTACCCACGGTCATTAATTCGCATCGCGATCACCCGCTTCCTGGGATCATATTTCACCGGTGCGCGTTGCAGTTCGTCGCTGAAATTATTTCACCTCTTGTTTTCACTCCCGCAGCGATCACGAAGCCCCGGGACAACTCGAACGAATCGTCTTCTTCAGGGTGGGGCGTGTTTTCGCGAGTCTACAGACCGACCTTTTGCCGTCAAAAGACGTAGCAACGATATCTCGATCGGTTTCGGAGATGGCGGTTCGTTTCGCAGGCTCTTCGTCAATCGGTTTTCACCGGGGGTGGCAGAGGGGTGGGTAGGAGCCAAAAGTACGGCGAGAATAATCAATCACGAGACGTTTTCGGCCGTAATACGCGGCCAGGAGGGCTGTAGACAGTTCGCATAGTTCCGAAACGGAAACGGTAATATCGCTGGCCCGAGGCGACCACCCCTTTGTCATTTTGTCATCCGGCGTAAGGACGAATCGCTGAGAACGGAGAGAGAAAGGGAGAAAGACGGGGCCAAAGAGAAGGCGAAACTCGATGAGGAAAGAACGAGAGGACGAGTATGTTTCCCGCGAAAAGAAATTAATGCTTGAGATATTAAAACCCGAGAGAGAACGTCCGCTAGCTGAAGTTTAGGATCTCGGTCACGTCCTGTCCGTACAGGAGACGCTTTTTAAATTGTCCGTCGCTTCGCCTCTCTTCCATGCCTTTTCTAGCCCCCGTAGCTCGGTAATTAGAGAGGGAAGAATTTCTCCGATTCTTTGCGATATTTTAATCGACGAAAGATCGATTCGCTTACCGTAGAATCGTCGCGATGTCCGGAGAAAGAAATTTCCGGTTGCTTGGAGAATGTCGAGGAGACGAGGGTGTCATCGTTGCCGTTCGCCAATTCTTCTCCACGTTTCTCCGACGACACGAAGGTCGGAAGGGCGACGAGAAGGAGGCAAATTAGAAAGGAATTTCGGCAGCTCCGTCGATCGAGCATCGGCACGATTCTCTTCATCGTTCTACCTTTAAGCAAGATTTAATTTAACGCCCGAGTTAAATTGAATTTCGCCACTTAATAAATCCACCGGCTGGACCCGAGCTGGCGTAAGCGTGCGTGCGGCCGGTGGAAAGTACATAACGACCTATTAACTCCCGATCTCCCGGAAAACACATTAATTTCATGGCGCACATAATTTTCCTGTCACAATTTGCATTCAGCCGCTCTTTCTTTAAGCGCACGGGGGAAATTAAAAACGTCCGATCGTAAAGCCTCGAAAAGAGGTGAAATATCACCGAGCTTCCGCGCTGAATCGTAATCAGCCGTCGTTCCCGGAGAAAGAGGTTCGTGTCGCGTTCGACTTTCCGCTCGGATTAGTTTACCTTCGACGTATATACTCGTCTCGAAGAGTTCCCCGAGTGTTTCTCGAACGTTCGGCTATCATGTAATTCACGCGTTTGCCCGAATTCTCGCTTCCGTTCGCCGTTTCGCGCGGAAATCTCTTAACGGTAATTTCGTGAGCCTCGCCGTCGAGCTTTTACCGACGGCGGTGGTAAATTAAAACTACGTAGAACACGCGAGTTCTACTTGGGAGGAAAGCCGCGAAATTGCGAAACGGGACAAAGGAAAATAGGACAAGTAATTTCAAACGAACGAGGGCATTTCAAAGTGAGACAGAGCCATCCAATCCGAAAGATTCTCGAGAGAAGTAACTCCGGCTGATGATTTCTCGCCATTAAGAGATAGTTGAATTCCTCTCCGGCGGATCTCCTCGCGTTGCGAGATTTTAATTTAATCGACGACCATTAGACTTCGTCCCCGTGAAAACACGTAACGTTGAAAGGCGAGCGAGCGAAATATGAAGAATACAAAGCTCTCGGAATAACGGACCGTAGGGAGAAAGGGATCGATTTAAAACGTTCCCTTGGACGCGTACCCGTAGCTTCTTAACGCTAATTACGGCAAAGGGATTCCGTGGCTTCGTCCCTCGCGTATCCTTTCATCGTGAAAACAAGCGGCACGCTGAATTTCCTCCCGATAAAAAGGAGAAAAAAAAGGACCACGAAGAATGAAGAGTTAAGCGATCGTTTCTTTCTCGACCGATCGTTCGAAACGAGCACAAGGGGGGTAGAAACGTAAAAGATTCCCGTTCAGTTCGAGGAAAAGCATTCTCTCTTCCTCCCTATTTACTCCCACCCCCCTGTTCCTTCCACATCCACACGTTCCTTTCACCCTTTTTCCAACCAACCGGTGAGCCCGTTGCACGCACGAGACATCGAGCAGTCGTAAGAGTAGCTGGAGATTTTTGTCATTTCGACGAAAATCAGAAATAAAGGAAGGAAGGCACGAAAAAGGCGGCAAAGAGCGCTGTACGATGGGGCGGAGGGAGGACGTTCGAGGTGGTTAGAGGCTGGAACGGTGTATATATACCGACATAATGTACCGCGTAAGAGCCATTAGGTTATTAAAAACAGTACCGGCTAGACACGAGTAACGAACCGGCTGGTGGCCACCGAGGGATGCGACAAAGCCGGAAAATTAGCCTTGATAACTTCGCGTTTCGATGCAAAGGAAGAACGGGGAAGAGGCTGCCTGCTGAGCCAGGGGTGGAAACTACCCCGGAAGGAGAGAACAGACCGAGGAATAATCTCGACTCTTCCTCTCTGTCGATCATGGGGTTGAAATTTTTCTGCCAAGCGATTCTACTTGGGACCATGGGCATTCTACTTCATCTTTGGATCATCGTTTTGCTCGAAGTCGTTGGAAATCATTGTATGGGTTGTTCTGAAAGTAATTTCGTTTTTTCCCAATAGAGGAGATAATTTTATTTATTCACGGTCAACTTCGCACTTAAACAGCATCGTCATTGTATACTTTGTCAGCTGATATAGTAAGAGTTCTTTGTGAAAATTCCTTTGATTCTGCACGATAGTTAATAGTCTAACACTATAAGAAGATCGCCTTTCATTTTCAGCAAAAAAATCGAAATTACTTTCCGAACAACCCAATACTTGTCGAACGGACGGATTAGGTTAAGACGACGAGCGTCGGTGAATTCTTTTTTTGAGTTTGAGGTGGATATGTTGAAGTTAAGATTCGCGAATTATTTCCATATGTAATTAGGCATATTTGGAATGGCGTGCATTTGCAACGAAGAATTAAGCGAAGCGAGATAGTCGAGCGAAGGGGAATGAATCGTTAAAGGTCGATAACGACGATGGATTTCGCTTGGAACTCGATACCTGGTATTGTATTTACCACTAGGATCGTACGAACGAGGAGGCTGGTTTCCACGCACGCAGAAATGCGTATGTCATCGATGATAATGTTGGCGAAATCGATTTACGTCAGGACGTGCCGGCCAAACTACGTACGTCGACGTGCCGCATAACAAATTCCGATTGCACGTCTACTGTTTCGCATTCGAGCAATCGATACTTCCCTCGTGTACCACGGAATTAAAAGCATCTGCGCTCGTTTTCTTCATGTGTCATTCCATTAACGAATTGCAATGAATTTCAGCTACGATATCGCGCGTCTCGAGTCACACGAGAGAGGAGAAACGATCTTTGCCCCGGGAGGGGAGGAGGGATTTTTAATGGAGTCGTGAGAAAATTGGAGAACAAGAATCGAGGCGAAGGCGTGGTAACCGGCTTAAACTCGGTTTATTTCGGCATACGGACGTAAACGGAAGTTCGTGCAAGTCGAAGAGAAAGGACCGAAGGGAAAGAGGGATCGGCGAGAGGGAATGTTAGCGAGCAGGAATTTCGTAACGGGGCGGCCAGACCTCCAGGAAATATCCAAATCCAAGGCGTCTACTATAAACGCACGAAGTAACGTGTAAGTTTCTACATTAGTTTCCACGTGCTCGCTCCATGGACCGACGAAGCAAATAAGGAATACGCGAACGAACTTGAAACGTTTCCTGATTTATGCCGGAATCTGCGAAGGTCGAGCGAGCCGCGAGGACGAATCAATTGCCACTCGTATCGGCGATTAACACTTTCGTCTCTGAAGATTCGAACGTTTTTAACACTAGGTTTACGGATGCCGTCAAATTGACGCGTTCTTACTTTTTTGATAAATATTTCTCAAATATATAGAGAAGAGGTATAGTAGATATTTCACGTGTATTTTACAATACAAAAATTACTTAACGAATTATCAGCTTTGCCGATTGATCCCTCTTTTTCCAAAGTCTTTATCTAATATATTGCAGTGTAACAGATTTCAGTCCCGTAAACCTAGTGTTAAATAAAAACGACTACGAACGATCTCGAGGGTGGAGTGAATAGATATTTTCCGGGGTAAAGACGACGCTGAAACCGGAGCGGATGATCGGAGGACTTCTCTTTGGTCTCTGGCTCGTCTTTTCCGCTTCGATTGATTGCGTATACACGCATGGCGGCTCGCTTTTGCTCAGGTTAACGCAAATGCGAAGGGAACAAACAAACGGGGAATACAAATCTAGAGTGAAATGAACAATGCCCGGGAGAGTTACTGCCTCCTAATTGAAACCAACCCCCGGTCCACCCCCTCGTTCCCTTCGTTTCCTCGTTCTCTCTCTCTTTCTCCTGTTTCTCATCCCCCCGTTCGATCTTCCCCTCTCTCTCGTCTCCATTCTCCTCTCTCATTCGCTCCTTCACTCATTCTCTCGTCTCGTGGTATCGTTCGCTCGAACTCAACCCTCTTTTTCTCTCCTCCAAACGTTTCTTCCCCTCTGCTGCCCCCCTCGCTCTGCACCGCCTAATCGTCCCGCACAGATGCGTGCCGCGCTTTCTCTCTATCCGCGCATAAAGCGTATAGTTTACGACAAAAGTTCGGCCTCGAGTTTAACAAAACGGCCGTTGGCCCGTTGCAGAACGCGAGCCGGTGTTTACATGCGTGGAATGAACAAGTATCGATCTGCAGCTCCGCCGCTGTGTACCTGCAGGAAGGTGCATTACGCGGGCTGCAAAGAAATCAAAGTATTACGCTCCGCGGGGCTCGTAGGATGGAAACGTCGTATTTGCTGGAGAACGCTCGCTCCTGCGTGAAATTATTTTCTACGGGAGGTAAATTGCAGTTTTTTAGATTACAGATGAATCCAAGGGGCTCTCCAAACAAAATTGAAAAATTAAAAATTTGTAATGAAACAAAAGTTGTCAAAGCAACTGTGGTGCAGTGAGGCATAAGTGCGGCCGCTGTCGATCTTTTTCGCGCACCGGCCCGTTCAGCGGGAGTACCGCAGGAGTACCTTAGCGAAAGGGTTAATTTACCCTGTCCGATACACCGGTAGACGGTGCTCGATAGGAAAAAAAACACCCTCGTTCTGTCCCTGGTGCTCGTAGAAATCCGTCAATAAGTTATTCAATGAACTCCGTCAGGTCTCTCTCGGACTTATCCTCCCGGTGATTCCATTTCGCGGAGCCATTTATACTCGAACTCGGTCACGACCCATTCTGCAATTACTCCCGCGCTGTCCTTCCGCCTCGATTAACGAAGAAAATAGCACCCGAAGAGCAGAATCCGTTGCTCCTCGGGAGCCATGCCAAAATAACTTTCGTGACCATGATCGGCGCATCTTCTGCCCACGGTTTCCGCTCCCGAGCGCGAACTGCCACGGAAGAACGGCAGAAACTGGAGGAAGAGGACGAATCCGACCGTAAGAACGGCTCTCTTTGCGGACGAAACTTTCGTCTCGCATTCGTACACGGTCTTCCGTAATTTTATAAATAATTCCAGGTCGGAAGGTTTCGGCCGGCTCGCTCACGAGGCGTACGAAGCCGAGGGAAAGAAAAAAAAGGAAAGGAGAGAAGAAAGAGGGTGGAGAGGGGGTGAGTTTTATCCGGGCGTAGTTTACAGTGGATATTACAGGAAGGTGCTCGCGAGGGCGAGCAGTAAACAATTCGAGGCATTTTAATGCAGCCCCCAGTGGCCCGTAAGAAGGACTCGAAACTAACGTACCTTTACGTACACCCCACCTCGGCAGACTCTTCTTTCGAAGCGAACGAAAGCGCGAATGAAAGGAGGTCTGGAGGAGGTACGTAGGAGGAGAAGGCCTTATCCCTTAAGGCCTTCGTACGACCGTCGAAAAGGCATACTATAAGGTGCCTTCGATCTCCAACACCCGGGTAAGCCTACTCCCGCTTCTTTATCCTCGGGGTCTTGGTGCGCCACTCGTTTCATTCTATGGTCCCTCTTCTTCGTTTGCCCCTTTCTCCATGGTCGAACGTCAAATCGCAAATCCTCCGAAGATTTCGGAGAAACTATTGACCCTGAACCATCCTTGGACTTTCAGCGGAACCGTTAACAACGCGATGCTTCGTTCCATCGTGAAACGTGGTCCACCGCCGTAAACGGGAGAGGAAGAAAATTGTACGGGAGAGCGGTGATTAATTTTTGGAAACGAAGCGCGATATTTGAATTCTCTTTGGACCGTGAGATACTTAAATCCGTGAATGAATTCTATCAATTATCGCCATTCGAACGGCGTAATGGTCCAAAGAGCTTATCGATTATTAATGAAGTGGGTAACGTCGTGTATCACCGGGAGGGTTGGTCCACCCGTGGGGTGTTTAATGGGTCGTTAGCCTCGCGAAACCAACGAAACCCACCCTTCCCGTCTCACCGCCGAAACTTTGATTGCCTTATCAATCATCGCGACGAAAATACCAAGAGATATCCTCACCGCAGGCCGAAAGAATCGGAATTGATATCGTTTCCAAGGCGGTTCTTGAATTACACCAAGAACAACCGAACCTGACACGGGGGAAACGTTGCTTAAACATTTAATAGAGGCATGTACTTTATAAATTATTACAAATCTACCTCCCTTCCAGTTCTTCTTTTTTTTTCGTCGCACGATTCTCGTGCTTCTTATCTAACAAAGAAACTTAATAATTTAACGGACGAGGCGAGCATCTCGTCGGTTTCAGCGGGACGCCAATTCCCGCGATCTTTCCACGCAGACGTCTTTTAAACTTTGAGGCTTTTAAAGTGCGATCACAAAGATCGTAGGTTTAAGCGTACTGGCATCTAAACGAAATACGATAAGCACTTAGGCCAGCCGTATCTATCAAATATAACCCTTATGCCGTCGGTGCTGGAGGGTGTGGTGTACCCATGGGAGAGCCAGGAAAGGACAACCTCCCGGAATTTATACCACGGACCTTGCCCTCGTCCTCCCACGACTTTATCACTTATTCATATAACGTTGCGCGAGGAAAAGTTGCCCAAAGTGCCTATAAACGTTTAGTCACCGCGTGTTTCTGCGTTTTCAAAAGCACCGCTCTTTCCTCCACCCCGTCCTTCCTCGACTCGCTTCACGAATCTATTTTTCCGCCAAATTTCCAGCACGGTATTACGGGTAATTGGCACGAGATTAACCCTTTGCCTTATGACAACGAGTGACGCTCGTGATGCGGTTGATGGAACAGGAAATTTTGAAGTGTCCCAAAAAGTATCAAATTGAAAATATCAGTGGAACACGACGAGGTAATATTATTTCTATGTTATTAATTTTGCGCTAGATTCTAAAATATATCAGGAAACACTAGTGTATTTTTATTTTAACAATTTATTTTCCAATTATTGCGGAGGCAGTCGCGGAAGAAATTGTAGGGCAAAGGGTTAACACTAGAACTACCGGCGTTAAATCTATCATGTTTTAATATGCGAAATAAGTACTTTAGAATAAGAGAAATCAGAAGGTGGACATTTAGGTTTTTATAATTATGATTGCTATCATTAATAAAGAGAATAAAAATTTGATAATAAATTATTCACTGCAGAATCTCTCAACAAGAAAAATAAAAATCTTATGGTTTCACTGCATTGACTGTTATTTCCGGTGTACAATTAGGGATATGAAAGTAGCTTCTATAAAAAAAGTCGTCTCTGAAGAGGTTAATGAAATAGATGTAGAATATCTAATCTATGGCCTTGCTATAAACTTAGAGAATTTTTTGAAAAAATTGGAGTCATTATGACTGCCATGGTAGTTCTAGTGCTAATGATTCTATTCTATGGAGTTGTGATTTAAGTAAAAAAAGTTCTACCGCGGTGACAGCGATGAAACCAGCGAAACACGGTGTTAACGATTGCAAAGAACACTCGGTAATTTCGTTTCAATTGTCCGGACAAGAATTACAGAGAAGAGGGCAATGTAACTAAAGAAGGAAAAAATAAATGTCTGTCAGGGTGTACGTTTCTCGTCTCTTTGGTCATTTTCCCCACGAGGGCGAGAACTGCAAATTATTTTCCAGTCGTTCGTCGGTTCGGCCGGTATCCTCGGATATAACGGGTGATCCCGAAATTCCCGCGGGGAAACGAGAGCGTCCTCTGCGCCCGCTGTAAGGATACCGTCTCACGAAATATCCCACCTTATGGTGATCCCATGGTACATCTACCCTGGAAGTACATCCCCATAACTCGCTCCTCGCACTCTGACCTCTTCCATTTCTCTCTCTTTCTCTTTTTACGTAGACGTTGTGCACGAACCCTAATGGTATTGGCTTCTACGAGATACATCGACCTGCGATCGTGAAAAGAAAGAGATGAAAAAAATCCGCCCGTCTTTCGTGCACGTTTTACCAATGTCATCGGTAACGTTAGAATTTCTTTTTCTCCATTGAAAGGACACCCTGGAATTTGTATTTAACGGTTTGAATAATTACGAGGATCGATATTTTCATGGAATTGCAGTTAACAGGGCTGGAGCACCAAGGGCGACGTGTACGAGGGAGGGTTGTTGTAATGCGATCACGGTATCTTGACACGGTGACAGCGGAACTCGAATTGCATGTAATCATCGGTTAGGTACGATCGAGATACAGACGTTTCCTGGATTGCAGAGCGGATTACGAGCGTCTGTCAATGGTTCGGTCGCAGGATATGTCGGGAAAGGAGTATTTTTTGATTACACGTGGAGGCGAGGGTCAAATTCGATGGGTCGTGATCGTAGAAAATAGTCGGGGAAGTGGAAACACGGTGAAAGCCGCGGGAGAATGGGAAAAATTTAAAAGCTCGGACCGATCGACACGGAGGTATCGAAACATCCGTTTAATATTGGTAGAAGGAGGGTGGATGGGACGCTATAGCAGGCAGATTTTAATCCTTGTCGTACCCGAGGAGGGAAGGGAGCGATGCTGAAGTGACTTGAAGTCTCTTCAGGCGAGATGCTTAATTCCACCCCGTTCTTCTGCAACCACCCTCCGGCTTCCCCTCCTGCTCCTCCTTTTGCACCCCTGGAGGAATAATCCTCTGTTCTTTAATTCTCCTCCGTCGGATGGACTGAAAATTGTATCTAAACGTTGCAGCGGCATACTCCTCCGTGTTATCTTTTATCTCGCCTCGTACAAAAGTTTCGTCGTCGTCGTCCTCGTCCACGTTTCTCGTCGTTGTTCGCCGTGACGGCGTCGAAAAATCTTGACGACAGGCACAAGCCCACCGTGAGTATCGTTTACCGTCATTATTTTAATTACGGTGTATCCTCGAATGAAAATAAAACTATGGAGGCTCATCAGTAATCGATATCCAAGAGAGAGAGAGAGGAGGCGCTCGTGTGTCGCCAATTTTCCACGATAATAGCGTGCCACGCGAAACGAAAAGATTTCTCCAGAGAACGGAAAATTCCGGAGGACCGAGCCACGCCATTCTACCCTTCTCTTTGCTGCCTCTTTTTTTCATTATTTTTTAGTATCCTCGCTAGCAAATGTATCTGTGTCCTCGAGCGCGCTGCGCCTTTCATCTCTCGTCTCTGCAGTCGGAGCACTTATACACTTGGTATTCTCTCTCTGCTCCCTCTGTTCCTCTCGCACCCTTTCTCTCCTTCCTTCCCTTACCGTTCTCCTCCATCTTTTTTTCCCTCCCTTTGCCCTGACCACCCCCTTTCTTCCTACCCCTTTCTCGTCTCTTCTTCGTCCTTCCTTCTCGGTCTCCTCGTTCCGCGCCACTCTAGACTCCGCTTTCCTCCTCGCTCGGTTTCTCACCCTCGCGATTTCTCCTCCTTCTCTCGCGTCCCTCCGACGGGAGTACAAGTTGACGAGTACCCGGGCTAAAATACATCGTGATTTTAATACTTTTAACTTCTTTATAATCCGCTTTACACCTACGTAAAGCGGTAATGCCGCACACCGAGAACCCGGAGGTACTCTACGCCGATGTCTTTCTCTCTTTCTACGTTTTTCTCTTCTTCTCCCTTCCGCCTTCAGCCTCTCCGTCCCTATTTCTCTTCCTTCTTCGTCCCTGTCCTCGTCGATGTCCTAAAGCGCATTGTTGCCGCAGTGCATCCCAGCGTGATACGGACGACAGGTTGCGAACTGTTTCGGGAGCGTAATTTCACCATTCATTTCTGCCTATCTGCCGTGCATAAGGGAAAAAGAAAAGCCGCTCAACGGCGATACCGTTCGCTCCGGCTCTTTTGCATTGCAATTTGGGTCGAGGAATGGATTCGTATGCATCCGCACGTTCTCGTGTGCAGCTAGCTGAAAATGCATTTGTTGGGTCTTTAAGATAATTTCAGCGACGGTTGCTCGCTGGGAGAATATTTTTTTCGTGACACTGGCGCGACGGTATACCGCTCTTTTGTTTCGGTTATCAGGAATGGAAGGAAGCATCCCTCTTATATTTCGTACGAATCGTTCGCCAGTTCGTTCAATGCGTGTGTCAGGGAAATGAAAGAAACACAACGGGAACACGTAATCTTTCCTTTCTTCTTTTTTTCATCGTTCCATCCCCCGCGAAAGATACTATCTTCGAGGATCTACGGATCGATTCAAACGACGGAACACGACCGAATAAACTGTCTGCTCTTATTCACGGGTTCAAACTTCCCCGCTCTCGTCTACCGTTTATTAATAACCGTCAGGCACCGCCTGGAACAAAGCGGCGAAAAGCTCCGACTTCTCGCGTGCATGTTCCTTAAGGCAGTTTATAAGCACAGGTAAGACTCGAGCAAATCCCACGATTGGCTCGAACGGTCTTTAAAGGGGGAGGATTTCAGCCGGCACGTCGTACACGGAGAAGGCGAACTGCTAAGTAAAGATTGCAAGCCAAAAGGGGTTGCCGTCTTAATCCTCGGCGTGTCTGTTTGTGGTATTACCGCGTTAAGGGACGGATCTCCGAAACGGCACCCCGGATCCGTTACCATTGCGTTTTCGCCTTAACTTTATTTCAGGGTGAAATACCCTGATCGTAGTCTGAACAAAGTTATTCGTCGTACAGTCATTACAGGGACTGTGGTGGGTGAGGAGACCAGACTCCTCATCGGTGGGTCCGAGTTCAAAGTTCCCCACCCCCCGGAAAATTTTACAATATTCCTACGGGATAAGCATACCGTAGCCTCGGTGGTTCGGGGACCACCTAACACTGCAGGTCCCAGGTGAAATAACCACACCTGTCGAAGCTGACACACGACGCAACAACAATAGACCAAAGTGCGGTGATAGATAAGGGGTAGGAGATCAGACTCTTAGTGGGTCCAAGACAAATGCCGCCTGACCTTTGGAAATTTGAAATATTTTCCACTTGATAAGTGTGCCATAGCCTCGGTGGTTCGGAGCCCACCTAAAACTGTAGGTCCCAGGTGAAATAGCCACACCTGTCGAAGCGGAAACACGGCGCAACAGGAGCGGTGACCATACTCTCGGAATTTTAATCAAAGTGGCCGATGCAACGGGAGCAAAAGTGAAACGAGAGACAGTCTCGTATCTGGCATCCTTTTGCGAGGATGCAGGTTGCAGTCGGCAGGCTGGAAAACGGTCGGCAGAAACACAGGGCTGGTGTGCGGCCGCGTTTCTATTCGCGGCTCGTAATAGTTCGATAGGCACTCGCGAATTTGAATGGGCAGCTTTCTGCCGAGAGAGCAGCTCTCGCGTGGCATACATTCCGCGGCGAATCACGTCGGCTGACACGTCTTCTGACGGGACGAGGACGTTCCTGCGCGCCGGAAACGCAACGTCCGGCGATAATGTCCGTCAGCAGGGACGATGCGAACGTCCCGCCAAACAATGCGCCATTGTTGCCAACTTATTCCATTACAGATAACTCCCTCGTTCATTGTTTCTTCTCTCTCTTGCTCGCGTTCTCCGCGGTTCTCTTTTCCTCGAGCTTCGTGCGCCTCTTCTTCTCGCGGCCTCTCTCCTCTACCTTTCTCTTTCCCTCGACGTTCCCGTTCGCTTTCTTCGTCTACCCGATGGTACTCTCGATTGTCTCCTTCCATTCTTCCGGAAGCGAGGCTTTCCTTGGTTAAGGGACGCACCTGGGATCGGGAAGATAAAAGAAATTGTGCCAATAAGTCCACCCCCGGCGATAATTGCTCGATCGGCCGCTCGTTGCCGGTTAACGAGACCCTCTGCCTAATGCACTCGCAAAGAGCGTTCGATTAATATTTCACGACCGATCTTCTCGCTCGGTGTGCGCGAATGTGAACCTTCCGATAGAAAAGAACCGAATTTTAAACCGATCCCTCCCGAATAAAAAACTTTCCACGCGTCCTCGTCCTTCCGCCTTCGTTCGCACCTACGATTTTACTTGGCCGCGATATCACGACGTTCCCTTTGAGAATTCCCGCCTAATGGAGAACGAATTTATTGTTTTCAGATCCCCGAGGACGGAGCATGAGTTTAACGGCGCCTTCGACGGTCGACGCTTTTTAATGGAGAACTCCGACGAGTCTCCTCCAAAGGGACACTTTCTATGCATTCGAACTCTTTGATGCCGGTGCCTTCTGCCGATAAAAATTTCGTCCTCCGAGAGAGAGGGGGTGGAAAGAGAGACGAGGAGGAAAAACTCGAAGGGCTGTCGGCTCGACCGTGTGCAAGAAGGGGGATGAAGTATCCATCGGGATCGGGGAACAATCCCTTCACTTCTGGATTGCTTGTTCCGCTATTTAAAAGTGTCCTCCGCACCGGGTAAGTTAAGACCCTTGGACTTAGCTTGAACGCAACGAGTCTCGATCGACAATAGCACAGCCGTCTTCGGAAAAGTGGCGCTGTTTAATATTAATAAGCTGGGGAGGCTCTGCCCCTGGCAGGCACGTAGATGCATATCAGAGCCGGCATTACGAAAAGACGACTTCCACGCCGGGGCACGCGAGACATTTTTCGCTTTGGAATTTGAATACTCGCGTCTTACGCCCCGACGTATCTTGGAATCTTGAGAGATCGCGGGTACAAACCTCTGCTTCGATCGCGAGGCAATAATCGCCAACTGGACCCCTTGGTGGATCGACGATTTGCAAAATCTATCCTACCGTTCGATTTTTTTTCTTTCCAATTAAAAATGCCTCGATCGACGTGGCACGCGTTCGCGATACAAACGGAAACACGCGGGATTTCGCGGCGGATTATAGGAATGCAAGTTCCACTTCAAATAACCCGACACCCCGCAGCCGGGGCGCGGAAATAACTTCGTTATTTTCCCAATGCCCGTATGGTCAACAGCGCATCCAAACACCGTTATTGATTCGCCGCGATCGTATCTAGCAGTCGGTAATTAAAATTAAAATCCCGCGGTGCAATCGTCGCGACAACCTCCGCTCGAAAACCGCGTCGTCCCTTTCGCGAGAGGAGCGCGCGATACCTGCACATTTCACCTGCACATGTCTCGCGAAACGAACGCGCAAATACTCTCGCGATTCTCTCGCCACCCTTTGAAGGGCTCCTTCGTTTGGCGCGCGTTTGGAGATCCTCGCGAGCCCATCGTGTCCCGTGGCGTCTACCTTGAGCAGGAGGACGTTAAAGCTCCTACGAGCTTTTTCCCTTTTCCGTCGCCCTTGCTTCGCGATTACACACGTACCGGTGGATTTAATGCAAAACACCGCTTCACGGGACGTAGCACGGTGAAAGGGGGCGAGGAAACGACGACGTCGTCGCTGCCATCGTCGTCGACGTCGTCCGGTAGAGTTGTACGCGTGCTGTACACGTCGGCTGAAGGATACTCGGACACGCGTGTGTCGCATGCGGGCTCCATTTGGAATTATTCCTTTTTACTCTCCTCCCACCATTTGCGTTTCGCACAAAGCCCATTTTCCATCCGTCAACCAGCCTCGCCTCTCCGCAGAAGGACGGAGACCGGCAAAAGGGAACGGAATCGCGTGTGATCCGCGATCCTTCCAGGACGAGAGCACTGTGCGCGATACGGACACGAGTGAACTTTGCTCTTTTACTCTTCTCTGCCATGCCTTTTTTCTCCGGGCGGGAATCGTGGCGGTCGTTGATTCACGGTGTCACTTTTTCGCTGCTTCAAATCGTTTGAGGGTGTGCGAGGTCGTTTGAGGTCGTTTGAGGTCGTTTGAGGTTGCTTGAGATCGTCTGAGATCGTCTGAAAGACCGCGAGATCCTCGGGGACGTTACTCGTGCTAATGGCACAAGCAGCTACGATTTAATTGAGAAGCAGAGTCTCGGAGAGGAGAATGGAGCCGGTAATTCTTCGGCGGAGATATTTTCCCGCAGGAGACTTTTGAGAAGGAATGCAGGCACCGTGGAAGCTGCGTTAATCAATTAGCGCGAGGTAAAGAAGATTGAGAAATAATTTGCTCGTGTCGTGTGGGGGATCATGGTGCACGCTCGTAGAGATGCCGCGAGGCTTAAAAGCCAATATATCAGAATAATAACTTGTCCATTAAAACGCTTAAGTAGTAATAAGTACGCGAGCCTAACTGACAGGCACTTCGAACTTCCCGCGGATTAAAGTGTCCAACTTGGGCTATTTATTGGAGAAAATAAATAATAACTTTTCTTTCGTTAGAACACCGGGATTCCTGCATTTTCGAAACATCGTTCTTCCGCTCTTTTTTCTCTCGAGTAACGTCCCTTATCTGGAGTAGCGTAGAAGCGAATTCATCTCGTTAAATAATTCCGTTTGTCGATTTTATTTAAGAAAACTTGTAGGACTTTTTTAAAAACGACGACGTCAGTTGGTCCTCCGGAGAACCTGGCGCGAAGATTCAATTTCCGATAGACCAGATTATGACTTTTAATCCGGAAAGAATGCGTGTACGTGCTTTATTGATCTTCGCATTATCACGCCGATCTTAATACGGTTGCCGGGTACACGGCGTGAAATTTCCCATGGTAAATGCAATTAATTAACGCATCGAATATCCAATATACATCGAGAGCAAAATAAACCATCGTAAAAATTCTATTACGCCACAGAACTCGAGTCACTCCTTGCGCTGCATTCGTCGCACCCCCTTGCGACCCTCGCCCCAAAAATTACCCCTGTCTCAAGACCCATGGGATGAAATTGGAAAATTTCAAATTTGCCAAAAGTCTCGTAGAATCCTGAGGATATAAAGACTCGGGGAATTCGTGAGCTACCGGCATTCTCCTCGAGTAGGAGAGGTATTACGATGCGGTAGATCAGATCAGCCGAGCCGCCATCGTTGCACGGAGAAGAAATTTCGCCGTGGGAGAGAAACGCTCGGGAACAAATCGAAAATGGATTTCTCGTTGGCTCTCCTCTTGTAGCTCGGAGCGGGCGAACGAAAGCATTTACCAGTTTATTCGTGGCTGGCTGTTACCCGGCAGCCATCTTCGAGAAGTCTCGCGGCATGAAAGTTGCAGGCACCTTCGAAGGTACGCCCATACGTGCCATACGTTTGCCACTGTGTGGCTGCGTGTGTGTTCGTACAATCGTGACGCACACTTTCACGTCAACACACACGCAAGCGCAAAAGTACTTGCACGAAGGTACCAAGCTGTCTGGAGGGAACCTATAGCCGTGTTCTTCTTCTATCACTTTTCTCCTTCTCCGTCTTCTTCGTCCTGTTACCTCCCCTTTTCCGGACTCCAAAAGGATACGGTGAGGAGGGAAGAGACGAGGAGGTATTTCCTCGGCGAAATACGGATCTACGTGCCTCTATATCCTCCGTTCCTACGTGGAATACTCGAGACGTCTACCGGTGAACGGAAAGTTCTCCGGGGCGCTTCCTCTTGAACTTTCGTCCTTACGGAGGCGACTGCGGTTCGAGACGTCGGTCATTTCTACCTTCGCTCGAGAATTTTCAACGTTTTCCCTTCGATTTGAATTAACACCTTCGTTAACACTAGAACTACCGGCGTTAAATCAATCATATTTCAAAGTATTAAATAAGTACTTTGAAAAAGGAGGGACCAAGAGGCGGAAAAGATAATCGATTCGGTGATTTATGTTTTTTAAGATGGACATAGAATATTTATTCCAAGACTCTTCTATAAACTTGGAGAATTTTTGGAAAAAATTGTGTACCAGTCATTTTGACTGGTTTGGTAGTTCTAGTGTTAAGGGAGCCCCCTCCGCTGGAGAGCTGCCACTGAACGCGACACAGCGGCAAAAAAGTGTGCACGGTTCAAAAAAGATTTTTTATTGCAACACCTTCTTATCGTACAAATATTCCACTGTCGAATAAAAGACAACTGAAGCTCGGCTCGACGGCCAAAATGTACTTTGATTGGATTAATCCAATATGGGTGAATATAATCAAGGGATAAAAATGCGGTATAATTCGATGCCGACTATAGTCGGCACCCGTAACGAAAGGGGTAATTGCAACGACAGCTCGACTCTCGAGGACATGGACCAGGATAAATCGATGTATAAGCCTCTCAAAGTCCGCCCGTTTTCTGCATCTTTGCAAAGACGTCGGTTCTTTGGTAACGATGCAACTGGGTCGTACCGTGTGCAATATTTCAGCGACGTTGCGGCACAGCGCTTTAAAATTCCGTTAAAATATTCACCGTGAAAGGCTTCGGTAGGTGGCGGAAAATGGATAGGTTGTCAAATATATTCGGGAGAATTTTAACGAAGGGGTAGGTCTCGGTATTTAGCGCAAGGCCGTCTCGAAACGACTCCGTGTCCCCGATTCCCCCGTTCGCCGTTTCCATCGAGCGGGCAGCGAGCTCCTCGGAACCTTCGTAGTTCGTCATTCACGCTAGCTTATTCTCACCCCGGGAAGTCAGGTTCGATCATTAACGTGAAAACGGGGGGTGTGCTGCATTTAAGGATTAATAGAACGTCCATTTTTGGGAGCCGCATCTGCGTGTACATCGGAGTCTCGCGTTTCCCGAGTAAAAGGGGCGGTGGAACCGCGACAAAGGGATGAGAAAAGGGGCTTGGTTCCGAAAGGCAAAGGAGGGAGAGGGCGAAAGGAGAAGTAAAAGGGTGCACCGTCCATGTACCTATATCCGTGCATAGATATAGTACGCGTGACGATTTCGGCGTCGGCCCGTAGGAATCTCGCGTTTCACCTGCATTTTCCACCTGTCCTCCTGGGGCGTCGCTCTTGCAAGCTCCACCTACGACCCTCCTAGCAACGGGCGTGCGTCCAACGACGTCACGAGCTTTCCCAGATTCCCATTGGTCCCGTCGTATCGACGCGACTACAACCGACGTTGGTTGTATTTTATTATTTTACTTACCTACCCTACAGCCCCGATGCATGCGCCTTTCCTGCTCCTTTTTGCGGCGAAACTTGTGCGCCTTCCGGACTTTGGCTCCTTTCTCAAGGTGGATGGGGGGTGTGCCGGCCTATCTTCGCGACGGAAGTGCATCCACGACCATCTTTCTTTCGTTAGGCTCCTTCGGCCTCCGCCTCTGTCCTTGGTCGTCTTCCCGGTCCTCCTCATCCCTCGTTTCTACTTCCTCCGTAGCCTTGAGCCAACGTCTTGTATCTTATGCGATATGCGTGTTATTGGATGGATCGAAGGGGGTTCCTTTTCTGTCGGACGTATTCTTCAAAACATTCCGCGTTACTTTTGTATTCGTTAGCCTCGACGGAGACGTCTCCGCCATTTTCTCGGTGCCGGTGGTCTCCTCTTGCATCGTGGTTTTCACCGTGGAGAGTCTATTGTAGTCGAGTCGGAAGGAGGACGTCGATGAAAGCTCAAAGGCCGAGGTAGAAATATGCAAAGAAACGTCGCCCCTCGAACGTGAAATCCTTAAGTCGTAAAGCAACAGTACGGATTATTAACGATCAGGCGGTAATTTAAATTCCATTCGCGTCAATGGAAGCAGTCGCCGGTAACGTTTCACCCCTCGTTGCATTCGTTTCTTTTAATGTCCAGAAGCGTCACTCTATTCGCCGTTTTTATTAGTCACGTGGGACCACACCGCTAAAACCTAACGGCCCGGGGAATGCCGTTTCACTGAAGAATTCATCGAACAAGACACGCCCGTTTTACTGCACGAAACTTTGAACCGTGAGACGATGACCCTCCGGGAGGTATCGCGCTCGGTGTACCGAAATGGACTTAGTTTTACGTTAAATCGTAAATTTCCTATGGCTGCCGTTTAACGAACTTCCCGTCCGAACCGTCGAGGCCCACGGAATCGGCAAAAATTCGTCCCAAGCATGAGAATTTCCTTCGGAACGTCCTAGCTACGTGTTTCAAACGTCACCCGATCCACGTTCCTCGACGTCCCGACGTCCGAGCATTATCGTTCTCTTATCAATATTCACGTATCCCCTCGCAGTCTCTCGAAGAAGTAACCTAGGATCGACCGAAGGACTCGTTACCCATACCGCAGGATCATCTTCGAAGGATCCTTCGAAGAAGAATGACTTTCCTGGTCACGTACGCGCGTCTAGACGTCCTCCACCCTGCTTTCTCTATTCTCCATCCTTATCCGTTTCTTCGCCGACGGTGCAGACCTTGCCAACCGATTGGTTACCACCTTCTGGTTACGGCACGACAGGGTAACGCGCCGCCTAAAGACATCTAAGCCGCGGGGGTTAACCCGGCACCTGGTGCACACTCCCACGAGACCCTGCTTGCTATTCGTCCTGCGCATCTCCACCCCCATCTTTCCGTCTTACGTTACCTTCCTTTTACATCGTACTGCTCTTATACCCATTCACCCCCTTCAACCGCCGATTGTCTTTTTCGTTGCGAGCGCGAGGGCCCAGAGGTCCTTCTAGGAGCCATCTAGAAAAGTTACGCTTCCAACTTTCCTCTCGACGCTCCTGGCCTCCCTGCCGGTGATTTCAATAGTGGTTCGACGATTTTTCGATCGTGCCGAATTTTTAACGCGCTGGAGAAATTTGGCAGCTGGGTTCGACCGGCAGGGTCCAGATTTGCGACCGATTGGGAATTTTTCTAAGGTCTTGGGAAAATGTATACTTCTCTGTAAATACTGTGGATAACTGCAGGAGCAGACTTTACATATCGCCTGGAGAACTTTCTTTTAAGTAACTTGGAAAGTTTTTGGAAAAATCTTGGCAATTTTGAGGAAGGTGACTGGTCACAGTGATGCAGAGAAGCTTACTGTGTCGCCTGATCTTGGTTCGAAGGATTGGAGAGCCTTTCATTCACTTGCACTACTGATTAGTTGTCCAGGTGGATTCTGGGAATGTGTTATGCGAATTTGCATAAACGTAGGGATTCTGGTGGCAACGTAATGCGATATGTACGTGGAAAAAGTAAATCCCCGTACATGTACCACTACCTTGACGTTGAACCAGAATCCAATAAGACGGTTGATGCAACCTGTCCCCGTCGTAAAACAAGGCAAACAAATTCCGAGGCCGATACCCTGAATAGGATACATCTCGAGGCGGCATAAACCCGAAGCAATAAAGTGGTATTGAGTAAATTAATGAAAAAGAGGAAGGACCCTCTGTACGCATCGTTCGATTTCGAGCCCCGCTATTCCTCAAAATGCCCTTTTCATCGAGAGTTAATAGTCTCGTCAAAATTCAGGACTTCAAGCTCGTCGTGGAGTCTACTATTAATTAATAATCGGTCAGGCTGAGATCAGAGGATAGGAAGATTCCTGAAATTATTTAAGTCTGTCCTCCGGAGACGACTTCGGTCGGTCGTTTGCTTCGATATGCTCATCGTTGCCGAACTAGTCTGGCAAGTTGAATTGCGTTTAATATTACAAACTCAATCAAGATAGCATCGTTACCAGGACCAATGTGTATTAATGACGGGTCACGGCTGTCACTGATTTCGATTGAAATTCCACAGCACCCTGCGCTGCATCGATGCTAATAAAGCTACGACGACCAATATCAAAATCTCTGATGCAGCTGAAAATCGTCGACAGCTTTCAATACAAGGACGATTACCTACGATTTCCATTTCTAAGCGGAATATTCCGCAGATGACGAACATATTATTTTACCAGCCGCAGAATATTCTGCCCTATACAATGTTAAACTGCTGCGCGCGGAAGTGCATGGTGCTTCTGGTGTTCCGCCGTATTTAGAGCTATGATGCAAATGGGTTAATTAATTCGCCGAGGCCTCAAATCTTCGAGGGTTCACCGCTGAACAAAAAGGACCATAATTCGGCGATTCTGTCGTTCATAATGCAACGAGCATCCCGGCGATGCGGCATTGCATATTTGATGGATTCTGGTTTACGGGGAACGGCTCGCGGGCAACGTAAATCCTCGAAAGAAATTGGAGAGAGGACCGGAAGAGAAATGTGTATCGGCCCGCCGTAGGAGATACACCACCGGAACATCGCGGCAAGATGGACGATAATCGTCATTTCGATAGTAGAGGCACTCAGCCTCCCTCGAAATGCATGCAAAGAGACCCCGATGCACTCTCCATAAAATCCCGTGTTATACGAGATCACTTAGGGCAAGCCCTGCCTAACGAGGAAGGCTGTGTTACCTTATGGCACTGTTTAATCGCTTCCAACAACCTGGAAAACTTGCCCGACTCTTCTTCCTTCGTTTCTCCTCGTATATTTGTCGACCTCGCTCCCTAAGAGGTCTAACATCTTCCCCATTAACTTGTCGGATCTTGGAGCTACTTGAGGCAACATTAATAGACAACCTTCAACCGCAACACTTACCGCTTAATACGTGCAACGTGCTGGTATTAATTTTCATTGAAAAATGCAGCTTAATTTTGATGAAACTTTCTTCACCATTACGATCCGTCATGGTTGAAATTTTTTAATTACTAAAATTGCGATAAAAACCTAAATACCAAGAAAAGTATTTTCTTTATTACAAAGCGGACAGGGCTAAACACGATGCGCACAGATTTTGCAATATTTTATATTGCCTTGGGTTTCATAAATTGAAATAAATGATGCAAGTGCAATGACGAGTTTACTTGTCGTCGATCAACAACGTTTGGCCATGAAAAGACGAGTTAACTCGTCAGCGGTCAACAATATGTTAAGTTATTTCCTCTCTAGCTCTGTATATCGAGTTAATTCAATGAGGCCGATACCTCGTCAAGCTTCTACCCAGATTATCCGAAGGACAGGAAGATGAACGTCAAAACGGAGACACTTTCGCGGATATATGAAGCAAGAGGATGGAGGAGAATGGGCACTTTATTAGCGACTGGGTAGACGGTGGTTAATTTAATGGCTTGGACGTTTAATGATCGATTCGGCAGGTTCGCGCGCCAGTCGCCCTTCAACGAAGGCTTATCTATAATTCGCCAACTAACTCGATGCTCGAATTAAACGAACGATCTGTGCTTAATCCGTAGATTAACAAATGGCCGTTTCAATTTCGTCCGTCAACTCCGATGAATTATCATCGTTGAAACTGTATCTCGTACCAAGTGGCCACTCTGCATATCAATTTCCAAGAGGTCGAGGAGGCAGAACGTTAAAAATTGCGACGGCGATGTTACAGCGCAAAATGTGGGTCGTTTCCGTCGTTCGATCCGTGGGATTAATTCGGCAAGAGGCTTGGACAGGGAAAGGGAAAGGCATTCTGCGTCCCTGGAGGACTATTCGCGAGTCCTTCGGGGTATCAATTGGCGAGCTCGTCCACCTCGACAGCTGCGATAGTGAGACACATTGTCCAGGACTCTGTGCGGTCGGTTCCTTAATATTGAATAAGATCGACCCACGCGGAATGTCGGCGAAATACCGAAGCTTGCAGCACGTAATTCGTGGGATGCAGAAGGTCTGTGTTTGTTGAAAAAATTCTGCGCCATGTTTGCCAGGCTTTTGCACTTTCTTCGCTGCGAAAGAAAATACCTTCGGGTCGCCTGGAAGATATAAATTTGAGGGATGACACGGGAAGCTGGAGCGAAGGGAATCGGCGAAGACAATGGCACAAGGGTGTTTGTAGGAGTGTCACTTATATATTTAATTTTGGATCAGGAAGTAAATCATACGTAAATCAACTGATTTATCATCTTCGAGGGACCGTGGGTAATTAGTTCGGCGTTTCTAATTAATGTGACTCACCCCTTGGAGAGGAAGAACCCTCGAGAACGATAAATATGTCAGTGTGTGTACATAATTGCCCTTTTGTGCATGAATTTAGAAACGTAATCGTAATCCACCTTAAAGACGTCTTGGAAGGAACGTTCCTTTCTGTCGCCGTGGCATTTCCTTCGGAAGGTTCGTTAGGTCTTTGCGTTTAATTAAGGCTTACGATTTTCCGCAAAGAATCGGACGCAGAAAGCCGACCGATCGGAAGGGAGGGTTATGAACGTTCGGTCGAGGTTCACCGGTGGCTATTGACCACGGATATACCGAGATTTTTCCCCGACAAATTAAATTTTCCGAATCATGAGACACGTCGGACTCGCTCATGCGAGGATACTTGCCCATAAATCATAATCAATCGCATTTCTACGAGCGTTTGATTCTGACAGATTGTCCTCCGCCTCCGCTTTTTCACCATTTTTCTAGTTGATCGTCGCCAGTGATTTCCGACAGTTTCACCAGCACACACGTTTCCCTCCGTCTTTTCGTTTCTCCGCGTTGCAAGAAAAGTCCTCGCAGTGATGCAGACTTCCTCATTTTCCCGTGAAGAGGCGAAATCAATTATCGTAGAAAGGAAAAATTTCAAGGTCGTTCTGGCGCAGTTCGAAAGTTCATCGAGAAATGTCGAAATCGTCGGAATTTAAGTAAATCCCAGGATCTATCGGTATCCATTATCCGGTCAGTTTCAGCATCGTGAAAAATGGCGGAGATTAACGCGATGCTCTCGCACGAGATCTCTCACATAAGTTCTTGTAAAACCGAGATCAGATAAGCCGGGCTTTTGGCCGAGAAAAACCGACGATCGTTTCCCACTCTTTCATCTTACCCCCCGAATAAATGGTACCTTCGACGGAGCAACAAAAATTATAGTAAATCCACCCAGTTCGCGTGAATCATCCCCTTCGGACGAGGCTCCTGCGTGAAGCAAGATTTTTTCGCAGCATTTTTATCATCGTCATCCTCTCTGCATCTCGATCAACCCCGAATTGAGTCGCTAAGAAGCTGTCCATTTTCCTCTAATTTCTAATTTTTGTAAATTTTAATAGATCAATCTATCAAATTTTAATAGTTTGTTCCATTAAAATTGACTAAAATCAGAGAATATCAAGAAACGTACTTAACCGCAGTGGCTTCCGAGCGACTCAATTATCTCTGTGACAATTCCGAAGGGCTTGAAGATTCTTGGGGAAAAATTAAGCAACGATAAAGGAAGAGATTCGCAGGGAAGAAAGGACGTATCTCTTTTGTCGAAAGGTTCATCGAAACGCACTCCCTTTCGCATTCTCGCGAGAGCTTTCCGAAGACGAGCCGTACACGGAGCTTCTCGCAGACACTCTTAAATTTGTGTCCCATTGTGTCGTGCACGACGAAAGGAAGACGGAAGTTGCTCACTTGGCAGAAGTAGCGATACCGTGTATTATGCCGGTTCGGTAACGGCAATAGGGAGGAGGGAAAATCGAGAGAGGGCCGGAGAGGAGAGAGGAGTGAAAGAGAACGATTTCTGTACACGTCGAGAGGAGGGAAGGCTCGACTTTGGCGAAACCAGAATCGGCCATTGTTCGTTACGAGTGGCTATCTCGCTGGACATTTCCGTACCCGAGTAGGTACATACTCCGGCCACTGCGGCCTACCAGATATTTCGATGTCGTGCTCGAAACTCCCATCGAATATCATTGTCGTGTTCGACTTCTCGATGTCGGTCGCTGGGTTTGCCCGGATTTTCGGCGAAAACGCAGACGAGCGTCCTCCAGATAAAGCAATTTCCTCGCTTTTATATCGCGAACTTGGACGACAAACCTTGCGTTTTACCGTCACCGAGAATCGCCGCTACGTCGAACGTCGATGGAGATAATTGAACGGATAGGACACGAGGTGTCTGCCACGTAATTCTATCAAACGCGCGGGATTCATTTGCTTTTTGAACGGAGGAAAAATAAAACGGTGAATATTATTGTTAATGGGGACAGGGTATCGTGAAAAAAATTCCATTAGCGCGCATTACGACTTGGACGGGAAGGATGAAAAATTTGGTGGACCGATGCACGTAGCTTGGGCGCATTTCCGCAGCGGCATATATCGGTCGGCTTACCAGCTATTGCGAAATTCTACTCGAAATTCCCATTGAACGTTATTATGGAATCCGGACTGCCGGTAAGAGCCACTTTGCCGAAGAAATTCGTCGTTTGATCGTACCAATTTCGCGCATTGGTCATAGTCCTTGCCAGATGAAACGCCGTCATCGAATCACAGTGCAGATATCCGTGAAAAGTTCACCTCGAAGGTCACGCGAAGGGGTTAATTAACCCCTTAAATAACAAGTGACACTCGTGACGCGATATATGGAATAGTCAATTTTCAAGTGTTCCAAAAATTATTAAATTAAAAATATCGTTGGGTCAAGATAACATAAAATTAATTCTATGATATTTAATATTGCGTTGAGTCATACACTATATCAGAAATCAGGGATAGATTGTTATTTCAGCAATTAATTCAGAGTTGTTGCACATTCAGTCACAAAAGAAATGGTGCGGGAAGGGGTTAAAAACTTTCAAACCTTTTTTGGTCCGCTTTCGATTTTTTCTTCATTTTCTACTACAATTATTCCACTTAATTACACCTTCCACATAGCCCTCACCCACATTGTTTGCTTTGTTTTGTTTATTAAATGCCACCACACTCTCTCTGATTTTATTTTATCATACATATAGCTTATTCTACTTATTTCATTCATTATATTCTCTAGCTACAGTTATATTGTCGCTATATGTGTATCATTTCATGCATACCGTAACCGTCGTTGCTCTCAATGTACACTGAAGGGCAATCTGCCCGTCAATAAGGAATAATAATTCTGAAAAGTAAATGACCCAAAGTCGAAGCTCGTGAATGGTCATCGAAGGAGGAACGGCAGGTAAAATGGAAAGATTTAATTGACCGGATCGTCGGTCGAATCCTTGATAATTAAGGAGGTCGATGTCTGTCCAGGATGGACGTCGAACGAGCACGAACAGGGCGTGGTTGCAGTAAACGTCATCGGCAGAGCACTAGACGTCACGGGCCACACGAGTATCACATACGCGTCACATTTGCATGATCCCGTATATGCACACCATACCGAGCTAGGAACAACGGGTGCACATTGCACTGCAATGTGTTACCCTCGCAGAGTCGAGTGGCCGCACTAGGACTCTTGCACCGAATTTTCGACGGCCCTCAATGTTTCATTGCGATAGCTTGCTCTGTGCGCCTGGCTTCTCGCTGAATTCACGAAACACTCGATAAGGCAACCCATTATTCTTCTCGATATCCCCGATCATTTCGAGCTTCGATTCCCGCGTCGAAAGAGCCGATGGAACAAAATGATTCTCGTCCAATCGCTCGGATTACCGGCGACGATTCCGTGCCGATTTTGTTGCGGGTGTCGCGACGGTTTTTGCCGGAACGAAAAGGGAATCGATTGTGGCGAGAAAACGACCGAGTGGAAAAGCAGTTCAACGTGGAGGCAAACTCGGAGGATGTAGGATGTTAAATAAAAAAAAAAAAGACCGAGGGATTTTTCATAGGACGATCGATGGTCGAGAGGGATCCTTCGGCGGAGTTTCGAGCGCACTGCCATTAATAGCCATCACCGCGATGCCGGCTGATCGGTATTAATTCACGGGTGTTTCTGAATACTTCACGAGAGGAGTGTCCTGATGAATTCCTGCATCAGAGGCAATCGTGCGCGCGCTCGGCTGGATTATCGCTGGGAATCTAATGGAAATATTTCATTTCTCCGATAGGCCGGAGCAGCGGTTTCCATCTGCCAGCGCGAATCGCGAGCTCCGATAAGCGATCGACGAAATCACGCCGATGGAATTAAAAGTCTGTCGTTTCAGTCCCCTTTTTTCCCGCGTAACGAGAGGCAGACGGAAGATCCGGGATCCCGATCAATCGCTAGACGTTTTATTCGCGCGATTCTCTCGTCGCAAAGCGTCGAGGAAGTTGAACGTGGAGCGAGCACCGATAACGGTGGAGATCGAGGGAGAAAATATGATCTTCCGCGGCAGAAATAGCTCTGAAGAGTTCCCACCCAATAATACTTAGCTGGATGGTAAATCTTCGTTAATTCGTGCCTACGACTCGACTCGTTCCCCTCGGCGCGATCCGACGAGTCGGTTCTCCCGGTCGTACGAAGACAGGCGTTATTCCGGCGGGGCAAGATCGTCCGTGAAGCTGCCGCTCCATTCTAACCATTCCATCCCGCAGGAATGTCAATACTACCCTTCCTGCAATCGTCAAGTCCCCCCTGCCTGTTCGTAACCATCGACGTATCCGTTCTCGTCCGAGTCATCCGGAACCGTTCAACCTGACCCCTTTCTTCCCGATCCAGCTCGGCCGCACGGAATCGACAAGCGAGAATCGAGAACCAGCCGGTATACCCGGCACCGTCGATAACCCCAAGTACCT
Source organism: Cerceris ruficornis (assembly GCA_963989415.1). Classification (NCBI taxonomy): domain Eukaryota; kingdom Metazoa; phylum Arthropoda; class Insecta; order Hymenoptera; family Crabronidae; genus Cerceris; species Cerceris ruficornis. The sequence continues at coordinate 15,057,319 of OZ022527.1, read as the reverse complement.
CCTCGCGATGCAAGGACAATTCCTGGGCCAGGGGAGGGAGAGTCGATGACACGAAATCGCAAGTACTCGCCATTGTTTTCGTAAGAGGAGAGGACGGAAGAAGAACGAGGGAGGGTATCGCCCCTCTCCTACGTCGTTCCGCTCGGTATCGGTTACGCGTTGGCGGATACTTGCTGGAAGGGGTGAGAAACGTAGAAAAGAGAAAGCATCGAGGAAGGAGACCGACCACGGCCTCGAGAGAAGGAGAGAGAAAGAGTCGCGCGGTAGGCCGACTTTTTAATATCCAGGGATGATCTGTAGCTGCGGGATGCTGCGTCAGCCGCTGTCATTGTTATATGCCCGGACCTCTTCAGCACAATGACAATTTCTCTGGTTTTATTCTCCGCTAGGCACTCCCTTTTTCCCGCCCGTTTCCGTCTCGCGTATTACCGTGCCCTCCCCCGTCGTTGCGGCCTCTTCCTCGCCGTTTTTCGCTACCACCTCTCTCCCTCTCTCTTTTATCTTCCTTCCACCCGGAACGACGGACCTCTCCCTCTTCCCGTTTTCCGACTGCTCTCGGGTCCTCTTTGTTTCGTTTGTCTCCGCGCGCCTCTATCCGTCGACCGTCCGCGTGTCCGTCCGTCGACGCTTATCGTTTCGAGTTCCCGACGTTTCGTTGGCCTTTCCTCCCATCTCCGTCGTCCATCCATCGTCTCTTCCAAACGTTCACCGTCAAATTGTACCAACAAACGACCACCAAACCATCGATCGCGAACCAACAAGATTCCTCGCAAAAGACGACGAGATCGAAGGAACAAAGTTGCTCGTCGCGGTCTCCAAACGAGAGGACGAGCCGGCAGTCCCAATAGACTCCAGGAAAACGAATATAGATACCGCTCCGGAGGACGTGGGCCACGAGACTCGCCGCGTGCCAACCTGGAAACACGGAGAAAAGACGGAGAAATGAAAAAAAAAGAAGGTGCGATCGGCTTTCGCGGCGCTCGGCTGGAAGTCATAACGGAGATAGACGCGCATCGGAGCAATCCTTCATGCAGTCTATACCCCCATACGTGCACGGTGGCGTGGGTGTGCGTTTGTTTGTATGCCACCCGCCGGCTCCAGTCCCCACGGGAACGGGTAATAGATTTATTGGACACCCGGTACATGGGATATAGATATGGATGTTATAGGCGCTCGAGTTAGAGATACAACCACCCCCGGCATCGCCGTCATCCAGCCCCGCTGGCAGGGCTGCGCCGATGCCACCAGCATCCCTGGCAAATACGAATGGCACATCTAACTTTATGAAACGTACACCCCCGCTCATCCCTCTCGCTTTTGTCGCTTTTCCTTCTTCGGCTCTTCGTCTTTATTCACCCTGGCCTCCTTCGAGATGCTCATAGGGGGATGCTTCGTCATTTTCTCTTTTGTCGGCGGAAGAAATAACCTCGGACGAGTCGGGGATCTCCGGCTAATTAATTATCGTCCCTTGGATCTAAATATCTTTGAAGGAAAGGAGAAAAAGATGAAATCGTTCTTCCAGAGTATTAAGTAAAAAGGAGAAGAGGAAGAGCGGGAGGGTGGTGGAAACGGAGTCGCGGTTTCGTCGCCTCGACGAAACGTTTCGCGGCGCTGCGACGGTTCGTTTCGGAAATTAGAAACATTATCTCGCACTCCCATCTCTCCTATCGTTCTTCACGTAACCGCTCGCACGAAGCCCCGCGAGTGGAAGTTGTAATAGCGCTAAGCTCGCAATCAAACGTTAATCTCAGTTTTGTTCGACGCCCGGCCCCCTCGATTCAATACACATCGCGCGCCGTAATTGACTCGGCGCAAATTCCCAGCCTCGAATTTAGCAGCGCGACGCGCGCGCAACCCGTGCCTTCCTTCCTTCCTTCCATCCATCCATCCTTTCCGCGTCATTTCCCAAGATTTCCACTCGCGTTCTTTTGTTCTCCGAGGCTCGTCCTATCGCGAGTACAACCCGCGCAAAAGCAACAAGCATCGCCGGCAAAAATATTCGACATGCTCCACCTTCGCGGACGTAGCACGTCTATCGCTCCTCGCGATATATTCACCCTTACATCCACGCGGAAACTTATCTTCTAGCCCATTCTTATTTACCCGGAACAACCCACCAACACCGTGCCCCGGTACTTTTCTACGTACGTGCGTGCACACGCGCGTGGATGTTGCGTGGACGGGGCGACGGGGTGTAGGGTATAGGGCAAGGGACGAGGAGGGGGAGGGGGGCGGTCCGTTGAAAGGGCTGGTTTTGATTAGCTCTGTAGACAATACCCACTCTCTGATACCGCTGTGATTCTCTCTCTCTCGTAACGTAGCCGCCGCCACCCCGACCCTCGATCCACCCCCTCATCACCCACCGGCTCTTCTCGGCTTCGCCTTCGCCGCAGCGAACGCAGCAGCCACTTTGTACGCCGACTGTTTTGTGTCTGACGAACAATGGGCCTGCACCACTGACGGTATACCACCACCAGCCTCGCTCTGCCATCGTCGTTCTATGCACCATTACCATCCTGCTCTGCTCACCAACACCGATAAACCGCGGTCTGCTCGTCGCTGCGGTATTAAATACCGCGCGTGGCAGACGCGTGCAGCGAGATAACTTTCTCGTCGCTCCAAGTAACGACGTTTCCAACCGTGTTCCGTCGAGCTCTTGAGGTTGTTGTTTCCGTCGGTTTCGTGCCTCCCGGTGAAAGAGCGGCCTTTTAATATCTAATCATTCGCGAGCACGTTCGCGTTAGAGGCAATAACGGGACGGTCCATGGGGGTGGCGATTGGACGGAGAGAAAGAAATGGGTTTGCACGAGAGGATCTCTCGTACGATGGCTGCTAAGGGTTGTTTGCGATTTCACGCAATATTGTGGATACTTCTAACGATACATCGTCCCTTTCCTCTCCCTCCTGTGTATCTGTGACACTACAGCCACGTTTGCATTCCCGCGAGATATTCTCTTAACGTCTCAAGGCTGCGGTGTACTTTTCAAGATGAAAGAGAAACTTTGGTCTTTGATGTTTAGTCGTCGCAAAATCGCGGACGATCCTATCGAGATCTACCGATCTTGCTGACAGCAAGTGACACGATAGGTTGCAGCATATTTCGTAATCGATAGAAACTCCGAAGTTTGTCGAGGGTGGAGTTAATAAATAACGCATCAAGGGCCCCGTTGCATTCATCGGTAACCTTTCGATCATTCGCCTCACAATTCCACCCCAATTTTTCTCCCTGGCGGTGACACCAGGATCAGAGGCTGTGACTCTCGTCTTTGAGATTTAATTGTTCACAATGGCATGTAATTCTGCGGCGGTATTGTCGTCGTTGCCGGTAGCAGACAAACCCTACGACGAGAAACGAAACTTAGTTACTAAATAGAGCACACGAGGGAACCCGATACTCTCGGCGCGACGAGTGACGATGCGACATCCCGACCATCTTCGAGCTTCGCGAGCGAGACGAGTTAATTCGCTTATGCTGTTCCGCAAAGTAGCTTATAATTTGTTATATGTCGCGTACTCTTCGTACTTCCAAAGATTTGCGCGTGTTTCGATTAATCAGTCGATCTCTATCGACAGCAAAATCATCTTTGTAGATCTTCCCAATTGTCCGTTGATCTATCGCGCCGATACTTCGTTCGAATCACCCAAAATCCGGAACGATAGTCGAAATTCTCCAGTTTGACGCCGACGTTATCTCGAACTCTTGGAAAAGTCCAAGCATCTCGAAGATTAAAGTCGTCGAACGAACTTTCCACCGGCATTATTCGCGGCTGTCCGAAAGCGGACGATTTCGACGTTTATCCATGGTGAAAAGCAAGTAAAGCACAAAGGCTCGAGTACCAAAAACTGAATTATTCCCACGGGAGAGAAATGGCGAATTTGAGAAGGAAAAAAAACGGATCGGTGGAAATACGCGTGAAAGGGGAAAGCGGAAACAATCAGAAAACTATCTGCTCGTCTGGCATGCGTCTCCTGGTCCCCGCACGATATTAGTCGATCAATTTTCACGTGATCCAACGCACTTACCGCTTTTCATTCGTTGCGCATTGCAGCCTCTCTTTTGCTAGTCGGTACACTTGGATGCGACCGAAGAGAGAGGAATATAAAGATACGGGGTGAAAGAGAGAGAGAGAGAGAGAGACGAAGGAAGAGCGAAAGAGACGAAGGGTAGAAGCATCACCCCGTGTAGCCGGTCTCGATTGGAAATTACTCCCTTTTATCCTTTCACAGGGTGAAAGAGCAAGTAGGAAAAGCGGCGCGGTCGACGCTATCTCCAGCTGCGCCTCAAATACATTTTTTTTTCTCCTCTGCCTTCTCTCCTAATGCGCCCCCTCTTCTCCATGCGTCCATGAATTTCGTTGCATTGGATTTCGCGATACGCGGGCGTACATATCGACGACGGTATCCTCGATATACGGATTTAATTAAAAAATGTTTAACGTTCCCCGGCCTCGTTGTTTCGCCTCGAAAATCGCGGTAAATATTAGCCGACATTCCGTGGTTAATTTCCTTGACGTTGCTGTAAGAGAGACCGTGGAACCCGGCGGACCGTTATTATCGCCAAAATAAAGATAAAAACGGCATCGCGCGAACGGACTCGACCGGATAATTGCGAGAGTTAAATTAAAAAATTGCACCGGCGTAATGAACATGCCGCCGCCGGCGAAACGTCCCGTCAAATAAAATTCCGCCACCGTCTCCGACTCGATTTACGCGGACGGCCTCGTGCGTTTTTAGTTTATCGCGCGAAGAATGCATTCGGACGGTCATCTGAGCCGCGCGCGGTTCCATCTGACCTGTGACCCTTTGCCGAGAGGACAAAAGCGTTCCTCGCGTTCCACCGCGCGTTTCTTGAGCGAGCAGTGCGTTTCACTTTGCACGAAATTCCAAAGCCGCCGAACACACGTTCGGATCCTTTATTTTTTCCAATTCGTCCTTTTTAGCGGGATCGTCGGGAAACGGGATATCTCGGAAGTCTCCGATGATCGTTTACCCAACCGATGGCTCTTCGAGCGCTGCACCCAATACGTTTCCCGGAGACTGATGGAATAAAAATATTTCTGACATATATATATGTTCACTCTGCGAACCAAACTATTCAGACGGGTCCGTCGATGCGTCCTTTACAAGTCGAATAATACTTGCCCCTATTGTCGCATCTTTTTCATCCCTTCGTGTGAGAACCGCGCGAAGGGTGCATCTTGTGCGTCTTGAAAAGGTGGTATCCTTTTCTTAATTATTTCATGCAGTGTTTTGATACTGTGCCATTGAAGAGTCTCTGAGAAACTTTTGCAAAAAGCTTCAACAAGGGGATGCAAATTGATAAACGATGAAATTTGGGGAAAAATCGATCCCCTAAGGAGTCAAGCTCGGCATGGAATATCCGAAAAGACGATGGCGTGCCTCTAATGTCTTCACTCCGCACGATATACAAGGAATTAAATGCGCGTTACGAGGACGAGAAGGAGAGAAATAACGAGATAGAAAGGAGAGAAAGAGATGGTCGTCCGGCGGGGGTGGCATCGTGGTATTGGATTTGCTCGTAGGGGCGTTCTTTGCGGCGGCGGTGGCGGCAGCGGGAGAAAATCTGACTTGGCGTGGAATTTTTTAATTAGCAAAGAACCTGAAAAATCCGATGCCACGATAGCCGGCTACGATCGGCGAATAAAATCGTCGACGCGAAGGTGATTCGAGCCCTCTGCGAATCCTCGGGGATCTTACGATCGAAATAATCTCCGGAGGATTGATTTCGTTGGAGTCCGTCATTTATTATTAATACGTTTCATTGGCTGTTGCGTGCTCAGAGGCTGTGCCTCGAGCTGGACTTTGCGTGTTCACTGTGCGTCGTCCCTCGAACGATCGAGCAATAATTGTATCTCGTGCAATGGTCGACGATACTGGAAGAAAATGTAAGGAGAATCCTCGTGCGACTGTTCGGACACCACAGGGCACAAAAGTTTTCGGGGCTGTAAGTTTCAAAGACGACCGGATGCTACCTGAAACTGGAGCGAGGCGAGGTACCACCTAACGGTGCGTCGTAGAACGAAATTAATGCGCCTCTGCTCGAAACGTCGATGGAAATTCTATCCGGTGTAGATTAATGATTTTCGTAATTTCGAGAAGCGATATCATCAATTTTCGCAATCCGTGGAACTAAAATGGGACGTCGAAACGCCAATGTAATTATCTCCGTGCGCAGAGTGGATCGAATGAGCGAGCAGCGTCTGACCAAAAACCCCGTTTCTACTTGCCGTGGGTCTGGCAGTCTCTCGACTTAATTTTACATCTACGTTGACCGTCTCTCCAAAAACGGCCATATATTCGCGAAGGCGCATATCGAGGAATCTTCGAGTCACGCAGGATCTCGAGGAATATTTCATTCCTGGGAATCCTCGCATAAACAAAATAATATCTGCGAGGGAATTCGCCGTACTCCTGCCGTTCGTAGAACGTGCACGATTACCTTACGTCTGTTCGGTACATTAGGAAGATGTAATCCGCGAAATTTTTCAATCTCATCCGATGCTTTGCAATCTCGAGGAATACGGTATCAATCAACTTTTCCGTGCGAACTCAACGTAATATATCATGCTGGAGAGGCGTGAAAGCGTAAACAGAGGAACTTGGGAACAGGGTACGTTTCACCCTGTATCTTTATCTTTCTTGAACCACCCCACGATGTCCCGGCAGTGTCCATACTCGCCAGTCAAACGAGGGTGGCGCCACGCGTAATGGGGTTATGACGGTGTTAAAAACCACCCTTATCCGAGCATAATGTCACTCGAGATCGCGATAGAACTTCCGCTTTTCCCTCCAACGATCCCGACTTCCCTGGAATCTGTTCACCTGCCACTCCATCAAAAATCTCTTCATCGACGTTCCCCGTCGGTCTTCTCCGGTATTCAACGCGAAACAGAGACCGTCGTAGATTCAACGTTAACGGGATCAACGAGGAGAAGTCGTTTCGTGCGGCGGAAAGGTGCGCTTTAATCGCAACGTCCATCCCCGGAACGTTTCAGCCACGCGACAAAGCTCCGTTTAATGAAAATCCCCCAAATGTACCTCCAGAGCCGAGGTAAACAATTTCTCCGGTGTTTCCAGAGCGGCATGAGCGCAATCGTAATTTCCAGCCAACCGTCGCGCCGTTTTCTTCCCTAACGTGGCAAAAGTGGCCGCGATTGAAGTCGACCGAACGAAGCGACGGTGGAAAACGGACGACGTTGCTCTCCAGCGAGGTGAAATCTCGCTCCTGCGGGAAGACTGGTCGAAGGGAGCAGTCCGGAAGGACGGAAGGGCAAAACGCGAGGTCCGCATGCCGGCCGATATAACCGTGCACGGAGGTCTCGCGTCGCGAATCATTCACGCCTTGCACGGGGGCGCGCATAAGCACCTAAGTCCATACTTGGACGCATGCTTCCGTACGAATACGAAGTCCATAATGCGTGCGGCAGGACCGCGAGGCAGAGTAGGGGCGGTGGGGGGTTTGTATTCACCCCTTCTACACCCGTGGCAACACTCCGATGGTCCACGGGCGCAGCGATCAATGCCACCGTCGGCCCTCTATGGTTCATCCCCACCAAGGGCGAGGTCTCCATGACGACAGCATCCCTACATCCCCACTGAGCCAGCTCGAGGATCCACGGTGGGGTTGGAAAGCCACGAAAGGGGTGACGGGGCACCCCTATCGTCGTCGCTGCAAGGAATTCCTAGGGAGTAGCGCGCGCGCACCCCTGCGAGGGACAGAGAGACGTAGAAATCGAGGAGACGAAGAGACCAGCGGGGATTTTGACCCTCTCCCGTCTACTCTCGACTACTCTCTTCCTCCTCTCTCATCGTCCACTCGTCCTCCTTCTCTTTCATCCGGTCTCTCTCTCCTCTCGTCTCTCTTTCTCCGAGTCTCACGCGTGTCTCCCCTGACGGTGCACCGAGGATCAGGTGGGTCACTCCAGGTGCCTCGGCCCTGACACGATATCGTCGACACGATTTCTCGATAGTTGATTAGATTATCACGATCTACGTGACAGCAGGGTAAAAGTTTCAGATTCGAGGATCATGGACGTCGTATTTTCGTCCGTTTCTACGATTACGAATTAATTCGCGGTAGCTTGGCGATTCGAGGATATTCCTGTGGTTGGAAAAACGCTGGAAGTATCTCGTTTCTAGGTGATGTTCTCGTTCTATCTCTCGTTGATGTATTTTTCAGCGCCTTCGTTAGCTCCGACAACTTGTTACGATTACTCGCGGGAATGGCATTTGCGCGCGTGGCATAAATCAAAAGGCTTTTTGCGCGTTCGAGGAGGCCACGGGAGAAACGTACGTAAGGTGGTTGCAAGCGAAGGCTCATGAAGGAAAGAGGCGAACGCACCCCGAGAAAAGGATGTTCGAAAGAGGGTGGAAGTTCGATCCGCCTCGAAATCGAGTTACGCGGCCTGTTGGAGATAATGATATTTATGCGCGTCAAGTGTATGATGTGTGGCTCGCCGCACATGGATTATACATACGCTTCGGAGGTATTCACCGGGCGAAATCCGCGGTAACTTTGAAAACGTGCCACCCCTGCGTTCCCTCGGAACTTGGCCGACGGTGTACGTGTTCCGGAATACTTGCCAAAGATTCGCAAAGTTCTCGGGGTTTTTGCGAAAGACCCGCCAAGAGGAGTCGAGCGGTTAAATGGTCAAACAGTTGCATCCTCGATGATCGATACCCCAGGAAGATTCTTCGACGTTGTAGATCGTTCGAAGATTTAAAGAGTCGACGCTGAAAGCTCCGAGGTATTAGATAAAGCACACGCAGAACCGCCCTGGGAGAAACGCGAGAAGAGGAATTTTTCTGTTATTCCGAAGAGCGCTGATACACCGTGAAAATGAATAGGCAATGTCGAAACGATAATGGGAGTATCTGCGTTTACTAACGTCTCCTTTCGTACACGCTACAGAGAGTAACTACAGTTTTTACTTCCTTTTCGCCGTGCAATCTTCCGTCGCGATTAAAGGCGCCGCGATATTACGAGCTTTTTGCAAAATCGCGCGCAAACGTTTCTCTCACGTTTATTAAAAATATTTTCCCCGTGGCGCGAGCTGCGGAGAGCTTCGCTGAAAGGATTCAATTTCGCGTCTTACGCATCCTACCGTTTCAATTTCAAATATTTCCTATTCCAGGAGGAGAGAGAGATATCTCGCGAGGAGATCCAGACTCGGAAAGATTAAATATCGCGTTAACGGCGAACAATCGAATGGCGCGGCCGCGTTCGCGCTAACTGCGAACCACCGTTGCGCTTTTGAACGATCTGCTCGCACCGCGAATGCGTAAATATTTATCGCGGATAATCCGAGCGTACAACCGTCTATTATCCGCTCGTCTCTCCTCGAGCTTGCCCCTTCTCCGTCTCTCCATCTCTCTCTTTCCCTTCATCGCACCCCTTTGCCCCTCTTTTTCTCTTCCTTTCGGTAGATCTGACCCTGAGGGACATTCCTGGTATGACGCGAAACGTCTCTCTCTCTCTCTCTCTGCCTCTCCTCACAAACAGACGAGAAGAACGAGAGAGAAAGAGAGACAGCACGGAGAAAAGCTTAGGCTGGTGAGCCACGGGGTTTTGAGCACGAAGTTTACACATTGTCATTTGGGACACGGCACGACAGAGGAAGGAAATAACGAAGGAGCGAGGAAGAGGCTGCAGGGAAAGGCCGAGAGGCAGGAGAGAGAAGGAGAAGCTGGTGGAAAAAGAAGCGAGAGAGGCAACGAGAGAAAGGAAAAGCGAGGATGGAAGAGGGGGTGAAATTCAGGGAGACACGAGTCAGAGGGAACGAGAGAGAACGCTTGCAGAAACGTGTCGAAGGAAGAGGGAAAAGGGAGTCCTTGGTGGACCACTAGGATTCATCCCCACGAAGGCTCGGTCTGTCGTGCAGGGGATGCAACGGTGGTAGGGATATTCAGGGGAAGGTTATAGGGGTGGGGGTGCTATATAAGGCCGGCGCGAGGGGGGGAGAGCTCAGTTCGTCCAAGAGAAGCGTATCGGTCACGTCGTATCTAAGATAGTTCACGAGAATCCCACGGAGCACGGGACTCGTCGTCCCTCTCCGGACGACGTGCTCGTCGACGAGAACTCCAAGGGCCGCTCCATCTTCCGCACCGGCATCACGAGCTACCAACCGGAAATCCCGGATGTTTTCCATCTCAAGAAACAAGACCGAACAGTCTCGTCTGCCTCTGCCATGTAAGTACGACGTCGTGCTCCTTACATAACCTTGAAACGTGATCTTCGCGAATGGAAGCTGGGCGACGAGGGAGAGAAATCGAAACGCCGGGAGTAGAATAGGGAGGGTCGAGATCAGACCGTTCGTTCTCGACGGCGAGTTGGCTCCGGTTTTCTGTACTGTTTCGTTCAAATTAACGAGACGGAAGAGAAATATCGAACGAGGAATCGAAGAGAATCGCGAGAGCCGAGTCGAACAAGTAGATTGAGCGTTTTTGAGATACGAAACTCGGCGATACGTCGGCAGTTACTCTCCCTCGATGACTCTTCTTGGCTTCTTGATTTTGGATTTCTGGTAGCGACCTTCGACGAGCTTTGTTTCCGTTTCGAACGGGTCAGAATGTTTGTGGTCGAAGGAAAATGCGAGCTTGGTAAAAAATAGTTCGGGGGAAAAAGAAAATTGTCAATTTCCCAGTGCGGCAGAAACGTTCGATTTTTCCGAGCACGTCGAAACGAAAAAGCTCGAGATTTTTGCGTTTTCGGTGAATGCACGTCGAAGGGTGTTTTTTTAAAAGTCAATTTCTCCGGAAAAAGCGCATATTGTCGCGAATCCTTTCAATACCGGTGATACTTCGAAGCGGCAAATCGAATAATCGACCCTCAAAATCGAATAGAGACGAACCTCGATGTTATTCCAGTTTTCCAAGCTTGATTTAACGACTGCTGCGAATATTTTCAACGAGATCCGTCGAATTGTATGCACTTTGTCGTTTAAAAAATTTACCACGGTCCCTTCGAGCACGTTTTTCTCCGGATAAATGCTCGATGCTCGTTCTGCGTGCAATATCGAGTATAATACCGTTCGTATAATTGAATTTGCTTCTACGTCCACTTACTTGTGCAGGATTAACTAGCCAGAAATAATCTGCACGGAATCAGCTTATTAAAATGGCTCGCTTAACGTGAAAACGATACTCGTTGAATGACGGAAAATTTGCACGAATCATTCAGTCAGCAACGACATCGAACGTATTCCATGTTCGGGTAACACAGTAAAACCAAGATTACCAGACAATATTCCACAAAGAATTTTATCTCTGTCAATTTTCCCTTCTCCACGGCACGACGAGACTGCTCGTTATTTAGAGGAACGTGTAAAAAGACTGTCTCATAATTCTCCGAGTTAAAATTGTAAGTCAGGAGAGTAGACGTTGTGTCCTTAATTAAGTAGCATCTTTATGCTTGTTTCCAGTTCTCCACTAACAAGCTCACCGGCGAGCAGAAGGAAAAGTCTTTTCTTTTTCTTCTCCTCCCTTCTTTTTTTTTTTCTTTCAAAGTAGTATACACATTTTGTGTGACCCATTAACCGTACGAAATTACTTTTGCCGCTATCAAGCGAGCCTTAATTGTTAAACAATCATTGGAGCCGTTGGTATTTATTCGCAGCCAACAGCGTCGAGATTTAACTTGCAGCAAGTTTTACACGCAAGATAATATTTGCCGGCTGCGGCAGGAAATAGAGTAAGTGAAACATTTTCGCTGAATGAAATTGTCTGGCGTACGAGCGTACGCGATCACGACTTCCGTTAACACGGAAGAGTTTGACCGTGTCTCGTTATTGAAACGGCGATTATAATATTAATATATTCAATGCCGTGTACGATGTCAAACAACGGCACCGATTCAAAACAAATATTTCGCGTACGATCGACTGCCAGTCGAGCAACGCCATTCAACGTTATTCTCTGCGAAATTGGTATTATGTACGATTCACTTTTGAAATTATTTGACACCCCTGCTGTACTCGTGAAGGTATATATATATTTCTCGAACGTAGAACATTTTGGAGCCGCGAAAGTAATAAATATTCAACGATCCCGGCGAAACTTAATCCGCTCGTAATTTATGTTTGTTTTACGATCGAGCAAAAGGAAAGTTATTACTTTTAACGACACTTATCGAACGAATTTGAAAATTCTTTTTCCATTTCGTTTGCCTTTTCATGTTCTTCTTATTTTTTTTTAAGAATAATCTGATTTGTCGTGTCGCCAACACGATTTCCATGGCTTTCGCTCTATAATTTCCATGGATCCGCCGAGAGAACGGAATTCTTTCTCTATTTCTCCTTATCTGTACTCTTCAGATAGCCGCTTGCAAATTTCAGGTCGCGTCTCCACGAGTGTGGCTTAACCGAAGTATCCGCTTTGTAGGGTCACGCTGAACCCGCCTTAATCCTGTTAACCTATCAACACATTCAAAGCCTTTTACGGCATACAAAGATATCTTCATTCTCAATCCCATTAAATCCCTCCATTCGGGAGTTTGGGACACGATGCCTTTAATGTTAAAGAGGCTAGCCTTTTACAACGAATATTATTTTCATCGTTGAGTCTACCTCAATTTTTAATCAAATTCGATTCAAATTTTACACGTAATTATACTTTCGAGGTTTCCGTGAATTCTGGTTTATCATCTGACAAATCTGTACATGTATATTTTATATATAATTAAGTCGCTCGCTACCGGATTGTTTATATCCCACGAACTCTATAATTAGTTCACCCAGATATTATTAATGAAAAATCGATCGGCGAGACGCGCGAGTAGCGTTACATAACGATAGGCTCCTCTGCTTTTTTGCAGCAGCAAAAATGGATCTTTTTTACAATAACAACGAATTGTATGATACGCGACTGCATGCAAAAATTAATAAGGAAACGAGGCATTGTGTATATCCAACGACACGAAAGCCCTCATACTCTCTCTCTTTTTCCTTCGCACTTTTTTCGTTTTCCTTCTCTCTTTCTCTCTACGGTGCTTGCTTGCCCTCGTCCTTTCATTATTGAGATCTTCTCTTCTCGCCCGGTGAAAACGCGAAGCATCCTAGCGTTAATTAATACTAATATGGCCGTGCCTCATTAACGGTTACATTCATTAAATATTCACACCGCGCAGACAGTTTGTATCCAAGCCGCATCGATTCAATCGCATTGTGAAAGGGTGGCAGAATGAAAACTTGTCGTCACAGTACCTTTCAGCCGGCTTTCCCTTTAGCTGGCGACAGGGATTCAGATGCGTTCACAATAAAACTAGCGCATCTCAAGAAACGAGCCGCCCTTTTTTTCCTCCCTCTCCTGCCACCCCTATACAATCTATCGTGCTACGAGAGCGGAGAAAACTGGATAAGAATCGATAAGAAGAAAAATACGAAGTCATTCGTGTTGGAATTTTGAAGATTTCCCATTGGAAGTTAGGAAAATTCACGGTAATCGAAAGCCCGAGGTACACGCGAATCGAACGGCGCGAGTATAAATATACTTTGGAAGAATTTATTCCGCGGTCCATCAATCTTCCCTTTTGTCGGGCGAATCTATCGAAAAGTTCGGACGAAGCCGATCGCCCTCGCCCTATATTCCGAGGGCTAGACGAATTCCTCCTGGAATTCCGTAAACTCCATCTTGAAATTGTTCACCGCGACGGAGACGATTCCGCGGAATGGAATTCGTGAGACGTGAAATCGATCGTTCCGCGTGCAAAGTAAAGTCGAAAGTTTTCATCCGCCGCGTTTCCATTCGCGGCGACTTTGTTAATTCACTGTTTCAAAAGGAAAGGAAAAAAAAAAAAGAGCGACACGTCATACCGAGTGGAAAATGAGCAGAGATTATCCGCTAACAAGATTCACGATTAATATATCGCTCGCGTGGCACGTCTGGGATTAATAAATAAAGTTGAAACATTACCTTTTTTCATTTAAATTTTTCCCTTTAACTCGCTCGTTTCGCGCGATTCATATCCTCTCTCTGTGGCCTTTGCGTTCTATTAAAACTATAATTTTCCGTGTTGCCTTTTGCCAACAAATTAAATCCGCTTCGCTTTTCCGCGTTCCTTCTTTTTCCCCGCCCCCTCTCCCCCTCCGCGTTTTCCCTCTCGTTGCATTAATCAACGTTTAACCGATATCAATGCAGTTTACGCGTTACTTTGCAACGCAAACCCCCGCTGGACCTCTCGTTTCTGCCGCGTTGGCGGTCTCTATTTTGAGAAAAGGGCAGAAAAAAGGAAAAGATATATAAAACAGCCTGCCGGTCGTTCACGACAGAGGAAATGGGGGAAAGTGGATTAGGTATTGTTCGTCGAATCATCGGAGCAACATTTATCGTTTCTAACTGACGCGCTAGGATAGTCTCCCCCATCGGTGTCGCCTTTCAACCCCCTCCGGCTTCTTTTCTCGCGGATTTTAGCGGGTATCGATTCCGTCGCATCGTCATCGCCGAATGATTTGTTTTATTCCACGTCTCTGTAATATATACCGAGGTATGCGATCGCGACTAGGAGTCGGCGCTTCGTACAGGACGCCTCGCACAATGGCCAGGCCGCTGACAATGGCGTCGTTAGCGATGGCCTCGGGCTGCTCTCCGTCCCTCTGTCTCCCTAACTCACCCCTCCTTCTGCACCACCCTTGCTCTCTCTGCTCTGCCTACCCCCGCTCTTCTCACCCTCTCGCTCTCTCGCTCTCTCCTTCGCTCTTTCTCTTCCCTCGTGCGTTCCACCCTCTCTGTTCCTCTTCCCAACTCACCCCCGATTTCTCCCTTCTCTCTTCGTCTTTCCCTCGCTTTCTTCATCTCCTCTTCCACACTGACTCTCGTTGATCGCTCTTCGTCGCACTTGCTCGCTCTTCCTAGCACTTGCTCGCTCCTCCTCGCACTTGCTCGCTCTTCTCACCCCCGATCTTCTCACTCCCTCTTCGTCTTTCCCTCGATTTCTTGATGTCTCTCTTTCGCTCTCTTTCTCTTTCCATCTATTCGTCCGTCTGTCTGCTTGCTCTCGCTGTCTCTCCCTCGTGGCAGCGTGAAATGCAAACGTCCGGGGATCCAAAGCCGACGAAGGGTAGCTTAGCGCCGGCGCTAACCGAACGCCAACCTCCTACGTCTACCCTACCGACAGGGTCTACCTCTGCCAGCGATATCGTAATGATCTTTCCGCGATGCCTGCAACGTTTTCCATCGTTTCGGACCATTCGATCCTCCGGAGAAAGATGTAGGAGGATTTTAACACCGTAGAGACTACCCCCGACACGGAAGTTAACTTAAAACCGTAATTTAATCGCGCGGCAATTCAGGGACGAACGGTGAAAGGTAAAACGGTTCGGACCAGGAATTTTCTTGGTCGAATCGCGCGGATAATTTTTCCTGGGGATTTATTAACGGAAGAGGGGAATTTTTAAAGTAAAGATAGAGGGAGAAAGGCCCGAGAAACTGGAATCAATGAGCGAAACGAACAGTCTTAGCGCCACTGACCGAAAGTACTTCCGCCTACCCTACCGACCGAATAAACCACCCCTGCGCGCCGTTGTAATCCATCCGTGCGTGTCCAGAAATAACCCCGACTTGCTTTTAAGACGAGGGAATATTCTATATTTTAAAAAGAAGGACCTCGTGAAATAAAAATCGCATTTTCCATCCCACCCTTCCGGTCAACGTCACGCGTGTCGGTCGAGCGGCCAAAAAAGTGACGCTAATTGACGTCGCGCTAATGAAATTTTCAGTCCATTCGTTGGTATCCCATCCACGTTAACTCGTCGACGAGAAGACAAGTCGTCAAAACGAAAATCGTGTCAGTAACTTGATAGGTTGGCGCCGGCGTCGACCGGATCTCTGCAACCCCGAAACTACCCTATCGACTGGAAGTATCTCAGCCAGGGATATTGTAATGATCTCAAGAATCGTGCTCGTATCTACCGTCGAAGCAAAGGGAAGAGTGTTTTGTCGCGACTGGATATATAGACCGAGGGGTGCCTTTTAACGTGGATGACAGGGGAAAATCTAGGAAACGGTACTACAGTAAAGAACGGTTTCACGCTTAAAAGCCATTACACCCCGGTAACTTTCTACGTCCTCTTTCGTTTCTCAACGGTTCCTGCCCCTTTTTCCCTTTTTTCTCCTCTCTACTCTCCACTGCTCTTTGCTCTTTTCAGTCTCCTTCCGCGAACGAACGAGATCGACCCCCTATCGAGCAAACACCGGGGTTTAATTTTACTTCGTTGATCGTCAATTTATATCGGTTATTTCTGTCGCGGTTAATCAAAGATCGACACTCTTACCGAGAAGATACACGTCTGTTGAAATTAACGCTAGGGTAGCATCGTCAATTAAACAGTGGTCCGCAACCCCCGGACCGGTACCACCCCGTGGATCAAATGGTACCGGGCCGCCCAAGGAACATTAAATTATTTCCATTTTATTTACTGTGGTGTATTTTACAACACAACGGAATAAACTGGACATAAGCAACACACTTCGGGGGTCATTGTCTCCTATAACCCCCAGATGGAACCGTCTCGTTGCAAAGAAACAAGCTCACTGTTCTCGTTGACTTAGCGTTCTAGTGAGTTAAAATGTTAAATCACCTTATATTCATTTTTTGGTGCAACTGTATTTTATTTTGAAGGCATGTTTAAATACAATGAAATTAAAATTATTAATCAAAACAATCAACGGCCCCCCCTCAGTGGGCCTCGGTAAAATTATCGAACGTTGACCGGTCCGCGGCGATAAAAAGGTTGGGGAGACTCTATGTTTTCCTTTCACCCCTGTTTCCGTGGCATAAAATCCACCTTAATTTGGTCAAGACGAGGAGAACGGTCAGTGATAGGTATCCTGCTTGAATTGGTTAATTAACCGCTGCGGTAACACGAGAGTACCGGGGTCAGGAAGGGTGAAGACGAGAAGGAGGAAAAAAAAGAGCGATTGGGTTGAAACGCTCGCGGAACGACATCCACCCTCTTGCACCCCCTCGTTTCACTTGCTTTTTCCCGAACACACCAATTTCGCATGCTAAATCTCTGTTCCCGGATGAATTCTACGATCCTTTGCTCTCTCGAGAGTAACCGGGATTAATATCATTCGGCCTCGATTTTATTTCTGCGGCTGGTTGTGCGTTTTTCATGAAAATTCAAGGAGACCCATCGCTTTGAATACTCTTTGGCGGATCGGACTTAATATTCGGAAATATTTTAAAATACAAAATGAAACGTGACAAAAGATCGGGAGACGCAGCAACGTTTGGAGTTGAAACGAACGAGAACAATGGGATTGTAAACGATGGAAATTCAGAGGGGGTGACAAGATGTCGATGGAATCGTAGAAAATGTGCACCACCAGCAAATTGTCGCGGGGGATAACAGGAGGGTCTCGTGTCCCCTAACGGCCAGGCTGAAGTTTGTCTTCGTAGGAAAGAATCGGGAAGAGGATCGCGAGTAACAGGATTTTCGGATTAGGCTAACACGCTCCTGGTAATTGTTTCCTTGTCTCTGCGTTCAATCCTATAGAGAAATTCTGAAAAAAGGCATCCGATGGAGAGTGTCTTTTCGAGGAATAAATTCGAGCAAAGGGTCAGCCGCGTCTCCGCCCCCGCCGAACCTGGAATCTTGCCACGAACGGACCTTCCGACCCTTCGTAATGGATCGACACGATTCAATTAAATTCCTTTGTCGAATATTAAAATTCAGAGGATTTTTGAAACCACTCATTTTCCACCTTAACGTCGACTAATCGTTTCGATATAGCGACCGGTTTCCCCGACGAAGACAATAATTCTCACGACTCCTCGAAAAACCGATTTACCGAAAACAGCGGTTTCCGCGAGCAATTCACGGCCAACAAATTGCTTTCTGCACTCGACCATGCACCCTTCTCTCCCTCTCTCTCTCTTTTACCCTTGCATCGCTGTTTTCCACGGCGTATCGGAAAACTCTTTGCGGTTGGTTCGATCGCGACGTTACTCTTTTTCTCCCCGCGACTATTAACTGGCTTTTTTTTCCCTCCACCCCCGATCCTCCGCATCCCCGGCGTCGTTCGAACGTAGCCGAGCTAATGCACCGCTCATTATCCCCGTTTCAAATTGATCGTAATCGTCGGAACCGATCGAACGCCTCTCGTCGAACGTCTTCGTTCACCAAGACGGCGAAACGTCGCTGTCGGAGGATGCGGAGGGCAAAGAGGGTGGAAGAAACGGGGTGGAAAAAGGAGAAAAGGTATTTTCACATGGAACAAAGAAACCTCGAGGGTCCTTCGGGAGTATCGGTTGGAAAAGTGGCTGTTTTACGAGCACAACGAAACATCAGAAGTCAGCGAGGATTTGCAACGTCGGCGACCATTGCGGGAGGAAAGGAAGAAAGCGGAAAGTGCGTGAGTCCCGCCACGATTTCGAATACTTCCGGGGAATCAAACGCGTTTTACGCTTCCATCTCTTTCTCTCGCGTGAAGTAACTAGACGTCTAAGTGATGCTACGGTAAAAGTATTTTCCGAGTTCTTAGGAGTCAAGAGGGAAGCGAGAGAATGAAATAGAAGCCTGGAAGCACTTAGCACCGAGTCTACGGATATTTCGTAGATCTTTTGTTGCGCGGAGCATCCTTCTTTATCTCGTTTACGCAAGTTCGATACAGCTCCTTCGTTGATAGAAGAAATAAAGAAGTTACCAACGATACCAGCGCACTACCAGCGTTTCGAATCTCATCCGAGACAACCGAATGAAACCTACGTGAAACGACTTAGACCCAAAATACGAGACAGAAACAACGATGCTAGATACAAGAATAAGTTTTAATTGTCACTTCGAAAACCGAGATTAAGCGACGTTTTCGACATAGGACCCAACTGCACCCTCTTCGCAACATCCCCGAGGAACGTGACGCGAGAACGACGAGCCAGTTCGTAATAAAAGGGCGACAAAATACTCGGAGAATTTCGCTACTTTCGCCGTGCTGACGGGAAGTCTGACGGGGAAAAAGTTGAATAGAGGAAAATACGGAGGTGTGTCGTCGCCACGGTACGTTCTATCTGGTCTATTCGTCTCCGGACAGGCGGTCCGAAGTGCGGGGGCGACGGATGACAGGTTTGAGAGACGTTTCTAAGATCAAGCGCGATATTAACTTCATCCCGGTCGTCTAACTCGGTGGCTCGGGGTAACGCCTTTCTCATTACACGCCTTTCAAATCGATAGTCAATGGGACTAGGCGACTTTTCGCTCGCGTCTTTGCCGGCGCGGACTTAAGGGCGGCCAGAGCCGTGAGAGGAGCGGAAATACGGAGGGAAAAGGACGAAAGAACGGGAGAAAGAGAGAGGGAGGAACGGTGCTTCGAGATCGAACAATGAAACGTCGAGGGCTCTCGGGGAGTAGCAGCTGGAAAAGTGGCTGTTTTACGAACACAACAGAGAGTGCAAGAAGTCGTCGTGCGGGCACAATGTGACGACTCGAGAGGAACAAGTCGAAGAAGTGGAGCCAGGGCGGAGGGAAACGCGAGAGAGGGAGTACAGAGAGGAAGAGAAGCAATCGCGATACGCGACTCCTCGAGGTTCGACGTCGTTGCACCTTTCGTCGCTCGAGGAACCCGAGGAAACACGAAATCGAGCACAATACTCGATGTGGATAGCCGCGAGCAGACTTCCGTTATTTACGATTATTATCGGCCGTGTTGCGTACGTGGGCGCGTTTTCAATCGGCGGCTAGCCTCGTTCCAACCCTTATCGAGCTTCCACGCGCCCCGATAAAGCGTTAATTCTTCGCTCTCTCGGACGGATAAACGATACCGTAGTATCGCCAAAATGTTCCGGAGAATAACACGGAACGGTTCGTGGGAGCTTTAGAAATTCCTCGATTATCGAGTCGGTGGTTGCAAATGGGATTTTTCCCCGATATCGAGCGAGCGAAACGGGGCCGAAACGATCGGGGAATTTATTCGCGGTCGTTGAACGTAGAGAAACGGAGGTAGGAGGAAGTTTGAGAGTCGTCTGAGCAGGTGACGCTCGATAACTTGGCTCTGCCTTTGGAGTTGGTCCTACCGAATGGTTCGTAACGAGTCGACGGACTTCATGCTTCAACTTGGTACCACCTGCGTCGACTCTATTCTCGACGACATTCAGGAGCCATTTGTCACTCTCGCGAATCGTGGCTGCTCGCTTCGAGGAGCAAAGCTAAACTGCGACTTTTGCCGAAGCTATAGCTGCTTAATTGCAAAATTTTCGGGGCCACCACCTCGGTATATCATCGTTTGACCAGACGACCCCGCTCGTTTGACCCGTTCTCCCTCCCTTCTTCGGTCTCTCCCTCTCGTCGCTGCTCCACGCACTCTTTTCCTCCTCTCTTGCCCTCGGTCCTTCTTTTTTTTTCATCCAGTGCACCACCACCCGACGCGATCGATCTTTGTCACCACCTGCACGCAAACAGCCGCACGCACGCACACGCGTGCGCACGCCAAAGTCCAAGCACCCAGGTATTCGGGCGGTGTGTGCTCGTGGCAAACATAGGTCCCAGACAATGCAGTCGGGACGAAGGATTCATATTTCTGGATGCACGCCCGCCAGAACGCAACGAGAGTGGAGCAGGATGGAGAGAGGAGTGGAAGTTGGAAGAGGGAGAGCGATAAAGCTAGGGGGTTGAAGAGAGGGTGGAGATGCGAGGAGGTACGGCGCGAAAGTCGCTGGGGGCGGCGAAACTTTGGGATATGGAGACAGGATAGCCGATATCGAGGAGACTGGAAGACCGGCAGACGATGAGACGAGACTGCTGCACGGCTCGATGGAGAGAGAGAAAGAGATCCGGGGGTGGAGGACCGTGCAAATATTTTTCCAAGCCTAGGAAAATCGAGCCTCCGTTTTCCATCCTTTTGCTCTTTCCCGATATCTCTGTATCCATTTCACCGTTCTTCTTCTCCCACTTGCAGTACATCTTCACCATTTTGCTCGCGTTTCTTTTTTCACTTTCCACCCACCACCTGTTCACGTTCTCTTTCGTTTTTCATCGGCTCTTTCGCACCCCTTTGAAGAGGCCCTCGCGGTCTCGTTTCTTCCATCCGTGTCTTCTCTCGCAGCTTCTTCGAGGCTCTTTAATCACTCGGCTCTCTCCTTCTCACCCTCTCTCCCTCTCTCGTTTCGTATCTTCACGTTCGTCGCCATCATTCTCGCCTTCTCTTCATCCACGGCTCTCTTTCCCCGCTTCATTTTCACCGCGCTCCTTTGAAGGCATCCTATTCGAGGCGCGTAAAAAATGAAGAGCCGAAGGGGTTGATAACCGGCGCGTCTTTTTCAGGAGAACCACCCCTCGCGTCTTCTCTCCCTCCCGTGATTTCTGCCGATCATGCATCGAACCGAGCCATTCGCGGCTCTTTCGCGGGACGTTCTCCATTGTGCGTACATCTGTTGTGCGTTTAAAGGCTGCCGGAAGCTCTCAACAGAGTCGAGAAAAATCCGTGACGTATGATAAGCAGCTTTTCCCTTTTCGAACGTTTCCTCGCGCCTCTCCTGAAAAGCCCGTGCCGATTGTCCTCCCGCCAAGAATCGGCCTTTCTCCGTGGCAAAATACGATACGTCACGATACCGTGCCGTTTCCCTTCGGTACTTAACTTTGATCGGACCGACGGCGTCGCAATTAATAACGGGAAATCCGTCGGACAGATCCACCGAGGGAAATTTGTGCCAGGAGGCGAGGAAGAAGGGCGAAAGTTATCGCAATACCGTTTGAAGCGGACGGACCGGAGGCTTCTGGCAAGAGAAGCTCATTTCGGTTGCCGTCTAGATCCTCGGGGAGCATTTAAGGAGAAAAATGTCGGAATTTCTAACCGAGTGAACTCGTCGGGAGAGTTTCCTCCTGTTTGCTCATATCCATCGTGTACAACACAGTTATCATTCCTCTCGGTGAATCCACCTGGATGTTATTGGAACGCCGACTACCGTTTCTCTCGATCTCTCTCTCTCTCTCTCGTTCTCCCTGGAATAACCGAGGCCGGAGGAAACCTAAGCCCTTAAGAAACCGCGGGACCGCCTTCCATACATCATCGAGAATGACGGAGCACGTAATACGGAGCGATACGACGTAGGATGACGCAACGGTAAGCACGTGGAATCATCGTTCATCGTTCGCATAATGTCCCGCACATTATCTTCTTTCGCCCACGCTCGATCCACGCCAACATCCGGACGAACAATAGCCCGAAACGCGATTAATTTCAGGAGATTTCTGCGACGCGGCACGCGCGATAACATAATCGCACGATACCGTCATCTTCGAACACTGCGAAACGATCGAAAGTAGAAATTCCCCTAATTGATCGGACGATCCTTCCTCTGATCGGGTTCCTCGAGACTGGATAAAATCGATCTCGTTTCGACGTGAAATTCTTTCGGGACTGGAAGGATGACGTGGTAACGAGGAGAGGGAACGTTTCCGTTTCCGTGGCGATGTCTAACCGAGCACGTGCGGCTAATTAAAGCCTGGTCTCGGAGTTAATTAACGGGACGTCGATGGCACGTAATTAGCGATTATTACCGTCGAAATCCCATGGAAAAAGGATTGTCTCGGTGGCAGAAGGTGTCTCGGCACGATGCGCCGGTGGATTTTAATTAATTCGATTCACGGCCGAGCTCGCGGCTCAAACTATCCGCGACCTGGGCCAACGTTTTCGCATTTGCGCGAACCTCCTGCAATCCGTGCCGTGCGCGCTTCCACCGACGTATGTAAATACGGAGGCGCGTAACGGCTTGGTCTTTGATGGGATTGCGTTCGCTGTTAATGGACCAAGTATCGCTGAAAATCCGGCTTCAATTACGCCCTCGACGTTGGACGTTCTACCAACGAGCCGCAACTTTCACTTAATTATTCGGGAATCCCGTCCCCAATGGCGTTACGATGATCAAAGAGATCCTGGACGTTGAAATCTCTCGTTCCTCGTTACCGTACTTTCGTCACCGTTGACAATCGACTCGATAATTTCGGCTACTTGAGGAAATTTGACACTTGGAGAAAGATAGGTCGAAGAGAGGTGTTCCCTCGAGGTCGAACGAAGCGACAACCGGTCTCGATATCCACGCAATGTCCGATCGAAATGAAAAAAGTCAGAACGCGCTCGGGGGTTGTTTCCGACCGATGGTCCTCCGTATCGGCGACGCATAGAATTTATCGTTTTTACGTCATCGGTGCGCGACCGCATCGAATGCGGGACAAGGGAAAAAGTGTGTAATTAATTTGAGTGGCGTCTGGGCAAACTCCAATCAAAGTGTGCAAATATTAGAAAGCATATCACGACAGCCCTCATGCGGCACGCCAGCTCCCAACCAATTACCGCTTTCGCCTGATACGACGATCGCACGCGCGGATAACGAAAACTCCGGCTACGGTATTATCGCGTGGATCCACCTTTTTCCGAATCAAAAACCTCCCTCGTGGACGGGGGAAAAATTCTTAATTCCATTGGCAATCTTCCGGTGTCCACGTCCGCCGAAGAAATTACCCGCGAAAAGGTTTATTTCGATGGAAAGTTTGCTTGGCGAGCGATAAAGTAAAAGTATGATAATTCTTCGCCGTTGTTCCGGATCGGTTTAATCGCCGCGCTTATCGCGGTTTATTTGTATAAACTGGTTAAAGCGTTATCGGACAAAAGATATTGCATTTACGGGGAGCATAAACAATGGAATTTTCATGCACGAAGATGGGGCTGATTTGCATTCGCGTAATTCTATCCGGCGGAACGTTTATTCCACCTAACGTTTTATACGAAATATTTTCCGGCGAACCGAGGGAAATTGTTTTCCCGTCAACGGGAAAATCGTATTGCCGAGGTAATATTACGCGTGGTCACGCTCAGCATCCCAGGAGCGTGGACGACATATTTTATTACTTATTCAGCCAGTCTGCATATACCAGGCTGGTGCGAGGATCCTACGGGGGATGGTGGCTCGTGGAATAGCAAATATCGGTGTATCGCAATTTATGAGAGCCGAATTACCTTAGGAATTAATGCGCGCACATGTTAAAAGTGTTTTCCGTTTCGTTGGGAATTATCGAGGTAAATTACGCGGTGACCCGTTCCACCGCGAATTTCAAATATGCGAATGCTACAGCCACACACCGAATTCGTAAGACTGGCAGGGGTGGTTAGTTTATTACACGAATGTTCAGTGATCCAGGGTTAATATTTATGCAAAGTTTTATCAAAATCGGAGTGTATCAGTTATCACAGTTGTAAGTCAGAATTACCCGTGAGAGAATGACGATCCCGCAGGACGGGCTCTATATATTATCCTTTATTTCACGGTGGCAATGGTTTCGCGGTTACACACTCTCCGGCTTATACCGACGACGACCTTTATCCGCGTATCAGGCGACGAATGCGCTCTCTTCCGTTTATACGGCAGCTAAAACCTCTTTGCCCGGGGCTGGGTGGCAACGAGCAACGAGCTTGGAGCTTCCAGCTCGTATAACAGCGTCACCGGCAACGCCTCCGCCGTTTCCAGCAGCGTCGCCACTCTCGAATCTGCTTTCCAGCCGGCATTCGTGCTCCCGAAACGTCACGGAGGTGCTAGCACGATGAATGACACCCAGAAAGCCAAGAGAGATATACACCGGCCCTCCATTCTCCCGATGGAACGCCGGATATCCAGCTGAAAGAGGAGGACGCCCCGGGGTGGGGTGATCGTAACTTAAATCCAGAAGTGATCATTTTAATAGGGCCAAATTAATTTCTCGCGAGAATGCGGCTGCAACGGAGCCAGCTGGATGGAAAGAGAAGGCACAGAACGTCCGGAGAGAAGGAGACGGGGAGACAGAGAGGAGGGTGGAAGGTGAGGGAGAGTTTGAACGGGGCCACAGGAAGGACGAGGCGATGGAGGGTTAAACCAAGGGGGTTGGTGGTGGAAGCTCGAGGTTAGCGGTCGCCGAGAGGCCGGAGGCGAGGGACGGAGGCCGTGGGGCATAGATTATGAGATGGGTGACATTCTCTGACATTTTAGTAATGTCGGCACCACCTAACCCACCTCCCCGGTGCTGGTATTTGGTACCCAAGGGGCATGCGGGCATAGTTCGCCGCACCACCGTGCCGTCGTGCCGCATCTCCGCACCATGCCGCTACAATTCGCCGGGCAAGTTTCAGCCGGCTAATTACCATATAGTGTCTTGCGACGCACGCTCGAGCCGCATTAATGGAGATTTCGGGCAGTCCGTAAAATGCCGGAAATGGTCACTTTTGAATTGCGACGGAAACTAGATTATCTTTCCATCGTCCGGAGGACTTTCACGTTCTTCCACGTTTCGTAATTAATATCGGGTTCACGTGGCGATCGACGATCCACGAGCACCGACACGAAGAAGAGCGTATCCGTGTTATTAACGGGCACGGATTATTAGTTCCACGAGCCGGGAGTTTTTCGATCGGTCGCTGCTCGCGGCATAAACACGATTATCTCTCCTGATTGATGCTTCGACTCTTTAACGAGATCATACGGTCGATTTAATGAACTCTCGTCGAGGAAATCGAGTATCCGGAGATAGGGAAAGAGAGCGAGCGAGATATTCAACCTTTTGTGGAAGATGTACGTACCGGGATAACGTCGATTACGGGACGATGTTCTGCTCGTCGATGAGGCTGTCGGAAGAATTTGAATAATGCACCCTCGAGCCGAGCCAACTCGAAAACTAAACCAATTTAAGTAAAAGTTGTAACAACGCTCGATTCCCTCGAGGAAGAATAGAGGCCTTTCGAGGGAACCTGTTAATACAGACACCGTGCACCAAAGGGACCGAGTCACGATACTCCGGTGCACACTCTTTCGGTCGACCCTCCGTTTGTCCATTGTTTTCCGCCAGCACAGCTTTCCTCACGCTCTGGAAGGAATCGCGAGACGAGACGCGCGAAAGTCACGAAAAAAAAAGGCGGCAGATAGAAAGGGAAAACGAGCTGAGAAAAGACGACGGACAGAAGCGAAGGCTTTCCGGCGAGCGCATATAAATGCATGGAGTTGCGCCGGGCTGCACTTGGCGGAATACTATTAATTTCGTATTCATTCCTTCTTTCCATACTTCTCTTCCTCGACGCGATCGCCGACTCGTTAACGCTTCTCTCGTCGACGACGAAATCTCGGTTCCTGAAATTTTCAAGACTACGTCGCGTCGATGCATTATAATGCAACGCATGCAAATGAATTTTCGATTCTCGACAGAGAGAAAAAGAGAGAGAGAGAGAGCGAGACAACAATGGCAGAAGCGAAGACGATCGGAGAATCCTCGCGGTCGATTTCCCCCGGGGGTCGATGGGACACCTCCGGCCGAATTGGAAAGCCGTTCGAGCGAACGATTATTGACGGCGCGTAAATTCGAACGATAAACGTTCGCTCGTTACTCGCGCTAATTACTTTCCCCGATAATCGAGCAGGGTCTAGGAAGGTCCGCCGTGGAGAAGCTCGCTCTCTCCCCGTCTCGGCCGCGTTTTAATATTTCCCATGAGCCTTGACGCGCGCGCCCCTTCGAGGGCGTAGACTTCGTATTTCCCGTCGTAAAAGCCGGGCGTTCCGGTCTTTTAGGCCAGTCGTAATATACGAACGAAACGGACGAGAAACGAGCACGAAAGAGGAAAAAGAGTCGTCGGGGATGAGAGGGTGGAGGGTGGAAGAGCGAGAGAAGGAAGGAAAAGAGAGAACCACCGAGACATCCTGGGCTCGTAAGTAGTTTTATTAAGGGGTTCCTTTCGGAAAACCGTGGAGGACGGTTGAATATACATCGAGAAAGATATATGTGATATCG